>OY987257.1:44207066-45540501 GCA_963920725.1 Rhamphomyia laevipes | reverse complement strand
CTACCCTTCCAAATGCTTCTCATCCTCTAATCCTCTTGTTTAACATGATGCCCTTTTCGGTTCACAATGCTAACATAAGTGGAGAGACAATAGAGATTCATATGGCTGGGATCTACCTTGCCGCTAGATTATGTATTTGCTTCAATTACAACTGTATTGTTTTCCCTTTTTCGGGTCCGGAATACAGTTGTAACGAAAGAAAATATATAGGTTCTTAGCCGAAAATGAGGATTCCCTTTTGTCGATCGATTCTGCATACCCGATCCAATTTCAACTGCATTGTTTTCCCTTTTTCGGGTCCGGAATGTAGTTGAAACGGGAGAAAGTATACAGCTTCTTTCGATGTCAAGGGTATCCAATTCGGACAGCAAGGACGCTCGCAATATTATTAAAATAATAATAAAAAAAACGGGTCTTCATGTTATGTCGTACTGTAGTTGAAGTTAACACAACTATGTTGCGTATTCAACTTACAGTACATAAAATAAAAAACCTGGGGTATCGTCATGTCGTACTGTAGTTGAAGTTAACACAACTATATGTTGCGTATTCAACTTACAGTACATAAAATAAAAAACCTGGGGTATCGTCATGTCGTACTGCATGTCACTGATTTTAAAAAAAATTAATTTATGCTGTTAAAATTTGTTCAAAATCATCATCATCGGCTTCGCTATCAGATGATGCCCCGTCCGTGGCTTCGTCGTCAGTAGCTCTTTCCTCATCATTAAAAGGTTCGCTACCATTATATAATTTTCCAGCCAGTTTCATAAATTGCTGAAAGCGGCATAGATTTCTATTTCGGCAGTACTTCATGAATAAGTACTTTGCCAAATAGCCAGCATAAAATTTCTTGCGCCGCCCTGAAGATTCATAGGATCTTTTAGCGGCATGCCACGTAGATTCTATTTTATTTGTATGAGCCCCAGTTTCTGGATCTTTAAAATTAATTGAATGGTTGACTTTCAGATGTTCATATCCGCAGTCACCCAAACAATCATAGGGCTTCCAACAATCCGAAATAATTGTTGTGCCCGGCAAAACCCATTGTTCTATAATGGGCAGCAACGTTGACCGATCTCGTTTTTCAACTGGCAGCAAAATGGCATTGCCCGATTCGCGTTCGATCATGCCAAAGACCCATTGGCCCTCTACCCTATGGCCTCGATGATATTTTCTCTTGCCAAATTTGGATTCATCAATTTCCACTATTTTGCCTGGTCCGCCAATTGGCTCTGCCATATCTATCATGCCAAATAAGCATACCTCCCGGCAAAAACTACCCCAATCGACACATGTTTTGCGCGATACTCTTAATAGAAAAGATGTGGAAACGAGGGCTATATTATGTGTCCATATTGAAACAAATTTGCAAATTTCCAATATAGATAAATGTGAATTATCGAAAAATGTACCTTTTCTAACAGAATGACTGTAGGTACATTTACGTTTTTTCTGCTTGTTTAGTGAAACTGATTTGTTGCACACCCATTTAAATTTTTGATTATCAGTTCCACTAACACCCAAATGTAATAGATTGTTACATTTGGGGCAATATTGCTCTCTTGGTATAGCTCCAATTTGCATTAGCATTTCGACCAAATCACGTCCATCATTTAGTCTGGCCATGTCGTGAAGGTCAAACGCTGTAAATTTTGTAGCCAAAATATCAACCATTTTTAAATAAATTGATACACTGATTTTACTGATTTAGGTATATACTGAAAAAAAACTGATTAATCACTTAAAAAATGTTTTTTTTTTATTATATTTTTGTTTTCACTGTTTGAAAAACACTGAAAATAACCGATTAATTGTTTTTTTTTTTATATTTATTATTATTTTATTTAATAATAAAATAATAGTACGAAATGTTTTTTTTTTAAAATATTTGCACTGATAATTTCAGAATTGATTTTTTTTGTAAAACACTACACTATATAAATTATCAATACCACAAAATATTAAATTTTTATTTTATTAAAAAACACTATATAATAATACCAAAAATCTCTATATGTACTTGACAAAATTCAAAACTGAATTGACGAATAAAACGCGTTTTTTTGCATTTGCAATTGAAAATTTCTAATATTATCGCATAGTAGGCTGTGAATTTTTAAATTTTTTTTCTTCGAATTTTCATCTAAATCGTTTGAAAAAGCGCTGTAGCATCAAAAAAGCTTAAAGAGTATTGAGAAAAAGCGAATAAATAGCACAATACAAATATTTGAAAATTGATGAAATAAAACGGCTAAAAATTAAGAAATTTAAGGACAAATTCAGAATAAGAGCGTTTTTTTATTTTGTTCAGCACTAATTCTGTCCTGCAATCTAATTTTAAGTTTTTAATATAATATTTTATGTTTAAAATTTTATGTTTTATATTATTTTATCTAAATAAAAATTAAAAAATGTCATACTGGAATTAAAACAAAACTCATTTATAAAATAAATGTCTAGATTAGGAATTACGAGTAGATAGAATAACTATGCGTATTGCATTGAACTTCATGGTAAAAAAAAAATGGATTTGTTAAAAAAAAAGGATATTATCAGTGGGTCCATGTTTATGTTAGAATTTCTCTTTTAGTTGGAAAGCTGTGTTTTTTTGATCTACCGGAAAAATTTAAAAATATATTTATATTTAAATATATATATACCATACTGTAATTGTTAGCCAATTTCAATTATATTTCACAGGTGTATTGGCTCATTATTTCATCGTGAAATAATTTAGTTTACACTTCTAAAATTTGAAGTCAGTAGCTTCAGGTTTCATGAATATCAACGAAAGGAACATTGAATAAAACAATAAATTAAGATAATTGTTTTTTTATATTATATATTTTTATTATTTTTATCTTAATATATTTGTTATATAATTACATATATTGTTTTTTTAAAATAAACTTTATCAATTAGTTTTCTGTTCTCTTTTAATAGTATTACAAAAAACAAAGTATCAAAATAAATACATGGATCAAAAATTGTATGTACTTACATAATGAAAAATATAAAATATTTGTGGAAAGCAAAAACTATACTTTCGGTTTTTTATATGACACCAATGACCCTATTGTGTGTTTAATGAATATTGGTTTAAATAGGAAGTATATATATAATTTTACCATAAAATTTTGAATAGCCGTTTAATATTTTCGACCCCGAAATGCGCGAAGCGCCGAGCAAAATAAAAAAAAAAAAAAAATGTGCCCTAGGGGGTTCGGGGGAGGCGGCAGCCGTCCCCTGATACCTCATATGTATTATATATATGCAGAAAACAATCCCAATCAAAGAATATGACTTAAAAGTACTAATCTCAAAGTAAAAATCTCAAAAAATAAAAATTTGATATTACTTTCATGTAAAAAACCTAAAGTGCCCCTACTATTTTAAATATTTAGACTCTTGTGGGGCCCGTGGGGTTCCAAATTTGGCAGTTATGGAATCTCCAGACCTGGGCGCAACTTTTTTGTATACATCAGAAAGTCGTCACCCCAACAGAACCCAAAGTGCCCTTTTTACTTTTAGGGGCCTAAGCCGCCCCTGGTCAAAAATTAATTATATTTTTACATATTTGTGCCCTGCTCATTAAGGGCTTTCATTTGATACCCAACTCGACCACTCCCCACCCCCCAATCAAAAGCTCCCATACAAACTTTGGCCCCCTGTGGGCCGGCCCAGGGCCATTTCCGCGGAATAAAAATTATATTTTTGGAATGCTGAGAGATGGGCCTTTCGACTAAAAATATTTTTTTTTGATTTGGGGTGGAACCCATCTTAGTAAAATTTTCCAAGTATTTAGTAGAATATTCTTGCAACATGACACTATAATGAAGCTTCAAAAACTTTCATAATTATATTTTCATTAACTAAAATATGATATTGTATGAAAAAGTATGAATTTAGTTTCAAAAATTGATATTTTCATAACAGATGTGACATGTAACATAATTTTCTTCAACTATATTTTCTATATACAAGTTCTGTTACGACGGCAATTTATATTCAAATATATACCGACCGGCGACCGCGTATTATATTTATCAAATTATAATGTATTTATATTACACTATAGATTTAATAAATATTATTTATTATATAAAAAAAAAACACGAACCACTATGACTTTTTTTTATTATTAAACATTAAACAATCAAATTCACGATTGACATTCGATTTGAATTTTCGAATTTGAATTTGACAAAAGTCAAACTGGTCGTGGTTACAATATTTATTGGATGTAAATTATTGAATTCCATTGCAACATCCGAGTTCCGATAAAGTAAGAATAGGAAAAGTATTAGGAAAACTATCGAAATAAATGGAGCCGTAAGACAGTAAATTAAGAAAGTTAAAAATTGAGAAAAGTAGGATTTGTACAATGGATAGGATCATAGTATGGATGTATGTAGGTACATTGTTATTTTGATTCCAAAATCTGAAAAATAAAATGGGAACCCTAAATATATTTATTTAGTTAGAATAATTAAAAATATTTGTTTTGCATCTCATACCAACACATCCGAACAATCTTTGTTTATGTTATGCACGAAATATTTTGTTTTTGTTATGCCGGAACATTTTCAATTACAATTTTTAAAAAAACGATTTCGTGGAGTATCGAAAATATCTGGAAAATTTTCAAAGTTCAGATTTTTTTTTAATTTTGTATACGGATCAGCTATGAATCTGAAATTTGGACAGATGGTGCAAATTCAAAAATAAATGGGGTTCCTCTATTAGACACTTTTCATTTAGGGGCCCCATTTCCCAGATATTGCCTTCTAAAAAAAATACGGAAATTTTCACCGGTGAATTACTGCTAAATGACTACAGCTACAGATCTGAACTTTAGAGCAGTTATTGATATTCAATGTGCAAACATTCTGTCCAATTTTCAGCTTTTCAGCTTTATTAGATTAGAAAATAACATTTTCAATTATAATTTTTAAAAAACGATTTCGTGGAGTATCGAAAATATCTGGAAATTTTCAAAGTTCAGATTTTTTTTTAATTTTGTATACGGATCAGCTATGAATCTGAAAATTGGACAGATAATGCAAATTCAAAAATAAATGGGGTTTCTCTATTAGACACTTTTCATTCAGTGGCCCCATTTCCCAGATATTGCCCCCTAAAAAAAAATACGGAAATTTTCACCGGTGAATTACTGCTAAATGACTACAGCTACAGATCTGAACTTTAGAGCAGTTATTGATATTCAATGTGCAAACATTCTGTCCAATTTTCAGCTTTTCAGCTTATTAGATTAGAAAATAATATTTTCAATCATAATTTTTAAAAAACGATTTCGTGGAGCATTGGAAAATATCTGGAAAATTTTCAAAGTTCAGATTTTTTTTTCATTTTGTATACAGATCAGCTATGAATCTGAAATTTGGACAGATGATGCAAATTCAAAAATAAATGGGGTTTCTCTATTAGACACTTTTCATTTAGGGGCCCCATTTCCCAGATATTGCCCCCTAAAAAAAATACGGAAATTTTCACCGGTGAATTAACTGCTAAACGACTACAGCTACAGATCTGAAATTTAGAGCAGTCATTGATATTCAATGTGCCAACATTTTGTACAATTTTCAGCTTCCTAGTTTTATTAGATTAGAAAATAATATTTTCAATTATAATTTTTAAAAAGCGATTTCGTGGAGTATCGAAAATATATGGAAAATTTTCAAAGTTCAGATTTTTTTTTAATTTTGTATACGGATTAGCTATGAATCTGAAATTTGCACAGATGGTGCAAATTCAAAAATAAATGGGGTTTCTCTATTAGACACTTTTCATTTAGGGGCCCCATTTCCCAGATATTGCCCCCTAAAAAAAATACGGAAATTTTCACCGGTGAATTAACTGCTAAACGACTACAGCTACAGATCTGAAATTTAGAGCAGTCATTAATATTCAATGTGCCAACATTCTGTCCAATTTTCAGCTTCCTAGCTTTATTAGATTAGAAAATAACATTTTCAATTACAATTTTTAAAAAGCGATTTCGTGGAGTATCGAAAATATCTGGAAATTTTCAAAGTTCAGATTTTTTTTTAATTTTGTATACGGATCAGCTATGAATCTGAAATTTGGACAGATGATGCAAATTCAAAAATAAATGGGGTTTCTCTATTAGACACTTTTCATTCAGGGGCCCATTTCCCAAATATTGCCCCCTAAAAAAAACGGAAATTTTCACCGGTGAAATAACTGCTAAACGACTACAGCTACAGATCTGAACTTTAGAGCAGTTATTGATATTCAATGTGCAAACATTCTGTCCAATTTTCAGCTTTTCAGCTTTATTAGATTAGAAAATATTATTTTCAATCATAATTTTTAAAAAACGATTTCGTGGAGCATCGAAAATATCTGGAAAATTTTCAAAGTTCAGATTTTTTTAAATTTTGTATACGGATCAGCTATGAATCTGAAATTTGGACAGATGATGCAAATTCAAAAATAAATGGGGTTTCTCTATTAGACACTTTTCATTCAGGGGCCCATTTCCCAAATATTGCCCCCTAAAAAAAACGGAAATTTTCACCGGTGAATTAACTGCTAAACGACTACAGCTACAGATCTGAAATTTAGAGCAGTCATTGATATTCAATGTGCCAACATTTTGTACAATTTTCAGCTTCCTAGTTTTATTAGATTAGAAAATAATATTTTCAATTATAATTTTTAAAAAGCGATTTCGTGGAGTATCGAAAATATATGGAAAATTTTCAAAGTTCAGATTTTTTTTTAATTTTGTATACGGATTAGCTATGAATCTGAAATTTGCACAGATGGTGCAAATTTAAAAATAAATGGGGTTTCTCTATTAGACACTTTTCATTTAGGGGCCCCATTTCCCAGTTATTGCCCCCTAAAAAAAATACGGAAATTTTCACCGGTGAATTACTGCTAAACGACTACATCTACAGATCTGAAATTTAGAGCAGTCATTGATATTCAATGTGCCAACATTCTGTCCAATTTTCAGCTTCCTAGCTTTATTAGATTAGAAAATAATATTTTCAATTATAATTTTTAAAAAGCGATTTCGTGGAGTATAGAAAATATCTGGAAAATTTTCAAAGTTCAGATTTTTTTTTAATTTTGTATACGGATCAGCTATGAATCTGAAATTTGGACAGATGATGCAAATTTAAAAATAAATGGGGTTTCTCTACTAGACACTTTTCATTTAGGGGCCCCATTTCCCAGATATTGCCCCCTAAAAAAATACGGAAATTTTCACCGGTAAATTACTGCTAAACGACTACAGCTACAGGTCTGAAATTTAGAACAGTCATTGATATTCAATGTGCCAACATTCTGTCCAATTTTCAGCTACCTAGCTTTATTAGATTAGAAAATAATATTTTCAATTATTATTTTTAAAAAACGATTTCGTGGAGTATAGAAAATATCTGGACAATTTTCAAAGTTCAGATTTTTTTTTTAATTTTGTATACGGATTAGCTATGAATCTGAAATTTGCACAGATGATGCATATTCAAAAATAAATGGGGTTTCTCTATTAGACACTTTTCATTCAGGGGCCCCATTTCCCAGATATTGCCCCCTAAAAAAAAACGGAATTTTTCACCGGTGAATTAACTGCTAAACGACTACAGCTACAGATCTGAAATTTAGAGCAGTCATTGATATTCAATGTGCCAACATTTTGTACAATTTTCAGCTTCCTAGTTTTATTAGATTAGAAAATAATATTTTCAATTATAATTTTTAAAAAGCGATTTCGTGGAGTGTCGAATATATCTGGAAATTTTCAAAGTTCAGATTTTTTTTTAATTTTGTATACGGATCAGCTATGAATCTGAAATTTGGACAGATGATGCAAATTCAAAAATAAATGGGGTTTCTCTATTAGACACTTTTCATTCAGGGGCCCATTTCCCAAATATTGCCCCCTAAAAAATTTTCACCGGTGAAATAACTGCTAAACGACTACAGCTACAGATCTGAACTTTAGAGCAGTTATTGATATTCAATGTGCAAACATTCTGTCCAATTTTCAGCTTTTCAGCTTTATTAGATTAGAAAATAATATTTTCAATTATAATTTTTAAAAAGCGATTTCGTGGAGTATAGAAAATATCTGGAAAATTTTCAAAGTTCAGATTTTTTTTTAATTTTGTATACGGATCAGCTATGAATCTGAAATTTGGACAGATGATGCAAATTTAAAAATAAATGGGGTTTCTCTACTAGACACTTTTCATTTAGGGGCCCCATTTCCCAGATATTGCCCCCTAAAAAAAACGGAAATTTTCACCGGTGAAATAACTGCTAAACGACTACAGCTACAGATCTGAACTTTAGAGCAGTTATTGATATTCAATGTGCAAACATTCTGTCCAATTTTCAGCTTTTCAGCTTTATTAGATTAGAAAATATTATTTTCAATTATAATTTTTAAAAAACGATTTCGTGGAGCATCGAAAATATCTGGAAAATTTTCAAAGTTCAGATTTTTTTAAATTTTGTATACGGATTAGCTATGAATCTGAAATTTGCACAGATGGTGCAAATTTAAAAATAAATGGGGTTTCTCTATTAGACACTTTTCATTTAGGGGCCCCATTTCCCAGATATTGCCCCCTAAAAAAATACGGAAATTTTCACCGGTAAATTACTGCTAAACGACTACAGCTACAGGTCTGAAATTTAGAACAGTCATTGATATTCAATGTGCCAACATTCTGTCCAATTTTCAGCTACCTAGCTTTATTAGATTAGAAAATAATATTTTCAATTATTATTTTTAAAAAACGATTTCGTGGAGTATAGAAAATATCTGGACAATTTTCAAAGTTCAGATTTTTTTTTTAATTTTGTATACGGATTAGCTATGAATCTGAAATTTGCACAGATGATGCAAATTCAAAAATAAATGGGGTTTCTCTATTAGACACTTTTCATTCAGGGGCCCCATTTCCCAGATATTGCCCCCTAAAAAAAACGGAATTTTTCACCGGTGAATTAACTGCTAAACGACTACAGCTACAGATCTGAAATTTAGAGCAGTCATTGATATTCAATGTGCCAACATTCTGTCCAATTTTCAGCTTTTCAGCTTTATTAGATTAGAAAATATTATTTTCAATCATAATTTTTAAAAAACGATTTCGTGGAGCATCGAAAATATCTGGAAAATTTTCAAAGTTCAGATTTTTTTAAATTTTGTATACGGATTAGCTATGAATCTGAAATTTGCACAGATGGTGCAAATTTAAAAATAAATGGGGTTTCTCTATTAGACACTTTTCATTTAGGGGCCCCATTTCCCAGTTATTGCCCCCTAAAAAAAATACGGAAATTTTCACCGGTGAATTACTGCTAAACGACTACATCTACAGATCTGAAATTTAGAGCAGTCATTGATATTCAATGTGCCAACATTCTGTCCAATTTTCAGCTTCCTAGCTTTATTAGATTAGAAAATAACATTTTCAATTACAATTTTTAAAAAGCGATTTCGTGGAGTATCGAAAATATCTGGAAATTTTCAAAGTTCAGATTTTTTTTTAATTTTGTATACGGATCAGCTATGAATCTGAAATTTGGACAGATGATGCAAATTCAAAAATAAATGGGGTTTCTCTATTAGACACTTTTCATTCAGGGGCCCATTTCCCAAATATTGCCCCCTAAAAAAAACGGAAATTTTCACCGGTGAAATAACTGCTAAACGACTACAGCTACAGATCTGAACTTTAGAGCAGTTATTGATATTCAATGTGCAAACATTCTGTCCAATTTTCAGCTTTTCAGCTTTATTAGATTAGAAAATATTATTTTCAATCATAATTTTTAAAAAACGATTTCGTGGAGCATCGAAAATATCTGGAAAATTTTCAAAGTTCAGATTTTTTTAAATTTTGTATACGGATCAGCTATGAATCTGAAATTTGGACAGATGATGCAAATTCAAAAATAAATGGGGTTTCTCTATTAGACACTTTTCATTCAGGGGCCCATTTCCCAAATATTGCCCCCTAAAAAAAACGGAAATTTTCACCGGTGAATTAACTGCTAAACGACTACAGCTACAGATCTGAAATTTAGAGCAGTCATTGATATTCAATGTGCCAACATTTTGTACAATTTTCAGCTTCCTAGTTTTATTAGATTAGAAAATAATATTTTCAATTATAATTTTTAAAAAGCGATTTCGTGGAGTATCGAAAATATATGGAAAATTTTCAAAGTTCAGATTTTTTTTTAATTTTGTATACGGATTAGCTATGAATCTGAAATTTGCACAGATGGTGCAAATTTAAAAATAAATGGGGTTTCTCTATTAGACACTTTTCATTTAGGGGCCCCATTTCCCAGTTATTGCCCCCTAAAAAAAATACGGAAATTTTCACCGGTGAATTACTGCTAAACGACTACATCTACAGATCTGAAATTTAGAGCAGTCATTGATATTCAATGTGCCAACATTCTGTCCAATTTTCAGCTTCCTAGCTTTATTAGATTAGAAAATAATATTTTCAATTATAATTTTTAAAAAGCGATTTCGTGGAGTATAGAAAATATCTGGAAAATTTTCAAAGTTCAGATTTTTTTTTAATTTTGTATACGGATCAGCTATGAATCTGAAATTTGGACAGATGATGCAAATTTAAAAATAAATGGGGTTTCTCTACTAGACACTTTTCATTTAGGGGCCCCATTTCCCAGATATTGCCCCCTAAAAAAATACGGAAATTTTCACCGGTAAATTACTGCTAAACGACTACAGCTACAGGTCTGAAATTTAGAACAGTCATTGATATTCAATGTGCCAACATTCTGTCCAATTTTCAGCTACCTAGCTTTATTAGATTAGAAAATAATATTTTCAATTATTATTTTTAAAAAACGATTTCGTGGAGTATAGAAAATATCTGGACAATTTTCAAAGTTCAGATTTTTTTTTTAATTTTGTATACGGATTAGCTATGAATCTGAAATTTGCACAGATGATGCATATTCAAAAATAAATGGGGTTTCTCTATTAGACACTTTTCATTCAGGGGCCCCATTTCCCAGATATTGCCCCCTAAAAAAAAACGGAATTTTTCACCGGTGAATTAACTGCTAAACGACTACAGCTACAGATCTGAAATTTAGAGCAGTCATTGATATTCAATGTGCCAACATTTTGTACAATTTTCAGCTTCCTAGTTTTATTAGATTAGAAAATAATATTTTCAATTATAATTTTTAAAAAGCGATTTCGTGGAGTGTCGAATATATCTGGAAATTTTCAAAGTTCAGATTTTTTTTTAATTTTGTATACGGATCAGCTATGAATCTGAAATTTGGACAGATGATGCAAATTCAAAAATAAATGGGGTTTCTCTATTAGACACTTTTCATTCAGGGGCCCATTTCCCAAATATTGCCCCCTAAAAAATTTTCACCGGTGAAATAACTGCTAAACGACTACAGCTACAGATCTGAACTTTAGAGCAGTTATTGATATTCAATGTGCAAACATTCTGTCCAATTTTCAGCTTTTCAGCTTTATTAGATTAGAAAATAATATTTTCAATTATAATTTTTAAAAAGCGATTTCGTGGAGTATAGAAAATATCTGGAAAATTTTCAAAGTTCAGATTTTTTTTTAATTTTGTATACGGATCAGCTATGAATCTGAAATTTGGACAGATGATGCAAATTTAAAAATAAATGGGGTTTCTCTACTAGACACTTTTCATTTAGGGGCCCCATTTCCCAGATATTGCCCCCTAAAAAAAACGGAAATTTTCACCGGTGAAATAACTGCTAAACGACTACAGCTACAGATCTGAACTTTAGAGCAGTTATTGATATTCAATGTGCAAACATTCTGTCCAATTTTCAGCTTTTCAGCTTTATTAGATTAGAAAATATTATTTTCAATTATAATTTTTAAAAAACGATTTCGTGGAGCATCGAAAATATCTGGAAAATTTTCAAAGTTCAGATTTTTTTAAATTTTGTATACGGATTAGCTATGAATCTGAAATTTGCACAGATGGTGCAAATTTAAAAATAAATGGGGTTTCTCTATTAGACACTTTTCATTTAGGGGCCCCATTTCCCAGATATTGCCCCCTAAAAAAATACGGAAATTTTCACCGGTAAATTACTGCTAAACGACTACAGCTACAGGTCTGAAATTTAGAACAGTCATTGATATTCAATGTGCCAACATTCTGTCCAATTTTCAGCTACCTAGCTTTATTAGATTAGAAAATAATATTTTCAATTATTATTTTTAAAAAACGATTTCGTGGAGTATAGAAAATATCTGGACAATTTTCAAAGTTCAGATTTTTTTTTTAATTTTGTATACGGATTAGCTATGAATCTGAAATTTGCACAGATGATGCAAATTCAAAAATAAATGGGGTTTCTCTATTAGACACTTTTCATTCAGGGGCCCCATTTCCCAGATATTGCCCCCTAAAAAAAACGGAATTTTTCACCGGTGAATTAACTGCTAAACGACTACAGCTACAGATCTGAAATTTAGAGCAGTCATTGATATTCAATGTGCCAACATTTTGTACAATTTTCAGCTTCCTAGTTTTATTAGATTAGAAAATAATATTTTCAATTATAATTTTTAAAAAGCGATTTCGTGGAGTGTCGAATATATCTGGAAATTTTCAAAGTTCAGATTTTTTTTTAATTTTGTATACGGATCAGCTATGAATCTGAAATTTGGACAGATGATGCAAATTCAAAAATAAATGGGGTTTCTCTATTAGACACTTTTCATTCAGGGGCCCATTTCCCAAATATTGCCCCCTAAAAAATTTTCACCGGTGAAATAACTGCTAAACGACTACAGCTACAGATCTGAACTTTAGAGCAGTTATTGATATTCAATGTGCAAACATTCTGTCCAATTTTCAGCTTTTCAGCTTTATTAGATTAGAAAATAACATTTTCAATTATAATTTTTAAAAAACGATTTCGTGGAGTATCGAAAATATCTGGAAATTTTCAAAGTTCAGATTTTTTTTTAATTTTGTATACGGATCAGCTATGAATCTGAAAATTGGACAGATAATGCAAATTCAAAAATAAATGGGGTTTCTCTATTAGACACTTTTCATTCAGTGGCCCCATTTCCCAGATATTGCCCCCTAAAAAAAAATACGGAAATTTTCACCGGTGAATTACTGCTAAATGACTACAGCTACAGATCTGAACTTTAGAGCAGTTATTGATATTCAATGTGCAAACATTCTGTCCAATTTTCAGCTTTTCAGCTTATTAGATTAGAAAATAATATTTTCAATCATAATTTTTAAAAAACGATTTCGTGGAGCATTGGAAAATATCTGGAAAATTTTCAAAGTTCAGATTTTTTTTTCATTTTGTATACAGATCAGCTATGAATCTGAAATTTGGACAGATGATGCAAATTCAAAAATAAATGGGGTTTCTCTATTAGACACTTTTCATTTAGGGGCCCCATTTCCCAGATATTGCCTTCTAAAAAAAATACGGAAATTTTCACCGGTGAATTACTGCTAAATGACTACAGCTACAGATCTGAACTTTAGAGCAGTTATTGATATTCAATGTGCAAACATTCTGTCCAATTTTCAGCTTTTCAGCTTTATTAGATTAGAAAATAACATTTTCAATTATAATTTTTAAAAAACGATTTCGTGGAGTATCGAAAATATCTGGAAATTTTCAAAGTTCAGATTTTTTTTTAATTTTGTATACGGATCAGCTATGAATCTGAAAATTGGACAGATAATGCAAATTCAAAAATAAATGGGGTTTCTCTATTAGACACTTTTCATTCAGTGGCCCCATTTCCCAGATATTGCCCCCTAAAAAAAAATACGGAAATTTTCACCGGTGAATTACTGCTAAATGACTACAGCTACAGATCTGAACTTTAGAGCAGTTATTGATATTCAATGTGCAAACATTCTGTCCAATTTTCAGCTTTTCAGCTTATTAGATTAGAAAATAATATTTTCAATCATAATTTTTAAAAAACGATTTCGTGGAGCATTGGAAAATATCTGGAAAATTTTCAAAGTTCAGATTTTTTTTTCATTTTGTATACAGATCATCTATGAATCTGAAATTTGGACAGATGATGCAAATTCAAAAATAAATGGGGTTTCTCTATTAGACACTTTTCATTTAGGGGCCCCATTTCCCAGATATTGCCCCCTAAAAAAAATACGGAAATTTTCACCGGTGAATTAACTGCTAAACGACTACAGCTACAGATCTGAAATTTAGAGCAGTCATTGATATTCAATGTGCCAACATTTTGTACAATTTTCAGCTTCCTAGTTTTATTAGATTAGAAAATAATATTTTCAATTATAATTTTTAAAAAGCGATTTCGTGGAGTATCGAAAATATATGGAAAATTTTCAAAGTTCAGATTTTTTTTTAATTTTGTATACGGATTAGCTATGAATCTGAAATTTGCACAGATGGTGCAAATTCAAAAATAAATGGGGTTTCTCTATTAGACACTTTTCATTTAGGGGCCCCATTTCCCAGATATTGCCCCCTAAAAAAAATACGGAAATTTTCACCGGTGAATTAACTGCTAAACGACTACAGCTACAGATCTGAAATTTAGAGCAGTCATTAATATTCAATGTGCCAACATTCTGTCCAATTTTCAGCTTCCTAGCTTTATTAGATTAGAAAATAACATTTTCAATTACAATTTTTAAAAAGCGATTTCGTGGAGTATCGAAAATATCTGGAAATTTTCAAAGTTCAGATTTTTTTTTAATTTTGTATACGGATCAGCTATGAATCTGAAATTTGGACAGATGATGCAAATTCAAAAATAAATGGGGTTTCTCTATTAGACACTTTTCATTCAGGGGCCCATTTCCCAAATATTGCCCCCTAAAAAAAACGGAAATTTTCACCGGTGAAATAACTGCTAAACGACTACAGCTACAGATCTGAACTTTAGAGCAGTTATTGATATTCAATGTGCAAACATTCTGTCCAATTTTCAGCTTTTCAGCTTTATTAGATTAGAAAATATTATTTTCAATCATAATTTTTAAAAAACGATTTCGTGGAGCATCGAAAATATCTGGAAAATTTTCAAAGTTCAGATTTTTTTAAATTTTGTATACGGATCAGCTATGAATCTGAAATTTGGACAGATGATGCAAATTCAAAAATAAATGGGGTTTCTCTATTAGACACTTTTCATTCAGGGGCCCATTTCCCAAATATTGCCCCCTAAAAAAAACGGAAATTTTCACCGGTGAATTAACTGCTAAACGACTACAGCTACAGATCTGAAATTTAGAGCAGTCATTGATATTCAATGTGCCAACATTTTGTACAATTTTCAGCTTCCTAGTTTTATTAGATTAGAAAATAATATTTTCAATTATAATTTTTAAAAAGCGATTTCGTGGAGTATCGAAAATATATGGAAAATTTTCAAAGTTCAGATTTTTTTTTAATTTTGTATACGGATTAGCTATGAATCTGAAATTTGCACAGATGGTGCAAATTTAAAAATAAATGGGGTTTCTCTATTAGACACTTTTCATTTAGGGGCCCCATTTCCCAGTTATTGCCCCCTAAAAAAAATACGGAAATTTTCACCGGTGAATTACTGCTAAACGACTACATCTACAGATCTGAAATTTAGAGCAGTCATTGATATTCAATGTGCCAACATTCTGTCCAATTTTCAGCTTCCTAGCTTTATTAGATTAGAAAATAATATTTTCAATTATAATTTTTAAAAAGCGATTTCGTGGAGTATAGAAAATATCTGGAAAATTTTCAAAGTTCAGATTTTTTTTTAATTTTGTATACGGATCAGCTATGAATCTGAAATTTGGACAGATGATGCAAATTTAAAAATAAATGGGGTTTCTCTACTAGACACTTTTCATTTAGGGGCCCCATTTCCCAGATATTGCCCCCTAAAAAAATACGGAAATTTTCACCGGTAAATTACTGCTAAACGACTACAGCTACAGGTCTGAAATTTAGAACAGTCATTGATATTCAATGTGCCAACATTCTGTCCAATTTTCAGCTACCTAGCTTTATTAGATTAGAAAATAATATTTTCAATTATTATTTTTAAAAAACGATTTCGTGGAGTATAGAAAATATCTGGACAATTTTCAAAGTTCAGATTTTTTTTTTAATTTTGTATACGGATTAGCTATGAATCTGAAATTTGCACAGATGATGCATATTCAAAAATAAATGGGGTTTCTCTATTAGACACTTTTCATTCAGGGGCCCCATTTCCCAGATATTGCCCCCTAAAAAAAAACGGAATTTTTCACCGGTGAATTAACTGCTAAACGACTACAGCTACAGATCTGAAATTTAGAGCAGTCATTGATATTCAATGTGCCAACATTTTGTACAATTTTCAGCTTCCTAGTTTTATTAGATTAGAAAATAATATTTTCAATTATAATTTTTAAAAAGCGATTTCGTGGAGTGTCGAATATATCTGGAAATTTTCAAAGTTCAGATTTTTTTTTAATTTTGTATACGGATCAGCTATGAATCTGAAATTTGGACAGATGATGCAAATTCAAAAATAAATGGGGTTTCTCTATTAGACACTTTTCATTCAGGGGCCCATTTCCCAAATATTGCCCCCTAAAAAATTTTCACCGGTGAAATAACTGCTAAACGACTACAGCTACAGATCTGAACTTTAGAGCAGTTATTGATATTCAATGTGCAAACATTCTGTCCAATTTTCAGCTTTTCAGCTTTATTAGATTAGAAAATATTATTTTCAATTATAATTTTTAAAAAACGATTTCGTGGAGCATCGAAAATATCTGGAAAATTTTCAAAGTTCAGATTTTTTTAAATTTTGTATACGGATTAGCTATGAATCTGAAATTTGCACAGATGGTGCAAATTTAAAAATAAATGGGGTTTCTCTATTAGACACTTTTCATTTAGGGGCCCCATTTCCCAGATATTGCCCCCTAAAAAAATACGGAAATTTTCACCGGTAAATTACTGCTAAACGACTACAGCTACAGGTCTGAAATTTAGAACAGTCATTGATATTCAATGTGCCAACATTCTGTCCAATTTTCAGCTACCTAGCTTTATTAGATTAGAAAATAATATTTTCAATTATTATTTTTAAAAAACGATTTCGTGGAGTATAGAAAATATCTGGACAATTTTCAAAGTTCAGATTTTTTTTTTAATTTTGTATACGGATTAGCTATGAATCTGAAATTTGCACAGATGATGCAAATTCAAAAATAAATGGGGTTTCTCTATTAGACACTTTTCATTCAGGGGCCCCATTTCCCAGATATTGCCCCCTAAAAAAAACGGAATTTTTCACCGGTGAATTAACTGCTAAACGACTACAGCTACAGATCTGAAATTTAGAGCAGTCATTGATATTCAATGTGCCAACATTTTGTACAATTTTCAGCTTCCTAGTTTTATTAGATTAGAAAATAATATTTTCAATTATAATTTTTAAAAAGCGATTTCGTGGAGTGTCGAATATATCTGGAAATTTTCAAAGTTCAGATTTTTTTTTAATTTTGTATACGGATCAGCTATGAATCTGAAATTTGGACAGATGATGCAAATTCAAAAATAAATGGGGTTTCTCTATTAGACACTTTTCATTCAGGGGCCCATTTCCCAAATATTGCCCCCTAAAAAATTTTCACCGGTGAAATAACTGCTAAACGACTACAGCTACAGATCTGAACTTTAGAGCAGTTATTGATATTCAATGTGCAAACATTCTGTCCAATTTTCAGCTTTTCAGCTTTATTAGATTAGAAAATATTATTTTCAATTATAATTTTTAAAAAACGATTTCGTGGAGCATCGAAAATATCTGGAAAATTTTCAAAGTTCAGATTTTTTTAAATTTTGTATACGGATTAGCTATGAATCTGAAATTTGCACAGATGGTGCAAATTTAAAAATAAATGGGGTTTCTCTATTAGACACTTTTCATTTAGGGGCCCCATTTCCCAGATATTGCCCCCTAAAAAAATACGGAAATTTTCACCGGTGAATTACTGCTAAACGACTACATCTACAGATCTGAAATTTAGAGCAGTCATTGATATTCAATGTGCCAACATTCTGTCCAATTTTCAGCTTCCTAGCTTTATTAGATTAGAAAATAATATTTTCAATTATAATTTTTAAAAAGCGATTTCGTGGAGTATAGAAAATATCTGGAAAATTTTCAAAGTTCAGATTTTTTTTTAATTTTGTATACGGATTAGCTATGAATCTGAAATTTGCACAGATGGTGCAAATTCAATAATAA
The DNA here is from genome assembly GCA_963920725.1 of Rhamphomyia laevipes. Lineage (NCBI taxonomy): Eukaryota > Metazoa > Arthropoda > Insecta > Diptera > Empididae > Rhamphomyia > Rhamphomyia laevipes. The sequence continues at coordinate 45,522,161 of OY987257.1, read as the reverse complement.
ATGGGGTTTCTCTATTAGACACTTTTCATTTAGGGGCCCCATTTCCCAGATATTGCCCCCTAAAAAAAATACGGAAAATTTACCGGTGAATTACTGCTAAACGACTACAGCTACAGATCTAAAATTTAGAGCAGTCATTGATATTCAATGTGCCACCATTCTGTCCAATTTTCAGCTTTTCAGCTTTATTAGATTAGAAAATAATATTTTCAATTATAATTTTTAAAAAGCGATTTCGTGGAGTATAGAAAATATCTGGAAAATTTTCAAAGTTCAGATTTTTTTTTAATTTTGTATACGGATCAGCTATGAATCTGAAATTTGGACAGATGATGCAAATTTAAAAATAAATGGGGTTTCTCTACTAGACACTTTTCATTTAGGGGCCCCATTTCCCAGATATTGCCCCCTAAAAAAAACGGAAATTTTCACCGGTGAAATAACTGCTAAACGACTACAGCTACAGATCTGAACTTTAGAGCAGTTATTGATATTCAATGTGCAAACATTCTGTCCAATTTTCAGCTTTTCAGCTTTATTAGATTAGAAAATATTATTTTCAATTATAATTTTTAAAAAACGATTTCGTGGAGCATCGAAAATATCTGGAAAATTTTCAAAGTTCAGATTTTTTAAAATTTTGTATACGGATTAGCTATGAATCTGAAATTTGCACAGATGGTGCAAATTTAAAAATAAATGGGGTTTCTCTATTAGACACTTTTCATTTAGGGGCCCCATTTCCCAGATATTGCCCCCTAAAAAAATACGGAAATTTTCACCGGTGAATTACTGCTAAACGACTACATCTACAGATCTGAAATTTAGAGCAGTCATTGATATTCACTGTGCCAACATTCTGTCCAATTTTCAGCTTCCTAGCTTTATTAGATTAGAAAATAATATTTTCAATTATAATTTTTAAAAAGCGATTTCGTGGAGTATAGAAAATATCTGGAAAATTTTCAAAGTTCAGATTTTTTTTTAATTTTGTATACGGATTAGCTATGAATCTGAAATTTGCACAGATGGTGCAAATTCAATAATAAATGGGGTTTCTCTATTAGACACTTTTCATTTAGGGGCCCCATTTCCCAGATATTGCCCCCTAAAAAAAATACGGAAAATTTACCGGTGAATTACTGCTAAACGACTACAGCTACAGATCTAAAATTTAGAGCAGTCATTGATATTCAATGTGCCACCATTCTGTCCAATTTTCAGCTTTTCAGCTTTATTAGATTAGAAAATAATATTTTCAATTATAATTTTTAAAAAGCGATTTCGTGGAGTATAGAAAATATATGGAAAATTTTCAAAGTTCAGATTTTTTTTTAATTTTGTATACGGATCAGCTATGAATCTGAAATTTGGACAGATGATGCAAATTTAAAAATAAATGGGGTTTCTCTACTAGACACTTTTCATTTAGGGGCCCCATTTCCCAGATATTGCCCCCTAAAAAAAACGGATATTTTCACCGGTAAATTACTGCTAAACGACTACAGCTACAGGTCTGAAATTTAGAACAGTCATTGATATTCAATGTGCCAACATTCTGTCCAATTTTCAGCTACCTAGCTTTATTAGATTAGAAAATAATATTTTCAATTATTATTTTTAAAAAACGATTTCGTGGAGTATAGAAAATATCTGGACAATTTTCAAAGTTCAGATTTTTATTTAAATTTTGTATACGGATTAGCTATGAATCTGAAATTTGCACAGATGATGCAAATTCAAAAATAAATGGGGTTTCTCTATTAGACACTTTTCATTCAGGGTCCCCATTTCCCAGATATTGCCTCCTAAAAAAAACGGAATTTTTCACCGGTGAATTAACTGCTAAACGACTACAGCTACAGATCTGAAATTTAGAGCAGTCATTGATATTCAATGTGCCAACATTTTGTACAATTTTCAGCTTCCTAGTTTTATTAGATTAGAAAATAATATTTTCAATTATAATTTTTAAAAAGCGATTTCGTGGAGTATCGAAAATATATGGAAAATTTTCAAAGTTCAGATTTTTTTTTAATTTTGTATACGGATTAGCTATGAATCTGAAATTTGCACAGATGGTGCAAATTCAAAAATAAATGGGGTTTCTCTATTAGACACTTTTCATTTAGGGGCCCCATTTCCCAGATATTGCCCCCTAAAAAAAATACGGAAATTTTCACCGGTGAATTAACTGCTAAACGACTACATCTACAGATCTGAAATTTAGAGCAGTCATTAATATTCAATGTGCCAACATTTTGTACAATTTTCAGCTTCCTAGTTTTATTAGATTAGAAAATAATATTTTCAATTATAATTTTTAAAAAGCGATTTCGTGGAGTATCGAAAATATATGAAAAATTTTCAAAGTTCAGATTTTTTTTTAATTTTGTATACGGATTAGCTATGAATCTGAAATTTGCACAGATGGTGCAAATTCAAAAATAAATGGGGTTTCTCTATTAGACACTTTTCATTTAGGGGCTCCATTTCCCAGATATTGCCCCCAAAAAAATACGGAATTTTTCACCGGTGAATTAACTGCTAAACGACTACAGCTACAGATCTGAAATTTAGAACAGTCATTGATATTCAATGTGCCAACATTTTGTACAATTTTCAGCTTCCTAGTTTTATTAGATTAAAAAATAATATTTTCAATTATAATTTTTAAAAAGCGATTTCGTGGAGTATCGAAAATATATGGAAAATTTTCAAAGTTCAGATTTTTTTTTAATTTTGTATACGGATCAGCTATGAATCTGAAATTTGGACAGATGATGCAAATTCAAAAATAAATGGGGTTTCTCTATTAGACACTTTTCATTTAGGGGCCCCATTTCCCAGATATTGCCCCCTAAAAAAAATACGGAAATTTTCACCGGTGAATTAACTGCTAAACGACTACAGCTACAGATCTGAAATTTAGAGCAGTCATTGATATTCAATGTGCCAACATTTTGTACAATTTTCAGCTTCCTAGTTTTATTAGATTAGAAAATAATATTTTCAATTATAATTTTTAAAAAGCGATTTCGTGGAGTATCGAAAATATATGGAAAATTTTCAAAGTTCAGATTTTTTTTTAATTTTGTATACGGATCAGCTATGAATCTGAAATTTGGACAGATGATGCAAATTCAAAAATAAATGGGGTTTCTCTATTAGACACTTTTCATTCAGGGGCCCCATTTCCCAGATATTGCCCCCTAAAAAAAAACGGAAATTTTCACCGGTGAAATAACTGCTAAACGACTACAGCTACAGATCTGAACTTTAGAGCAGTTATTGATATTCAATGTGCAAACATTCTGTCCAATTTTCAGCTTTTCAGCTTTATTAGATTAGAAAATATTATTTTCAATTATAATTTTTAAAAAACGATTTCGTGGAGCATCGAAAATATCTGGAAAATTTTCAAAGTTCAGATTTTTTTAAATTTTGTATACGGATTAGCTATGAATCTGAAATTTGCACAGATGGTGCAAATTTAAAAATAAATGGGGTTTCTCTATTAGACACTTTTCATTTAGGGGCCCCATTTCCCAGATATTGCCCCCTAAAAAAAATACGGAAATTTTCACCGGTGAATTACTGCTAAACGACTACATCTACAGATCTGAACTTTAGAGCAGTTATTGATATTCAATGTGCAAACATTCTGTCCAATTTTCAGCTTTTCAGCTTTATTAGATTAGAAAATATTATTTTCAATTATAATTTTTAAAAAACGATTTCGTGGAGCATCGAAAATATATGGAAAATTTTCAAAGTTCAGATTTTTTTTTAATTTTGTATACGGATCAGCTATGAATCTGAAATTTGGACAGATGATGCAAATTCAAAAATAAATGGGGTTTCTCTATTAGACACTTTTCATTCAGGGGCCCCATTTCCCAGATATTGCCCCCTAAAAAAAAACGGAAATTTTCACCGGTGAAATAACTGCTAAACGACTACAGCTACAGATCTGAACTTTAGAGCAGTTATTGATATTCAATGTGCAAACATTCTGTCCAATTTTCAGCTTTTCAGCTTTATTAGATTAGAAAATATTATTTTCAATTATAATTTTTAAAAAACGATTTCGTGGAGCATCGAAAATATCTGGAAAATTTTCAAAGTTCAGATTTTTTTAAATTTTGTATACGGATTAGCTATGAATCTGAAATTTGCACAGATGGTGCAAATTTAAAAATAAATGGGGTTTCTCTATTAGACACTTTTCATTCAGGGGCCCCATTTCCCAGATATTGCCCCCTAAAAAAAAACGGAAATTTTCACCGGTGAAATAACTGCTAAACGACTACAGCTACAGATCTGAACTTTAGAGCAGTTATTGATATTCAATGTGCAAACATTCTGTCCAATTTTCAGCTTTTCAGCTTTATTAGATTAGAAAATATTATTTTCAATTATAATTTTTAAAAAACGATTTCGTGGAGCATCGAAAATATCTGGAAAATTTTCAAAGTTCAGATTTTTTTAAATTTTGTATACGGATTAGCTATGAATCTGAAATTTGCACAGATGGTGCAAATTTAAAAATAAATGGGGTTTCTCTATTAGACACTTTTCATTTAGGGGCTCCATTTCCCAGATATTGCCCCCAAAAAAATACGGAATTTTTCACCGGTGAATTAACTGCTAAACGACTACAGCTACAGATCTGAAATTTAGAACAGTCATTGATATTCAATGTGCCAACATTTTGTACAATTTTCAGCTTCCTAGTTTTATTAGATTAAAAAATAATATTTTCAATTATAATTTTTAAAAAGCGATTTCGTGGAGTATCGAAAATATATGGAAAATTTTCAAAGTTCAGATTTTTTTTTAATTTTGTATACGGATCAGCTATGAATCTGAAATTTGGACAGATGATGCAAATTCAAAAATAAATGGGGTTTCTCTATTAGACACTTTTCATTTAGGGGCCCCATTTCCCAGATATTGCCCCCTAAAAAAAATACGGAAATTTTCACCGGTGAATTAACTGCTAAACGACTACAGCTACAGATCTGAAATTTAGAGCAGTCATTGATATTCAATGTGCCAACATTTTGTACAATTTTCAGCTTCCTAGTTTTATTAGATTAGAAAATAATATTTTCAATTATAATTTTTAAAAAGCGATTTCGTGGAGTATCGAAAATATATGGAAAATTTTCAAAGTTCAGATTTTTTTTTAATTTTGTATACGGATCAGCTATGAATCTGAAATTTGGACAGATGATGCAAATTCAAAAATAAATGGGGTTTCTCTATTAGACACTTTTCATTCAGGGGCCCCATTTCCCAGATATTGCCCCCTAAAAAAAAACGGAAATTTTCACCGGTGAAATAACTGCTAAACGACTACAGCTACAGATCTGAACTTTAGAGCAGTTATTGATATTCAATGTGCAAACATTCTGTCCAATTTTCAGCTTTTCAGCTTTATTAGATTAGAAAATATTATTTTCAATTATAATTTTTAAAAAACGATTTCGTGGAGCATCGAAAATATCTGGAAAATTTTCAAAGTTCAGATTTTTTTTTAATTTTGTATACGGATCAGCTATGAATCTGAAATTTGGACAGATGATGCAAATTCAAAAATAAATGGGGTTTCTCTATTAGACACTTTTCATTCAGGGGCCCCATTTCCCAGATATTGCCCCCTAAAAAAAAACGGAAATTTTCACCGGTGAAATAACTGCTAAACGACTACAGCTACAGATCTGAACTTTAGAGCAGTTATTGATATTCAATGTGCAAACATTCTGTCCAATTTTCAGCTTTTCAGCTTTATTAGATTAGAAAATAACATTTTCAATTACAATTTTTAAAAAGCGATTTCGTGGAGTATCGAAAATATCTGGAAAATTTTCAAAGTTCAGATTTTTTTTAATTTTGTATACGGATCAGCTATGAATCTGAAATTTGCACAGATGATGCAAATTCAAAAATAAATGGGGTTTCTCTATTAGACACTTTTCATTCAGGGGCCCCATTTCCCAGATATTGCCCCCTAAAAAAAAACGGAAATTTTCACCGGTGAATTAACTGCTAAACGACTACAGCTACAGATCTGAAATTTAGAGCAGTCATTGATATTCAATGTGCCAACATTTTGTACAATTTTCAGCTTCCTAGTTTTATTAGATTAGAAAATAATATTTTCAATTATGTATAGTTTTTAAAAAGCGATTTCGTGGAGTATAGAAAATATCTGGATAATTTTCAAAGTTCAGATTTTTTTTTAATTTTGTATACGGATTAGCTATGAATCTGAAATTTGGACAGATGATGCAAATTCAAAAATAAATGGGGTTTCTCTATTAGACACTTTTCATTTAGGGGCCCCATTTCCCAGATATTGCCCCCTAAAAAAAATACGGAAATTTTCACCGGTGAATTAACTGCTAAACGACTACAGCTACAGATCTGAAATTTAGAGCAGTCATTGATATTCAATGTGCCAACATTTTGTACAATTTTCAGCTTCCTAGTTTTATTAGATTAGAAAATAATATTTTCAATTATAATTTTTAAAAAGCGATTTCGTGGAGTATCGAAAATATATGGAAAATTTTCAAAGTTCAGATTTTTTTTTAATTTTGTATACGGATTAGCTATGAATCTGAAATTTGCACAGATGGTGCAAATTCAAAAATAAATGGGGTTTCTCTATTAGACACTTTTCATTCAGGGGCCCCATTTCCCAGATATTGCCCCCTAAAAAAAAACGGAAATTTTCACCGGTGAATTAACTGCTAAACGACTACATAGCTACAGATCTGAAATTTAGAGCAGTCATTGATATTCAATGTGCCAACATTTTGTACAATTTTCAGCTTCCTAGTTTAATTAGATTAGAAAATAATATTTTCAATTATAGTTTTTAAAAAGCTATTTCGTGGAGTATCGAAAATATATGGAAAATTTTCAAAGTTCAGATTTTTTTTTTAATTTTGTATACGGATCAGCTATGAATCTGAAATTTGCACAGATGGTGCAAATTCAAAAATAAATGGGGTTTCTCTATTAGACACTTTTCATTTAGGGGCCCCATTTCCCAGATATTGCCCCCTAAAAAAAATACGGAAATTTTCACCGGAGAATTAACTGCTAAACGACTACAGCTACAGATCTGAAATTTAGAGCAGTCATTGATATTCAATGTGCCAACATTTTGTACAATTTTCAGCTTCCTAGTTTTATTAGATTAGAAAATAATATTTTCAATTATAGTTTTTAAAAAGCGATTTCGTGGAGTATCGAAAATATATGGAAAATTTTCAAAGTTCAGATTTTTTTTTAATTTTGTATACGGATCAGCTATGAATCTGAAATTTGGACAGATGATGCAAATTCAAAAATAAATGGGGTTTCTCTATTAGACACTTTTCATTTAGGGGCCCCATTTCCCAGATATTGCCCCCTAAAAAAAATACGGAAATTTTCACCGGTGAATTAACTGCTAAACGACTACAGCTACAGATCTGAAATTTAGAGCAGTCATTGATATTCAATGTGCCAACATTTTGTACAATTTTCAGCTTCCTAGTTTTATTAGATTAGAAAATAATATTTTCAATTATAGTTTTTAAAAAGCGATTTCGTGGAGTATCGAAAATATATGGAAAATTTTCAAAGTTCAGATTTTTTTTAAATTTTGTATACGGATTAGCTATGAATCTGAAATTTGCACAGATGGTGCAAATTCAAAAATAAATGGGGTTTCTCTATTAGACACTTTTCATTCAGGGGCCCCATTTCCCAGATATTGCCCCCTAAAAAAACGGAAATTTTCACCGGTGAATTACTACTAAACGACTACAGCTACAGATCTGAATATATCAGATTCATAGCTAATCCGTATACAAAATAAACGATTTATAAAGAAATGTTGAAATTGTTATACAAAAGGATTGTTTGTAGAAGAGAAGAGTTAACTAAAACTATATATATCTTGGCCATATAAAAATGTAGCATATTTTATTAGATTATGTACATCTGAGATTTTGTTGTGTAGATATTTTCAATAAAAGTATTGAATATTTTCTGGTGGTTTTCGAATTAAGAATTTTATATTAAATATTAAAACTTAATAATAATAATAATTAAAATTTGATTTGGTAAGTGTTTACAGAGGTGGAGATACTTAAGCTCTTTCGGGCCATTGTATAACCAGACGATCAGACGTCTTCATTTTATTTAGCTCGGATGGTTCCTAAATCGGTAGCTGGTGTTACCGATTGGTTCACCGGAACGGAGCCCTCTTTGATCTTACTGAACCTAGTTTACACGTTTCCCAAACCGGTTAGTTGTGTTAATAAAATTCATCACCTGGGCTAGGTTCATGGTCATTTGTGTTCGGTAGTATCTAGACAATAAGCGGGACATTAGAACAAATAGTACTCAGCCGAATCATACTCTTCGCAGCATTTCTTGCATGTAGGAGGCTTAACTACTCCTATCCTGTGGAGGTGTCACTTCAGTAAACTTTATACGGTCACGTTCACCAACAAATTTTTGAAGTATTTGTGATTTTGTTCTAGGAAGAGTTTTGATCTTCGTAGGTCGGGCGTTTGAACAAACACATTTTTGTTTGGTTGCAATGGTGTAAGTTGTGCCAATGGTATAGGTGCCATTGGGTTAAAGGATTTGATTTTATGTTTTTGTCATATATAAATATTTGTACAAAATTGCAGTTATCGGATTCAATTATTAAGAGAAAAGTTGAATTTTTAAATGGATTGTGTTAATTTTAACTATTAATAGAAGCATTATTTACAGTCAATCGTTCGCACTTTCTCACCAGTTGTCTGATGCTTGTTTCTAGGCAACACAAAATAAGCTATTTTATTCGGTACTTTTGCATCTACTTTTTGTAGATGCCTTTTTTTGGAAGTGATCATTTTATGTTCACCAGCACATTGATTTGTAGTTGTAACTTCACGAGTATACATTAATTATGAGCCGATGCTTTTGTTGATCTACCAAAAATGATGCATCTGAAATTATATGGCTTTACTTCAAATATATTCATAATAAACCTAATATAAATTTAATATATTCAACATTATAGAACACTTTTTTTATAAATTCAATATGTTCCTCACTTTAAATTACCATTTAACTTTATTAATATTAACAAATATGTCAAATGTTACTACTATTAACTAGAATTAGTTTCATTTAAATTTTGGACATATTTCTGTAAAATAATATAATCTTACGATAACATATTCTCCGAAAACAATTTTGATAGTATATTTTCTGTTATTATGACCAAACGAAAAAAAAAATGGTAAAAGGTAATTTTATTTAAATTTACTTTTTCCCATATCAATTGTCATCAAAAATCATCAACTAATAAAAAAAAAATGTCCTTAGAAATATAATTTAACATAACCAGAGATGAAATTGTTTGGATACAAATAAATATTTTTTTTTGCTGGTTATCATTCGTCCCTTGATACTCAATTACCTTCAATTTACTTTTTCCACAGAAAAAAATAGAAACCTGCTTTATTATTAATACTGAAAGGAAAATGAAAATTGTATCTAAACCTTTTTAGCAATTTCTTGTCAAAAGTTATGAATAGAACATCTCAGTAAATATATTTTTTCAGAATCCAAAACATTTTCGATTCTTTTTCTATATATTATTATATAAAGGAGCGCAAATTCATATTCACATTTAAATGCAAAAGGCAAATTTTCATTTTGGAGTAATAAAAAGATTTTATTTGCCTTCTATTTAGAAAATTATATAAATATGTATTTTTTTATATCATTTTTTCGGATGTTACTTTTTATTGGATTTTGCAAAATAAACGTATTTGTTTTTTTTTATATATCAATGACCAATTGTTGTCTATTTCGGAATACACTGCTTGAAAATGTTGTGAAGGAAACCAATTGAGTTTGAGTGAAGGTAAGCATAGAATTATTAAATTATAAAAATTTATTTATTATTATAATTCTAACAAGTATGCTTACTCAATAATACAACTTAATTATATTCCATTTATTAGACATATAAAATATTACTAATCGTCTACGACTAGGTCATAGTTTATCAATTGATAAATGAGTGATAAATCAAGTGATAAATGAGCTGAATTCATAGAGATATATGTTACTCCATTCAACCATTAATTTTATAAGGAAACGAACTGATTTCTTGCTTTATATTATACTGGATTACATTCGATTATACTGGGGGGAGCTTGGTTTTCATTAATTGTGAATAGTTCAGGCTCACTACACCGGGATCTAAAAAATCTATTGTGTATATAGGGTTTGTCGTTGATTAAGGTTTCAAAGAATATCAGAACCTTCCTGACGATTATATCCACAATTTTTTGAGTGCTCAGAAATTCCTTATTCACGTGTTTCAGTTTTTTCCGGGCAATAGCTTTACAATCACTAATAATATTCTTGGTAGTATCATTAACCGACCAGAATCTTAGTCTCGACTTTCCGATTTTATTCCAATAAAATGCCATTTATTGCACTAAACTCCGTTTTCCTGCAGATTTTTTGAGAAATCTTTAAAATGCTTGCTTCACTTGCCATTTGCATGGAGTATTTTTTCAGTATACAGATTTTAGGCTGTTATCATTATCTAATTTCCAACACGTTATAAGGCTTTCTAGATATTCCACAGAATGGTTCAGGTCCAGTCCGATGAAGATGAATATAGTAATTAAGTTTATTTTCTTTGCATGTAGGTAAAATAGCTTTAGATTAACTAACAAAGTACCTAGAATATTTACAATTTGTATTATAAATTGCTGAATTTATATGCAATTATTTCGGTTCAGTTAATTTTTACAACAGTGTAAAATTTCTTATCATGTGGTATAAAGTTTTATTCCAAAATATAAGGAAAATATTGTTTAAAAAATAATGCAAAAAAAAAAACTTATTTTGAAAATTTTGTTACTTTGCCATTTGAAATTGACTTACAAATTACCTTACCAACACAAAAAACAATCGAACTTTGTATCTTAAAGTATATTTGAATGTTAACCATCAGGACTTTCTAAATAATATGAAAAAGTAAAAAAAAGAAAATCTATGTTCTATTACGATACTATTAAGGCATTTTCATGGTATTTCAAAATTTATATCGATTTTCCAAAATATAAAGATACACGTATGCACACCATTATAAATGATATATAAGAATCCTTTTATATTATTTGTTGGAATGTTTCCCTTGTGAAATATCTGAAATATTTGAAAATATAAGAAATTCTTACCACATTGTATACAAATGTACAAAATAAGTATAGTCTTAATTTTGAATATATATTGTTATAAAGGATATAAAATTATTTTTTTTAGCACGTTTTGATATGAAATTTTACTGATGTTCAGTTATTGGTTTTTTTATTTATAATATTATCTTTCGACTATCAATTTCGATATAAAAACGTATCAATAAATCGTAAAAATAATCGGAAATTTACTTTTTTGTTATGTTAATTTTTTTATGGAAAATATTTTTTTTTGATAATCTTGGTAATATTATTAATGTTCATATTATTAAAATGTTATTTGCTGTTAAAATATTGATTTACAAAGTATAAGGACAGAAGAACATTAAATTATCACCGTAAAATCATTATTTTTTATTGTGAATTTGCTGGCGATATTTTTCAACTTTACTTCGAAATTATAATTCTTTGCAAATTTTTATTTTTATAAATAAAGCTTCGACTAAAATGAACGGATCAGTAAAGCTCAAATTTGATGTATCCATATATTACAGGTGCGATTAAAATTAATACGGAAAGGATCCAATCGAAAGAGTCTTGAATGGTTGAACTTTTACAAAAACACACTGAAACAAATGTTAAGAGAAATTAAATTCGACAGTTCCAATATAAAAATTATGTTTAATGAAATATGTTTGACGAACATTATCCGGAATAATACAAAATTACATATAAACACCAGAAAAAATTAAAAATTTAATCGATTACAACCAGTCGATTGGCTACTGTACGACTCGATTCGAAACTACACTCTGATCGATACATTGTAGCCCAAGCTTAATTATTTATTTTTTTCAAATTCCGACAAATTATATAGTCGTATTCACAAACGTCGTTTAACACTTATTGTTAGATCAATTGAATCTATCAAGTATTAATTATTAAGTAATAATTCTTAAATATCGAAATAATTATAAAAATAGATTTTGAAAGTAATATATTCTATCAATTTTTAATCCTTACTACACAGCACCCGGAGATTACAAACATACATTTCTGCAAGTCCAACATAATTTCATTATTTTGAATCATTTTTTTAAACTTCGGCAAACAATTCAAATTTTCTATAAATCTCAAACTTTTAATTAACTAAAAATTGTGTACAATTTCCAATAAATTAAATATTTCAAAAATTTACAATATTCTAAAGTTAATTTTATTTCTAGTTAGCATAGATTGCAATGTTGCTACTACACAATTTATCTCAATTTCCGAAAACTAGAAGTAACTTTGAACTTTCGGTAAACAAAATATTTATAATTGTTTTTATAATCAATTACTAATTACAATATAATTGTAAAGTTATTTTAGTTCAAGGAAATTCGAATAAATTTTCTCAAGTTGAATTTCTCTACATAATAAAAATTTAAATAATATTTACCTAAAATTAAAAACTGAAATTAAATATTTAAATTTAAATTTCATATTGTTACGGAAAACCATAAATTCAAATCATTTTTTAAATTTTTTATATATAATTTCTGCTGATTCAGAAAGGACCATCATATCATAAATAATTTTTCATTTATAGATAACTTCAGATATAAAAGATCAATGAAATATCGCGTGGAATGTTTATGACAGATTTGAAATATTTTTTTAGTTCGTTATTATTTATTGTCATTCAGTCAAAATAATTGGCAGCGTTTTAAAGCATCTTTTCTATATATTCAATAACTAGATTCAAAGCTTGATTCAAGCTAGATATTATCAACATAAAACGAAATTGCAAATTATAATAAAAATGGTACATTTTGTGAGCTATATGAATCAGAATTGTTGAATTCAATGAACATGAGGCTATTTTTTAAACAATACTCTGCATGACAACGACTTTTATTATAAATGATGTCCACCTGTTTGACTATTCTAGGTCCAAAAGTTGTGATTATGTAATACAAAATTTTTATACTATTATTTTTTTTATTAAAAATACGGCAGCATAAAATTTAAGACATAAAAAAAGTGTATTTTCTGATACGTTTATGGCATTCGTTGATGTGGCTTATGATTTTAATATTTTTTTATCTATTCGTGTTCATCAGTTTGCGTTAAATTAAATCCAGATATTTTATTTGATAGATGTTTACATAAGTTTAACAATCTTTCTACGTTCCATGTCATTTTTTTTTATTATTATATTGCTATATAAATATTTTTATATCCACCAAAATTTTTTTGGGTTTTTATTTTTTAGAAAATTTAATTTTAAATTACTTTCGTGATCCAGTAAAAAAATGTACTGAAGTTATAGATTGAAGCATAAAATGAATAGATACAGGGACGCTGATATGATTTTATAAGATTTAGAGTTTGTTGGTATAATTTTAACAAAATTTCAATTAAAATTATTAGATTATTTACAATACTTATTAAAACAACAAAAACTGCGCAAATTACAAAAAAAAGTGATATCGAATAGAACTATGTAATTTATATTTTTCTCGAATCCTGAAATTATTTCGCCAACAGGTTTGTGGATTAAGTAGTCGATCTTCATAAATTTCAAATGGGAAAATCGATTTCTTGGATACATAGTGTAATACGAATCGAATCTAATCAAACGATTTTTACGAATCCTCTTAACAAACTCTTAGCATATAAATACAACATCAACTATTTATTAAAGTTAATTTCAGAATTATTGAAAATTGTTCCATTTTATAACAAAGTTTGTATTAAATTATATAATAACTGAAAATTATCTTGTAATTGAATAGAAAATTTAAAATGAATGAAAAAACGTTTTTTCGATTGCACTCCAGCTTGTCTAACAAATAAGTTTACTTTGCTTAACGATTCGAATATTAAATGATGAACAAAATGTGCTCAATACTTTAAATAGAATCCATTTTCTTTTATTTCGTAACCATATGACGTTACATTTACACAGACGACAACTGATTTTCTTTATTTTTCCTTTGGTTGTAAATTGATTATGGAAAAACTAAACTATTATTAACAATTCTTCCTTTTCCAATTTTTATTTTACTTGCACTGTTTTACACCTTTATCTATACCAACAAATGTGATAGGTTCGATTATTATCTAGATTATTGATATCCTAATTGATTTCGTCATTTTATTTATTTCAAATTGCATATCAAATAAACTTTCAAGATTAAAATATACTTCATTTTACACTACTGGACACGAAACTATGTTAAAAAAGTAGTGTATTAAACTCTTAACACTAATTTTTACATTTCGTATTTAGCAAATTTATATGATGCCGTAAAAACATTTTATCAAAACTAAAATCAATTATTATTGCGACATCTAGAAAATTTACATAAAATTTTAGGTAGAAATAAGTAATTTGCCATGAAAATTTACCACAAATTTATCGTTTAGTAAATGATTTTGCACAAAGAGGCTATATAATAAGCACAAGCCTGCTCCACACGATAAGGTCAGATGAGAGTGTTACGATAACTGTAACTGGAGAACGTTATCGTAACATAATTGTTAATTTTTTGAAACTATAATTTGGTGGTTTCGTCTTAGTTAACATTTATAGTTCCAATAAGAGACTGCGCAACATTAGTCAATATTACAATGGAATTACTGAGAAATCTGTTTCCACAACAAATTATCTCAAGAAATTGTTATGTCAATTGACCTCCACGATTGTCAGATTTAATAGTTCCGGACTTCTTTCGTAGTGTAAGGTGGATATCAACATAAACAAAACATTCGTGATGAAATTAATGAAATACCAATTGAAATCTGTGAAAATGTTATGAAAAATGTTATAAAAAAGCACGCAGTTGTGAAGCTAACAGAGCCGGACATTTAGTTAACATTATTTTCCATTCGTAATTCCCAATATTAATAATAAAACATTTATCAGCATTGAACGATTTTGTTTTAATTGCTATGAATTTATTTACATAAAAACTTATTTAGTTTAATTTACCAAAAATTGATTTTTCAATTCATGTACAAATTTACTGAAAATATATAATTAATTTTTTAAAATTTTGTTTTTTATAATTTTTGGTTCAATCACAAAAAACTAAACTTAGAATTGGCTTTATTTTTATCAAATATTCTCAATTTAAATTTATATATAATAACTATATAAATAAAATATCAAAAAAAATAAAATCATTTTGACCAAACTAATTTAACTATAAACGATTTCGATTTTCCTCTCACAGCAAAAAACTAAAGTGGAAAAAATGGGAAAATTTGCATTTTCTATTTTGTGTGTTATACCAGCAGACAAAGTTTAACAAATTGTTATTTTGCATTGGGCATAATAAATTTTAAATAAATTTGTATAAATAATTTATAAATGATAAAATTTGCATTGAAATTAAAGAAAATTAAATGGATGACAACAGGAAGATAGAAAATGTTTTGATATCGGGATGCATTTATAATTTTCAAAATTATTAAATAAATAATGAAATGATCAATTTTAGTTGAAATTTATTATTATATTTTGAATTAAGTTTACAAATAATTAATTTTGGTTAAATATATAAATAACTACATAAAATTTGTTTCTTTATGGTATTTAGAATTATGGTATTAGATTAGTGGCAATGGGAACAATTGATTTGATTTAATAAAAAATGACATTTGATTCCAGTTGGCTAAATTTGAACAATTTATCAAATTTAATTTACTTATATAAAATTAATTTTAACAAAATGTACCTATTCAGAAACTAAAATTATATTGTTATCTGTAAATTATAGTCTTTTATATTCATCACATTTTGATAATTGCCCAAATAACCAAAGCACATTTGTTGCCTTCTCTGGCTATTTATATAGTAATCTGTCTACATATAGAATAGCAAGAAAACCTAGTTTAGTGAAATTTTTAAAAGAAAATGTTAATATTAAAAATCTAGTTAAGACTTAAGATCAATAGGAATTTATAAACTAACACACTTACACAAATCTGCAGATAGTATTAATTACTTGGCAAAAGGCCGAATTTATAAATCCCACTTAAAATTCTGACTTATGATTTCGTATTTAAAAATAATGAGACTTCTAAGAAATGCTAAACTAAGCTTTATAGTAAATTTTAGCTCAAAATGACCTCAAAAATGTATGATATATCATTAACCAATAACATAGTCGACAACAGGATGTCGTATATTTTATAAAAATAAACATAACCTCAATGGTAACTATAACCTTAATTCAGTAATCCTACCTACAATGCTACTAAGAAAACAAAAAATAATTGCAAATATTTAAATTTGGTTTAGAAATTCCAAAATAATTTGAATTTATAAGTAACTTACAAACTTTGTGTAAAAGTGATGATAGGAGGTCAGACAAATTTGTATTACAATAGATTATCTTTAGTCTTAACGTCTATGAACAATTTAAGCGTGGTTTATAAATTACGACCACAGCTTTTATTTTAATTTATGTAAAGCATAACTTCAGCACAGCTTCAGAACTACTCTACACTAGTTGATTAAATACACTAGATTCGAGCCAAATTTGGTATGTATTATAAACAATACAATTTTTTAAACTTACAAGTATAAAGTATTCAAAAGCAAATAAAGTATTCAAAAAGCATATTACAAGTTAAAATCTTCAAGCATTTTCCAAATTTTGTGATGAAATCCCTTTCTAATATTAATATCTAAATAAAGTATGTATTCATAAATTTGTTGACCCATTTATATTTTTTATGAAATTAAAAAATTCTTTATATAAAATTAAAAATGTATATTAAAAATTTGAATTCAACATTTTTTTCTAATTGACTGCATCTCATTTCTACAAATAATTTCATTTACTATGTACAGTTTCGATAATGTTCTATTTCAGTAATACAATTTAACTCGTAGAACGTTGACAACGAAATTATTAAACAATTTATCATTTTTAATCTTTTCCTAAACTTTGTCTTTTATGATATTTACAAGGACAAACACGCCAGTGAAATTGTTGAATTATGGAGCTCGAGGGAAAAATATTATACAAAAAAAAGAAGTTAAATGAATATTAAATAAATAAAAAAAATTTAATATGAAATGTTATCAAATCGTGATGAATTCGCATTAGCATTTTGTACAATATACTAAATATTATTATTATTATTATTGCCTTAAAACATAATTTTTATGATATTTTTGAGTACATATAAAAATATGTATGGTCATTTCATAAAAAACATATTTTGATATCAATAAATTTATTAGTTGCATAATATTAAAAGTAATATTTATTTGATTTATATTATTTTCTTTTGATGACTTTTATATAGGAAATTAATTTTATTGATATTTTATTAATAAAATATTCATAAATTAAATGAAAATTTGATTTGCCTTAATGATATTATGATAAATATATTTACATTTTTGTTTATAAAGAATCTAAAATGATATCCTTTAAAAATACCATTAGACAGAGAAAGTTTATTTTGCAATTGCTATATAAATTAATACTGAAATTACGCTTACCTGGGTCAAATTAATTTCGTTTGAAGATAGCGAAGAAGAAAAAATAAACACTTTTCAAGAGTAAATTATTTATTAGATGCTAATATTTCAAAAGAAACAACCAAATATTTAATTATTAAATATTTGGTTGTTTCTTTTGAAATATAAGAAGCTAATAAATAATTTACTCTTCAAAACTGTTTTTTTTTTCTTCGTTATCTTCAAATGAAAATAACTATTAAATTTTAATAGATACTGCAATTTTTTCAATACTCACGTAAAGGGTCCGAAACATGCAGACACATTAAGAATAAATGCCAAAGATCAATCAAGAGAAAACTACTAAAGATTCTTAGGTTAGGTATAACCGAATTACAAATTAAGATATTGAACAAAATCAACGCAGACGTCATTACAATAGCAAGAATACTGAAATTGGACTGGGCTAGTAACGCAATAAGATTAGAAGAATTTAGATGTACTCAAATTGTCACAATTGTCTAAAATAATAGCACCGGTTAGATAGATAAAGAAGAGCTGGGAGGCGCTGTAGACATGAATTGTAAATATTTGATAGAAGATAATTTTTTTTTGCGTACGCCCATTTAGTCTTAATAAATTAGGAGGAGTTATTTCACTAGCTTTATCTAAATAACTATTTTTAGCAATACGTACCTTTCTAACATATTTGTAATTTTGTGGAATCCAATTTAATCCAATTAATCAAATTCTAATTAGGATTTGATTTATACTAGTTAGAATTATTATATTAACATAAATTGGAGATCGCGCATTAGAAGACAATATTTTATTAGAAAAAGTCCTTTTCATATCATTTGATATCGCTCAAAATTGTCAAGAACGTGAAAGTAATTCAATTACTATAATCTTTAAAAAAATGACAATCCGCAGTAAAGTTCATCCACTAAACTGTTTTAAATCTCATGCAAAGCTTCTACTTAGAATGTTAATGGATTTTATTTAAACCGAAAAACTTAAAATCAATTTACTTTTGTAATCATAATAAAATTCAATTCAAAAGTTTTACTATTTATTTTCAAACTATCAAAAATATATAAACTACTACAAATCTATTACAATAATATCATCAATATATTTATATAGAGTAGAGAGCATAGAGGTATGTATATAAATGTAGTTTAAATCAACCAACTATAAAAAATTGAATAAAATAAGGTTCTATAATAATATCTACAGTTGATTTGATTTAATGAATAATTCATACTTTGCCCAAAATAATATAAAATAAATAAATATTTTGTTGCAAAATATACTAAATATTATCGTATTTTTATACAAAATGATAATAACATTCCCCAAAATGAAAATGGAAAATATATAAATTTTCTATATTTTTGTGTTTTTCTTTTCTTTTATTTATATTTTATATCGCAATATTTTTATTTGTTTGGCCACAAATGGCAGTATCCTTTTTGGTCGGTCTGCGTAAGCTTATCTTAAGGACATAAATAAAATCATTGAAGCGTTAAAAAGGAAAAGGCACCAAAAATAGAATATTAAAATAGTAAAAAAATAAAAATGGATGACTTTGCGATGACAATAGATTTAATTCTATTTGGAGCTAAATAAGAACAAAATAGAGTAAAAGATTTGAGAATTTTTATTTTGAAGGGGGTCAATATAATAGTTAGTAATCTGAAATTATTTTGTTCATTATTAAAAATTAAAATATTTCTAGATTAAACAGAAAAAAGTTGAAAGGATGAAATAATAAAATAAATTTTAAATTTAACGAATAACGAATAAACTCTAAGTTTGAGCAGTTCTGGATCCAAAGTTATCTCTTAATTTCACATCGATGTCGCTAGGTTAGGTTACTTTAAGAAGTGTGCGTGAAGATACAATGTCAACACGACTCACGAGATATCTCGATGGATCAATTGTGATCGAAGGTTCGAAAACTAAGCACTAAAATCATATCAAAAAATCTACTTACCTTTATGAGGAGAATAATTCTTAACAAAAGTAGTGTTGAAAGTACCAAACAAGCGTACAGTACGTTACGTCCCAAGCATGTGTGGGCTCTATAGTTTCACCTCCACAGCGGCATTAGCTTTTCATGGGAATTCCAGGGTGAGTACCGTGTTTACCAACAGTGACCAGTAAGGAGACTAATCAGTTTCCTATAGATATTTCTATATATGGACAAAGTGACCTCTGATTTTGTCTTGGATAGTCGATAGTTGGATAGCTAAAAATAACAATATTAAACAAGTCTTAAAACTTATATATTTAATTCAGCTTGAAAATTACAAAATTAAAAGAAGCAATTGATTTATATCCTGAAACCTTATAGCACGAAGCGTCACGAAGTATTATAACAGCGAAGTATTCACATGGGAATGAAACGCAATCTTTAGATTACGTAGTTGTAACGTCTATTAGTGTCTATTAGGGGATCAATATTAGTGTAAAGATTAAAGTAGTAGCTTCACTATTCAGAAGTTTCTTTTTTTACGAATCTACAACTTGACGATGTCGGGCAGAACGAGATTCAAAATTTTTGTGTATAGAGAGATAATACAATTTAACATGTTTCAGTTCAGTTTCGGTTCATTTTGCTACTTTAATTATCGCAAGCTTTTATGTATTAAGTCGGTTTAATATTTTATTAGTGTGTAATATTTTATTAGTATGGATTCGATTTAAAACAAAACTATTGACCTTTCTACGTTAAGACAATAAGGTTAATAATTCTGCATCAATTTTTTTTAAAAAACACTAATTTTTAATTTCAAAATAAAACTTATTTAATTGAAACATTACTTCAATACCAATACTGAAAGATTTATAGAATCTAAATTTGATATAATTTCTATAAAAAAATATATTTTGGCAAAGATAACAATATTGTAATTATACCAAAAAAACATAATTTTGTTTATTAAAAATTTGAAATATATTTAAGGACCTTTCAAAATTATTCAGCGATAAGCTTGAACTGAGCTTGAAATTCCACGAATAATTTTTATCTAAACAAATCAAATAGCAAACGAACAAATAAAATATTTTCGATTCCCCTTTGTACCAGTCATAAACATGATCCTTGGTGTACTATTTGAAAACTGACAAACGCTAATATGCTTTGATATATTTGTAAGAGAATTTATAAAAAGGATAAAAATTTGTACAAAACCAAAAATCTTTTGGATATCGACACGTGTAACAGTTTTTATATTAAATTTAAAATTTATTGGCTTAACTTTTTATCCAAAAATATATTTTTAGTTGTTTTAGAAACTAGATTTTTATCATCACTTTTTATTTCGTTTCAATTTTTTTTTTTTTTTGTGGTTGTTATTATATTTGTAATAAACATAATTTTATCTATGGAATATTTAACAGGTGGTTTTTTTTTTCAATTTTATATAATGATTTAAATTAATTTTTACAAAAAACATAAGTATAAAATAAAATAATAATTATAAAAAAGTGTATTTAAAGGATAAAATATTATTTAATATTTTGTTAAAAAAACTCTAAAATATATAAGGCTTGCAATTTTGACATTTACTATACCATTTCCGAACCATATCGGAATTCAGCCAACTCTATTCTGAAAATGAGTAGATATATACTCATACTTATTCACTCTTGAAAAATAAAATATTTCAGGATAATCATATTATCCTGAAATTGTATGAACTTATATTTCTATGACAAAATTTTGTATTACATAACTAATATTCATTGATTTAAAACTAATATTCATTGATTTTTTGTTATTTTTCGTCCAGAAAAATCAAGAAATACTAAAAATAAATAAATAAAATACTAAAGGTAGTTTTACACTGTTTCCCGAAATTCCAAAATACTTTCAACCTTAGTTTAATAACTATCGTTAAAGAATAATAAAGAAACATTCATAAATAAATCAATTTAAGCCGGCAAAAGTAATATTGAAATTACTCTTTCAGGAAACCCTGATAGTACCAAAGACAATTTCAATTTTTATTTGGCATAGCTCGAAAGGACGTAATTACAAATCATCATCAAGGAATTAAAGACACTAAAATATCGTCAAATTCAATTATGGTTTTACACTATTTCTTTTGTGGCACAATGGTCACAACCAACTGAAAAACTCAAAATATTTGACGATTGTGATAATATAGTGTAATGCCAGCTTAATAAAAAAAAAATCTGATATTCTTATATTATTGCTCCCTGGTTCATAAAAAATTTATCAGAATTTTTAGAAAATTGTTTTGTATATAGTGTAACAACTATTAGGAGTAGTTAGAATAAGTATCAGTGTTGCGTTGGACTTGATGGTCAACAAAATGTATTTGGCTGATACTGTTTTAGGTCGGGGATTCCAAAAATGCTATGAAAAGACGTCCGGCCAGTAATATTTTAATATTTCCGAATAATATTTCGTATGTTCTAGAGCGAATAGTAATTATTATCTGATTTCAATAAAATTTAGTACACATCTTATAAAATTTAGAGTTGGCAGTTTCAGTGTGACCCTATCAAAATTTTGAATTAAATAAAATACATTATTGGTTTCTTAAAAGATGTTAAAATTATAACAAGTTACTAAAACTCTGTTAACTACAAAACACTACTGAACCTAACAACGTGCTCCCCACTGTTACTAGCTTCTTTTTGTTTGTATATATATTTTTCTAAAGCTTTACATAAATATTTTATATAGAAGAATCTTGTTTGCATGAGGTGTACATAAAATAATTTTGTAATTGTATCATTATTTCAATCGTCCTTTTTAGCAAAAAAAAAATTGACTTGATAATATTAAATTAGCTTTGATAGTTTATTGAAATTGTCTACGATATAACGAAATTTTGATAGATAAAAATTGATATTTTATGTATAAATACTAAATTAAATATAATTGAAATAGAGATGGAAATAAAATTAGTTCTAATATTAAATTGTTAATAAAATGTTATAAAAAGTTCAATTATATTTTTTTTATTTATATAATACAAATATCTTTTTCAATTTAATTTTGATAGGCTGAATTTATTTTGATATTTTTTATTTAAATAAAATAAATCTATTTATATTAAAAATTATGCCAACCAAAGTTAATCTTAAATTGATAGTAAATAACATAATTTTTTGATATAAATTGATTTTGATAAGAAAATCAGTTGATTTATCCTTATTGTCAAGAAATTATATATGTATTATTATTTAGTCGAATTTTATTTTTATATATTTTATGCGCCCGGTACACAATGACCAATTTTAGCTACTAAAAACAGAATAGGATATAAAATGTATTTATGTAGAGGTGCGATAGAGAGAGCAATGTCGTCCAAAAAAAATTTCCCCTTTTTTTTAGACGTCCAAATTCCGAAATGGGTTTTCCGAATTCGGATTTAGACGTCCAATTATAGCATAAGACGACCTATCTCGTCTTATGCTATAATTAGACATCCGAAAATTATATTTTATACTTGGGGAATATATAAAATAATATTTTTTATGGCAATTGACATTTGAAAATAATAATTTTATTTTATTTAAAAAGTAAAAAGATTTTTTTTTTTTTTTTGTGTGTGAAGAATGAAGATAAAATATATATTAAAAAGCTGCTAACTAGGGGGAGTGGATAACTCGTAGTATGTTAACAGTGCTTTGTTCAAAATTGCTCATCTTTATTATTTATTGATTTTAAAATTAATAATTTTATGTTTTTATTTCTTTTATATTAAATTATAAAGAAAATAATAAATAATATAATTAAAATAACTATAATAAGTATAAATATGCGTAATTACGAATCCAACCTATGTACCAAAATTAATTGAAAACTGATAATAATTACTATATGGTGTAGTGTAGAACATATGAAATATTCTTTGGAAACTAAGTTGCTCATATATTAGTTTCCCATGAAAACAATAAAGCTACCTGAAAGTTGGACACTTCAGCAGGACAATGCTGCAATATATACTGCTAGGTCCACAAAAAAAAAAAAAAATTAAGAAATATTCCCATAATGGCCTGTTGTTAGCCCGGATTTAAATCCGATGGAAAACCTATGGACCATTCTTAGCAAGGAAGTTTACAGAAATGGACGTCAATTTAATACTTTGAAGGAACTTAGGATCATCTTTCAAGAAGAATAGGTAAACATTGATATTTCTATTCTTCAATCACTCATCAATTCAATGCCACGTCGACTCATGGATGTTATTAACAACAAGGGAAGTCATACAAGCTATTAAAATATATGTTACTTATTATAATTATTTTATCAATGAAGAAAATAAATGAATTTAAATTTTTGTTCTATATAAGTGTTTCCTTTGACCAATGAGAATAAATTGCAATAAATAAACATATAGGTACAATAAAAATTTACTGCACCGTAATCTGTATCCACTTTTTATTGACAAATGTTCTGATGCAAATAAAAATAAAGTAAGAGTTTCCTTATAAAATAAAACCAAAAAAATGTATTGTCCTATATAGCTATTTCGCACAGCATAGCAATTTTTTTACTAAGATTAATTTTCAGTTTTCACTTTTTTACTTTTTAATTAATGTAAAAATAATATAATAGAAAATCCAAACAAATTTTATAATTTTGTAGGCTAGGATTTTTTCGGAGTTTTCAGAATGTCAAATAGTTCCTATAATTTTTATAGTTCCCACCTAAAAATTAAGGATTTTCTATCTCATTCTTTCGTTAACAAAAATCTTACTTGCTATCTCTTTTTATTTTTACTAAAATAAAAAAATTAGTCATTGTGTACGTCGTCCTTTAAGAATAAAAAATATTTTGACATTTTACACAATACCGAAATGTTGTTTGTTGACGTAACGACAATCAATCAACAAGATTAATGTCATTTTATCGTTCAATTTATTTTATTTATTTATTATTTTAAATATAATACGTAATTATTATCTGATTTTATTAAAATTGTTTCATTAAAAGGTCGTTCCAACCTGGTGAAAGAGAATTTTATATAGTACATTGTCATGTGTCAGGATTATTTACAACCACCTTACATACCTCAAAGGAGGTGAAGAATGTGTATATTAAAATGTGTCTGGATATTTATAGTTCTTTAGCTATTGTACTGTGGAAATTTAGCTTTGGATATGTAATAAATTATTGAGAAAATTAAATAGATAATACCATACCCAATTGATTAGTACCCATTCTGTTCATTTTTTCGGTGAATCAGAAATTTTACACAACGAAACCATTTGGAATAAATCACACCAACCACAGATATTTGCATTATGAAAGAAACTTAATTGTGAAGATCCTTGATGGCTGTAAATGAACAACTCATTAAAATAGAAAACCAAGCGAAAACATCTGGTCTAGAAATAAATGAATCAAAAACTAAATTTTTGTATAGCGCTAAATCCGATTGACTAGGTCAAAACGTTATAATTGATTAATATAATTTAAATTCTCAAGATCAAATTTAAAATTTAAATACTCAGGATCTGTAATAACTCCCACTAATAATTGTATCATAGAAATTTGTGAAAGTTGAATAGAAAATTGTGAAAAAATAGAAATAAGAAAAAATAGAAATAAGCCTTCAAAAAGACACTGATAAATAACAAATTAAATAAAAATATAGAAAACAATAATTAGGCATGTGATAACTTTGAATGCGGCAAAAAGCTAATGGAACTAGATTCTTCCGAAAAGAATGTATTCAAAAATATATTCACACCAATAAGTAATCAAGATTATTCTTATAGAATTCGTACTATAACAATGAATGCAACTGTACGGAGATATAAGCATAACATCATGTATTACAATGCAGCGCCTTAATTAGTTGACACAATATTCTTAAAGTCGTGGTATGTGCAATATTTTCAATTGATACCCGCCAGGAACTCGTCAAGTCGGACAACCAATATCATGATGGTTCGCTAACATTCTAAATAAATGACATTCCAAATATCTTTGTGAGAAACAGGACAAGTAGTGCTCAAAATCGCACCATTTTGAAAATACATTTTAAATGAGGACAAGGCCTTGCCTATACCGCTATGGAGTATGTATGTAATAGTTATATTATACATTTTTCTGATACTAAAACCCAATTATGTGGTAACAAAGTAGATACGTTCAAGAAAAAAACTGTGTGAAATAAACAACATCTTGAAAAATATCTGAATGGTTCCATTTTTAGAAAAGTAATTAAATAGAATAACAAATTAGAATAGTCTTAAAAAATAGTCAAAGACATTTTTTGATAGAGTTAAATTTAAATATGTTTAGAAAAACTCAATTTACTTTTATTTATAAAACGTATAAAACAAGACCATGTAAAAACAGAATTGGGATTAATATATTTGCCACTACTACGTAAAAATGCATTAGAACCAGAAACGTTTGTGTCTTTTTTACTATTAAATATAGCAAATTTTTCTGATATATATTATTATGTAAAAATTGTTGTCCATTCGTAATTTTCAATATGAATATTTAGCCGCCATAATCGGATTAAATTCTTCAATTTCCAATATATTAATCTGTATACGGTATATTAAATAGTAATCGATTTTAAATATGAAATTGGAATCCGCTTTTCCATATTAAACATATTTTTAATCTTATAAGCGGATATACTAAAATATGAGAAATTTTGCCATATTTAATTATTTATTTAATTAAATATATTGGTTATTCATCTTATATTTATTTATAAATTGACAAATTACGCGAATTAATTCGTAGAATTCAAGAGTCTTTTGACTGAATCCAATTTAAAAATAAATTTTACATAGAATTAATAATCAAATATAAAAATGTGGTTCATGCCTGCCAACCCTTGTAAATAAAGTGATTCAATTTCATGTTAAATTAAAATATAAAAATTGTATATCCTTTTTATGTAATGTAAATGACATTTACAATTAATTTATATTAATATCATTTCGAAATCCTATCAACCACTGACCGCCTCTTTATAGATTAATCGCAGTTTTATATTCGGGTATCCTTGGTGTTTAAAATTTATAGGACTCGATCAAACTTGAAACTGTCATGATGATTTCATAAGATGTCATGTAAGACTTAATGCCAGCACCTCCAACTATGTATTTTTAAGTAAGATATAGAATTAATCAAGCTGTGTAAATATGTTTCATGTATTTTTCAAGTATATTTAATTTAAATGTTTATGCTAGTATTAAATATTCCAAAATTATTAAAACATCATTCATTTTACATAAAACATAATAGAAGTGAATTATGATTTTGGTTGTTTGATTTATGTTGAAAAAGTAACGAATTGTTCAGCTAAAATGAAACGAAAGGAGTTTTCTAAACTTTATAAAATAGATTATCGTATTAAATATAATTTCTAAAATATATTACACGAATTTATATCTCAAGTTATATAGAACTAAGAACTAAGTCCCCAAACTTATACAGAATGCAGAATTTATAACAAAAATTAAATATTCAAAATATTTTTATAATAATTCCGATTTAACACAAAAAAATACAAATATTTAATGGCCATAATATATTAAAAAGTTTCTGATTTAAAGGTATATAGAATAAAACCTGTTGATATATAGGAAAATACCAGGCTACAGGAAAAAATTCATCAGATATTTTTGTTGGTAAAGTCTTTATTGTTAATTTATTCAAATCCTTCGAGACAGTATTGTAAATTTTTACAATTCGATATTAGAATGGTAGACAATCTCCAATGTAATTCAAAATTAGAAATTCGATTTGAAGTTATATTTATTTTCCATGCATTTCTTATATTATTTTTCTTTATTTCTTATTTCCTGCTTAACTCCCTAGCAAGTACACAATCTTTATACTATCCAGTCAAAATGTTCACAAAATGAAATCATTATTCAATGAATGAATAGCGTACACAAAATAATGTTTCATAATTTCCTGAATTTTTGGAGGATGATTGTGTAGATTGAAATGTACTTTAAAAAGTCCTTTGCAGGTTAATATTTCACTTGTCAAGGTAATAAACGTATCGCATATGGTTGTGATGCAATGGTTTTATAAGTCTATATTTTATGATTCTGTATGAAAATTAAAAGCAATGTACTTTTTAACATTAGTTAAAAATATTTCTTAAAGATGAAAAGAAAATAATCTCAGTTATGATTTGTGGTTACCTAAGAAAGAAATGATATATTAACTTATGAAATTAAGTAAATTTTGTAGAAAGAAGATGAATGGCTAAATTGTTACCATTTTTATACTTTTTGTATGTTTATTAAGGATTAAGGTAATATGATTTTACTATTTACTGAGTAATGTAAACATCTTTATTTGAAGATATTCAGCTGATTAAATATCGGCATAAGATTATGAACGATTGCAGAGGATATAAATTTGAAATGTAATATATTTTCATAGTTGTGATATTTTGAACTCTTTATATTATTATAATTTAGTTTACCAAAATTTATTGAAATTACTGGAAATTTAATCACATATAAATATTATTTTAGATCATTTCGACAAAGAATGAATCTTTTTATTTACTTTATTCCTTATTTGTGATAAAAATATTTAGCCAAAAATATCTTTAAAATCAACAAAAATTTCGTAAACTTTGAAAAATTGTTCACCCTTAATGGCTGTTATTATCCATAGAAATGGTTTATAATAAAATATTTTTCATTTTTTTTTTTGGTTATATGACGGTGTAAAAATATGATACCAGTATAATACAAAAAGGATTATATATTTATGTCGTGATGTAAAGACATTTTGGAAACAATGATACCACATACAGTGTTGTTGGTTCAAAAAATTTGTCATATATGTATATAAAATAAATTACAAAATTTATAGTATAAATTACTATATAGGCGAATATAATACAACTGAAACGCAAAAATTATATATATAAAAAAAACCTGAAAAACAGGTGTCGAGTACGTGACCTAATCTTTTAAAAAAAAATTACTTAACTTGCTTAACGCAATTACTTTTAAGCATGAATTTATGCTAGGGCACGCATTAAATGAGCTATATTTATATAAATATAACCGCAGTGTATAGAGTACATTATAAATGCTGCCACCACCGTGACAATAACTAATTCATAAATATTATACATAAGATTTTTTTGATTAAGTAAAAAGGATATAAATTAGTAAAAGTAAATCATAATAAAGAGGATATAAGATAAAAAAAAAATATTTCTTTTTAAATAAATAAATTTATGTATATAGTCCTTATTTTTTTTGCCTTGAAACCTGAAACGATTTTTGTAAATATATACAAACATAAATATACTAAAAGCTACAACTTTGAAGAGAGTTTTGTGTTATTCTCATACATAATTAATCAGTATAAGAAAAATGTATGTGGTCCTCAATTACGAAGCTTGTAAATAATTAAAACATTACATTTTTCTGAGTATCATGTACGTTCAAGGATTAAAAGAATTAACTAAAAACATTGTGCAAAAATTGAAATATCAGCAGTGAAATATAACGATCAATCTTCTTTTTTTCTTGGATATTTATACATTCCTGGTTCAGTTTGAACTAGTGATTTATCGTGGTTCTGGTTGTTGGTGAATAAAACATTCTGATAATTCATATTTTTTTCAAAAATACACAATCATTTTATGGTATACCTAATTGGTTCCCTAAAAGTACCGTGTAATACGAATACAAATCTTATATTAAAATCGTGTTAAACTGCAAAAAATTGTGGAGGAAATGAATATTTTCCTCCTTTCTTCAATCGTGTTAAACTGAAACCGTGCTAATCGAGTACTGACAGTACTGTCGTTTCAATTTTTCTGAGAGTAGTATTTCAAAAATGTTAGGGAAGTATTTTACAATGCTGGGAAGTATTTTCCTTATATATTTTTAAGGATAGAAAAGGTTTAGTAAATTAGAAAAAAAGGAAGTACCGTATATAGATTCATAAAAAGTTTTTAAAGACGATCTTTGGTATGGTTTTCATACTTCATAAAAACATTACCTACGAAGTTTTAAGAGTCATAGAACGCTATCAAATTTGAAAGTCTGAAGTGAATTAAAATTTTAAGCAATCTTTTACGTTTAGATACTGTAATGGTTGATTTGACTGTACCCTGTAATTTTTGTATACGTTTTGCTAGGAAATGTTTCAATTTTCGGAAGTTTCACTCGCAAAATCAAATATAGTAAGCTTTTGTAGCATTCCCGCCAATTTTTGTTTTATTTCGTAAAATTTGAGAGTATGTGTTAGGATTGGATGCTTTCAGTAGTATCGTTATTCGCAGGAGACTACAAATCCTTCAAACGGAGTATAAACGACAGTACTGGTACTTAGCAAAATCAATTATAACGATGTAAATTTAGAAATTGCACTATTTTCCGACCATCAATAATACGAATTGGTGAATGGGTTAATTATGTGTGCATTTAATCCTTAAATTAGTAAAAATTCGGTTACAATATTGAAAGTATAATCAAGATAAAAATTTATGCTAGGAAAGAAAACAGATTTCCTGAAAAATAATTGAATTTTATTATAGAAGATATTTTTGTTTTTCCAAATTTAGTTACACATCATTGAATTTTTTCATATCCTGTATTTATTTATTTTTCATTATTATGAGTAAAAACATATTTAAAAAAAAAGGATATTATTTTTTCTATATTAATAAATAAAATAAATATTTTTCAATTACAAAATATAAATTGCTAAATAATTATTTAAATATATGTAATTTGTTTTTTTGGTAGAAGATTTTTTAATAAACTTTGTATACTCTTTGAACTGACAAGTTTACGTTATTTATAATATTAAATTAAAGGAAAAAGGGACACAAATTTATGGTTTTTGTTGTAACATATGTTTTTATTTTGTATTATTCGTTCAATTCTTGTTTTTGAAATTAATTTTACCGAAAAAGTAACAGATGGACAAACAATGATAAAGATATTTGTAATTTGTATTATGGCCGTTTTTGAATAGGACGTAGGAGTTCAGCTATATTTATATAAAAAATTATTGATTTTTAAATCTAAAACCTTCAAAAATTAAATTAAATTTATTCTATAAATAAATGAAATTAAATTTAATTTTTTTTTATATTTATTACAATTTTTTATAATATTCTTTCATGAAAAAGGATATAAAACTTAAGTGTCTTAGAGTTTGATCTTAGAGTTTTGCAAACGAACAAAGTAAAATAAAAAACAAAGTAATTTTTTCACCTACACAAAATTTATATCCTTAAGTAAAATTATCCATAAAATTCGATTTTATAACCTCTAGAGAGAATACCACAATTTTAGACCTTTTAAAATAATAATAATAAAAAAAAATTGGTATAGTAAACCACATAAGACAATGCCGAAAGGATTCTAACAAAATATAAAAACCTGAAATGGATATTAAGTGAGTATATATTTTTAATATAATCCTTGAACAAAATTAAGATGAACTATATGTAATATAAATATCAAATTAAGAAGATTAAAAATTTTCTTAAAAAGAAAAATTATTTCACTTTAAAAAAAAATGTGTAAAACTTTACTGACACAAAAGGATTAGATTTTCTTTTTCTATATCATGTTATTAAAGTTTCTAAATATCTTTACTAGAATAATACAGAATATTATACTCTTAACTCAATCTAAACTATTTTGCTGACATACCCAGGAGCTGCAAGAAACAACCGAAAACTGTTTCCTAATTTCACAAAGGTTTTCATATTGTTTTATTACATTATTTGATATTATCGTATGTAAGGGAAATGAATAAGTGGAAATATATGTTTATATAAATTGGAAAATTAAACCAAAAAACTGTCAAAATTGTTTTTTAAGTAGATATATTTCAAAATAACTTATAAAGCTTCCATATTGAGTTAAAATTATATCAAAATTACTAAGGAATCTATTGACATTGTCATAATTTAAAATCCATTTTATAATATTTTTTAAGAAATGTTTCCCTTGTTGACAAAAAAAAAGAAGATACAAAATAGGAAATCAATGTGGTGATATTTGAAAAGGAAAATTTATTTGTGATGGATAATATTTTAGATTTTTTCTTTTATACTTATTTAGAAAGGATTTTAATTCAGGTTAGTTTTTCTTTCACGAAAAAATGTAAATTACGACTTTAAGAACATTCAAAAATTTAAGTATTAGATTTTTAATTAATATACAAAGTGGTCATTTTTAATTGAACAACCTCGTCATAAGTGCTGAGATGATTACGATAAAACTGAATTATATTAGGTCAAGTCGTTGTTGAGTGAAAACTCATGCGAGGGAAGTTTTCAGTAGTTAACCAACTGCGTGTAGACTGTGAGCATTGTAATTACTTTTATATAACTTTATTTTGATAACGCGTAGTAGATATCGTCTTGAAAGCATTCATTGTAATCGCAGTATTTGAACTCATAGACTTCACTTGAATCAATTTTCAATTATCCTTACGATATTTAGTAACCTGCACATCTCTTCCATACTAGTCATTTTCGTTCAGATTAAAAAAAGGATCTACATTCCGTGAGTTACCATAAATGCTACTTATTTCGACACATTCTTTAGTTCAAATTCAAAGTAAGATTATTTCTATACTTGAAATTGTATTTTTGTGTTGATTTTAAGTGAGAAATATTATGATCTTTTAGAATAATGTCTGGTTAAAGCTGTTAATGGTAACAATAAATTTGAAATTACATTGTACACGTTGAAATTATCTTTTAAAAGTTGCCGTTTCCTTAATTTTAGCAAAGCGATAAGTACGTATTTGTATTAAAGTCAACGTTAACCAATGTAAGTGTTTAGGTATAAATCCCCGTATTTTGCACAGCTGTCAGCGCCACAGTGACATTGGCAGGCTTTGCTACATGTTACAAAAATTAAATTTTTTTAATTAAATATTTTAAACAAATTTATAATTTTTTTAAAACATAATAAAATAATCGATTATTTATAAAAAAAATATAATTAGTTGTTTATTTAAATAAAAAACATTAAAATTATACAAATTTCCAGTTTAATGAATATGTAACTAAATTCGATTCACTTCATTTATACAAATATAAAAAAAAATA
This sequence comes from Rhamphomyia laevipes, assembly GCA_963920725.1. Classification (NCBI taxonomy): domain Eukaryota; kingdom Metazoa; phylum Arthropoda; class Insecta; order Diptera; family Empididae; genus Rhamphomyia; species Rhamphomyia laevipes. The sequence continues at coordinate 45,489,387 of OY987257.1, read as the reverse complement.
ACATAAAACTATGTACAAAAATTGTCACTGATTGAAATGGATTTTTTTTATATATATAAATACTTTTTTTTTTACAATTTTATCATTCTCAGCAAATTGACATTTAATTGACAAAAGTTAAAAACAGAAACCATAAGTCAATTACAGGGTGGTTTTTAAAAGTGTTATTGTTTTTTACATTTATATATTAAACGAAATAGTGACAGCACTAATAATAAAATTTCTAAATTATAATAAAAAAAAAAATTTGAATTTAATAAAGGACGAAAATGTCACGTTCAGCATAATCACAAAAAACGACGACAAAATAATTTTATAAATCATCCTATAATTGAATACCAAATATAAAATTTATTTTCCAACAGTTTTTGCTAAATTTGCAAATAAAAAAAAATACTCAAAATTTAAAATCACATAAAATTTTTGTAAAGTAGTTTTTCAATATATTTTCAAAATGAATAATAAAAATCAATATAATTATTTTTAAATTATACTAGTAAAATTAAACCAAAAATTTCAAATTTTTGATTAATTCTGCGGTCTATCTTCATCCTTTTAATAAAAAAGTATTATAAAATGTAATTTATAATCCAACATTTCTTAGAATTAATTAATGAATATACATCAAAATTAAATTTAAACGCCCTCCACCAAATGAATAAACCCATTTAGTGTTACTGTTTTTTTAATAATTACCATCAGAAACCAGAAAACATGATTTCTAAATTTACTGTCCTCACTATATTTTTCAGATAAATTTCAAGAAATTTTGCAAGATTTACACAATTTTATACAGTAAATACATAAAGATATTTAGATATTATTAAATACCAAGGGGTTTTTCGTAATCATATCATCTCTACTTTATTACCCTACCTTATTATTTAGGATGATGAGCATTTTTTGTTTGCATATCAAAACTGTAATCGTTTTGTAGAAAAAATTCCCTTGTGGTGACGTTTTTCAGCACCTTATATTTATATTTATGTCAATGACGTAAATATTTTACATATGGTAATCCTGTAATGCCAATTACAATTATTTTTGTTTATTGCAGTTGGTAACAAAGTGCAATGGACAATGGCAATACCATATTTTTATTTATTATTAACTAGTACGTTTAGAGAGAAGTTACAAATTAGTCATTGGATAAAATAAATCATTAAAATTAAATAGTCAGTAAATTAAATTGCTGTGTAAAATAAAATATCCAATTTCTATAAATTTTAAAGTATTTGTGTTTTATTTTAATTACACTTATGTGGACATTTGCTAATATAAAAATTGTTTGCATAGACGAATAGTGGTGTCCATCTTGGAAATAGCAAACTTACATCCAGGCAACTTTCATCACCACAATTGGTGACCCCGATCACATTTTGAACAGTGGTAATATAAAATACAAATTATAAATTTAAATAAATAAAAAATTCCAAAGCTGAAAATATATAAATACATATATGCAATAAAAAATTAAAGTAAAACAAACATAACCAAACAAATTTGGTACACCGGAAATTCTACAACAAATACAAAGTTTCATTTACACGTGTTTTACTAATAATTAAAAAATTAGCATATAGTAGAACCTTACTACTGAAGCGCAAGTGCCAAAAACAAAAACTTAAACTACATATACATATATCAAAAAGTTAAAAGTTATAGAAAATTTCATATACGTCACAAAGTTAAAAGATAATTAAAATTTGAATTGTGACAAACATATTAAATTTCATTGAAATATAAAAATGAAATATTGCATTGTCATTTCAAAAATCATAAAATTATCTATTTACTGAAAAAATTGTTGTCAACATAGTACCGGAGTAAAATAATCAAAAATATCAACGTTATAATCAACGTTGTCAAAAATATCAACGTTTAGTAATCAACGTTTTCAAGAAACCAACACGTATTGATTCTATTTCAAGATTAATTCATCAACACACTGCAAGTCCAGTCAACATCCAGGTTTATTTTACATATATTTATATATATTTTAAAACAATCTTTAACAAATGTATAAAAAATAATAAAATTGTTGATAAATTATAGTAACAAACATTTAAAGTAGATGAGTCAATAAAATAGACGTGAATTAATAATAAATGCAAATCAAAATATATAAAATATAACACGTTAAAATTATTTATTGACTAATATTTCGTGAAGCATTGAATTTTAAATTTTTTGCAACAAATTTTCAAATTATTGTATGAATTAATAAATCAATAAATTATTGAGAAATTGTATGTCAAGAAAATAATTCATCAACACATTTTTAAATCAATATATTATTAAAAAAAGTTTAATTTAAACAAAAATAAAAATAATAAAATTATTTAAATATTAAAATAAAAATTACATATTTGATTAGTGATAAAGTTCACAATCATATCTTCAGTAAAAAATTATATACAAATAAATATTTTATATCTTAAAATAAACAATCGGTTTTTGAGGAATTGATAGCAATACAAACGCAATTACATTATATCGTTTAAAAACAAATTTTATATTTTCGGTATACGTTCTTAACATTATTTTATAACTATAACATTTCATCAATATAAAAAACATGAGTAAGGTAAATAATGAAAGTTTCATAGACATTGATGGGGAAGCATCCAATCATGATGTCAATCCAAATAATGGTAACAACGATGACGTAATGCAAATGCGTAATGAAATACAAGTTCTTTTAAAAAAATGCAATGAATTACAAAATGCCGTTGATCACCATGCATATAATAATAATAACATTCAGCCACAAATACAACAACAGGTTGAAATATTTAAAGTAGCTACAAAAATTCCACCGTTTTATACAGATAAGCCTGACCTTTGGTTTCATCAAATCGAAGCCCAATTTAGAAACAATAAAATCGTAAACGATCAAACAAAATTCGATGTCATTGTTTCCTCTCTCGATCCAAAATATTTAGATGTGGTTGCACATATAATTAGAAATCCCCCAGATAATAACAAATACGAGACATTTAAAGCTATTATTATTAAAGAGTATCAACATTCAGATGAAAAAAGATTAACGCAATTATTGCAAGGTATTGATTTAGGCGACAGAAAACCATCGGTATTATTACGACAAATGCGCGAAATATCTAAAGGAATGGTTAGCGATAAAATTTTAGAAACGTTATGGTCTTCTAAATTACCTGAATCAATTCAAGCTATTATTGCATCAATTAACATTAGTTTAGATGAAAAAGCTCAAACAGCTGACAATATTAATGATCGGTTACATTTTCAATCTTTTTCTACGTTCCAAATAAATTCAAATACAAGTAAAGCAAAAGCGAATGCACATCCAACTCTTGATTTAACAGCACAAATAGCTGTATTAACAAAAAAAGTTGAAGAAATGTCACGAAACGTTAATCACAATTTCCGTCCACGTTTTCGTTCTAATTCTCGTAATAACAAATCTCGCGAAAATTCAAGTAATAAAAACGATAAAAAACAATATGAGCAGTGCTGGTTTCATTTTAAATATAAAGAAAATGCACGAAATTGTACCAAATGGTGTAAATTTTACGCCGATTTCAATAATAAAGCAAAAAATTAAATACGCTGTCTTCACTGGCGGCAGAAACAGCGTTAATTAATTCAAGCCGCTTATTTATATTTGATAATCTTTCGGGATTACATTTTTTAATTGATACAGGCTCGGACTTATCAATAATTCCATTATCCAATAAATATAAAAATAAAAATTTAAATAGTACAATTTTGTTATACGCTGCTAACAATACACCGATTAAAACGTACGGGCAGAAATTAGTATCGGTATCATTAGGATTGCGTCGCAAATTTGATTTTACTTTTATTATTGCCGATGTAACTAAACCTATAATAGGAGCCGATTTTTTGGCATGTTTCAATTTATTAGTTGATTTAAAAAATAGTAGACTTATTGATTCAAATACCAACATAAAAACAAAAGGTTCAATTGAATGCGTCTCAATTAATGAAATCAACATCACAACTGTAAATTTAGATAATTCAAACTGTCATAGCTTTCAATACGAGCATTTATTAACGGAATTTCATGATTTAACCATCCCGTCAAACTATAACAATTTAGAAAATAAAAATTTAACTGGTGTATATCACCATATAGAGACTAAAGGCCCACCAGTTTTTGCCAAAACGCGTCGGTTAACTCCGGAAAAATACGATTCCGCAAAAAAGGATTTCGAATATATGGTAAAAATCGGTATATGTAGACTTTCAAAATCTCCATGGTCAAGCGCATTACATATAGTAAGTAAATCAAATGGTACTGATAGATCGTGCGGTGATTATAGACGTTTGAATGCCGTCACAACACCTGATCGTTACCCTGTACCAAACATTCAGGATTTTACTATAAATTTACATGGTTGCAAAGTTTTTTCCAAAATAGATCTTACTCGTGCATATCACCAAATACCTGTGTATGAACCAGATATACCAAAGACAGCCATTACAACACCTTTCGGTTTGTTTGAATACACTAGGATGCCTTTTGGTTTACGGAATGCTGGTCAAACGTTTCAACGATCTATTGATCAAGTTTTAAAAGGTTTACCATTCGTTTTTAAATACATTGATGATATTGAAGTAGCATCACTTAATCATGATGACCACTTACAACATCTTAGAATTATATTTGAACGTTTTCGTACACACGGTCTTAAAATTAATGCATCTAAGTGTGAATTTGGAAAATCCGAAATAAATTTTCTCGGTTTTACTATTAATGAAAATGGTATTAGACCAATTAATGAAAAAGTTGAAGCCATACAAAATATCGAATTACCTGTAATGGCTAAAGACTTGCGTAAATTTATCGCTTCCTTAAATTATTACCGTCGGTGTATTCCAAACGCAGCTGAATCGCAAGGTATTCTGCAAAAACTAATCGTCGGTAATAAAAAAAACGATAAAACATTAATTAAATGGTGTGACGAATCTAAAGCTGCTTTTGAAAAATGTAAATTTGAAATTAAAAACGCAGCATTATTAGCACATCCAAGTCCTAATGCTAGTTTAAATTTATTCGTTGATGCATCTAACTTTCGTGTTGGTGCAGCATTAAACCAAAAGATTGATGATAAACAAGAACCACTTGGATTTTTTTCAAAACGTATGACTGAAACTCAAAAGAAATATAGTGCTTACGATCGTGAGTTACTTGCCATGTACCAATCTATTAAACATTTTCGAACTCAATTAGAAGGTCGAGTTTTCACTATTTATACCGACCATAAACCACTAGTATTTATGTTTGACAAGAAATTTGATCAGTGTACTCCGCGTCAATTAAGACACATAGATTTCATAGGACAATTTACATCTGATATCCGTCACATATCTGGAAATGAAAATGTAATCGCTGACATGTTATCGCGAATTGAAAACCCAGAAGTTTCAGAAATCCATTCAATCAATTTCGAACAATTACAGAATGAACAGAAAATTGATGAAGAATTAAAACGTTTAATAACATTAAATGATAGTACCATTTTAAACTTACATTTACTTAATATTCCCGGTACAGATTTTACAATTTATTGTGACACTTCTAACAATAAAGTTCGTCCGTATATTCCTTTCAAATTACGAAAAGTATATTTTCAATTAATTCACAATCTAAACCATCCAAGTATCAAATCTACAACTAAATTAATAACAGATAGATTTGTTTGGCCCAATATTAATAAAGATTGTAAACGAATGTCTAAACAATGTATTCCTTGTCAAAAAGCAAAAATAATTCGTCATAATAAACGTCCTTTAACTGAGTTTCTAGTACCAGATGAACGTTTTAGTCATATCAATATCGATTTGGTTGGTCCGTTACCAACTTCTCGTGGTTTTAATTACTGTTTAACGTGCATTGACCGTTATACTAGATGGCCAGAGATTATTCCCATTAATGATATTTCCGCTGAAACGGTGGCAAAAGCATTAATGTCAGGTTGGATTTCTCGATTTGGCATTCCTAAAAATATAACTACTGATAGAGGTAGACAATTTGAATCGGTATTATTTGACGAATTAACAAAATTATTAGGAATTAAACATTATAGAACCACTTCATACCATCCGCAAAGTAACGGAATGATAGAACGTCTTCACAGAACAATTAAATCAGCTCTTAAATGCAATAATGCTAATGATTGGGTTGATTGCTTACCTAACATCTTATTAGGGCATCGTGCTACATTAAAAGAAGAATTAAAAGCAACTCCTGCTGAATTAGTGTACGGCACAACGTTACGGTTGCCAGGTGATTTTTTTGAACCAAATAAAACAATTTTGCCACAATCTGAATATGTAAAAAATTTAAAGGCAATTTTTGAAAATTTAGCACCTGGTAAATCCACTAATCATGATACACAACGAAAAACTTTCATCCAAAAAGAGTTAAGTATCTGTACTCATGTTTTTCTTCGTATTGATGCAGTGTCTCGTCCATTAACACCGTCTTACGATGGTCCATTTGAGGTTGTAAAAAGAAAACCGTCAACATTTATAATTAATATTAGAGGTAAAAATCAAGAAGTTGCTATTGATCGTCTCAAAGCCGCATTTATTGAAAATGAAAATTTAGACTTATCAAATAAATATAAAAATGATATCAATAAAAATCAAAACAATGAAAATGTAATTTTGTCAAAAAATAATCAAAATGTAAATAATCAAAACGTAAATAAACAAAATGAAAAAAGTAAAAATGTAATTGACAAAAATAATAATATTGATAAAAACAATGTTAAAAATGAAATTAAATCAAATATTAATGTAAAATTAAATAAAACAAATAAGGTGAAAAAGAGCGTTACTTTCAGTGAACCACCTTCAGTTCGAACATCTAAAAAAGGGAGAACTATTAGAACCCCACAAAGATTTTTTACGTGACAAAGTCACTGAAGGGGGAGTAATGTGGTGACGTTTTTCAGCACCTTATATTTATATTTATGTCAATGACGTAAATATTTTACATATGGTAATCCTGTAATGCCAATTACAATTATTTTTGTTTATTGCAGTTGGTAACAAAGTGCAATGGACAATGGCAATACCATATTTTTATTTATTATTAACTAGTACGTTTAGAGAGAAGTTACAAATTAGTCATTGGATAAAATAAATCATTAAAATTAAATAGTCAGTAAATTAAATTGCTGTGTAAAATAAAATATCCAATTTCTATAAATTTTAAAGTATTTGTGTTTTATTTTAATTACACTTATGTGGACATTTGCTAATATAAAAATTGTTTGCATAGACGAATAGTGGTGTCCATCTTGGAAATAGCAAACTTACATCCAGGCAACTTTCATCACCACACCCTTACCAAAAGAATATATAATCTACTCTACAAAAAATGACAGCTTTGTTATTTCTGGCTATTTTATATGGAGGAAAATAATTTGATTAAATTTTCCACATTTCAACAATAATTTTTTTTATTTTTTTTTGTAAATGTCGAACCGAAATAATAATAATAAATATTAATAATAATTCAAACGAGATTTTATTACTTTATCATATTTGGTTTATATAAAATTTAGCTTAAATTTTAACAAAAAATTGTGTTTGTTTAAAGTGTAATATAAATCTTGGTATTAATTATTAACTGGGTCAAGACGAACACTGTAAAACTACAACGTAACGTATTATATACTGCACTCAAAATATTTGGAGCGTAATAGAATAGATTTTAAAAAACGATGTACGTGAACATTTTTGTTTCGTAGTGTAACAAGTTTTGACAGATAATGGCCATATATTGACAGATAAACTGCTCTTAATGCTACTTTTCCATTAATATTGAATTTATTTTTAGCATATTAAGTTAAGACGTCTATATACAAATTAACTTTAATTTAATAAATCAAAACAATTTGGTGCCAATAAACCTTATGATAAAATAGACAACTGTCAATAAATTGTAGAGTTTTAAAAATTTTCAACAGTGACGCAATAGTCCGATTCGTGTTTACAAAACCCCTACACTAAATTGTTCATCACGTGAACAAGATAATTTACAAAAAAAAAATGGTAATTGCTTTTATGGCGCTGTATGGTATATCGTATATATAGTTGAGTAGCTCCTTCCTAACACTTCGATATATCTCACTGGATCCATTTGCGAATGTGTTTTACAGTCTCAATATTGACACTCATTCTATTCTCTGTCAAAATTTCAGATTTCATTAATACAGAATCTGATCCTTCATAAAGGTAGGTTAGGTTAGGTTTAGAAGGGTGAAAATCGGTGTTTATCAAGCATCAGGACAGATCACGATGGATCAATTGTGGTTCTTATGTAAGGTTGAAAAACTAAGCACTAAAATCCTATCAAAAATTTAGCTTACCCTTATAAAGAGAACAATTTTCCAAAAAAGTGGGTCAGTGACCAGTGTTGGAATGACGATATTACTCACAGGTGTCCCTGACTATTTTGTCAAAGTTTTACCTTTGTAAAGCTAAATCCGCGTGTGTTTTTCAGTACAATGCTTCTGCAAAAAATTAGGGTATACTTATTGTCATGCGATATAAAATCTTTTAACCAAACATTGACTGTCAGCAAAAACAATATTGATGATTATTAATTGATCCACACTGAATTTACTAAGCATATTTAAATAAAGCAAAAGAAAAAAATCCTACTCGTACATATGATGCCGCCGATCAATAACAATAGAAATTAAGATAAATGACATGGACGTGTGGGTTTAATCCTATTTCAACAATAGTGTTATTTTAGCATCGCAGTGACAGGCTAGCTATATGTAACATTTCTTTTGTTAATATAATGTTTAGTATGATTTTTTTATATTGATTTGGTGGAGTAATGCATAAATCATGAATTACATTATTATGTCACCTAAATTTAGTATGTTATTTTTTCGGGATACAAATCTATGTGAACTTTGATATGAACTATATCAGATTTATCTTCAAATAAATTTTAATATTTTAGCTATAAAAATCATAATTTAAAATTTGAATAAAATGTTTTTAAAGTTTATTAATTTTATTATTTTTATTATATTTAATCTAAATGTTACATGTAAAATGTGTAGAATATATAAAATGTAGAACCTTTTTTTTAAAAAAAATTATATTTAATTCCTCTACATGGCATATAAAAATATTATTTATAATTTATTTAAAATTAATAGCTTGTTTTTATGACAGACACTTTAAAAATTCAGTTTTTCTTTGTGGGTAATGCTTGAAACAGTAAAATTTAACACAAAAATGAATTTATATTCTTTGTAGCTATAGCTAAATAATTTTTTTCTTTTTGTGAAAACTTCTTTAAAGTAAAAGTTTTTATGGCGCAATTAAACCGCGAACAAGAATGGTTGCTGTTTTTTTTTTAGTGTATTTCAGTATTGTCTTTAGTTAAGTATGTGATTTAAGTATTTGGTGCAAAAGATGGGCTCCAAAATTTATTACTTTTTTAAGTGGTTTTGTATTAAAAATGGTAATGCTTTTATAAATATTTTTTTTCCTTTTGCTTTTGAATTAAACTTCAACTTCAACTTCATAAAAGTGTTTGTAACTTAAAAAATTGGTGTTACTATTTAGAAGAGGTATGTTTTATTATGTATAATCAACCGTTGGTATTTTGTTAAATATATTTAAATATACTAATATGTTATTCAATGTTAAATAATTGATAGAATATTACAAATAAATTTTTGCATAATCTATTGAAGAAAATGTATAATAAATAATAGTACCAATATTATTATTACCAATCCAACATACAACATGTTTGATCAACTATGTTTGAAATAAATAAATAACCAAATTGATCTTTGTATTTTTGTTAGCAGGTTAGTGCTGGATAACAACTGGAACTTTTTATGTTTGACAAAAAATTTACATCGAATAGATGAAAAAGCTTCAACTTTCTCAAAAAGTCATAAAAATTATGTTGGAAAATGAAATTAAAGTCAAATATTTTATATTAACTTCTGTCATTTTTTTAATACATTTACGATTTATAAATATAATCTCTAAAAAGAATACGAAACTAACTCAAGAAGCTTTCGCATTTATTATGCTGCCCATACATTGTACAACCGGGTTGTCAATTTGTTGTCAACCAATTATCATTACATACATTTCTACTTGGTTTATTAACAACCATTACAACCGTCAACAATCTGTATTACAACTTACAACCTGCTACAACTCCTGCTCACAGAAATTTTAAATTATTTTAATACGTATTATTTTTTCAACCGATTTGTCAACAGTCCACAAACGTTGATAAACATTTTGTGTATTGATTGTATGGCCAGCTCTTAGTAATACTCTAAGATCTAAGTAGTATGACTCTAAGTAATATTTGAGTTATGGTTTTATATAAACATAATCCCTCAAAATATAAACGATGTGTAAAAATCATAAAAAATTTAATTTTTACAAGTTCGTTTTTTAAATACAGCTCTAAATCTGTTAAAAGTCAGGTCAGACTTACTTATTGACATTAAATATATAGGGTTTAACAAAATTTTTAACAACCCTAGTCTCACCCTGAGACTTATCTTTATCGTTTATGCCAATTTTATAAAATAAATTATAGAAAATTGTAAATGGGTTACGTGGAGTAAAACTACCGAATATTATTATTAAATGTTATAATAATAAATTTAAATATTATACGAATAATATAATGAAAATTAATATTATGATCTTAATATTATTTTGATGTAACAACACATTATTTATATACCCTCATTAATATAGTTTCAGAGATATGCGGCATAAATATTTCAAATTATATTATTATACTTTTAATGAAGATATTTTATACAAAGATATTATTTACATAATATATAAAAACATATAAAATTTGTATATAAATAGAAATATAAATTAAATAGCAATAGTTAAGAATGAAAATAAAAAAAATTGGGATTTAATTATGATGAATTAAGAACATCCAAAAAGAGTTGAACAATTATTTATAATTCTGATGATGAAGATTACTTCATTTAACTACAATTATTATTTAAAGGTTTTATTATTTGATTAGAACGTTAAAAGATTAAATCATTTTATAAAAGTTGAAGAACACACTATAAAATATATAAAATGGAATTAACCTAATTTGTATATTAATTAATTGTATAATATTAGCAATAAATAACCGGAAAAGAATTTATTCCTATAAACTTTTGTTCAATTATTTAATTTTTAGGATATTAGTTTAACTAAAGATTAAATCCTTTCACTATTCAAGCAATTATGATTCTAATTATGTCTTAACATAATCTTTTATTTTTTATTTTCCATAATTATATTAATGTCAGGTTCAGACAGCAGGTCCCAAAACTAATTAAAGGCCTTAATTATATTTAGGTGTTCTACAACTTTATATAAAATTATAATTAGCATGAGGATTTAGATAATTAAATTTCGAATTTCGATACTTTTAGTTTTGATATTATGTCCTACAATTAATAATGGTGACTTTCGAATGTCATTTTCACATTATTTATAAATAAAAATTACTTAACTTTTATTATTATTTAACTTTTATCCATTTACACAGCTAGTTATTTTTCTGTCTGTTGAAACGTCAGTATTTTGTTTGGCAATGAAATGAATATATAAAAACTGATAAGTTAAAGTAAGACATAACACAACAAACACGTTAGTACCTACGTGTCAGGTCATGGTTGATATGTACTTTTCAGCCTCAACGTGGCCTAACTTTACAATTCGTCACCTTAATGTAGAATTAGCCTAAGTCCACTTTTGAAGGACAATTTCACGTTATTGTCTCCATTGATTTGTAATCTTATTAATATTGATGAGTAGAGAGATTAGAAGTCGTAAAGTACCACAAAAGTGGTACTTAGACTAGTTCTGCGTTAAGGCTCCGAATTATCATAGAAGCGTAAAGCTTATCTGACTGGTTGGTAGTTAAATCATGACGACATTCATCATATTAAATTTATTTTTTTCATAATTTTCATATTTGCAGACAGCATAAAACTAACTTTAGTTGGTGTAAACACAATTTTCTTAAACATAATTTAACTGATGTTTTACATATTTCTGTCATAACATCGTAATCGGAAAATTAAATAGTATTTTTAACAGCAAAAGTTAAAATAATCATTTTATTTCTAAATATTATATTAAGTTTACTTTTGAAATTAATTGAGTTTTTTTTATTTTAAATAGAAATTTCTGCAAATATGAATAATTATTTGCATAAATTATGAATTTTATTGAAACAAAATTCAGATATTGTTTCAATAAAATTCATAATTTGCAAATATTGTCAATAAAACCGAGAACAATCATTCTTTAATATATTAACTAAATATTTATATTTTCTTTAAAAAATAATACGATCAAATTATTTGTACTTTAAATCTTTGAATATTTGCTTTCATAATTATGAAATTGAGGATAAATAAATAAATATGTGCAATTGAAATAAATGAAATCATAGTTTTATATAAAATATAATTAGATATTTAAAAAAGTACTTAGGATAACAGATAAAATATAATTTCTGACCCAATTTAAATCTAGTAATTAATTATTAAATGAATATTTTTTTTTCTCAACTACTTAAGTAATAAATTTTAATCTTAATCAGAGAAAATCTTTCATGGTTTAAAAATGTTGCTCATTAAAGAATATTGTGCAATTAATTATGGATATTAAATAAATTTAATTTAAATTATATTTTCGGAAATTAATTATTCGTAGTTTTGATTTTTACTAAGCCAATCTCATTTTCATAATAAATAATAATTGTTGTCCAACCCAGAAGCTTGCACGTTACACCTTTTTAACTAAATATAATGAAATTTAAATCTTTGACGCCCAAAAGTCTGAATACAAAGATTTTCACGATGTCCTTTTTTAGGTTATAATAAAATTTAAATTATTTCAATAAAAAAAAAAAAGACTTTCCACTTTAATACCATATTCAATAAAATATTTTTCATTTTGGCAGCAAAAAATATTTTTTACCCGAAAATGTTTACTTAATTCTAAAGACTGGAAAAAATTTCCATTTTCCTTCAATTTTCAATGTGATGTTTTAGAGTTATTTTTTAAAAAACGAAAATTTTTATTTAGTAGTGTGCAAAAAGTGGAAAATTTAATAAATTTTAACGAAAATATTACAGAATTTTGATTTGTGAAAGAAAAATTATATTCGTACAACCATATAACAATTGGGAAGCTATAATAATACACTTTGTTGGAAGTTATAAAGATATTAAAATATTTCTATATAATTTCAAAAAATAACTTTCAGAACAATGAATCCGGAAGGATAGTTTTTCTATAAAGATAATAGCATAAAGATACGAATACATAATATTTTATAAAAAAAAAACCAATCTTTGTAATTTAACCTTTCATTATTTGTATAAAATTTGTGTTAAAACTTTTTCACAAAATTTATAGTAATCTTCTAATTAATATTTTTGTGTAACTCAGAATATTTTATCTCGATATCAAACGCTCTGGCCCCTGTACAAAGTTTATTTATATAACAATTAAAATTTATACGATGTCGGAAATTTTATATAATTTTCTTTACATTGGCAAATTTACAAGAAAAGTTTTGTTAAAATTCTTGATATTTATCCATATTATATTTAAGAATTTATGATGATTTAAATTGAAAATATAAATTTTCTTTTTGTTGTTATTGGATTATTTTTCAATTTTGTTTTTGTTTTTTTTTTCCAAATATTAAATTGATGCTGGATTTTGAATATCGGAAGCATGAGAATAATTGCAATATTAAAAAATTAATACTTAAAAAAATTTAAGGAATTTAATTTTAATAATTTTAATAATTTCATAAATTTAATATCCGTTTAAAATTTGTATTCTTTTTATTAATATTAACACTTTTACTAAGATCCTTTATATAACTTTTGGTAAATGGATCAATTTAAAGTCTTATAGATGACAGAATACGTGGAAATGTTTCCTATAGAAATACGATGTATAATTTGATACATAATTACAATTTACTTCTTTTTCTTTGCAACAGCTCTAAAACCTTAGCCTCCTCAAAGACGTTTTGTAACATTTTATTACATACTAATTTAATATGGATTCCGAACCAAAAGTTTCTTTATAGTGAAGAAATATTTAATTACAACAAGCTAATGGGTTTTAATAAACACTTGTTCTCAGCAGATAGTTGTCAGCATTAACTGAAAACACAATTTCATATTGCAAATTTTATTACTGGTACTCATTTAAAACTAAGTAAACTTTGTGTAATGTAGATATCTCGTTCTAGAGTTGAACCTTTGACCTAAAGCATTACTGTATAGGAAGCTATCACCATGCCACCTTCAACTACACTACCGCTGCCATATCAAATGGCAATATTCATTAATAATAATGATTATTAGAAATAGTAGAAATATAAATATAAATCATTAAGTAAAACATAAATTAAGTTTGCAGAAACGCAAAATGCATAGTAAAAATATTTGTTTAGAATTATCAAAGTAGAAAAGTGAAAAAAAAAAACAGCTTTAAAACCATTTTCCGGATTTAAGTAATAAAAAATAGAAAACCCCCGATTTAATGAATTACTAATTGTTCCTACATTTCAATTAAATGCAAAAGGATGACAAGCTTCATGAAATTAACTATCTTATATAATATTTGTCCATTTCAAAGATTTTTCTTTGTGTAAAGATAAATACAAGAAAAAAAATGAATTGCCGGCAGCAAATCTAAAAATACTGACAAACATTAAAAGGATGCAAATTAGCTTTACTCTTTTCATAGAAGATAATTTATGTCCATAGGCGTTTTTTTATATAAAATCATTTAAAGGTTTTTTTGTTATTATATCAAATCAGTTATCGTAAACTTTTGGTATTTGTCTGTCAGTCTGTCTGTTCCTTGTAAATTTTAGAAAGTGTTTTAATTTAGAGTACATAATAAAATTTAACTCTTAATGAAAATTTTCTCAAATAAATTCTTCTTATCGTTTCCTAGATCCAAAAATTGTGATGAATATTTGTCGTTATGCACTTGGAATAGTTCATGCCCGTTAATATGAAATCTTCAAGTGTCCCCATATTAAAGATTCGGAATAAAATATTTCTGAAATTATTTATAAACCGCTCCTTTAATTAACAAACTCAATATTTTCAGATCTACCTAGGTTAGCTAAATTTTTAAACAGAAAATTAAAGTTATTGCAATGAAGGAATTCGACCCTATTTGCATAGTCTTCATAAAATGCATAGAATTGACATTAAATGCCATAATAAATCCCAAATTTTTTGTATTATTCGCTCGATATAAAATAGTAACTTTTCACTGGCAATAGCTCTTTTTTCGAATATGCTTCATAAATGAAGTAACCGGCAATTAAAAATTAAAATGTATATAAGTAGCTGAAACCAAACCTCATTAATATTTAAATTTATTTAAATTTAAATTATTTTAAATCTTTTAGCCAATTCAAATATAATTATAAAAGGTACAAAACATAAAAAATCTTTAACTTACATAATAAGTGAAACCTCAATTTTCTTCACATTTTTTTTCTCGTTATTTGAAATTATAAATAAAATAGAAAATGTAATCTTTTAGTTATTATACAATAAAGAAAAACATTTTCAAGAGTCTCTCAATCTAGTCTAGTAACAGAATTATTATTCTTTCTGTTAAGCTTTATATATATTTGACATGAAAAACTCTTAAAAATAGAGAAAATTTCTTATCTGTTTCTGATTACATACAAATAGTAATAATACGTAAAAAAAAGAAATATACTTCAAGTTTTCAAAGCCATATTATTTTGTACTCAATATGTAATGGGTAGGTTTTCGGAATTTTAAATTTCGTAAAAATGACCCAACCATTTATTATTTATTTTAATTATTTTTGAAATTTAGTACACAAAGAAAAAAAAAAAGAAAATCTCTTTTCGCGTAGTTTTTTTTTAAGCATATTGAGAGAGATATTTGAAACAATGCCCTTAGCAACAATCTATACAAATCTGATAGTTTTGTAAATCAACAAAATCACTTTTTAATTGGTATAGAATATGGTCCGATATCGATAGGAGAATGGTATTGATTTTTTTTGATTAAGTATTATCTGCGCGGGATGAGAGAAAGTTTTTTTTGGGACTCGAAAGTTAACTCTAGTACAGAGTAGGTCGATTAGATTTTTTTTTATTGGATAATTTTTTTTTAAGATAAAAGTTAAAAATCTGTATTTAAAATTGATAAATAATTTAAAATATGAATAAATAAATAAAAACGGACTATCCAATAAATATTTTATAATAAATAAGTTAAATATATTAATAATAAAAACTTAAAGTTAAAACTATCTTAAAAAAATAATAATTTATCAAACGGAGACAGAATAAAATAAAAATAAGCTATAATATTAAATAAATAAGTGAAAATTTGAAATAGCTATTAAATATTAAATGCTTAAAATTAAATAATTATTATTTTAGAAATTCTAATATCAAGAGAAAAAAAAAACCCTCCAAAATTAATTTTTTTTTGTGAAAATATATATATAAAATTAAAATGGTGGAAAAATTTTAAAATTATAAAACTTAATTCTAATAAAAGTGTATATCACAGATTATTCATTTGAATCATATATCACAGTGGTTTTTTTTTTTAAAAAATATAATTTTAAAATATGGTTAATTACACTTATATAAAGTTTAAATCACAATTTTTTTGTTAATAACTATAATAAAACAAAAAAAAAAAGAAAAAAATCAATTATTTCAAATTTGTCTTAATATTTAAATATATGAAGAAATAAACTATATAAATAAATATATCACAGTTCGGGAATTAAAGTTGTATCATGATTCAATATATATAAATATATCATGACACAAATTGTCTAAATATTTCGTAATATATAAAATATTTTATCAAAATTTATTACAAAATATATCACAGAATTACATTGATAATTATATCACAGAACTGGGTACAAAAATATATCACAGAATTATAAATAAATACATTGTACGACGAAATAATTTTTTTTTTTTGTCATCGTACAAAATCTAAATCAAATAAAAACAAAAAAAAAAAAAGCAGAATATCTACAGTGTGGGACAAAAGCTAGTTTCCACGAAGATTTTTTTTTGCTAAATTTTAGTAAAATAGTAAAATAAAAATTGATTAAATTTTTTTTTTTTTTGTAATTTTTTTTATTAAGTAAAATAATAAGTAAAATTTTAAAATTAAAAAGTAGTTTTTTGCAAATTTTTTTTGTGGCATACATAATATTTTTATTTGTGGTATTATTATTTTTTTCTATGTTGTTCTTCAACAACATAATTTTTACAGCTCGCAGTTCGACACCAGGCCTGTTGCTGAATTCTGCTGCTAAATAAAGGTACATTTAACTATATTAAACATAAAAATCATATAAATAAATATATTATGCCACTTATGCTAAATTTAATTTATTATATACAAAAATACTAAATTTTGAAGTTTACCTGAATTTGATTAAATGATTTGAATTAGTATTGGTTTTTTTTTAAAGATATTATTTAGTATATTTAAAATATTATTAATGAAAATGAGAATTCAGGGTAGTAATTTTTCTTTGTGTAATAAAAATTTATATTATTATAATTGAAAATTAAATCGTTTAAATTGTTTTTTTTTAAAATCATTAAATTTGTTATTATTAACTTGATTATTAAACATGGTAGCCTTTTATTATAAATAATTTAGTTTTATTATTAAATAAAATAAATATTATTTTTTTTTCATAGTATATGAAATTTTTTTTTTAGAAATTAATTTTGTTTTGCTTTTAATAAATTATGTAGAATTTAAACTTTGATTTAAATATTTTTTTTTCTTTTGCTTATTTTTTTTTTGATTGGTTTTAATAAAACAAAAAAATTATGTCCAGCGTAATGGAATAAATTCTTTTTATTTTGATTTTGAAAACTTTCAGATTGACGTGAGCTAACAAAAACATCATAATGTAAATCAATTTTATTGAACAACATTTAAATTTTATTTAGGGAATCTTATATTATATATGTTGTTGGAACAAAATATAGATTCATGGTAGGGTGGGCAGAATAGATATATGTCATCTATATATCTTCCAAAAGCAATAGATGTTCGCTAATTTCCAGCTTTTAGCCAATTTGATTTAATTTATTTGTTTTTCTTCAACAAACATAGAGTTTTGGTGTGAAATTTGTTTGGGGAACCGAAGTATTACCCGGGATTTTGATTTAGATTCAGTAGTTTACCAGTTTAATTTGTTTTTGTTGTTATTTAATTAATGCACGCAATTATTTTTTTTGTGATGACATGGCAGCGCATAAGAACCTCCCCACATCTCTCTGAGCTAAGCAAGAGCATCGCTAGGCGTGCCGCGCATGGATATAACTATCCGAAAGCCACAATACCAGAAAGTTTCATTACAAATATGAAACATATTAAGGATAATAATAAAATGCTTAGTGCTATGAAAATATTATTTTTACTATTTAATGTCGAATTTAATATGGATAAGAAAAATACAATTTTCGTCACCTTAGTTATTTTTAGTACTGAATTTCGAAATGTATTTGGTTACCAAGAATAGTGCCAACAAATTGTGAATACGCAATTAAATTATTTTCTGAAAATGTGGACTTTATTAATTGTAAACTTATAAATTTAATAACCTTTAAATATTGAGGTGATGGTACTATTTAGATAAAGATTTATTTATTACTATTTAAAATACTGCGATACAAGGTAAACATGTGTAGAGGATACGGAGCCGAACGTGAAACAACTGAACACTACTTTTCACGTATACATAAAAGAACTGGATGAAGCAGGTGTTCTGGGTTGGAAACCAATTCTTAAATATGGTCGAATGAGTTGTTGGTCATAGTCATCGCGGTATTCCTAACGTGAAGGATACAATAGGAAAAATGGGCCCCCACTGATTACCCTTTCCAATTCAATTTATTATATGGAAAACATGAAATAATTAATTTTTCAAGAATTTATTAATAAATTATACGGTATAATAAATAGTTTGTAATGTTTGTGTAACTAATAGCACCTATAAAATTTTAAAACTTTCCTTATTCATGAAAAACTTGCAATTTTCATAAAAAGTTTATTTAAAACAAAAGTTTTTCATTATAGACTTTGTAAAAGTACATTTTTTTCCAAGTATGAATACAATTATTTAATAGAAAAACCATAAATTTTCATATAAATATAATACAACGAAAAATATCAAAAAATAAATAAACTTTTATTATAACCAAACAGAAAAAATCACTTGATTATTTTGTCACTGAGCTAAACTTTATGCCACATAAAAAAAAAAAAAAATAAAAAAAAAAAACATTTTACCTAAGAAAAATTAAATAAAATATAAATCTTATTTTTAGAAAATATAAAAAACCACTTTTAGAAAATAAATATCAGGAAAATAACTTTTAATAAAAACATTTTCAAATTACGAACTTTTTAAATCATACCAAAAAAAATTATCTTACACGTTTCTGTCAACAAATTGAAAATATAAAAACGAGTTTTAATAAATTTTAACATAGAATTCGACTTGTTACACAATTTTTAGAAAACTTTTACGGATCATATATTTTTACTGATTTAAGGACCTTTATAAATTTATTATAGGAAAGGAAAGAGCACAAATATAATAGTTACCCCAGAGATAGTATCAACATACGCAACGACAACGCGCTGCAGCGCACTGTCAGAAAAATATTCAACCTATATAAAATGTATGGGACTAGTTAATCTCAACGCAAACGCAGAAGTTCGAAAAATTTAACTTTCAACGCGCGTAAAGTTGCCAACGCAGGAATTTGACAACTAATTTCATTATCAAATAATTTCAAAAATTGATGGTGCTACAAACTTTAATAATAAGTAATTATTTAATAATAAATTTTAAATAATTTTAATAATAATAATTTTAATAAGTTTGAATTTAAATTTTTCACTTTTCAATTCAGCAACTGCCAAAAATAATTATTAAATTGTTTCAATAATATAAAATAGCTTAAAATCAGCTGTGTTGTGTCATTTACGCAAAACTTAACTTTGAGATTATTTGTTACGCTGTTGTGAATGTTGCGATGTAGCGCGTTGTCGTTGCGTATGTTGAGACTATCTCCACTATTAAGAAAGAAAAGCAAAGTCAAAATGATTTACCTACAACTTTAAGCTTGTTTTACACTTCCGTCGGTTTTTATCTGTGGCAGGCAAAATTAGTCCGCCGAAATTTTCCGCATACGGTATTACATTAATATAAATAATTTAACTGTCAAAATTCCAAATCATATTTTATGTATAATGTGTTTGTATGGGTGACCACGACACCGAAAAAGTTGAAGTTAATTTATCTATTGGCGTCGCCGAAATACTTTAATTGGTTTAGTTTCAAATAATCCCGACGCTAAGATAATATCGGCGGAAATCTAAAATTTTAAAAACAGCATATGAGCACAGTGTACATTGAAAATGTACGAATATTTGACATGTACGAATATTAAATTAAATTGTCTAATTTATCAAAAGAGATAGCTTTACCGCAGAGTTCGGATAGCCTTGGAGATCATTTCAAAATTTTATTTCACTCGAGCTACATACTAAGCTTCATTGGAAAGACGTTCATGTTAATTTGCTAGCTCAAATTTTATTTCTACATCGTCAAAGTTTTTAAAATATAATATAAATAATAAGAGTGCCTACAATGAAAATATTATAATTCATTTAAATTTATAATAAAATATTCACTGACCCAAATTTTTCTCCCAAAAGTATTAATAATCTATGCTGTTCATCATTACTTGAGTAAAACATTATTACAAACCACACTAAAGAACAGCTAAACTTTTTGGTGGCCAGAATAAAAATACACCGCAAAAATAACAATTTCACAAATAAAAACAACAAAAAATAATTTACCCTTTAGTAGTCAAAAAAACCAACTCAATTTGTAAGAATAACAAATGAAATTTTCATTGGAATAAAATAAATTTTCCTTTTATAATTTTTATTTTATTTTAGCACATTATATTTTTTATATAAATCCTTTTTTTTTTTTGTTAATTCTCATAAATAAAAAATTCCCCACTAAAAGAAATTAAAATTTCACTATTTGAACATTCCGAACTTTAATTTTTTTTGAAAAATTAGAACTTTTTGACATGTTTCCCATTGAACGTCGCATACATGACTGACATTGGCTAGTTCAATGAGACTCACCCATTCACATATGAATGAGTCACATTTTACCAGAATTGTGATTGGCTTTAATTTTGCTGTATAAACTTGTGTCCGTTTTAGTTTCTGGTAGAAGGTAGAATATGACTCATAATTATGTGAAGCGGCCTGTGGATGGATAACCCACGTAGCTTATAAAGCAAACTGACATTTGCATAATTATAAATTTATAATAAATTTAAATAATTAAATTTTGATATTTCTACAATTATTTGAAGTAATCTAACTATTTTATGTCACTAATCCAACATAATGTCACATAGTGACACTATTCGTACTCTTTATATATAAAGTTATATAAAAATATTTTAAAAACTCAAATATTTGGAACAAAATATTTTTGGTTTGTGAGTTTCCACCAGAAAACCCAAAAAACAGTGAGTGTCGAACGTGAAGAGCATTACGCTCCTTCAGATTAAGTAAGTTTATCATATAAAATTTGGCTTGGTTAACAATAACATTACGATATAATTTTCAAATTATGCTGAAGTGGTACGTTCCTAAAGATTATTAAATGTATTCGTTTCGTCGAATTTTTCAAGTCTTCGTAATATATTTCACTCGAAATAATGCTGTGAACATTATTTTACTTGAAATTTTCGACAACATTGATACCAAATTTAATTTTCTTGTATAGTTCAGTCTGTTTCCTTTTTGGTTTTAAAATTGAAAAACTTTTAAATTAATAATAAAACGAAATGGAAATGCATTTCATTATAATTTTTTCATTGCAATTACGATAGAGACTTGTGAAGACCAATAAGATGAGAAGATATTCATCAGCAGTAGCAGCTAGCAGCGTATTGTACTTTAGATGTAATAAAACCATTTAGAATATTTATGGTAATATTTATGTACGTATATCTGTTAAAACTTGTAAATCATTTCTAAGCTGTAAACTAATCGAAAATTGATTAAAAGAACTGCACAGAAGTAAGCGAGGTTTACTGCAAGAGGTAAATGGCATAATTTAACATGTAATCAATATGAATTTAAATAGATAAAAATACTTAATGACCAACAATTATCGGTGCAAAGTTCCTAATAATTTTAGATAATACATTCGGACTAACTATGGGAAGTTATGTTCTGAATATCAAGTATTGGCCACATCATTTTTATGTTTTTTTTTCTTCTTAAAAGTGCTGAATTTGTTTTATAAGATAAATTATTTTTATGTAATAAAGACCTTAGTATTAATATTAATCCTTTTTTTTTTTGATAATTATATCCTAGTTAAAATTAAAATAATGGAGTTGCAATTTAATATAGTGGCGCTGGTGGCATCAAAAAATAGAAATTGTAATAAAAATTCGGTTTGGGAAGAAAATACCACAATTATTTGATATTAGTTTAATAATAATAATATTTCTGATGGTGTGAATTTTATGGTATTTTCGGTTAATTCACTTGAATGATTATAACATATACTTAAAAGAGATGTAAAATACTTTGAAATATACACAAAATATCAAATTTTAAATAATAAGTTTATATTGTTAAATAGTGTAATAATTGAGCTTAGGCTGTATAAAGCATATATTTAATTATTTAAATCCTAGGTAGATCGTAGGTAGAATTATGTTTTTCTGAATTTTTAAATACAAAATTTCAATATGTAGTGTACGAAGAGACTTGTCAAACTTCAAACTAAACGAAAATCTTCAATAAAACGTCCACTACTCCTGAACGCCATCGTGTTCTAATTTTGGTAATCTTCTCCAACTTTTACCCTTAGTTTCAGATTCATTTTTGATTGTTCTCCTACACATTATTTGAGAGCGACCCACAATTCGTTTTTCATAGGCAAGTGGGTTCCATTCTTTACTGTCCAATATTATTTTAACCATTTCGGAATGTTTTATCACTCTACTCCCATTTTCGTGTCTTGATCGAGCTGTCTATTCTATATTGGCCAGCTTTATGATTCAAATAAATTCAACATTAATTTCAATTTATGAAAATTATTTTCTTAATTTCAATTGCCTGGTGGACTCATAGTGCTTTATATGATGGTTAGCCGCCACTATAATCTAAACTTAGCTTTTTTGAATGTGGAATTATTAATTAATGTTTTCAATGATATTGGTATTCTAAATTATATTGTACATTAAATAAAAATATAAAAGAATTTATGAATGTTTTATCTATCTATAAAGTGAAATCATATATTTTCATATATCCTTCCCGTTCCGTGATTGTTATTTCTCAATTAATATTTTATTTAGGGAAAATATATTTTTGAAAACGTATTAAAATTTAATTATTAGATTATAAAATATTATTTAGGCGCCAATTCTTCAATAATGTGATTTTATTTTTAGTATACATAATCACGATTTCTATGATGATTTGTAAAAAAATTAAATATGTTTTTAATTTAATTTGATTTATAACTTTTATTTCTTTATTTCGTTTAGTAATTTTTAATTTAATTTTGTTGACATTATACGAGCTTTATTAATTGTTAAAATTTCATATGAGATTTATACTTCCAATCAGTTCAGTTGTTAGGATTAAATAAAACCCAATTCTTATAACATTCGTCATACAGTTCTCAGCGCAATTATAATAATGAATTACTTCTTAGCTATACTAAATGAAAAGGATGTTTTTTTCAACAGATTTTGACAAAGCAGAGCGCTGCCGAATGGCTTTATTTGTAGTATTTTTTAGTGCCTACAATAGTATAATTATGACTATGGGTTAGTATAATTCTAGGGCAGGAATTTAATAAAATTAATATATAAAAATACTCTGCTATGCAGTAGTACAAATTTCAATTATTACTTTGTATTTACCTAACCAAATTAAGGATTAATGGTCAATACGTGTCAATATTTAGATAAGGTTATTTTAAGAAGGGTGTGTGAAGATACATGATCATAACACATCACGAGAGATCTCGATTGATTACATACGACAGTATCAAAAACTAATTATATTAAAAAGTGCGAATATTTAACATCATTAAAGTTTCGGAGAAAAAAATTCAACAATTCATAACCTCGTAAGTTCCTTTATGTAATGCAATAACATTTAAAAATATGCGGCGGATTATCTGGTTTATTCTGTTTAAGCCACAATTATTTCAAAATTCATTAAAAACGCGCCAAAATAAAACTTGTAATTTTAATAATAAAAAATGGTTTTGTGTACCTCGTAACTACAAATTTTAGATGCAGTACAATGGAACATTTTTAAATTGTAGAAGCAGGACCTAATCTTTCTTCAAAGATATATATTTATTTTTAGTTTAGTTCTTATTTTTAGTGTTTTTAATTGTGCAGGCCCAAATGTATTAACCGAAAAATAAAATTATGTGTCACAACATTCTTATTAATATAATTTTTTACGATTCCCGTAAAACTAACAAAAAACACATACGGGCAGGTTTATGAATGCTTGATATTACGAATCACGCCATCTAACGAACAATTTTTAAATTACATTTATATCATAATAAATAATTTACAATTTGCTTCAAATTTTCGAAAGTCAAGTTTACCACTGAGCTTAGCTAGACATTTTACTCTATAAACATGAAAAATTTAAACTTTTCACAGACACTAAAACGTTTAACATAAAAAAGTTGTGATATTTTTATTTTCGGAAAATTCCCTTTAAAAAAAAATATAAAAATGTAGAAAAAATTTGTGAACAAAACAAAAATTTATTTTAGATTACAAAAAGGATTTACACGAATTGCAATGGATTTTAAAAAACCAAAAGAGTTTATTCCCACAAAGTCTAATTTTACGCTTTATCAAATTTGGAAAACAAAGCTTTAATCGGTAAAGAAAACAATTTTATAAAGTACATTACTGTTCATTTCATATACACTCGGGATAAATTCTATTTAGATAATTTTATCATAATACATATCATATATAAATATTTACATATTTACATGTTCTTTAATGGCATAAAACGTTTTTTTTGTTATTAACTGTAAGCTTTTATAACAAAAAACAAAACAAAAAAAAGATAAATATCTGAGAGATAACAAAAAACTTGTCAATTTATAAAAGAGAAAAGTTAAAATTTAAATTTGCGGTTGGTAAAAATTTTATATATTTTGCAAAATTTTATTTGATTTTCAATTTATTCTTTGTTTGATATAAAAGTTTGTTATTGTTTTTGTAAAGGTGAATAAACATAGAATTTTAAGAGTTAGTAAATATTTTAAAATAATCATCACAAATATTTCCGAGCCAGAAATAAATATTTTAACGATTTACATACCAGAGAAATTCGATTTTTGGAACAATGTATTTTTAATCATTACTGTAAAACCTAACCAGATTCCATATTACAATATTTAATTAGGGAATTAAGCTAATAGTTAGTTAGCATTAGTACTTACTAACCCGAGATTCACACTAAACAAAATTAATTACTCTTTAATATAATTTTTTTTTAATATTTTACATATTTTATAAGCAAATTCTTTGTTATTTATATAAAATTATAGTTTCATCTAAATATTTATTATTAACTGAAATATTTCATTCTTGGTATAATGTAATTTTACAAAGTATATTATTAAGAAAATTCTCAACTATCTTCAAAGTTCGTGACTTAACATTCAAGTAAACAAATTTATATTCTTTCAGGGTTGCTGTGGTCAACTGTCGTGGTAGGCAGGTTAGTTAAGTCAAAATTTTCTGGCCGATATAAAATTTCAAAATGTAGTAAAAAAAAAACTAAATTTTGTTAGATCATCATAAAACCAGCGGTCGCATTCTCTCACTAGATATTGGGTATACGATATCGAAAATGAATTATTGTTAAATCACGTTTTGTTATTTAATTCCAATGGACTGCTGAAATCTCTTAACTGCCTGCTTCTTACCGTTTCTGTAGAAATACTTCCTTCATCATTGTAAGAAGATGATGACAATAATACCAATAATAACTAATTCATTTGTAAACTTTTTTTTTATTTACATTTATTTTACTTTACACAGTTAACAAAAACTCTTATTATAGCGGAATTTACACAGTTCAAGTTTTTCATTCAAGTTTCTGTAAAAATTAAATTCGGTTCCTATTCAAGTGGAACTTGAATGAATTTTTATATTTACACGCTTCAAGAAATTTTTTTTTTAATATTGGGAACAATACATTGAAATGTTTTTGTTGGTAGCAAATGATTGGAAAAAATATCGAAAGTGTCAAATCGCAATGTAGTGTGCCGTTCAAGTTTGAAAAAAATAGAAATCATTCCTATTTTTATTTTGTGGGATTCAATTTGATATAAAAAAGACGACATTCGCATCCTGTAAAATCGTTCTACTTGAATGTGGGACTTGAACGATTACTTGAAGCATGTAAATTCCGCTTATCAAAAAAAAAAATTGTCTTTCAAACTACCAAAATTTGACATTTTGACATTTCAAGTTGTAGTTAAAACTTACTACGATTTTTTAAAAAATAGTATTCGTTTGCAATCGACTGCCATGATTTGATTTTTTTTTCGAGAATCGTCATCAAAATTGATGTATACCTACATTTCACATTTTTCAAGTAATATAAATAATAAAGTTTATGATACATTAATTTTAATAATTTACTGAAAAAGTTACGTAAGTGTACAAAAACGATGTATGTGTAATTAATGGGCTATTTGCTTGGAAAATGTGAAATGTGTATAGGTGCTATATTAATTTGCATCTTATATTTAATAAATTT
The DNA here is from genome assembly GCA_963920725.1 of Rhamphomyia laevipes. Lineage (NCBI taxonomy): Eukaryota > Metazoa > Arthropoda > Insecta > Diptera > Empididae > Rhamphomyia > Rhamphomyia laevipes. The sequence goes on along the minus strand of OY987257.1, from coordinate 45,462,367 downwards.
GTATAATGCCAATGACCCCTTATGCATTTTATTATGGCAGGAAACAAATATTTGCTGGTGCGTATAGAAAATGAAGTATAGTAATAAGCGAATTAAGTAAATTTACGAAACTTTTCATATTTTCAACATATTGTTTGGTTAAAACTTTTGTCAACCCTGATCCTAGAGGTATTATAGCTATATTATAATAATTTTATAATATTTTTTTACATCCTTTAAATTTATTATTAAAATTGGATTTATATTGTTGATTAAAAATAATTTATTTTCATTTCTAAAGATTAAAATATTTTTTTATAATATTTAAACTGTCTCAATATCAGAAAAAATCAATTACTTTACATCTTGTGTCTCTCATATACTACAATTTTATACTTTACTTGAGTAGCTATATAATCATTTTTCGTTTGCGAGTCCTTGTTGCTGATGTATACAATTTTTTTCAAACTCTTTCGTAAAGTCATAACTGGAAAACACTAAACTTATATGATAGAAAATGACATAATATATAACAAAACTTCGAAAAAATAATCCCGAATTATCTATAAAAATCATTGTTTATATTTTATGTGGAAACTAGGAAAATCTATGCAAACTTGGAAGTTCAATATTTCATAAAAGTACTTCGCAAGGCAACATATCGTCATCGCTCCTCTGGGTGCTTTTAGTAAACGACATCCGGACTTCTGTTATGCAGACGACTTTGTTATTCTTGTCACAAGGAAATTTGAAACGGAACGCTGCAGAATAATGCAATATGCAATATGCATCGTAAATGTAATATAAATTATTATCCTAAATAAGAAACTGAACCAAAGAACGTATTAAAAACTCTAACAAGGTATTTAGTTTGTACGATAAGTTAACAATATATAAATTTAATCGATTTTTTTTTAAATAATTCATGCTAAAATTTTCTATTTTTCAAAATTTCGTAATATTTCTATGGAAATATCGAAAAATAAACTGAAAATAAAAATCTACGTTAAACTGATATAGAAAAGACGAAGGATTTAAATGAAATTTACAGAAATATATTGAACAAATATTGGTAAAAGTATACATCATCAACAGAGAATAAATATATAGCCAAGTAATATCTAGATAAATTCATAAGGGCTTTGTAAAAAATAATACTGTCATGTGTTTTTAATGAACTTAAATGTGTATTGGGTAATGCTCTCTAGCAAATAATTTATTAAAAACTACTTGTATTGCAAAAACAAACTTCCATTTGGGGAATAAAAAGGAAAAAAAATGGAATTCTCGAAGTAATTTTAATTTACATGTCATGGTAATTTTAGATAAGATTTAATTGAAAGAACTTAATGAGTTAAAAGATTCAAGATTTTTATTTCTAATGCTGTGAAATTTTCAAAATATTAAATTTTGCTAAAATTGTGTAGTTAATAATAAAATGTATTAATTTAAAATTTGAAAAACTAAAATCATTAATTGTTTATGTTAAGTTAACATATTTTCAAATTTCCGGAATTACAAAATTTAGTTCTGGAAACGTCTAGACTTACTAAAACGTCCTAACGTTACGTTATTTTGTTTTACGATTAATTATTTACAATAAATTGTCCATGTATCCTTTCGGGGACACAAATATTATTTTTTAATAATGATACTCGTATCCTTAATAACTTTTTTAAAACTTATATATTTCAATTATTACTGTATAAAAATGTTGACTTTCTTAAATAAATGTCAATCTAAAATTATGTATACATGAAAAATTAAATATATGTTAAGTATAATTAAAAATTCTTTAATTAAAAATCCTTAAGATCCTTTTTTTCTTTCGTAAATTTTGGTTTATTTTTTAATATTATATAATGCAAATTATTTTTCATTATAAAATTTTAATTTATTAATGTCATTTTTGAGACATTTAATTCAGTTTGAGAAAGTTATAAATAAAATATGAAAAACTAATTTCGAACTCAAACTTATATGAACTTTTTATTTAGTAATACGAAATTACAAATTCATTTTGTATTAATGATATGAAAAGTAATTAAATTTTAGTTTTTCATTGAAGTTCAATATTTGATATAGGTATCAATAAAATTTAAAAATTATAAAAAAAGTTTCATTTAAATAATAGGTTTAACAAAATATGACAACATGAACCACTAAACTCTAATAAAATCAAGCAAATATTAATTACATTTACAAATTTATTTGAATTAAAAACAAAAACTTGAATTTACATCATAATTTGAAATAAATACGTCAATTCTAATAAGTTTCTGTAAATCGAATACGAATAATTTGGCTAATCAACGTTAATCGTATCATCTAAATACTTTCAGAAATTTCTATAGTTTTATTGTAATATAGTAAAAATTATTTTCTGAATTTCATATTAATTTAATGCCATCAGTTTAAGTATTGTATAACAAATGTTTTTCTCCATAAAAATTACATTACATATTTTTGATAAATTGTAGCCAAAACATAAATAATATTTTTGACATAATTTTCGCATTTTATGTTCAAATATATGTAAAATATTTTTAGATATAAATATTACCAGTAACAACAAAATTTCATAATAAAATATTTCCAATTTAGTATTTATTAATATTTATTATTATAAGTATAATTTAATATAAATTTTTCATCATTAATTTATTATTGTTTTGATTTAAAGAAGACAATTTTATCATAAAATATATGACAAGAGGACCAGATAAATGGAATTACAGGAACCAGATAAAATGAAAATAAATATAAATTTTATTAAAATTATATTTTCGTAAAAGTTGACTTTAATAGAAGGAAATCGATTTCAAGTGTAATTGGTCCTTTTTCGAAGCCAAATTGGTCCTTTTCCAAATGAAATTGGTCCATTTAGTCTTGTATAAGAAATAAATAAGAACTTAGTCATAATAAAGTGTCCATAAAGTAGAAAAATTTTATGCTGAAAAATTAAAGCCATATTTGATATGAAGAATTAACTATTTATATAAAATTGATGATGTGTATTTCAAAAGAATACAAAAAGGACAACTACATTAACTTACCATTTATGATATTTAATGTGACAGGACAGTCGGTCTACATTAATTTCAATATATATATTTATTTCCAGGTGAAGCTTCTGTTGACATAATACAAAAATAAATGAGTAATGAAAAAATCTGTAAAATAAAATATGGAAAATATGTCAAGTGAATAATTTTTTTTTAAGGTCAAGCTCCATTAGTCTTTTTTAAAAGTCGTCACCACTTTTTTCAAGAAGAAGTTATGCAAGATACAAAAAAGCATGAGTGCGGTAGAGACGGAACAACGACTTTTTTCCGAAAAAAAGTCATCAAATCCAACAAAAAAGATGGTTGTCTCCGAAAAAAAGTCGATGAATCCAACAAAAAAGTCGTTGAATCCAACAAAAATGTACTGTCTCCGAAAAAAAGTCGTTGAATCCAACAAAAAAGATGTTGTATCCGAAAAAAAGTTGATTGTGAACAACTTTTTTTTATTAAAACTTGAAATTTTTTATTAAAATTTTTTGAAATCATAGTTGACGATGTTTTTTTGAAATTTTATTTTTTTGAATGCTGAGAAAATAAATTAATGTTGAATTTTGTTGACCAAAAAAATCAATTTTTTTTTTCAAAAATCTCGATTTTTAGCAAGATTTACCCCTCCACTTACCAATACCAATATACTTAGTGTTTGTCCAGAAAAGTATTGAATATTAAATTATAAATTAACTGATTAAAGTTATGGAATGTGCCTTTAGTTGAAATATTTACTTTGCTTTAACTTAAATTCAACTGTCAAACCACACAAATACAAACGCAACACAAAAAAAAACCGATCTCGTCGCAAATTTCTTTGAACACATAAAATCTCAAATTTTTTGATCTAGTCAAAGAAATTTAACATAAAATTAAATTAAAAATAAATTAAAATGTCAAAATGTTTCCGAAATTTATTACAGTAGTGGGAATTTTCATCTCTGTCTGTACTGTATAATTTTACATGCTATCTCTTTTCATTTTTGCTAGAAAAAAAGTCATCACGACTTTTAAAAGACTAATGGAGCTTGACCTTTATGTATTATGTCAATATTTTTTTTTTAATATTTCATATTTAAGGTCAAGCTCCATTAGTCTTTTTTAAAAGTCGTCACCACTTTTTTCAAGAAGAAGTTATGCAAGATACAAAAAAGCATGAGTGCGGTAGAGACGGAACAACGACTTTTTTCCGAAAAAAAGTCATCAAATCCAACAAAAAAGATGGTTGTCTCCGAAAAAAAGTCGATGAATCCAACAAAAAAGTCGTTGAATCCAACAAAAATGTACTGTCTCCGAAAAAAAGTCGTTGAATCCAACAAAAAAGATGTTGTATCCGAAAAAAAGTTGATTGTGAACAACTTTTTTTTATTAAAACTTGAAATTTTTTATTAAAATTTTTTGAAATCATAGTTGACGATGTTTTTTTGAAATTTTATTTTTTTGAATGCTGAGAAAATAAATTAATGTTGAATTTTGTTGACCAAAAAAATCAATTTTTTTTTCAAAAATCTCGATTTTTAGCAAGATTTACCCCTCCACTTACCAATACCAATATACTTAGTGTTTGTCCAGAAAAGTATTGAATATTAAATTATAAATTAACTGATTAAAGTTATGGAATGTGCCTTTAGTTGAAATATTTACTTTGCTTTAACTTAAATTCAACTGTCAAACCACACAAATACAAACGCAACACAAAAAAAAACCGATCTCGTCGCAAATTTCTTTGAACACATAAAATCTCAAATTTTTTGATCTAGTCAAAGAAATTTAACATAAAATTAAATTAAAAATAAATTAAAATGTCAAAATGTTTCCGAAATTTATTACAGTAGTGGGAATTTTCATCTCTGTCTGTACTGTATAATTTTACATGCTATCTCTTTTAATTTTTGCTAGAAAAAAAGTCATCACGACTTTTAAAAGACTAATGGAGCTTGACCTTTATTCAATATTTTTATTTTCATATAATGGATATTATAATTCGGTATGAAATTAAACATTTCTGTTTTTTATGAATAAATAATATTGGCTATAAGTAGTGCCAATATTAATATGAAATTGAAATGATTAATTATTTGAGCATAATAATTCTAAAAAATTTACATAACTATAAAACAAATTGCAATAAAGAAGTACAGTCATAAAAATTAAATTAAACTTATTATTCAGAAATTGTATTTTTCTAATTGACTTTCCAACAAGTTCTATTAAATATATCACACTAATAGTGACATTAATGAAATCGTACCCAAACCATAAAATTATTTGGTTCCATTTCAATTTAAGTTCTTTTCTCGCCTTCATATTTAATTAAAGTTTAACAGTGTCATCTGAATTAATGAATATTTATGATGCTGCCTGCAACTTAGTTCCTTAACAAAAATAACTCTGTAATTAAATTTCTCATTATTTTACAGCTTCTGTAGTCCATTCGATACAAAATTTGAAATTTACATAAAATATTTAAAGGAGCAAGAAAAGTATAGCAGATGCCGGTAATTTGCACAGAAACGAAATGATAAGAAAAATATGGTAATAAAAAATATTGGTCTTTCATTTAGTCAAATTGTCCATTTCGATTAGAAAAATCTGAATTTCTTTATATATTTTTAATATTTTTATTACATTTAATATAAAATTTTTAAAATTTTCCAATGTAAGAAAACTGTATAGGAAATGAAATAAAATTTTAAATTAAATTAATGATATATTGCCAAAAATAAAATTCCATTATCTATAACTTGTTTAGACTCCACAACTCTCTAAATTTCGTTAAAACATATACTAATCACTTCAGTGCACAAATGGAGCGCATTATAAATAGATATCAAAAATCCAAAAATCTCTTTAATACCTTAAGTGCTTAAGTTTTTCGACACTGTATCCTTAATAACATTATTATTATATATTATCATATCCAAGAGTATGAGCGAATACTGTGTGTTATGAAGGATTCAGTAACTTTTTTGAAATACTTATCAGTCAAAAAAAAAAAAATCTTGTATAATTTTCAAAAGCTTAATAATTTTGTTTCTCCATATAACAAACACAGCCCATGACCATCTGTTTTTGGGGTAACTAATGTATTCTTAAAACACTGTATATTTTATATTTGGAATGATATATCATCCTTTTCACATTTAAAGGCCATACAATTAATTTGAACAAAACAGAAGCCACAAAGGAAATCATCAATGAAAAATGTACCACTATCTCATCATATATAAATACTAGTCCAAATATAAAATAGTTTGACTCTTTTATTTAATCATATTTAACAAAACTTATGCAATATAATCGGTATTGTCCTCGTCAGTAAGTACATAAAGAAAATTTGATATATTTTCTCAATTTTTCTTCAAAATGTTGCCACAAATTTTGTGTAACAATTTTGAAACAAAAAAAAAAAGAAAAATTTGAAGAAAACCATACTAAAATTACTTCTCATTACTTATTATAACAACGAAAAAAGAAAATTATATTTATGATGTTCATCTTTTGTAAAATATTATATTTTTCGGTTTTGAACTAAGAACAGAGAGAACAGCTTGTATAAACAAATGGTTGGTTACCAATTTAATGGAAAATAAAGAATTGATAATACGAATAATTTACACATGGATGAAAAATATGATAAAAATCTAATTTGTAGGAAGAATTTCTGTTCAGAATTTCTATAAAACTTTTGAAACAGTGGCAAATTTCTACTTGTATACAAGGATAATATTTTCAACATTTTATCAAGTATAACTTTTTATTTAAATATTTTTGCAGTATTTTTGTACATCTTATACGCAAAATTTAATTCGTAAACCACGTTCCATGTTGGATAGATTAAGGAATTAAAGGATTTATAAATTAGGCGATAATAACCAAAAACTAATTTCAAATAAATATTTATTAGTACCAAGGAAGCAGGGATGGTGTGGTCATGGTAGTGTGATTTTCTGTTATATATTAGATAACAAATTCAGTTCTAGACAGAACCATCGATGTAGCAGCATTATGTATTACTATTAGAAGCCAGCCATTATTAGTAATGCCTTACATGGAATCCATATAGACTGAAATTTCACGAAACCTTTATCACAGTCGAAACCTTTATCATGCTCCCAAATGGAGTGACTAAGTAAAAACATTCCCAAAATTTATAAAACCATTCATTGAAAAGATATTGGAGAGTATTAATAGTAGATCAATAGTTCCTCCAATCGTATCGTCTGTCTGTGTTTACTCGAATTCTTCACATTTTATTTCGTACCAGTATTGGGTTTCACTCTACCTAAATAACCTAATCTTTATTATACATTGATGAAGAAATTGATTCAATTAAAATACGATTTTAGCTCTTTCTGATGTTTACAGAATATCATTAACAAAAAAACAACAGAATTGGCAAATATATTTCATAATAAATTAAATCATTTTTCACAAAATCATTTTTTTGTAATTGATTTGTTCAAATGTCTTCAATATTCCATTCGCTATTTTATATTTGTTTATAAAATGAAATTGGATTCCATAAAATTAAAATCTCGATTCCTGATGATAACCATACAAAATTTTTATTACCAATATGTACTTTAGTGTTACTTGTTTGATGATTGTAATACTATCAAAATCATGATACATTTAAGAGAGGTGCATTAGATAATAACGAAAACACAATGATGCAATCAGAGTATAGTTAGATTTGATAAATAATATTAGAGACATCCAGGGAAAATATTGTATACATTATTGCAATTGCATAATATCAGAATTCAGAATAGCAAATTGATTACGTATTTTGCTGAAAAATTGATTTTATATATTCAAAGATAGAAAAAATTGCAAATTTTATTCTTAAGTATACTCACAAGAATCATGGTATGGCAAAAGTTGTATAATATGAGTATGATCCAGAATTCAAATTAGATTATATTCCATTTTACATTTAATGTTAGTATATTTGTATATAGCTCTTTAACGGAAAAAATATTCAATTTGTACAATGATATTATGAAAATTTAAAAAAATAAAAAATAAAATAAAATGATAACGAAATGTATTTTGTTAAAACGGAAAGAAAATTGTGCAATTATAAACAAATTATTTAATTTTTAAGGAGTAAAGTTTTTTCAAAACTATATACAATTTTACGCTATAGTTAAAATTGAAATTACAATTTTCATTTATTTTTTTTATGAAATTGCAATTATATAAATATTGTATAATTGTTATATATTTTGAAAATGGAATTTATTTCGAAATAATTATTATAATAAATTGAAAATTTATTATAACGAAATATTACTTGAAGAATATAATTTAAAGTTTTAATTAAAGGATTTTTGTAGCCATAGTATTATTTTATGTGCGCATCGTAAATCATTGTGTTTATAATTATTAAACATTGAAATGAAAAAAAGGATATATAAATCAAATTAAAATGTATATAGAAATATACTTAATACCAGACCACGAATTAGACCTAGTATTGACTAAGTACATAGAAAGAGCACTAGAGGGAAAAAAGTATGCATAACCATTTTTCTGGATGTAGAAAAAAGATTTGAAAGAGTCTGATATGAAGGATTAAATCACAAACTCAAAATCCTTCTTCCGAGACAGTGTGACGAAAACTATTAAAATAAGAAAGGTAGGAATACCTTAAGTACTGAATTGGGTCAATTCTTTATATTTTATTCACAAGTGATATAACAACATTAGAAAACAACATAATGACAACGTTTGCTGATGATTCGGCCATGTTGGCTAATTGGACAAACAAAACGAAACTGTAACCAACTATAATTCAAATAGAAAAGTGGATAAAAAAATGAAGCATATAATTAAATGAATATAAATTAATGGATTTAGATTTCACCAACAAAAAGATTGTATATAAACCTTCAATCAACAAATATTAAATTCGAACACATCTCGGAAAGTTCATCTGAAAACGAAATGAGAAAAACTAGATAAACGTTACAGCAAAATGTGAAATAATTCTACTTTATCAACAGAAAACTCTTATTATAGAAGCTAGTACTGAAACCTGTCTGGACATATATGGCATCAGCTCTAGGGTAATGCAAAATATTGTAATTTAAATATAATACAGCGGTGCAGCACAAAGAACTAGTAAACATCATTTATGCTCGTTGGTACATAAAAAACACAAACTTGCAATAGAAAGTGTAGATAAAGTATTAAAAAGGTACGAAGAAACACTTAGACAACATACGAATGTTCAGGTTTTACAGTTCCTGGACAAAACTGATATAACAAGAAGAATTAAAAAGGATGAATTCTTTTGAGATAGTATAGATAAGATAATTAAAAGAGACTAGAACTAAAAACGTTTATTTTTCGTAAGACTAGAATTCAATTTATCATAGCGTCATTATTCGTGTTAAAGATGTTTTGTATTGGTTTCAAATCCTATACTACACTCGTACGGAATCTCAGCCGAAAAAAAATTAATACATAATCAACTCAAGAAAAACATTTGTCTTTCTGTACCGTCATATTCTTCAATAAAACAATAATTTTATAAATTTATTAAATTTTACCCTTAAGATTTATTTTATTTGACAAAACATATATTTTTCTTAATTCTCCTTAAAGAATCCTGATTTAAAAAAAAAAAAACACAAAAATATTTATTGAACTTTATTGGAAAATAAATTCAAAAACCATACAACAAATCAATTTCATCGCTTCTTGTTCAATCATTTTCACAATTTATATAATAAATTTATTGACTTTTAAGGGTTTTTTACTTAGTTGTGGTCGATTAAGGAATTATTAAGAATATATATAGCTAGCTAGTCGATTAAGGAATTATTGGTTTGAATGTCGTGTATTCTGTATAACAAATTTATCCCCATGAAAACATATGCTTTTACATTAGGAAGATTTATTGATTTTCTAAGTATGAGCACTAAATTAATGACTCTCAAAAAAACAAAATAAAGAAACAAAAAAAAAAGCAAAATCTCGTTTGGACAATTGACCAAAAACCAATAGAAAAATCATTAATCTTCACGGATTTATTATTTTTGAGTCAATAAAATAAATCACATTTTTATAAAAAATTGTTATATGATTGAATATATAGAAAATAAAAAGAATATAATTAATTAAAATAATTAAAATTGTATAAATTATTTAAAATTCAGGTAATGATTATTATTCGTGGTTGATTAAATGATTGGATACGATGAGATATTGGAATTTAATTATTTGCATTGAAATTATATTTTAATTATTAATTTTATCTCAATTCTGTTTTTTATTTAAAAATTTAATTTTAATTTTAAAATGTATAGGGTCAAAAAAATGATAACATCATAGATATAATCTTATCTATGATGAATATGTAATTGAATTATATTGAAATTATTAATTCTTTTTTATTATTTAAAGTCGTTTTTTCAAAATGTATACAAATCTAAAATGAAAATGAAATTTAATTTATGAAATTAATTATACATTTTATTTATTTATTGTTCAATTATTTAGCAAGCCCAGTTAGCAGATAATTATTTATGTTTGTAATAATTATGCAGAATTTTGCATGCATCGGAGCAATAATAAACTATAACACACGATCTTTAACAAACCACATAGAATTCTGAAATGCATGCAGCCATGCACTTCATTCAGACTGACAACATACAAAAAGAAAATTTACAATTGTGACAATTAACACTTCAAATTTTGGCAATTGTGAAATTCGAAATTTTCAAAAATCATATAAAATAAAACTGAAAATGTCTTAAAGATATTAATGGAGCTTATAAATTGTCACCATTTTATTTCAAATATTACAAAAAAAAACATTAGAAAAAAATTTAATATGAAAATATCAAAAATAAATTTCGATGCATTGCTGCATGCAGACATTCAGCATATGTTTATTTGGAATTATCTATACGAAATCGGTGCAGGAGCTCTTGAATTTAAGGATATATTATTATTATGTAAACCAAATCAATCAAAACTCGATTTAATTCAGTATTACCAAAGCCTTGATAATTGCACAACTTTTAATGGCGAATTTATAAACCAAACTTAATTTAACAACCTCGTAATTGTAGAGTTCGTATTACTTATAACCCTTTCAAGTAACACCTAAAGTACACTAACACAGTTTCATTCATTCATTAAGTTTATCTTGATTTTATATAAACATAAAAGTTAAAGACTGTACGATGTGGCATCATCCAACATGTCTGACAGCAACTTGGTAAACATGATCTCGATTCAGTAATCAAACCAAGAAGCTACCAACAAAAATAATTGCATTAAATTAAGTTAACTTTATAAATTTAAAAAAATTTGTACGCTTAGCTAAAGTACTAAAGTTCTTACAAAAGTGTTGTGTTAGTGATGGTTTTTAAATTAGGCTCTTGGATAACTCAATTGACAAATTCAATAGTGCATAATAACCGATAAAATAAATATTTTTCAATCAATAAATTCATATAGAAACAATTTATTCAAATTTCTATTAGTGCCGAACAATTACGTTTTCTAAATAAGAAAATTATTATATAATATTTGACTAAACCGAATAATTCCACTGACTTTACAGCGTTGAATATTTAAATTATTTAATCTTTTAATATTTCAAATTAAATATATTAAATATTTTCCAATAAAATAAAATATTTTCCAATAAAATGCATTAAAACAACATAATAATAGAAACGTTAGTACGTAATATTTTGTTGAACAGAATATTATGATTTCAAATCCGATATTTTTATACACTTTAATATTCGTAAGCTAACAAAATTTTCTAAATTTTTAGTAGGAATTCAGAATTTGTTTTAAATTTTTTATGTTTATTTGGTGCGGCAGAAATTGCGTACATTAATACATAAAAAAAAAGCTGCTAACTAGGGGGAGCAGATAACTCATAGTATGTTGTTTAACAGCAATTTATGTCCAACAGTTTTTTGTAATTAACATTATCTTTGTAACAAACAGTGCTTTCTTCAAAATTGCTCATCTTTATTATTTATTGATTTAATTTTATATTTTTATTTCTTTAATAATAAATAATATTATTAAAATAACTATAATAAGTATAAATATGCGTAATCACGATTCCAACCTGTGTACAAAATTTCATTGAAATTGAATAATATTTACCATATGTTCTAGAACATATGAAATATTAATCGGAAATTTTAGCATGGACCCCCTCAGGCTACTAACTTCTACCTTAGTCTACACATGCGTAATCACGAATCCAACCTGTGTACAAAATTTCATTGAAATTGAATAATATTTACCATATGTTCTAGAACATATGAAATATTAATCGGAAATTTTAGCATGGACCCCCTAGAGCTACTAACGTCTACCTTAGTCTACACATGCGTAATCACGAATCCAACCTGTGTACAAAATTTAATTGAATTTGAATAATATTTACCATATGTTCTAGAACATATGAAATATTAATCGGAAATTTTAGCATGGACCCCCTAGAGCTACTAACGTCTACCTTAGTCTACACATGCGTAATCACGAATCCAACCTGTGTACAAAATTTAATTGAATTTGAATAATATTTACCATATGTTCTAGAACATATGAAATATTAATCGGAAATTTTAGCATGGACCCCCTCAGGCTACTAACTTCTACCTTAGTCTACACATGCGTAATCACGAATCCAACCTGTGTACAAAATTTCATTGAAATTGAATAATATTTACCATATGTTCTAGAACATATGAAATATTAATCGGAAATTTTAGCATGGACCCCCTCAGGCTACTAACTTCTACCTTAGTCTACACATGCGTAATCACGAATCCAATCTGTGTACAAAATTTAAATGAAATTGAATAATATTTACCATATGTTCTAGAACATATGAAATATTAATCGGAAATTTAAGCATGGACCCCCTCAGGCTACTAACTTCTACCTTAGTCTACACATGCGTAATCACGAATCCAACCTGTGTACAAAATTTCATTGAAATTGAATAATATTTACCATATGTTCTAGAACATATGAAATATTAATCGGAAATTTTAGCATGGACCCCCTGAAGGTATTAACTTCTAACATGGCCAACACATGCATAATCAGAAGGTCTACCTTTGTGCCAAATTTCATTAAAATCAGATAATAATTACATGCTATAAAACACGTAATTATATAAAATTCGGAAACTAAAACTGTTTTCTAGGAACCCCCTGAAGGTCTCCAAATTTCAGGAGAGCCAACTAGATCCCAAAATTAGCCTATATATAAAATATCTTTGAAATCGGTTAACAATTACTATATGCTGTAGAACATATGAAAAAAAAAAATTAAAAATTAAATCGGAAATTTAACATGGACCCCCTAATCCTACTAACCTGTAATTTGGTCAACCAATGTAGAATCATGAACTCAACCTGTGTACCAAATTTCATTGAAATCGGATAATAATTACAAGCTGTAGATCATAAAGAAAATATTCTTCGGAAAATAAGTTGCTCATATATTAGTTTCCCATGAACGTACTGTACCTACCAACTACAAATTTGTGGAGTATCAAATAGATAACTAAATGAAACTGTGTGTTCAATATCATTGAAATTGGGTGAAAGGTACGGTAGATATAGATAGTTGAACTTATGAAAAGTAATTACGGATTTTTACATGGACCCACTGAAGTATTGACTTCAAATTTTACAGACACCAAGTACATACGGAAACTATCATATGTACCAAAATTTATGCTAATTAGATAAAAATTACTATATGCTCTAGAGTATACGAAATTTTAATCGGAAATTTTACCAGGGACCCCCTGAAGTTACAGACCTGTATCTTGGTAGGCTTGTGGACAATCATGATACCAACCTATGTTTTAAATTTCATCCAAATCTGAGACATGAAATTTTTTTTTACATTTTCCCGTAGAACAAAAACACTTAGGTTGCCACATAAATGGGGAAATCTAACATGGTCCCACTGAAAGGATCGATCTCATCTTGTACCGGCACCTGCGCGAGGTATGTTAGAGCCTGTGTGCCAAATTTCATTAAAATCGGACAAGCGGTTCTAGGAGATGTTGCTGCGCACATAAAAAGCGTACGCGTACGCGTACGCGTCCCCCGGACACTTTTTTTTTTTGCATTTTCGGACTCCCCGACCTCGGAAACGCCTAGAAAAAAATTTTGAGCGAACTTTTTTTTTTGACCATCCAACCCATCACCAGACTTCATAGTATTTCATACTATTCGTAATTTTATTGACTTATTTATAATTAGAGTTTAGATTGAAAAAAAAATTGTATAGTTAAATTTCTTATGTTGCACAGTGTTAGACAATACGACAAATCTTATGGGATTTGTTTCATTCGACAATATTGTTTGGTTGGTTGGTTTGTAAGGAAGAGGATCCGAAAACCTCACGCATGATATTATTATGTCATGAAACAGCGACAACATCCTATAAGACAATACAATTTAGTCACATGTGTGTTTAGAGAAGTGGTTCTTAATCTTTTCGGGGTTGCGAAGCACATTCAATTAAATGAAACTTTCACAGAATGAAAACTAGTTAATATTGATTCCAAAAGTGAAAATTTGTATTCATATAACGACACAGCAACAAAAATCCTGTATGTTGGCAGGGCACAGCCTATGCTTAATTTTTTTTTTTTTTACTTATAAAATTTCTTAACGTCGTTAAACCATGAAAAGTTAGTAAAGCCAAGTAACAACTAAAAGAAGTAATATTTAGTTTCACTTTCGCTTCGCGGTGCACCTGTGAGAGGGTTGCAGACCACCGGTTAAGAAGTGTAATTTTTTATCATTACTCCATTTCTAAGGAAATATCAAACAAATTCTATTAATTTTGCAATTTAAATTATATTTTCATGAGACCTTTCTAAGACACTTATTAAGCACAGTGTCTCATTAGACAGCGTGAGACATTAATGCTAATATCACGGTTGGTTACACATGATTGATATATATCTAATGAAATTTAAATATGTTAAATTGTTAATTGGTAGTTAAACTATGAGAAAATCTTATTTATTCAAAATGCTTTAAAACTCAACTCCCAGAAAAATGATTTAATGACTTAATTACATAATTTTATCGCGCTTTGGCCAAAAATAAAGAAGAATGGAAAAACCTAGGGAAGGCTTTTACCTGAATCAATTAGCTAGTTTAAAATTTAATTTACAATAATTTAATACATTAATTATATATCAATTTATAAATATTACAATCTTATCATAAGTAAAATTACAAAATCAATGAACTAATAATATAAGAATTGTAATGATTTTTTTTTGATATAGGGTGTTATAAGCTTAAAATAAAATAAAATAATTATAAAATTAATATAAAATATTTTGTATTTAATGTCAAAAGCAAACTTAATTTATGAATTATATTTTGTTATATAAATTTACTTATATTAAAATTTCTTTGAATGTAGCCAGACAAATTTTATGATTATGAAATAATTATGTTTAAAATTTTTGAATTGCTTTATTGAAATATAAAAATGTAATGAATATATTAACAAAATAACCGTCACAATTCAATAAATTTGATAGACATTTACATTTACAGATTACTTTACGTTTCATTTTATTAGAATGTAGCCATTAAAAGTGGAGTCCTTTAGTCTACAATGTTCGAAAGAATTAAGATAAAAAAAAAATTTAATGTTAAATTTTATTCGTATATTTATGATTTTATTTGTACCATTTTTGATTTGGATTATTGTTATTTGTACAATTTTACGATGAGTTATGGTGTAACTATGAAGTTTTATAATAGAAACAAAATTTTAAAAAATGGAAATTGATATAATTAATTGTCTTTATGTGTTCCAGTGTAGTGTGCTTACTACGTGAAAAAAAGAAAACTTACAATCCGTACTCATCAGCTTCAATGATGACTGCCACCCTGCCACGTATAGCAATACTTTGTATAAAGCCATTTATTATTTGATTTGAAACAAATTTGACAAATATCATAATTCAAATTGATGTCTGTAAAATTTGAGGTCCATTAGTTCAGTGGCTTCTTTATCAAAATTTCCAAATTAATAAACATTCGTGGTGTTTAGAAGGATCTGAAATATTGTACACGTTCCTGTAATTGTTATGTTTTATGTTACTCTTTAACTTGCAACATTTTTCAAGTATTATAGCTCAGTTTAAATAAAATAGCTATCTACTTTCAAGTTGTTTTTTCTTTGTTTATAAGTTTCTGAAGGATGTAAAAACGATCAAAACAAAAAAAAATATTATTATTTTTTCTTCAAGTTTTGTTGGCTAAAGGATATTTTTCTATAATCTTACACTGATGTTAATAACTTATGATTTATTACGACAGTTTTTTTTTTTACTTTGAGTTTTAGTTTGATGCTGGAGGCACTATTGACTTTTAAATATTATTGACAAAGCAACAGCTAAAAGCTATAAAATTAATAACTTTTTTTCTGAGTATTAACAATTTGCCTTCTGTAAAAGAATTATTGAAATGACCAAAGAGATTATTATTGTTAGTACAGTAGTTTAAGAACAAATATATTTATATTTATAAAATTGATAAAAGGAAATTTAATTTGTTAATGAAAGTTTTTATAATTTATGTAATTAGTTTTAAATGAATTATATTTTATAAATGTATAATTAATTATATAATGAAATAATGTAAATTGAACTTCATTGCCAGTATATATTATTTATTTTATTTTTAATGTTATACTCAATTCAATAAATATATTAAGAGTTAATTGTACTTGACATAGTTTTATGACGTAACCAATAACAAATGCTTGAACGTTTTGTAGCCAAAATATTAAAATTTTACCTTTAATTATAAATATTTCTTATTTTTTATAGTATAGCTCATATAGCTCGAAAATTAATCATAGTTAAATATATAGCAAGAAAATTCATAGTTATTTAATCATAAGATGTTACGCATTTCGTAAGTGTGATGAAAATATTTTAACTATTAACATTATAAGCAACATGTTTCCGCAAAATATATCTTACTTATATGTACTACACTTTTACATGGTCACATTTACTAACGAACAAACCTAGGCAATATAGCCTGGGAGTCAATCAGATTTGTTTTTATATTTATTAAATTAGTTTTATATTTATTGAATATTGTTGTCTCAGAAATCGGCATTAAATTAAATTCAATTATCAAATTGTGAAATAGGCTATCTAACATCTACAGTATTGCGATGGGTTTAAAACAATTTCTCTTTACATCTTAATATTCATTTTGATTTTTCCAGGGACTCATTCTTAATTGTTTGAATCAACTTGATTGAAGAACTTTCTGAAGAGACACTAAAACATTATTTTGACCACGACTACCTTTTGACTATAAGGCCTTTTTTTACTTAAATATTTCAGATTGGTATTCTTTGTCCTATCATTTTTTTTAGTAACGTGTACAAAATGTCAAATCTCTTTAGTCTTAAAACATCAAAAATATAAGTCGGAAATTTTAATAGTGACTCACTTAGGTCTAAAAATACAACTTGTGAGTAAAACGTCATTAGATATCGCTTAAAAATCACTAGCTCTAGGAAGAATACATCAAATTTACTTAGGAAATTAGTTTTTCTAATGAATTTAGTATGAATAGTCTAATCGCACCAAAAACAAAAATGCAGAAATCTACACATAATAAATATTTGATTTCAAGAACATTTGATTGCAAGGGCATCACATTTATGAATTATGATTAAATAACGATTAAATTCTTGTGATAGATTTTCCTTGCGATGAATAATTCTTCCTTAAATTTTCAAAAAGGTTTATAATGCTAATACAAATATTAATACTTTTGAGATTGTAGGATTGTAGACAAATATGATGTAAATTTTGGTTCAAATATTTTACTTTCAATTTAGAAATTTACTTCAGAATTCTCAACTTTTTACATATTCTTTACCTCTTTTGAAGAACTTTAAAAAATCATATTATTAACAGTCCAATCTAGTAAAAAACTTGAAATAATAGTTCAATTAAATATTAAATTTTTTCTAATTGAAAGTAATGGAAAAGTGGTTTTAATTTTAAGATGCTTTTTAGAAAATTAGTTGAATGTATTGGAAATAAAATAATATGTTTTTTTTTTTCAATTGAACTGAAAAACTCTGAAGTATTTTAAAAGTTTTGAAAAATAATTTAATTCAAGAACAAATTAAACGTAATTATATCAATTACCTTTTAACTTTATTTTAGTTTGTTGGAAATGA
This sequence comes from Rhamphomyia laevipes, assembly GCA_963920725.1. Classification (NCBI taxonomy): domain Eukaryota; kingdom Metazoa; phylum Arthropoda; class Insecta; order Diptera; family Empididae; genus Rhamphomyia; species Rhamphomyia laevipes. Next base: position 45,444,074 of record OY987257.1, on the reverse strand, counting down.
AACCTATTGAAATTGTAATAAGTGTTTTTATTTTATATAATCGAAATGAAAATCTCAATTACGAAAATAGAAATTTTATATGATTAGTTTCAGTTAATTAAATGTAAATTAGCTTTGACAATTTAGATTTAGAGTTGAATTTAATTACTCAAAGATATTATAAATAATATTTTTAATTTCAAAACTTTACATTAATTGGAATTGATATGATGTTAATAAGAAAATATTGTAGGTTAAAAAGAATTTTACTAGAAGCATACTTGAATGAAATATTATCAATTTTGAATCTTTTAATATAATATTTAACTTAAAGGTAATGACAAATCGATTTCATAGAAAATGTTTTCGTAGATTTTGTTATTTAACTATAATAAATTATTATTACCGAAACCCAAATTTATCAATTCTTATAGATGGAAAGGGCAACAGAGCCTCACATAAAGCACACTGGGTCCATTACGGCAACACTTTCATAGAAAAATAACTCTGGGTTTGTGTTTAGGAATTATGTAGTACGTCAAAGGATTTCATAAGTACAGGAAAATTGATGAGTTTCTTGGTGCTGCAATTCGAGACCTCTTTCAAAGCTGAGTATTTAGATTCTCTTAGAATAAAACTTCTAATTATAGCGAGTGCCGGACAGTGGCATAGAAAGTGTTCTGGGGTTTCAGCTTACTCTGGATATCTGCAGTTTTTACAATAAGTCCAAGCTACGCGCATGCTTGCCAATTAAGAAATGTACAGTGAGAGTATTCTTTATATATTAAATTATTTATTTTCATTGTTATCTCATTCCTGTTTGTCGTCCAGGTTTTGTGATATTTTATTTTGAATTTTTGGATTCCTAACCATAGATATCGTTAAAATTATAGTAAACGAATTTAAATTGTAACAGTCTGATATTTGAAATTTTGGAGGTTCCGATTTGAAATTAAATCTGTCATAAATTTTAAGAGTTATACTAAAAGTAGTCATAAAACGAAAAAAAAAATTATTGTTAAATTCCATTGTGTTTAAGATGAAAATTATAAATATTTTATGAATTTAACACAAAATGAGCATGAAAAAGTATAGAACTAAGCGAAATTTATAGCTTTTTGGTATTCCGATTAATCCGAATTTTATATAACCTAAAAATTCCTTTCAATTCCAGTATTATTTTGTAAATAATATAATTAAATTAACTTTGAAAAAAATAAAACTTTTATCACTTTTAATGTCAATGTTTTTACCATTTTTTCCGAATAAAGGATACAGCGACATCTATTCATGTGATTTTCGGAAATTAGATTATTAAAGAACAGATTTTAAAGACTATGCAATGCAGAGCACCCTTTAGTTTAAACAAAATTATATATGTATATATAAAAAATCCTGAAACCTTATAAATAATATTCTTTTCTAATATAGTAAATTCCCCACATATTTTTCATATAAATTATATAATCTGGTTTAAAGAAATTTTACAAAAACTTTATTGGACAATAACCAGAATAACAAAATATGTAATAATAAAATCATTTCTAAAATTACAAAATCCCTAAAGAATTCAAACCAAAAATCATAAATATTTTCCATTTATTTTCCTGGTAAGATGCCTGCCGATTATAATGACAATACATCACAAAATTGGAATAAAACTTCTCTGATTACATAATCAAATTTTAGAGAACAATAAAGAAAATTACTTTATTTGTTTGAAATAATAATTTTAAGTCATTGCAAATTCCGGAAAAGGATCCCGAAAATTCCAGATTTAATATTTATATAAAGGACAATAATAAACCAGAATATTTATATTTATATGTATATAAAATGTCAATATGTAATTTATTTTATTATAAAAATATATCATCTAAAAGTGTGAACATCAAAAATTGTGTTTTTTCATCTTGGTAATTCCCAAGTGTATTCAAAAAAGGATAATAAAATGACATTATTTCCTTTAATTGCAATAAACATGAATTTTACTATTCCTCATATTTTTTAGGGTAAGGATAAACTTTAAAGTTTAACATTTTAATCAACATTATTAGAAATTAAATTGTTTGGATGATTTTTGAAAAACTTAATTTATTATTTTGAAATTGTCTCCTATATGAAAGTTATTAACTGAATCAAATTTACAATTCAAGTTTTGTCTAAAGTTTTGTATGTTGCTGATAAATATTATTAGTATCCTGGTAATTAGTCCCCACAATTTACCGGACACAATTGAAGTTAATAAGAAATTGTTTGTGATCTTCAAATTAATGGTTTCCTTTAAACTTTGGCAGATAATTACAAAAATATTTTGACTATGAGTTGATTTAAGTACTTCTACATATTTTTAATCGAAGCTATCGGTGAGTCGCGTTATATCTTATGGTCCCAATTCTGTTGTGATCCATTGTGAACAATCATATAAATCAGACGTAAATCAGTAATATTCATTATGCAAAAGATTTCGTCATAATATTTGTCTTAAATGTATAACATTAAAATTACAAAATAAAAAGTTAATATATTATAATTTTTACATGGAATTATAATTACAAAAAAACTTTTTACATAGCTATAATATTTGAATATTATCGTTATGGGAATTTACATAATTTAATTTGTACATTATTTCATGAAAAATATTATTTTCTATAATTTTATTAACCTCTAAAAATGTATAAAATTTTTTTTTAATTATAAAATTTCGTATCTAATCAAAATTTTGAAAGTACGCATATGTTTCTGCATTTACGTAATTATTTTAATATTCAATATTCAATTAAATACTACACGAAACACAATAAACTTAATGTTTGTAAAACATTTGAAAAATAAATTTTAAACAATTATTTAACACATTCACTACTCAACGTCACTTATACTTATATTCAACTTAAAATATTCAACTCAGTACCTAACGTATGGTAGCGAAACCTGGCTAATTTAGAACAACATCATACAGAAATTGCTGGTATTTATCAACAAATGTATCCATATGTGGAATATTCTGGTGAAACACCATCAGCAACTTCAATCTGTTAGAAATAACAAGAAAGGAACCAATTGTGAAACAGACTAAGAGACGCCAGTGGACGTGAAGCGGACATACTATCAGAAAAAACGCCGATAACATTACTAGAATGGAGTTAGAATAGAATCTTCAAGGTAACAGATCAAGAGGTCGTCTGAAGAACACAACGAGACGATCGGTACTCCTGGAACTAGGAAAATGTAATCTCACATGGAATAGTGTAAGAACAACAGCAACTAACCGAGTGAGATTGAGATCCCAAGTGGAAGCCCTATGCTCCCAGGTGGAGTAATAAATAAAAAAAAATCCTACTCAAAACATAAATTATATATACGTCTGTAGTGTGTTTATCTTACAAAAAAAAACTGTTTAAAAGACTGATGCAACATATTTAATGATACCATAATTTTTTTTTGTTCGTGAGATTTTACAGGAAAAAGGAAACCCAAAACGAAATGCGTGAGAAGTGAACGTGTTAATTGCATTTTTAATCAATTTTAATTATTATTTTACTTTATAAGTAATTAAATGCATTTAGTTTTAAAATCTATGTAATATTCGAAATAAAATAATGTAATTAAATCTTTAATAATGAATAATTCTCTAATTTACATGATACTAATTAATCAATTAACCATATTAGTATATTACCGAATTTTTAGTATATTACCGAACTAATATAGTAATTTCTATACTTGAACAATAATAATAATTGTATAATAAATACTATAATACTGATAAATATTTAATAAAATTTTACGTATAATTGTCAAAAAGTATCGCAAATTATTCGTACAAAATTTATTCATTGGTTAATTTATTAATAGAAGTCATTAAATAACATCACTGGGCAATTTGTACAATAGCAATTAAAGAAAATTTATAGATATAAGTTTGAAGCTTATCGTAAATCTATTTAAATTTAAAATATTTTACCAGTCACCTACTCTCTAACCTCTGTCATGTGCATACTAATTTAGAGTTATTAATTTGAATTCTGAACAATAGACCTAATAAATGTTAGCTGTAGAAACAAACGATAATAGTTTTTTAATAGTGAATCTTTTGTCTCACCATAAAATTATAATAATTATAATAGTATCCTTAAATCGGCAAGCCGTAACGTGTAAGTAATGTTTTAAAATAAGTATGCTATTGAGCCATTTATTAGGTCATTTTACTTTATTGGCTGAGACTCTAAATAAGTTTAAAAAGTCTAAACATTTAAATAACTAGTAAAAAAACAGTACAAGGACAATGATATTTACGGACTGAAATAAAATTATATTTTTTTTTTCGAAATGGTTAAGTACGTACGAATACTGTACGCTACACAGAGAATGTATGAGAAATAATATTTCAGAAAGTTTATAGTTTATGGAATTTTTATAAGATTAATTAAATTAAATCACGTGAATTTAAATTGTTGTTGGTGATGTGCATGTTCAGATGTGATTTTGAAAAAACTTTTTAATATTTTATTGACCAATTACTCAAGAATATATAAGAATAAAGTCAACTTAACACGTAAAATAATAATATTCTGCGGATATCCAATAAAGGATAGAATTAAAAAAATTAATTAATTTTTTTCTTGAAACTTGTACTTTATACATGTCTAGATTACACTTATTATAATGTAATCATTATACTTTAAACGATTAATTTACATTTAATAATTAATTTTTCATTTAGTTTATAAAAAAATCTTCACTGCGACGAAATCCTATAGACGTAATAATTTAATTTAAGCAACATTATTAATTAGCTTTAGCAGTGATGAAAAATGGAACAAAAAATATAACGTTACACATTTCGTAAAACATATTGTAATGAAAAAATATATTTTTTTAATTTTCGTTGTTCGAATATGTAAAGAAAACAGTTTTTTGATAACATTGTTATAACGTTATAATATATTACGTTTAAAAATTAATTTTGACATTACTACGAAAATTAGAATAGTGTTACCACGAATAAGTTTTGTACAAAGTGCTATATTTTTTGGTGAATAATTTTTAAAAATTATGTAACGAAACAAATTGTTACATTTTCCATTATTGTAATACATATTTAATTTATAGAACGTTATGTAACGTAATTTTGATAAATAATGTTAATTAATTCCATTAATTCGTTTTAGGGTTCTACTATTTTGCTAATTATTCAACATACATTGTAATAAGTACTGACATTGGAATATGTACTTGATTATCCATCTCAGACCTACTTATTTTATGTGATAAACCACAATTACACAAAACTTCAGTAAATACCAGAGTTGTTAAGTAATACTATATTACTACAGTACCAGATACTTTAGTTAAATTACTTTAATGCAGTACACTATTGCCATACTAAACAGTGTTTTAAGTACAAAAATACTTTGCAGTAATGCATTACTTAATCTGTATTAAAAGTAATTTCTTTAAAATAATAATAATAATAATATATTATATTCTTTTTTTATATGTAGCTATTTCGTTATTATTTTAAAGTTATTGTATAAGTACTTCATTGAATTACCAAATATTGTGTTATTACTTCCAAATACTTAATTGAAGTACCGAAGTAATGAAAAAAATAATTCAAAGTAATGAACGAATTTTTAAAATTACTGGAATGCAGCAAAGTAATGCATTACTTTTAATACAGATTAAGTATTGCATTACTGCATTAGTTTTGTTGATCGCATTTTCGATAGCATGATCGAATTAAGATAATGTTTACTAGTGATGTAATGATTATTTTTATATAATATGCGACAGGCTGCTGCCAGCCATGGTAGTTAATATGTAGTACATTTTAGGAGCTTACATTTATATAAGATAAACAGGCTCGTAAGTGAACTACTGAGTATATTTAAGAATTACTTAAAGAGTTTCATTGTTATTAGAATATACGACATCTGCACTTACGAGCTTCTTAAGATTAAGTGTAGTTAAGTGTAGTGTAGTTTACATTAGTATTACTTCTTAAAGACTCATAAATATTATTTATAAATTGGAAATCTACACTCCATACACAGAACGAATAATTTGCGTTATCAAATTAATGTATTTCGTTATTTAATTTTTATTTATTTTTATTTATTATAATTTAACAATACCGCTAACTAGAATATTGCCATCCCTTTTTTTTCTTGAGAAAAGAAATAAAAAAGAAAATGTTTTCCAGTATTTAAACATTTAAAGTTTATATTAGTTTTTTTTTTTACATTTATCCATTTTCTTGTATTTTCCTTTTATCGCTTCAATGATTTTTATATAAATAATATTCTTAATACATAAACATCGGAAACAACTAAAAAGGATGTACAACAAAATCAAAATGTATTAATGAAAATATTTTTCAATAAATTGTTAACTTTTATCCTGTGTTTGCTACTCTGTTTATGATATATTAATAATAATAAATATTTCTATATTATATTTAGTTTATTGATGATATAACATTTATAAATATGTATTATTCATTTAATCAATTCAATTATTTTGTATAGCAATATAAGAAAAAGAAATATAATTGAATTCAAATAAAGTTTAGATACGCAGGGAAAGTAATGTGGGTCCACCGTTCCCTAGATTCAAAAAAATAAAACGTAGAAATGTAATAAGTAAACAGGAAAAACATCATAAATGCCAAAAATTTGTTTTTCATAAACTTAATATTATTATTGAAAATTTAATTAATAAGACTTTCATTTATTGATGTATAAAAAATTTAATAGTTTTTGATATTGTGATTTTTCCAGATGAAGTAAAGTTTTGGGAAAATATGAATTTCTCACTTATATAAATTTATCATATACAGGGTGGACACTAAATAGTTGATCGAGTTATAAATAACTAAATTACGGCCCTCATTTCAAGCGAGAACCCATTTTCAGGTTCACACTTAAAGAACAAAGTAACATCATATGAGTAACGTTTCGTAAGGACTGTATAGTCTAGATACGCGGTTTGGCCGCTTGCTTTCCCCTTCCCACGCCAACTAACCAATAAAGGATCCATTAAGAGAACTATGATAAATTTTACAAAAATGCGTGACACATTACTAAATGATTGGTGATACTTTAACTTGAAATTCATACAATGCAATTTTTGTTAAAAGTTTAAATAGTTTTATTTTCAAAATAGAGAATTATGGTTTATATGGCATTAGATTGGTAGCTAAATATCCTTTAAATATCAGGCGTTACGGGACAGATATATTGATTGTGTTTTATTTTGTTTGGCAACGTAGTAAAAGCGCAAAACTTTATTTTCACTTAAAGGATAAAATGTGCATAGAAACCTGATATATTTGGCAACTTGTAAGTAGCTCATTTTAAAGGTTATTTCATTACCAATCTAATCACATTTCAACCATACTTTTCCATTGACCCGTTCTGAAGATATGGTACCAAATATGCTGCTATTTATTTTAATACAATACCTGAAAATACACTGTATAATTAGAAAAAGGGATTCGAATCCGGAAAACTGCTCAAGTGTGTCGTATAATACCACAAATTGCATGGTTTCCCGTCAATTAACTACTAACTGTCCACCCTATCTATATATAAACGATTAATTTTCAGATTTTGACAGATTATTGCCTGATTTTGATTAATGGACTTTTGATAATTAGTCGTATCGTTTCTAAACGTATTAACAGCTTAAAAGCTTATTAAAAAATCGATGACTTTATTTTAACAGTATGACTTAAGATATTTCTGTTAAATGAATAGAAGAAAAATTTACATTTTCCCATATTCTTGAATATCATGACGTCAATTAGTTTAAAAGAAAATTTATTCGATTTTAAGAAATACTCTCAGACTATTAAATAGAATACAATGTGCTAATATTAGGCAAAATTCATGTTTATATTTGAGGTTAATAAATATCTATATAAAAATAATGTTTTCCATGAATTATGCATGAATCCTGAGATACATATTTTTTTTTTTTTATCAAATTAGATTTTTGTAATCATTGAACCTTGAAACCAACAAATTTATATGATCAATTTTATTATTTATTCAGTTACAATATATATAAATAAGAAATTTTCCTAAGGAATGTAATACAACAACATTTATACATAATATATTGAATATATTTGAAATTTCATTATTATAGAAATGATTTTGACTTTGCTTTTCAGAACTAATTATTTAATCGCATATAATTTCCTCTACTGTCCTACTAAAATTGGAGTTGTACTGTACAACAGAGTTAATTATAAGATTATACAGCTTTTGCGACAATGCCCCGAGTTTAACTATACACTCAAATATTTCTAAATGTTTAAACTTATCCGCACCGGCACATCGGCCAGGGTAAGTGTAAGATACTGGAGTTCATTAATATCTATATTACGAGCTTCATTACGAGGTTAATCAGTAGGCATCGACTTTTACCACGGAGTTATAATAAAGCGATTTAAGAATCGACAACCGAACATTTCGTTTGTAAATGAGACAACCTTGCACGATTCAAATACATAGGTAGAGTGGTATACTTCATGATTTATCGACACTTGCCAAACTACACCTTTATATAGAATCAAACTCTTTAAAATAGAATAATTTGTTATGGACCCATTTCATTCAGATCTCTCTTGTTAGCACAGGCTTCATAACTTAACCTCTACAACATTCATTTCACATATAAATAAAAGTTCTTATCATATAATTTATAATAAAATTCAAATTATGTTATTAAATTAATATTTAATTATAATATTTCTAAATATACATAACCTTCTGATTTCACCAAAAGCCATCGTACGAATTAATATTGGCCAAAAGTCATCCTACCAAAAAAATTAAATTAAAACTATAATATTGAATTTTGAAAACCATATTGAAATTAAATTAAAAATTCTATTCACATTTTAAATCAATTATCAATTTTGATAGTATCAAAACTAAAAAGTCATCTTTCCCTATTGCTAAATATTCTATTCTGTACCAAATATTTTATAATTTGTGGACACAAAAAAAATAATCTGATAATCATAATATAATCATCAAATTTATTGGAAATTTATTGAACAATTCCAAATTTTGTATATAAATTATTATTTTTTTCATACGTCGTATATCCTTAAGCTAATTTTCATATTATCAACAGCAAATTTAAGCTTTTTTTTTTGTTAATTTTTCTGATCTAACCAAAAAATTTATAACATTTACTTTTATCTGTATCGTTTCAGCATCCTTAATATTACATATATATAGTTTTTAATAAGATTTTATATGTGGAATCCTTACAAATTAATCAAATAATCCTGAAAACATTTTATTATGTATTCTAGTATTTTGTTTCAGTTAAAACTCTGTAGTAAATATAGAAATAGAAAATGTTTGATATACAAAATGAAAAGTCAAATTATCTACAAAAATAATTTTATAATTAGAAAAATGAATAAAAATTATAATTGCATTTTGGTAAAATTTTTAATTAAAATTATGAGATTTAAGTTGGTCTGGTAAATTTTGGTTAAAAAAAATATTTAAATATTGTTTTCAGAAAATTTGTGCGATAATTTTAATTTGAAAACGAAAGGATTTGTTAGTTAAAGATTTTTCATTTTCGTTTTAATATATAACTTTTAAAATGATTATTAATAATTGATTTCTTTATTTTCAGATTACTAATTCAAATTGTAATTTAATGTAACCCGAAAAAAAATATAAATTGGATTTAATCCAGAAAATTTTAAACTATAATTTGTAATTAAATATTTCCTTCCTCTATCTATACAATCATTAAATCTTTATATATATACCGATAATTTTTGCTTTTGTAGTGGTAAGGATTCCCAAGTTACAAAATTGAAATTTGTGAAAATTCTACTTTTATACGGTACATACGTTTCACCAAAAAAAAATCGTGTAAAACAAACCGCGTATACAGAAAAAACCTTGATTTGTTCCATATTTTAAAATGTTTGTGAAAAAAAATTCATGGGAAGAGAAGGATTTATACTAAAACATCATTATTTTTTTACAAGGACAATTTTTTTAAACTGTTTTAAATCAAAATAAATCGTGTCAAAACCGTATTTACATTTCTTTCTAAACCGTATTATTTTAAATTCGTGCATAAAAGCTGAATTTGGTGCAAAGGATTTGCAAAATTCATTATTCCAGGATTGTATGTGTCATTAAAATATTATCCTTTTATCATTATCAATTTTTAGGGCACACAATAAAGTTAAAAATTATGTCCACAGGAATTAAGAATCACCGAATTATCGTAACTGCCTAACCTATAAAAATATGCATATAGTTCATAAGATTTGACTTATGGTTACTACTATAAAGTGGGGGCAGTTAAATTTTCATTCATGATAATGAATTTTAAGTCTGTAAAAATATTTCATATTTCCATAATTAAAATTATTTTTAAATCTTTTGTTTGTAGTTTAAAATAGTGTCGAAATTGATATAGCGATTAAGGCTATGGTCAATTAAGGTTCTACTGTAACATAAAATACTGAAAGTAATAATAAACGTGAAAAGGAGCGATTGTCCTTACGCGAACCACAATATTAGAAAGCTCAGTCTTCTTTTTAACCCATTGGTCAGTAATCATTTTAATATGAGCTGGATGTATAGCAACTAGCAAGATGTATACTTTGCAGGAACAATCGAGTACAATGGATAAACAAATGAGACGAAAATCTTGAAGCATAATTTTTGCTAATGTCCTGCAAATATTGAAAGCTGTAAAGTTTTAAACTATAATTAAAATTTGTAAATTTTAATTTCTTAAATAAATTTGTCAAGAAATTCTTTGATTACAATAATTAAAACATTCGAATCAAATCAAATCAAATTTTTATTTCCATTGAATGATAAATTTTAAGTAATTAAAGATATACATTTTCTATTTTAATATGCAAAGTGTGTAAAATTCAGTAAATTTTTTAAACTAACTTTAATTCATTGACTAGAGAATATTTTTTAAGTAAAGTTTTCTTAATTTTATGTCTTAAATCATTGCAGTAAGTTTTTATTTATATAATGCTTTCCCCCCGCCTGTAATCAAATTAAAAGTAATCTCAATTTTTAGTCAACAATATACCATATAATAAATGGCTTCTTGATATATATAGAATATATATACATATATAATTTCTATAGATATGTTTATATACAGGGTGTTCTAAAAAATACTCTCAAACCGAAGCAGTGACGTAGAAGACCTAAACGCGTACCAAAATCGCGGCATTTATATTCATCTATGATTTTTTTTCTATTTTTGCTTCGGCGCAATAACATTTACTTTAAAGGCTTTCAACAGCCGGAAAAAATTGAAAATACACGAAAATTTAAAAATTTAGATTTTTTCTAATGTCCATCAACATTTAAAAAAAAATTATTCACATAAACTTTCCTTTCCTAATCTAATTCAAAAACTTTCCACATTTTATCAGCTACATATTCTGAAAATTACATAGCGATATTATTACGACTTGACTGTAAAATTATTTTAAGTGTAAAAAGTACAAAATTTGAATTTTTATAGTAAGAAATGAAGAGTCGTCTAATGTCACTATAACAAAAAATCGCCAAACTGGAAGGTAAACAGAAAATTTTTGAAAAAAATTAATATCTCTCAAACTATCAACAATCGCTCAATATTCATGGTGTGATTTTGATAGAACATGAGGACCTCTACATCACTACTTCGACTTGAGATTACTTTTTGTGACACCCTGTATAAACATTATATTATTTATGAATGTTCGACATCACGTATACATAAGAACAATAAATACAGAATAATAATCCTATATTTTAGTCGCACCATCCATAAAAATTTAAAATAAAACCTCACGTTTTGGTTATTTATCTCAATTTTCTTTTTATTGAATGTTTATTTCGGATAATTGTCCAAAACGTCTAATTTTATTTTGTGTCTTTTTATATAGAATTTTCTTTTAATATTTTTTTTTTATTTGGAAAAATGTTATTTATTATTTCAATATATATTTATATATTTATTAATTTTATGACATGAAAATTTTATTATAGATTTTCTTCTGAATCGTAAGATAATCAAAATTATTGTTCGAATAAAATCTAATTTTATGAATAATTCTGTTGGATTATCTTGAAATTTCAAATTTAAATTTCCAAATACCTTAACAAATTAATTTGCTACCCTATATACAAAATATTATCCTGAAATAAATTTTATATGGAACTCAAAACTCTAAACAAGGACATTTAAATTTACTAAAATTTAATTTTATAAAGGGGGCTCTCCATTAGTTAAAAAGTTGTACTCTTGTACTGAATAATTTTTTGTTATTAAATGAAAATGCAAGATACTAAAAATCCGTATGTTCGATGGAGAGAGATATACGTATTATTAGAAAAGTGATCTACTCTGACAGTAAGACATGTAAGAAGTATACTTTTATTCGGCAAAATTGTACCTAAGTATTATATTTTTTATGGAACAACACGAATTTTAAAGGATTACAAATTAATTTTCAGAATACCAAAAAAAGGTATAAATTTTACCTCGCACTCACCCCTAATAAATATTTTATTATAACTCTTTCATTCTGCACGTACATTCTATAAAAATAATCATAGGCTAATTGAGAGGCCCCTTAAAAATATAACATTTTCCAATTATCAAAATTATTATAATAATGTAAATATTTATTTTAAATTTCTGAAAACATTTGGTTTTGATTAAATTTTTGTGTAAACTAAAATTTGTTTTTGAATTTATCGAAAATTCTGAGAAAATATTTTAAATTTTCACATTAAATTTGTTTAAAATTTTAATATAGCATTCAATACAAAATGAAAGCCTTCAATGAATCTTCTATACACGTGTGACATCCCACAAATCGAAAATGATACGGTAGCCACTTTATAATTATAATTTTAATCAAATATGCTAGAGATAAAATTCAGGCAGCTTGTGAAGAAATACATCTCTGGACGAATAATTGGAAAATAAAATTAAATGTTGCTGGAGACTTAAAAATCCCATATGTACCTGAAGAAATCAAGCGATATGTAGCTAAACATGAAACTCGTTTTCAGCATTATGAAAATAATGTAAGAAAACTAAAATGGACCAAACCTTTTGAACTGTTATACATAATTACTGGAAAATGTGTCTGTAATTAAGTCTTTGTGGTACATTCGTTTGTAGAGTTATCACGATTACTGTAAGCTAATTAGATTGAGAATTTATAGAAAAACTAATGGTTACTTTGCAGACTAGCTTTAATACTAAAAATGTAGGTGTTTTTAGTGAGTATGACTCACACTTCTATAGAAAGTAATTTTGCTATTTAGTGTCTTTTCGAAGATTTTCACTTATAATTTTAATCAAAATATTAGATTATTATAGATTCTTTAATATAACAAGCTAATATTCGAATAATATTCGACGACATTGAAAGACACGTTTTTATAATAAACCCAAATTACTTTTGTAATATTCATAAAACTTATTATAATAAAAATATTATATTCGAAATCAAGATTATTATAGTAAAATCTTGAAATAAATACATAAAAAAAGCCAAATTTCAACAAAAGTTAAAATCAATAATTTTATTTGTAAAACGTTTTTTCAATTTAAACGTTTCAACAGAAATGACGTCTGTTTAGTGCCAATATTTATAGACATAAATGAACTTTATATACAATGTCAAATCATATTCGATATCAATTCGTATATTAAAATGATTTGATTAAAATCTTCTCCGGTCACAATATTATACTAAATATCCAAATTTTCGGAACTTTTAAAACAAATATTTTTACTTTTCACCTTATAAGCTCACCGCCAGATATCCTGGAAAAGGAAATTTAATGATTATTTATTTGGTTTTTTTTTTTTTTATTTTATATGCAGAACCAATAGTTAAAACCTATCTAACCTTTAGCCTGGGCACAAAAATCCAATAAATATTAAACTAATAAAAATGAAAAAAAAAAAACGATATCCTTGGGTTGAAAAGGGTTTCCTTTTCATATTTATTTTTCACCCGTATACGAAACTCTTTTCAAATGACCCACAAGGGATACATTCGATGAAATATTATAAAAGGATTTCAGGTTATGATGTATACGTATAATGTTAAAAAGAATATATAGAAAAATGAATGTCCTATCAAATAGTATTAAAATATCCTTAACGAAAATTATAACAGAAAAAGAAAAAAAATTATATACTTTTAGTATACAAAATTTTGTATTTGTATAGTTTTTTTGTTGAAGATCTTTATGCGAATCTTCGAATCCAATTCAGCATACATTTGCACTTAGTTTTATTTATTTTTCAAAAAAAAATTATGTTATATGTGTTTATATTTTAGGACATGAAAAAAGGACACGAAAAATATTTTAGTTTAATATAGTCTTGGAAGAACAAATATTTAGAACTTCAAGAAAATATTGTTTTTTTTTTTGGTATAGTAATAGTAGAAATATAGTGATAAACTACATGACTATTTATTATCAAATATATAAGATGACATATTAACTAAAGCTTAGTATGCAGCTCGAGTGAAATGAAATTTTAATGCGATATCCAAAAATCTTCGATGAAATAATTAAACAAGTTAATTGGATACTGTTAATATATGCTATTTTTAAAATTAAAGATAAAGTAGCTTTTTATACCGACCTGTCAACTATTTTAAATTTCTATAAAAAAAAAAAAGTTAAATGTAAAAAATTCATCGTGAAAAAATAATTCTAGTGATTGTTGTGTCAGTCCCAACACGTACGTAGTTTGTTGGCAATGAAATGACAATATATAGAAACTTATAAGTTAAAGTAAGACAATAAACACGTCATTATAAAATGCTCGACTGTATAGTCTCGTAGTTTTGCTATCAACCTGTCAGGCTGACATATTCGTATCTAATATATGCACCTATGCGTCATCCTGACTTAAGTAAACATTCCTTCATGAGTAATTATCATGTTGAGTGTTGATTTTCTCAGACTGACGGGTTGGTATCAAATTTAATCACTGGGAACATTATTACATGTAGAAGTATAGATGGCACTGTTGATTGGACAAAAAACTACATTTTTTCATGATTTTTACAAATTTGAGCGAAATTTTTCATTTCTGATTTCATGACGTTAAATTTATATGAAAAAATCATTTCCCTCAAGCTACGTACTAAGCTTAAAGTTTTAAAAAATATGTTTGGATTGAAATTTATAAAATTGTATTAAAATATTATATGGTATGTCGTATGTCTATATAAATTCTATTCAAAATTTTGTTACATTATTTAGCATATAATTTACATTAATTTTACAATTTTTCCCCCAGAATAATTTAACGTTATTTGTTTTATATGTTGACTATACGACTATGATTAATATTATTGACCCAGCTTATATTTGTAAATAATTAACATAAATTATCTATGCAAATCAGTTATATAATAAAATATCGTAGAATATTTTCAATATTAAATTTAATTATATAATTTTTATAATAATTATATTATTTCGCGACATTTTGGCGGACAAATAATTTATAAATTCTTAAAAGTTTAAATTCTTATTCCTTAGCAAGGTTAAATATATAAAATTTAAAGTTCCACAAAAAATTTTATTAATTAAAATTTATAGATTAAACCAGAATTTATAACTTGGTAGGTTAAAGAATTTATAAATCAATATTTAAATTAAATAATTAATGGAGTTATTCAAGGACTACTGGATTGAATTGAATTGAAAATGCACGTAAGAGAGAATTAGGCGCATTATACCTCTCGCGTATACTTAATGTTACTCATGTCACTGTCTCGTGGATACTGGCTCATTCAATCAGCAACTCATTTAATCGAATTTCAGAACTGGTTTACAACCCAGAACAACTGATGAACAAATGCTATCCCGAATGTTGTTCAAACAACCTCCAAGTTGCGCATCTATTCTGGCAAGCTCGTTTATAGTATTATAAAAATATGTAGTGAAATTATAAATTTGAAATATTTTTAAATATTATTAATATTTTTAAACTATAGTCGTTGGCCCTTAGGTTTGTATGTACTAAATTACAGTTTTTTGACAGTACGTTTATGTAAGCGTAACCCTTCAATTTTAAGAAGGTTTTATTAATTCAAATCGCAGTGGTTAAAGATATGGGGAAAATATTATTTTAAAGTAGAGATTTGAACCCCTTAATTATGTGGTAAAAACCTAAAACCAAAAATTATTTACATTATAGATAGTTCAATCTTTGCGGACTTACATAATAGAGAAGAAAATGCTCAAATTCTGTATAAAATTTTATGTTGTTTTTCTAAAAAAGGTTATACAACTTAGAGAATGTGAGAATTTATTATAAACGCAATGTAGTTGAGCATTTTCTTTTCTATAGTAAATCCTTAATTTTCTTTTACGTTTCCCAATTTAAACTATCTGTAGCTGATTTTTACTTAACATCATTTTTTTTGTGGATCAATTAATGTAGTCCTGCAAATAATTGATTTATAATTACAAGAATAATAAGGAAGATATTTATAACTTATCTTCACAGATAATAATTATAGTATTTATATATGTTTTTAGAAGCATATTAATATTTCTCCATAAAATCATATTTTTAGAATAATAAAAATAATTTTTTTATTTCTTCTAGAAATTTTTTGATATCATATCCTCATTTAAAAAATTATACAACATAATCAAATATCATTTCTTTAATAATCAATCATTTTTCAGGTCATAAAAAATGCCATTTTGTCCAGGGTAACTATCTTCTTTAAAACTGGTATAATAAAAATCAAACTATTTAATTTATGTGTCATAAAAAAAAAATAGAAATGAAATAGTTCAAATATGATTAATATCAAAAGTTATATGAATTTTCTTCATAAAACTGAACAATATTTAACATAGGTATCTATTTAAAAAAAAAAAGATTTTTTTTTCATTTTTACTTTAAAATTTATGTAAAAACTTTTATTTTGTAAAATATAAAAAAAAAACATAAAATTTATGTTATCTAAACACAGTAGTGGCTGTACAAATTTTATCAGTAACTGTCATAAAGTCCATTTTTATGATATCGTGTTTTAGCTTTGCTTCCAGCATTATAAAGAAAATATGATATTTAAGATAAAAAATGCACTAATAGTAAAAGTTAGTAATTACTAAAAATGTTTAATAAAAATTATAAACTCTATTTATTTAATACAGAGTTTGTTACGAATAGTAGTAATTTATTAGTAGTGCAATCTAAGTAACATTTATTTTATCATAATATTTTTGTGCTGTGTCTTGCTTGCTATTAATTCATTTATTTAATGTTTATAAGAAAGGAATTTGTAAATAAAATAGCTCGCTATTCATTATTGATAATAGCTATGATAAATTAGCATATAAATATTTTACAATTTACAAGTCAAAAAAGCATTAATCAATCTTATATTAAACAGAAAAAAACAATTAATAATTAATATTATTTTTGATGTCCTTTTTATTCGATATTTTAAAGATTATCCTTGTCCACAAAGATAAGCGATTATTGAAGAAACCAATAATCATTAAAACATTTTCATACCAAAAATTCTTATTTTTATGATTTTTATTATCTTACATATTTTTTGTAATTTATAAATAAAACGTTCACAAACAAGCCTCCCGCCCATCAATTCTTCTGTTCATCATACCAGGGAATCAATATTTAAAGTAATTCCTTTTGAGTATACCAAACAAATTCCTAGTATAATAAATTTGTTACCAAAAAATATGATTTTTTTTTTTAAATTTTGTAACATTATTTATGCTTTTTCATACCTGTGTACCTTGTGTAATAAAAATCCAATATTTGTTCTTAAAATTAAAGGAATAAACAAAATTGTTGATTTACCTATAAAATTGGTTTTTTCGATGTTTTTACAAAATTTACATATTACTTTTATATATAAATATGTTTACATTGTTTAAAAAATTAATAATATTTTACTTGATATGTGCGTTGTATTGGCAACACCTACACAATAAAATTTATATTTACAATGTTAGATTTTTGAAATTATCAAGGATATAATATTCAAATAGATTTTAAAATATGATATTTTAGTGAAAAGTAATAAATCAAAGCAATTATAAATCCTTCCCATATTAACATAAAATTATATCCTTTTTGTCTTAATTAATATCAATTCAAATTTATTATAGAAATTGTCTCATTTTACTTCCGTTTTTAAAAACTAGCACAGCATTTCCTTTAATTTCTATATAATTTGTTTGATGTTAAATTTTAATGAATTAATTATCTTTGACATTTTTTTTGCTCCAAGCTGAATTTTCTTTGTGAAAAGCTTACTGTCATAGTCATATTCAAATAATATTATACAATAATAATAATGTCGTCGCTACTTTTTGGTATTATGCGGTTCAATTAACATTAAAGTATGTTTTTAGTAATAAAATTAATTGCCTGTACAGAATTCACATGATGCTTATTTCCATGGAAATCATCTTAAAAGAAAATTGAAGCCAAAATGAAAGGTATATGATGTGTATCAAAAGTTAAATTGTGTGCATCGTACAATCATATGAAGATTTGAACTGAATATTATTAAATATATTTACAAATAAATTTATTCAATTGTTTTTAAAATTAAAATTAAAATGGATTTTTAGAATTGGATAATGAGGACTACTAGAGAGATAAAAAGAACTTTTAGAATTGGATTTTTAGAATTGGACAAAGAGCTAAAGAGTTACACACTTCAGTTATTTTCGCTAGTCATTAAAATGAGTCGGCAAACTTTTATGAACTCATTGTACAGAGAATATTTAAGGTCTGTGTAATCAAACCTATCGTGATTCTTTTTGAACGCATCAAAGATTTCACGAATTTAAAATTATACGGGATAACTTTCCATTAATGCGATATTTCGCACCCGCACGTTTATCTTTACATACGCTTATTATACTCCTACACTTACTACGATTTTTTTTTGTGAATTGGCAGGGCGTTATATCGCTATTGGTTTTCCAAAATTAAACTTTACATAGATATAATATCGTACTGCAGATTACATCTTATTTAAGGTCATAAAAATCTTTAATTTAATTTTTTTTAATCGAAGATTTCTATACGCATCAACGCGATAATCTGGCGTTTAATTTTCATGACAGCAAAAAAAAAAGTGAATCTGTTGTTTTATACATCTAACAACTATTTAATAATAATTTTGGTAATCCAATTAAAAATTATTATAAATTCTTAAAAATACGTGCTGCACAAATTTTAATCGGAGATTTCTTAAATGTATAAAAAAAGTTTGAGTGGGTGAACCATTCTATGAAAAGCGTTGCTAATATGCATTTATAGTTAAAGTTTAATAGCCCTAATTTTGTAGATTACACGGTTGGATGGATAGAAAGAGGGTGGTATAGAAAGGACTTTTGCACTAAGACAAATTTGTAACCATCAAAATTATATTGTTAATCTATAGCGACAACTTTTATATACAATGTAAACGTAATAAATTTGTAATTTAAATATTTTTTAGAATTAAATTAAATTGAATAGAATTTTGTTGTTATGTAAATTAGCACAATTAATAATATTTATATAATATTTAATTTATTTAATGTAATTTTCTTAATTTTTTTTTCACATTATTATTTCCTTTTTTTAATACGCTTAGTAATTCCATTTTTATATTTATAGTTCAGGTCACGAATTTTTACCACTAAATTATCGCAACATAAAGAAATTGTAATTAAATTGTCTGATTTCCCATTGGTGACCTTTAGCTACGTGCCACAACATTTTCTAATAGTTAAATTCGCGAAAATATTGTGAACATCAAAAAATACTCTATTAAAGAAAATTTACTTTTCTAAATATATTTTTGTATTTATTTTACATTATGCTTATGTAATAGGTATATAAATATATATTACATATACATAAATTTTGGAAGTTCCTTACTAAACATCTTTTCGAAAATCTCTTTTAGAATATTTTCCTTTTATTTTTTTATAAATTTCCTTTTTGGTTTTTCCAGTATTAAAACGTGAAATGCTAAAATTTTTATATAAAATTTAATTTTCTTGTATACATATAACTTTTAGTAACTCACGCACATAATCAGACTGTTATAGAAAAGACGTGATATTGTGAAAATGAAATCAGTTTTGTTCATAAAAAGTTTTGTTGAAGCAATTAAGATATTTATTATAAAGCAACCTAATTTCTACTGAATTTTGAAGATGGGTTACAACATGACATTATATTTTTATTTGTTTATTATCATAGTGATGGATGGTTTGGTATACCAAGAAATCAAAATTATAACGTTATTCTATTTCCGATTTATTACTGTAGGTTGGTTACGTAAACGTAACATAGTTCGGGATTCAAAATTCCGGAAATCAAATTTGATTTTGATATTATTATTCGGATTTAATATCCGTTTTTTTTATTCCAGGATTAATTATGAATTCCCTCGTCGCAAAATGCAATAACGCTGAAAATATTGTTGTGCGTTATCTAGCAAAATTAAAAATTATTAATATTTTAATAAGTTTCATTCTGCCATATTATTTGTTTTGGTGGTTTTTTGGCAGTATTTCCTCATGATAGCCAACCGGATTGAGGAAAATTAAATGATGACCATAGAAATGTAGTATGACCATAAATGACACGGAAAAACTACAGGTATGTGAACTGTGAATGGAAATAATCAGAACATAAATGGAGATTGACTTAGCTGGATTCTGAGAGGAAATATAAGAAAAGCTTGTAGGCAATTTAAAAGATGGAGAAATGATCTACATTCTTTTGATAATACGGGGACGGGGATGAGACAGCCAAAAACAAAGCAGAATGGAAGTTAAAGAGGCTTTCACAAACTTACATTAGAATGAACATAATATCTATGTTCGTTCTTATAAATTGTAAGTTATAAAAATTGAATTATCTCTAATGAATTGTATTTGTAATTTGTTTGTTAAGCTTATTGAAACATCCATTCCGAATTTCGATGTATAACGTTATACATACGTAATGTTTCAAAACAAAATTCTCTGAATTATTTTATTTAATGTTTTTGTAGATAAATAATAAGAAAAACTTTGGTAATATTCCTCAATTTTAGAATGTTGGGCATCGATGATTTTGGTTTAAAGGAATATATTTTTTAAGAAACAAACTTTTCTTTATTTTGCACGAATCATTTTTATATTTATTTTGTAATTTAATCTTAAATTGTTCTTAACAGTAATTGGAAAGTATTTATTAAAATCGGCATTGGCGTTCATAGATCAACTTGAACTTGACCCTGGCAAATAGAATAAATGTGACCCTGGGTACTTTTTTTTATACATTTTGTATGGGAATATAAAAAACCAAATGATTAAATATTTCACCATTTGAAATTATTCAAAAATTATAAATTTGTAAAATCGGATATGTTTCAAACACAAAAATAAGATTAATAAACACTAGAAGCAAGCAAATAAACACATAATAATTAGCTAAAATAAGAAGTAGACCAATTTTTTTTTGTTTGTAAATGGCTTTAAAAGGCAACAATGTAAACCTATCAATTACTTATCTTACCTCCCCATTGTGGCCTGTTTACATTTCCAAAATTATAGCGCAGGCCTCTGCAGAACAGTCTTTCCACGGCCCAGACTAACTAAAGCTGTAGTGCCGCGTAAGTAAGAAAGATATGCACTAATCAAAGCACATAGTTTGTGCAGAATATACGTTATAATTGTAGGAATTATGATATTATAGCATTTTGGTTCACAAATTCGCATTAACTCATAAAATATCAAACATTTTTTTAAAAGTTCACAAAATTTCCTTTAATTTGATTACTGTACGATAAAATTTGAACAAACTGGGTGTTTAGCGGAACAAGGATTTATTTATTACCCCATCATTAAAATGCGTTTAATTAAAAATTAATATAATTGGATGTAACTTTCTATACTGTGGATTCAAATCAATTTATAATTAAATTCTGAAAATTTCTAATGAGAATTGATTGCTTTGTCAGAAAATTTAATTAAAACTTTCAATTTTCTTTAAAATATTGAATTAGTTGAAGAAAATAATTTTGAATTACAATTGAATAAATTTATACGAAACAAAATTCTTGTGCCGTATACTAAATTTGTAATTAGCTATTTTAATTTTACAAAATCCTACAATAAACTTTTAATCAAATTATCTTTATGTATCGATGTTTATTTATTATGAATTTTGTATAATTTGTAATAACCATTTCAGGATAAAATGATAGTAAATGGCTGAAAATTTTCATATCGCTCCTTTTATTCAAAACTTTATTTGTTGCCAATAATATTCCTAATTGAATTTTAAAATTCCCTAAATAATAAAAACCTACAAAATTTTTTGTTTACGTATTATATACAAAATTTCAATAATTTATACAATAAAGTGAAATTAAGTTAACGTTACCGTCGTCAGGATCATTTTCCTTACATTTTTTTTGTTCATTTTAATCGTGCTTCGAATAAAAACACTTTTAGTTTAGTGTATAAATTTTTTTGGTAACATTTTAAACAAATATTCTCTGAATATTAAGGTGGCTTTACATACAAATAAAGGAATAGGCTTTGACTAAAAATGAATCAGCATATAGCGATAGTTAGAAATATGCGGAAGTTGAAAATTACAAACGTTTATAATATAATTATAAAAGTTTAATTTACAGATATGGATATAAAATCGAAGCTGGTACTAGGTTGTTTAAAAACTTTGCTGAATATCATCATCGTCAAAGCAATATAGCGAAATATGAAGTGTCTGACAAAGCTAGATTCGAGCATGAGATTTCGTAATGCATCTTACCCTCAATACAATCACGCAAGAATATCTTTTATAACAAGGTTCGAGAGAGATCAGTGAAAGAGAGTGAAAAAAACTCACTAGCTCTAATATCACGAAAGTTATGTGGAGTACATATAACGAGAAAAACAAAATACATTCTGGTATTATCTCGCACTCAATGCACGGAAGTAGTAGTTATTGTAACTGCACACTCTTTAATTGGCAAGCTTCCTTCCCTAAGCTCAAAGATTTCGAGAATCAATATCAGTATGATTCTGAATTTCTCAAATAACACGCAATTTCCAGACACCTAAACGATAACACAGGGATCCATAACTCTCCAGTTAGCGGTTGCACCGCCTAAGGCCATCGCTCTGATCTTACCTAAATGTGTAATTTATCTGCCGCGATAGAAAACGTTTTTCATTGATTTGAGATTAAAGACAAAATCAATTTAGATGCTGGTATTTTAATTTAATTAACCGTAAAGTATGAAAATTGGCATCGTAAGTTTCAATGAACCTGCTTGCCATATTTCATAAAAATCTGACAGATTTGTGCTGCGTAAAGATGTTTGTTCTGTGTATGCGTACGTTTGGTTCACTTTTATTCGCATACTGAACCTTCACTTTTATTCCATATTGTATGGAAAGCCACCTTAAGTTTATAACCCAGACAATTGATTACTTGTATATATATATAAATAACACCAACTTTCTTCTATATCATAAAAAGGTTAAAATTATTTTAAAATAAAAGAAAAAAAAATTAAATTTGTGAGTGCCTTGACAAGTTAATAGTCGTAATTTTAATATATATTTAATATCCCTGTACAGAGTTTAATATCCTTATACACATAGTAAACGATGAATGTTTCTATTTGCACAGAGTAGCGACCAGACTTTTTGTTTTTGGTTAACTAAAGATTTTATTAAATTAAAAAAAAAAAAAAACATTTAATCAAAATATTTCTAAACAACTAAATTTAATAGGATAACCTAAAAAGTTATTATTATTATGATATTATAACCCCAGCAAAAAAAGAAAACTTCAATTTAAATAAATTAATGTTAAATGAAAATAAGGAGTAGAATTGCTGCGAGTGATGATGGTGAAAAAAGTTTATCTTATTTAAGGATTTAATTTTGTAGTCAATTAAATTTCGGACGAAAAATAAAATCATTAATATTATCAAATTGTCCATTTATTAATGTAGAGACAGATTCAACATTATAATAAAATTCATTTTGGGATTTATTTTTTTGATGTTTGAAAGACAAAAACACGAATTGTAAATCCTTACATTACAAACTTAGTCAAAATTTACAAACTGGACAAGTTAATTAGTAAAATTTCTTACTTTTACCACAATAATATCTCCGGATTCACAGTCTGAGCTTGAGCTGGCATCAAAGTGCAACCGTAACCGTCAACGATAATTGAACTTAAATTTTAAATTACAATGTAAAACATTGAAAGGATTTTTCCAAAGTTGCCGTTTTCTTATATTTAGTAAAGGGCTGGAAGGAAAACAGTGTTCTACTACATTTTAGCAACACGTCAATTACGTATTTGAGTCAAAATTGTGTTTCATCGCTGATAGTAGAATTTTATCAACGTTGACCATTGTAATTGCTTAGGTATAAAGTTGTGTATATTTTACAGTTGTGACGGTGGCACTGTCATCTCAGCTTCAAGCTCAAACAGCTTAACTAAGATGATTGTGTGGTTGAACCCTGTATCTTAAAATCTAGGCTTCACAATCAAAATTATCCCTTAGTTTAATGAAAAAATGTGAATATCTTTTAAATATATATTGTTATTTACAGTGAATATAATTAATATTTTTTAATCCTTCGATTGAAATTTAATCATAAATCACTAGTTAATTAAATTGTGTTGCTATGTAGAACATCCTTTTTCTCGAAAAAAAACTTTAATGCCAATATGATGTTATACATAAAAAGAGGCAAAGGAAATATTTTTGTGTCCTTATTTCTTTTTTTTTATCCATTTGATGCGGAAGATCAAGACAAATTATATATATATATATATAAATGACAAAAGGATATCAGAAAGGATATTTTGTATATCAGTTTGATGGATGATTATATTTTTAAAACTAGGTTGATTTATTGTCTTTTATATGAAGAGTGTTAAGGTTTATACGTGTTAGCAAAATTTTTATGTATTTAACGATTATAAACTATTCTTTGATTTATTAAGGAAATTCTTTTTTTTTCAAATTCAAAAACTTTAATATAAATTTTGTGATATTATAAAAGTTTTTAGGTTAATTTTAATTTGAAATTGATACTTGGGATGAAAATGGATTATTGTAACTTTAATTGAAATTTTCTCAAAGTTATGTTTTGTCTTTAAACCTTAATTATTCAGATAATGAAGAACTTTATAGACATTTAAGACACAGCTAGTAGTGACAATGTAAAGATTGAATATTATTTTATGGTTTACGTCCCAAAACTGAATTGAATCAAAAACTACTGCTCAAAAAATTATAATACATTTATTTGGATAGTAAAGAGGGGGCTTACATTAATCTTTTTTAGAAGTGGTACTTATATTTTACGGTAGACCAAATTTAATTCTAAAAATGAACGCTTTTTAAAATTAAAAGGACCTTTTAACATTTAATTTCCGAAAAAAAGGATGACTCTGACAAAAAATGTCAATAGATGTCGCTGTATATTTTATTCCTAACAAAAAGTTGATAGCCATTAACTTTTTTTATGTTAGTATCATCTTTTGTATAATGTTTATGGTAAAAGTTGATATTAAAAGTAAAAAAAGTAAATTTGTTTTTTATTTATTTCAAAAATTGATTCAAATGTATTTTAAGATTAAGTAAATTCGGATTATTCTGAATGCCTACCATAAATCCTATAAAATTTTTGGTAGGTGGTTTCTCCTTAACAACATTTTTCATGCTATGTTTTTCAGCACATTAGCTTAAGAAGGATTAATTGAGACGTTCCTTAACACAACAAAACTTTAAATAAATATATAATAATTTTGAGATAAATTAAGATTTTACTAATTTTTTATATATACGGTCTTTCTATACTCACCGTCTTTTGAGGGGTAGCTCCATATTGAGCACCCTCGCCCATTTTCACATCCTCCCCAAAATATTTTTTATATATTTTATATTTGAAATGCCGATAAAATTATATAACACCAAAATTATTAAACACCAGTAACATATATTAATTATAATTATCATTAGTACAATTTTCTACCACTTTTAGAGCATCCTTTAAATATAAAATGTTAAAATTAAAAGTTTATTTCTGGAAATCTAAAAAAGTCCTTTAATTATTATGCTTAATGACACAAAATAATTTAAATTATTTTAATAATTATTTAACCTTTAGACCTTTACAGTGTTGGAGACAATTTTTGAAACTTAAACGATTGGGGTGGAATCACATTAAGTTCAGCGCTAACAATTCATTAAATTTACCATAAAAATGGACTGTACATCAATTAAGAAAAAAAAAAAACATTTTTAAATATGTATCAGCATAAAAAAAAATGTTTTCTTAAAATTATTTGGATATATTCAATCTTTGGGGAATTACATAGCCATAATCTTTGGGGAATTACATAGCCATTTAAAAATTCTATCATTTTGAATGTAAAGGAAGAATCCGAAAAATGAATGAATTTAGAAGTTTATAGGCTAATCAAATATATTTCGAATTTTTTTTTTGTTTTTCTAACAATTACATTTGCAATTTAACTGAAATAAAATTGAGAAAAAAACATTACAAAATTACAATTTCTTGAAAATTGCCTAACCACATTTTTGTAATAATAAAAAATTTATATATTTCCTATAGGTATGAAAATTGTAATGAAAATTGTAAAGGAAAATTGAATGAATATACAAAATTTTTATAAAAAACAAAATGAAATATTTACAAAAATTCAACAATAATTTTATATTTTCAAATAGGAAAAACATTATTATTATTTTTGTATACGTAATTACATTAAATATATCCTTAAATGCTTTAGGAATTGTTTGTCCTTTTAAATATATTATAAAAATAATTTTGTCTTTTTTTGTTTTTATTTAACTGCCAGAAATTTGTATACAAAATTTATGAATTATGACATTGTAAATTAACCTTTACAAATAAATACATCTGGAAAATTATATAATTGTTGGGTACACACAATCAAGATAATTTTCCAGAATTTAAATTTTCTCAAAAAAATTTATATGTAAAAAAAATTAATTGTTTTTTTATTTATTTTTTGAAAAACGAAAATTTGATAAATATTTTCTTTGAAAATAGGAAATTATGTTTAAAATGTAATTTTATTTTTAAATATTTTTTTTTTATTTTTGAGTTTTTCAATTTTACTATTTTTGATTAAGTTTAAATTCTATTTTGTAATGCTAAAGGTTTTCTGCAAGCAATTTATTTGACGAATGTTAATTTGAGACATTTTTTATTCACTCTATATGCTCCATCATTTCAAATATGGCTTCAAAATCCTTGGAAGTTAGATCCAAAAACTGGAATAAAATATAACAATATTTTATTAGAAATTGATTTAATATTACAAACCTTAGGTTCGGTTAGGGTAGCTTAGTAGGTTTAGAGTAAAGGTGGACAACATAAAGTTCTAATCACTGCAACCATTTTTTTGTTTATTTATGATATCACTAGGTCATAGACCAATTCCATAGCGTTTATGAAACAGTGCACATGATTTATTGACAACTGCCACGTGTTTGAAGGAGCGACAACATAGCCTCCGAGATGTCAAAGTAGTGTATATACATCAATTAACGCTTCAAAGCATTAATTAGTGCATAAAGCTTGCAGACAATCCAAAACATTGTATGTGTAAACTTGATCCGCTGATAGCCTAATTGTGTGTAAGTTCCTTTTGAGATTACAATGACGTGTAAGCAAGCCTACCATTGTTCTGGATTTCTTCCTAATCATTTGATGATTCATCAAATAAACATCAAATTTTTAAGTTCAAGAATGAATAGATTCGACTGTCCTAGCCTTTGCGTACTTTCCAGTGCAATCCTTCAGTTTTGGCAGTTTGCAACGTCTTGAACGAGAAGCTTAATGGTTCCTGTTATCCCGTTTACTATTCCTAACATTCTTAAACTTCCCATGCTTTAATTTTGATTTGACCAAGGTAGCACTGATACCAAGTGGCAGTGAATTCTTTATCGAATTCTGATTTTTCAAAATTATTTACTTATGCAAGATTATTTTCGTATTCGATATTATATTTACCATAATTATATTAATTTATTAAACTATTTTTATAATTAATTTTAATTTGTGATAGTTTTATTTAAATTATAGATAACAGATGGCAAAATCACCTCTAAGAAAAATTTTAGTTTTAAAATATCAAATATATTTATGATATCACTAGGTCACAGATCAATCCCACAGAACCTTTAAACTTGGTCCGCTGATAGTCTAATTGTGTGTAAGAATTTTTGGAGATTACAGTGACGTCTAAGCAAGCCTACCGTTGTTGTGGCTTTCTTCCTATTCATTGATGATCCATCAAATAAATATCAAATTTTTAAGTCAAAAAATTAATAGATTCACTGTCCTAACCTTTCACGTACTTTCCAGTGCAATCCTTCTGGTTTGGCAGTTCGCAGCGTCTTAAAGTAGCATAGCAGGATTATTAAAGCTCCCATTCTTTAATCTTGACTTTACTTGGTATCAGTACATACAGTGAATTCTTTATCGAATTCTGATATTTCAAAATTATTTACTTATTTATTATTTTCGTATTCGATACTAAATTTACGATAATTATATTAATTTCTTGAACAATTTTATAGTTAATTTTAATTTGTTAGAGTTTTATTTAAATTACAGATAAAATGTGGAAATATTACCAAAAATTTTAGTTATAAAATATCAAATTAAAAATATTTAATTAATTTTCGTTACCCAAGAAATATAAAAAAATTAATTAATTATTATTATCCTTTCGAAAATTTATTATTATTTGATGTTTATTATTTGTATTTAATTGTATTCGTAAATTAAATTTATTTAGGATTTTATTAAAGGCTCTGTAATTATTATTTCGTAGCCGTGGGAATACATTTTTTTTTATTACCAACCAGGATTTGAATAATTATTGCTTTTTAGATGTTATCCATAAATTATATTAAAATTTTATACTTTTCTCAATATTTTATATAGATATATAAATAAATATATTGAAATAAATAAGGTAAGTTTTCTTATTTACTTGTTTAGAAATGGTGATGGTCTACTTGACTTGAAAACTTTAAGGAGTATTTAGATTGTGGCAATTTAAAAAGTTGTGTTAAAGAAAGGATGAAAGAAGAAATTACTTTTCTGGGAAGGAATTATAGCTACTATGACATTCCGATAAATTATTTAGTTTTGGAATATGGTATGACGTCTTTTGTTATAATTGGACACTTTCCGAATTCAAATTCGGAAAGTGGACATCCTAAAAAGTTCAGAAAATGTCTCTCTATTTCCGCCCCCATGAAAAATACAATTTTCTATCCTTTTAAAACATTCAAATCTGAAATTATCCACAATCTAAACGAAGCGTTAAACTAAATTTTATAATTTATTTCAATATTTTTAAAGAAATTTTGTAAATTCAGGACAGGATATAATAAAAAGTGGTAGACATTATGTAAAAGCAATCTATAAAATACAAAATTTTACTCATTTACTAATGATGAGTAAAGGAGTAATTAATTCCGTATAATATTATATTTAGTATACTACTGGTACTAAGGAAGGACTACATCAAACTCTTCTAAAAACTTCAAATAACAATAATTAATATTTTCATTACTTTCTTATTTAAAATGAAATAAACTTTTAAACATTATTAACAGATAATAATTATGGTAAAATAATAATACCAAAATTAAATTTTATTTATTAAATGGATTGGTTAGGGTTAATTAAACTTTAAGATCATAAATTGAATTTTAATTATATTTGAAAGTCATTTATTTATAGATTCTAATTTACAAAATTATGATTTACAATTGTTTTACAAATCAAATACGATATTAAACCCCGTATGAGACAGAGACATTTTTTAAAGTAGACTTGGAATAAGGCTTTTCAACGAATCCGTAATTGATAGCGGAAGAAAGTAGTAACATTCGTTCATATATATTTATTTTTATTTAACTGCTACTAGAACTTGTTTATTTCCCGTGATGGAAACATTAGAGCTTAATCCACTGATGATAATTAATTATTTTTCTGGATGTGCAGAAAGCTTAAAGTTTGAAGATATAATCTTCTTTTTAATGGACTTATTAATTAATATCTCTATTTAAAATTGTGTTCGCTGATACAAATGAATTGGTTGGTTGGTTTAAGTGGCGAGTCCCAAGCGACATAAGAGCGACCCCAAATAATGCATTAGTGTAATGCATTCTGCCACTCACGTGACCATCTATTTTGGTGATTTTAGATCTGCCATATGGCATTCATGACCCTTACCATATCTGTAGGTTTCTTAGCCGATAGATCGCTAACCTTGTTGAGTACATATCCACCAAGTGCGTCCTTGCTGGCTCTTTCCATTTAGTTGTCTGCAACTGATGCATAATTGTTTGATTGGGATGACTAGTCTGGTCGCGTTTTTCCCGATTGGACAGAGCCCATTAACTCAAATAATCAATTTCATTCTTAAAGCCTTATTTTCTTGGTAACGGTGACGTGGTGTTTGCGCCTAAGACTAAGATATCTGTGATATTTAAAGTTTTTAGTCATTTTTTAATTTTATACAAATACAAATAAATTCAATCAAATTTTCAATCAATTTTGGTTTTCAATTAATTATTCATAATGAATTCCAATATTTCAGTTCAATTTAATTCATATTAAATCAATTATCACACTTCAATTGAATAAACCAAAACAGAATATTTTTTCAATCACCATTCACGTTTAATTACATAATTTTATACGAATTAAATATTTATGATAGTAGTTAAAAAAAGTGCTTTTAAAATTATAGTTGTTTAAATAAATATGGAGATGACAGGTTTTTTACATGCTGATGTAATGAATTTTGGTACTTTTTAATGGTCTATAAACTGGGACAATACATTTATGGGACAATACGAAATAATTTTGATCAATGTGTCATTAAATATTTATTTCCATATTCACCACATTTCTTTTAAAAGTATTAACTCAGTATTAACTCAGCTGCTGAGTTAATATCAGCAGCTTATGCCTGATGTGTTGTCTCGTACCCATGCTAAATAGTTTATTCACAAAAAGGACTCGAGAACCAAAATCTGTATGGATCAACTAGAGGGGTTTTATGTCTTTACAAAGCTTAGATTCTTTTGTATTAAGAGTAGCAGATAGTCCTAATCGCTGCAACCTTTCTTAACTTGATGTAATGTTAACGAAACAGTTCAAGTGCGATTTCGTTCTCGTGTTGAAAGAACCTACACACTTGGTCCGCTGACAGTACAATTGTGTGTAAATGCTGTTTGACATTACAATATAAATTACGTGTCAGGAAACTTGGTAATTGTTTAAAATTAGTTACATAAAATTATAATATAAATTTCCATCGTTTCTACAAGCAAATATTTCCATATTTTTCATTATAACTTTTAATAATTTTTATTATTATCACCGTAAAGTTTGTGAAAATTGAAAAATTAATTACCACAGACAAAATTTTCCATCATTTTCATAATTTTTTTGCTTGAATAGGAGTAAAACTATTTTTAATGCAAATTATCGGACTATGCAAAATTAATTTTCTTTTTTTTCTTTAAATTCAAATTTTCTTATAAACACAAAAAGTTTGTTATAAGAAAAGTTTTTGTCGAGCCATTTTATTTATGTCCTTAATTTTCAATGTTTAAGTCGGAAAATTTTTAATTTTAATTTATTACTTTTAAAAGATATATTTCAGAAAAAAACTTCTGATAATTAATAACGCTCGTATAAAAGACTACAATTTCACAGTATACATCAAATAATAGAAGTAATTAAGGACTTTTTTTTTAATAATTAAGGACTTTGCTAAAAAAAAAAAAAATTGTTTATCTATTTTTTCTCTATACAATTTACAACATATTTTTGGTAAAAAATTCAAATTTCAATAAATAATTAAATAAAGTTTCAATTTTCCAAATAAAATTCTTTATTTTTATTGTCTGGGGAACAGTGTCTGTGGAAACTAAATTATTACATCAAAACTTGTTCTTCGCTGTTTTACTGAATATTTTAAAATCCTTTTTTTTTTAAATATATTTTATATTGCAGCATAACCAAGGCAGCAGTTCCGCTTTTATTATGACAAAATTTAGTATCTCCAGTTGGATTTTATTATTTCCATTTTTTTTTTGTTAGATAATCTACCAAACAAAGAAGCATATTTTCTTATGAATTGGAAAAGTAACAATAGTTTGCAAATTGAAAATTTCAAAAAAAAAAGAAGAAAAGTTAAATAAAAAAATTACATTTTCACAAATTCGTTATTTACAAAGACTTAAATAATGAAATTGTCAAAATGCATTTTTTTAATGGGGTGATTTTTTTTTTTCAAAAGACTAAACGACCAGGTGTGAAAAATGTCCTTTAATAACAAATATTTGTCCTTCACAAATAGGAAAATAATGTTTTTTCTTATATATATACATCAAAATAAATAATAATTATTTTTTTATTGCAAGTAGGAAAATTTATATTTACATTTAAAAATATTCTGCGTTTAATAGAATCTTTAAAAATCAAGAAACTAAAAAAAAATTTCAGAATATTTTCTTTAAAGAAAATTTAATTTTAATTTTATTTAATAGACTACAATACAATTCAACAAATATACAATTTGTTAAGCTTCTAAAATAATAAAATTATTAATCCGTCAAATTCAAAATTACTTCAATTGATGACACTATTCTGATTTAGAACAATTTAAGTTTTTTCAAAAATTGCTGTAATAACAACAATTTAATATGTTATGTTTAATATTAATAAGTGATTTAATTATTTACACCCGTCCCACCGAACGTTTAATCTAGTAATGTAAGTTAATAATATTAAAAGCGTTATACAAATTCCAAAACTTTAGTGTTCTTTTTGATAACAATTATCGTTTAAACAGCATTAAGACTCGATTATTAATAAAGCAATGAGATAACATCCAAAAATCTTTTTTAATTGTTTTTTTTTTTGTCTATAATCCTAGAATATGTTATCCAAATGTTCTATTTCATGGTCAAGTTCATTTAGTACTGATAAATGAAAACTTCCTTGGCTTTGACTTGTAAATGAAATCTCCTCACCTTCTTCAAAAATAATGCTACTTTTTCAATCTACATAAAATATAATTAGTTTTACATAAAATATAATTAGTTTTAAAATAATTTGAACAGAACCTCCCGGCGACGACGTTATATTTAACGCAACATGTGAAAGATGTAATGATTTCTTAATTGTCTGCGTATATTTGCTTTCAAAATTAAATCCCAAAACATTTTTTTTATGATTGAACGATATATAAAATTTTGGTTCCTCTAAGATGCTAAAGGTACTAACAAAAATCCTAAATTAAAATTAATAATCTTCCAGTTTTTAAAAAAAATTAATTAATAACAAATTGAATTAATAGTTAATAGTTGAAGAAATTTAAAAAAAAAATGTTTCTTTAAATTTTAAATTGACCTAATTTCTTTATGTATTTTAAAAGTTAAAAATATTTATATAATTAAATTAATTTAGAGTTGTATTTTTAAATATTTAAATTAATTTGTTTAGTTTAAACAAATATATAAATAAACAGTAGTTTTTCAAACTTAGATGATACGAATCATTTTTTACCTATATACAGAAAACTTTAGTGAATGTCCGTTTACTGCTTTGGATATATCCATTTCAGCTTGGCTTGGTTCGTTTGCTGCTTAAATGGATAAGTTTAATCTTTTCCTTTTCTCTGTTAGATAAGAGAACGTTTCTTGTATCCCAACCGGCTACAATATGTAGTGCACTTTTCATAAGTTCGTTGACAATTCTTTCATATTTACCAGCAGCTAAATATATTATCATCAGGTCATCTGCGTAATAGACGATGATGTAATCCAGCTTTTAGCATGTATGCAAGTAATTAATTAAGTTTTGGTTCCCTTGTAATTCCAATTATTTTAAAGTACAATAGCCAAAATTAGAAAATTCTGTTTTATTTTTATTATGATTGTCTTCCTTCTCCCCAAAATTTCCACCCCACAAATTTCTATTTTGTAAATCAGTTCTAATAAAAAAAATTTGAAGATACAAAAAATATTTGAGACACAATATTTTATTATAAAAAGAAAATGTTTGAATTTATACTTTTTATCATAAAAAAGTTATAAGAAAATATAAAAAATCGTTTTTTTTTTTATATATCAATGATATTTAACAGTTCAAGTGCTTGTTCACCTTTTTTTATATAAATATTTACATTTTTTATTTTGTTATATTATAAAAGGACATTCGGGAAAAATCATTGGGAATTTTTCTTTTTTAATTTATTTGTTAGCACAATTGTAAATGTAAACTATACTAAAATCCGTCGTAATTCTGGGGTAAACAAATTGTAAAAAACAAAATTTTATTATTGTTATTTATTTTTTATTTTTTTATGGTAAACTCATAAAAAAACAAATCTCAATGTATAAATTCATCCAGCCACCAGCTTTTAAATCATTGAAAACATAAAATTATACTGGTATTATCACCGGGGTAGGTGCGGTTTATATTTTATCATCCCTTATGTTTAATTTATTTTTGTATTGTATATTTTGTACTTGTACATATTTGGTTTTCCGAGGATTTAATGAGATTTAGTAATAAAAAATGAAAATTTTGTAATTGTAAATTTTTTATTTATTTTGTTTATTTTTTATTTTAATTTTTGCGTTTATAAGAATAGAATTATTTTACAGGTCTGGTACAAAATTAGAAAATATCAATAAAATTTATTAATTTTTGTACAAGATTAATAAAAATTCAATAATTTTCAAATGGATTTATTTATATTATTCTTAATGGAAAGTAAATTTCTGGTATTGGCATTATCATTTTCAGGTTTGGTATTGGTATATCATTTTCAGATTAAAGTAAGGGCTACAATGTACCGATCAGTTCAATTCAGTTTCGATTCGACTGGTTAAGTAGACTGAACACATAGCTATCGATTACAATTGATTAATTTGACTGTTTGAAATTTGGTATTATTATTTTTTCTAGTGTTCCTGTAATTTTTATTATCCGGATAATTTATAATATCCTCCATAAAATTTTCATGTGTTATCACAATTTTTTATTAAATGTCAAATTTCATTTCTCCTGTATTTTTTTTCAATTTAGATTCACAAAATTCTAATGGTTCCAAACTCTTTCGATTCGATTCGTTCCTATTCGCACCTATGTGTCCACTCAATCGATTTCCCATACAAAATATATGAAGATATCAAATTTGAACTTTACTGAACAAATCGAAACAGAACTGATCGAAACTATATGTAGCCCATATTAATTTAACACTACATTTTCCAATTTTTCCTAATTCAATACATACTTACCTTAAAGTAGTATACATCTATAAAGGCCTGAAAGTTCTTACGTCTAAACGAGTCTGAAAAGTTTCCTAAGAAAATTTTCAATATTGAGGTTGTTTATTAGTGAATTCTATTAGCCGCAATGCATTTTAAATGTAAACCGTATAATTATATTGTATAATTATATTATAATGTAATGATAGATTCATTTTTACTGAGTTGTAGAATTGAACCGATTCATCGTCACTCCAAGTTACTACTGACCTTCTAGTTCTAGTTACTTCTAGATTCCTCCCAACCCAATATAAGTAAAATAAAGAAAGTAAAAAGAACAAGAAATTATGAAATTATGTTCATTAAAATACTTTTACTGAACCTCTTTCTACACAATGTAAACTTAGTAGAAGAAGGCAAAGAAAGGTGGACAAACAATAACTTCAAAATCTGAAGTATGTAAATATGGTAGTTAAGTTATTTAACATTGGCTCAGCCAGTAAGATTTGAACCTAATTTGATTTCGTAGACAGTATTCGATTTTTCCAATTCAAAAGTTAAATTTTTTTCTTTCGCAGTTACGCAGTAATTAATAATTTAGCGAAAATATGCTTGAAAAAAAAAATTAATTGATACTTGAAACCCTTTTAATAAAAAAAATAATATATTGTGTTGAAGCCACGCACTGCTGTTTTCAAGCTGTGTAATTAATGAATCAAAAGTATACAAAATTTATATGTACAAAAAAAAATTTCGTGACCTTGTTTAAAAATAATTTTTCCAATAAATAAATATCATTTTTTTTGTCATCTTTCAATTCTTAGTTTCCCGAAGTATCTGCCACAAATCATTCTTCAAAATAAATTAAAATGTCGCCTGAAAATTTTCCAATACATTCAAATATAATTGCAAAAAAAAAATATTTCTTCTTTTTTTTGTACTTAGACCAGACTAAATGTCGAGATTATGTTTTAATTAGATGGATTTTTTAAGATTAAAATACTTTCCATATCCAAAGAAATCATAAAACCAAAATTATTAAACGAAAAAGTTTTTAATTCCAAAAACTAATAAAATGAAAATTTCATTCATTTTTCATAAAGATACAATTTCTGGGAAATATTAAATTTAAAAAAAAAAATGTAGACTAAAAAAATGTAAATTTTGTGATTAAATGTCAACCCATCAATATTGAGAAAATGTTGTAGGTTGTAGACTAAATGTATAGAAACCGAAGAAAATCTTCATCAGATTTTTTGATTAAGAGTAAATGTTATAAAAATATTTTAATAAAAATTGACGGATCTTTTCCCTGTGTCGTCGACAAAATATGATTTGACTACGTTACTATAAAATACACACTTGCCTATGACACTCTTAACAAAATTAGATGAATTTATGATAATTTTATGTTAAGAAAGAATTTATTTGATTAAATATATAATTAATAATTTTAAAAAGTATATAATTATATCAAACAACGTCAATTAATAAAGTTTTTATATGTAATACGTATTTGTATCTAATTTTTCGTAACGTTTTACTATAGATACAAACATTATATTGTATCTTTTTAATTTTAAATTTAATAATTTTACAGGAATTTTTTTGTAGAAATATAATTAAGTAAAAGTTTAATAATATTTGATTAAAAAAAATTTAGTTTTATGTATTATATTGTAGTGCCCAAAAAGTGTCAAAATTTTATAGCATAATTAGCATAATTTAAATAAAAAGATACTATGAAAAAATAAAAATTTTAAAATTTTATCAATTTTATCAAATTTAATATGTAAATGAACAAATAAAATTAATTTAACACCTTGTAAAGTAAAATTAAAAAAAAAATATTAATTAACCCGAAAATATTTGAGAATTTTGTTATATGGAAAATGGAATGTTTTCCTTTTTGCATGCACAGAAAACGGAAGTACGCATTCAAATATTATCAATAACAGAAAAGGTATAAATTAAAGGACTAAGAGTAAAAGAGAAGAGCACAAATAAATAAATTGTTGTGTAATGTAATGTGGAAGTGGAATATACGATTTTAAGAGAACGACATACCGAAAGAGTAAAAGAAGAGCACAAAACTGAGTGTTTGTGTTGTTGTGGAACGTATTTTCTTTTATGAGATAATTTTTGGATTAAATATTCATTTAATATTACTTAATGGAAGGGAAGGACGAAGGACTAAAAAGTAAAAGCATGTGAAATGTGGAATTTATGTCATAAATCAAATTGAAACCACCATAAAATTGTGCAGAATTATTATTTTTTTCAATTAAATATTAAACATATTCAGAACAAAAATCCGGGGAACCTTGTAAATAGAAATATGTCAAAGGATTATGAAATTAGTAGATATTTAGTAGCTTCTAACATTTTACAATCTTATTTAATTTACATCCACAGTAAGTTAGGTAGTTAGTTAAGATTATGTGACTGCAGAACCGTCTGGGTACAATTTTCATGGATAACTAATTCTACGTAAATATTGAGGGGCTATCTATCTAAAGTAAATCGAATGATTTCGTAATTGTAGCAAATTTGATGTTTACAATATACATTTTTCTTGTAATGTATATAAATTACCTAGGAATAATATAAATATAAAAAAAATGCTTTAATAGAAAGTCAAAAATAATTTCCTCAAATTAACAGACCAATTTATATTATTTAACACGTTTTATCACATCGCAATTTTCACTCATTTCAAATCCATGAAAATTATATACAAAATAACAAAACTACCAAAATTTTTACACCCAAACATTATAATAAAAAATCGATTAGAACAGGAAACCCTAAAATTTTCGTATATAATTTTAACTTCAAATTTTTTTTTTTTTTTTATAAAAAAATAAAAAACAATTTGCAAAACATAAAAAATATTAACTGAAGACTACAAATAAATGTGTTTTTTTATATATATTTTATTTTATTTGTGAAAACTCATTTTTAAGAATCCGTGATTACGTACGTGTTACAAGATTTCAATCTTGAATAAGATAAACTTAAGAGATCTAGAAATGTTTCATATATGGTGAAGAAAAATTGAATCGTAAATGTAAAAACGTGACACTATAGTAGTTTAAATTGCTTTTAACATAACCATAAATTGAATATTTTTTTTATGTTACCATTCATATTCATAGTAAAAAATAAAAAAATTGTAAATAACATTTTTTAATAATGCACTAAAAAGTTGAAAATAGTTTTTAGCTAACAATTTTGAAAAATATTTTATGATTCCTTAAAAAATTATTGGATAATTGTCATGCAAGAAAATCTTTAACTGGTCTTAATTGAGCCTTTTGACCTTCTCAAAGAGGTTTCGTGACATTTTATTGATATTAGGACCTTGTAATTCCGAACCATAAGTTACTTTATATAGTGAATAAACATTTCATTGCAACAACAAAATGGTTTTCATTGTGAGATATGTGTTGTCAGCAAATACTATCAATTGCATTAGTTTTAATTTACGTACTGATTTTAACCCGATTCAACTTAGAGTAACATCGATGCCCCAGGACATAATGCATTACAGAAGCATAGCACACCCAAATTACCAATACGCGTATTTTACTATTAATTATCCAGGTGGTGAGTTTATACAAGATAATATATATAGCTTTAAATTTGATAGAGGTACTTTAAAATATTTATTTAAATTATTTTTTATTAAACACTGCAAAATGAACCAGAATCAATCAATATCCACTGAATGAAGTTCATTTGTTTATCTAATTTCATCCAAAAAAATATTCAGAAATAATCGTTTCATTTTGGAGGCACTAATTGGCTGTCTATGCTCTACGGTTTAATCTAGGTAAACAGGAATTAGTTCCCTGTTCAATTATTTAAAATTCATAATTATTTTAAATTTTTGTTTTCTATATCTTATAGATATTATATGCTAAATAGATAAATAGCCAATTAAAATGTATAAAAAATTATATTATTTATACTTTACAGAAAATAATATGTTAAAAAGTTTCCTAATTAAAAATAATCATGGAAAATTATGTAAAGTTAGTTTTCGTATAAAATATTTTTATAGTTACAAAAATTAAATATATTTTAAATGTAATAAAATATTCTAATAATAACAAATTTATTATCCCTTAGATTTATGATTAATTAGTAGAAAATTTAGCTATAAAATATGAACAGTAAAAACAACATTAAAATTTCATTTAATTATAACTTTCTAAAATTTTAAGTAAGTAGAGCAAACTAAATTAAATTAACTAAAAAAATAAGTTCATTAAATAAATTTGTAATAAATTTTATTTTTGATCATAAATTTTGTTCTATAATAGAAAATTTGTTGATAATCCACAATTTTCTAAATAATTTCAAATTTTCTTTCCTTCTTTCTACTAATAAATAATTACATTATTCCAAATAATAAATTAACTTTGTATACTGCATAATTAGCAAAATTGTAATTTGAAAATGTTAAGAATCAAATTTACGACAGTGTCGTAATAATAATTAAATTCAATAATAATTATATTCATTAAAAGGTAATAAAATAATTAAATTTAAAACTAAAGGTAATAATTTAAATTCAATAAAATAAGTATTAATTAATTGTAATAACACGTCGTAAATAACCAGCATAAATAGCATAATAAATAATCTGTAGCTCAATTTTGTCACTTAAAAACGAGGTGTAAAGAATATGGTTAGATCTGCCATCCAGTCGTGAATCCTTCGCGGATTTCTTCAGTATTTTATACATTTTCATGCATCTCTAAATTTAATTGTCTGAATAAATAAATTACGAGTATAATTAATTGATATTTTAAAAACCACGATAAAAAAATAATTTTAAATTATTTATAAATAAGAATTGGAAAATATAATTAATATATAAAATTAAAACTTTTTTTCTAAATTATATAGATAGACGTCATTAATTTGGCATTGCTCTCGGTAACATTAAATATGTACACGTTTTCATATATCAATTTCAAAAGCAAAAAAAATTCAATTTTCTTAGTAACGTATCGACTACATAAATTCAATATAACATGAATAAATCTTTTGTAGTACTATTTATTTTACTGATGAGCAAATAGGAAATCATTGAAAATGGAAAATAATGTAAATTTTTCATTGATCTTATCTTATTGAAGAATTTATTTATTTGGCATGTGTACATAAGTATAAATAAAGCAGATTTTTAACGAATTCTGCTTGACATAATAAAAATTACAGGTTGCACTCTTATAATACGGTACTGATAAAACGCGATTTTCGTATACCGCGTACAAAATGTAGAAAATTAGATTTTTGATGCCACGAAATATTTTTTAGAAATATATATTCTTAAGGCCATTGCGTCATTGCAGTAGGTCGGAAATAATTCAAAAAAATAATTTAAAATTGCACATTTATCGAGAATATTTCAAGAATAACTAACTATCTGAATGATTCTGAATTTCGCGAATAGTACGCAACCTTCAAACTTTTTTTCAGATAACTCGACGAATACTCAAGATGAATGGTAAATGAAAAGACAAACCTAACATATAAAGTTCTAAATTTCATTCCGTCTACCATTTTCAATAATACAACAAATTTTGGAACGTAACCTTAATTTATGTATGTAATTTTAAAGGAAAATTTCTACACAGTCTAAATTCGGTGTTATATAAGAGGGTCACCTGTATTTACACAATCATTTAAAGAAAATCTGTAATAGGAATTCAATATTTAAATGATTGCAATCAGTCGTGATTAATAAATATTGAAATTGATTTAAAATCATATTTTAATTGCAGTTTAGTTCAATATTTTGTAATTTAATTCTGAAAAACGAAAAATTATTACTACTTATAATTACAAATTAGTACACCACGTTGTGTTCTAGCTTGGTTCTGTTAGTTCAGTATATTATCAAAAAGTTCGAATTATATATAAAATGGATTACTGAGATCCACATCTGAAATTATAAGTATACTTTGTAACGCTGTTTTTAAACGACGCTGTAGGTTTTGAATATTTTCAAATTATACAAATTAAATATAATTTTCACAAATTTTAAATAATTTTAAAATTTCAGTATATATACAAATACAATGTAGTTAATTTCCAAATAAATGTTCAAGTTTTCCGTTCAAATTTATTTAAATATATGTACATAAAATGTATTGTAATTTTATTATTTAAGAAACAACCTCAACATTATATTGTGCAATATGTAATAATGCTAAACAAAATGTTTATATATATTATAAATAATCTAATTATATATATAAAATACAAAATTCGCTTCGTAAATTTAATTGGATTTTGGTTTTTATTACCATATATTGAAAATAATGAAATTTAGAATTGAACATTGTAAAATTACTAATAGCAATAATTAGCAATCTTGTCTCGCATCAGTTTACTATTAATTTATCATGGTTTATATATTAATATATTATATAATTATATATTTTAGTAATATAGAAATTAAGTATAGTAGAGAGAAAATTAAATTGAATTATTTGCCAATTAAGTTTAATGCAGGGAAAATGTTACCGGTAAATTGTCTCAATTATACTTAAAATAGTGAAATGATTTGAAATGGGAAACTATGGAAGGATAAAATATCATAAAAATGAAAATACATGTAGTTATAATAGTTATAAAAGAACACGACAAAAAAGGAACATTTATCTGCACTTCTTATTTTCAGCCCAACTTAATCATTTACAAAAATTTAACCATGTACAAAACATGGCCGCCGTACGAATAGAGGTAAACGAGAAAATCTTATAAAAGTAATGACATAAAAAGCTATGTAGACAGGGAACTAGCCAATTTGATATTTACATTCAACCAATCATGGTGAAATCTATTTTTCTTCGTTACAATAAACACTTTAAGAATTATGTATACTGTTGTTAAATAATGCATTAAAAAAGAAATGCAGTATTATATTACATATAATTACTAATTCAAGTTTTTAATGCATTACTTTTTTACAAGTAATTTTTACTGAAAATTTCAAGTTTAAATTACCCGCTGTATTACTTTAACTGCATTAAAAGTTATGCATTGCTTTAATGCATTCTAATAATTCTAATAATTCTGTAATAAATTTAAAGTATTTTTTGCATGAAGTATTTTGAAGTACTAACACAATATTTAGTAATTCAATGAAGTAACTATAAATCCTTTGTAATGCATTACTTTTAATATAGTTGAAATAATGCATTACTGCAGTATTAGAGAGTATTTTTGTACTTACACTTTTACAGTATTACAATACCAAATACCAGACTGCATTAAAGTTATACAAATGAAATAACTAGTACTTGAGTAATAATGTTGATATACATTACCAAAATAATGCGTTATTTAACATTTCTGGAGACTGGACTTTAGTCAGATTGTTTAATAAATAGGAATGTCAAGATTCAGTTAGCATAAATGTTATAGATATAGACTATAGATTAGTTTGTGAATAGTATCATCACATTAAAAATAACAATTCTAATATAAAATTTGCTATTTACATTCTTTTTATTAACAAATCTAGCTATTTCGCATGCATTGAAATTTTAATTTTTTATTTTTTACATCCAGATAAAATAAAGTAAAAATCTAAAAATGCATTTAGAAAATAATGGAAAAAAAAATTAGTTAGCATTAGTT
Organism: Rhamphomyia laevipes; assembly: GCA_963920725.1. Taxonomy (NCBI): domain Eukaryota; kingdom Metazoa; phylum Arthropoda; class Insecta; order Diptera; family Empididae; genus Rhamphomyia; species Rhamphomyia laevipes. The sequence continues at coordinate 45,400,969 of OY987257.1, read as the reverse complement.
ATTGTTAATGCTAACTAAAAACTAAAGTTAGGTTGTTTCCTCTGTTTTATTTTTCATATCTTTAAGGAATATGAACTAAAAATCTATTATAAAAATTCAAAACAACTCACCAAAAATTTTCAATTTCAACTTGTGTACATAATTTTATTATGGATTTTATTTAAGTCATATTATTAAAAATTTAAGAATGTATATGTAGCAGAGATATTCAGAAATAAGAACCAGAGACGACGAAGTTATTTCATATAAAAACTATAGTGACGACTTATGTATTATTATAGAAAAGAGTAACAAAGTTTTCATAAAATCAAAAATATTTAAAATAAAATATATAAATGTTTAGCTATGTAAATTGAACAAACTTATTATGCAAAAAAAAATCACCCCTACTACACTAATTCAGTTAATTATTATTCACATTCCACAAAAAAGTGTTAAGTTTCTTAGTAAGTAAATTAATTTATAAAGTAATATGGCAATGGTAAATATATTTATTCCAAATTTCAAATAATAACCAAAACGATTGGTAATATAGCTACATAAGTAACAAATATATTTTACAAAATTAGACACAACACAACTGCTTAATACTAGCAGTATAACATAGCACCGGAAATAAGTAAAAAAATCAACCTATTTGAAAATAATTGTCATTTAAATTGGGTAATAATTAGAGCATTGAGCATTAAACTTATGAAATATAATTGGGTATTTTAACATGAACGCACTGAACTATCAACTTCAAATTTTACAGGCACCAAATACATAAAGAAATGTGAGATAAATTTAATTTACATTAGATAATAATAATTACTATTTGCCTACTGAAGCTACTGACCTCTGCCTGGGTAGCGTCTTGAACCTGTGTACCAAATTTCTATATAATTTTTCCATAGAACAAAAAAAAACAAAGCTGTCCACATAAACGGGATATTCTAAGATAGACCCACTGAAAGTAGCAAATCCATCTTGTAGAAGCATGAAGAATAGATGAACCAGTTTGCCAAATTTTATTAAAATCTAACGAGAGGTTCTAGGGGATATTGCTACCCACATGAACATTTTGTGTCTTGTACATGCGTTTTTTGGACTCACCTACCTGGAAAACGGTCAAGAAAATAAATTTCAGCAAATTTTTTTTGTTTTTTGTTTTATTTTTAGGTTCAAAGTCCATTGCAACACTTAAAAACACAATAAAAACCCAAAGAACTTAAATAAGTAAATTACCATCGTCATTAGTGTATAAATTTCAACCATTTTGACGATTTCTGTTTAAAATTTATAACTACTTTTAACATTAATTTTCCTCACATCAAATTTTTATTTTACTACCAACAAACTCAGTGTTTTCTAAAGTCATACTTTTAAGAAACATAAAGGAAATGAAAAAAAAAGGAAATAATTTATAAATTGCAATTCATTTGAATTGCATTTACACCACCCAGGAAAAACAAACATTTTTTCAATAGAAAATTTTGTTGTTTTTCTTTATTTTTCCTCCTATATTATAGTGTAGTTCCCATTTCCCCCTTAGAAGAAAATGAAAAATAAGAAGTTAGGTATAAGTATGTATACGTAAAAGACATTTTAATATCAGCCAAAAGAAATAGAACTATTAGAAGTATATAAAATAAATATTATATTTTAACAAAATAAATGTGAATCTCTTGGACAATTTATATTATATTTTCTGTAATAATATAATTTTTTTTTACTTGTTTCCAGGACTGATGAAATCGAGGGCAAAATAAGAAGCGTTGTTATTATAAGTATAAAGAGATTGTAAATCCCTGTATAGTAAAAAATAAATAAATATTTACTCTTTTACAGTCTCTTACTACACTAAATTGCATCCATTTTGGCCTTTAAGTGTTTGGAATAAATAAAATTTGTTTGCATCTTATTGCTATATATTTTATGCAATAGATTTTAAAATGGCTTGAGAGAAAGATTCAATTTTGTTAAAAATATAAATTGAAAATGGATTGGTTTTAATTTATATTTTATTAGGTAGAAATTTAATGTTTTTATTATATATTCTTTTGTTAAAGGTTTATAAATCTAAAAAAAAAAAGAAAAAAAAAATGTTAAAGATAAAAAATATATTTGAAATACAGTTTTACAAATAGAAATTTTATATTTAATATCTTTTTAGATGAATTCTAAATAAAAATAAATTATATTAAAATTATAATATATTGATCGACTAGGTTCTGAGAGGTCTACATTTATTGCCGCCTCATAACAAAATTTTAACAAAATGCAGTTAAAAGATTTTTCACTCCGTGACGTGAGTAAACTAAGCGATCTAAAGGATGGACAAATGCTTCTCGTAAGATTACCTCAAACATCATGAAGCCCACAGAGAAGTTTTCAAAAATATCTATTAACTTCACCATTTCCCATCAGTGCAACAAAAAAGATTTAGGAAATTTGGTAGTTTCTTTCTAGAAAATCTCGAGGAAGCGAGTGAGATAAAACCGACCAAGATGATATCGTTTGTTAAAGAAGTGTGATGGCTCGATAGCGTTCGACTGGAGTGTATAACGGGCTGACTTTTCTGTGGCCTATGTACGTGGGATTCTCGTATTTCCCACTCGTTTAAAACTAACCAACCAATTTCATCAGAAGTAAGTGAACAATAAAATTTTGCAAAAACTTGTCAACACTGTAAAATTATGTAAAACTTGGCATGCTTTTATAAATATGACACTTTTTTTTTATTTTTAAATACGTTTCTCCGCTGTAAGGATAAAAAACATAAAAAAAATACAAATACTAAAATTTTTAATGCCCTCCCCAAAAATTTATTCTTAGATCTGATGAATTTGCTATTTTACATATGGAATATAAAAATGTGAAGTACTTAAAATTTAATTATTTAACAATGTTTTTATCACTACCAGAAGAACTCTTGTATAATGCTACCAGAGTCTTTCTTTCTTGATTGAATTTAACTGTTTTAAATAACTTTATAACAAACAAATAAAGTAATAATGCCTTTTTCCCTTTAACTAACTTGTGGTCTACAAAGAAAACGTACAAGTATATAATAAAATTCTGTATACACTTCTCTTATTTAACAAAACTGTATAGTCAAAATAATTATAATATTCGTCAAGTCAATAAAATTTGAATGTTGTTATACGTTTATGATATACTACTTCTCAGCTCCAGTTACATTATATATTTATATAAAAAGGACATCAAAATGATTCGTTTGAATGTAGATAATGTTTTGTTCCAATAAAATCTCATAATAAAAAAAATTGGTATTAAATATCCATACTCGATTATATAGTATGAAAAAGGAACAAGCAACAAGGAACTTTATAAGAGAAATTTGATAACGATTTCTTGTAAAATTTAAATGGAAATTAGATAAATATATATTTACAATCTTTGGTTGGTTTGCAAGGAGGATGATCCGAGAACCTCACGCACTAAAGCCACTATTTGGCTCGATGTACACCCCAGTCGATGGTTGAACTTTTTTTCCTATACGGCATCAACCCATTCCACCTCCTTTGCAATCTTTAGTAACACTATATTAATACGTGATTATATTAAAAAAAATCATACAAAACTAGTTGAACTACACCAAAGCCGTTTTGCGGTAAACCATGAGGACAGCTCTCAACCTAATTTTACGCAGATGGATCGAACAAGAGCACAAAATCTACTAGAACTGACTACCACCACAAATTTCAATCTCAAAAATTATTAACTAAATCTAATCTAAAAGGACATCAGAACTTTAATAGACCTCTTAACAGAGCACAGTTCATTGAAATACCACAGCAATAAAATTGATCTATATAGCCGAAAAAGACTTCTGCAGGAAAGGATTCCCTCACCACCGAAGAACTCGCCAATATGAACCTTTTTGAACATTCTAAACGTATTTATAAATCTCTTAAGTTATAGGAGAAGGGGGTATAAATGCACAATAGATCGAAAAGGTCGCAGTGGTCGCTTAAGTTTCCTATCAAAGAAAAAAAAGCAAAACAAAATAATTCAATTTTTAAAAAATTAACTTAAACTGACAGCCTGATGTATAAAGAGCAATACCGAAGTTTAAATAGATTACAATGAACAAAACATATATAGAAGCTGTTAATAAGTTAAATTACTTATTTTCCTCACCATAAAAATATACTAAAGTTATAAAATTTAGTTATATTTACTTCATTTTTTTTTGCTATTACTAATGTGTTTTATTTCTCATTATACTTTTAAAAATATTTCCTAGAAGATTTTCGACAAGAAAGCATTTTCTTATTTCAAATATAGATAAATGTTAATGTAGCGAACAGATTTTTTTTTTTAATGCTGTAATATAACAAAAAGTTTATTATAATAATTTATATTTCTGTAAATAAAAAATGCTTAAATATTTTTATTCTATTATTCTTTCGACCGCCATTAATTTTTCACAAAAAGAAAGAAACTAAAAACAGCAAAGATTTTCATTTCGTTTCATGTGAAGGGAAATTGTGGAATTTTTCCTTTTAATATATTAAATAAAAAATTTAAATTTATTGAAAAATTGAAATTGATGTAATTTTAAACCACATCACAATGAAAGCATGGAAAACAATATTTCATACTTCTTGTTAACTTTCTAAATAAAAATTATGGATATCGCGATTTTTATAATTATTGGTTTATTTACATTATGTCAATATAAATGTTTCATCAAGATTCAAGATACAATTACAACAATTTGAAGCATTTTTGATTTTAATTCTTCAGAATTTTTAAAAAAAATCTTAAACCCCATTTCACAGAGAGAGCTTAAGCATTTGCCAGAGCTTAAAGTTTGGTTTAACTTATTTTCTAGTTTCTCAGTGGAAGTTTACAGATATAATTCTTTCCTTAAAGTAAGATTTAACTGCAAACAAATAGAAAATATATTCAAATGAAAGAAAGAACTATTCACAAATTCCAATGTCACATTCATTTTTAACGTCTTCATTCACAATACCAATATTTTCAATTATCATTCACAATAATTCATATTTTTAGGTTTAGCCTAGATTAGAGCAAATTTTGATAGAGAAATAAAGTAAGCTTAAGTTGGAGGCTTAACGTTTAAGTTTTACGCAATCGAGTTAAGCTTGATCTTAATATTTCACTATGAAATCGACCATTAATATTATATAGAATTGTTCATTTTTAGTTGATCTGATATTTTTTATGGGCAATATTTCATTATTAGATTTTTGATAATCGGTTTTTGATAAAGATTTTTATCATCATATTTTTATTTATCGTTTTTTATTTTTCTATTTCCTGCTTAGTTGACAATATTTAACATTATTTTTATATTATATATTTTTCTTTATTTATATTATTAATAATGTGATTTATTTTAGCATTATTGACATAACAATTAATCAATAAGATTAATGATTTTTCAATTGGTTCTTTGAAATTGATGTGTTACGAGCGACAATGATGTTGATTATTATAAATATATTATCCATTAGGGCATTATGGATAGTTAAGAAAAATTTCGTAATCATAGGAATAAAGGACATTACGGAAGGAACATAAATAAATTCATAATTAGATTAGTTCTATAATCGTATCAATTTCAATAATAACTAAAATTTGTTAAATCAAGAAAACTTTTTAATTATGTAGGTAAAATAAGACCATGTGAAATAATGCCATATTCACTTTCACTTTCAGATTGTCTTATGATGAGTACTCTTAATTTGTGGCTTTATTTCGCAATTCAAAAAATTAGAAAGGCAAACAATATCTTAATTATTTTTTTAATTCAATTAAGTAACAGGAATAACAAATTCCTCTGATAATTTAGAAATGAATTATAGTTTAGCAAATGAATATAGTGATTCGGAGAAAGATGGATCGTCATTATTGCTTCGAAAATCCATATATAACGGAGTGAAACCGCGGATAATCCGTAACCAAACAATCATTTTAAGTTATGATTTAATTGTTTTGTACTTATAACTAATAAACATATAAAACAAAAATTATTTGTCCAATTGGAGGCAAAAGTGTGCAGAATAATTATAAGAATCTTTGCTTTAAATCCTGATATTACAAGTACAAATATGAATTATATTTTTGTAATAGTGCTACATCCAAAATCGAACCTTAGTATCCCCAAACAAAATATATTGAGTTTAATGAAAATATTATGTAAAAACATCATAAATATTATGATTTATGATATTTTTTACAACATTTATGAAATATATTTTACTTTTAATCCTGAATAATATTTTTGTTTCTTTTTATTACCAAATAAAGTTACTTATAATAAAAATGTTGTTGATATTTATTTTGTTCGTGCACTATATTTGTTTATGGCCTTATAATTTCCCTTTACGAAAATGAAATATTGCGTTATTTCTAATGACCTTATTTGACGGCACCATATAAATAATATGTGCAAAATTTGAATCTTTGTGATATATATTACAACATTTTTTACAAATTTATTTTAATTAGAACGCTTTTAAAATATTTATTACAACTATTGATACTGTAACTCTGTAACAAAAGTTTAGCCAACAATTTGTTTTATTTTATTTATGTGAAATATAAAAAAATAAATCTAACTAAATTGATCTAAATTCTAAAATAAAAACAGGTTACGTTTTGCTTCAAATTTCTATATGTAATTTATTAAAGAAGTTTTATTTCAGCATAAAAAATGAGAACATTTTATAGAACAAGTATTTGTCTTGATTTCAAGTATAAATTGTATAAATAATTTAATAGAAATGTGATTAATAAAATTCGGTTTGTATTGTTTATCTGTCTGGCTACATTACATTTAAAAAAAATTGTATATTGAACATTTAAAACCATTTTTGAATCCTTTTTGTTCCTTGTATCAGTTACTTTCGTTCATATAATTAAGTTTTTATTATAGGTATTTCTAATTAAAGTTTCGGTAACCAAAGCACAGTAAAAAAACATATTCCGAGAATTACGTATTAAATCATTGTTCAATAAATGTTAACCTAAATCTAATCTATTTGAAAAGTTTTGTTGAATTATTCTGTTTACAAATCCTTAAAATATATTTCCCTAAAAATCTTTTTAACTATATAGAAGAAGTTATGACCTAATTATTTGCCGAAGAATCATCATCCGTATATGTCTGAAAATCTAAGAACACATGGTTACAGTAATTATATATATAGTATAAACACATACAGAAATTTGAAAGGTTGCCAACTAAAAATAAAGATTTTACTTCCATTTTATTACGTGTAATAGAAGAAAACAATTTTTATTATAAAATTTTATTGTTTCTGTATGTCGTCGATTTCTACTTTCACAATTGTTTTATTTATATTTTACCAAACTTCAGAAATAAAAGCATTTATATTTACGGAAGCTGTTTAAAAGAAATAAAAAAAGAAACTAGGAAGCATTTCGAGGAATTCATTGACTTTTAGAGTGTACTTATATATTTTTTACGACTAAATTCTGATTTGCATCAGTTTCATCAGTTGGATATAAGCGTATGCAAAACTCTGAATGTTGACACTTTTTTTATTGATTTAAGGTTTTTCTGAAGTATATGTAAATTATTCTTTTTTAGAGTTTCGGAGTTGTCCCATTATTTATCTTTAAATTAAAAATATTATAAATTTAAGAGGAATGAAAAATCTTGTTTTAGTTAGCAAAAACAATAATACTAACTAAAGTAAGTTAATTTGATTTTGTTATACCCCAGACACCGATAAGCTCTTTAAATGCTGCTATCATACCTTTCAACTCTGCCATTATTATTATCCATATTATTAGAAAATGTTAAGATGAGTTCGCTTATCAGTAAAATATTACGCTGCTCTGGGTGCCCAGGACCCCAGGTCATAGCAAAATCCTAGAGAACAAATAATGAATAGGATGAAGAGTTAACTAGAAGGCAATCGGTATGGATACATTACTGGCTGAACAGGTGAACCATCTATCAACACGATAAAAATAATTATTCACATCCACATCCTATTTTTGGCCACGTGCAAAATGTCCAGGAAGAAAAAATAACTCTTGTACGAGAAAGTTAAAAAACAACAACCTTCTTTAAGCTATCCCGCGAAAAATAGCCAGCAGAATAGCATTGTCTATGTTACTTAGGCCCATAGGGGAACATACGGCAAACTTATAGGTATCCCGTATATCCAGTCGAGTCGTAGCTGAAAAAAACCGAGCACACTTCGAATGCATCAAGTGCCCAGCACTGTCCGGAGTTAGGTATTGTTCTCTTGGTATAACTACACACAAAAAGATCTAATTTACAGGCTACGGAAGCGTTATGCTTTCCGTGATGCAAATTAGATGAACCTATTGCGTTAATTGTCAAATAATGGTCTAGTTCTAGTAACTTGCCGCACTTAAAAGTATATTTGTCGATATTTTCTTCGCAACCAAATTAGAATTTTAAATATGCTAGATTTTGAAATATATTAAGCAGGATTTAAGTTATATTCAATTCGAAATATATATGTTAAAAATTAATTATTTTATTTTATTTTAATAGCAACTTTACATAAAAACTTAACATTATCCAATAATAAATTTTTTATTGGATTTTTTAAGTTTAATTTTGCAAAATTCGATCTTGTAATCCAAATAGGATGAATTTTGATTTAATAATCAATTATTACAATTACAATTTATAAGTAAAGTTTTAAAAATTGTTCAAAAAAAACCGTAGTCAATGTTTAATATTTCAAAATATTGTTTTATTTTATCAGTGGAAATTTCAATAATTGTAAAATGTATAAATTAATGGTTTATATATGCAATTTTATTTATAATATTTACTATATAATTAATTAATTATATATAAAAAAAAATTATTTGAATTAAATTCCAGAAATTTAATTTAATCAAAAGTTCATTTTACTTGAAATTATATAAATTTTCATGGAAAATTTAATTTAAACAACCCATAACAACGATGAACATCAAGAATATTATGCAATATAATAAAATGTAACTAACGCAATTTGGTAACGTTTAAGCTTTATTTACGTTGCACAAGGTGGTAATTATTATGCTAATAAATTATAAAAATAAAAATTATGCTTACTTTTTTTCATTATCTTCTCTCCTCACTTGAATTTCATTTATATATGTAATTATTAAAAAGTTTTTGCAGCATAAATTATTTATTTCAATTTTATTTATAAATATTTTGCATATGGTTTTTTATTTTACATATAGATAATTTTATCTGATGTATAATTAACCTAATTTAAAATAATATTTATTATGGTGTTGCGTTTTTGAAAATTATCTGAAAATTTACAGGAGCATAAAAATCAAATAAATTAGATTTTTTTGCTTGCTGTGTGGTTTTTTACAAAGGATAACAAATTTTGTTTTGGAATTATACTTATAAGGGAAACTTTTGGCTACATCTATAGTAGTTGGTTATATTATATTTTATGCAAGAGGATGAACGTCAGTGATTTGCTTAACAACGATATAAAACCAACAAAAAATACAATTAGAAACTATTTCTAATTATTTGTATTATTTATTAAATATTTATTTTTCTATATTTTTAAGTTTTAACAGTATAAATATAAATGATATGATTAAATTTTATTATATAATTAATTAAATGAAATTTGCTTCGAATTGTGAACTGCAACGGCCAACGTCTAAAATCCAAGAGAAAGAGTTGAGAAAAACGGAAGTGCTTTTGTTAATAATCTGCAATCAGCTAACTGACACGCACGTACAAGATTGTAGTGACAGTTAGCAATAAAGTTGCGCATGCATCTTTGATATTGAGTCGCTGCTACACCACTCCCCTGCCAGTCCAGACATGTATTTTTTTAAATGTCTAGACGACTTGGAAGTTTTATTTTAAAACATATTCGAACCTAAAATTTGTGCTCTTACTTTCAGGTTCGTCATTTATTGACGGTTGTTGATATATAATCTGCTTATTAGGTATTTCGGCCGAAAGTGATGGTACATCTTCAACTTTAAATGCGGTAAAAGCTGGTTTAAGACCAAATGTCGATTGTGACGATATACTTTGGACCGTTGACATGCTATACATTTTTTTACAAAATTTCTGAATTCTTTCCACATATTATGCCAGACAAAACTATCTTGGACTAATTTGATGGTTGCCTTTGCGCATTTACGGTTGCCTTTACGCCTACAACGGAAAAACAAATATCTTTAGTAACATATGGTCTAATAAATTTACCTGAAATATTACAAATTAATTGTGTTGTGCTGCCTGTATTTTCATTAGCTTCAACTTTAAAGATTTTAATGTCTTGTGGTCGGTGAAAATTGTAAAATACTTAAATTCCTTCGCCTTCCTGAAATACTTAATTCCTTCATATATTGCTCGCAATTCTCTGTCGTAAGTAGAATATTTTAACTGAGCAGTGTTGCGTTTGCGTGTTAAAAATCCTAATTGTTTGCATTCGCCAAATTTTCAATTTGGTGTAGAACTGCTCCAATTGCCTTGTCAGAAACGTCAGTAGCAAGGGCAATATCTGCTGTTTTTGTAGGATGAACTAGTAATGTAGTGTTCGCCAACATTGTGTCATAATAAAACAAGACATTCAATTGAAACCTATAATCTATATATGCCTTTAAAAAAAAAGAAAAAGAAAAATGAAGACAAAAAAAGAAAATTTATTGTAAAAAGGAAATTTTTATTTTAAAAAAAAAACTTCAAAAATTCTTATACGTTCAAATCCTTATATAATAAGCGAACATATTTCAAATTTATTGAAGAATAAATTTCTATTATGAAATTCAAGTTTGTCGTTAGTTATTATTGTTTGTAGTATAATTTTTTTTGTAGCTTTCTTAAAAACAGGATATCTTTAGAACTTTATATAGAAGAAGATGAGGATCTATCTATAGATGATAATATGGGACGAAAGAACATCAAAAGATATTCAAAAAAATTCCCTTAGAATAAAATAGAATTTAATGTTAAAAATTTATTAGACACAATTATAATTTATGGATAAATTACTATTGAATTATGGAAATATTTGCCTACCCAGGGTAAATTTATTAAAAACTATTCTCGGGAGTCGGGACATTGAAAACTATTTAAATTATTTTAAACTTATCATTTTTTTATCTGCACTATCCATTAAATTTGTACATACTTTTACGTCTTTTTATAGGAATTATTTTACGATTTTGTAAAAAATGAAATGACCCTAAAGAGAATAATAATTATTGAAGTTATGTCAAATAAGAGAAAAAATAAAATGATTTTTGGCAATAATATTGCAATTTAAGGCTTCAACTGATATGGGTTTCAACTGAAGGTTTCAACTGATATGGGTTTCAACTGAAGGTTTCAACTGATTCTAATATTGGTTTTTACATTTACTTTTAATTTTCATCGAATTGACATGTGATAATACAGGAAAATAGTAATGTACTTTAAGTTCTGTGAAACCTAATGCTGTTAACATGTTAATTATTTTCAATTATCAGGAGACGATGGAGGGACATATTAGCGTTCTCTACAGAACAGTAAACCGCTATTTTAGTGGCAGCCTGTTAATTCAAGTTTTTATGTTTTGTTTTTTTAAATGATTATATATTTATTCTTATTAAATTGCTTTTATTTTAGCTGCTGTATCTAAAATAACTAACATTTCTTTATTTTCGGTGATTGAAACAACAGAGCTTAATCCATTGTGGATAGTAATTTTTTTCTCAGCACGTAGAAAAAGTCTAAGAATCTTACCTTAAAGATTATATCTATTTTGTTAATGGACCTACTAATAACCACACATTTTGTTAAAAACGGAAAGAAGTCACTTGCGTCTCTGATTGATTACGATTAGATACCCGATTACTAATAAACAAATTAATATATGAGATAAATTTGCACAGTTGCGATTCATTTGTAAAATTATTATAGCCTCTAAAATAAGTTTGGATACTAATTTTTATATTTATATTAAGTATTAGGCTTAGATCGATTATTAGGGAATGAAAAAATTCGTAAACCAAGTATAAATTGTTAATTCTGAAATGACACTACAAAATACGATTTATTGAAAGTCATTTTTGTAAAATTTATTTTTACTAATCCAGAATTAATGTAATAAAATTATGAAATTTTATAAATTTCAATGTTGATAATATTTCTAAATTGGAATTAAATTATATGAAATATGGTAATTAGCAATCTTCAATCCAAATTCAATTAAAATAGAAACTTAAATTGTCTTATCGATAATTTAAGAATTCAGCAGTAAAACTCATCAGTAAAAGTTATTCAACAAATTTAAATACTCGTCCTTATCGGAATCAGTATACAGTATAATATAATCAGATAAAAGTCGTTCCCTCATACGTAACTACGCTATGCTATTTAATAATTCAGTAGTCAACGTTTTTATATATAAATTTTTATATGTTAATTATATGTTGACTGGCTTCGTATTAATTATTACATGTCATTTAATATTTCCAGAACAATTTCAAAATAAATTTTATTATATTCCAGGAAATGAGATTTTTATTTCATAAAATCGATTTCAAATTAAGATTAAATTGTAATTATAAAAAATTCTTCTCAAAAGATTCTGTAAATATTTAATTTTCTACACAAAATCATTTTAATTTATTCTACCTAAAATACATAAATAATTTTATACATTTTATAATATCCTGATTTTATTCATTTCAATAAAAAAATTAAATAAATATCAACACAGAAGATAATATTCAATAAAGGATATAAAAAAATTTATAAATGTATCATATACCAAGTAAAGGACACCGTATGACATCAGATATTAACTTACCATTTATGATATTTAATGTGACAGTTACACTAGGACTATTTGATGGGCTACAGGTGTAGTTACCGGTATGGTATTTTTTTGCAACATCAATGATTAATGAACCAATCTGGAAATAAAAAATAAAATATAAATTAATTTATGAAAATATGTCAATTGAGAAATTTTTATAATGTTTGCTTTTAAGCGGGATTGCATTTGTTTTTCAAAAAATAATAAAAAATTTAAAACATTTTTTTTACAGACCTTTAACATAATAATTGTACAAAAAAATAAATATAAAATTTTATTTACAACAACCAATATTAATATTTTCCATTTTTCATTTTTCATTTTTTTTGGTAAAAATTGAAAAATGCCTGAAGTTTTTCAGTTTTTTATTTTCGTTTAAAATAATGTAAATAAAATCAAAAAAATAAAATAAAAATAAAATAAAAATAGAATTACATTTGCTTTAAAATTCTATGGAAAATGTTTTACATAAATTTTTATGTTGAATTTTAATTTACATATTTAAATATATATATATATATTTTTTTATATATATGTATATTTTTGATTCTATTTGATATCACAGGCAAAATTGTTATACGAAGAATGCTCTAAAAAATTATATTTAATATTTTATTTAGAAATTAGTTAGGACTTTGATTTAGAATTTAAACTAATAAGAAATTTGATAATATTTAAAAGTAAAGGCCCAATCGTAATGTGGGCGCAAACCTTTAGCGCAAATTTTGAAAATTGTTCAACATTTGGAAATCAATGAAAGCAAACACAATGCTAGCGGTCACTGCTAAGGAAAAAAAAGCTACAGCTGAGATTGAACAATGTTCAATATTAACCGCCAGCGCTAGAAAATTTTAATAAAGGAAGCGAATTTTAAATTTGACTGACATTTTTCTTAGTGACATTTTAAATAAATAATAAATATTTCACGTAAAAAATATAATAAAATATAATTTTCTCAACCACCGCCACCGCCAAAATTGCGTTTGTACTGGATTTGTCTTGGCGGGGCAAAGAAATCTACAGCTACCGCTAAAGATTTGCGCCCACATTACGATTAGGCCTTAAGAGTGAAATAATATTTAATATCTTTTTAATGAACTTTTCAATTAACCTCGTTAAGCCTGGGATACATAGTTTCTATCAGTTCAGTTCAGATTCAATTCGACTCGATTCTATTCGACTGGTTAAGAAAATTGAACACATAGCTATCAATTGCAATCGCATAAATAATATAATATTTTTTTTTTTAAACTGTCAAATGTTATTCCTCCTGAGATTTCCTTCAGTTTGGATTCGCAAAATTCCAATCGTTCTAAACTCTTTCGATTCGATTCATTACGATTCTACCTATGTGTCCACTCAATCGATTTCCCATACAAAATATATGAAGACGTTAAATTTAAACATTACTGAACGAATCGAAACTATGTAGCGCACCGGTTAAACTGCATATTCTTATAATAGCAACCATGATAGAAAATTCGATATTAACCAGACAATTTGCTAATTAAATTTATATATTAATATTTTTCTATAGTCCTTTTTCGATTTAAGTGGCTAAAGGCAAGTGAGTTTTAATTTTGAATCCAACAAAACTAACCAAAAATGATAGTAAAAACAAATAAAAATTATATATTTTTTAAATTTTTAGTATACATATTTAAATAATCTGAAAAATTATATATTTGCCTGTGACATTTTTTAATATTATTACATATAAATATAAAAAATATTTGAATTTTTCAACATACAAAAACAGGAGGATAATAAATTAAATAACATTGTAACATAAAATCAATAAATTAAATAATCAAAATAAAAAAATAAATTTATACATAATTCTATACCGACCGTTGTTTGTTCTGATCCATCCTCTGCCATTGGATCCAATTCACTTTTATCCATTTGCATACGAATACCACGTGAATTTGTATCAGTTAATTGTTTAGCACCATGTGACCACATTATATAAATTGGTGGTTCTAATGCACCACGTACAATACAACGTAATACAACAGTACTGCCAGCTTTAACAAAACGATCTGGTTCACCAACAATTTCAGTCTTGGGAACTAAAATTGATAAAAAATTGAATAAAAATTAAAAAAACAAACAAACAAATAAACAAATATTTAAATATAAGATTAATTTATGTTAAGCTTTAAAGGATTTAAAAACTTGGATATATTAGGTATATAGAAAGCTTAGATATCCTTTTTATAAAAATCGACCAAAGTTACTACTTATCTATGTTTTTTTTTCTGTATAATAGCTTTCAACCAAAAAACAGGACATCATACGCTTATACGACCTCGAAATAAGTAAGCTTTATGTATCCCATGAATAAGCAAATTTATACAATCTTTTAATATCGTTTTTTATTCTTTAGTTTAGTTTCTTTATTGTGTTTGTAAGCTAAAACTATGTCTGAAAATTATTTTGCATAATACAAAAGAGTTGATTTTTGTTTTTCATTTTTAGGATATCTTTTAAAAGGATGAATCGTTGTATAGTAGTATTTAAAAGGATTTTTATGTAAAGTGTAATAGGAACAGTATTTTATGTAGATTATATTTTGTGTTTTGAAATATTATAAGACGACAGAAATGACTTTTACGATTTCAAGACTGTATTCATATTAATATCGTTTTTATCACAAAATATTTTTAATATTGAAATTTTTGTTATTATTATTCAGTACTAGGAAACAAATATAATTGTATTAAGAAATATATTTCAAGAAAAAGGATTTTATTATCTCAATATATTTCCAATTAAGGTTTTTCTTCCTGTTTTATATTATATTTGAAATTTCAAATTTATTTAACAAAAATATTAGAGTTTTAAGATATTTAAAAAATTTACAATTAGAAATTTTTTTTAGATTTTTAGATAGAATACAAAAATTTAATGTTTTCTTTCTGAAATTCAAAGTATTTCAAATTAAATAACAATTTGAATAAATTGTTCTATAATAAAACCAAAAATTTAAATAAAATTTCACTAAAAATTTAATAATAAAAACGATTTCTATCATTTACAAAGTTGATACCGAAATATTTTACAAATCTTGTAATTATTTAATGTAAATCTTGTATCAATTTACAACTTTTACAAAATTTATTAAAAAAATAACTTAGTGCCAACAAAAATTTAATGAAATATTTGAAAAGTTTTTACACTTATTTCTAATATTGAAATATAATTATTTGTATGTAAACTTACCAACTACTTGAAGATATACTCTGGCACTAATTTTTGGCTCTGTTGATACTTGGCATTCATATAATCCAGCATCACGAGCTTGTACATATTTTATTTGTAATGTCCAAAATTTATCTGGCTGTTTTAATGCTAAAAATCTTTGATCTGCTATAAAAACAGCTCTGGAATTTTACCAACAAAAATTTGAAAATAAAAAGAATATTATTAAGTATATAATTGCAATTTAAAATATATTATATAAAAAAACTTTTTATATTTCTTTAAAGATATAGAAGAAAAGTTAGCATTACTCGTATAAATAAATTGAGACATTTTTCGGTGGAATTTCTATAATTTTTGATATTAACATTTACAAATTTTTTGACATAAACATTTTTAGTCCAATTTCAAGTATTGTTTATACTTCGTAATATGTACATCTTATATAAATAAATAAAGTAGCTTATAAGCCCTGCTTCAAGTCAAGCAGCCCTCAAGTTTTGGATTCAAATTCCTTTGAATCTAACCTTGCATGTGGGAATGCTCATCCTCGCTCAAGCAACTGGCTACAAACAACTGAGTCACTCTGATGTGGGTGCTGGGGCCTTAGGGAATATGCGGTAACGAAATTGCCGCAAAACTAGCTAAGACAGCAGCTGACGGGCCCCGAACCATTTGGCAGCAGGAAATAAAGGAATGAGATAAAAAAGAGAAATAAACAGCCTGGGTTGGGAGGCGAAGATTCGTACCTCTGCCTTGACGGCCTCTTTATAATCTAATCAAATCTAACCTGCTTCAAACGGTTAAAGCAATGGGTGAAAAGTTTATTGACTGCATAGACACAAGGAACAATAATATATAACCTGTCACAATAATAGCCTATAAATGTATGTTGGTTCGGATCAAGCATTGTGTGTAAGTTTGAACTCTTTCGGCTTAGTAGTTTCAGAGCTTATCATTGATTACAATTTTAAATTTTTATCTTATATTGTTATATAAAAATGAATGAATGTAATACTGATTGTGATTAATCCATAATTCACAAGTAATTACTCATAACTTTTATTGAAATTAATACTTTAAAATCGTAGTTTTTCTGGAGGCAGAAAATGGATGGCAAACAAGAGGACCATTGACAAACTTCAATTTATTCATAGACAAAAAAGTCTAAAGAATAAACTATACTGAATTTTAAAGAGGTTTGGAATATAATCTAATAGAACACAACCACGAAAAAGGAGATCTGATATAGAAAGGTATCAATCACAAACCATACAAATTATCATAATTAATCTCATTCGCATAGAGCAAACACGAAATTGGAATTCGTTTACAAAAATATTAGTAACACAATCAAAACTGACTAATTTTGTGATATACATTACTCTAGTTTTAGACTATAGTTAAAGTGATTTGCGGCAGGATAATTAATTTATACTAAAAATAGTAATTAATTATGTATTAAAATTATATTTTCACTGTTAATTTAGATTACGTCACACTTTATGAAATTCAAATAATTTTGTTCAAGATTTTATATTTATTTATTAATTATTAAGTATATTTTTGTCATCTGATTAATAATTATAAAATGAATTAACATAATTGCAAAGATATTTTCATTAGAATTCAATTTAAAAGATAAAGTTAACAATGGCAAATAATGTTCTATAAATTTCTGTTAATTAAATTTACCAGATCCAATACAAAAAAAAAATATAGGAATAGATAAATCATTAATCCTAAATGATTTTCTTTAAATTCCTCATGCAAAATTCATAGCACTTTATGTAATGATTAAAATTTGAAAACTTAAAGTAATTATTGTCAATTCAATAAACTTTCCAGACTGTTCTATGTTTCTTAATGTTTGATTCATTAGTTCGAATATTTAAAATTTTGTAATTCACCGATAAAATTATAATTTTCAAATCATAACAAAAATTGTCATTGAACTTGTTTAATTATAGGTAAAATTTCATTAACGAAAAGTTTCTATTAAATGATTTTACGAATACAAAGCGACTTTATTTCAATACAAAAAAAATAACACAAAACTGATTAGAAAATATTACAATTTTCATTGAAAATTTATATTTTTTTCCTCATTGTTTTAATCAAATAAAACACTTTCATTTTGTATTCCAATTCAGGAAAAATTTCACTTCATCTGTGATGTTATTTACCGAAATTTTAGCAATTTCCTTGAAAATATCTGATTCAATTTATTATTTATTCTTAATTCAAAAATCATATATAAATATCCAGCAGATATACAAATATAACTATACAAATATCATCAGTCATACAACAAAATTTTAAATTAAGATGTCATTTTATACAGGGTGGAGCATTTACTGAATTTATATGTTCCATTAAATGGTCAAGCAAATTGTGGTAAACTTTTGAATCATTAATAATGTAAACCACACAAAATATTCTGCATATTATCTATTTGATAAATGGCTTGCAACATTTTTCATGAATCAAAAATGAAAATCATTTCTTATATAAATTATCCTTTAATTCGGAATTGACGTCTTCAGAAATATGATTTTTGTCCTTTTTTTTAAAAAAAAAAAATACTTTTTGCCCTGATTCTCGTATTGTTCTGAGTCTTCAACTTTTTCGTAATTTGAATCTTAATTCAAATTTGATGAAATACTGCAATTATTTGTAATTTTTTTCAAAATATATAAACCACCCTGTATTATTTAAACTACAATAGAGACAAACCATTGTTTAAACACCACATTCATTTATCATTTTGGATATCCTTCCGGAAATATATTCCGGAATGTTAGTTCTGTCCAGGTTTATTGTTGAGGTTTTTCTAGGTCTGTCGATTTTGATTTTTTTTTCTGTATTTTGGTTTAATTTCCAGGGTGTAAATGGATAATGTTTATAGACAAAATTGATATATAGAATATTGCTGGGCAACACGATTGGAATAATAGTAAAAAGATTTCATTAGAGAATTCACCTTAAAGTTATGTTATTATCATATCGAATTCGAATGAATATAAATTTATATATATAATAAGTATGTAAGTCCATCTGAAAACTCTTAAAACGTACTACGTTTTCAAGATTTATAATTTTTGTTTCACAAATATTGAAATTGAAATTTTGGCTGACATTATTATTCAAAATTAGGTATGACTTTCATAATTATGTTGTCCTTTAAGTTATTTCGTAAGTATCTCAATTTTGCATTTTTTGGATTTATCTCTCTTAGCCATTAATACATAAAATGAAGATTTGTGTTCGCCAATATCAACATTCGTAGGTCTTAGAGACTACATACCACGATACTTATGTCTGGATACCATGATAGATATCAATTAATTTATGGTTATTCCTTAGAGTATCATTTGGTTAATAAAACAATTTTAAATATTGATTTATTTTTGATATTTTTCATATTTATTATGTAAATTATTAAATATATTTGGAATTTAAAAATTTAAATCTTTTCCATAATTATAGAATTTGTATTATTAGGAGGCCACAAATAATTTATAATTTATTATGCTGGAGTTACAATGTTCGCTATCATTTCGCTCTCAATACGCAATAGGTGTCAAAATAAACTTGAAATGTATGAAATTGTATGAAGGTAGTTACATTGATCGCAACCGTTTCGCTCTCATTTCGCAACTACAGAAAAAGTTGTAACTTTCAACTTTTTCACTGTATACTCGTTGATGTGTCAAAATAATTTAAACTGTAAACAAAACAATGTTTATAGAAAATTTAATAGAAGAAGTTAAAAAGTATCCAATTTTATACCAAAAATCATCAGGTAAGTGACTTAAAACTGTCATTTAAGAACAAATTAAAATTCTCAATTGTGACTACTGCGTAAATCTGTGAAATGGGAGCGAAATGACAGCGAAATAAAAACGACATTGTAACTGCAGCATTTTGAATATAATTTGAATTGATATAATATTTTCTATACATGATGGAATTATGAATAATTAGAGATTATTAAAAATTTAATTTAAGTAGAAAAACATCCCTTACAATTTTATCTGCAAACAAGATAGATGATTTAAAAAAAAGACTGATTTATTTAATTTCATCAAAACTAACCATATAATTCTAAACAATTCACAATAAAGCCATTATTACAAAACATTAAAATAATTTATTTTTCAACTTTTATAAATTATCTATAAATTTCGTAAAATAAATCTTTATAAAATTTATATTTATCTAATTTTCAAAATATTCCAATTACATATTTATAATGATGTAAAGGAAAATGATACATTTTAATATCTTTTATTTTAAGTAATTTTTCAGAGTTGACCGAAATTCTTTGGTTACACAAAAAAATTATATAATTAATCTTACAAAATGTCAGTATGGATGCATATATGTAAGAATTTTTTTTATGATAACAAATTTCTTAATTACCTGTCAACAGTTAGTATGTGACCATCTCGAACACGAACCCATGATACTGATTTATTTCCTAGTTGTTTTACCTGGAAAAAAGAAAATTTGTATAAGAAAATTATAGAAATCTAATAAGAAAAATAACATTAATATTAAATTGGGCAGAAAAGAAAATGAATAGAAAAAATAGAAAATAAGGAAAATTTGTAAATTTGTAAATTATAAAAAAAATAGAGAAAGAAAACTATAAGAATACATAGATTGTCTAATAAATTAGAAAAATCTGTAGGTGTTATATTTTATTTGTTGTGGTTAACACCAAAGGGATTGAAGTTTTTATTTAAAAATTTTCCTTTTTTATTTTTTTATTTTTTGATTAATGGGATTCCGAAAAATTATTTTCATATTAACAAAGTTTTGGTGTATCCGAAATAAAATTATATTAATTACATTTTATCGATTTTTAATATAATTATTGAATAAAATTAGAACAGTTGCTTAGTGTTATGCTGAGACGTGGACTGTTTTCAACTATATGAAAAAATAAAACATTAAAATTCAAGGTGATTTTAATTTTAAATCAGTATCAAATATTAAAATTTACATTTATAAATTTAAGATTTAGATAATTACTGACAGTTGAAGTAATTTTTCGGCCATTAAAAGTGGTTTAAAATTACACTACATTTTCCTATTTCTTTAATTCTTTTAACCATTGGTTTATATTAGATTACACCTTAAATTAGATTTCGTCTGTCTATATATAGGCCTGAAAATTCTTACGTTTAGACGAACATGAGAATTAATTGAAATAGCCACAATGAATTTAAAAAGTAAACTGTATTAAAATTAAATGGTAAAAGGTCACTTTTGGTGAATGCAGTAATGAAATCAAGGAAAACCGGAGTAATTGTCATTTTCTTATTACTTCTTCTGAAAAATTACTCCCTCAACCAGCGGTAAGGAATTGTGTAGTCATGATGATAACAAGTAAATCAGTAACAATTACTCACCACAAGAGGTAAAGGATTATTTTGATAGCAGAATGATAAAAAAATTAATTAACCAGATTATCAAAGGAACAACAGAAATAAAGGGTTTTTAAACCAATGTATTACTTCCAAACCCATTTTCCAATATAAAATTCGGATGGGAATGTGAACATTTCGATTATCATACCATTAGTAAATAATTTTCAAGTACCAAATAATTAAGTTTAGAAAATTTCATTATTTAATTATATGTATATAAAATATTAAAATATATTTCAGTTTTAAATGACAAATTAGTTCGGGAACTTTTACATAATTATTATTATTAAGTTAAATTTTAATTCTGTAATCTCTAAATATTCTAATATTTTATTACAGAGCCAAATGATGTAATAATTATCAATCTTTTTTTATCTAAACTTACAGTGATTGATGCTTTTTTTAAATTTAAAATGTTTTATGTGAAAATATAATTATCAATCTATCAATCAATTTGTCAGCATTTAAAATTTTATGTTAAAAAAACTCTCTTAATTTTAACAATTTTATTCAACTATTTTGGTGATACTCTAAGTGTTATAACGACCAGAATGTGGATTCGTCCAATACCAGTTAATTAAAATTACTAAGATTATAGTGCTGACAAAATTGAATCTCTTCATTGACTAGTTTTTGACCTTAGTATTATATAAATCTGTCAAAAAAACAATTTCTTTTATTATAAAAACGACCGGCTTGTTTTTAACCTAAGTATAATGAGGAATTTGATATCTTCTTCACTTATTAATCGACAAAAATTAATCAACCAAAAATTGTATAGACAAAAAAAAATATTTATAATTTTAATTTTCATAATTTTCTTGATGGTTTTTTTTTTTTTAATTGGAGTATACTTTTCAATTTACTTTATTATTTATTTATTTTTCACTTTCTACCTGACTGAGTTTATTTAATAAACGGCAATGTGATCTGAATTAATGAATATTTATAAGTTCCTATACGTACGTACATAAATGGTCGTCCTTTTACTAAAAAAATAAATATATAAAATATTTCACAATATTTATATACATACTTTTTCCTCTCTACCTAGAAATTAGTAACTCATTTATTAAAACAAAAAATAATGACGTTTTTCTAAATAATTGGAATTTTTTACCCATAACAAAAATTAAAATTCTAGTAGACAAACAGAAGCTAAAAATATAGTACATAAGAATAGCTAATTTGAATACAAAAAAAAGGGTTGATAGCTATACAAAATGAAAAAAACATAATTATGCTAAATTGGGAGAAAGGACGAAATAAAAAAAAAACGAACAACAAAATGAAAACATTTTTATTATTTCAATTTGAATATTTTTCAATTATTTTATTTTCATTTTCTTGACTGTTTTCCGTGCGATGTTGATTCAATTAATTGTTGGTTTGTATTTCGAATATTAATCCAATATTACCACCACCTACATAGATATATAAATAGTTTCCATAAATTTTCTTTTTTTTTTTTTATTTGCCACATAAATATGTTTTTATTAATTTTTCCTTATGCTTAATTCTTCAATAAGAATTACCAATACGAAATAAAAATATTACACTAAAATAAAAAAAATATGAGCTTCTGTCATTGAATGGCCCGTTGTGTTGCATTGCAGCAAATTAAAAGTCATATTATAATATTAAATAATTATGTATATTTAATAAAATCGAAATTCCCTGTAGACTTAATTCACAGTAATTGTGACATTTATAAATTACCAGCGTTTTAATTTGAATTTGTTAATTTATTTGGAGCTACCCAAAAGTATAACGTACTTCAATAACTTCAATATCGCCATCCCTCTTAAAATTATTGTATTTACGTATTCATAGATTAGATTAGAGTTGATTTACAGGAACAGCCGCTATTAGTCGTAATCGATGCTGCCATATGGCTTGTTGAAATTTCCATTTTCTAATCAAGCAGCATAGCCAAGAGACCTGTAATATCAATAAAATAATGTAGTTGAATAAGTGACATGGAGGCGATATTATGTAACTTCCTGTTTTCTCATTAGCGACTTGCATTCATATATTATATTTGCGTTCTACTCTCTCATATTCGCCTTCACAAAATTTACATATTTAATCTTCCGATTGTGCAAGTCTGTGTAGATGCTTTTTAAGTTTCAAGTGTTCTGAATTTCCTCCTATTCATTCCAAGCATTTCCTTAGCTAGTAACTAGTTTTAGATGAACCAGATATGAAGATCTTCGAATGTATTATACCTATAACTGCCTTTTTAAATAAGTTTTTTTCGAATCTCACAATTTGGGTCTTTTGAAGCTACTTAAGCTAAGTACCCGAACGAGTCTGGTCCTTTACATGTCTCATCTGCTCTTTCCTTTGCAAAGACTTTCGCTTCTTCGATTTTCCTTCAAATCCTACATAGCATTACTCAGTTTTCCTTCTCTAAGGTTATTAAGGACTGATGACAGTCTAATAAAAGTCTTTGGTATGAATCCAGAGTATTAAAGCGCTGTCTGGCTTGTGATAAATGTATTGACGTATATATAGTATTATAGAAATAACATAGACAAATAAAATTGTTATTTCT
The DNA here is from genome assembly GCA_963920725.1 of Rhamphomyia laevipes. Lineage (NCBI taxonomy): Eukaryota > Metazoa > Arthropoda > Insecta > Diptera > Empididae > Rhamphomyia > Rhamphomyia laevipes. Next base: position 45,376,943 of record OY987257.1, on the reverse strand, counting down.
ACAATCGTTCCTGAATCCTGACATTAGTTAACGCTGAAACTTGTCTATTTATAAAAGGTAATAAATTTTTGGCTTTTTCTTACTAAGTTACCTGAATATACTCTCCACATAATTAAAATTAGTAAATATAATATTTAATTTTGAAATTTAAAGATCAATTTGTACTAAAACAAACTTAATCAATTTAAAAAGAAATTTGTTTAATTTTTTTTTCAGTGTATTTTCTTTTTTAGTTAAGAATTGTGCTCTTAAATTTGTTATAAAAAAAATTATATTTCATTTTACGTTTGTATAAAAATAATGTAGGAAATTTGTAATTTCCTTTTTAAATTCACTTTTGTTAAATATATACTTCAAAAAACTTCTTAATTATGAAAACTTTATTTTTTTTTTAATTATAAATGTATATTTTAATATTAATTGCAGCATATTTCCTTACAAAGAGTTGTTTTTTTTTATAAATGGTTTTGGTTTCTTTCAAATTATTCTGACGAAAAATAAAATAATAAGTGTAGCAAATATATAGAATTTTCTATACTCTGAAACGTAAAGAATAATATTAATTTCAGCTATTTCCATTTTTTAAATTTATCAATCCATTACGACACATTATTAGTTATTACATAAATTCTTAACCTATGAAATTTTAGAAATTCTCGTATATAGAAAGAAAAATCTATTTAAGATTTTTAGACCCTGACAATTCACAAATTATTCAATTATCAATGGACGTTTCGTAAAATTAATAGAGTTTTGAAATTATGTTAATTATTTATGTACATTTAATAAAGTGTTAAAAATTATTATTCACAAAATTAATAAATAAAAATTTAAAAATAATTTATTTTCTATGTAATTTATTTTTTTATTTATAATTTATAAATGATATTTAAATGAAAGGAGCAACAAGACAGGATAAATTGAACTAAATTTTATTTATATTTTTTATTTATTTATTAGAATATTTACCCACCCTACAAGGTAGATAAGCGTGTGTTCCAATTTGTGTAGTTACATTTGTTATAGCATGTCCTTCTAAATATGGTTCAGTAAAACGTGTACTTGATCCTTGTTGTTGTTGGATTTGTTGTGCCGGAATTGGTATATTTTCATGTACAATTATGTTGGATTGAACAAATTCTGAAATATTGAGGAAAAACAATTCAATTAATAAAATTCAATTAAATTAATATTAAATTATTATGAAAATATAATTTTACGGTTTATTTATCATACCATTTCTAAAATAAAGACAGAATTATCAAAATTGCGATAAGAATGTGTGAAAGTCTGTTGATTGGAGGTTTATACACAAAATTTTTGGTCCTATCAACATTGATGTATTAAATACAATCAATTGAAAGTGTAAAACTAAAAATTGTTTTGGTTATTTCATATTAAAAGAATAAACTTCAATATTCACTAAATTTGCCTATGATTTTAAATAGAAAATAAAATTCTTGACATTTGAAAGAATTTCCTCAGGAAGTGTATGGACTGTTAAATATTGAGTTATAATTTTGATAATATCATTATTTTCGGTACTATCAATCAAAGTTTAATTGAGAATTACTTTTAAAATTTCATAGCATATTATTTTTTCCAGAGATAAGATGAATGTATCAGAAACATAGACAGTTTTACCGCACCGTTTAATTATATCAGCAAAGAAAGATGATTGTGTTGAATTTAAATGCTTAAGAAGCATGTAATGTTGTTTCTATTTAATTAAATTTTACCCAATATTTACCCAAATTTTATTTTAATATCTATGTCGTCGGGTGAGTTCTTAAATGATACATACGACATCAACTTAGTTTGATGTAAAATTGATTTGAAAACCAAAATCATCTAAAACTACTCGCTTACAATTAGTTAAGACTTATTATCAAACATTAATTACAAAAATTCTAGGACCTACTGCAGAACTTTTGGCCTCTGCAGAACTAGAAACTTGTAAAAACCGGTAATTTAGCATTACATTTCTCTGTAATGATAAAACTTATCGGAATATGGATAACAGTAAAAGAATGCACAAATTCTAAAACTTAAGAATCTGTTTCTAAGTAAAAAATAAAATAAAATGGCGTATGTTCCTTACAGAACTCGACCGACGATATATTAAAGAAAATTACTTGCTTAAGTTGATTAAACTTTGAAGTTAAAATATTAATTAACAAAATAATACGATAATCATGAAAAATATTCTCCTTTTAATTTCCTTTAAACAATACTAAAATCCATTTTATAATTTTCCATTATCCTTGTTAAGATACAATTACAAAATCCTCACAAAATCAACACAGTTGCAACTAAAATTCCCCATTCATTATAAAATATATTTATCAACGTGTTGACAACTTGGTAAAATGGAGTCTTATCGTTTGTGGGTAAGTTTACAATTCAATACGTGGATAGAAAATATAGAAGAGGTAGACAACATGTTGAAAACTAGGTTGTACAATGTATGGGCAGAATAATAAAAGAACTTCCAATAAAATTGTTCATTCAAATTGTAATTTAAAATTAATTTAATAACTAATTTATATTCATTATCAATTTTACCACAAATCTAAAATTTAGTTTTCTTCTGTATAGTTTTTTAAAATATATTCAGAGAAATACAATACAAAACTTATACTATTATATCCTTATACCTATACTATTAAAAGATTCTTAGCAACTAATTGAATAAACAATTTTTTTTTTTACATTTTTACTATTTTATTCCATTTATTTTTTTCAAATCCTTCTATTTTCATGAGGCATTTACGAATAAATTCAATTTAAACATAAAAATTTACATTGAATACGATTCCAAATAAAATTGCAAAAAAAAGGATATAAAAAAACAACGCCACTGACAAAGTTGTTATTAAAAGGACATTATTTATCTCACTGTTAACAATTTTATATTGCATTTAAAATGACAGAATTGCTAAGCTAAATGCACACATTTAATAATAGTAGAATTATGTCAAAGTGAATAGAAATTTAATGGAATTCTCTTTATGTTTTTGTTCTTATTTCTGTTTCGTTTTTTCCCCCATTTTTTGATACTCTTTGGCTATATCCTTGAATAGTAGTAATTGGGAAAAAAAATATATTTAATTGATTTCTTTATGTTGGGATAAAGTGCAATTAAAAATGCAGAAAAATTCATAAAAAAATGAATTTTGTTAGGAAATTTTAATTGGAAACATTTTACAGTACAAGGATATTTTTGAAAATGTATTAATTTTTAAATAAATTTACGTAAATTTTATATTAAATTATTATAATAATTGAATTAATAAATTTTATAAAGGTGTATATTAATTTTTTTTTAATTGAACAGTAAATGTTAATTAATTATCCTAACAACTTTAAGTTTAATCAGATTAATTGTACGAATAATGAAATCAAATTTCCATGATTCTGTATGAGATTAATTTTAATTAACAAGCTTTCGACATCATGTTTCATTTAATGGAACACTTCTTCACAAAAACGTTAATTTCATTGTGTTTGCCCATATCATTTTTTGTATTCGGTTATTCGAAAGAGTACTGGTGTCAAAAAATTAATTCATTTATCTTCAATTATTACACTTGATGAAATCGCTTTTGTTTCCGAATTTCGATTATTATTCCATTTTCATACGCATTTTATATATCTATATCTAAACACTTTCAATATTAATCTTCTGAGTTTATATTAGCATATTTTTTCTTTTGGAGCTACTAATTTTATATAGATTCCGAACCATACGTTTCTTTATAGTAAAAAACATTAAATTGAAACAAGCTAATGACTTTAAATATAGTGAGACATTTGTTGTCAACAAATGGTTTCAAACGTTAGCACTTCTTCCAGTCTTGAAATCTCAATTACATATTGGAAATTTGATATAACTTTTAAGCTGAATGAACTTAGGGCGACATCGATGTTTCGTTCTGACTTCAATGAGATCTATAATGCATGACAGCATCGCACATTACCATTACGCCACCACCGCTCTTCCATATTATAACGAAGGTAAAAAAAACTAGGAAAATTAATTATCAATCCATTAATAACGATAATTAAAATGAGACAAACGAGCTCACAGACGTAATGCACAGATGGGCGAAAAAAAATGCTTTTAAAAAATTCTGTACTATTTATATATTAAACATTTGCTGAAGAGCCATCTACCATAATTCTTTTAATTAAAATTCCATTTTACGAGTAGTTGAAAAAATGCATTTGCTGAAACTTTTGGGATTTTCAATGTGGGAAAGTCAGAAAATATTGATGCGTACATCAGCCGATGACATTTTCCTGTCGTCAGATTTTAATTAAATTTGGCACGACCGTTCATTTCGAATTCATCCTCATGCGCGTACAAAAGAGATTGGTACTTTCAGTGTGTAAATGTTAGTACTTCGCGTTTATGTGAAGACCCGTGTTTTTTGACAACATGAGCTCGGTATCGGTACCTTCAACGTTCCATGATAAAAATTTCGATTAATATTTCATATGTTCTAGCTAGAAAATATAGTAATCATCTGATTTCAATGAAATATTGTACATATAATTAGTATTTTAAATCACTATTGAACTTATCTTACTACGAGTTATCTACTCTCCTTAGTTATTTAATAGCTTTTTTCAAATAAAACAATTTAAATATTAATAATAAAAGTTTATAGTAATTGAAATTTTCCCAGTTACAAATTTCTAATCATATAGTTTTAAAAACTGAAAATCCTCATTTATGGTTCAATCAAGCTCGACTGACGACGGACGCGACAAGAAAAGAATAAAAATTTTCGATGGAGCAAACTCGACGATTGATACGGACTATATATTTTTTAATGGACAGTTTATAAACAATTTTTTTTTGTAAACAAAACTATATAAATGTACTTATACTTTAAATAAATTTTTAACACTTATAATTCACTGAAAATTTTTTTGGAATGTCAAATAAATTCATTTTAATTCAAAATTTTGAAAAGTACTTATTTTATATCCGTCGTGTCCGTTGAAAGTTGAAATCGATTGAACTTTTGCGTGATGCGTCCGTCGTGACCTTGCTCACTTTCATATATTCCTATACATTTCAACTTTTTTTCGACATTTGAATCCGTCTCCGTTGCGTCCGTCGCGTTGATTTTGTTTGAGGAGTTAATTAGGATATTTTGTATTAAAAAAATAAATAAAAAATATATAGTATCGCCACCTATGTTTTCAAATAAAGCTTTTAGAATTAAAGTTGTGAAGTATTATACTTCCACCATAAAATGGTCTATATAAGTCTATGTATACACTTATGCTTTCAACTTAAATTGGTCGTATATAAAATGTATCAACTATTAAAAAAAAAGCACTGCTAACCTATGGGTGGTCCAAAACTCGTAGTTATTACATACTTTTAAAAAAAATGATACAAACCAGTTCACAAATTATACAATTATTCTCTAGACTAGAATACATCGAATATAATGGCAAAATGAATTCATTACTGAACCTATAGCAATTATAATTATTTTGATTTTTCAAAAACTTGTGGTATATAACTTAAAACAGGTTCAATCTATATGGAATTCAATTGAACTAAATCAAAAAATTTATATATATTTGCTTTTTAATGTTTTATATGTTATTATGTTTTATGTAGAAACTATATTAGAAACACCTGCACTCTAAATGTCATTGGATTTTTCAGAAAACGTTTCCTATTTATTCTATGTTTTGTTTTAAAACTTCCGCGAATGTGAATCCTTTTATATCTCAAGAGATAATATCAAAATGAAAAAAAAAAAATCTAAAGCAAAATAAAACACAATAAATTTAAATACTAGAACATGAAAAGTTGTAGGGACGTAATAACTAGATGAAAAAAATCTATACTTTTAGTTTGCAACTTTTTATTATATTCAAAAAAATTCTATGATATTTTTTTTTCTTCTTTTATTTTATTTACCTCTACATAATTGATGGAAGGTTAGTTTAAGTGTCAATATATATATCTATTTATGATTGTATATACGTGGAGCGTGGAGCATTACATTTCCTGGCATATATTTCAGGTCATTAAACACATCGAAAATTTTGTATTAATTAGAACTTATAGGATGCCAAAATAGTATTTTTTTTTTAGTTCTGTTGACAGAATGTTCAATCATTTAATTGTTCAATTACTCAAAAAGTGGTCTGAAGAAATAATTTGCAGTGTTCTATATTGTGTGCTGAGAAAAATTGTAAATAGAAATAAGCTAATTTTGTAATATTTATATTTCTAAGAACTTGTAATATCAATGCTATTTAAATGCAAAATTTCACATATTCAAAATCAAAGTAAATTTAAAAATTATGTTAAATATTGCTTATAATCTTATAAATATACCGAAGAGTATCAATAAATATATAGTTATGATTTATGAAATATTTAACCTAATTTCTTGCTGAAATAAAAACTTGCATAAAGACATCTGAATATCAGAGCTTACCAATGCAATTTGCAAAATTTACCTAAATAAAATTAAAAAGATTGTTGAAATTTCTATTATATCTTGATGGGTTCAATGAGTACGATTTGCATAGAAATTCAAAGTATAAATGTTGTAAGGAAAAAGATTATAAATTTGTTTTATGAGGAAATTTAGTTATAACTTTTATTTTTAATCTATATTTTCTGTTTGAAGTTAAGTAAATTACAGTATAAACCAGTAACGTGTGGTCTGAGGTGCAGAAAACACCATACCGATTTGAGGATAAATAAAAGATTGTAAGTAATTTTTCTGAAGACATTTTATAAAATTTTTTATTTTGTTTCATATTATTCCCATAAAATTATAGAGGGCAGTAAGATTATTTGGGTTTTTCTTAGTTTCCTCTTTTTATTCTTCTGTTATCCGTTATCACCTAGCATTAGTTAACGATTACAATGCTGTATCCTTATCGTTATATAGCTGTGTGCGTTACTTCTCCGTTGCTTCTTATTCTCGTCCAGTGAGTATTCCATAACTTTTGATTTAGGGTAATTTTTGTTCTTCCTTCAACTTTTCCTTAGATAATAAACTACAGCAGTTCATACTTCTGACTGCTCATTATGTGTCCAAGATATGGGAATTTGCGAAATTTTTATAGTTCTGAGAGTTCGTGATCTTGGTTGAATCTTCTTAAAATTTCAATATTCGTAACTCTATCTGTCCACGATATTTTTAACAAGAGTCGATATATCCATATTTCAAATGCTTCTAGCTTGTTCATTGCTGTAGTCTTTACCGTCCAACTCTCTACGCCATAAAGCGGAACATACCATACGTATCATTTTACAAATCTCATGCGTTTTTTCGTGAATTTTAAAAACTTTTGTTTGCTCCATTATATTAAATGTTAAAAGAAATTAAATGAACGTTAATAAATCCTTCAGACTGTGTTTTAAAAGTAACTGAAATTCACTGATAAAAAATTTAGGAAATTCCATAAATTCTCCTGATATCAAAAAATTAATGATATTTTTTGATATTAATTGTCCAAATTCGTTAAATCCTTACAATACAAACAAGAAAAAAAATAAAATATTATCTTAAGATTCATATATGATCAAATCTTTTAGATACTAATAATATATAGAAAATTTATTGTTTTTGACATGTTGTAATTTATTTTAAATTGCCTTTCTGTCTGAAGAATATTTAAATAAGATTTGTCTCTTGATATACACCAATACACCCAAAGGAATTGTTTGTATATATAAATTTATATCATTCTGCAAAAATTCTTATACGAATTCTCTTAGACGTATCACTTGACCCGTGTAAAATGAATTGCTTTAATTGACAGGTGTCATGTTCAAAAACAAAAGAATAATGTCTAACAATGTAAATAGAAAAAAATGTTATAAGATAAAAGGATATTAAAACAAAATAGACAATTGAGATATTCTATATTTATATGCTATTTTTGGTAGAGATTTATTAATAAATTAATTTAATTTAAGTGTGATTCCTACAGCTCAGTAGAATGTAATATAAAATAAAGGAAAAATCATAATTTTATTATCTATTTTTATTATCAACCCAATTTATGTTGCCACCAAATTCTGGTTTATAAATTATGGTTAACAAATTTGAAGTAAACTTGTAATATATACAGAGAATGTTTTTCCCATAATGGAAGTGTTGATCGCTACATTATTGTCTACACTTGAGAGCAGACAATTGAGTAGACAAACAAATTTGGTGCAGACGATGTCGACTTTCTAAGATGTGTCAAATGCAAAATTCTTAGCTTATTGTTTATCTAGCACGTGGAGTTCTATTTGAAACTTTTATTAATAATTTAATAGCTTTTAATATATTGAATCCATTTTATATTTTCGACATTGTCTACGCGTAAACTATGAGGTATGAGGTATAGAATGGACTATAGCTGGCGCGTAAGCAATGATTTAGTCCATATCACCTTGTCTACGTCACACAACACTTGGAAATATTATAATAATTACATTTATTTGATATATTATAAAACTAAAGCTGCATTTCAGTTGGTGTAAAGAACTTACCTTGCTGAGGATAATGCTGATTTCGATACAGTCGAATTAGGGGAAATACCAGTGAATAAAGCAAAATAAAAAATACAGTTCATGCTAATGTATACTTTATATGTCCCTACACATATAACCAAAATATCATAAATATTTTTGAATATTATTTTCTTGTCAACAATTGAAATTAAGAGTAAACTTTCGAGTTCAACAATGCGAATCGACTTTACAAAAATGGTTTTATAAGTTTTACCCAATTTTCTATTTTGTAATTTTCTTTAAAGATTTCCATGTTATAAAAACTTTAATTTATCCTTTTCTTTACAACAAGTAAAAAAAAAAGTAAATTCATTATTTTTTGTGTTTCTGACAAGATTTCTAGATTTATTATACAAAATCTATTTATTTATGGGAGGATTTAGTTAAAAGCTTTAAATAAATAGAAATTCCACTTAGAAAATTGTTATTTTTTGAAGGCGCTACACATTTTCTTTAGTCTTTTGTACTGCGATATTAAATTTTCAAAAAAAGAAAATGGCTTGAGATGTTCTTTTTAGGATTTGATAATTTTAATGTATTACTTTTGTTTATAATATTAAACATTGAATAGTAATCAAGTATATAATCTTAATCAATCTCGGACACAAGCTTCATTTTCATGGTAAGCATCTTTAAATGGATTAAGATCTGATTACCGATAATACCGATAATAACGAAACCAATAAAACTTCAATTAACAGGCTATCATTCACATTATAAGGACTGACAGTACTAAAGAGAACCCCGTACTCCGTTTCTCAGTACTCACCGGGTAATTCAAGCCATTAGAAATTGAAAATATCAAAAATTTTAGAACTACAGTAGAACTAAAAAATGATAGGTTCTACCAGCTATATACAACTAAAAAGATTCACCAAGGAAAAACTGAAATAGTAATACCAGCAGAAATAAATGAAAAAAACAGGTTTCCACTAGGTTAAGTCTTCCAAATTTTGAAAAAAAAACGCTATTACTTTCCTCCCCTTGTTACCTGGTAATTAAAAAGGATAAACACGTAAGAAAACTCATTTGGTTTATTACATTCCATTTATGTTCTAGTTTGCTGTAACTAAAATGTAATTCAAATGAAATTTATATACCATAATTTATTTAATTCTATTTCAGAAATCCTTAATTTTAAACACCGACAACACAAAATTCACAAAACTCTCTAAAGTGTTAATGAAAGTCTTCAACCATATTCGTCAAGTTGCATTTAACAAAAAAAAAAGGACATGCAAAAATATATTCGTGTCTATAAAATTATCTAAGCATCCTTGTTACTTTTTTTTGTGTATGCTTTCTGTTTTAATATGCAATAAATAGTATGAAAATAATACATAAAATGTTCTATAATAGAACAATGTAGCACATTATCATGACATATTGAAAAACATCGCGTAGCCGAATTACTTTTGTAATAGTTTTTTATTAACAGGATATTTTGAATCTATACTTATTTAGTATTAAGTATAACTTTAGTAGTAAATAAACATTTTTATAAGAAAAATTGTCTTCAAGACATTACAGTCTCATCTATCAACAATTTTTTAATTTCCGTTTAAACAGCCTAAAAAAATCCTTCTACACAGCGTTTACATAAGGTAACTTCAGTTTCTCAAATTAACCATAAAAATGTGCTAAATCCTTTACTCCTATATCTCAAGTGGCTGAAGTTTGAATTCTTTTTATTCCATCTTTTTTTTTACAATTTAGGTTGTCACGTATACAGAATTGCAAAAAAAAAATAGTTTTATGAAAAATCAGGTTTAAAAATCTTTATTTTTTTTAAAGTAAATAAAGAATATTTTTTTAGTTCGTCCTTATAATACCATCTGTTCGAAAGCTATATTTTTTTACGGAGAAAATCCTGTTTACTTATACACCATGACAATCTTATATTAAAAAAGAAAAAAAAAATGTTTAAATAAATAATAGAGGAAAAGGATAAGAAATAAAATAAATAGTGAAAATAATTTTTTTCAATTTTTCTTCTTATGATATTTTCTTCGTTAGAACGTTTTACTTACTCGCACTGTTAAATATTTTACAGGATCATATAAATTCAATATGTGAATACGTAACATTGAAAAACTAGATAAAAATGTATAAAAAATTTCATAAATTATCTTTATGTTTGAAACAAATACAACATAAGTATCTTAATTTAAATTGTAAATAATTATTAAATATGGAATGTTGTAATTAGGATTATAAGAAGTTATTATTAAGATTACAATAAATTAATTATGATATTCAATAATTTATCTGACATTACTACTAAACATTTAACATTACAACTTTAAGCTTAGTATCAAGTTAAAAGTAAAATTAAATTTTAATTCCATCTCCAAACATCTTAAAACTCTTCGGTGAAATAATCGTGAAAAAATTGCGAAAAATAATTAATTGTGGAGAGAAATTTAACTTAAAAAGGTAATATAAAATTAAAAAAAAAATCTAATGTTAAAATTCCGCAGTGAAATAATGTTAAAAGGATTATTTCATGTGAAAAAGTATTGGTTCGCGATCTGTTAAAAATAAACAAAAACTATGCATTTCACAACTTTTTCACGATGAACTAACTCGATATCTCTAGAGAGAAATCAGATGCGGAATTTTATCACTTCTAATTTCGCAATGTTAAATTTCAATTTTACAGCGAACTCAATACTAAGCTTTAACAGAAAATCCTTAATTTTAAATATTAAAACTAAATTACAATTTTTCTTTTTTTTCACAATAGCTCAAATCGAACCTATGTCTGCTTTTCCTAAATGCAGAGGTTTTTCTAAAATTCTATTGCAATTTTTGATGTTTCACAAAACTATTTATTTTATTTCTTGCATTTCTGTAAACGTGACAACCTAAATTGTAAAAGAAGAATTGTTTTATATTTAAAATGTGCTATGAAATGAAAGACTCAACTTGGCGTTACTTAACATCCGACAGGTAAAATAATGCAATATATATTGCAATTATCTTATCCTGTGTTTCGAAAGTGAAATAAGACCATAAATTGTGGTCTTATTTAACTATTTCCAACGATATTATTGTAAGACATTTGTGTTTTTAGCATGTGGAAGTTTCTTATTACTAACTGGTAAAGTACGAATTTAAAACTGATTTAACTTTTAGCTACTTTGATATTTTGGATTTGAATTTGTGATCTACTGTATCACTTTATTATGAACCTACCACCATATTTTTTTTTTTAAATAATTATAAATGTTGAATGTATTTAATAAAATCTACTATCAAAAAATTCCAATTTTTAAATTCCATCATCAAAAATACCAATCAGCAACCAATATCATAGTTATATGGATGACAACAATTACGCTAACGGCATCAAAAATTCCATTAAAGAAAATGCTTTTCTCGTTAGTATGTTTATTTTTCATAATATATTTTACTAATGCCTGGAAATTGTTATTGTTGCGGAAAACAATTTACAGAATGTGACATCCATTTTATGCGTTTCGTTAAACTATTATGCATCTATAGGTACGAGTACGACATAGAAGTATACACACTAATTCCTTATAAATTTGAATCAATATTTTCCTCCCTCATTCTTCTAATATATATGAAAATATGTATAGCATCGGCATCCATTTACATTTAGAATTCATTTATTTGAGTTTTATTGTAATATGTAGTAGGAAATGAAAATTTATATTATTTTATATTTAGAAATTTCATTATGAAATGAAAATTGTGTATATTTTTTAACGAAATTTATGAAAATTGAAATTTTTATTTTGAAATAATAATTATTCGAATATTTTTCATAAAACATTTTCAATCCATTAACAATCACTCACAAAATGACTTATAATTTATAAAATAATTTTCTATATAAAATGCAATGATAAGAATACTAAGAAACAATGAAATGAAAGAAAATTCTTGTATGGGAAAATTAAAGTGTGTGGAAAACTTTTGAAAAGTAACTTTAAACAAAAAAAAAATCCTATAATTGTCATTATTATTGTTCCAATTAATATGAAATTTCAATTATTTTCTAATTAAAAATTATGAAAGAAATATTATTTAATTTCTGGAATAATGTTGGCAATCAACGTAAAATATGAAATCGTGTTGGAATTTGATTAAGATCTTTTATGTTGTTTTTTTGATGAATAAGGAAATGAAATAGAGTTACAGAAATTTCGATATTTTTGATGTAATTTCTTCAAATCAAGACATTTTATAGAATTTACTATAATTATTATCAATTACTTTTATTATTTTTTTATATTTCAAGAAATTATTATTATTAAAGCTAAAAAATGTGTGTAACATTTCTATAAATATGAGCCAAGCTTATTAAACACCTTAAATTTTGATAAAAATTAAAAATATAGGAAAAGAAATTTTAGGAATTGGGCCACCTTAAAAATAGCTTAACACTTTGCAAAATTAAACCATAACAAAAAAAAGCTGGTAACTGTACGGATATAATAACAATATTGATTTATGTCCAATTGTTTTGTAATTAACAGTATCTTGGTAGCAAACAGTGCTTTGACACGAATTTTATAGAATGTGAAATTTTGATACTGACACACTGAAACTTCTCCCCCAATTTTTACAGACACAAAAAAGATTTCATTCAAATCTTATAATAATTACTTGTTTTAGAACATAAAATAAATCATGTATTGATCGGAAACTAAGCGAATCAAATATTAGTTTCCCATGAACCCACTGAAGCTACCGACTCCAAATTGTATGACTAAATCAACTTAAATCTATGCCATTCAAATCAAGTGACAATTACTGCATGATGTAGAGATCATTGAAATTGAACTTATGAAATATAATTGGGGATTTTGAAATTCCGAAATTAAACGTTACATGAACCAAGTACATGAGGCAAATGCCTTCGAAAATGGCCAGATAAAAAGTTTCATTAAATTTTTCATGATTTTAATTATTACATATTTAGATAATTTTTTTCGGTACTTCTAATACTACCCAATATTAATTTATTGCCACATCATAATATAATAAATTTAATAATGTCACTTAGATTAGCTCATTAGATTCCATGTTGTCATTGAATTATGACAATTCATCATAAATTTCACTGTTTCTATGCAAAAATTTCTGTTCTATTAGTTTTCAATTATACAAATTTGCTAATTCATCATAACCAAATTTTGCTATTGATTTATATTGAGTGGTCCAATTGATTTGTATTAATTAAGTACTTATACCTAATTAATTACAGAAATGATTTACAAACATTTTTACCATATTGTTACCATCTCTGATTCTACGAATATCTAAAATATTAGTTTTTCATTTTATTTTCTATGATTAATGCTATCACAATTTTGGTATTAGGTTATTGTAAAAAGTATTACGTTTATTTGAAAATATTATTACAGAACTAATTTAACTTTTTAACTAAATTACATCTAGCTATAAAAATGTTTTTTAGGTACGTTTACAATTGTTTTTATTTTATATTTATTTATAGATTTATTATTTGAAAACATGCTAAATTGTGCGTGATATTTTAATTTACTTATACAAATCTAATTGATGATTTTTTTCTACTTAATAACTAACGTGGGGATTAGCAATGACTATGAATAAGTAAATGAATCATAAAGGATTTTATTTATATATTTTTAGTTAGTCATTGTCAATGTGGTCTAAGTAAAAGTAAATATTTGTTTTATAATGTATGAATTAATTACAGTGACCTTAAATTATAAGCTTATAAGAAATGAGTCCTTTTGAAGTCCTCCTTACAGTAATTAAATTAGGTTGCTGAATATTATAAATGGCAATGTATTTTAAGAAGGTGAAATTGATTTAATTTTACTTATAGCTTAGTTATGTATGTAAAGTCCTTGACATATAATTAAAGACATATATCGCCGTTATGTCAGCCGAATGTCAGAATTGAAAGACTTTTGATGGAACGTTTTTGCAAAGTAATTTTGAGTATACATGAAAAGTTCAACTTTTTTTTTTATTAATTCCTTTCATTTATATTAACATTTTACTTAAGGACATAATTGTGTAAAATAATAGAAAAATTTGTATTGTAAATTACTTTTTTTTAAAAGAAATTTTGTATAATTAAAAAAATTAAATTAAATTACACAAATCATTCCTATTTTTATTATATTTTTTAGGATAAGGAAAAACTAGATATTATTAAAGTATATATAAAAATTATGAAGTTAATATTTTCCGGTTAATTAACATGTACAAAAAAAGCAATTTCATCAATAAATTCTAAGTCACAGGCAATTGATTCTTTTTTTAATATCTTTTCCGATCATTTTCAATGGAACAATTCCAATTTCCCTATGAGGATAAGAAGAAAAAAAATTCCTTTCTTTCATGAAAATTTCCTTAGTATATATATAAAATATAGAAAAATTAATCGAGAAGAAAATATTATAAAAAAAAAAATATTAAAGATGTTTACGGAAAAATCATTTTTGTTATTACAATAACAAAAAGAAAAAATTTGTTAGCAAATAATATCCCAGGCTTAACTTTAAGTATAGTAATTATAAAAAAACAAGCAAAATGAGTAAAATCAAATGCACTATTCAAAAATTCAGTGTGAACAATTCACTGTTGATAATTCAATGTGCACAAAATTATTGTTCACTCCGGAAAATTTACTGTGACCAAATCAAAGTGTGCAGAATTACTTTTTTTCCGTGACGGGGTACGAATGAGAGCTCAACGACCTTGTCGATCTATTGAGTTTATATTGTGTTTATCCATACAACTTAATAGACACTTAAATTGGCCAGTTCTGTGGTAGCGAGCAAGCCTGTTCCTAGAAGATATTATCATCTCTCTTGAAGTACTAGTTCATAAGACTGTGTCGTATTAAGAGGCCTGTTAAGGTACGTATGTTCAAGTTCTGTTAAGAGGCCTTTTAACGTTACGTATGGGTTTATTAGTTTTGTTGAGTTTGCAAATTTGTTTCAGTAGATTTTGTGATCATCTCCATAAAATAAGGTTGAGAGTGTCCTCTTAGTTTATCGCAGAATGTTCTCTCATTCAATTAGTTTTGTACTTCAGTTAATTTTTACAAGGCAATCTATCACTTCATTACCTTCAATTCTTATGTGCTGCAACCCAAATAAAAGTAACTTTATTTCATAATAAGAACAATTTACTTCCAACCATTCATTTTTCCACAATGATAAATGGTTCAGAAAAAGTGTTTATATAAAAATATTCAGCCTAACGAGGAACCACTAAACGATGAAAGATCTTATACGAAGTGAATAATTCTCACCATAATGAAATCTGAACTGTGCAAAGTAAATTCTTTACAATGAATTATCCGGTATCCCAAAAAAATGTAATGTTTTTGGTTAAAATTATCTGATTAGAAATCCCAGTTTTTATAAACGAGCGCGAAAATATTAAAAAAGATAATGAGGAAAAAACATGTTGGTGAATAGAAAAATATAAAATTTTATAATTTTTGCAATCTCCTATTAGAAATCTATACCATAGCAAAATTATAATCCTTGTTGTATGAAAACTTAACTCCTTAATACATTGTTGTTTTAAATCTATGGTTTTGTGTTCATTTTTCTATCGATTTTTATATACTTTTACAATACCTTAAGACTTCTTTCTGTATTAGTCCTTTTTTAGGTTAAAGATAAATTCGTGTTATACGTTGTTTTTTTTTTAAATATATATAACACCATATACATATTAAAATTGAGTTTTTTTTTATTTAAAAAAACTCCGGATATTAGAATTCCTTATAAAGTTTTTACCATGTCCTTTTAGATTTTTCTCATTTCATATAATTTTCATTTAATTTTTTTATATATTATAATAATTTCTCGTAATATATAAATCGAGTCTAGTGTATTTAATACTCTTGACAATGACACTTTTTGTCTACATTCAAATGAACCTTTTATATCCCTTTTTTGTGGATATTATTTTACTATAGAAAAGATTGCGTGTAACAACATTAAAATTTTATTGACGGATATATAATTTGACTATATAAAAAAAAATTTATAACATAATATAATATTAAAAAAAATTCTAGGACTCAGAGTGTAATAAAAGGAAAAATGACAGGAAAAGAGAATAGGTATAAGGATTAGGCATTATTACTTTATTTTGTATATGATATAATAAAGTTATTTAAAAGTTAAAGTGTATCAAAAAGTAAGAAAGGTACTGAATTAGGAAGTGTCTTTTAATGGATTTAGGGTTTTTTTTGGGGTTGAATGTAAAGCTAATACTAAATAATTAAATTTTAAGGAGTAATGTTTTTGCGTGTTTTTTATTTAGAATTTTTAATATTTAATGTAATAAAGTTGTTGAAATGATATTTATTTAAAAGATTATTAAATTGTCATTAAAATTATTTTGTTTAATAATTATTAAGAAATATTGAGTTATGTAGAATAAATTATTTAAATATTTAAATATAATATAGGAATAAAGGTAAAGCTTCGTTAATATATGCTTTAAGATAGTCAAATTCAGTATTACAAACATGGGAAATATTAAATATATCCTCCCGGATTCTAGGACTATTTGTTTTTACAACTGATTCATGTATTTAAGATGAAGGCTTATCATAATAAATCATTTCATCAAACCTGGCTAAATTGTGGTAACTTGGAATTTTGATAATTTGTAATTCGTATATTAACTTCAGATTTCTGAATATTAAATACTTCTGTATTTATGAAATAATTGATTTTTTCTTAGAAAATTCGAATAAAATAATTTCCATTAATATTTTTATCATCAAAGCTTCAATTTTTCTGACTTTTATTTATATTTTAAGTAAGTAATACGAAAATGTTCTTTCAGACTGTATGAAAATGAATTATTCAAAATATCAAAAGAATTTTTAAATTTATTAAATTTTTTCATTTTTGTGTACATTTAAAATTGTGCAATTTATCCAGGATATTATTAAAGATTTTGGTAAACCGAAATGATTACCTAAATAATTTAAATTTTCAAAAATAATTTTATTTCAACAAATTATGTATGTTTAATGTTTTTTTATGATAATAGAAACTTAATCGATTATTTTGATAAATGTATAAAGAAATTGAAGTTATAAATTTATATTTAATGCCAATTTCGCAATCTAAATTATGGCTTTAATAGTACGGCTATTAATTATATTTATAGCCTTTGAAAGGAGTAATAAATAAAATATTTTTTTTTTCAATTTATGTATAATATTAAAAATAAGTATCACACCGCAGGTGAGAAAGTCAATTACCATATGAATGATATGTATCATGACTAGAGCATGTTTTATATCCTGTCATGGTATCCTTGCTCATCATAAAATTCCTAGAATGATATTAATTTAAACAAAAAATTTAAAAAAACCATACTGTGTAATAACATTTTGAATCGTTACATCGTTAACATAATTATAATGTTATCGATATTCAATTTAAAATTTTGTATAATAATTTTTGATTAAAAGAAATTGATCTTTTATAATTTATATAATATTCTTACGAAAAGTTTTCAACCGAGAATTCCAAAGCTTAACCAACAAAATTTCATCTTTTATATATCTTTATAAATTGATTGCATTTATGACCTACATTATCCTAGGTCTAGAAATGTGCAGGTTTTACACTCTCTCCTCTCTGTTCCGAATATTAATATCTTCTTTATACAATACCCATTAATCCAAAAGGTCAACAACACCAAACCCTAACATGAAACAGGATACCAGGATATACAACCAAACAATATAATATATAAAAAAAATAAAAGAATTATGATTTGGGTAAACAGCATCCACCACTACCTATAGCAAAGATAGCAATTCTAATGGCAAAGAAAGGAAAAATTACGATAAAATCTTTTTAAAATATTATGATAATCTTAAACAATATTATGCTGGGCTGTACTATAAACATAACCCAAGGATAATCCATTTTAATATTATATACAGGAATATATCGGATGACAGAGGATAAATATTCATTCATTTTCTAAACATTAGAGTAGAAATTTTATTGCGTTGGGTAATTTTCTGTACATAAAATCATAAGTTTTTTTTGTTTCTGCAGATGCATACATACATAACATATATGTGTAGATATGTAAAATGTAATTTTTATAAAGTCCATAATAAAAAAAAGAGTTAACAATTTATAGAGTATAGTGTCCAACTAAGAATATAACAGAATTTTAACTTGGTCAGTTTTGTTCGTACTTTATTTAGGTCACGTCAAACAAAAAATGGGTAGCTGTGTAGAAAATATAAAATTTACAATATTAAAAAATAAAAAAATTTCCAGACCAATTTTTTTTTTTAATTTAGATGTAGTGGTTTTAAGAATGAATTATTTAATATACTCTGGAAAAATTGTGTGCTATTGTTTTATTTCATGTTCAGGATAATTTAGCAAGGATATACACAATATTAAATGTACACAGGAAATACTTATTTCGTAGTTCAGTAAAATTTTTATATTATTAAGATTTTGTTGTGTGTTTCATCGTAAATGTAATTTTGATATTATAGAAAAATAATGCGGGAAGAAAAATTACGCTATCATTAAATTGTGTTATGTATGGGAATAGTACAAGCTCAGAATTGTGCAAACTATGAAATGTTAAAATTAATATTTTTGCTAATATGCATGTAGCCTTCATAGTAGAGATAAATATTATTGTTGATATATTAGAAGAATTGTAGTTGAATATTTATTTAATAATTTTGAAAGGATTTTAAATATAAAATAGATTTTGACAGAGTGCAGATGTTAGAGAGTTTATAATAAATGAACTATTCTACATGTAATCTAAATTTTAAAAATAAAATATATTAAACTTAAATCATTATTCAGAAAAACAAGAATAAATTAAAGATTTCATTGGCTAATTATGTAATTAAATAATAAATATTAAAATATAATTAATTCAAATTAATTCGGAATGCAATTGAGCGTTGTATTGATTGATTGGTTCAACTCGTGCATCTCAGTTACATGTCTAAGACTCCAATTAGCACCATTTGTTACCAATTGCACTTGTTTACTGTCACTAAATAGCAACATTAACATTGTAATGACCAAAAGGATACAGCGACGTTGTTTAGATCCATTAATAGCAGCTTTGCTGTCTGCCACTATTGTCACGTTGATCCATTAATAGCAGCTTTGCCACTATTGTCACGTTGAGTTTCGCAGACATTATCGTTTTTCAACAATTCAAATGCATGCCAGATTACTAGCATTTCAGCCTGAAGGACACTATATTTATCTAAAAGTCTGAAGGATTGATTCGTTTTGGGTGTTTCCGCAAAGACGCTGGTACCTTCCATTCTTTAAACTTTCAGTGTTGATATCTAGATTAGTACGAATATATTCCTTCATCGGGGCCTGGCCATCACACTATTAATCCATACGTGAGACTGGGTGTATTGATTTTATTATTTTAGATCTATTATTATTGTTTCTTGGTTAAATTGTTAATATTGTTCATTACCGAATCAAAATATTCTTGATTAATAATTCCCAAAACCTTCGTATAATCTTCTTGTTATATTTAAATCCTCTTTACCAAAATTTTGTAATTAAAAAATAATTATAATGCGTAATATAAAACGAAATATTTGATAGCAAACCATATTTTAACATCCTTTTCCTATCTAATCACAAAAGATTAAATCAAATTTTTAATACTAACACATATTTACGATACATATCATTATACAAACAAACTTGAATTATCCTTAACATATAAGATGTCATGGAACATAATTTTCTATTAAGCCTCATTAAGTTCAATCCAAACATTAGATTGCACCCAGGCGAAAACATTTTCCTTCAAATATATAAGTTTTATTTTTTGGATACTAGTTATTTATTATGGGTCTCAGAGGATAGGTGAAAAGAGATTAACCCCTTTTTTTATATACTCCATTTTTACGCAATTATACCTTGAATTGTTAAATTTGCTATGTATATAAAAATATCCTTTTTAATATGTTTCTTCTTTAAAAATTCTATAAAGAATATTTAAATTTTGAAATCTTTAAAAAAACATAGAAAAATAGACATGGAACATATAATAAAAAAAACTAAATCCCATTGAGATTAGATAATCCAATTTTTATTATGGTAGAGTATATTTCAAATGTAGGACATTTTTCCTATTTAGACATTTGTATAAAATATTATAAAAGATTTTTTCCATATAAATAGAAAGAAATTTTTTTTTTGTAAATTTTATGTTTTTTTTATTTTTAATGATGTGAAAATGGAAAAAGGCTTGGTCTATTTTAAATAAAAGTTATCATAAATCATTTTACTCTTACTTAAAATGTTTAAGAATATGAAAGGATCATTCAAAATTGTATGAATTATTATTACACAAAATATCAAAAGAATTTTAAATAATATTATTTTTATTATTATTATTTTTGGTGCAATTTAAAATTAATTTTCTTTTTTTAACGACTATGGCGCAAGCCGGAGATAATTACATAAATAATTCAAATTATCGAAAAAATAATTTAAATAATTTTATTTCCCCCTTTTTTGTAATCGATTTTTTGATTCATTAAAATTGGAGTTATAAATTTAATTTAATACTAATTATTTCTAAAATTCATTTCAATAGAATTAAATTCTTAATCATTTGCAATCATTTACACTAAAGGCCAATACGGAGTTTCATATTAGACAAGATTGCAATATAAAATTTAGCTTCTTTTTCCATATAAGATTATGATAAATGTAAAAATTACGCTGAATTCGGTAATAAAGATTACTAAACGCAATCGTACCGTGTTCTTAATAATGTTCTGAATATTATTTCATGTGAAATTTTTCATATTTGATGCGAATTTTATATTTTTTGTGTATTAATTACCATTTACTTAGTCCAAGCGGTTTCATTTTATATAAATCAACACATGAGAAATAATCATAAATTCCCTGAATCAAAGTAATATCGAATTACGAAAAATGTATCCCTTTTCCAGCTTCTCACAAAATATATTTTTCTTTCTTAATTTAATATAAATTTAGTAAATTTCGTTTCGAATAGTTAAAGTTTTTGTATTCAAAGTTCAAAATTGTTCAACAATTTCTTCTCCAAATAATGTCAAAGGACATAACCTGGTCGTCTCTCTTGTACATATTTTTTTTTTGTTTACTTAAAGGACGAAAATATTTATATACAACAAAAAAAATCGAGATTGTTTTAATTTTCTTCATAGGGATAATTACAAAGCTACTTAAGAGTATAATCAAAATATTTAATTTATCCTAAAAAAAAAATCTATTTGAAGATTTTTCTTATTTTTTACATGAAGAAATTTTCTATTTTTTTGTTTGTTATAAGATTATAAAAGAATTTTTAGTTAATTTATGAAGGAAAATTGGAATTTTATTATATAATTATTTTTTTTTAGATCACTTTTGGATAAAAGATAGATAGAAAATGTTGGTAGCAAAAGCAATTTTTGTTTTGTGTTAAGATTTCTTTATATAAAATTCGGCGTAAAATAAAATTCAATTATGAATTTCAGTATATTTTTATAAAATTTAATTTAAATATTATTAACACTTGGATATTGTGATGCCAGTTTTGAGCTCATTTAAAATATATTACAAGAATTTATGAGCCTAAATCAAAAATGTATAATAAAAATAAGTTATTTTGTTAGGGGAAGCAATGAACAAGGTTTCATTAACTTGTAGGTTTATAGATAGCTCAATCAAGATCAAGAATCAATTTTGTTATATAGACAGACACTCAAGGTTTCGTAGTTTAAAACAAAATAAATGAGAAGAATTGAACGTGATGAGACGTAAATACTTTAAATGAAGATTTTTTAGTTCAATTTATAAAAAAAAAGAAAAATATTGAAGCAAATGGCGTCTGCACATATCGGTGCTTAAAAAATTTATTAAGATTTTTTACTAGTAATTACTGGTAATACTAAAAAATAAGCTAATCAATTAATTATGTAATAAGCTCAGTTTGGTTGTATTAAGGTCCTAAGATAAATATTTTAGAAGGCATTACTTAATATATTTATTACACAAACCCTAAAAAAACGTTTATAAAACGCGTAACTCATAGGGTATGCAAGATAGACCGCAACTATCAGTTTTTCATACATTGAACCTTGGAATTACGTTTTAAAGTCATTATGTCTCAAAACTGTAACACTTTCTTAATAGTAATTAAAAATTATCAGCTACTGAAATATGAAAAATTCTACTGAAATTTTCAATTATTATCAGAATAATCTTAGCAATACTCACGCTATTTTTATTCTTAATATCATCTAGGAAAGTTTTTGTGGTATGAAAATAAATGCATCAAAACTGAAAATTTGTGGCAGCGAAATTTGTTGAAAAACTTAATGTCACACTGCTGTGATTTAAAGAGCCAATCAGAGTGTAAAAATATATTCAGAATGAGAATAATCAGAGTTTTAATTTGTTGGATTTTCAAACGACAACAAAATTAAAGGAGACAAGTTTTTGAAAATTTACTTGTGAATTATTACCAAAAAAAGAAATTATTAATAATTTAAAATAAGAAAATCATTATTTTATGTCTTTGGTTTTTCTTTACATCCAGCTACTTACTTACAAAAAATATTATGTATAATAAAAATTATATTTTATATAAACATAATTTTTGTGTCCTTAAGTAAGTGAAAATTTAGCACACGACGACAGTCTGATTTTATAAAATTAATAATTAAAATTAAATTTAAATAAATCATTTCTCGTTAGCAAAAATTCAATGAAAAGCAGAAAATATTAGTTCTATAATAATTATAAATATAACTCTGAGTATTATGTAAAATAATAGGACGAAATGATGAAGTTAGTTTTTCGTCATGGAGTTTTTATTTTTTGTGCTGAGATGATGTGCGTATTCAATTTTTGTCCTAAATATTTTCTCTGAATAGAATATTTAATTTTGACTCTGTCATTTACATTTTTTATATAGCAGTTTTTCTTTTTAATAAAGTTTTTCTCAAGTATTTATTATAAATTTTATTTATATTTTCAAAAGGAATTTTTAAAAATGAAAAAAAAAAAGGAAAACTTCAAATTTGTAACATAATTAAATGAAAATGTTTTGGATATTTTGAAGTAAATCAATAATTGTAATTTGTAAATTTTAATATTTGAAAGAATGAGGTTTCATTTTTTATTATTACTTTATGGATGCGATATTGTTATCAGCAGAAAATCATTATCTAAGCATCTAATGCTTAGATAATCAATATGAAAAGCAGAATTAGATTCTAAGTTATAATCATCGCGGTTTCGAGTATTCTTATAATAAGGATTTTCAGATTCGTAAAGGAAGTAAAGCGTCTTCAATAATTCTTTTTAATAAAGATATTCTTATGAGCGAAATAGTGGCCTAGTTTTGATGTCATTTGATCAAAGGCAACTACCTAACTAGCTAATCCTACATTTGGAATTTATTTACTATTAAGTCGAATGAAAAATCTAATGGGAAATTAAGCTCTGTCTATAGTACAATATTTCAGAAATCTAGCATACCAAATATATATTTTACATAATTTGCAATTTAACATGAAGAAAATGAAGAAAATCAGGTATTAGGCAAAGCAGATTCTATTTTCCTGAAATTATTACAAAAGGAAAAATCTAAAAATATATTTTAAAAATATGAACTTACCCATATTGATATAAAAGATTACAGCAAATATAACATAAAATAAAGGACAGTCTTGGGAATTCATAATGTAATTTCCCATTTTCTTTTTCTTTTTTTAAAGATTTTTCTTATTATACGTTTTTCTTTTTTTTTCTGTTTTATCAAAAAATTGTTGTTTTCCTTCTGAACTGGATTTTTCGATGTCTGTAAAGTTTTTGTGTTCTGGATATCATCTAAAGGTAAATCCAAAGAATGATGATGATTTTGTTAATATTTATATTTTTCGTAATTCACCCTTGACGGTTATAGTTCAGTAATTTGGTTGGCTAATTTTCATTTTTCATTCCATTTATCCGTGACCAAAAGTTTCAAGAGAAAATTTTATAATAGTTTTTTTTTTTCTATTTGTGATTTTCCCAGTGTAGTAGAGATTTATATTTTATTTGATTTTTTTGTGGAAGTTGCAAAGCTCCTGTTGTCACGAAAATTTATTGGAAATTGTAGTTTTGTTTTGACTTTGATGTGATGAATTTTTTTACTGAAAATATAAAGTGTTAATTGTTAAATTTTAATTAAAATAACTTGGAATGTTTTTAATTAAATTAAAATATTGAAAGAAATTTAATTTAATTTGTAATTCACGAAATAAATATTGTGATTTTTTTGTTTTAAGTTTAGTTATTCAAAATAATTAAGAATATTTCGATAGTTTTTCAAATATATTTTGAATACTTCGGTCTATACTTCGATTTATTAATAATTGTAAATTTTTTATTGTCTTATATGTTTGGAAAAATCATTTTATTCACTAATTTATTCCATAGAAATTATCAGAAAGTATTAGAAAATAAAGATCTTTTCATACTGAACTAAATGATTAGAAAGACGAACGGAAATTGAAGGAGTCACCAAAAAGGGTAAAGAGAAGCAACAGTTCTAATAAAAATATGAGGCGAATATAATATATTTTACTGTGTATAATCACGTTGTTAAACCATTCCACTTCTTTAATAGACTTTAGGCTTCAGTTTACCCGCATTTTTAAGGTTTTCTAGAAAGAAATAAACAAAATTCCTAATTCTTATATGTTGGACTGAAGGAAAATCGTTTAACAAATGTTCCATCGTTTCCTCTTCATCCATACAAACACAAGAGGAAAATCGAGTTAGCCTTTCTGGGGTTACGAAAAAACCGTGTTGGCAGCAGTTTTTTTGAAATTCATTTTTATTGATTGAATATTTAGTCGGAATTCTGTTTAGTGCCCCTGATATATTGCTGGTGAAACTTCAAATAAACCTCTGCAGCATTGCCGATGCATCTTCTCATAAATCTTTATTTTCAGTTTGATATTTAAGGATCGACCCCACATTAGAGCTACAAGCGAAAATAATAGTTCAAAAGAAATTTAATGATAGAAATAAATCATTTCTTACGAATCATGAGTAAATAGAATTAATAAAATTATATTTCTATTTTATTAGATTTTCATTTTGATTATTTGAAATTTAATTTAATTTTGTTTTTTTCATCAGTTTTTACAATTCAAAATTTTGTAAATTTTATTCAATAATTTTGTATATTTATATTATAATAAATTTCCATTAAAGATTTCTTGTTTCAATTTGTTTTTTTGTTAAGATTTCGCAATGATAAGAAAAAGTAAAAGATTTAGAGATAAAATTTTATTTCCAGAAATAAAATAAAAATCTTGTAATTCTATAAAATAATATAATTTCTTCATAATAAATTCAATAAGGAAAGATAAGAAAAAAAATTAATTTATCAATTTTATTTTAAGATTTTCTAAAATATTGAATGAAAAATTTCAATGTTTAACATTTTTTATATAGATTTTAAATGAATTTAATCAGTAAAAAGCAGAATTTTTTATGTCATGTCCTTAAATTTATATTGGTAAATGAAAGAACTAAATTATTGACGTAAATAAATATTAATATTGGAAATCAGTACAAAAAAAATTCAAAAGAATCGATAAATTGAATTAAGTAGTTAAATAATATCAATTGAAATTTGAAATTGTTAAAAATAATCGTATTATTTTTATAAATATTGATATTTATTTTGGAAAAGTTTTTAATTTAAAAATAATTTTATTGAAAATCAAATTTTATAAAAATACTATACATTTTTTTTTTTGTAAAACTATACTACAGAATGAAACATTGACATAAAATTATTAACCAAATGAATTGTCAATTGACTTTGGTACTCAATCAAATCTCTTTAGTACCGATAAGTTTGGATATCCACTAATAAATGACACAATCAACCAAATAGAATTGATGGATATTGTTTTATTGTTTTTGGTACCAGACGGTGATTTCTTATAATATCGATATCACAAGGTGATTTCTTTTTTTATTTTGTATGATATCTGATTGATTAGAAATTAGATGAAGAAAACTACACTGATATACGTGGCGGTTCAAACGTACAATTTACATTTATCAAGTATGAACAAATAATGATTACCGAGTAAAGATAAAAAATGTTGATTTAAAATTTCATTATCATCAAGAGCAATGTCAAGTTAGAATACTTGGGCTGTAGTATGGTGCTACAGCGCACCTTTCAATTTTGAAGTTCTATGGCTTATAGGAGAAAAGTTATAGCTCATTGATTTCTGTTTAAACTCATGGTTAAAAAGCGCTAAATATTTTATCTTTACTAAATATAATTTCTAAAGTTTACCATTCAATTACAAGTCAAGTTACAACATCAAGGCATTTTATGTTTAATTACATATTCTAAATCAAATAAATCATATTCCATCCCAATATTGATTGCAAATAATTTCACTTGCAATATGTGAAAAGTACTCAATCTTGAGTTGGAAATGATGCACGATATCATATTTATATTGTAACTCAATCTGATGTAAATTAACAAATATTATACGCCAAGTTAGGCAGGCCACAATGATTTTAGTTTGAAGTTAGAATGATAATGTAACTAAATATTTTCTAACTCAGTTTAATTTGAAACGATGCATAAATAAATTATTTTTCTAATAAATATACAAAATTTTCATGGACTTTCAACTCGAACTGAACTAAAACAGTATTTATGCTCTCCTGTAAAGTGGTAATATTGAATTTGAATTGCCCCCAGTCCAGTCGTAGAGTTGTTTATTATAAGAGAAGAGGCAGTAGATATATTAGCATATTATGCAGAAAATAAACAAAAACTGTTAGCGATACTAAGTTTTTTGAATTTTGTAAATGTTTTGTTTTTACGATATATTTTAATTAGTAAAATTGACCAATGAACAACGCAGGCCTTCGTATACTGAAATAATAATGATATCTTTCTACTTATAACCTCAACTAAAAACCAAATCAAACAAGTCGAAATTTAATTTTTAAATATAAAAAAAATTAATAAAATAAATAATTTATTATCAGAATTAATCATATTTCTATATATAGAAATTAGATACAAATAAAAATAGTAAGCTTATTACTGCTGGCTATCTCGTACAGAAAAGTTTAATACTAAAATGTTTTGAAATTATATTAGTTAAAATTTCTTTTAAAATAAATATTATTTTTATTAAAAAAAAATATAATAAAAAGTTAGTTTATGTGTAAATCTAGAAACATAAAAAATAGAATTTCTATATAATATTTATCCACAGAGACGGAACTACGATGCTAACAAAGTTTGCCTTTTGACCTAGTTTCTTTCAAAAACAATAATAATTTTTTATTATTTTATTAAATTGTTAAAGTTTATTGCACATAGTCGTATAATTTTACTGTCGCATAAACTATTTTTTTTGTTATAGGGTGGAAAAGGATTATAATAAATTTGATTTAAAATAGTTGCTAGAATTTAAAATATATAATTTTAAATTAAGTCGTAATCATAATTATAATTAGTTTACAAAAGAGAAAATTTAAATAATTCAAAAGTGGCAAAATTAAAATCTAGCACTAATTTGAGCAGAATTGTAATATATATTATTTATATGTAAAATATTCATATCATTTGAAATGATATTGGCATATCCAATAGTCTTTTTTTAGCCTATATGAATTTTTACTCAAGAAAAGATAGCATTAAAATGATATTCAGAAGAAACTGAGGTAAAATTCATAGCTTTTTAAGCAATTCGCATATGATAGGTTAGGTTTAATTACAGTGGCACATAGCTGTACCATTTTGATGGTTAACTAACTCTAAGAGGTATTATTGATAGAATATCTACTAAGTCGAAGAATTTCATCATTTCATCAAACATGAGAAGATTTTGTATAATTAAGTTATACAAAACATTGATTCGCCCTGTCATATGCTATGGAAGAGAAAATTGGACATTACACAAACAGCAGAAGATAGATTAAACATATTTGAAAAAAAAATATTAAGATGTATCTCAGGTCCGGTAAAGGAAATGCGGAGAACCATGAACTATATCAAATCTATGACGACCAACAACGAGCTAGGTATATAAAAATACTTAGCTTGCAGTGGGCAGGACACATCGAACGCATACCAAGAAAGGTTTTATATTCAAAAATTGAAGGATATATACCAATTGGCACACCGAGATCGAGGTGGGTAGATACAGTAACATCTGACGCGACACTTCTACTTCGAACAATTAATTGGAGAACAGCAGCTAGATGAAGAGATTCATGGAAGTAGAGCATAGAGGAGGCCAAGGCTCGATTTGGGCTGTAGCGCTATTGAAAAAAAGAGAAGATTTTTGATACTGGAATTCCAAACTTTTTTCATGAACACATTTTATTCTGGAAAGTAACATAGATGGTGTTTCAGAGTTTCAGCTTATCCTGGATAACTGCAACGACATTTTATACAAATTAGATGCTAAAAAGAGTATATATTAATTCATCTCTCTATATACGCCGTTTTAATATTTTATCCTTCGTGCTGCGAAAAGGTAATTACGAATTTTTAAAAAATCGTCAGTCTTTTATCATTAGTTGTTGCTCGACATTATATTTCTCATTCTCTTTAAACCTTTAATATTATAAAATTCTCATTCTATTTATAAAATAATTTAGTCATTCACTCGATGAGTTTAAAAGCACTAAAACTACGATTATTGTAAATTATTTTTATAAATATTATTAAAATAACTTTTATATAATACATAAATAGTCAAAATAAAAACATCTTATATTTTTTATATTATGTATATAATTTTTATTCAGAAAAGAAATGAAAAAATATTTTAAATAAAATATAGTAGAATATACTAAGACGAAGACGATAGATACATTTAAAAAGAAGTATATAATTTAGTATACAAAATCACAAATAATAATTTATCCTCTTTTCTTGTAATTTAACAAAACAAAAATTACACAATAACAAGAATGAAATAATAAAAAAAAAGTTTTTCATTTTCATTTATTTGGCTGCGAAATTTTCAATGAATATATTTTCCTTTTAGTATTTTGAAAACAAGAAAAAAAAATATAAATAAAGAAAAATTTAGTATTATATTAAAAATTAGCTTACTGAATATTTGTCTATCTGTTGTTATAATTTTAAGAGTTTACTTATGCACAGAAGCAGAAATAAAAAAACCAGCGTCAACTTCTGTCAAATTTGATGTAATCACATAATAATACAGGAGATACTTTCGCCGTTGCCGCTTTAAATAAGTTGAGACATATATGTAAATATATTAGAGAAATTAAAATCGCCATTTTGTTCTGCGGAAAAATTCGCTCGTTTCAACTTTTAAGCTTATAGATTTGAAAAGTCAAATAATTGTTTAAGTTTTTTTTCATTTGACATGATATTTCTATTTTTCAACTTTGTCATCTGTCACATTTCAGAGCGGCAGTGGTACAACGGCAATATCGAAATTATTTGTAGCATATACAGAAAAAAAAGGGCAGTGTCAACTTCTGTCAAATTTGGTAAACACATAACGTATAATACATCAGTCGTTAATGACGTTATCAGTTGTTGATTCCGATGGTAGTGAACAGATTTATTATAGTTCATGTTCCAGTTATACAAATTCAATTAATATCAAAAATATTTTTGAATTATAAATTATATTTTGACACCGGTCGTTGATGCCAAGCCTTATTCTGATTCTATTTAGATCTTTAGGATAAAAAGCGTTATCAATAAATGTCGGTATATAGAATAATTGTTCCATGTTTAATATTCATAGTTAACGTTTGCGGATTACCATTTTAATAACATAAATTTACATAATTAGAAGTATTAAAATAATTCAGATAAATAGTTAGTTTTTGATGAATTTACCAAATTGATAGAAAATGTAAATTTACAAAAACAAAAACACCCATTTGTGGTGGCTGTCTCTCTAGTGAAATTTTGATTGGACCCATAAGAATGAAAAAGGACATTAAAAAACTACATAAAATTAAACAATAAAATTTTATTTTTTTTAAATAAAAGAAAAATATTAAATTTGATGAATACGTTGGTGTAGACGTAGTGTACTATGCTCTATGAATGATGTCCCGTGTAAAAATCCAGAGCGAGACATCAACGTCGCTCTAAATTGATTCAATTTTAAAAAGAATGTGATTTTAAGATTAAGAAAAATCTTAAAAGTTGAGAAGATTTACTGACAACAAATGTACAATTCTGTCATTATTAGAAGCCATTAGCTTGTTCCAATTAAAT
This sequence comes from Rhamphomyia laevipes, assembly GCA_963920725.1. Lineage (NCBI taxonomy): Eukaryota > Metazoa > Arthropoda > Insecta > Diptera > Empididae > Rhamphomyia > Rhamphomyia laevipes. The sequence goes on along the minus strand of OY987257.1, from coordinate 45,346,042 downwards.
GTTTCTTCACTATAACGAAATTTATAGGGTCCGTAATCCATATAAAATTAGTAGTTCACGAACGAAACTTCTTTGACAGGACCAAGGCTCGATTTGGGCTGTTGCGCGTAGCGTAGATTTTATTATGCAAAGAATGATTAGTACTAATCCTATTCAAAGTTTCTAATAATTCTGAAGTACAAAAAATTCTTTACAAATTCTACTATTAAACCCCCAAGTTTAATAATTATTAAGAATTTTGTATATTTTATTTCTAAATAGTTTAGCTTTTTATATAATCATGAAAAAGTTTCATCGAAGAGTAAAAAAAAAAAACAAATCTTGCAATGTTTGAATACTGATGATGATAATGGAGAATAATAAAAAGAATTTCATTTTCTTTCCCCAAATTTTTGTTATTATATTTTTGTTGTTTTTCTTTTTTTTTTTTTTTGGTAATCATTGACATTGTTGTATGTATTTTCTAAAATGAAATATAAAAAAAAGGAGTCTCAGAAAGAACATGATTAAAAAACACAATATCAACATAAAGTGTACACGAAATAAAATACATTATTATAATATGTTGTAACAATTTTTTTCATTCTTTTGGTATTCCGTTTTGCCGGCATATTCAACGAAAAACATAATAATTATTGTTCATAAAAATCACCATATTATAAGGAAAAATAAGCTCGTTTTCCACATTTTACTACGTTCTTATTTCAGTTTTCCTTTTTGTTCTGTTTTTTTGAAAGACATTAAGAAAATCTTTAAGATTATTGAATTTTTTTGTATTAATTTGGAATGAAGATATATTTATATTTAAATTTTAAACGCAGATATTTGGTGGACTTTTAAATTAAATAGAATTAGTTATTTTAAAAGAGAAAATGTATTTTATAAGAATTGTGAAAGCACGTATTTCATTTTTTAAATTGTTTTCTTGTTTTTTAGGTTTTTACAGAAAAACTCTTAAACGTCCAATATCAAAATCATAATATAAAAAATAATAAAATTATTAATAGTTTAAATTTAATCAGTTCATGGAAATGTAAAATATTGGGTAATCCTGTACCATAGATTAGAAAATAATGGAGTCGTTAAGGCAGAATTACAAACCTTTACATTAAGTCAGATGATACCTAAGCTTCTGTAGAAACCCAGAGATTTCCTGACTGAGAGACTCCTGATTTCAGAAATCTTTTACCCATGGTGTGTTAAATAGTCAGAGTCCACTGGCACTATGTCGGCAATATTTAATTATTTTTTGAAATTATAATTGATCATAATTAAAATATGTTACAATTTAATCATAAATATTTAAATAGTTTCCAGTTATTTCTTTAACTGATATACAACATAAAAATCGTCCTTTCATATGTGTATGCTAAAATCATAATATTTATGAAATTTAGATTAAGTTTCTTTATTCGCTTGTGGGTGGGTCTACCTATTAAGATTCTATTTTGTATATGGATTTCAATTGACTTACATAAAATACAGACATGAGGTTTTGAAATATATTCACATAATATACATAAAAAAATTCCCTTTTATGTTAACAATGAGAACAAAAAATAAATATTTATGAAAATTCTTTCATTTTTTTATGCACTTTTAGGTTGGCTTTTGTACTGCACGTTTTATTTTATGTTAAAAGTGTTCTGAAATGCACATTTGATGTAGCTTTCAAAATAAAATATTTTTACTTTATTAGCTCGAATTTCTGTTATATTCAAATAAACTCTATTAACCTGGAAAAATTAACAAAATGTTGAATCTCATTTAATGATGACCTACTCTTTATTGTTAAAAACTTCAGTTTGATTTCTAAAAAAGCCCTAATTTTGAAATACAATCGTTCATATTTCTTACAAAATAAGACCAGCATAAAATTCAAAAACTTTTAAGATATAACAAAATTACAAAATATACTCTTCAAAATTTTACCATTCAACTTTAGTTTTTTTTAATTAAAAATTGGGGTTTATTGCATTAAATAAAAACAATCACAAAACTTGGTAAATAAAATAATTGTTAACAAGAGGAAATTTCTTGAGGAACAGAAACAAAGGATATTCAGGAAAATTTCAAAAACAGAAATAAACTTTTGTGTAGCCCTAAAATTATCTTGAAAATGAAAAATATATAAATAAAATATGACCTAATTTTCATTTTACTATACGACTCTGTCATTACTAATTTGAAGTTATTTTCTTTGGGAAAGAATTTTCATTCTGGTATGATGACTAAAGGAAGTCATTGGTTTTGTATGTTTAATTGGTGAAAGTGTTGCAGAATTGTGTGTGAATTTTTCTTTTTTATTGTTCGAAGAGTTTTTCAACTTGAAATGAATATTAAAGAATATAAAGAAATGTTGTTTTAATTTAAATAACAAATCTTCGCGTTATCCACAATTTAGTAAATAATTTATTTAATCTGAATAGTGAAAAATGCTGGTAACTATTTTATGCTGGTATACCCCAAAAAAAGCATACAAATAAAAGAAAATATTTTAAAAAAGTTTAAAATAAAACAAAGAATCATTAATTAAATGTAATTTTTATTAATGATTTATAAGAATATAAAAATGTACAGACAATTTTTTTATTGCTGTTTATCCGTATAATTGTCATAATTGTATTAAGGAATAACTTTCTGATGAAATTCTTCGAAAAATTTGTCACTCTTTATTGAATTTGTTGTAGTGAATTTTCCATTTATAATTAACAAAGAATATCGGACAAATATCCATCACGAGTGTCTTCGCGAAATTAATTGTCCAACAAATCTGTTTTCAATAAATCAAATACTTTTTTGGCATGTAGCGCCATCCTGTTGAAATCACGATTAATATAAAACGTTTGACATATATAATTTTCTTTGCATTTAAATTTAGAGTAAGTTTTCTGGGAAAAACCATTAACTCTAAAAATATTTAACATTTATTACAGTGATTATGTATTTATACAAAAATATTGAACAAAAAAGATAAAATTTAGCATGATAATTATTGCTATAACAGAATACAATAATTCAACACAAAAACCTAACATAAAACAATTTTTATTGAAGACTCACACCATATTGGTTTGAGTATGTAGTTTGCCAACCAGCCATGTGGTACATACTTCCTAATAATTAAATATTATTTGTATATTAGAATTAGTAGTTTTCCTTTGCAAGTTAATCGTATTTATTATTTTACTTTGTCGAAAAGAAATTTCTATTATTATAATTTAGTTAGTATAAAGAACAATAATTTATCTGTTTTTTTTTTTTGTAACCTCATTTTAGTCTTCTGCAATTTCATTTTCAAAAGAAAACTCTAATTTGAGAAAATCCGATTATTGTGAACAGTGTTTACGTCAGTAAAATAACACATAATAAATAAATTATCTATGGCAGTAAATTGGTTACACTATAATTATTTTACTAATGTGGATAATATTATAATTAGTTAATCAAAGGATAAATAATTAAATAATTATTACATTATTTAAACTTCTTAAGAAAGAATAATATTATTTCAAAATAAATGATAAATTTACTCCATAATTTTTAATCTAAAATTCAATAAACTATAACACGCTCAGTTATATAAATAAAAGGGGGCGAGCTTGTATCCGCCAGTGCTAGTATAATAAATGGCGGATATAAATGAAAAATTATTAAACAAATTTTAATTAAATTTTCCATATTCTATACAAAAAAATTATTTAAACTTCAAAAAGAAAAATTATATTTATGATTGGTAACTATATAAAATATCGAAAATTTATAATCAATACGGAAAAACTTTCTGTACTTAATATAAATTTTCTTCACAGCTTTTGAAACAGACGCGTGCTAAGATTATGTCTTAATTAGATGGATTTTTTAACACTTAACCAAGTTTTTTTTCTTGTTTTCCTTTACTAACAAAACTCAAATAGATAAACTTTTAATACCGAAATAATATGAAAACTAAAAAGAAGGAAATTAGTTTTTTATGTTCGATGATATTCATTACATCGAATAAATTTCAGGAAAGAAAAACTATATAATTTTCTTGTGTTTTTTTTTTACTTGGATGTAGTGAAGTTGTTGTTTGAAGGATAATAAAATTTATTATAAAACTTATTTTTTTTAAGGATGTTTCCGCTACATTTTATGTATATATTTATTTTTAATTATTGGTAAAATCTGATAAATCCAAACATTATTTCCTCAAGAAGAAAAAACTTATATTTTTTTTAGATAATTATTTTTTTAATAAAAATTTTGTAAAGCATAGGATAAAAGTTACGAGCAGATTTAAAATAATTTCTAAAGACTTTAAAAGTTATAGCTTTAATAGATAGAAGCAACAATCACCTTTAAAAGTACCAAAAATTAAAAATTTTCTAAATCATTATGGAATATAAACAATAATTAAAAAGTTGTTCCGTAACTGAAGTTATTCAACTTAATAATTACAATAGAGGAAGGCCTTCTTTGGAACAGAAACTGAGTCGAAAATAATTAAAGAAGTTTAACCAATATAATGGCCGCAATATGATACTATAATCAATAAGTTCTAAAGCAATTTAAGATGCGGTGACTTATCAAATTCAGGAAAATTTTCTTAAACGCTTCTTCCATTAATTCCTTGGATGATAACTAAAGATCTCGTTTAAATATTACACCTTAAGAGCAAGTTTACACTTAGAGCGATGAGCTGCACCATCTTAAATACGATTACTTCTTGATGTTTTATGTATAAATTGACAATTGGAAACATTGATTCAGAATTCAATTTTATTTTGCCCATCTTTTTTAACAAATAATTATTTGAAACATTTAATACAAACCGAAACGTTTTGAATACTAAATAATTAGCATATCGTTCAAATGGAAACTAATTTTAAAGTTATTTAGTTTTTAATAATATCAAATTTAAGAATTATCTGTCAAAATTTTATTAATACGAATTTTTCATGTATTTTAATAAAAAAATGTTTAAATTTTCTGAAAGTTTTTCGATTTAAATATGTTTTTATTTTTATGTTTTAAATAAATATTTGAAAGTTTTTTCATTTTTAATTTGTTTTGTATTTTATGTAATTAATTTTTTTGTTTTTTATGTATTTATCTTAAATGATTTTCTAATTAAAAGTTTTGTTTTTGTTTAATAAAAAAAATATTCGGAAACTTTCCGACGCCAAAAAAAAAATTATATACAAACAAATCTGAATGTACTTTTAACTTTTTTGAAAAATTAATTTAATTAAAAGTTTTCGGTATCAAGAGGCAGTTTTTCTTTTACCTTTTTTTATATTTGGAGTTGAAATTTTCTTTGAGGAAATAAGATATTTAGAGATTTTATAAAAATAAAGTTAAGTTAAAAATCCTGTTTTAATTAGAATAATTTTTGTTTTGTTACGTTTTTTTGTATATTTATAAAAGAGTCCGGAAGGTTGTCCCAACTATATTGGGATTTGAGTTCAAAAAAATTTCTATTTTTGAATGTTATTTCACTTTTTAAACTCATAACATTTAGGCATTTCAACCCAAATTTATTCGTATCGCAAATTTCATTTTTATGAGAAGTGTGGATTCATAACGATAATTGTAAGAAAAAAAAATAAGTTACTTTTTCATTCGATCGTTAATCATTTATATAATCGTGGTACGTTCCTTGATCAGTAACAAAATTATAAAAATAAAGTTTGTCTTATTATAATTTATGTTTCATCCTCCTATAAATTAGCAATCAAATTGTATAAAAACGAAAAGGAATAATTCAAACTAAATTTAGGGCTGAATTTACAAAAATAAAATGATTATCATTCCATTTTGTTGTCCGAAATACAAATATATCATTTGCTCCGAATTTCCTTGGTTTGAATTTGCCTGATGCTTTACAAGAACTGCAATTTTAATAATTTAAAGTTATTACAAAATTTATTTTATTAAACTTTGTCATGCTTTTTGAAGCGAGATAATTTAATTTAATATACGATAAAATAACAAATTACCATTTTTAAATGAATATTTTATGTTACAATATTTGAGAATTATAAGAAAAGCAATAAACTTATTAGCATACCATAGAAAATAAACATAAAAGTCTGATAGATTTTTGTTCAAAATTTACATTAATACTGTAACAAATTACTTAATTTATTTACATTATATACTCTGACATAATTTCTATATACATACACATCTGTTACATAAAACTGCATTCAAATTTATATTTTATATGTATAGCCTGCATAATCAGTCATTATTATATCCTTAATTTACACTTGAAAGGATCTTAACATTTATAATCACACAGATGTGAATGTGACATAAATTTTAAACGTTCCTTTTTTTTAAAAAAATAAAAATTTAATATAAATTTTAATTTAAAATTATGAACATAAACAGAAGTTTCTCCACACAATTAATTTAAATAAAAACTTAAACATAAAAAGGATACAAAAAATTTGTTATACAATATTTTTATTTATATTAAGTTTTTTTCAAAATGGTTAGTCAGAAAAATGTTTGTAGTATTAAAATGAAATTTCATAAAGTGTCAGTTCAAAAAGGAATGGAAATAATTATTGTAAGTAATTTTTTTTTTTTATGTAATTGCAATTAATTAAAATTTTTGAGTGGAACTTTTTAACAGCAATTTAATTTTGTATTAAAAAAAAATTAGGTTAAATTTTTTTTGTTGTATTTTATATGATTCTGTCAAAAAATACATTCGTTTTATATGTGATATTTTTCATTTCTGTCATCAAAACTAACACTTTTCTGTATATAATTGAAAAAGTCAAATGAATATTGAAAAAAATAATTAAAATTCATTAGTTTTTAAAAATAAAATGTCAAAAGCAAATTTTGTTATTCCACTAGGAGTTAATCTTTTACAAATAATATCAACTAACTAATTGAAAAAGCTAAGCTAAAATTACACGTTATAACAATATACTTAAAAATGTTCGCTTATAAAATGGAATATTGTTGAGTAAGAGGTTTTAATAGTTCATACAATATGAAATCTAGCAGAAAAAAAAATCGATGTACGATGATATTCAGAAATTCAAATTAATCAAATGTAAAGATTTCATAGAATTATAATTAATATGTAAACATGCTTTTTATGTTCTTATTTCTTTGCAAAAATATTTATACAAAATTTATCCAAGCCTTGTAAGAATTGATGTATCGGAATATGTATGGAATTCTTTGAAATCAAGTCACTTTTATACTTATTAAATTATAATTTAGTAGATAATTCTATTTTTCGATTGTATTCAATATATTTTATTTTGTGAATTCTTTTCTACAGAATTGTAAAAACATTGAAATGTAATTTATTCAAAATATGTTGTAGAGTCTTAAGTACAATGTCAAAAATTTGGTTAAGACTATAAATATATAAATTTTTGGCCAATCAGAAATACTTTTCATAATATATTATTAATATTTATGTAAAACAAATCCAAATTTAACATTACACAAATTTGTGAGTAAATATTTCATAAAAAATTTAGTTCCAATTCACAAAATGCCGTCTCGTCTGAATAATTATATTTGCCGAAACCCAGCAAAATTAAACATATTATTAACAAATAAATTAAATTATTTAAACTATAATTTATAAAAATCTTTGTTAACATTTCATTTCCAAATAGATTTCAATTCTACATCAATGGATTCAAATTAAAAACCATTTAAATTTCATAAATATGTAAATGTAATACTTGAATTGGAGTTTGAACACATATTACATGAAAATAACAATGTACAGAAGTCACTAAAAATAATTAACATTCTATTAAATTATAATTTTCACATCATTTTCTGTAAACAAACTACGTGAGATTTAAATTGTTTACATGAAATACAGGATGACTAAAGTCTAAATATTCTGAAAATTAATTTATTAACATTAATTTATAATTTGTAAACTTTGTGCCGTCAGAGTTATCGTTCCCTGCAAACCTTCCCCACTATATCCCTCAAAAGAAGGCTGTGTAATAGACAGTATGGATTGGCTAGTGCCTTGCTCTGGTTATATTAGCCACATAATAAATACTTAAGGCAACCAGTTCATTTTTCTGATTGTGGTTATAGTAGGGCAATTTTCTCAGTAATTTTGGAATTTTACATTAGGTTAACTCTGTTTTTGTTCAATCAACCGTAGATATAATTAAAATATATCTGGAAATGACAAATTATAAATTAATTCTAAAATTAATATATATAAATAATTAGAAAAAAAGATTTATAAATTTAAATAAAAATTAACTACTTACAAAAATCAGATATAAAATATTCCAAATTTTTTATTATGATGAAAAATCAATGTTTAAAATATAATATTACGAATTTGATTTTGAAAAAAAATTTTTATGAATTTTCCAGTGAAATAGAAAGTCTTTTATAGAATTTGGGGTGGAAATTTTTATTATTATCTATGATGATAATAATAATGACATTGAAATCGCTGTAGGGTGTCAACTTTTCAATATCTCATAAATTATTTGAAAATATTATATTTCGCTTAAATAAATTACTTTTTTTCAGTTTGATTACAGAATATAGAATTTAATAAGAAGAATAAATTATTTATATATTTTTTTAAAACGTTTGATTTGATTTTCCATGAATTTGACTAAAACAACTGATAACAAACTTCAATACAATTAATTGTAAATTGATCTATTAAATTTTAATGAAATGATCAAAAATTTATAGTTAATGCGTTTTGTTGAAATTAATACGTTTCCATATTAAATTATATGCTAAAATGAACCGAATTTTCATATATATATTCAACTTTTTTAACATACCCCTAAAATTAAAAACGATGATATAAAAATGTCAAGTTAATATTTATGTACTTGAATATCTTTCCATTATATACGAAATTCTAATTTCAATTTTTCTACCTTGTTGGATTTTTTGATTATTTTAAAATAATATCTTTTTTTTTAAAAAAAAAATACATTTTTAGCATGTAATACAAATATTGACTCTACAAAATGATTTTGAAATTCAAGAATAAATATTACCTTATAATAATCGTATCTATATTATGTTTATATACATTTATTTATATACAATTTCTTTGATTTTGAAATTCACTAATATTAAATTCATATTGGATGCTTTACTTGATGATTATAATGACATGGAGAAAATGTAAATGAAAAGTTCGAAAAAAAAAAAATATAAAATGAAATTATAAGGAAAATATAATAAGAAAAAGACAAATAAAGTTTTTTTTTATATTTCTTGTAATTTTCTTTTCAAAGTATGATAACAATATGGCATGACATCAATTTTGAAGATGAAAATCTTTTTATTTACATTTTTTTTTTTAGTTTTGATATCATTTTAATTATGAAAACCTATTTAGAAAATTATGGTAAACTACATACATAAAAATATATCTAAGATAAATGTAAAAAAAAAAATTGTTACATAACTAAAAGTTGTTAAAATTGTATGCAAATATATTGAAAATTTTTGGAAAATGATGTCTTAGTTATGACAGATTTCTAAGAAAAATTTCAAATTAATTTAATAAACTTTTAATTTTCTGTTTAATTATGTCACAAATTACCAAGAAAATATCGAATATTTAATATTTTTATATTCTAAATGACAAGCTGTTAAATTATTCTCATATATTTATACCCCATTTTACAGTAATCTGTAAAATGGGGTATGCTTCATGTTCATAAAATGAAGCATAATTTACCATAAAATTAAAATTAAATTTTATATTGAATTCTTTTTTTGTAATTATATAAATGAATTCAAGAATATATAAAAGTAAATCATAAATTGGTATTTGATAAATCGTTTTTCTGTTTAAAAAGCAAGTCCTTTCAGTAACCTTGCAAATATTGGACATTTAATTCATAAATAAAATTATATTACATAAAAATTAAATAATTAATTTTATAATGGTAAATTGTGAACTTGTTGGTTAGATACACAAAAAAAAAATATTTTGTTATTATTTAAAAATATTGTAAAAAGAATTTTCATCAAATTATAAAGGGACCGTTCCATTAAACTTTTAAAAAAATCGTAAATACTTTTTTTTTCTAAAAGAAATGCAAGATACTAAAAAAGTGTATGTGCTTCTGTAGGATAGAACTACTTTTTAAAATTTCGGTAACCTTTTTTTATTATCATAAATGTTCCTTTCAAACTTTTTTATAAAAATTGATATAAATTACACCTTTTTATATTATTTTATGGATTTCTATATTTTAAATTAAATTTAATTATATAGAAATTAATAATGTTTGGATTATAATTATTTTATTATATAAATTTTATATCGTTCTCTTTTTTACAATATATTTTTTATGATATCTGTCTCGATTTTTCCCAAAAAAAAATTTGTTATAAAAAGTTTTTAAAAATGTAATGTAGCATCCCCTTTAAGCAATCTATTTTAATTACCAAATATAATTATACAGAATATTTGATACTAATTGCATAATTAAAATTTATTTTATATTAAATGTAATTATTTACTTATTAAAATTATGTATTTATATAGATAATAAAATATTAAATTATTTAAAAATTCATTAAATTAAATATTAAAATTGTCATAAATAAAATTAACACAAAATATTATAAACTTCATAATTTAATCCATATTAATAATTATTTATTGAATCAACTAAGTAGTAGTAAGAAAATATATGCTTCAAATTAATTGAATATAATAGAAATTATCTTTAAACAAATAATTTTTAAATTTAAAAGAATTAAAAAATTTAAATTTATCTTATATTTTTAGATATTTAGTTTGACATATGATTTTTAATCATTAAAATTAGATAAACATGGACAGCACGTGATGGAGTTCTAAATTTAAAATCTAATATCGCCGACTAATTCATGTTAGTTAGAGCGAAACGAAGAAATCTTTTTTGTACACTATCCTAATACGAACATCAAACGTGAAAAGCATATTTTAGTGTAGGATAAAAGTTAAAAAAAGAAGTTTAATGACAAATATTGGTAATGAAATTCACGAGACTGACGTTTAACAAAGCCCAACAAAAATTTAGCTATTTTAGTTATGATGTTATAATGTTCTACAAATGAAAGTTTTGTATCAATACATATGACAAGCAGTATTTATTTTTGCAATACGTACTGTAATACGTAAGTAATACGTTTTACTTACTTGTAAAAGTCATCACCAAACATTTATTTATCAATGTTTAAACCTAATTGACTAAACACCAATTATAAAAGTTATCCAAATCAGACTGCAATTCAATAAAGCTAAAAATTGACTTTATTGGCCTAACTAGTTCAGATTTTTGAATCATTATTATAATTAGATTTTTCAAATATATTCAGTAATTATTTTTCAATTGTATCTATGAAATCAATTAGAATTTCAAATTTAAATTATCCATGTTTCAAATTTCATAATAATAACTACATAATTGAAATTCAAATGAAAAAAAAACCTCATTTTGATAAAATCATAAATATAAAATTGTTCAATTAAAAAATCATTTATAATAAATTATATATAAAAATAAAAGTGGGGATAAAAATATATTTTAAATGATTTCATAAAACGGATTATGATCAAAACAATTATAATTGCGGAATAATTGTAAATTAATTTATGGTCGGAAATTTAAAATCTGACGAAAATTTAGTCCGGTAATTTACATTAAAATGAAAAACGAAATATTTTTTTTCCTTTATTATTAAATTACTTCCAACTTTGTCGTCAGTGTATATTTCATATTACACAGTAAAAAATAAAAAAATTAATCAGTTTAAATATCATGGCGAATTAAAATTTCATATTCGATGTGCATGTGACGGGACGGTTTTATATAAATAGAAGAGACTTACAACGTCACAGCATAATTTTTATAAATAAAAAAAAATATATCTAGAAACAGATCACAACTTATATAAAAGTTTTTGTATGGCGGAAAGTTTGATCTTTTCCTATAAATACTTTTTGCCAATAAGAATTTCCTTATTATTATAGTTGTCAAAAGCGATATATATACAGAAAGGACAGCTTGCGTTATCAAATTTTAGATTTCGTAGGTCCTATCCTTACTTGTTTCAATGATATTGCAGAGAAAATGGAAACAGCCCGGCTTCAAAAGAGGAAAAATAATACAGAACATTAATAAATATTATTCTATTCATCATCATCAGATGCTGGGTGAGTTTTAGCCTGATTTACAAAGTATCTCCAACAACGTCGAATATTATTCCATTATCATTTCAAAAAATTACAATTATTCAATAGCGACTTTTGCATAATGATGTAAATGATTAACTATAATAATTTTTTTACAGTGTATATAACATAAAAATTAATGTCTTCAATTTTTTAGGCAATTATAAATTTGATTTTAATATTTTTGTTTTTTTGAAAAATAATAAAAAAAAATTATGATTAAAACCAAAACAAAACTTTTTGTAATAGGCAAAAACTGACAGAAACAAAACAAATTTTTAATATGGCTATAATATTAGAAAATTGAAAAACTTTATCCGCATAAATTTTATGACAAAAAAGTATGTGATAATTAAACAATAAAAATATTATATTATCTCGTCCTCGTCCTCTAAGGATAAATATTATCTGAAAATGAAATTATCACTAAAAATTTATTTAAAAGTTTATTCTTTGTTTGGATTTCTAATTTAATATTTTTATTATTATGGTTTTGATTGTTTTAGGTTTATGCTATTATTACCATCAACATTTTTGTAAATTATATTTTGCTATGGACTTTTGGGACTAGTGGACTAGAACTAGAAAGACTTGTATATTTAGGTTTGGAAATTAAATATAATTGTTATGAAAATACCTTAATGAGTGTTGACAAAGTATGTTAAATAAATTTTTATGATCTAATAAAAATATGAAAAAACTTTTTAAAACTTGTACTAAAAAAATGTTGACAAATAAAATTAAATATAGTAAAATATAATAAAATTCATTTTGGGATTCGGTATTTTATGTTTTATATAAAATAAACACTAAATTTGTAACATTGTGCAGGAGATTTACGAATTCTTACACCGCAGTTACTCTTAACATACGCAACTGCAATGCGCTACAACGTCCATCCAAACCAAAATTCAACTCAAATAAAACGTACCGCCAAAACAAAGTTCAACCAAAATAAAATGTATGAGAGTAGATAAAAACAACGCAATAATTCACGACGCAGAAAATTTATAATTATATAAATTATAATTATATCTTCGTTTGAAATTTGACATCTTAAATTCATTTTAATTATAAATAACTGACATATAATTATTCAAATAAAATTTTAACATCTTAAAATAGAAAACATCTAATTAAGATTTTTGTAATTTAAAATAAGTTGTTTTATGTCATTAAGGACACAAATTTATGAATGCCTATAACGTTGATGTAAATTTTCCATTATAACGCGTTGCCGTTGCGTATGTTGAGAGTAACTCCAGCATTATTATTTAAAATTAGAGAAATTATCAATTTAAATATTCAAATATCAAAATCATTACGAAAATATATTAAAAAAATTATAGTTTTAATAGAACTAATTAAAAAATATGAAAAACAATCAACAAAAAAACTCAATTGTCAACAATTTGGCTTACGAAAAAAATTAAAATTATAAACAAAATTATAGTAAAATGAAAATTTTGTTTTTAATTAATTAATAATTAAAATAATTAAATATTTATTTCATAATAATTATTGAAAAATATCATTTGTTAATCATCCTTTTTAAATAAAATTATATAATTTTTTTTCAATAAGGAAAATTTGTTTATTACATTTTTATAATTGGACCCCAAAACCAAAAAGGATAAAATTAATAAATAAATAATTATAATAGTATCTCCTTTCCAATACGCACATAGTAAATAAATAACAAAGAAAAATTATCTCATAATAAATATTTAATTAATTACATAAAATTTAATGAATTATAAAAAGCATAATTTTAATACATAAAACAACATAAAATTTCGTATTGTTTATAAAAGTATTAAGTATAAACGGAGTACAGAAGAATTTATTACAGGATAATTTAGAGTTTTAATAAAAGTTTTAGGAAATTCGTGATAAAATTATGTTTTTTTTTTACAATTTCATATTTCAATATTGACTGTCAAATATTTATTATACTACTCACAAAATTTACAATTAAAATCTGATTAAAGAAACCGTAATCAATCAAACTTGAAACTTTTTTTTTTAAATATTAAAGTTTTCAACATTTTACGATTTTTTTAAATTACATTTTCTTCAAAATCAAATTTATATACGTCTCGTCCGTCTCGTCGAAAGATGAGAAAAATATTTAGTATAATATATTTTTTAGTAAAATAAATAATAAATCATTTACGGACGGATTCATATTTTAAAAATTAAAATTCATAATGTAAATTTTTTTTAAATTAAAATTGTGAAAACATTGATGAATGATTTTATGAAATATTTTGTATTATGAGTTATGAGGTCTTTCAATCTACCCCGTAATACAAATTATAGGAATATTCTAATAAATTTGAAAGGCAATCCAAATTTTTAACTTTTCAAATCATTTTCATAATTGATAGTGTTATTAATATTTACAAAGTTACGATCAAGGGTGCGGTCAAAAAATCAGTAATTGCGCAGATAACGCAACAAGTTAATCAAAATACAGATTTTTAGCCGAGGAAGGAAGAGCAGCTTTCGGGATTAGAATTTAGAGAATAAACATAACATTGAATAGTAACTTTGTAAATTGAATAGTAACTTTGTTTGAATTTCATTGAATTCGGATAATAATTTCATGTTCTCTAGATTCTAGAACATAAATCAAAATTTCTTCGAAAACTGAACTGCTCATATATTAGTTTCCCATGAATCCATTAAAGCTAGATAGATGACAAAAACAAACTCTGTGACATTTACTGTATGATGTAGATATAGAGCTTTGAACTCTTAAACATATAATTAAAGATTTTAGCATGGCCCCAATTAACTACCTACTTCAAATTTTACAGGCAGCAAATACATAAAGAAGCTTATATGCCAAATTTAATTTGAATCAGATAATAATTACTGTAATGCTCTGGAGAGCATATATAAAATATTAATCGGAAATTTTAATGTGGACACGTACGAGTACGTTTTTTTTTTATCTTTTTTTGCTTTTTTGGATATTCCGGCCTCGAAAACGTATTACAGTCAAATGGATTCAGCCCAGAAAAAATATTTCAGCAAAATCAATTTTTTAGGGTCAAGTTCAATACAAAATTCCTAGTTATTCTAACTAGTTGTAATGATTATAATGTTATATGTTGTCATTCATTATAATCTTTAATGCAAGTGAAGAAATTTCAAAAATATTAACGCTACAACTTTCGATTGATAATATTCTAAATATAGATTAAAAAGAATTAAGTTAGAATAGTTTTTATTGCAATTCATTATTAAAAATCAATTTTGAATGAATGCACCTGAATGGTTTTGTACAGAAAATTAGTGTTTTATACTGAAACTCATTTCTAATTAGCTTTTAATCCCCAAAAGTAAAATATTTATATAAAATTATGTTGGGAAAATCATTTTTCATTTTGAAATAGTCATTCATTTAAAGAGTCTATTGTATTTTGAATATTAATCAATTTGGAATTATGAAAACTGCATTAAACAAACAATTTATCAAAATACATAAAAACTTACCTTTATGTATTATATTATTAAAATATCCTTTTCTATCCTTTTTCTATTTTAGATTTATAAAAAATTCTATAATATTTAAATTTACATAAAAATTATATTATTTTCTATTTCATTACACAAGAATTTTTTTTTTCTCCATATTTTCTTTATTTTGATGATTGAAATATATTTTCTTTTGTTGGGAAATTCCAATTGAATATTTTCTTTTTTTTTTTGAATATTTTCCACTTATTTTTTTTTTAGTTATAATTTCAAAATTGGTTTAAATAAAATTTATTATTGTATACATGCGACGGTGAACATTTATTAAGTTTTTCTTTTTTCCACAAAGAACCAAAATTTTTCTAATAAAATAAATTTTCAGTTAAATTTTTTGCACTGTACTTAAAAATTACCACAGAAAAATACGAGAAAATTCAATTAAATTTCAATTTAAATCTTCAGTTTTTTTTTTTTTGTTATATTTCTAACAAAATTCAATATTTATTTATTATATTAATTTTCCTGTTTTTCCTTATATTATTTTTTTTTTTTTTTTTGTGCGAAATATTTTATATTTTTGTGTTATATTTCAACCCCTAAAAAACAAAAATCCCTCAAGTCGAACTCATTCATTATTTATGGCATATACACGCAATCCGTAAAAGCCACACAAAAAAAAAATTATAAAAAATAAAAACGTATAAAAATTGGAACAGAAAATCGGAAAATTATTTAAGACTTTTACGCGAAAAACACGAATGAAGAAACCCCACAACCAGCGGAAAAATTATTTTTATATTTTTCAATAAAAATAATAATATGACGATTTTTGTAATATAATTTCTTGTTTTGCTTTTGGGGAGATTGTTAGAGGTATGTTTTTTATGTTACACAAGAACCAATTCTCAAAATACTTGACTTGAATTTTTAATATAGTTTTTTGTAAAGGTAACACACAAAAAAATATGTTGTTTTTCAATTTAAATTATTTATTACACTACAACATAAATACATAATAATATGTTCAACATTTTTTTTTAAATTATAGTTTCATTTTTCTGATTAAATATTTTATTTCTTATGGATTTTTATTTTTTGGAAATTAATTATTTATTTATTTTCTTTTTAAAATATTCACGGTCCGACAAATTTTTATAGTTCATGCGAAATCTTTACACGATCAAAAGATACTAAAATGATGTATCCGGTGTGGATTTCTTTTTTCTATTGGAAATACAATTATATTTCATTAAATGTGTACGGAAGATAACGAAATAATAGGATGACTACTACGACGATATAAGCTGACGACCAAAAACTACAAAGAAAACTGAAAGCTGAAAGTAAATATATATAGGATAATTTAATATCCATTTTAAAATAACTCGCACGCAATTTTCCAATAAGTTTTTCGTTCTTCTGGAAACAGGATAAGAGAGAGAATTGGAAAAGCTTAATGTAGAAAAGCTTATGGTTTACGTCCACTAAATCAGAATAATGTGGAATAATGTATAGAAAGGGTAGGTTTTTATTTGAAGAGTAACGAATCCGTATCAGTTTCATAATTTTGATTTACATATTTAAGTGCCAATATTGATAAAAGATTTTGTATAATTTTTTGGTAATTCAAATTAATTTTATCGATTTTGTAGAATATGCTTTCCTATTAGACCTGTAAGTTAAATATTAATCGGTATGCAATTATAAGCAATTTTGTTATATGAATCGGAATGTCAAAAATCGTGTAGTGTAAAAGCATGAATTAACATAATATCGAATGAATAATCAATCCAAATTTTACTATTTTGGATACTCTTTTTATACATAATTCTTAAATTGCACAACTGATTGATATATACGTGAAAGGACTTTAAATTGATACTACGAATAAATCTGCAATCTCTTCAATTAATCAGAAACATTCCATTTATCGACAACATTTCATTTGTATTAACATCATAAAAGGCTTATATAATTTTAAAACGAACGAATTATTATAAAAGGAACGAATTGTGTATCAGTAACGTTTCGTTGTTCCGTATCATATATTTTTTAAGAAAACAACCATTTTTTTTTTCATGTATTTACGTCAAAAAATAAGAGAATGTGGAACAGTTTTTATACATAAAACATAAAGAGTATTTTATTTGTGTACCTATATTTTTAATTTTATGTTGAAATTATGTTGCACTAAAACTAAAGATCCTTTATCTTTTCAATCACAAGAGAAAATATTATATTTTATTATTCATCCATAAGGAAATGAATTATATTAAAAATTGAGTTTATATCAATCTCAATGAAAATGTCAATATCCTTCCATACTTCAAGATTTATTTGTATTTATTTGTTTTGAAATTTTTATGAATATTTCCCCTTTTTAATAGAAGAGAATTGCCGATTTTTATGTAGACATTAAACAACATAAAAATGAAACTTTTCGTCCCCGTATTCCATTTAAATATTCCGGGTGTGAACTATGGTGAACATATTACCGAAAAATCTAAATTTTTGTATATTAAAAATATGAAGCGAAGGAACAAGGAAACACTAAAATAAATTTTCATATTACAATTACAACATGTTGGAAATTTTTAATGTTAATGTTCGGTTATGAGATATAAACTTCTACATGCTATAAAATGCTCTGGCGATATTCTGTATTTGTTTGTTGTTATCATCAATGGAGTTTATTTAGTGATGTTGCTGATAAAATTATTAGAAATGAAAATTTTTTGCGCTTTCAGATTATTTATTTTATGTATAACAAAATACAAGGAAAAATATGAAAATTGATAGACAACAGAAAAAATATCGATGTTCTTAAATATCCTTAATACTCTGATATATTGATGCTACTACTACTTCTTTTTTCTTTTTTACGATAGACTAAAGTTTCGATTGTTATATAGTTTTTTTTGTTCTATTATAATGAATATCCTTGATTTGAATTTAAGTTTTTTTTTTTTGCTGCCCCTGAATTTGATGGCTGATATGATGCCAGGACAGATTTTTACAAATTTATTATTTGATGTTCAATAATATCTGCTTGATATATTATGATTTTAAAAGGAAAAATTATTTTGTTTAAAATATATATCATTAAGTGAATTGTTTTTGTGTCCTTTTTCATAAAAGGGATAAGAATTTTCATTTCTTTGTATATAGTTTTAAAATACATATGGAAATTATTATCAATATTCTTTTTGAAGTGATTTTCATAAAAATTTTACAAGAATTTGAGAATAAAATTAATTTAATAAAATTCTGCTAAATTGAAAACTTGTCTGTTTTTTAACAGCTCCTGGAAAATTTTAATAACATAATTTATATATAAATTGGGAAGAATAACGATTTTCTTTTTCTTTAGATTTAGACGATACCATAATTTAAGATTATTTTAAATGTTGGAAAATGGATAAAAAATGTATTGATTAATTTAATTTAGAAGTTCTCGTAAAGAAGAAAGTGGAATATTAAATTTCATTTTTAATTTGACAATTGTTGACTAATATATTCTTATGTTTGGTACCAATTTGAAAAGTTTTTGTTTTTTAAACAGACCAAAAATGTTAGTTTAAACAGACCAAAATAATAAAATTTATTTTAATAAGATATCGAAATATTTCAGAGATATTTTCAACAGTTTTTTTATTATGTCGGAAAATTAACTAAACTTTTGGGAGCGATATATATATGTACAACATTAATTCAAGATATTTTGAAAGTTCAATTTTCAACTAAGAAACAAAGCATATAATTATTAACTGTTGTATTTCGTTACGTTGATGAAATTTTTATTTATTTTCGATCCTTGTTTGAAAAATATTCCTTTTTTTAAAATTTTCACATTAACCTTAAAAAATAAAGAATATTTTTGTTTAAAATTTTTATTTATTGATGCCAAAAAAAAGAATAAAATAGTTCAAAAATATTTAAAATTTGTTACTATTAGTTACATATAGTTACAATTAAAAAAGAATTCCAGAAATTGAACATAAAAATGAAATAAATGAAAAGTGGTAGCAAAACAATTTCCCGAAAACAATTCTTCAAAAACAAAAGTGATAACTATAAAATTTTCGATAAATTACACCTTGAAAGATGAAAATTAACAAATATTATTTTTTGATTATCAATTTTATGGTGAAAATATTTCACTTTACTTCAATATTTCTTGTAGCGATTATAATAACCGAGTATCTTTATCAACATTATTTTTAACAATTAACATTTTATGCTGTACAAATTTCAAGGACTCTTTGTCAATTATTTCTGTAGACACACAAACATTTTACATGAAAATTTAAAGTGTTTAAAGTGTTAACACTTTTCGAGTTATATTAACAAAAAACAAAAAGTTCACATATATGAATAATTATAATTTTGTAAATACAATTTAAAATTCAAGAAATACTTTGCTTTTAAAAAAAAATTACAAAATGTTTGTTAAAATAAACTTGGATTTACATAATATCTTTAGTAAGGCATTTAAACATAAAATATTCAAGACCGAAAATATAAAGAATTACATTAATATAAATCTTTAGAATAATTTCTTTGGAAAAAAATCTTTTAAAATTTATATAATTTAAGCACATTTGTATATTTAAAATCGTATTTGAATGTTCGTCGCATAATAAAATTACATTAGTATTATGCTCTGTATCCTTAAATTTTTGTAATCATATTATAATAAAAGGAATCCTTTAGTTGAAACGAATCTTATATAAGATTTTCTATAAAAAACAAAATGGTTTATTTTAAATGGACGAAAATTTAATTTTAAAGTATCATTTTCAATGTTGTTTTTTTATTTTTTAACAACTAACATAAAACATTGATTGACTTAAAAGATTGTATAAAAAATGTGTCGTAATAGAAAAATGTATAAGTTTTTTTTGCATATACATAATACATTTTATTTAAATCTATTATATGCGAGGATGTTTAAATTCATATGTAAAGGCTGATTTACACATTTTTCGAAAAACCGTCACTGTCTATTCTAGTCAATCAGAAATGTCCGTCGCGACGAAATTCCGGAACGGCGAAGAGTTGAACCAACTTTATCGTTTCCGTCACAGGGCCACGCACACTAGTAAATTTATTTTGATAACTAATAATTATTGACAACTGGCAATTAGATTTTGTTGTTTTATTGAAGTTTGAAGTGTAAGGAAATATTAAATATTTTTTAAATTTAAAATGGATATAGAATTTGCTGAAAAATTAATTATAAAGCTGTTGAAAAAAGGAGAGTGTTATACGATCTAACAGACATTATTTACATTACGAACAGTCAAAACAAAAAAATTATTTAAGTGTGCGTGGCTGAAAAGCGTCATATGAGTAAATTGCTTTATAAAAACCGTCGCTGAATTTCTCGACAGTCACGGGTTTTGGGCACATGGGTAAATCAGCCATAATACACAAAAAAAAAAATTATGTTGTATGTACAGAAAATAATATTTAACGTGTTTTTTTTTTATATTTAAAAAGTCATGTCCTTTTTTGACACCATATAAATACGACAGAAGAACCAGAATCTTGCATTAAATAAATTTTTATTGTGTAGATACAAAGTGAAAAAAAAAACTTTATATAATATAAAAATTATGTTTATGTACTCGTAGTTGAGTATAGTAAAAATATAAATCCAAAAATTTAGACTAACATAGATTAATGAACATAAGGAGATAGTGGAATATAATATGAAGTAAATCTGTCATAAAGTTAGATATAGAATTAAAACTGAAAAGAAGTGGTTAATAATTTATATTATGATAGTGATGACTACACATAATTAAGGTAGTTTTTCAATTGGTTATGTTATCTCAATATATATAACAAAAAATTATCACGAGCATAAGCATAAAATAACTTTTTGGAGTAATTTGACTACTAGAAATTTAAAATAAATAATTATGTATAAATTTTTAAGGATTTAAAATAATTTACAAAAAATTTATTATTTTAGTTCATTAGTTAGAGTATTTCTAAATTGGTATCATTAGTTTATTTATTGATTCGAGCAGAACAAATATTTTATTAATCATATTTATTACAAAGTAAAATAATTATTCAAATACTATTTCAATAATTTTGGAAATAAATATGATTTATTTTAGATTTAGAGATATTTACACTTTATAATATTTGTAAAGCAAAAATATTTTAATTTAATTAAAATTTGTATATGAAATGCCAATTAGGAATGTAATACTAAATTTGATATATTAAAATACAAAGAAATTACTTATTCAATTAGATTAATTGCATTTTTAATTATATATTGATACAAAATCAAAGGAAAATTTAAATATTATTTAGAAATTTTGAAATGAAATATTTATAAACAAATAAAATAGTTTAACCCAAATAGTAATTAATTAAATTATTTCTATTTAACCAAAAAAAAATATTATTTTAGATTTTTTAGAGATAATAAATGCCATATAATAAATTTAGATAATAAATCAATTTACAAATTTATTAGTGCATTCTATTACATTAAAGCTTATATGTATACATACATTCAGTTATGCATAACTAGAAGAATTTTTGAATAAGAACAATTGTTAGAAAATCTAGAAAATATTCTTGTGATTTATATACGAAGGGCTACCTTCTCGAATGATTTAGATTTAAAGTCGATGTTAAGACAACATTCCTTAAAGCCGTGCAAGAAGTAACCCAAACTGAACTCACTGCTATCAATAACGCGGCTTAAACTATGATCGTAAAGAATTTAAGAGTTACGAAAATAATTAAATGTTCAGATAGCCAAGCGACCTTAAAAACTTTATCGAAAATCTTAACATAATATATGTAAAACTTAACCTATTAGCAAACCGTATTAATGTAAAGCAGCTCTTATAATCGCCCGGATATGATAGCAGATGAACCTAGCATAACGAAAATGTGCTATACTGTTGTCTCTGCAGAGGTTTATAACTTATTTTACCCCCCGTACAAATTAAAAGTTCAATTGGGGCACTTTGAAACAGAGTGATCAGAATAGTTGTACTAATTACAAAAAATGTATTACGAAGCAATAAAATGATGACTTACATCGTCTTTTGCTAGATGTTTAAATAAGGAGGAGACAATGAAACATCTATTGTGCCATTGTCCGTGAGTCCAAAATAAAACATTTAGAAAATTTCGTAGTTTCTTTCTAGAAAACCTAGAAAAAGCGATTGAACTAAATCGACTAAGATGTTTTCATTCATTAAGGAAGTGAGATGAATCGGCACTCTATAATAATAATTCAGCCTTCGACTGGGAGGTATAACACACACTAAACTGTAGGCTACGTGCGAGGCACTCTTATAATTCCATTTTCTTTAAAACCAACCAACAAACCATAAAACTGGACGAGTAGAATACTATGCATCCACTGAGATCTCAATCATTGTGGCAGAACCGTTCGGTTTGTACCTTTCTTTTCATTCCCATATCCCATAGAAGGAAAACAAACGTATTTTCATCAAATTACCAAAGCCAAAGCACGTTATTATATCATATTTTATTTATTAAGTTTGTGTACATAATATTTTATGATACTTTATGATGATAAAATATAAATAAATTTTGTATGTCTTGAATTATGGCATTTGATATTAAATTTAACACTTTCGTACACATTTTATGCAATCATAATGGATTCATCTAAAATCCATTACAGAAAATACTTCAATTCACTATGTTTACATAGTAAGAGTAAACCAAATTTATTCATAATCAAGTAAAATGAAATTCTGCATTAACAAACAAAAATTTTAGACTGTGATTTTTTGTCGTTTTTGATATATTTATAGTAATCGTTGAAAATATTAAAGGAAATCGGAAAATATTTAATTTTACTATCATCTACTATTATTTATTTACATATATGATCCTGTTAATTATCCCACTATCATTAGTAGCAACTGGTAGTCAGATTTAATATTAGCATATGATTTTAAATGGAATTTTAAAGCATTTTTTTCATTCACTAGTTCATTTTGATGCCTCGCTATTCCAACGGAAAGAAACAGATCCTTTGGTTACTGAGAAAAGACAAAATTGAGTTTTATAGTATGTCATTCCCGCTCATACTAGTATATTCCGTGAAATAATGTTGCACCAGTCAGGTCACATTCGAAATGTACGTCATGTTTCAGGTTTATAATTACTAATTAGTTCTTAAATCTTTCACGGAATTTAAGTATTGGACATTCAGAATTATTAATTTATTACATAACTTTGCTGTGCAATTTTGATATCAATATTTGAATATTTCATAAAATAATGGTAGTATAGTGACCAATATTCTGATTCATTTGATCCTGGGTTTAAATCGAAAAATCGATGTCGCTCTAAGTTGACTTAGCTTTTTGTATTTGATATTTTAAAACTGAGATACAAATGGCTCCCTATTAATTTGCTGACAACAAAAGGTTCACTAATAAAAGTTATTAGCTTTTTCGAATCAAATGTTTCTTCACTGTAAAGAATCCATATAAAATTAGTAGGTACAAATTACAATAAAATGTCACGAAACATTTTCGAAAAAACCAAGACACAATTTGAATTGTAGCGCTATTACAAAGAAGAAGTAACAAAATATTCATATTTAAAGACAATATTTTATAATTCATAAGAGTTTCTTCAAAATAAGAAATAATTCCTCCTGAATAATTTGTTTTATCTACAGCCAAAATACGACTTCACTTTTTAAGTATTTAATTATTTTAAATAAAATGAAATTTAATGACTTAATTGTCACATAAAATATTACACAAAGTATTAAATAATTTTGTTAAAAAATATAATTTAATATAAATATAAAAGTAACAAAAATAGAAGCTATTGAAAACACATGTTGTCATCCTGATTTTTTTTCATATTTATATTTTATATGCATTTCGTACCAGCACTTAAAATAAATCTATTAATTTTATATAAAGTTTTTTTTTTACGAAAAAAAAGGAACTGGTAAATGAAAATAGTCCTTAAAAAATTAAATCGCTAATAAATATATTTTAGTCATTACAAAATTAGCTTAAATAATTTTTCTTTTTTTATGAAATTTTTATTTAAATTAACAAAAAACGTATTAAAAGTTAAATATTTAAGGATTTTGTTGTCATTTTTTAAAGTCAGTAATAACCATTAAACATTAAAGCTCTGGCAATGGTTCCACGTTTTGCTGATAGAAAATCTACAACAAGAAACATTATTACTCTTCATTTTAGCTATTTCTTTTTTCTTTTTTTACTTATTAAAAATCGTCTGGGCCTCAAAAATAATTTCCTGGTTAAATTAACTGAAATTTTCAGCTATTATAAGGATAAGAGAAAATAAAGAACTTAAATTTGTTGTACGGTCTTAAGTTTTGGTCATCCTTTTTTATGAAAAAAAAAAATATAAAATTTTATAAATATAACGAGCTATGTACCATTAATCTGGATTCTAGGCCAAAATAAATAGCTTTTTATCATAATGATTTTATTTTTTTTAAAAAAAGTTGTACCGTCCTTTTTGTTTTTTTATTTTTTACATGGGATTAAGGATTAGACTAAAATATAAGAAGATATTATAAGGAAAAGTTTATAAGAAAAATTAGTATATAAATAAAAAGTTAAGAATTTTTTTTTATATATAAATTTTTCTAAATTCCAACGAAACGAAAGGATTAAGGAAAACATTTAACCTTACACTTTTTCGAAAAAAATTTACATGTTTTGAGGTCATCTGACTTCATTTAAAGAAGTTTGTATGAATTTAATGAATGTAAACACATTTTTCAAATATATTTCATCCGTTTAAGATAATTTTACGTTCTTTAAATGGTAGATTTGCTAGTTCATCAACAATTACATAATCGGAATAAAATTTAATTAATTAATTATATATAAAAAAAGATAATCATTATAATAAATTAGATTAAAAAAAGAACTTCTTTTAAAAAAGTACAAAATTTTACGTTTTGCAACAAATTTAAATCAATTTATTACAAAAACTATTTTCATTAAACTTTTTCCGAGTTAACGAACAGAAAAGTTTTTATTAATTTTATTTTTTGTTTCTGTTTTTGTTAAATATGACAAAGTGTTCCTTCCGAATTAAAATCAAAATAACCTTTAAAAATACCTGCTCAATTAATATTTAACTATTCATGTAGAACATCCAGAAACTTTCAAGGTATAAAAAACATAAAAATACAAAAAATTACAAAGTTGAAAATCCACTGAGAATACAAGTAAACAATTTGTCATCTGCCTATCATCTATTAGATACGAAAATACTTTGATAACAATTTCAAGGATTTTTTTTTTCCAATTTTCTAATTTTGTTCCTTTTTATTATGAATATTTGTTGCTGTTTCTTCTTGTATATTCATTCTGATAAAATCAAATTAAATTCGATTCTCAAGGGTAAATTGTTAGCTAATACAGAAAGCAGAAAATCGCTTACAAAAAAATTATAGATACAAAAAATTTATTAGCTATCTCACAATCAAATACAGGGTGATCTACATAACAAATTATTGTTATTTTTCAAATTTGAACTGAAGAACCTCTTGTAATAATAATTGTAATCGAAAATAATTTCCTAGTATTCCGAAATAAGAAAATAGTATAAAATTCTTTTTTGTCCATTTTCGTGTTAAATTAAAATTAATTTTAATGTAATTATATTTGAATGCTTCGCTTCTATCCATAATTGTCTTTTCTAATGGAATTTCTTCAAATCATGCGAAATTTTTAATTAAAATTAAATTCAGAATGTGATTTCCTATTTTTTTTTTTTTTTTTTTGAAAGTAAGAATTCAGTTTGTCTCTAATCATTTGTAATCTTTATATTTGTATTTGTATTTAATAAAAAAAAAAATTTCATGAGCAGGAAAGATTGTTTTTTCTTTCACTTAAATAGATTCTTTATAAATAAATGAAATGTAAAGAAAAATAAATTAAATTAACAATAAGGAAATAACAGATTGGTCCCCTAAGAAATTGAGATTTATCCTTTTTAACTGTCTTCAAAGAAGAAAAACGATATTGATTTCATGGTTCAGAATTACGATAATCAATTGCGTCAGGTAAAAATAACGACAAGTAAAAATTATGATAGTCAAAACCCCGACACGTTCATAATCCTGACAAATCAAAATCCTGAGACGTTTATAGTCAAAATACCAACAAGTTTACAATCCCTCCCAACATTTTAAGATTCCGATACATTGACAAGGCGAGATCTCAAGAAGTTCATAATCTAAATACTAGCACTTTCATATTCCTGATAGGTCAAAATACCGACTGATAGACTCTTCAAAAACTCTACAGCAGTTTTAGTAAGGCTCTAATAAAGAGGCTATATACAAAAACCTATTTATAAATAAAATTAAGTGTCAGAATTAACCTAACCTCAAACGCCCTTAAACATCATTTAAAATTAATGCAAGTCAGTAAATTAAATTTCATTTAATATCACGAATTATTATCGAAAATAAAAATGTCCTTTATAAATCTAATAAATGTGATTAATTTGTTTTTTATTTATCATTACTTTTTTATTGTTTCATTAAATTAATTTGTTGTTTTTTTTATACTCAACGCAGAACAGTTAAAATTAAATAAAAGAAAATATCCTTATCAATAAAGGATAATGAAATAAAAAAAAAAAGAAATAAACACAAATTTTTTATGTATCTGCGCTACATAAAATTATAGATAAGATGACATTCTATCTAAATAGAAATAAAGCCATTATTTTATAGCATAAATATAGAGTCTTATAGTGTCTGTAATTACTTCAAATATTAAAGGTTTTGAATAAAGGCGCGAATATTAAAACTTAAGGATAATAATCAATGAACCCACCATAAGAAAAGCTAATATAATATTTTTCTTTTTCATTGTGGTCTATGGTATATAAACCATTTTTATAGCTTCTTCACTAAATAATAATAACGCTATTGAAGTACTTGTAAATATTAATACAGAATGACCATCATAAAAATCTTACCCAGAAATAATTTTATATTCATTATTTATATTATACTTCCTTTTACCAAAACTCATTAAATACATATAAAATAAGAAGGATTGAAATATTCACCTAATTTATAATATACAGCAGTGAACTTGAAGTTTGGTGATGTTTCTGAGTATTTTCTATTAGTAAAATTATGACTTATAAAATATTATTCTATATAATTTTGAATGGTCTTTATAAAAATAGACAAAATTTATATTAATCGTCCAGAACCTGAAGGTTACTTATTATTATTAAGCATGTTTTTATAGAAAGTTTCATTAAATCTATTCAATTTCATTTGCTTTTGTCAGTCATATACAAACCTTTTACAAAATTTAGATATAGTTTTTTTAATAACTGACAGGCAATTAAACAATTAACCTAAAATTACCAAAATGATAAATAACAAAATTTTGATATTTATCTAAAATTGTATTGAAAATTATAGGTTTTACAATTTACATGTTAGTGTCGAATATATCCACGGTTGCCAACTGTAGTGTTTTCACCCGGAGACTCCGGGTTTTTATGTCGGTCTCCGGTCTCAGGGTTTTGTCATAAAACTCTCCGGTTATTTCCAAATTGTTTCAAATTTGCATCGCAAAGGCTTTTTTTCATTCTCTTTAAGAATAAAACGGAACGGAACACATTGACGCCACGCATCTATGTCATCAGGAAACTTTTCGGAGATATATGTAATAGTTTCAAAAGCTTTATCAATTCCAGTAAGTAATGCCTTTGTTGAAAGAGTTTTCTCTATTATGTGAAATGTTTGGTCACATAATAGAAACAGGATGAGAGTAAATTTAGTAAAAGCTGAATTGACAACAAAAAAAAATTTTAATATGACTTGTGAAGAATTCGCAAAATGGCTTCAAGACGAAGAACAGATAAAATTGGTATTATGTGTACCAAACCAAAAAAAATATAATTTTAAAAACTAATATTTTTTGTTAATTATTTTTATTACATACTGTTCCTATACATTTAATTTTTAATTTACATTATAACGAATTTTGTTACTTTTTATTTTTATAATTAAAAAACTGAACTGCATAAAATTTTTTTTTTTTTAGTACCTATATAGTCATGTTTTTTTTTTTTCTCCGGGTGAAGTAAGTTTAAGAGTTGGCATCCCTGAATATATCATATTTTTGTGGTTCAAATATTTATATTGAATTGAGACTATAATTAATAATCTGTTTAGATCAGCATTTATGTCATTAAAATAGCTATTATAATCATCAAAAAATTTTACCACTTGTATAGTTTACGTTATGGGTGTCTAGTTATTGATGATAACGTTTTGTGAACACAATTTAAATTTATGGAATTTAATTGGGATTTAATGAATATTGTCAAGTGTGATGTTATGCTAATATCTTATCGAAAGATTTATATACAGTAATTATGTTTTTTTGTTAATACCTATTAAAGTTTAATATAAATTGAAATTGCATTTATTTAGTCTATTATTATAATTTCAAGGATGTTACAACTAAGATTACATAAACATATAAATTAAATTTCAAATATTTAGAAATGCTCTTACTATGGAAATTGAATCTATATATTTAAACTTTAAATCGCTTTGGTAAAATAATGAATTTTAAAGGTCCAAACATAATAAACTTGAGAAACCTTAGATCCTTGAACTATAATAGGAATATGTGTATCTGTTCCGTTAAATTAACTTAAGAAAAATAGATTACAGATGCATCATACTTTACAAAAATTTTGAAAAAAAAATATATCATTATCCCCGCAATTCTTAAGTGTTCAATAGTTTTGATTATCATTATTTTTTGATTAGCGTAAACCATTTTGTTCTATATTAAACCATTTTTGAAATATCAAAGTGACAGTTTTGTTGAAAGTATTACGAAGCTTTTTTGTGTAGTAATATCTAAACTTTATTAATTAAAATATTTTTTTTTAAAAAAAGTAACTTTCAGAGTTTATTTGTACAATTTTTCTTAATTTGTTCAATTTAGTTAAGCATATATTTGCCAAATTGTATGTTCACATAATTTTTTTTATTTAATATCCAAATATATCGGTATTCATCATTACTGTTCAACATGATAATGAACAACGATAATTTATAGATAAAAAATTTATTTAAGATAATTAAAATTTCATATAATTATCAATATGCAAAAATTGTGTATTAAATATTAACACAACAACTCGGCAGACGAAATGTAAATTACCCATAATGATTTTGAAAATATAAAAAACGATAATTGCTGCGACGATTTTGTTATTTGTATAACTTTCATTAGTATAACTCTCCTTAAAGTTTAGTTACTGTACGTTCAGTCAACAAATTTCCTTAACTTTATTTTGGTTGGCCCTTAGAAGTTTAATACAATTCCACAAAATATTTCTTATTGCATTTTATTGATTCTATAGTTTTTGTGTGTGTTTCACGTAAGTGAACCGTTCTGGTTAGGTGAAGTTATAGTTATACTCGAAAGATTTTGTAATTACAGCAGCAAGTTAGTAGGGTGCTACGTATAGCGTGTGCCATGCAGTAGCATAGAATGTCTTTTAGGGTTTCAGTTTGCCCTGGATCATTGCAGTTTCCGAAACGATCACTTGCAGTTAATCCTGGCTCACGCAGCTGCGTACCAATCAAATAATGTTCAGTGAGGATGCCAACTGATGTCTTACATTGTGAGCGCAGTAGGATGATTACCATGGCACGATCATTATCAATTATGGCAATCAATAAATCAATAATTTTCCATAATTTATACATAACATATTTTTTCGTTAGCTGCTATCTGTACCGAAATTTCGATTAAACCATTAGAATAAATAAATTTCTTAGATTAAACCGGGTCATTTCCTTGCAATTAATTACTTTACAATTATATCGGTTGCACATTCATAAATCAAGATAAATATATAAACAATTTCTCTGCCATTTTTATATTTTATAAGACTAAATGTTGTCGATAATCCCGCCAATTGCCTTGAAGAAAAAAAAGAAAATTGATTTTTATTATTTCCATTCTTATGTACTAGAACGTATACTAAAATCAATAAAAAAAAATATACTAAAGCAAATATATAAAATTATTTTTCTATTGTGGATAGTAATTTCCGAATTACGGAAATAAAATAAATTAAATCAACTTAGAAAATGACAGATAATGATAAAAAATAACCATCCCCAATAAAAATACATTCTCTCTGACCAATTGTTCAGAAAAAAAACTTTACTAAGGACAGTGAAAAGGATGTGCCCAGCAACAGCAACAACTAAAAATAGAACCAATAATATTATATGAAAATTGTCTTATTCACATAATATCCTTTACCATATACAACAACAAAAAAACGTAATACATTATACAACGGAGATAATATTGTCCGCTTTTTAAAGTTTTCACAAAAAAAAGGATATTTTAAAATGTGTTCACCGTATATACACAAAGTTTGTATATAAGAATGATATCCTTTGAATTAAAAATTTTCCTTCTAATATAAAAATATAATTTTCATTTTCAATTTTATTTATTTTTGTGTGCATAATTAAATTTTTACTATAATAAATTTTATTCGAAAATTTTTGGTTTTTTTTTAGAAAATATTTTAAAAATCTGTATAATATTTAAAGGACAAATTTATATAAATTATTGAAAAAAAAGTTTTTTTTAGATTTAATTATATTGTTTGAAAATGATATTTTTTGCAAAATTTGCAAAAAAATGAAGATAATTAATAGAAAAGATAAATTTCACTGCCGTTCAATTACGAAAATGTATAGTAGAATAGAATCTTAAGAAATTGCTTTTCATTTTAATGTTGAAGACTATGGAAAAAGATATTATATAAATTTATTCTTATGTATTACAATAAAGTATAAGTAATTCGGATTTGTCATACAATTTTTTTTAAAAAAAAAAAAAAGATTAAGGACATTTTACCTATCGATTTTTTTATTTTGTTATGATTTTGTATATTTCCTGGCTAACCTTTTCCAACTTATTATTAAATAATAACAAATAAATAACATTTTACCTTTTTTTGACCCCGAGTTTTATTACCAGGTAAAAGAGATAACGTATGCAGATCGACTGAATACAATCGTCCAAAAATATTCTGTGCGAATATGAAGCACTGACTTCCTCACCTTGGAAACGGCTGTATTAATTCTATGGAACTGCCGTCAAACTCACTTAAAACACTCCTGTACCTCTTCAAAAGTATACTGGATTTGCGGAAAGGTTCAAAATTAATGGTATATTAGATCAGCAGTAACCAGTAATTTGGAACATTGGTACCTACGTAGACTATATCTTGAAAAACTTTATTCTAATATTATAAAGTTAAATAAATTAAATCTCATCCATTTTATAATGTTGCTACTGAAACAGCTTCGCATTTCCAAATTTAAGTTAAAATTAAGATACATAAAATATTTGGCTCATATATTCTTTATAGAACTTAACATTAGCTACTTATTGCTACATTCTTTTACTGGGCGACAACAACATTAAAGGCATTCAACAACAAACATGAAAGGCATCCGTTAAATATAATTACATAATGTTATAATTTCGAATTACCGAATTCTTTTGACTTGATGATCGGAACAATTTCTCGTAAAATCGCTTGTAGTAAATCCTCCAGATTATCAAGCAGTTATTATAATAATACTCTTTATGACATTCGCAGGTTATGCCATTTATGTATTCTAATATTATCTCATGCTTGACAGAAATCTACTGCCAAGCCAAATGCCTGCAAACTTATTGCCTGCAAAAACTACAATAATGAAAAGAAGTTTTATTTTACATAACACTATTGACAGTTGCAAACACTGACTGTGTTATATCATAATGCGATACAACTTTAGCGATAACATTTACTCAAACTTAAGTTTGAATATTAGCTTCATATAATCAGCTTTATTTAGTTGTGGAATTTCCATCATTTCCTAGAACTTCACTTCAACTTCAACTTTGTAATGTATAATTTTTAATACATTTTTTCATATTTTTTTTTAAAAACTAAATGCAAGATATTAGTGACTTCTTTGAATTGACCTTCACTTATTCTACAAAATATATTTTGTTTTTGTTTTAATTAAACCCAAGTTTTCTATGGATATGTGGATATGATCTCTTCGAACACAATTATTTAGTAGAATATTCTTGCAACATGACACTATAATGAAGCTTCAAAAACTTTCATAATTATATTTTCATTAACTATATGATATTGTATGAAAAAGTATGAATTTTTAGTTTCAAAAATTGATATTTCATAACAGATGTGACATAATTTTCTTCAACTATATTTTCTATATACAAAATACAAGTTCTGTAGTTCTGTTACGACCGGCAATTTATATTCAAATATATACCGACCGGCGACCGCGTATTATATTTATCAAATTATAATGTATTTATATTACACTATAGATTTAATAAATATTATTTATTATATAAAAAAAAACACGAACCACTATGACTTTTTTTTATTATTAAACATTAAACAATCAAATTCGCGATTGCCATTCGATTTGAATTTTGGAATTTGAATTTGACAAGAGTCAAACTGGTCGTGGTTACAATATTTATTAGATGTAAAATATTGAATTCCATTGCAACTTCCGAGTTCCGATAAAGTAAGAATAGGAAAAGTTTAGGAAAACTATCGAAATAAGTGGAGCCCTAAGACAGTAAATTAGGAAAGTTAAAAATTGAGAAAAGTAGGATTTGTACAATGGATAGGATCACAGGATGTATGTAATAATATTAAAAACAAAAATAAGGAATAGAATGATTATGAGGGGAGAAAGTAGGTAGAGAAAAAAAATATAGGTAGAAAGTAATTAAGATCGGGTAGAGTAGAGAGAGTTGGCGATTAATAATTGAATTAATAAGACGTGATCAGAAAATTTTTATGGACACTTTTCATTTAGGGGCCCCATTTCCCAGATATTGCCCCCTAAAAAAATGGAAATTTTCACCGGTAAATTACTGCTAAACGACTACAGCTACAGATCTGAAATTTAGAGCAGTTATTGATATTCAATGTGCAAACATTCTGTCCAATTTTCAGCTTTTCAGCTTTATTAGATTAGAAAATAATATTTTCAATTATAATTTTTAAAAAACGATTTCGTGGAGCATCGAAAATATCTGGAAAATTTTTAAAGTTCAGATTTTTTTTTCATATTTCCGCCTAAAAAAAAATGGAAATTTCACCGATGAATTACTGCTAAACGACTACAGCTACAGATCTAAAATTTAGAGCAGTCATTGATATTCAATGTGCCACCATTCTGTCCAATTTTCAGCTTTATTAGATTAGAAAATAATATTTTCAATTATAATTTTTAAAAAACGATTTCGTGGAGCATCGAAAATATCTGGAAAATTTTCAAAGTTCAGATTTTTTTTTCATTTTGTATACGGATCAGCTATGAATCTGAAATTTGGACAGATGATGCAAATTCAAAAATAAATGGGGTTTCTTTATTAGACACTTTTCATTCAGGGGCCCCATTTCCCAGATATTGCCCCCTAAAAAAAATAAGGAAATTTTCACCGGTGAATTAACTGCTAAACGACTACATCTACAGATATGAAATTTAGAGCAGTTATTGATATTCAATGTGCAAACATTCTGTCCAATTTTCAGCTTTTCAGCTTTATTAGATTAGAAAATAATATTTTCAATTATAATTTTTAAAAAACGATTTCGTGGAGCATCGAAAATATCTGGAAAATTTTCAAAGTTCAGATTTTGTTTTCATTTTGTATACAGATCAGCTATGAATCTGAAATTTGGACAGATGATGCAAATTCAAAAATAAACGGGGTTTCTCTATTAGACACTTTTCATTTAGGGGCCCCATTTCCCAGATATTGCCCCCTAAAAAAAAATACGGAAATTTTCACCGGTGAATTACTGCTAAATGATTACAGCTACAGATTTGAACTTTAGAGCAGTTATTGATATTCAATGTGCAAACATTCTGTCCAATTTTCAGCTTCCTAGCTTTATTAGATTAGAAAATAACATTTTCAATTACAATTTTTAAAAAGCGATTTCGTGGAGTATCGAAAATATCTGGAAAATTTTCAAAGTTCAGATTTTTTTTTCATTTTGTATACGGATCAGCTATGAATCTGAAATTTGGACAGATGATGCAAATTCAAAAATAAATGGGGTTTCTCTATTAGACACTTTTCATTCAGGGGCCCCATTTCCCAAATATTTCCCCCTAAAAAAAACGGAAATTTTCACCGGTGAATTAACTGCTAAACGACTACAGCTACAGATCTGAACTTTAGAGCAGTTATTGATATTCAATGTGCAAACATTCTGTCCAATTTTCAGCTTTTCAGCTTTATTAGATTAGAAAATAATATTTTCAATTATAATTTTTAAAAAACGATTTCGTGGAGCATCGAAAATATCTGGAAAATTTTCAAAGTTCAGATTTTTTTTTCATTTTGTATACGGATTAGCTATGAATCTGAAATTTGGACAGATGATGCAAATTCAAAAATAAATGGGGTTTCTCTATTAGACACTTTTCATTTAGGGGCCCCATTTCCCAGATATTGCCCCCTAAAAAAAAATACGGAAATTTTCACCGGTGAATTAACTGCTAAACGACTACAGATACAGATCTGAAATTTAGAGCAGTCATTGATATTCAATGTGCCAACATTTTGTACAATTTTCAGCTTCCTAGTTTTATTAGATTAGAAAATAATATTTTCAATTATAATTTTTAAAAAACGATTTCGTGGAGCATCGAAAATATCTGGAAAATTTTCAAAGTTCTGATTTTTTTTTCATTTTGTATACAGATCAGCTATGAATCTGAAATTTGGACAGATGATGCAAATTCAAAAATAAATGGGGTTTCTCTATTAGACACTTTTCATTTAGGGGCCCCATTTCCCAGATATTGCCCCCTAAAAAAAAATACGGAAATTTTCACCGGTGAATTACTGCTAAATGATTACAGCTACAGATTTGAACTTTAGAGCAGTTATTGATATTCAATGTGCAAACATTCTGTCCAATTTTCAGCTTCCTAGCTTTATTAGATTAGAAAATAACATTTTCAATTACAATTTTTAAAAAGCGATTTCGTGGAGTATCGAAAATATCTGGAAAATTTCCAAAGTTCAGATTTTTTTTTAATTTTGTATACGGATCAGCTATGAATCTGAAATTTGCACAGATGATGCAAATTCAAAAATAAATGGGGTTTCTCTATTAGACACTTTTCATTCAGGGGCCCCATTTCCCAAATATTTCCCCCTAAAAAAAACGGAAATTTTCACCGGTGAATTAACTGCTAAACGACTACAGCTACAGATCTGAACTTTAGAGCAGTTATTGATATTCAATGTGCAAACATTCTGTCCAATTTTCAGCTTTTCAGCTTTATTAGATTAGAAAATAATATTTTCAATTATAATTTTTAAAAAACGATTTCGTGGAGCATCGAAAATATCTGGAAAATTTTCAAAGTTCAGATTTTTTTTTCATTTTGTATACGGATTAGCTATGAATCTGAAATTTGGACAGATGATGCAAATTCAAAAATAAATGGGGTTTCTCTATTAGACACTTTTCATTTAGGGGCCCCATTTCCCAGATATTCCCCCTAAAAAAAATACGGAAATTTTCACCGGTGAATTAACTGCTAAACGACTACAGCTACAGATCTGAACTTTAGAGCAGTTATTGATATTCAATGTGCAAACATTCTGTCCAATTTTCAGCTTTTCAGCTTTATTAGATTAGAAAATAATATTTTCAATTATAATTTTTAAAAAACGATTTCGTGGAGCATCGAAAATATCTGGAAAATTTTCAAAGTTCAGATTTTTTTTCATTTTGTATACGGATTAGCTATGAATCTGAAATTTGGACAGATGATGCAAATTCAAAAATAAATGGGGTTTCTCTATTAGACACTTTTCATTTAGGGGCCCCATTTCCCAGATATTCCCCCTAAAAAAAATACGGAAATTTTCACCGGTGAATTAACTGCTAAACGACTACAGATACAGATCTGAAATTTAGAGCAGTCATTGATATTCAATGTGCCAACATTTTGTACAATTTTCAGCTTCCTAGTTTTATTAGATTAGAAAATAATATTTTCAATTATAATTTTTAAAAAACGATTTCGTGGAGCATCGAAAATATCTGGAAAATTTTCAAAGTTCAGATTTTTTTTTCATTTTGTATACGGATTAGCTATGAATCTGAAATTTGGACAGATGATGCAAATTCAAAAATAAATGGGGTTTCTCTATTAGACACTTTTCATTTAGGGGCCCCAGTTCCCAGATATTGCCCCCTAAAAAAAAAAAAGGAAATTTTCACCGGTGAATTACTGCTAAATGATTACAGCTACAGATTTGAACTTTAGAGCAGTTATTGATATTCAATGTGCAAACATTCTGTCCAATTTTCAGCTTCCTAGCTTTATTAGATTAGAAAATAACATTTTCAATTACAATTTTTAAAAAGCGATTTCGTGGAGTATCGAAAATATCTAGAAAATTTCCAAAGTTCAGATTTTTTTTTAATTTTGTATACGGATCAGCTATGAATCTGAAATTTGCACAGATGATGCAAATTCAAAAATAAATGGGGTTTCTCTATTAGACACTTTTCATTCAGGGGCCCCATTTCCCAAATATTTCCCCCTAAAAAAAACGGAAATTTTCACCGGTGAATTAACTGCTAAACGACTACAGCTACAGATCTGAACTTTAGAGCAGTTATTGATATTCAATGTGCAAACATTCTGTCCAATTTTCAGCTTTTCAGCTTTATTAGATTAGAAAATAATATTTTCAATTATAATTTTTAAAAAGCGATTTCGTGGAGTATCGAAAATATCTGGAAAATTTCCAAAGTTCAGATTTTTTTTTAATTTTGTATACGGATCAGCTATGAATCTGAAATTTGCACAGATGGTGCATATTCAAAAATAAATGGGGTTTCTCTATTAGACACTTTTCATTCAGGGGCCCCATTTCCCAAATATTGCCCCCTAAAAAAAAATACGGAAATTTTCACCGGTGAATTACTGCTAAATGATTACAGCTACA
Source organism: Rhamphomyia laevipes (assembly GCA_963920725.1). NCBI lineage: Eukaryota > Metazoa > Arthropoda > Insecta > Diptera > Empididae > Rhamphomyia > Rhamphomyia laevipes. The sequence continues at coordinate 45,308,212 of OY987257.1, read as the reverse complement.
GATCTGAAATTTAGAGCAGTCATTGATATTCAATGTGCCAACATTTTGTACAATTTTCAGCTTCCTAGTTTTATTAGATTAGAAAATAATATTTTCAATTATAATTTTTAAAAAGCGATTTCGTGGAGTATCGAAAATATATGGAAAATTTTCAAAGTTCAGATTTTTTTTTAATTTTGTATACGGATTAGCTATGAATCTGAAATTTGGACAGATGATGCAAATTCAAAAATAAATGGGGTTTCTCTATTAGACACTTTTCATTTAGGGGCCCCATTTCCCAGTTATTGCCCCCTAAAAAAAATACGGAAATTTTCACCGGTGAATTACTGGTAAACGACTACATCTACATATCTGAAATTTAGAGCAGTCATTGATATTCAATGTGCTAACATTTTGTACAATTTTCAGCTTCCTAGTTTTATTAGATTAGAAAATAACATTTTCAATTACAATTTTTAAAAAGCGATTTCGTGGAGTATCGAAAATATCTGGAAATTTTCAAAGTTCAGATTTTTTTTTAATTTTGTATACGGATCAGCTATGAATCTGAAATTTGCACAGATGATGCAAATTCAAAAATAAATGGGGTTTCTCTATTAGACACTTTTCATTCAGGGGCCCCATTTCCCAAATATTTCCCCCTAAAAAAAACGGAAATTTTCACCGGTGAATTAACTGCTAAACGACTACAGCTACATATCTGAACTTTAGAGCAGTTATTGATATTCAATGTGCAAACATTCTGTCCAATTTTCAGCTTTTCAGCTTTATTAGATTAGAAAATAATATTTTCAATTATAATTTTTAAAAAACGATTTCGTGGAGTATCGAAAATATCTGGAAAATTTCCAAAGTTCAGATTTTTTTTTAATTTTGTATACGGATCAGCTATGAATCTGAAATTTGCACAGATGATGCAAATTCAAAAATAAATGGGGTTTCTCTATTAGACACTTTTCATTCAGGGGCCCCATTTCCCAAATATTTCCCCCTAAAAAAAACGGAAATTTTCACCGGTGAATTAACTGCTAAACGACTACAGCTACAGATCTGAACTTTAGAGCAGTTATTGATATTCAATGTGCAAACATTCTGTCCAATTTTCAGCTTTTCAGCTTTATTAGATTAGAAAATAATATTTTCAATTATAATTTTTAAAAAACGATTTCGTGGAGCATCGAAAATATCTGGAAAATTTTCAAAGTTCAGATTTTTTTTTCATTTTGTATACGGATTAGCTATGAATCTGAAATTTGGACAGATGATGCAAATTCAAAAATAAATGGGGTTTCTCTATTAGACACTTTTCATTTAGGGGCCCCATTTCCCAAATATTGCCCCCTAAAAAAAATACGGAAATTTTCACCGGTGAATTACTGCTAAATGATTACAGCTACAGATCTGAAATTTAGAGCAGTCATTGATATTCAATGTGCCAACATTTTGTACAATTTTCAGCTTCCTAGTTTTATTAGATTAGAAAATAATATTTTCAATTATAATTTTTAAAAAGCGATTTCGTGGAGTATCGAAAATATATGGAAAATTTTCAAAGTTCAGATTTTTTTTTAATTTTGTATACGGATTAGCTATGAATCTGAAATTTGGACAGATGATGCAAATTCAAAAATAAATGGGGTTTCTCTATTAGACACTTTTCATTTAGGGGCCCCATTTCCCAGTTATTGCCCCCTAAAAAAAATACGGAAATTTTCACCGGTGAATTACTGGTAAACGACTACATCTACAGATCTGAAATTTAGAGCAGTCATTGATATTCAATGTGCTAACATTTTGTACAATTTTCAGCTTCCTAGTTTTATTAGATTAGAAAATAACATTTTCAATTACAATTTTTAAAAAGCGATTTCGTGGAGTATCGAAAATATCTGGAAAATTTTCAAAGTTCAGATTTTTTTTTAATTTTGTATACGGATCAGCTATGAATCTGAAATTTGCACAGATGATGCAAATTCAAAAATAAATGGGGTTTCTCTATTAGACACTTTTCATTCAGGGGCCCCATTTCCCAAATATTTCCCCCTAAAAAAAACGGAAATTTTCACCGGTGAATTAACTGCTAAACGAATACAGCTACAGATCTGAACTTTAGAGCAGTTATTGATATTCAATGTGCAAACATTCTGTCCAATTTTCAGCTTTTCAGCTTTATTAGATTAGAAAATAATATTTTCAATTATAATTTTTAAAAAACGATTTCGTGGAGCATCGAAAATATCTGGAAAATTTTCAAAGTTCAGATTTTTTTTTCATTTTGTATACGGATTAGCTATGAATCTGAAATTTGGACAGATGATGCAAATTCAAAAATAAATGGGGTTTCTCTATTAGACACTTTTCATTTAGGGGCCCCATTTCCCAGATATTCCCCCTAAAAAAAATACGGAAATTTTCACCGGTGAATTAACTGCTAAACGACTACAGATACAGATCTGAAATTTAGAGCAGTCATTGATATTCAATGTGCCAACATTTTGTACAATTTTCAGCTTCCTAGTTTTATTAGATTAGAAAATAATATTTTCAATTATAATTTTTAAAAAACGATTTCGTGGAGCATCGAAAATATCTGGAAAATTTTCAAAGTTCTGATTTTTTTTTCATTTTGTATACAGATCAGCTATGAATCTGAAATTTGGACAGATGATGCAAATTCAAAAATAAATGGGGTTTCTCTATTAGACACTTTTCATTTAGGGGCCCCATTTCCCAGATATTGCCCCCTAAAAAAAAATACGGAAATTTTCACCGGTGAATTACTGCTAAATGATTACAGCTACAGATTTGAACTTTAGAGCAGTTATTGATATTCAATGTGCAAACATTCTGTCCAATTTTCAGCTTCCTAGCTTTATTAGATTAGAAAATAACATTTTCAATTACAATTTTTAAAAAGCGATTTCGTGGAGTATCGAAAATATCTGGAAAATTTCCAAAGTTCAGATTTTTTTTTAATTTTGTATACGGATCAGCTATGAATCTGAAATTTGCACAGATGATGCAAATTCAAAAATAAATGGGGTTTCTCTATTAGACACTTTTCATTCAGGGGCCCCATTTCCCAAATATTGCCCCCTAAAAAAAAATACGGAAATTTTCACCGGTGAATTAACTGCTAAACGACTACAGCTACAGATCTGAACTTTAGAGCAGTTATTGATATTCAATGTGCAAACATTCTGTCCAATTTTCAGCTTTTCAGCTTTATTAGATTAGAAAATAATATTTTCAATTATAATTTTTAAAAAGCGATTTCGTGGAGTATCGAAAATATCTGGAAAATTTCCAAAGTTCAGATTTTTTTTTAATTTTGTATACGGATCAGCTATGAATCTGAAATTTGCACAGATGGTGCATATTCAAAAATAAATGGGGTTTCTCTATTAGACACTTTTCATTCAGGGGCCCCATTTCCCAAATATTGCCCCCTAAAAAAAAATACGGAAATTTTCACCGGTGAATTACTGCTAAATGATTACAGCTACAGATCTGAAATTTAGAGCAGTCATTGATATTCAATGTGCCAACATTTTGTACAATTTTCAGCTTCCTAGTTTTATTAGATTAGAAAATAATATTTTCAATTATAATTTTTAAAAAGCGATTTCGTGGAGTATCGAAAATATATGGAAAATTTTCAAAGTTCAGATTTTTTTTTAATTTTGTATACGGATTAGCTATGAATCTGAAATTTGGACAGATGATGCAAATTCAAAAATAAATGGGGTTTCTCTATTAGACACTTTTCATTTAGGGGCCCCATTTCCCAGTTATTGCCCCCTAAAAAAAATACGGAAATTTTCACCGGTGAATTACTGGTAAACGACTACATCTACAGATCTGAAATTTAGAGCAGTCATTGATATTCAATGTGCTAACATTTTGTACAATTTTCAGCTTCCTAGTTTTATTAGATTAGAAAATAACATTTTCAATTACAATTTTTAAAAAGCGATTTCGTGGAGTATCGAAAATATCTGGAAATTTTCAAAGTTCAGATTTTTTTTTAATTTTGTATACGGATCAGCTATGAATCTGAAATTTGCACAGATGATGCAAATTCAAAAATAAATGGGGTTTCTCTATTAGACACTTTTCATTTAGGGGCCCCATTTCCCAGATATTGCCCCCTAAAAAAAAACGGAAATTTTCACCGGTGAATTACTACTAAACGACTACAGCTACAGATCTGAAATTTAGAGCAGTCATTGATATTCAATGTGCCAACATTCTGTCCAATTTTCAGCTTCCTAGCTTTATTAGATTAGAAAATAACATTTTCAATTACAATTTTTAAAAAGCGATTTCGTGGAGTATAGAAAATATCTGGAAAATTTTCAAAGTTCAGATTTTTTTTTCATTTTGTATACGGATCAGCTATGAATCTGAAATTTGGACAGATGATGCAAATTCAAAAATAAATGGGGTTTCTCCATTAGACACTTTTCATTCAGGGGCCCCATTTCCCAGATATTGCCCCCTAAAAAAAAACGGAAATTTTCACCGGTGAATTACTACTAAACGACTACAGCTACAGATCTGAAATTTAGAGCAGTCATTGATATTCAATGTGCCAACATTCTGTCCAATTTTCAGCTTCCTAGCTTTATTAGATTAGAAAATAACATTTTCAATTACAATTTTTAAAAAGCGATTTCGTGGAGTATAGAAAATATCTGGAAAATTTTCAAAGTTCAGATTTTTTTTTCATTTTGTATACGGATCAGCTATGAATCTGAAATTTGCACAGATGATGCAAATTCAAAAATAAATGGGGTTTCTCTATTAGACACTTTTCATTTAGGGGCCCCATTTCCCAGATATTGCCCCCTAAAAAAAACGGAAATTTTCACCGGTGAATTACTACTAAACGACTACAGCTACAGATCTGAAATTTAGAGCAGTCATTGATATTCAATGTGCCAATATTCTGTCCAATTTTCAGCTTCCTAGCTTTATTAGATTAGAAAATAATATTTTCAATTATTATTTTTAAAAAGCGATTTCGTGGAGTATAGAAAATATCTGGACAATTTTCAAAGTTCAGATTTTTTTTAATTTTGTATACGGATTAGCTATGAATCTGAAATTTGGACAGATGGTGCAAATACAAAAATAAATGGGTTTCTCCATTAGACACTTTTCATTTAGGGGCCCCATTTCCCAGATATTGCCCCCTAAAAAAAACGGAAATTTTCACCGGTGAATTACTACTAAACGACTACAGCTACAGATCTGAAATTTAGAGCAGTCATTGATATTCAATGTGCCAACATTCTGTCCAATTTCCTAGCTTTATTAGATTAGAAAATAATATAGCTTCCTAGCTTTATTAGATTAGAAAATAATATTTTCAATTATAATTTTTAAAAGGCGATTTCGTGGAGTATAGAAAATATTTGGAAAATTTTCAAAGTTCAGATTTTTTTTTCATTTTGTATACGGATCAGCTATGAATCTGAAATTTGGACAGATGATGCAAATTCAAAAATAAATGGGGTTTCTCCATTAGACACTTTTCATTCAGGGGCCCCATTTCCCAGATATTGCCCCCTAAAAAAAACGGAAATTTTCACCGGTAAATTACTGTTAAACGACTACAGCTGCTACAGATCTGAAATTTAGAGCAGTCATTGATATTCAATGTGCCAACATGAAATTGAAATTTTCGTATCCTAAAACAAATTTTAAAAATTGTCTGTACCTTTTTTCAACCAAGCAACCTTATATAATTTTACATAAGTTTTTTGTGCTGATCTAGACAAACTTTATACATTTTTTATCAATTTATACAAGCATTTGGTTAATTTAATAGTTTTCCACTTGTATAAATCAACTAATTTTTTTAGATGATTTGTCGGAGTTTCAATTTGAAAACAATGTATAATATTAACTAAAACTTGTAGAATATTATTACTATAGTTTTTTTTCTCAGTGATATTTTCATTAATTATAATATGATATTGTATGAAAAAGTATGAATTTAGTTTCAAAAATTGATATTTTCATAACAGATGTGACATGATGTGACATAATTTTCTTCAACTATAGTTTCTATATACAAGTTCAAAGGATTGGAAAAGTTTAAAAGAAAAACTTTATTAAAACGATTTATAAAGAAATGTTGAAATTGTTATACAAAAGGATTGTTTGTAGAAGAGAGTTAACTAAAACTACATATTATCTTGGCCAACATAATAATAATGTAGCATATTTTATTAGATATATAAGATTTTGTTGTGTAGATATTGTCAATAAAAGTATTGAATATTTTGTGGTGGTTTTTAGAAATAAAGAATTTTATACTAAATATTAAAACTTAATAATAATAATAATTAAAATTTGATTTGGTAAGTGTTTACAGAGGTGGAGATACTTAAGCTCTTTCGGGCCATTGTATAACCAGACGATCAGACGTCTTCATTTTATTTAGCTCGGATGGTTCCTAAATCGGTAGCTGGTGTTACCGATTGGTTCACCGGAACGGAGCCCTCTTTGATCTTACTGAACCTAGTTTACACGTTTCCCAAACCGGTTAGTTGTGTTAATAAAATTCATCACCTGGGCTAGGTTCATGGTCATTTGTGTTCGGTAGTATCTAGACAATAAGCGGGACATTAGAACAAATAGTACTCAGCCGAATCATACTCTTCGCAGCATTTCTTGCATGTAGGAGGCTTAACTACTCCTATCCTGTGGAGGTGTCACTTCAGTAAACTTTATACGGTCACGTTCACCAACAAATTTTTGAAGTATTTGTGATTTTGTTCTAGGAAGAGTTTTGATCTTCGTAGGTCGGGCCTTTGAACAAACATATTTTTGTGTTATGCCATTGAGTTAAAGGATTTGATTTTCTGTTTTTGTCATAAATAAATATTAGTACAAAATTGCAGATATCGGATTCAATTATTAAGAGAAAAGTTGAATTTTTAAATGGATTGTGTTAATTTTAATTTTTAATAGAAGGATTATTTACAGTCAATCGTTCGCACTTTCTCACCAGTTGTCTGATGCATGTTTCTAGGGTACAAAAAATAAGCTATTTTATTCGGTACTTTTGCATCTACTTTTTGTAGATGCCTTTTTTTGGAAGTGATCATTTTATGTTCACCAGCACATTGATTTGTAGTTGTAACTTCACGAGTATACATTAATTATGAGCCGATGCTTTTGTTGATCTACCAAAAATGATGCATCTGAAATTATATGGCTTTACTTCAAATATATTCATAATAAACCTAATATAAATTTAATATATTCAACATTATAGAACACTTTTTTTAAATTCACTTGAAATTACCATTTAACTTTATTAATATTAACAAATATGTCAAATTAACTAGAATTAGTTTCATTTAAATTTTGGACATATTTCTGTAAAAATCTTATGATAACTGTATAATCTTATGATAACATATTCTCCGAAAACAATTTTGATAGTATTTTCTGTTATTATGACAAAAAAAAAAAAAAAAATAGAAAAAGGTAATTTTATTTAAATTTACTTTTTCCCATATCAATTGTCATCAAAAATCATCAACTAATAAAAAAAAATGTCCATAGAAATATAATTTAACATAACCAGAGATGAAATCTTTATGAAATTGTTTGGATACAAATAAATATTTTTTTTCCTGGTTATCATTCGTCCCTTGATACTCAATTACCTTCAATTTACTTTTTCCACAGAAAAAAATAGAAACCTGCTTTATTATTAATACTGAAAGGAAAATGAAAATTGTATCTAAACCTTTTTAGAAATTTCTTGTCAAAAGTTATGAATAGAACATCTCAGTAAATATATTTTTTTTTTTTTTTTTTTTCAGAATCCAAAACATTTTCGATTCTTTTTCTAAATATTTTTATATAAAGGAGCGCAAATTCATATTCACATTTAAATGCAAAAGGCAAATTTTCATTTTGGAGTAATAAAAAGATTTTATTTGCCTTCAATTTAGAAAATTATATAAATATGTATTTTTTTATATCATTTTTTCGGATGTTACTTTTTATTGGATTTTGGAAAATAAACGTATTTGTTTTATTTTTTATATCAATGGCCAATTGTTGTCTATTTTGGAGTACACTGCTTGAAAATGTTTTGAAGAAAACCAATTGAGTTTGAGTGAAGGTAAGCATAGAATTTTTAAATTATATAAATCTATTTCTAATTAGAATTCTAAGAAGTATGCTTACTCAATATACAATTTAATTATATTCCATTTATTAGACATATAAAATATTACTAATCGTCTAGGTCATAGTTTATCAATTGATAAATGAGTGATAAATGAGCTGAATTCATAGAGATAAATGAATTACTCCAATCAACCATTATTTTATAAGGTAACGAACTGATTTCTTGCTTTATATTATAAATTATACTGTGAATAATTTGGATTAGATTCGATTATGCTGGGGAAGGGGGGTTTTCGTTAAATGTGAAGAGTTCAGTCTCACTACACGTTGACCTAAAAAATCTATTGTGTATATAGGGTTTGTCGATAATAAAACATTCAAAGAATCTCAGAACATTCCTGAGTCCTGACGGCTGTATCCAAAATATCATAAATTCGTTATTCACGTGTTTCAGTCTTTTTCGGGGTATAGCTAATAATATACTATATAGTATCATCATCCGAGCAGAATCGACTTTCCAATTTTATTCCAATAATATCTCAATAAGCAATGAACAGTGAAAATTCCATTTATTGACCGAAACTCCGTTTTGCTAATTGATATCATCTCTTTAGCTCTCTTTTTCGAGAAATCTTTAAAATGCTTCACTTGCCATTAGCATGGGGTATTTTTTAAGTAAATAGTTATCTTCCTCAAATTTCCTGTACGTTATATGGCTTCTAGATATTCCAGAGAATGGTTCAGGGTTCAGATCCAGTCCGATGCAGGTGAATATAGTAATTAAGTTTACTTTCTTAGCTTTAGATTAACTAACAAAGTAACTAGAATATTTACAATTTGTATTAGAAATTTCTGAATTATAAAATATACAATTATTTCGGTTCAGTTAATTTTTACAACAGTGTAAAATTTCTTATCATGTGGTATAAAATTTATTCCGAGATATAAGGAAAATATTGTTTAAAAAATAATGCAAAAAAAAAACTTATTTTGAAAATTTTCTTAAATTTTCTTTGCCATTTGAAATTGACTTACAAATTACCTTACCAACACAAAACAATCGAACTTTGTATCTTAAAGTATATTTGAATGTTAACCATCAGGACTTTCTAAATAATATAAAAAGTAAAAAAAGAAAATCGATATTCTATTACGATACTATTAAGGCATTTTCATGGTATTTCAAAATTTATATCATGTTTTTTTTTGTGAGATTTTCCAAAATATAAAGATACACATATGCACACCATTATAAATGATATATAAGAATCCTTTTATATTATTTGTTGGAATGTTTCCCTTGTGAAATATCTGAAATATTTGAAAATATAAGAAATTCTTACCACATTGTATACAAATGTACAAAATAAGTTTAGTCTTAATTTTGAATATGTATTGTGAAAAGGATATAAAATTATTTTTTTTAGCACGTTTTGATATGAAATTTTACTGATGTTCAGTTATTGGTTTTTTTTTTTTAATATTATCTTTCGACTATCAATTTCGATATAAAAATGTATCAATAAATCGTAAAAATAATCGGAAATTTACTTTTTTGTTATGTTAATTTTTTAATGGAAAATATTTTTTTTATAATATTGGTAATATTATTAATGTTCATATTATTAAAATGTTATTTGGTGTTAAAATATTGATTTACAAAGTATAAGGACAGAAGAACATTAAATTATCACCGTAAAATCATTATTTTTTATTGTGAATTTGCTGGCGATATTTTACAACTTTACATCGAAATTATAATTCATTGAAAAAATTTATTTTCATAAATAAAGCTTTGGCTACAATGAACGGATCAGTTCAGTATCGATACGTTCAGTAAAGTTATAATTTGATGTCTCCACATATTACAGGTGCGACTAATTCGGAACGGATCCAATCGAAAGATTCTTGAATGATTGAACTTTTACAAAGCCACTCTGAAACAAATATTAAGAGAACTCAAATTTGACAGTTCCAATACAAAAATTATGACTATAATGAAATATGTTTGAGGAACATTTTATAGAGGATATTATAAATTATCTGGATTAATATATAAAACAAAATAAAAATTACTTAAAGACCAGACAAAATTACAAATTTAATCGTATTTATAATTACAAATAAATTCAATCTATAACTATGTTTTAAGTCTACTTAACCAGTCGATTGGCTATTGTACGAATCCATTCGAAACTGCACTGATCGATACATTGTAGCACCTTAATTATTTATTTTGTTCAAATTTCAACAAATTATAAAGTCGTCTTGAGCGGTACCAACGTCGTTTTAAACTTCAAAACGTCAATGGTAAAAGCGCAGACGGCGAGATCATTTGAAGCATCTGACTAAAGTTACAAGTTTTATATTGGTTTTCAAGAAAAAAAAAATTCTCTGAATTTCATTGCCATTGGTCAATTGAATCAAACAAGTATTAATTATTTACTAATAATTCTTAAATATCCAAATAGTTATAAAAATAGATTTTGAAAGCAATCTATTCAATCAATTATCAATCCATACTACACAGCACCCGCAGATTACATAATTATAGATCATAATTTTATTCTTCGGCAATCAATTTAAATTTTCTATAAATCTCAAACTTTTAATTAAATAAAATGTGTGTACAATTTGCAATAAATTAAATATTTCATAAATTTACAATATTCTAATATTCATTTTATTTATATAGTTGGCATAGATTGCAATGTTGCTACTACTACTACACAATTTATCTCAATTTCCGAAAACTATATGTAATTTTGAACTTTCGGTAAACAAAATATTTGTAATTGTTTTTATAATCAATTACTAATTACAATGTATTTGTAAAGTTATTTTAGTTACAGGAAATTCGAATAATTTTTTTAATATTTCTAAGTTGAATTTCTCTACCTCTACCACATACTAAAAATTGAAATTAAATTTACCTAAAACTAAAAACTGAAATTAAATATTGAAATTTAAATTTCATATTTTTACGAAAAACCATAAATTTAAATCATTTTTTAAATTTTTTATATATAATTTCTGCTGATTTAGAAAGGACCAAAATATCATAAATAATTTTTCATTTATAGATAACTTTAGATTTAAAAGATCAATGAAATATCCCGTGGAATGTTTATGACAGATTTGGAATATTTTTTTAGTTCGTTATTAATTATTGTCATTCAGTCAAAATAATCGGCATATATTTAAATCATCTTTTCTATTCAATAACTAGATTCAAAACTTGATTCAAGCTAGATGTTATCAACATAAAACAAAATTGCAAATTATAATAAAAATGGTACATTTTGAGAGGTACATATATGGATCCGAATTGTTAAATTCAATGAAACTGAGGCTATTTTGTAAATAATACTCTGTATAACAACGACTTTTATTATAATTGATGTCCAGCTGTTTGATTATCGACATTTAAATGCCCCAGAACATAAAATTACTAATAAGCTGATTTTAAAAAGGAAAATTAAATGTTTCCCTTGGTTTTTTTTAGAAATTTTGGAAAAAATTGACTTCTATCTATCTCAATTTCCAAATAATCACGAAATTACTCACTAACTTCGTTTTCCAGGTCCAAAAGTTATGATTATGTAATACAAAATTTTGATACTATTATTTTTTTAATAAAAATACGGCAGCATAAAATTTAAGACATAAAAAAAAGTGTATTTTCTGATACGTTATTTGGCATCCGTTGATGTGGCTTATGATTTTAATATTTATTTATCTATTCGTGTTCATCAGTTTGCGTTAAATTAAATCCAGATATTTTATTTGATAGATTGTTGACATTTGACATGACATTCTGAATTACAAGATGACAACATCAAAAAAATATAGAACACAAGAGAAAATGGAACAGAAGTGGAATCGAAATAAGAAACTCACCTTCAGGAAAAGGGGAATAATTCCAAATATGGAAATTTAAATTTATATAATTTATATTTTTTTTTATCATAACGTAATATTTAAAAATAACGTAATTTATTTATTCTAATTATTATTTAAAGTAATGTAATAGCGTTTAATTATTCACTATCGATCTATCAGTTATACTAAGCAAATCGTTTATATTTGAATTAAATAAACCACAGTATAAGTCTTATAAAGTTAATAATCTGTTGTTTTAATTTCTAAAAGAAAGAATCTGATTAGAAAATATTTTAATCACTTGACCAGGAAGATTAGGAAATCATTTTACTTATCCTGCGTCAAACATTGGTCCTTCGAACCGGATCTAATCAGAATTCTAAATTAAAATTGATATATTCAATCGCGAGTTAAAAAAAAAAAAAATTTAAATCGCGAGTTAAAAAATTGTTCATCAGCAACAAGAAAAAATCATCAAAATTTTCAAGTACATCAGCAACAAGAAAAATTATCAAATCTTCAAGTTCATCAGCAACAAGAAAAATTATCAAATCTTCAAGTTCATCAGCAACAAGAAAAATCATAAAAATCTTCAAATTCATTATCTCAATCGCATTAAAGCATATATTTTCAAGTATATATGGTATAAGGTCAGTAATTATCTATATAATTATAGAAAGACAGAATACTACGTTTAAATATAATAATTTACCGTCGGATAAAAATTACAATTAATAGTTGAAAAATATATTTGAAATAACTATTAAATAAATATAGTTCGGTAAAACTACTTATAAAACATTAAAAACTATATAAAAAGGTGAATAATTTACAGTCGGCGAAACCAAATAGTATTCCGTGAAAATATAAAATGTAAATTTTAATTATTTTTTTTGATGAAATCATATGTATATAATATACATTAAAATATCAAAGATCGATGACTATATTGATATCAAATGATATAAAATAGTTTTAAATTATTTAAAAAAAAAAAAAAAAGAGTGCATTCCTAAATAAACATATATTTTTCGCGCGAATATTAATATAAAATTGCTTGATAATAAATTGTGTTACGTCATAATATAAAGCAAATCTTGAACTATTTTTATAATAATTAAAATATATATATATAATAATTGAAATTAAATAGTGTACGGCTACGGGTAATTGAACTCAAATCTGACGTCATCAAACAGTTGATGATTCTGCATTTATATAAGATTCCGGCGCGAGAAAAAATAAATTATTGTAATTGGTATTTGACCAAACATAATATAAAATAGAGACAAAAAAAAAAAAAAAAAAAAAAAATTAGAAACATATGAAATTATATTACTTATATTATATTCAAATCGATTATAAACATTTAGAAAATTTACAAGATTATATAAAATTATTTGAAGTAATTATTTTTATACATATAAAAAAAAAAAAAAAAATATTCATATATAAATATTATCAAGTTATTACAAAAAATTTATAGAATTTATATAACACAAATATTATTTTATTTTGTGAATTTACAATATACGTCATCGAATGTAAAAAAAAAATATTTTGTTGTAATCATTTAACATTCGTGAAGTGAGCAAAAAAAAAAAAAAAATTGTTATCGTTTCAAACTTTAATAATCAATATCAAACAAGTTGCTGACGTTTTTAAACAAAATATAAGTAACAAAATTTTAATATATTTTGTTCATCATTCTTAAACATTTATTTCTGAAAATTAAAATTAAATATATGGAATAAAAATTTGATTAAAAACAAAAAAAAATATATGTTTTTATATTGAGGTTTATTTAAAAAAAAAAAATATATATACATATATACATTTAATTGATTAATAAATACTTTGTACAAATAAATAAAAAAAATATACTACAAACAATTTGGGTTTTTATTATAATTTATATTTACTTTGTAATAATAGTTTAACTATGGCACCAACATTAGCCAACGGAGTCGAATATATCGAAAATCTATTCGAACAAATTAAAGCTGATGCAAATTCATTTTTTAAGGCGGAACCAAAAAAACGTCGTTCTGCATTTATAAATAATCGACTGAAGGAGTTAGAGTCAAATTTTGTAGAAGCAAAAAATTTACATTGTAAAATTATTGCCGCCAAAGAAGAAGGTGATTGTAAATCCAAATATTTTTTGGCAGAAACTTTTAATCAGCTAAAAGAATTATATCTAGATTATGGTGGTGAATTACAGCAAGCTCTAATCGATGATTCAGCATCAGTGAATCCAAAGGCAGGTGAAAAAACCGGTGAATTAAAACTACGTCAAATAGAGTTGCCACCATTCGCAGGTGGTTATGAAAATTGGAAACCATTTTCAGACTTATTTTTATCGTTAGTTCATTTGAACACATCGGTTCCCAATATTCAAAAGCTTCACTATTTAAAGACATCGCTCAAAGGTGAAGCAGCACGACTTTTACAGCATATTTCACTCGAAGAAAATAATTATGATGCCGCTTGGAAAATATTATCTGAAAGATATGAAAATAAACGGGTTTTAGTTAACACACAACTTAGAATATTAACAAATTTTCATAATATTACCTTCGAATCTTCGTATGCAATCAAAGAAATTTTAGATACAACGAATGAATGTTTGCATTCCCTACGAAATTTAAGTATTCCTGTTGATACTTGGGATGCTCTTTTGGTTTTTTTAATGTCTGCTAAATTACCAGTCCAAACCCAACAATTCTGGGAAGAGTATCAAGCTGGTAGTACTACAATAGCAGCTATGTCCACGTTTTTGAAATTTCTTGAAACTCGGTTTCGGACACTTGAATCGGTTGAACAATCTCAGCCACAATATAAAAAACCAAATAAAATAATAAATGGTAATCACCCTATAAATAATCCAAAATTTAATAAAAATTTTCATATTGGAACAAATTCAAACCAACCTTTTGAATGTAAGATATGCGGTGGTAATCATACGATACGTAAGTGTGATAAATTCCTGAAAATGAATGCTAAAGAGCGGTTAGAAATGATTAGAAAATTTTCAGCATGCACAAATTGTTTGGCTTACAATCATTTAAAGCCGCAATGTCCCAGTACAAAAAATTGTTTTACATGCAATAAACGACATCACACATTATTACATTTTAATTTATTGCCAAATGGACAAAACAATTTTCAACATAGATTTGCAAATCCTCAAACCCAATCAACGCGTACAGTACAACATAATTTGGTTAATTCATATAACCAACATTTGCCTAATTTTCAAGCAACTAATGCTGAAACCAACGTTGCTACAACTAGTACAAATCAACCTAGTAATATACAAACATATTATACAAAACCAATTAGTACTGCACGAGTATTATTAGCCACTGCGTTAGTAAATTGTATGTCTGCCAGTGGGACTGTCCACTCATTTAGAGCGTTAATCGATCCGGGCTCAGAAGCTACATTTGTAAGCGAAAATGTAGTTCAAATTTTAAAACTGAAAAGAATAAAAACATTAGTAAATGTAACAGGTATAGGACAATCTTCTAATGGTACTGTCAAAAATAAAGTGGTACTAACACTATTTTCTCAATACAATAAAAGTTTCGAATTAAAATTAGATGCATACGTTTATCAACGTTTAACTAATGAGTTGCCATCTGAAAAAATTAATGTTATTAATTGGAAACATTTAAATGAATTAAAGTTAGCTGATCCCCATTACAACATACCAGGTAAAATCGACATATTATTAGGAGCCGATGCGTATTCATCAATAATCTTAGATGGTCTCATAAAAGGTCCCCCAGGTTCGCCGATAGCGCAATGTTCAGAATTAGGTTGGATCCTTTCTGGACATGTCAACAACACTCAAAATACAACTGTTGCTGTTCATCATCAGTCAATTGATTTGGATGACCAGATAAAACGATTTTGGGAAATGGAAGAAATATTAGAAGGCCGAAATTTCACTGATGAAGAAATTTATTGTCAAAATCATTATGCTGCCACTCACCAGCGTAGATTAGATGGTCGCTATGAAGTGTCTCTACCATTTAAAAATAATTCACGGCCAGTATTCAAAAACTCGAAAAGACAAGCAATATCCAGATTGCTGCAACTAGAAAAAAAATTCTTAAGTAATACAAAATTAAAAGAAATGTATACTGATTGCATTACCGAATATATAAATTTAGACCAGATGAAGGAAATCCAAGCTGGTGACGATGGAGCTGTTTATTATCTTCCGCATCATGCAGTTTTTAAGGAATCAACTACAACAAAATTACGAGTAGTGTTCGACGCCTCCTGTAAGGATATAAATGGAAATTCTCTGAATAAAAATATGCTGATTGGTCCTAGATTACAAAATGAACTTACAAGTATGATTATGGAATGGCGAAAATTTAAAATAGCTTTCTCAGCTGACATCACAAAAATGTATCGCCAAATCTGGATCAACCCATTAGATGAAATGTATCAACTCATATGTTGGAGAGATAACATAGCATCTCCAATCAAAACTTATGCTTTAAAAACGGTGACATTCGGAACTTCAAGCGCACCATACTTAGCGATCCGAACACTGCATCAATTGGCTGATGATGAACAAGACAATTATCCTATTGCGTCTCATATTTTAAAAAATAATTTTTACGTAGACGATGTAATGTATGGAGCTGATTCAATCCAGGAGGCCATTGTTGCTCAAACTCAATTAATTAATATTACGAATAGAGCTGGTTTTCCATTAAGGAAATGGGCCAGTAATCATGAAGAAATACTACGACAAATTCCTGCAAATGAAAGAGAGATAAATTTACCATTAAGTTTTGAAAATGAGGAATACATCAAGGCTTTGGGCATACAATGGCATCCAGCTAGAGATGTATTCCAGTTTAAAATTAATTTACCTGATATTAACAGCATAATTTCGAAGCGAAGTATTCTGTCTGATATAGCACGATTATTTGATCCTATAGGATGGATTTCACCTTGTATATTATCAGCAAAATTAATCATGCAGGAGTTATGGCTTCAACAATGTGGCTGGGATGATACAGTTTCAACTGGTATGCAACAAAAATGGTTAACATATCGCCAGCAACTTCCAAAATTACAGGATATTAATATTCCACGCTGGATACAAACAACAAGAACTTCTAAAAATATTGAATTATATGGGTTTAGTGATGCATCCGAAAAAGCATATGGTGCTGTGATTTACTTACGTTTTGAAGATGAAGCAGCACAAATTCAAGTCAATTTAATTACAGCAAAAACAAAAGTGGCACCACTGAAGCGTATTTCACTGCCACGGCTCGAATTATTGGCAGCTGTATTGTTGGCTAAATTGATCAAAATGGTAAAACAGGCATTGAATTTTGAAAATATTGCTACGTTTGCTTGGACAGATTCCATGATCACACTAGCATGGATTCAAGCACCACCAGCTAAATGGAAAACTTTTGTAGCAAATAGAGTGTCAATAATTCAATCTCTTACAACGCCAAATTGTTGGCATCATGTTAGTACCAAAGATAATCCAGCTGATGTAGCATCAAGAGGTTTACTTCCAGATGAAATTAAAAATTGTACAATCTGGTGGAATGGTCCAGATTTTTTAAAAAATTCCATCATAAAAGAATTGAAATTCCAAGCAATAGATGACACAAATCTAGAAAAAAAAGCAATAAAGGTATTAACAAATAATATAACATGTTCATATCTTCATGAAATATTAAATAAATATTCTAAACTCACAAAATTAATTAGAGTTATTTCTTACTGTTTTAGAGTAAAACATAATTTTAAATCTACAGTTCAAAATCGTATCACAGAACCACTTTCTCTATCAGAATTAGAAAAGTCGTTCCAATTTATAATTCGTTCAATACAAAATGTTGATTTTAGCTCTGAAAAAACAAAATTATTAGAAAAAATTACGATTTCAAAAAGTAGTCATATTATTACCTTACATCCTTTCCTAGATGAAAATGAAATTCTTCGAGTAGGAGGACGATTACAAAATTCAAATTTACCTTTTAATCAAAAACACCCAATTTTATTGCCAAGGAAATCTCATTTTACCAACTTAGTGATTCAAGATGCTCATATAAGAACACAACACGGTGGTTTAAAATTAGTATCGGCATATCTACAAAAAAAATATTGGATATTAAATGCAAAAAATAATATAAAAAAAAATATTAAAGGTTGTTTAATATGTTTTAAATTAGCAGCTAAAGAAGCAACACAATTGATGGGAAATTTACCTGCATCACGAGTCCAAGTAGCACGTCCATTTTATAATGCTGGAGTCGATTACGCTGGTCCACTCGAAATAAAGGCCTACAAGGGACGTTGTAAAACAATTTTAAAGGGATACATTGCAATTTTTATTTGTTTATGCACAAAGGCAATTCATATTGAATTGGTTACCGAACTCAGCGCTGCTGCATTTATTTCAGCGTTTCGCAGATTCACTTCACGAAGAGGAATTTGTAAAAATCTTCATAGTGATTGTGGTACAAATTTCGTAGGTGCAAACAATGTATTAAGCAAAGAAATGAAAATTATTCAAAGGCAATGGTCCTCCGAAATAGCTGAAACTTTAGTGAATTTAGGAACACAATGGCATTTCAATCCTCCAGCTTCACCCCATTTCGGCGGGTTATGGGAAGCTGGTGTAAAATCAATTAAATATCATTTAAAACGTTTAACAATTAATGCTAAATTAACGTACGAAGAGTATAGCACATTACTCTGTCAAATTGAAGCAGCTTTAAATTCTCGACCATTATGTCCTTTAACTTCAAATATCGACGATCTTGCTGTCCTTACTCCTGGACATTTTTTAATCATGGATGCTATAAACACTCCACCAGAACCTGATTTACAAAACATAAAATTAAATAATTTGGATAGATGGCAATATATTCAAAAGCTTTACCATACGTTCTGGGAACAATGGCGTGATGAATATTTATCCAGATTACAACGTCGACCCAAATGGAATGTTCAACATGATAACATTAAAGTAGGAGATATAGTTATCATAAAAAATGAAAATACGCCACCGACGCTTTGGCCACTCGCGCGCGTTACTGTAGTTCATCCCGGACAAGATGACTTAACTCGCGTAGTTACGGTTCGAACCGCGCAAAATACTTTTAAGCGGCCGGTACAAAAGGTGTGTCTATTACCGATAATAGACAATTATCGCGAAGAACAAATTATATAACTAGTGCTATCACATAAAAAAAATTATATAGTATAAACAAAAAAAAAAACACTTCATATTTTAAATAACATTTTAGTGTATTTATTTATCATATACATTGAACTATTAAAAATATTAATTATTATAATTTATTATTTACAATTGAACTTTATTTATAAATACAAAATATAAACATTGAATTTTTATTTTGATCAATACACAAACATAACCTATACAGAATATAAAAGGAAATTAAAACTATAAAAAAAAATCAAAATACACAAATCAAATATTAATTAATTATTATCGATTAATAACTTAAAGAATTTACTTATTCCGAACACATATAAATTTAATTTTACTTTTTATTTCATGCGCAACGAGATTGTTTATTTTGAACTAATTGTTCAAGGCGCCCGAGAATGTTGACATTTGACATGACATTCTGAATTACAAGATGACAACATCAAAAAAATATAGAACACAAGAGAAAATGGAACAGAAGTGGAATCGAAATAAGAAACTCACCTTCAGGAAAAGGGGAATAATTCCAAATATGGAAATTTAAATTTATATAATTTATATTTTTTTTTATCATAACGTAATATTTAAAAATAACGTAATTTATTTATTCTAATTATTATTTAAAGTAATGTAATAGCGTTTAATTATTCACTATCGATCTATCAGTTATACTAAGCAAATCGTTTATATTTGAATTAAATAAACCACAGTATAAGTCTTATAAAGTTAATAATCTGTTGTTTTAATTTCTAAAAGAAAGAATCTGATTAGAAAATATTTTAATCACTTGACCAGGAAGATTAGGAAATCATTTTACTTATCCTGCGTCAAACATAGATGTTTACATAAATTTAACAATCCTACTACGTTCCATGTCATTTTTTTTATTATTATATTGCTATATAAATATTTTTATATCCACCAAAAATTTTTGGGTTTTTATTTTTTTACAATATTTAATTTTAAATTACTTTCGTGATCCAGTAAAAAAATGTACTGAAGTTAAAAATATAGAAGCATAAAATGAATAGATACAGGGACGATGATATGATTATATAAGATTTAGAGTTTGTTGGTATAATTTTAACGAAATTTCAATTAAAATTATTAGATTATTTAGAATACCTTATTACAATAACAAAAACTGCGCAAATTACAAAAAAAAGTGATATCGAATAGAACTAACTTATATTTTTCTCGAACCTTGAAATTATTTCGCCAACAGTTTTGTGGTTTAAGTCGTCGATCTTCATAAATTTCAAATAGAAAAATCGATTTCTTGGATACAAAGTGTAAAACAAATCGAATATAATCAAACGTTTGTTACGAATCCACTTAACAAACTCTTTGCATATCAAAACAACAACAATTAGCTATTAAAGTTAATTTCAGAACTATTGAAAATTTGTTCCATTTTAGTAAGTTTATTACAAAGTTAGTATTCAATTATATAATAAATGAAAATTATCTTGTAATCGAATAAAAAATTTAAAATGAATGAAAAAACGTTTTTCAATTGCACTCTAGATTGACTAACAAATACGTTTACTTTGCTTAACGAATCGAATATTAAATGATGAACAAAATGTGCTCAATATTTGAAATAGAATCCATTTTCTTTTATTTCGTAACCATATGACGTTACATTTACAGACGATAATTGATTTTCTTTATTTTTCCTTTGGTTGTAAATTGATTATTGAAAAACTAAACTATTATTAACAATTCTTCCTTTTGCAATTTTTATATTCGTATTTTATGAACAATTTCTGGAAAATTCTTGTAAATTTATATGACATAAATATTGTTGAAGTTTGTTTATTTATTTATAGTTTTTTTTAAAGTGTTCCTTCCATTTTATATGAGTTTTAATAGAAATGTAAGAATTTCTTTTCTTAATAAATTTTATTGAAATATTTTACTTGCACTGTTTTACCCTTTATCTACCAATAAATGTGATGGGTTCGATTATTATCTAGATGTGTATTTTTATTGATATCCTAATTGATTTCGTCATTTAATTTATTTATTTCAAATTGCATATCAAATAAACTTTCAAGATTAAAAAATACTTCATTTTACACTATTGGACACTAAACTATGTTAAAAAAGTGTAGTGTATTAAACTTTTAACATTAACTTTTACATTTCATATTTGGCAAATTTATATGATGCCGTAAAAACGTTTGATCAATTCCAAAATCAATTATTATTATGATAACTAGAAAATTTACATAAAATTTTGAGTAGAAATAATGTGGGATCAAAATCCACTCATAATTTATCGTTTAGTAAATGATTCTGCACAAAGAGGCTATATAATAACCACAAGCCTGCTCCACAACGCACGATAAGGTCACATGAAAGTAGCGCTACGGTAACTGTATCTGAAAAACTTTATCGTAACATGTTTGTTAATTTTTTGAAACTAGAATTTAATGGTTTGGTCTTAGTTAACATTTATAGTTCCAATAAGACTGCGCAACATTAGTCAATATTACAATGGAATTACTGAGAGATCTGTTTCCACAACAAATTATGTCAAGAAATTCTTATGTAGACTGGCCTCCACAGTTTTCGGATTTAATAATCCCGGACTTCTTTTGTAGTGTAAGTAGGATAGCAACATAAACAAAACATTCGTAATGAAATTAATAACAGTCAATAACAGTTAAAATCTGTGAAAATGTTATAAAAAATGTTATAAAAACACCCGCCAGTTGTGAGGCTAACAGAGCCGGAGATTTAGTTGACATGATCTTCCATATGTAATTCCCAAACATTCAATAAAACATTTATCAGCATTAAACCATTTTGTTTTAATTTTTCATAAACTATTTTTAATTGCTATGAATTTATTTACATAAAAACTTATTTATTTTAATTTCCCAAAAATTGATTTTTCAATTCATGTACAAATTTATTGAATATTTATATAAATTAATTTTTTAAAAAATTTTTTATATAATTTTTGTTGAATCACTAAAAACTAAACTTAAAATTGGCTTTATTTTTATCAAATATTTTGTCTCAATTTAAATTTATATAATTACTATATAAATAAAATATCAAAAGAAAAAAAATCATTTTGACCAAACTAATTTAACTATAAACGATTTCGATTTTCCTCTCACAGCAAAAACTAAAGTAGAAAAATTGGGAAAATTTGCATTTTCTATTTTGTGTTATACCAGCAGACAAAGTTTAACAAATTGTTATTTTGCATTGGGCATAATAAATTTTAAATAAATTTGTATAAATAATAAAATTTGCATTGAAAATAAAGAAAATTAAAAGAGGAAAACAGGAAGATAGAAAATGTTTTATTATCCGGATGCATTTTATAATTTCCAAAATTATTAAATAAATAATGAAATGATCAATTTTAGTTGAAATTTATTTATTATATTTTGAATTAAGTTTACAAATATTTAATTTTGGTTAAATAAATAACTATAAAATTTGTTTCTTTATATTATTTGGAATTATGGTATTAGAATAGTGGCAATGGGTACAATTGATTTGATTTAATAAAAAATGACATTTGATTCCAGTTGGCTAAATTTGAAGAATTTATGAAATTTCATTTACTTATTTAAAATTAATTTTAACAAAATTACCTAGTCAGAAACTAAAATTATATTGTTATTTGTAAATTATAGTCTTTTATATTCATCACATTTTAATAACTGCCCAAATAACCAAAGCAAATTCGTTGCCTTCTATAACATACAGTATGTAAAAACCGTATTCGTACACTTCACTTTTTACATTAAAATCATGCAAGATTCAAGATAATATAAATATATAATATACAAAAAATTATTCAATCTCTTAGAAAATCAATAAACTGATTCCATCCACCATTGCAATTAATTTGGCGGGTAATTATAATTAAAACACTAATTTTAAAAAAAAAAAAAATTTTGCGCGTTTTTTTTTAAATTTAATTTTTTTTTATAAATATATATTTATATACATACATATATATCGAAACAAAAATATTTTAAACCTTCTCCTGCTTGAGTGCGGGAAACTGACAATATAACTATTAACTAACCGCTTCAATGTCCTTATAACAACTGCCGTAAAATCCGGTCTTCATATCTATTTTATTCAACAAGCAGATGACTGATGTGCACCACTCATGTATCAAATATTATCTATCAGTAAACAAGTTATTTCTCCTTACTTATATTTAAAAAAACATGCTCAGTGTTTTAATTACAATTACCCGCCAAATCAACTTCAATGCTGGACGGAATCAGTTTCTCATCTACGATACATCTATTTTATATTTCTGTCTGGTATCGAAACTTGTTATGACCTATAATATTCATACGGCGGAGTGTAACCCAAGCCAATTGAAGAGTTTGACTAAGTAAATCAAGCAAATTTTTCAAAAGTTTGGAGAAAAAAAAATTGGACTGAAATTGATTTTCTAAGAGATTGAATCATTTTTTGTGTATATAGCATTTTCAGGTCAAATTCGAAATTTTACATTTCAAATTCGAAATTTTACATTTCAAATTCAAAATTAAATTTTTAATTTAAAATATTATTTTTTATTTTACTATTTTAAAATATCAAATTAGAATTTTACTTTTTAATTGTTTTATATTAATTCAATGAAAAATAATATGAATGGTTTTTTTTAATTATTTTGGGTCATAACAAGTTTCGATACGAGACAGAAATATAAAATAGATGTATCGTAGATGAGAAACTGATTCCGTCCAGCATTGAAGTTGACTTGGCGGGTAATTGTAATTAAAACACTGAGCATGTTTTTTTAAATACGCGCGGGTTTTAATATAAGTAAGGAGAAATAACTTGTTTACTGATAGATAATATTTGATACATGAGTGGTGCACATCAGTCATCTGCTTGTTGAATAAAATAGATATGAAGACCGGATTTTACGGCAGTTGTTATAAGGACATTGAAGCGGTTAGTTATATTATCAGTTTCCCAAGAAAACCTAGTCTAGTGAATGTCTAGTGAAATGTTTGGAAAGAAAATGTTAATATTAGAAATCTAGTGAAGACTTACGATTATTAGGAATTTATAAACTACACTTAATCAAATCTGAAGAAAGTATTACTTACTTGGCTAAGGTCCGTATTTATAAATCCTACTTAAATTTATGATTTCGTTTTTATAAATAATGAGACTTCTAAGTAATGATAAAGTAAGCTTAATAGTAAATTTTTTTGATGTTTTGTTTATATTATATAAACATAACCTCAAAAATGTAACAAAAAATATAGCCGACAGCAGCATGCCGTACATTTTATAATAATAAACATAATCTCAATGGTAATCATAACCTTAATTCTGTAATCCTACCTGGAATGTTACCAAGAAACCAAAAAAAATTCCAAATATTTAAATTTGAATTAGAAATTCGAAAATAATTTGAATTTAAGTATGTACTTACAAACTTTGTGTAAAAGTGATGATAGGAGGTCAGACAAATTTGTCTTACAATAGATTATCTTTGGTCTTACTCTTACCGTCTATCAACAACTTAAGCGTGATTTATATAGTAGGACCACAGTTTCCGTATGAATTACCTGAAACCAAATAGTTGACATTCTCGATATTAGAACGATTTTTTATTTTAATTTATGTAAAACATAACTTCAGCACATCTTCAGAACTACTCTACACTGGTTGATTAAATACAATAGATTCGAGCCAAATTTGGTATTATAAACAATACAATTTTTTAAACTTACAAGTATAAAGTATTCAAAAGCAAATAAAGTATTCAAAAAGCATATTACAAGTTAAAATCTTCAAGCATTTTCAGAATTTTGTGATCAATTCCCTTTCTAATATTAATATCTAAATAAAGTATTTATAAATTTGTTAGCAAATTTATTATTTTTTATGAAATTAAAAAATTCTTTCTATAAAATTAAAAATTTATATTAAAAATTTGAATTCTACTTTTTTTTCTAATTGACTGCATCTCATTTCTACAAATAATTTCATTTACTGTGTACAGTTTCGATACTGATCTATTTCAGTAATACAATTTATCTCGTAGAACGTAGACAACAAAATTATTAAACAATTTATCATTTTTAATCTTTTCCTAAACTTTGTCTTTTATGATATTTACAAGGACAAACACGCCAGTGAAATTGTTGAATTATGGAGCTCGAGGGAAAAATATTATACAAAAAAAAAAAAGTTAAATGAATATTAAATAAATGAAAAAAATTAATATGAAATGTTATCAAATCGTGATTTGAATTCGTATTAGCATTTTGTATACTAAATATTATTATTATTATTGCCTTAAAACATAATTTTTATGATACTTTTGAGTACATATATGGTCATTTCATAAAAAACATATTTTGATATCAATAAATTTATTAGTTGCATAATATTAAAAGTAATATTTATTTTATATATTATTTTCTTTTGATGACTTTTATATATAGGAAATGAATTTTATTGATATTTTATTAATATAGTAAATTAAATGAAAATTTGATTTGCCTTAATGATTTTATGATAAATATGATATCCTTTAAAAATACCATTAGATAGAGAAAGTTTATTTTGCAATTGCTATATAAATTATAGCAATTGCTATATAATTAGTTGAAACCTTACAAACGCTAATATTTGGAAGAGCATTTATAAAAAGGGTAAAAATATATACAAACCAATATTAAATTTAAAATTTGTTGGCTTCACTTTTTATCCAAAATTGTTTTTTTAGTTGTTTTAGTAACTAGATTTTTATCATTACTTTTTATTTCGTTTCAAATTTTGATTTTTTTTTTTTGTTGTTGTTGTTATATTTGTAATAAATATAATTTTATCTATGAAATATTTAACAGGTGGTTTTTTTTCTATTTAATAATATGATTTAAATTAATTTTTACAAAAAACATAAGAAATAAAATAATAATTATAAAGAAATTTATTTAAAGGATAAAATATTATTTAATATTTTGTAACTTTTTGTTAAAAAACTCTAAAATATATAAGGCTTCCAATTTTGACATTTACTATCCCATTGCGATCCACATCGAAATGCCGCCGACTCTGGAGAACTTACTTATAAAGTTTCGCTTACGAAATATTCGGGAACTCTAAGTGTGTTGTGTAGATATACTCATACTTATTCACTCTTGAAAAATAAAATATTTCGGGATTATCATATTATCCTGAAATTGTATGAACATATATTTCTATGACAAAATTTTCTATTATTTCTATTAGAAAATAAAACTAATATTCATTGATTTTTTGTGATTTTTCCTCAAGAAAAATCAAGAAAAACTAAGAATAAATAAATAAATAAATTAAATACTAAAAGTAGTTTTACACTGTTTCGTGGAATTCCAAAATACTAAGTTTAATAACTATGAGTTTAATAACTATCGTTAAAGAAGAATAAAGAAACACTCATTAGTAAATCAATTTAAGCCGGCAAGAGTAATATCGAAATTACTCCTTCAGGAAACCCTGATAGTACCAAAGACAATTTCCATTTTTATTTGGCATAGCTCGAAAGGGCCTAATTACAAATTATCATCAAGGAATTAAAGAAAATAATATCGTCAAATTCAATTATGGTTTTACACTATTTCTTTTGTGGCACAACGGTCACAATCAACCGAAAAACTCAAAATATTTGATGATTGTGATAATATATAGTGTAATGCTAGCTTAATGAAAAAAAATCTGATATTCTTTTATTATTGCTCCCTGGTTCATAAAAAATTTATTAGAATTTTTAGAAAATTGTTTTGTATAGTGTAACAACTATTACGAGTAGTTAGAATAACTATGAGTGTTGCGTTGGACTTGATGGTCAACATAATGTATTTGGCTGAAACTATTTTTTCTATGCATTTTTAGGTCGGGGAGTGCGAAAATTATATATAAAAAAACGTCCGGCCAACAGCATGCTAATATTTCTGAATAATATTTCATATATGTTCTAGAACGAATAGTAATTAATATCCGATTTCAATAAAATTTGATACACTTATTAATTTAGTAATCTAGTTTGTTCCTATAAAATTTAGATTCGGCAGTTTCAGTGTGACCCTATCAAAATTTAGAATTAGATAAAATACATTATTGGTGTCTTTAAAAACTTTAAAATTATAACAAGTTACAAAAATTATAACAAGTTACAAAAAATATAAATTAGTACTGAAATCACGCTTACCTAGGTCAAATTATTTTCGTTTGCAGATAACGAGAAAAAAAAAACAGTTTTGAAGAGTAAATTTATTTATTAGATGCTAATATTTCAAAAGAAACAACAAAATATTTAATGGATACTACAATTCTTTCAATACAGGGTCCGAAACATGCAGACAAATTAAGAATAAATGTCAAAGATCAATCAAGAGAAAACTACTAAATATTCCTAGGTATAACCGAATTACAAATTAAGATATTGAACAAAATCAACGCAGGCGTCATTATAGTAGCAAGAAAACTGAAATGGGATTGGGCTAGTAACGTAACAAGATTAGAAGAATTTAGATGTACTCAAATTGTCTCATAATAGCAGCGGTTAGATAGATTAAGCAGAGCTTGAAAGGTGCTCTAGACATAAATTGTAAATATTTGATAGAAGATAATTTTTATTTACGTACGCCCATCTATTCTTAATAAATTAGGAGGAGTTATTTCACTAGCTTTATCTATATAACTATTTTTAGCAATCCGTAACTTTCTAACATATTTTTAAATTCTGTGGAATCTAATTTTATCCAATTAATTAAATCCTAGCAAATTGATGGAGATCGCACAGTAGAAGACTATATTCTATTAGGAAAAGTCCTTATCATATCATTTGATATCGCTCAAAATTGTCAAGAACGTGAAAGTAATTCAATTACTATAATCTTTAAAAAAATGATAATTCGCAGTAAAGTTCATCCACTAAACTGATAAATTCTAAATCTCATGCAAAACTTCTACTTAGAATGTTAATGGATTTTATTTAAACCAAAAACTTAAAATCAATTTACTTTTGTAATCATAATAAAATTCAATTCAAAAGTTTTACTATTTATTTTTCAAACTATCAAAAATATATAAACTACTACAAATCTATTACAATAATATCATCAATATATTTATATAGAGTAGAGAGCATAGAGGTATGTATATAAATGTAGTTTAAATTTACCAACTATAAAAAATTGAATAAAATAAGGTTCTATAATAATATCTACAGTTGATTTGATTTAATGAATAATTCATACTTTGCCCAAAATAATATAAAATAAATAAATATTTTGTTGCAAAATATACTAAATATTATCGTATTTTTATACAAAATGATAATAACATTCCCAAAATGAAAATGGAAAATATATAAATTTTCTATATTTTTCTGTTTTTCTTTTCTTTTATTTATATTTTATATCGCAATATTTTTATTTGTTTGGCCACATATGGCAGTATCCTTTTTGGTTGGTCTGCGTAAGCTTATCTTAAGGACATAAATAAAATCATTGAAGCGTTAAAAAGGAAAAGACACCAAAAATAGACCAAAAAATAGAATATTAACATAGTAAAAAAATATAAATGGATGACTTTGCGATGACAATAGATTTAATTCTATTTGGAGCTAAATAAGAACAAATGTAAAAGATTTGAGAATTTCATTTTGAAGGTGGTCAATATAATAGTTAGTAATCTGAAATTATTTTCTTCATTATTAAAAATTTAAATATTGCTAGATAAAACAGAAAAAAGTTGTAAGGTTGAGCTAATAAAATAAATACTTATTTTACATTTATTGAACGAACTCTAAGTTTGAACGGCTTTGGGTCCAAAATTATCTCTTAATTTAACATCGATATCGCTAGACGTTAGGTTACTTTAAGAAGTGTGCGTGAAGATACAAGACCAACACGCATCATGAGATATCTCGATGAATTAATTGTGATCCAAGGTTCGAAAACTAAGCACTAAAATCATATCAAAAATTCTACTTAACTTTATGAGAAGAATAATTCTTAACAAAGGTAGTGTTGAAGGGCCAACGAAGCGTACAGTAAGTTACGTCCCAAGCAAGTCTTCCGCAATCATTCACTAGATGTTCCAGTGTGGGCTCTATAGTTTCACCTCCACAGCGGCATTAGCGTGCCATGGGAATTCCAGGGTGAGTACCGTGTTTTCCAACAGTAACCAGTAAGGAGACAAATCAGTTTCCTACATATATTTCTATCTATGGACAAAGTGACTTCTGATTTTTTTCTTGGATAGTCGCGGCCAACATGGTTTGGTTTGAAGTGATCCCAACTTGACGATATCGGCCAGACCGAGATTCAAAATACAGTTTTATGCGTACAGTAGATACAGAGATAATACAATTTAAGTAAGTGTTTTTATGGCGAATTCTGAACCTTTTATAGGAAGGACTCAAAGATTTATAGAATCTAAATTTGATATAATTCCTATAACAAAATATATTTTGGCAAAGATAACAATATCATAATAATACCAAAAAAACATAAAATTTTAAATATATTTAAAGACTTTTCAAAATTCTTAACCGATAAAGCTTGAACTAGGCTTGAAATTCCACGAATCATTATTTTTTAAACAAATCAAATTGAAAATGAACAAATAGAATATTTTCGATTCCCCTTTGTACCAGTCATAAACAGGATCCTTGTAACTTTCTGGTGTATACTATTTGAAACCTTACAAACGCTAATATTTGGAAGAGCATTTATAAAAAGGGTAAAAATATATACAAACCAATATTAAATTTAAAATTTGTTGGCTTCACTTTTTATCCAAAATTGTTTTTTTAGTTGTTTTAGTAACTAGATTTTTATCATTACTTTTTATTTCGTTTCAAATTTTGATTTTTTTTTTTGTTGTTGTTGTTATATTTGTAATAAATATAATTTTATCTATGAAATATTTAACAGGTGGTTTTTTTTCTATTTAATAATATGATTTAAATTAATTTTTACAAAAAACATAAGAAATAAAATAATAATTATAAAGAAATTTATTTAAAGGATAAAATATTATTTAATATTTTGTGACTTTTTGTTAAAAAACTCTAAAATATATAAGGCTTCCAATTTTGACATTTACTATCCCATTGCGATCCACATCGAAATGCCGCCGACTCTGGAGAACTTACTTATAAAGTTTCGCTTACGAAATATTCGGGAACTCTAAGTGTGTTGTGTAGATATACTCATACTTATTCACTCTTGAAAAATAAAATATTTCGGGATTATCATATTATCCTGAAATTGTATGAACATATATTTCTATGACAAAATTTTCTATTATTTCTATTAGAAAATAAAACTATAATATTCATTGATTTTTTGTGATTTTTCCTCAAGAAAAATCAAGAAAAACTAAGAATAAATAAATAAATAAATTAAATACTAAAAGTAGTTTTACACTGTTTCGTGGAATTCCAAAATACTAAGTTTAATAACTATGAGTTTAATAACTATCGTTAAAGAAGAATAAAGAAACATTCATTAGTAAATCAATTTAAGCCGGCAAGAGTAATATCGAAATTACTCCTTCAGGAAACCCTGATAGTACCAAAGACAATTTCCATTTTTATTTGGCATAGCTCGAAAGGGCCTAATTACAAATTATCATCAAGGAATTAAAGAAAATAATATCGTCAAATTCAATTATGGTTTTACACTATTTCTTTTGTGGCACAACGGTCACAATCAACCGAAAAACTCAAAATATTTGATGATTGTGATAATATATAGTGTAATGCTAGCTTAATGAAAAAAAATCTGATATTCTTTTATTATTGCTCCCTGGTTCATAAAAAATTTATTAGAATTTTTAGAAAATTGTTTTGTATAGTGTAACAACTATTACGAGTAGTTAGAATAACTATGAGTGTTGCGTTGGACTTGATGGTCAACATAATGTATTTGGCTGAAACTATTTTTTCTATGCATTTTTAGGTCGGGGAGTGCGAAAATTATATATAAAAAAACGTCCGGCCAACAGCATGCTAATATTTCTGAATAATATTTCATATATGTTCTAGAACGAATAGTAATTAATATCCGATTTCAATAAAATTTGATACACTTATTAATTTAGTAATCTAGTTTGTTCCTATAAAATTTAGATTCGGCAGTTTCAGTGTGACCCTATCAAAATTTAGAATTAGATAAAATACATTATTGGTGTCTTTAAAAACTTTAAAATTATAACAAGTTACAAAAATTATAACAAGTTACAAAAAATATAAATTAGTACTGAAATCACGCTTACCTAGGTCAAATTATTTTCGTTTGCAGATAACGAGAAAAAAAAAACAGTTTTGAAGAGTAAATTTATTTATTAGATGCTAATATTTCAAAAGAAACAACAAAATATTTAATGGATACTACAATTCTTTCAATACAGGGTCCGAAACATGCAGACAAATTAAGAATAAATGTCAAAGATCAATCAAGAGAAAACTACTAAATATTCCTAGGTATAACCGAATTACAAATTAAGATATTGAACAAAATCAACGCAGGCGTCATTATAGTAGCAAGAAAACTGAAATGGGATTGGGCTAGTAACGTAACAAGATTAGAAGAATTTAGATGTACTCAAATTGTCTCATAATAGCAGCGGTTAGATAGATTAAGCAGAGCTTGAAAGGTGCTCTAGACATAAATTGTAAATATTTGATAGAAGATAATTTTTATTTACGTACGCCCATCTATTCTTAATAAATTAGGAGGAGTTATTTCACTAGCTTTATCTATATAACTATTTTTAGCAATCCGTAACTTTCTAACATATTTTTAAATTCTGTGGAATCTAATTTTATCCAATTAATTAAATCCTAGCAAATTGATGGAGATCGCACAGTAGAAGACTATATTCTATTAGGAAAAGTCCTTATCATATCATTTGATATCGCTCAAAATTGTCAAGAACGTGAAAGTAATTCAATTACTATAATCTTTAAAAAAATGATAATTCGCAGTAAAGTTCATCCACTAAACTGATAAATTCTAAATCTCATGCAAAACTTCTACTTAGAATGTTAATGGATTTTATTTAAACCAAAAACTTAAAATCAATTTACTTTTGTAATCATAATAAAATTCAATTCAAAAGTTTTACTATTTATTTTTCAAACTATCAAAAATATATAAACTACTACAAATCTATTACAATAATATCATCAATATATTTATATAGAGTAGAGAGCATAGAGGTATGTATATAAATGTAGTTTAAATTTACCAACTATAAAAAATTGAATAAAATAAGGTTCTATAATAATATCTACAGTTGATTTGATTTAATGAATAATTCATACTTTGCCCAAAATAATATAAAATAAATAAATATTTTGTTGCAAAATATACTAAATATTATCGTATTTTTATACAAAATGATAATAACATTCCCAAAATGAAAATGGAAAATATATAAATTTTCTATATTTTTCTGTTTTTCTTTTCTTTTATTTATATTTTATATCGCAATATTTTTATTTGTTTGGCCACATATGGCAGTATCCTTTTTGGTTGGTCTGCGTAAGCTTATCTTAAGGACATAAATAAAATCATTGAAGCGTTAAAAAGGAAAAGACACCAAAAATAGACCAAAAAATAGAATATTAACATAGTAAAAAAATATAAATGGATGACTTTGCGATGACAATAGATTTAATTCTATTTGGAGCTAAATAAGAACAAATGTAAAAGATTTGAGAATTTCATTTTGAAGGTGGTCAATATAATAGTTAGTAATCTGAAATTATTTTCTTCATTATTAAAAATTTAAATATTGCTAGATAAAACAGAAAAAAGTTGTAAGGTTGAGCTAATAAAATAAATACTTATTTTACATTTATTGAACGAACTCTAAGTTTGAACGGCTTTGGGTCCAAAATTATCTCTTAATTTAACATCGATATCGCTAGACGTTAGGTTACTTTAAGAAGTGTGCGTGAAGATACAAGACCAACACGCATCATGAGATATCTCGATGAATTAATTGTGATCCAAGGTTCGAAAACTAAGCACTAAAATCATATCAAAAATTCTACTTAACTTTATGAGAAGAATAATTCTTAACAAAGGTAGTGTTGAAGGGCCAACGAAGCGTACAGTAAGTTACGTCCCAAGCAAGTCTTCCGCAATCATTCACTAGATGTTCCAGTGTGGGCTCTATAGTTTCACCTCCACAGCGGCATTAGCGTGCCATGGGAATTCCAGGGTGAGTACCGTGTTTTCCAACAGTAACCAGTAAGGAGACAAATCAGTTTCCTACATATATTTCTATCTATGGACAAAGTGACTTCTGATTTTTTTCTTGGATAGTCGCGGCCAACATGGTTTGGTTTGAAGTGATCCCAACTTGACGATATCGGCCAGACCGAGATTCAAAATACAGTTTTATGCGTACAGTAGATACAGAGATAATACAATTTAAGTAAGTGTTTTTATGGCGAATTCTGAACCTTTTATAGGAAGGACTCAAAGATTTATAGAATCTAAATTTGATATAATTCCTATAACAAAATATATTTTGGCAAAGATAACAATATCATAATAATACCAAAAAAACATAAAATTTTAAATATATTTAAAGACTTTTCAAAATTCTTAACCGATAAAGCTTGAACTAGGCTTGAAATTCCACGAATCATTATTTTTTAAACAAATCAAATTGAAAATGAACAAATAGAATATTTTCGATTCCCCTTTGTACCAGTCATAAACAGGATCCTTGTAACTTTCTGGTGTATACTATTTGAAACCTTACAAACGCTAATATTTGGAAGAGCATTTATAAAAAGGGTAAAAATATATACAAACCAATATTAAATTTAAAATTTGTTGGCTTCACTTTTTATCCAAAATTGTTTTTTTAGTTGTTTTAGTAACTAGATTTTTATCATTACTTTTTATTTCGTTTCAAATTTTGATTTTTTTTTTTGTTGTTGTTGTTATATTTGTAATAAATATAATTTTATCTATGAAATATTTAACAGGTGGTTTTTTTTCTATTTAATAATATGATTTAAATTAATTTTTACAAAAAACATAAGAAATAAAATAATAATTATAAAGAAATTTATTTAAAGGATAAAATATTATTTAATATTTTGTGACTTTTTGTTAAAAACTCTAAAATATATAAGGCTTCCAATTTTGACATTTACTATCCCATTGCGATCCACATCGAAATGCCGCCGACTCTGGAGAACTTACTTATAAAGTTTCGCTTACGAAATATTCGGGAACTCTAAGTGTGTTGTGTAGATATACTCATACTTATTCACTCTTGAAAAATAAAATATTTCGGGATTATCATATTATCCTGAAATTGTATGAACATATATTTCTATGACAAAATTTTCTATTATTTCTATTAGAAAATAAAACTATAATATTCATTGATTTTTTGTGATTTTTCCTCAAGAAAAATCAAGAAAAACTAAGAATAAATAAATAAATAAATTAAATACTAAAAGTAGTTTTACACTGTTTCGTGGAATTCCAAAATACTAAGTTTAATAACTATGAGTTTAATAACTATCGTTAAAGAAGAATAAAGAAACATTCATTAGTAAATCAATTTAAGCCGGCAAGAGTAATATCGAAATTACTCCTTCAGGAAACCCTGATAGTACCAAAGACAATTTCCATTTTTATTTGGCATAGCTCGAAAGGGCCTAATTACAAATTATCATCAAGGAATTAAAGAAAATAATATCGTCAAATTCAATTATGGTTTTACACTATTTCTTTTGTGGCACAACGGTCACAATCAACCGAAAAACTCAAAATATTTGATGATTGTGATAATATATAGTGTAATGCTAGCTTAATGAAAAAAAATCTGATATTCTTTTATTATTGCTCCCTGGTTCATAAAAAATTTATTAGAATTTTTAGAAAATTGTTTTGTATAGTGTAACAACTATTACGAGTAGTTAGAATAACTATGAGTGTTGCGTTGGACTTGATGGTCAACATAATGTATTTGGCTGAAACTATTTTTTCTATGCATTTTTAGGTCGGGGAGTGCGAAAATTATATATAAAAAAACGTCCGGCCAACAGCATGCTAATATTTCTGAATAATATTTCATATATGTTCTAGAACGAATAGTAATTAATATCCGATTTCAATAAAATTTGATACACTTATTAATTTAGTAATCTAGTTTGTTCCTATAAAATTTAGATTCGGCAGTTTCAGTGTGACCCTATCAAAATTTAGAATTAGATAAAATACATTATTGGTGTCTTTAAAAACTTTAAAATTATAACAAGTTACAAAAACACTGCTGAACATAACTACGTGTTTTCAGCTCCCCGCAGTTAGTAGCTTCTTTTTTTTATAAATATTTTTCTAAAGCTTTACATAAATATTTTATATAGAAGAATCTTGTTTGCATGAGGTGTACATAAAATAATTTTGTAATTGTATCATTATTTCAATCGTCCTTTTTGGCAAAAAAAAATTGACTTGATAATATTAAATTAGCTTTAATAGTTTATTGAAATTGTCTACGATATAATGAAATTTTGATAGATAAAAATTATTTTATGTATAAATACTAAATGGAATATAATTGAAATAGAAATGGAAGTAAAATTAGTTCTGTTATTAAATTGTTAATAAAAAATATTATAAAAAGTTCAATTATATTTTTTTTATTTATATAATACAAATACCTTTTTCAATTTAATTTTGATAGGCTGAATTTATTTTGATATAATTTTATTTAAATAAAATAAATCTATAATATTAAAAATTATGCCAACCAAAGTTAACCTTAAATTGATAGTAAATAACACATTTTTTGATATAAATTGATTTTGATAAGAAAATCAGTTGATTTATCCTTATTGTCAAGAAATTATAAATTATTATTTAGTCGAATTTTGTTTTTATATTTTAAGAATAAAAAATATTTTGACATTTTACACAATACCGAAATGTTGTTTGTTGACGTAACGACAATCAATCAACAAGATTAATGTCATTTTATCGTTCAATTTATTTTATTTATTTATTATTATTTTTTTAAATATAACACATAATTATTATCTGATTTTATTAAAAGGTCGTTCCAACCTGGTGAAAGAGAATTTTATAGAATATATTGTCATGTGTCATGATGTAGTGATTATATACAGACCACCTTACATAACTCAAAGGAGGTAATAAATGTGTATATGAAAAATATTAATAGTTTTGGAGGTTCATTAGCTATTGTACTGTTGAATATTTAGCTTTGGGTGTTTAACAAATTATTGAGAAAATTAAATATGTTATACCATACCCAATTCATTACTACCAATTCTGTTCAATTTTTCGGTGAAGCAGGAATTTTACACAACGAAACCATTTGGAATAAATCACACCAACTACAGATATTTGCATTATGAAAGAAACTTAATTGTGAAGATCCTTGATGGCTGTAAATGAA
This sequence comes from Rhamphomyia laevipes, assembly GCA_963920725.1. NCBI lineage: Eukaryota > Metazoa > Arthropoda > Insecta > Diptera > Empididae > Rhamphomyia > Rhamphomyia laevipes. The sequence continues at coordinate 45,271,467 of OY987257.1, read as the reverse complement.
CAATTCATTAAAATAGAAAACCAAGCGAAAACATCTGGTCTAGAAAGAAATGAAGTAAAAATAAAATTTTTGTATAGCGCTAAACCCGATAGATAATTGATAAATAAATATTCAGGATCAAATTTAAATACTCAGGATCAGTACCACTAATAATTGCAGCATAGAAAGTTAAATAGCAAATTATGAAAAAAAAAGAAATGCATGTTCGGCACCAAAAATACACTGATCACACGTACATCTTAAATGTACATCTTAAAACAATTATTAGGCCTGTGATAACATTGGTTCTGATTGCGATACATAGACGCTGAAAAAATCTGATGAAACTAGAATCTTTCGAAAAAATATATTCAGACCAATACGTAACCAAGATGATTCTTATAGAATTTGTACCAACAATGAATTCAACTGATATAAGCAAAACATCATGTGTTACAATTCAGCACCTTAATTAGCTGGCACATATACTTAAAGCAAATCAAGTCGTGATATGTGCAAAATTATCAATTGATACCCGCCAGGAACTCATCTTCGCTAACATCTAAATGACATTCCAAATATCTGTGTGAGAAACAGGACAAGTAGTGTTCAAAATCGCTCCATTTTGAAAATACATTTTAAAGCAGGACAAGGCCTTCCCTGTAACGCTATGGAGTAAGTATGTATAATAATAATATTATATCTTTTTTTGTACTCAAACCCAATTCAGTTGTAATAAGGTAGATACTTCCCAGAAAAAACTGTGTGAAATAAACAACACCTTGAAAAATATCTGAATGGTTCCATATTTTAGAAAAGTCATTAAAAAACAAATAGAATAACAAATTAGAATAGTCTTAATAAAAAGCCAAAGACATTTTTTGACAGAGTTAAATTTAAATATGTTTAGTAAAACTCAATTTACTTTTATTTATAAAACGTATAAAAGTAGACCATGTAAAAACGGAATTGAGATTAATATATTTGCCATTACTACATCAAATTTTTCTGATTTATATTATAATGTAAAAATTGTTGTCCATTGGTAATTTTCAATATGAAAATTTAGCCGCCATAATCGGATTAAATTCTTCTATTTCCAATCCAATATATAAATCTGTATATATTAAATAGTAATCGATTTTAAATATGAAATTGGAATCCGCTTTTTTCATATTAAACATATTTTTAATCTTATAATCGGATATACTAAAATATGAGAAATTTTGCCATATTTAATTATTTATTTAATTAAATATATTGGTTATTCATCTTATATTTATTTATAAATTGACAAATTACGCGAATTAATTCGTAGAATTCAAGAGTCTTTTGACTGAATCCAATTTCAAAATTAATTTTAATAATCAAATATAATAATCAAATATAAAATGTGGTTCACAATTAATTTATATTTAATATCAATTCGAAATCCTATCAACCACTCACCGCTTCTTTATAGATTATTCGGTTATATTTGGTGTTTAAAATTTATGGGACTCGATCAAACTTGAAACTGTCATGATGATTTCATAAGATTTCATGTAAGATTAATGCCAGTACCTCCAACTATGTATTTTTAAGTAAGATATAGAATTAATCAAGCTACGTAAATATGTTTCATGTATTTTTCAATTATATTCAATTTAAATGTTTATGCTAGTATTACATATTACAAAATTATTTAAATGTCATTCATTTTACATAAAACGTAATAAAAATGAATTATGTGATTTTGGTTGTTTGATTTATGCTGAAAAAAATAACGAATTGTTCAGCTAAAATGAAACGAAAGGAGTTTTCAAAACTTTATAAAATAGATTTATTTCTCAAAAGAATCATAGAATAATATAGTATTAAATATAATTTCTAAAATATATTACACGAATTTATATCTCAAGTTATATAGAACTAAGAACTAAGTCCCCAAACTTATACAGAATGCAGAATTTATAACCAAAAATTAAATATTCAAAATATTTTTATATAATTCCGATTTAACACAAAAAAATACAAATATTTAATGGCCATAATATATTAAAAAGTTTCTGATTTAAAGGTATATAGAATAAAACCTGTTGATATATTGGAAAATACCAGGCTACAGGAAATTTTTTATCAGATATTTTTGTTGGTAAAGTCTTTATTGTTAATTTATTGAAATCCTTCGAGACAGTATTGTAAATTTTTACAATTCGATATTAGAATGGCAGACAATCTTCAATGTAATTCAAAATTAGAAATTCGATTTGAAATTATATTTATTTTCCATGCATTTCTTATATTTTCTTTTCTTTATTTCTTGTTTCCTGATTAACTCCCCAACAAGTACACAATCTTTATACTATCCAGTCAAAATGTTCACAAAATGAAATCATTATTCACTGAATGAATAATGTTTCATGTTTCATAATTTCCTGAATTTTTGGAGGATGATTGTGTAGATTGAAATGTATACTTTAAAAAGTCCTTTACAGGTTAATATTTCACTTGTCAAGGTAATAAACGTATCGCATATGGTTGTGATGGAATGGTTTTATAAGTCTATATATTTTATGATTCTGTATGAAAATTAAAAGCAATGTACTTTTTAACATTAGTTAAACATATTTCTTAAAGATGAAAAGAAAATAATCTCAGTTTTATGATTTGTGGTTACCTAAAAATGATATATTAACTTATGAAATTAAGTAAATTTTGTAGAAAGAAGATGAATGGCTAAATTGTTACCATTTTTATACTTTTTGTATGTTTATTAAGGATTAAGGTAATATGATTTTACTATTTACTGAGTAATGTAAACATCTTTATTTGAAGATATTCAGCTGATTAAATATTGGCATAAGATTATGAACGATTGCAGAGGATATAAATTTGAAATGTAATATATTTTCATAGTTCTGATATTTTGAATTCTTTATATTATTATAATTTAGTTTACCAAAATTTATTGAAATTACTGGAAATTTAATCACATATAAATATTATTTTAGATCATTTCGACAAACAAAATGAATCTTTTTTATTTACTTTATTCCTTATATTGTGATAAAAATATTTAGCCAAAATATCTTTAAAATCAACAAAAATTTCGTAAACTTTGAAAATTGTTCATCCTTTATGGCTGTTATTATCCATAGAAATGGTTTTTTTTTTGGTTATATGACGGTGTAAAAATATGATACCAGTATAATAAAAAAGGATTATATATTTATGTCGTGATGTAAAGACATTATGGAAACAATGATACCACATACAGTGTTTTTGGTTCAAAAAATTTGTCATATATGTATATAAAATAAATTACAAAATTTATAGTATAAATTACTATATAGGCGAATATAATAACAACTGAAACGCAAAAATTATATATAAAAAAAAACTGAAAAACAGGTGTCGAGTACGTGACCTAATCTTTTCAAAAAAAAATTACTTAACTTGCTTAACGCAATTACTTTTTAGCATGAATTTATGCTAGGGCACGCATTAAATGAGCTATATTCATATAAAGTATAACCGCAGTGTATAGAGTACATTAGAAATGCTGCCACCACCGTGACAATAACTAATTCATAAATATTATACATAAGATTTTTTTGATTAAGTAAAAAGGATATAAATTAGTAAAAGTAAATCATAATAAAGAGGATATAAGATAAAAAAAATATTTCTTTTTAAATAAGTAAATATGTATAGTCCTTATTTTTTTGCCTTGAAACCTGAAACGTTTTTTTGTAAATATACACACATATTTATATAGAAAATCTTAAAGCTACAACTTTGCAGAGAGTTTTGTGTTATTCTCATACATAATTAATCAGTATAAGAAAAATGTATGTGGTCCTCAATTACGAAGCTTGTAAATAATTAAAACATTACATTTTTCTGAGTATCATGTAAGTTCAAGGATTAAAAGAATTAACTAAAAACATTGTGCAAAAATTGAAATATCAGCAGTGAAATATAACGATCAATCTTCTTTTTGTTCGTTATTATACATTCCTGGTTCAGTTTGAACTAGTGATTTATCGTGGTTCTGGCTGTTGGTGAATAAAGCATTCTGATAATTCATAAGTTTTTACCAACGATACTATTCAAAAATAAACAATCACTGTTTGGTATAACCAACCATCGATTTACACGGTAGATTGGTTCCCTAAAAGTACCGTATAAATCGAAACCGTGCAATACGAATCCACATCTTATATTAAAAGCGTGTTAAACTGCAAAAAAGTGTGGAAGAAATGGATTTTTTCCTCATTTCTTCAATCGTGCTAATATAAATAGTACTGTGCAGTACTGTTGTTTCAATTTTTCTGAGAGTAGTATTTCAAGAAAATTAGGGGAGTTTTTTGCAATGTTGGGAAGTATATTTTCCTTATATATTTTTAAGGATAGTAAAGAAAAGGTTTAGTAAATTAGAAAAAAAGGAAGTATATAGATACATAAAAAACTTTTAAAACTTATCTTTACTATGGTTTTCATACTTCATTACCTAAGAAGTTTTAAGAATCATAACGCTATCAAATTTGAAAGTCTAAAGTGACCAATCTTACACAATCTTACTTATAGATACTGTAATTGTTGGTTCACAAATATTATCTGAATGTAAACTAAACAAACATTGAAAGAATTTGACTGTACCCTGTAATTTTCGTATACGTTTTGCTAGAAAATGTTTCATTGAAATAGTTCACTCGGAAAAATAAATAGTAAACTTTTGTAGCATTCCCACCAATTTTTGATTTATTTCGTGGGATTTGAGAGTATTAGCTGGGATTGGATGAGTACAGTAGTATCGTTATTCGCACGAGAGTACAAATATTTCAAACGGAGTATAAACGACAGTACTGGTACTATGCAAAATCAATTTTAACGATGTAAATTTAGAAATTGCACTATTTTCCGACCATCAATAATACGAATTGGTGAATGGGTTAATTATTTGTGCATTTAATCCTGAAATCAAGTAAAAATTCGGTTACAATATTGAACGTATAATCAAGATAAATAATTTATGTTAGAAAAAGAAAACAGATTTCCTGTAAAATAATTGAATTTTATTATAGAAGATATTTTTGTTTTTCCAAATTTAGTTACACATCATTGAATTTTTTCATATCCTGTATTTATTTATTTTTCATTATTATGAGTAAAAACATATTTAAAAAAAAGGATATTATTTTGTCCATATTAATAAATAAAATAAATATTTTTCAATTACAAAAATATAAATTGCTAAATAATTATTTAAATATAATTTGTTTTTTTGGTAGAAGATTTTTTTAATAAACTTTGTATACTCTTTGAACTGACAAGTTTACGTTATTTATAATATTAAATTAAAGGAAAAAGGGACACAAATTTATGGTTTTTGTTGTAACATACGTTTTTATTTTGTTATATTCGTTTAATTCTTGTTTTTGAAATTAATTTTTACCAAATATTTAGTATATTTGAAAGTAACAGATGGACAAACAATGTTTAAGATATTTGTAATTTGTATTGGGGCCGTTTTTGAATAAGACGTAGGAGTTCAACATTTATTATATAAAAAAAATTATTGATTTTTAAATCTAAAACCTTCAAAAATTAAATTAAATTTTTTCTATAAATAATATAAAATTAAATTTAATTTTTTTTATATTTATTACAATTTTTTTTAATATTTTTTCATGAAAAAGGATATAAAACTTAAGTGTCTTAGAGTTTGATCATACGAAAAAAAAAAATAAAAAAAAAAAAAACAAAGTAATTTTTTTACCTACAAAATATTTATATCCTTAAGTAAAATTATCCATAAAATTCGATTTTATAACCTCTAGTCTAGAGAATACCAAAATTTTAGACCTTTTAAAATAATAGGAAAAAAAAAATTGGTATAGTAAACCACATAAGACAATGCCGAAAGGATTCTAACAAAATATAAACCTGAAATGGATATTAAGTGTTCTATTTTTAATATAATCCTTGAACAAAATTAAGATGAACTTTATGTAATATAAATATCAAATTAAGAAAATTAAAAAATTTCTTAAAAAGAAAAGTTATTTCACTTTAAAAAAAATGTGTAAAACTTTACTGACATAAAAGGATTAGATTTTCTTTTTCTATGTATATCTTGTTTTTAAAGTTTCTAAATATCTTTACTACAACAATACAGAATATTATACTCTTAACTCAATCTAAACTATTTTGCTGACATACCCAGGAGCAGAGCACCAAGAAACAACCGAAAACTCTTTCCTAATTTCACAAAGATTTTCATATTGTTTTATTACATTATTTGTTATTATCGTATGTAAGGGAAATGAATAAGTGGAAATATATGTTTGTATAAATTGGAAAATTAAACAAAAAAACTGTCAAAATTGTTTTTTAAGTAGATATATTTCAAAATAACTTACTAAGCTTCCATATTGAGTTAAAAATATATCAAAATTACTAAGGAATCTATTGACATTGTCATAATTTAAAATCCATTTTATAATATTTTTTAAGAAATGTTTCCCTTGTGGGTGATTGACAAAAAAATAAAGATACAAAATAGGAAATCAATGTGGTGATATTTGAAAAGGAAAATTTATTTGTGCTGGATAATATTTTAGATTTTTTTTTATACTTACTATTTGGAAAGGATTTTAATTCGATTAGTTTTTCTTACACGAAGAAATGTAAATTACCACTTTAAGAACATTCAAAAATTTAAACATTAGAATTTTAAATTAATATAACAAGTGTTCATTTTGAACTGAAAAACCTCGTCATAATGACGATGAGAATAAAACTGAATTATATTAGGTTAAGTTGTAGTTGTGTGAAACCTTATGTGAGTGAAGTTTTCAGTAGTTTTCGAGTGAAGTTTACTAAAATAGTAGACACAATCATACAATGCAAAATTTAAATGTATAAAACGGACAGCAGTTTGTTAATATTATTTTGACAGAAATATAATTTAGCAAAATATGAATTTTGACACTGCAATACGTAAGAAAGTGAAAAAAGTTGAGAGTTAACCAACTGCGTGTAGACTGTGAGCATTGTAATTACTTTTATATAACTTTATTTTGATAACGCGTAGTAGATATCGTCTTGAAAGCATTCATTGTAATCGCCGTATTTGAACTTATAGACTTCAGTAGGATCAATTTATTTTCAATTATCCTTGAGATATTTAGTAACCTGCCATCTCTCCTATACTATTTTCATTTTCGTTCAGATTAAAAAAAGGATCTACATTCAGTGAGTTACCATAAATACTACATATTCCGAGACATTCTTTAGTTCAATTTCGAAGTAAGATTACTTGTTATTGTATTTTTGTCAGTATTATGTTCATTTTAAGTGAGAAATATGATGAACTTAAAGAATAATGTCTGCTTAAAGCTGTTAATATAAATTTTAAACTACATTGTCCACGTTGAAATGATCTTTTAAAAGTTGTCCACGTTGAAATGATCTTTTAAAAATTTTAGCAAAGCGACAAGTGTTAAAGTCAACGTTGACCAATTAATGTTATGTAAGTGCTTAGGTATAAATATCTGTATTTTACACAGATGTAAGCGACACGGTGACATTAGCACTGTTTAATGTTACAAAAATTTAATCTTTTAATTAAATTTTTGAAACAAATTTATAATTTTTTTAAAACATTTATAATAAAATAATCGATTATTTATAAAAAAAATATAATTAGTTGTTTATTTTAATAAAAAACATATAAAATTTTATACAAGTTTCCAGTTTAATGAATATGTAACTAAATTCGATTCACTTCATTTATACAAATAAAAAAAAAATAACATAAAACTATGTACAAAAATTGTCACTGATTGAAATGGATTTTTTTTATATATATAAATTTTTTATTTTACAATTTTATCATTCTCAGCAAAATGACATTTAATTGACAAAAGTTAAAAACAGAAACCATAAGTCAATTACAGGGTGGTTTTTAGAAGTGTTAATGTTTTTTACATTTATATATTAAACGTAATAGTGACAGTACTAATAATAAAATTTCTAAATTATAATAAAAAAAATTTTAATTTAATAAAGGACGAAAATGTCACGTTCAGCATAATCACAAAAAACGACGACAAAACAATTTTATAAATCATCCTATAATTGAATACCAAATATAAAATTTATTTTCCAACAGTTTTTGCTAAATTTGCAAATAAAAAAAATACTCAATTTTTAAAATCACATAAAATTTTTGTAAAGTAATTTTTCAATATTTTTTTCAAAATGAATAATAAAAATCAATATTTTAAATAATATAGTAAAATTAAACCAAAAATTTCAAATTTTTGATTGCTTCTGCGGTCTATCTCCATCCTCTAAAAAAAGTGTTATAAAATGTAATTTACAATCCAACATTTCTTAGAATAAAATTAATCAATATACTTCAAAATTAAATTTAAACGCCCTCCAACAAATGAATAAACCCATTTAGTGTTACCGTTTTTTAATAATTACCATCAGAAACCAGAAAACATGATTTCTAAATTTACTGTCCTCACTATATTTTTCAGATAAATTTCAAGAAATTTTGCAAGATTTACACAATTTTATACATAAATACATTAGAGCTATTTAGATATTATTAAATACCAAGGGGTTTCTCGTAATCATATCATCTCTACTTTATTAACCTATACCTTATTATTTAGGAAGATGAGGATTTTTTTTGTTTGCATATCAAACTGTAATCGTTTTGTGTAAAAAATTCCCTTACCAAAAGAATATATAATCCACTCTACAAAAATTGACAGCTTTGTTATTTCTAATTATTACATATCGAGGAAAATAATTCGATTAAATTTTCCACATTTCAACAATAAATTATTTATTTATTTATTTTTTTTTGTAAATGTCGAACCGAAATATCAATAATAAATATTAATAGTAAAACAAACGAGATTTTATTACTTTATCATATTTGGTTTATATAAAATTTAGATTAAACCTTAACAAAAAATGGAGTTTGCTTAAAGTGTAAAATAAATATTGATATTAAATTTTTTTGTCACTATTAACTGGGTCAAGACGAACACTGTAAAACTACAACGTAACGTATTATATACTGCACTCAAAATATTATATTTGGAGTGTAGGAGAATAGATTTTAAAAAACGATACACGTGAACATTTTTGTTTCGTAGTGTAACAAGTTTTGACAGATAATGGCCATATATTGACAGATAAACTGTTCTTAATGCTACTTTTCCATTAATATTGAATTTATTTTTAGCATATTAAGTTAAGACTTCTCTGTCTACATATAAATTAACTTTAATTTAATAAATCAAAACAATTTGGTGCCAATAAACCTTATGATAAAATATACAGCTATTAATTGTAGAGTTTTAAAAATTTTCAACAGTGACGCAATAGTCGAACCAACTATAATGTATAATGTCTCACGTTAACTAACTCTCATATCCGATTCGTGTTTACAAAACTATGCATCACGTGAATAAGATATTATACAAAAATAAAAATGGTAATAGCTTTTATGGCGCTGTAGGAAAGGTATAGTTTAGTAGTTCTTAACACGATATATATCACTAAATCCATTTGCGAAGCCTTCCTAATGTGTTACACTCTCAATACTGACAGTTATTCTATTCTCTGTGAAAATTCCCGATTTCTTTAATACAGAATCTGATCCTTCATAAAGGTAGGATAGGTCAAGTTCAGCATGGTGTGTGTCAAGATCAGTGTTTATCACGCATTACGAGAGATCTCGATGGATCAATTGTGGTCCTATGTAAAGCTCAAAAACGAAGCACGAAAATCCTATCAAAAATTTTGCTTACCCTTAATTCTGCTAACAATTCTCCAAAAAAGTAGTGTTGAAAGGGTCGAGAAACAGTGCAACACGTCACATCCCAAAAGTATGATACCTGACGCGTGCAAGACTATCGCAGTCACACATTAGAAATTCCAATGTAAGTTCTATAGTTTCATCAGCACTAGCGGCATAAGCCATCCATCGCAATCCCAAAGTAGATGCCATTTTTACCCATACAACAGTGATCTGTAGGGAGGACGATCAGTTTCCTACAAATTGTTCTATACATGGACAGAATGATCTCTGTTTTCTTCTTAGATAATCGCAGCCCACATACTTTGAATTGACGACACTGACGATACTGCTTCCAGGTGTCGTTGACTACTTTTGTAAAGCTAAATCCGCGAGTGTATTTCATTACAATGCTTCTGCAAAAATTGATACAAAATCTTTATGCGATACAAAATCTTTAAACAAAATATTGACTGTCAACAAAAACAATATTGATGATTATTAATTGATCCACACTGAATTTACTAAGCATATTTAAATAAAAAAAAAAAAAAATCCTACTCGAACATATGATGCCGCCGATCAATAACAATAGAAATTAAGATAAATGACATGGACGTGTGGTTTTAATCCTATTTCAACAATAGTGTTATTTTAGCATCAGTCACAGGCTAGCTATATGTAACATTTCTTTTATTAATATAATGTTTAGTATGATTTTTTTATATTGATTTGGTGGAGTAATGCATACATATATCATGAATTACATTATTATGTCACCTAAATTTAGTATATTAATTTTTTTTTGGGATACAAATAAATGTGAACTTTGCTATGAACTATATCAGATTTATCTTCAAATAAATTCTAATATTTTACGTATAAAAATCATAATTTAAAATTTGAATAAAATGTTTTTAAAGTTTATTAATTTCATTATTTTTATTATATTTAATCTAAATATTACATGTAAAATGTGTAGAATATAAAAAACGTAGTACCTTTTTAAAAGAAAAAAAATTATATTTAATTCCTCTACATGGCATATAAAAATATTATTTATAATTTATTTAAAATTAATAGCTTGTTTTTATGACAGACACTTTAAAAATTCAGTTTTTCTTTGTGGGTAATGCTTGAAACAGTAAAATTTAACACAAAAATGAATTTATGTTCTTTGTAGCTATAGCTAAATAATTTTTTTTTTTTGTGAAAACTTCTTTAAAGTAAAAGTTTTTATGGCGCAATTAAACCGCGAACAAGAATGGTTGCTGTTTTTTTTAGTGTGTTTCAGTATTGTCTTTAGTTAAGTATGTGATTTAAGTATTTTTGGTGCAAAAGATGGGCTCCAAAATTTATTACTTTTTTAAGTGGTTTTGTATTAAAAAATGGTAATGCTTTTATAAATATTTTTTTTTCCTTTTGCTTTTGAATTAAACTTCAACTTCATAAAAGTGTTTGTAACTTAAAAAATTGGGGTTACTATTTAGAAGAGGTATGTTTTATTATGTATAATCAACCGTTGGTATTTTGTTAAATATATTTAAATATACTAATATGTTATTCAATGTTAAATAATTGATAGAATATTACAAATAAATTTTTGCATAATCTATTGAAGAAAATGTATAATAAATAATAGTACCAATATTATTATTACCAATCCAACATACAACATGTTTGATCAACTATGTTTGAAATAAATAAATAACCAAATTGATCTTTGTATTTTTGTTAGCAGGTTAGTGCTGGATAACAACTGGAACTTTTTATGTTTGACAAAAAATTTACATCGAATAGATGAAAAAGCTTCAACTTTCTCAAAAAGTCATAAAAATTATGTTGGAAAATGAAATTAAAGTCAAATATTTTATATTAACTTCTGTCATTTTTTTAATACATTTACGATTTATAAATATAATCTCTAAAAAGAATACGAAACTAACTCAAGAGGCTTTCGCATTTATTATGCTGCCCATACATTGTACAACCGGGTTGTCAATGTGTTGTCAACCAATTATCATTACATACATTTCTACTTGGTTTATTAACAACCATTACAACCGTCAACAATCTGTATTACAACTTACAACCTGCTACAGCTCCTGCTCACAGAAATTTTAAATTATTTTAATATTATTTCTTCAACCGATTTGTTAACCGTCCACATTTTGTGTATTGATTGTATGGGCAGCTCTAAGTAGTATCACTCTAAGTAATACCTGAGTTATGATTTTATATAAACATAATCCCTCAAAATATAAACGATGTGTAAAAATCATCAAAAATTTAATTTTTACAAGTTCGTTTTTTAAATACAGCTCTAAATCTGTTAAAAGTCAGGCATTTATTGACTTACTTATTGACATTAAATGTATAGGGTTTAACAAAATTTTTAACAACCCTTGTCTCAACCTGAGACTTATCGTTATCGTTTATGCCAATTTTATAAAATAAATTATAGAAAATTGTAAATGGGTTACGTGGAGTAAAACTACCGAATATTATTATTAAATGTTATAATAATAAATTTAAATATTATACGAATCATATAATAAAAATTAATATAATGATCTTAATATTATTTTGTTGTAACAACCTAACAACATATTATTTATATACCCTCATTAATAGTTTCAGAGATATGCGGCATAAATATTTCAAATTTTATTATTATACCTTTAATGAAGATATTTTATACAAAGATATTATTTACATAATATAAAAACATAAAATTTATATATACAGAAATATAAATTAAATAGCAATAGTTAAGAACAAAAATAAAAAAATTTAGATTTAATTATGATGAATTAAGAACATCCAAAAAGAGTTGAACATTTATTTATAATTCTGATGAAGATTACTAAATTTAACTACAATTATTATTTAAAGGTTTTATTATTTGATTAGAACGTTAAAAGATTAAATCATTTTATGAAAGTTGAAGAACACACTATAAAATATATAAAATGGAATTAACCTAATTTGTATATTAATTAATTTTATAATATATTATTAGCAATAAATAACCTGATAAGAATTTATTTCTATAAACTTTTGTTCAATTATTTAATTTTTAGGATATTAGTTTAACTAAAGATTAAATCCTTTCAATATTCAAGCAATTATGATTCTAATTATGTCTTACCATAATCTTTTATTTTTTATTTTCCATAATTATATTAATGTCAGGTTCAGACAGCAGGTCCCAAAACTAATTAAAGGCCTTAATTATATTTAGGTGTTCTACAACTTCATATAAAATTCTATTTAGCATGAGGATTTAGATAATGAAATTTCGAATTTCGATACTTTTAGTTTTGATATTATGTCCTACAATTAACAATGGTGACTTTCGAATGTCATTTTGACATTATTTATAAATAAAAATTACTTAACTTTTATTATTATTTAACTTTTATCCATTTACACAGCTAGTTATTTTTCTGTCAGTTGAAACGTCAGTATTTTGTTTGGCAATGAAATGAATATATAAAAACTGATAAGTTAAAGTAAGACATAACACAACAAACACGTTAGTACCTACGTGTCAGGTCATTGTTGATATGTACTTGTCAGCCTCAACGTGGCCTAACTTTACAAATCGTCACCTTAATGTAGAATAAGCCTAAGTCCACTTTTGAAGGACAATTTCACGTTATTGTCTCCATTGAATTGTAATCTTATTAATCTTGATGAGTAGAGAGATTAGAAGTCGTAAAGTACCACAAAAGTGGACTTAGACTAGTTCTGCGTTAAGGCTCCGAATTATCATAGAAGCGTTAAGCTTATCTGACGGGTTGGTAGTTAAATCATGACGACATTCATCATAATAAATTTTTTTTTTCATAATTTTCACATGTCGCTTTTCTGACAGCATAAAACTAACTTTAGTTGGTGTAAACACAATTTTCTTAAACATAATTTAACTGATGTTTTTAACATTTCTGCCATAATATATTAATCAGAAATTAATCGAATTTTTTATTTTAAATAGAAATTTCTGCAAATATGAATAATTATTTGCATAAAATATCTGAATTTTGTTTCAATAAAATTCATAATTTGAAAATAGTGTCAATAAAACCGAAAACAATCAATCTTTAATATATTAACTAAATATTTATATTTTCTTTAAAAAAATATTACAATCAAATTATTTGTGCTTTGAATCTTTGAATATTTGCTTTCATAATTATGAAATTGAGGATAAATAAATGAAATCATAGTTTTATATAAAATTTAATTAGATATTTAAAAAAGTACTTAGCATAACAGATAAAATATAATTTCTGACCCAATTTAAATCTAGTAATTAATTATTAAATGAATATTTTTTTTTTCGTAACTACTTAAGTAATAAATTTTAATCTTAATCAGAGAAAATCTTCCTTGGTTTAAAAATGTTGATCATTAAAAAATATTGTGCAATTAATTATGTTAAATAAATTTAATTTAAATTATTTTTTTCGGAAATTAAATCTGACGAATAATAATTCGCAGTTTTGATTTTTGGTAAGCCAATCTCATTTTCATAATAAATAATAATTGTTGTCCAACCCAGAAGCTTACATCTTTTTAACTAAATAATAATGAAATTTAAATCTTTGACGCCCAAAAGTCTGAATACAAAGATTTTCACGATGTCCTTTTTTAGGTTATAATAACATTTAAATTATTTCAGTAAAAAAAAAAACTTTCCACTTTAATACCATATTCAATAAAATATTTTTTTTTTTCTTTCATTTTTCATTTTGGCAGCAAAAATTATTTTTTACCCTAAAAAGACTGGAAAAAATTTCCATTTTCCTTCAATTTTCAATGTGATGTTTTAGAGTTATTTTTTTAAAAAAAGAAAATTTTTATTTAGTAGTGTGCAAAAAGTGGAAAATTTAATAAATTTTAACGAAAATATCACAGAATTTTGATTTGTGAAAGAAAAATTATATTCGTACAACCATATAACAATTGGGAAGCTATAATACACTTTGTTGGAAGTTATAAAGATATTAAAATATTTCTATATAATTTCAAAAAGTAACTTTCAGAACAAAGAATCCGGAAGGATAGTTTTTCTATAAAGATAATAGCATAAAGATACGAATACATAAAGATACATACATAATATTTTATAAAAAAAAAACAATCTTTGTAATTTAACCTTTCATTATTTGTATAAAATTAGTGTTAAAACTTTTTCACAAATTTGTATAGTAATCTTCTAATTAATATTTTTGTGTAACTCAGAATATTATATCTCGATATCAAATGCTGTGGCCCCTGTACAAAGTTTGTTTATAACATTTAAAATTTATACGATGTCGGAAATTTTATATAATTTTCTTTACATTGGCAAATTTACAAGAAAAGTTTTGTAAAAATTCTTGATATTTATCCATATTATATTTAAGAATTTATGATGATTTAAATTGAAAATATAAATTTTCTTTTTGTTGTTATTGGATTTTTTTTTATTTTTGATTTTGTTTTTTTTTTCAAACATTAAATTGATGATGGCTTTTGAATATCGGAAGCATGAGAATAATTGAAATATTACAAAATTAATATTAAAAATATTTAAGGAATTTAAATATAATAATTTGAACAATTAAATAAATTTAATATCCGTTTAAAATTTGTATTCTGTTTTATGAATATTAACACTTTTATTAAGTTCCTTAACATAAATAAAGACTTTTTTATATAAGAAAATGGACCGATTTATCAATCTTAGATGATAGTATATGTAAAAATGTTGTTTCTTATAAAAATAAAATGTTGCTACATCATTAGAATTTCCTTCTTTTTCTTTGCAACAGCTCTAAAACCGTAGCCTCCTCAAAGACGGTTTGTAACATTTTATTACATACTAATTTAATATTGATTCCAATTCAAAAGTTTCTTTATATAGTGAAGAAATATTTAATTGCAACAAGCTAATGAGTTTTAATCGTAAAGCCCTTTGTTCTCAGAAAATAGTTGTCAGCACTTACTGAAATCACAATTACATTATTGGTACTCATTTAAAACTAAGTAAACTTTGTGTAACGTAGATATCTCGTTCTAGAATTGAACCTTTGACATAAAGCATTACTGTATAACACACAACAACTACGTCATCTACAACTACACTACTGCCAATTATAATATGGATTTGCTTTAATAATACATATTAGAAATAGAAATAGAAATAGTAGAAATACAAAATCATTAAGGAACACATAAATTAAGCTAGCAGAAACGCAAACGCATAGAAAAAATGTTTAAGTAACATTAAAGTGGAAAAGTAAAAAAAAACCGCAGCTTTAAAACCGTTTTCCAGATTTAAGTAATAAAAAAATCGAAAATCCCCGGTTTAATGAATCACTAATTGTCCCTACATTTCAATTATATGCAAAAGGATGACAAGCTTCATGAAATTAACTATCTTATATAATATTTGTCCATTTCAACGATTTTTCTTTGTGTAAAGATAAATACAAAACAAAAATGAATTGCCAGCAGCGAATCTAAAAATACTGACAAACATTAAAAGGATGCAAATTAGCTTTACTCTTTTCATAGAAGATAATTTAAGTCTATAGGCGTTTTTTTATATAAAATCAGTTAAAGTTTTTTTTTGTGATATATCAAATCAGTTTCGTATTTTATTCATTTGTCTGTCAGTCTGTCTGTTCATTGTAAACTTTAGAAAGTGAGAAAGTGTTTTAATTTAGAGTATACATAATAAAAATTTAACTCTTAAAAATTACTCAAATAAATTTTTCTTATCGTTTCCTAGATCCAAAAATTGTGATGAATATTTGTCGTTATCCACTAAGATTAAAAATATGTACACACCATTGTTTTGTAATAAAGTTGATGCCCGATGAAATCTTCAAATGCAGTGACCCAATATTAAAGAATCGGAATATAAACATTTATGAATTTTATATTAACCGATCCTTTAATTAATAAACTCCGTATTTTTAGGTTTACCTCGGAAAGCAAAATTTTTAAACAGAAAATTATAGTTATTGCACAGAAGAGATCCGACCCTATTTGCATAATCTTTACAAAATGTATAGAATTTACATTAAATGCCATAATAAATCCCAAAAATTTTGTATTATTCCCTCGATATAAAATAGTAACTTTTCACTTGTAATATCTCGTTTGTCGAATATGATTCATAAATGAAGTAACCGGCAATCAAAAATTAAAATATATATAAGAAGCTAAAACCAAACCTCATCAATATTTAAATTTATTTAAATTTAAATTATTTTAAATCTTTTAGCCAATTCAAATACAATTATTAAAGGTACAAAACATAAAAAAAATTTAACTTACATAATAAGTGAAACCTCAATTTTCTTTTTTTTTTAAGTTATTTCAAATTATAAATAAAATAGTAAATGTAATCTTTTAGTTATTTTACAATAAAGAAAAACATTTTCAAGAGTCTCTCAATCTAGTCTAGTAACAGAATTATTATTCTTTCTGTTAAGCTTTATATAGATTTGACATGAAAAACTCTTAAAAATGGAGAAAATTTCTTATCTGTTTCTGATTACATACAAATAGTAATAATACGTAAAAAAAAGAAATATACTTCAAGTTTTCAAAGCCATATTATTTTGTACTCAATATGGATCAAATTAAGGATAATAATAAAATGCTTAGTGCTATGAAAATATTATTTTTGCTATTTAATGTTGAATTTAATATGGATAAGAAAAATAAAATTTTCGTCACCTTAGTATTTTTAGTACTGAATTTTGAAATGTATTTGGTTACCAAGAATAGTGCCAACAAATTGTGAATACGCAATTAAATTATTTTCTGAAAATGTGGACTTTATTAATTGTAAACTTATAAATTTTGTACATTTAACCTTTAAATATTGAGGTGATGGTACTATTTAGATAAAGATTTATTTATTACTATTTAAAATACTGCGATACAAGGTAAACATGTGTAGAGGATACGGAGCCGAACGTGAAACAACTGAACACTACTTTTCACGTATACATAAAAGAACTGGATGAAGCAGGTGTTCTGGGTTGGAAACCAATTCTTAAATATGGTCGAATGAGTAGTTGGTCAGTCATCGCGGTATTCCTAACGTGAAGGATACAATAGGAAAAATGGGCCCCCACTGATTACCCTTTCCAATTCAATTTATTATATGGAAAACATGAAATAATTAATTTTTCAAGAATTTATTAATAAATTATACGGTATAATAAATAGTTTGTAATGTTTGTGTAACTAATAGCACCTATAAAATTTTAAAACTTTCCTTATTCATGAAAAACTTGCAATTTTCATAAAAAGTTTATTTAAAACAAAAGTTTTTCATTATAGACTTTGTAAAACTACATTTTTTTCCAAGTATGAATACAATTATTTAATAGAAAAACCATAAATTTTCAAATAAATGAAATACAAGAAATAATATCAAAAAATAAATAAACTTTTATTATAACAAAACAGAAAAAATCACTTGATTATTTTGTCACTGAGCTAAACTTTATGCCACATAACAAAAAAAAAAATAAAAAAAAAACATTTTACCTAAGAAAAATTAAATAAAATATAAATCTTATTTTTAGAAAATATAAAAAACCACTTTTAGAAAATAAATATCAGAAAAATAACTTTTAATAAAAACATTTTCAAATTACGAACTTTTTAAATCATACCAAAAAAAATTATCTTACACGTTTCTGTCAACAAATTGAAAATATAAAAACGAGTTTTAATAAATTTTAACATAGAATTCGACTTGTTACACAATTTTTAGAAAACTTTTACGGATCATATATTTTTACTGATTTAAGGACCTTTATAAATTTATTATAGGAAAGGAAAGAGCACAAATATAATAGTTACCCCAGAGATAGTATCAACATACGCAACGACAACGCGCTGCAGCGCACTGTCAGAAAAATATTCAACCTATATAAAATGTATGGGACTAGTTAATCTCAACGCAAACGCAGAAGTTCGAAAAATTTAACTTTCAACGCGCGTAAAGTTGCCAACGCAGGAATTTGACAACTAATTTCATTATCAAATAATTTCAAAAATTGATGGTGCTACAAACTTTAATAATAAGTAATTATTTAATAATAAATTTTAAATAATTTTAATAATAATAATTTTAATATGTTTGAATTTAAATTTTTCACTTTTCAATTTAGCAACTGCCAAAAATAATTATTAAATTGTTTCAATAATATAAAATAGCTTAAAATCAGCTGTGTTATGTCATTTACGCAAAACTTAACTTTGAGATTATTTGTTACGCTGTTGTGAATGTTGCGATGTAGCGCGTTGTCGTTGCGTATGTTGAGACTATCTCCACTATTAAGAAAGAAAAGCAAAGTCAAAATGATTTACCTACAACTTTAAGCTTGTTTTACACTTCCGTCGGTTTTTATCTGTGGCAGGCAAAATTAGTCCGCCGAAATTTTCCGCATACGGTATTACATTAATATAAATAATTTAACTGTCAAAATTCCAAATCATATTTTATGTATAATGTGTTTGTATGGGTGGCCACGACACCGAAAAAGTTTTGAAGTTAATTTATCTATTGGCGTCGCCGAAATACTTTAATTGGTTTAGTTTCAAATAATCCCGACGCTAAGATAATATCGGCGGAAATCTAAAATTTTAAAAACAGCATATGAGCACAGTGTACATTGAAAATGTACGAATATTTGACATGTACGAATATTAAATTAAATTGTCTAATTTATCAAAAGAGATAGCTTTACCGCAGAGTTCGGAAAGCCTTGGAGATCATTTCAAAATTTTATTTCACTCGAGCTACATACTAAGCTTTATTGGAAAAACGTTCATGTTAATTTGCTAGCTCAAATTTTATTTCTACATCGTCAAAGTTTTTAAAATATAATATAAATAATAAGAGTGCCTACAATGAAAATATTATAATTCATTTAAATTTATTATAAAATATTCACTGACCCAAATTTTTCTCCCAAAAGTATTAATAATCTATGCTGTTCATCATTACTTGAAGAAAACATTATTACAAACCCCACTAACGAACAGCTAAACTTTTTGGTGGCCAGAATAAAAATACACCGCAAAAATAACAATTTCACAAATAAAAACAACAAAAAATAATTTACCCTTTAGTAGTCAAAAAAACCAACTCAATTTGTAAGAATAACAAATTAATGAAATTTTCATTGAAATAAAATAAATTTTCCTTTTATAATTTTTATTTTATTTTAGCACATTATATTTTTATATAAATCTTTTTTTTTTGTTTATTCTCATAAATTAAAAATTTCCCACTAGAAGAAATTAAAATTTTACTATTTGAACATTCCGAACTTTTGACAAATTATAACTTTTTGACATGTTTGCCACTTAACGTCACATACATGACTGACATTGGCTAGTTCAATGAGACTCACCCATTCACATATGAGTCACATTTTACTAGAAATGTAATTGGCTTCAATGTTGCGGTAGTTTCTGTTTAGTAATCTTTTTAGTTTATGGTAGAATATGACTCATAATTATGTGAAGTGGCCTGCGGTTGGATAACCATAAAGCAAACTGACATTTGTATAATTATAAACTTATAATAAATTGTAATAATTAAATTTTAATATTTCTAAAATTATTTAAAAAATCAAACTATTTTATGTCACTAATCCTACATTATGTCACATAGTGACATTATTCGTACTCAGAGTTCAAGTTAGATAGAAGTGATATAAAAATATTTTAAAAACTAACATATTTGGAACAAAATATTTTTTGTTTGTGAGTTCCACCAGAAAACTCAAAAAACAGTGAGTATCGAACGTGAGGAGCATTACGCTGCTTCAGATTAAGTAAGATTATCATATAGAATTTAGCTTGGCTAACAATAACATTACGATATAATGTTAAAATTTTGCTGAATGTTGCTAAAGATTAATAAATGTATTCGTTTCGTCGAATTTTTCAAAAGTCTTCGTAATACATTTCACTCGAAATAATGTTGTGAACATTATTTGACTCGAAATTTTCGATAATATTGATACCAAATTTAATTTCCTTGTATAGTTTAGTCTGGTTCCTTTGGTTTTTAAATTGAAAAACTTTAAAATTGATAATAAAACGAAATGGAAATGCATTTCATTATAATTTTTTCATTGCAATTACGATAGAGACTTGTGAAGACCAATAAGATTAGAAGATATTCATCAGCAGCAGCAGCGTATTGTACTTTAGATGTAATAAAACCATTTAGAATATTTTTGGTAATATTTCTGTACGTATATCTGTTAAAACTTGTAAATCATTTCTAAACTGTAAACTAATCGAAAATTGATTAAAAGAACTGCACAGAAGTAAGTGGGGTTTACTGCAACAGGTAATTGGCATAATTTAACATGTAATCAATATGAATTTAAATAGATAAAAATACTTAATAACCAACAATTATCGGTACAAAGTTCCTAATAATTTTAGATATTACATTCGGACTAACTATGAAAGTTATGTTCTGAATATCAAGTAGTGGCCACATCATGTTTTATCTTCTTAAAACTGCTGAATTTGTTTTATAATATAAATTATTTTTATGTAATAAAGAGCTTAGTATTAATATTAATCCTTTTTTTTTTGTTTTTTTGATAATTATATCCTAGTTAAAAATTAAAATAATGGAGTTGCAATTTAATATAGTAACGGCATCAAAAAATAGAAATTGTAATAAAAATTTGGTTTGTGAAGAAAAAACCGCAATTATTTGATATATTTTAATAATATATAATTCCTTGATGCTGTGAATTTTATGGTATTTTCGGTTAATTCACTTGAATGATGATAAAATATACTTAACAGAAATGTAAAACACAAAAAATATCAAATTTTGAGATAATAAATGTATGTTAAATAGTGTAATAATTGAGCCTAGATTTAATATAAAGTCTAGATAATTAAACTATGTAGGTAGATGTAAAATTATTATGTTTTCTGAATTTTTAAATACAAAATTTCAATATGTAGTGTACGAAGAAACTTGTCAAACCTCATACTAATCGAAAATCTGCAATCCAGCGTCTACTACTCCGGAACGCCATCGTGTTCTAATGTTAGTAATCTTCTTCAACTACAGCCAAGTTTTACTCATAGTTTCAGATTCATTTTTGCTTTTCTCCTACACATTATTTGATAGCGACCCACAATTCGTTTTTCATAGGCAACTGTGTTCCATTCTTTTACATACTGTCCAATATTATTTTAACCATTTCGGAGTGTGTGACCAATCTAATTCCATTTTCGTCTCTTGATCGAGCTGTCTATTCTATCTTGCCCAGCTTTGTGAATCAAACAAATCAAGAGCATACCCTTCGTAGACGGCGATTTACGAAAGTTTGGATTTTTATAATTGCATTGCTCACCTTCCATGTACTGCATCCATACAGCAGTAATGATTCCACCATAGATTTAACATTTTTAAACTTAGATATTCAACATTAATTTCAATTTGTGATAATTATTTTCATAATTTCAATTGCGTGGTGGGTGTTTTATATGAAGGTTAGCAGTTAGCAGCCACTATAATCTAAACTTAGCTTTTTTGAATTTGGAATATAACATGAATTAATATGTTTTCAATGATATTGGTATTCTAAATTATATTGTACATTAAATAAAAATAAAAAAGAATTTATTAATGTTTTATCTATCTATAAAGTGAAAACATATATTTTCATATATCCTTCCCGTTCCGTGGTAGCTATTTCTCAATTAATATTTTATTTAGGGAAAATATATTTTTGAAAACGTATTAAAATTTAATGATTAGATTATAAAATAATATTTTGGCGACAATTCTTCAATAATATGATTTTATTTTAATTATAATCACGATTTCTATGATGATTTGTAAAAAATTAAATATGTTTTTAATTTAATTTGATTTATAACTTTTATTTCTTTGTTTCGTTTAGTTATTTTTGATTTAATTTTGTTGAGATTATACGAGCTTTATTAATTGTTAAAATTTCATATGAGGTTTAGACTTTCAATCAGTTCAGTTGTTAGGATTAAATAAAATCAAATTTTTATACTAGTCGTCATACAATTTGCAACGCAATTATAATAATGATTTACTTCTTAGCTATACTAAATAAAAACGATGTTTTTGTCAACAGATTTTGACAAAGCAAAGCGCTGCCGAATGGATTTATTTGTAGTATTTTTAGTGCCTACAATTATAAATATGGATTAGCCTAGAATCAGCAGTAATTTAGTAAAATTAATATATAAAAAATACTCTGCAATGCAGGAAGCAGGAACTATCAGTAGCACAAATTTGAATTATTTCTTTGTATTTACCTAACCAAATACTAAATTAAGGGTTAATGATTAATACGTGTGAGTATTTAGGTAAGGTTATTTTAAGAAGGGTGCGTGAAGATTCATGATCAAAACACATCACGTAGTGGTCCCTACGCAAGTCTCAAAAACTTAGCACTCACTCTATTAAAAAATGTGAATATTTAACATTAAAGTTTCGGTGAAGCTTTGAATAATAAAAAATCGTTTGGTGTACCTCGTAAATACCAATTTTAGATTCAGTACCACGGAACTTTTTAAATTGTTGAAAAAGTTTAATTCTTATTTTAAGTGTTTTAAACTGTCACAACATTTTTATTCAAAAGTAATATAATTTTTTCCAATCCTGTAAAACTTGCAAAAAACCCATACGGCAGTTTTATGAATGCTTGCTATTGATATTACTAATCACGCCATCTAACGAACAATTTTTAAATTACATTTATATCATAAATGATTAACAATTTGCTTCAAGTTTTCGAAAGTCAAGTCTACCACTTAGCTTAGCTAGACATTTTACTCTATAAATATGAAAAATTTAAACTTTTCACAGGCACTAAAACGTTTAACATAAAAAAGTTGTGATATTTTTATTTTCGGAAAATTCCCTTTAAAAAAAAATATAAAAATGTAGAAAAAATTTGTGAACAAAACAAAAAATTTATTTTAGATTACAAAAAGGATTTACACGAATTGCAATGGATTTTAAAAAACCGAAAGAGTTTATTCCCACAAAGTCTAATTTTACGCTTTATCAAATTTGTAATTTTTTTGGAAAACAAAGCTTTAATCGGTAACGAAAACAATTTTATAAAGTACATTACTGTTCATTTCATATACAATCGGGATAAATTCTATTTAGATAATTTTATCATAATACATATATAAATATTTACATGTTCTTTAATGGCATAAAACGTTTTTTTGTTATTAACTGTAAGCTTTTATAACAAAAAACAAAACAAAAAAAAGATAAATATCTGAGAGATAACAAAAAACTTGTCAATTTATAAAAGAGAAAAGTTAAAATTTTAAATTTGCGGTTGATAAATTTTTTATATATTTTGTAAAATTTTATTTGATTTTCAATTTATATTCTTTGTTTGATATAAAAGTTTGTTATTGTTTTTGTAAAGGTGAATAAACATAGATTTTTAAGAGTTAGTAAATATTTTAAAATAATCATTAAAATATTTCCGAGCCAGAAATAAATATTTTAACGATTTACATACCAGAGAAATTTGATTTTTGAAAAAATCTATATTTAAATCATTACTAATAATGACACTGTAAAACCTAACCAGATGCCATATTACAATATTTAATTAGGGAATTAAGCTAATAGTTAGCATTAGTACTTATAGTAATCCGAGATTCACACTATAAACAAAATTAATTACTCTTTAATATAAATTTTGAATATTTTTCATATTTTATAAGCAAATTCTTTGTTATTTATATAAAATTATGGTTTCATCTAAATATTTATTATTAACTGAAATATTTCATTCTTGGTATAATGTAATTTTGCAAAGTATATTATTAAGAAAATTCTCAACTATCTTCAAAGTTCGTGACTTGGCATTCAAGTAAAAATTTTTATATTCTCTCTTTATGGTGCAATCATAGATAGGCTTGCTGTTGCTGTGGTCAAGTGTCGTGGTAGGCAGGTTAATTAAGTCATAATTTTCGGATCGATGTAAAATTTACAAACTTAGCCAACATAAAAAATAAACAACTTTTTTCTATTACAAATTTTGTAAGATCATAAAACCAGGGGTCGGATTCTCTCTCACTAGAAAACGAGTATACGATATCGAAATGTGTGCTATTTGCGTTTTGGATGATTGCACTTGATTGATCGAGCTGTCAAACGATAATTTTATTCCATAAATATTTTGATATCAAGTGGTCGTGTTTTTATGATATGTTTTGGAAAATTGTATATTATTTTAGAAAAAAAACGTGCAAAATTAATTGTTAAATAAAAATTATGTTTTGTTATTCAAAGCAAATGGACTGCTGAATGGGACTGCCTTCTTTTTACCGTTTCTACATAAATACATACTTCCTTGATCATCGTTAGAAGATTATGATAATAATACCAATAATAACTCACTCATTTCTAAACTATTTTTTTTAATTACATTTATTTTACTTTACACAATTACCGAAAACTCTTATTAAAAAAAATATTATTTTGACATTTCAAATTGTAGTAAAAACGCTATTTGCCCATTATATCCACTTAACTATTTATGTATATAAGGTCATATATTAATTTTCATCTTATATTTTATAAATTTGTATAATGCAATGACCCTATACATTTTATTATTTCAAGAAACAAAAACAAATAGCGAATTATGCAAAATTACGAAACTTTTCATATTGTCAACATGTTTGTTTAATTAAAACTTTTGTCAACGACTGACTGACTATCCCAACCCTGATGCTAGAGGTATAACTATTTTATAATAATTGTTTACATCCTTTAAAGTCATTATTACAATGGATTTATATTGTTGTTTATTAAAAATAATTTATTTTCATTTCTAAAGATTAAAATATTTTTTTATAATGTTTAAACTGTCTCAATATCAGAAAAAATCAATTACTTTACATCTTGTGTCTCTCATATACTACAATTTTATACTTTACATGAGTAGTTATATAATCATTTTTCCTTTGCGAATCCTTGTTGCTGATGTATACAATTTTTTTTCAAACTCTTTCGTAAAGTCATAACTGGGAAATATATATATATGATAGAAAATGGCTTAATATCAAAACTTCGAAGAAATAATCCCGAATTATCTATAAAAATCATTATTCATATTTCATGTGGAAACTAGGAAAATCTATGCGAACTTGAAAGTTCAATAGTCCACATATTGTCATCTCTCCTCTGGGTACTAAAAGACATCCTGATAGAACCACGGAACTCACCAGAGGGATATTTTGTTCTTTGTTATGCAGTAAACTTTCCTATTCTTGTCATAGCGAAATTTGAAACAGAATTCACCTGTTCTCCAGAATTTGAACAGATTTGAGGCAAACGAATGAAGTCGCAACATTAATTCGCAGGAAACCGAGACCAGTAGTTTCACGAGAAAGAGGAAGCCTTTTAGTATTATGTCATAAAAGAAAAAGTAATGTAAATTATCTAGGGATCATCCAAAATAAGAAGCTGAACCGAACAACGTACTAAAAAGGCTAACAAGTTCTTTAGTGTGTACTGAGATTCGATAAGATAAAAATATCTAAATCTAATCGATTTTTTTTAAATAATTGATGCTAAAATTTCTATTTGATTTCTATTTTTCAAAATTTCGTAATATTTCTATGGAAATATCGAAAAGAAAACTGAAAATAAAATTCTACGTTAAACTGATATAGAAAAGACGAAGGATTTAAATGAAATTTACAGAAATATATTGAACAAATATTTGTGTAAGTACATCATAAACAGAGAATAAAAATAGCCAAGTAATATCTAGATAAATTCATAAGGGCTTTGTAAAAAATAATACTGTCATGTGTTTTTAATGAACTTAAATGTGTATTGGGTAATGCTCTCTAGCAAATAATTTATTAAAAACTACTTGTATTGCAAAAACAAACTTCCATTTGGGGAATAAAAAGGAAAAAAAATGGAATTCTCGAAGTAATTTTAATTTACATGTCATGGTAATTTTAGATAAGATTTAATTGAAAGAACTTAATGAGTTAAAAGATTCAAGATTTTTATTTCAACTGCTGTGAAATTTTGAAAATATATTAAATTTTGATAAAATTGTGTAGTTAATGATAAAATGTGGTAATTTCCAAATCTGAAAAACTAAAATCATTAATAATTTATGTTATAAGTTAACATATTTTAAAATTTCTTGAAAGGAATATTTTACAAAATGGCTTAGACGTCTTTACGTTACGTTAATTTATTTTACGATTAATTATTTACAATAAATTGTCCATGTATCCTTTCGGGGACACAAATATTATTTTTTAATAATGATACTCGTATCCTTAATAACTTTTTTAAAACTTATATATTTCAATTATTACTGTATAAAAATGTTGACTTTGTTAAATAAATGTCAATCTAAAATTATGTATACATGAAAAATTAAATATATGTTAAGTATAATTAAAAATTCTTTAATTAAAAATCCTTAAGATCCTTTTTTTCTTTCGTAAATTTTGGTTTATGTTTTAATATTATATAATGGAAATTATTTTTCATTATAAAATTTTAATTTATTAATGTCATATTTGAGACATTTAATTCAGTCTGAAAAAGTTATAAATAAAATATTAAAAACTAATTTCGAACTCAAACTTATATGAACTTTTTATTTAGTAATACGAAATTACAAATTCATTTTGTATTAATGACATGAAAAGTAATTAAATTTTAGTTCTTCATTGAAGTTTATATATCAATAAAATCAATTATATTATAAAAAAAATTTCATTTAAATAATAGGTTTAACAAAATATGACAACATGAACCACTAAACTCTAATAAAATCAAGCAAATATTAATTACATTTACAAATTTATTTGAATTAAAAACAAAAACTTGAATTTACATCATAATTTGAAATAAATAGGTCAATTATAATAAGTTTCTGTAAATCAAATACGAATAATTTGGCTAATCAACGTTCATCCTATCATCTAAATACTTTCAGAAATTTCTTTATTGTAATTGGAAAAATTATTTTCTGAATTTCGTATTAATTTAATGCCATCAGTTTTAAGTATTGTATAACAAATGTTTTTCTCCATAAAAATTACATTACATATTTTTGATAAATTGTTGCCAAACATAAATAATATTTTTGACATAATTTTCGCATTTTATGTTCAAATATATGTAAAATATTTTTAGAAATAAATATTCCCAGTAACAACAAAATTTCATAATAAATTTATTTCCAATTTATTATTTATTAATATTTATTATTATATATAATTTAATATAAATTTTTCATCATTAATTTATTATTGTTTTGATTTAGAAGACAATTTTATCATAAAATTTTTGACAACAGGACCAGATAATAGGAATTACAGGAACCAGATAAAATGAAAATAAATATAAATTTTATTAAAATTATATTTTCGTAAAAGTTGACTCTAATAAAAGCAAATCGTTTTCAAGTCTAATCGGTTTCGAAGTCAAATTGGACCTTTTTCAAATGAAATTGGTCCATTTAGTCTTGTATAAGAAATAAATAAAAACTAGTCATAAAAAAGTGTCCAAAAAGTAGAAAAATTTTAATGCTGAAAAATTAAAGCCATATTTGATATGAAGAATTAACTATTTATATAAAATTGATGATGTGTATTTCAAAAAAATTGAAAAAGGACAACTACATTAACTTACCATTTATGATATTTAATGTGGCAGGACAGCTGGTCTACAGGTCTACATTAATTTATATATATTTATTTCCAGGTGAAGCTTTTGTTGACATATAATACAAAAATAAATGAGTAATGAAAAAATCTGTAAAATAAAATATGGAAAATATGTCAAGTGAATAATTTTTTTTTATGTATTTAATAATTTATAAAATCATATTTATTCAATATTTTTATTTTCATATAATGGATATTATAATTCGGTATTAAATTAAACATTTCTGTTTTTTATGAATACATAATATTGGCTATAAGTAGTGCCACTATTAATATAAAATTGAAATGATTTGAGCATAATAATTCTAAAAATAAATTACATAACTATAAAACAAATTGCGATAAAGAAGTACAATCATAAAAATTAAACTAAACTTATTATTCTGTCAAATCTAATTTAGAATTTGTATTTTTCTAATTCACTTTCAGACAAGTTCTATTCAAGATATCACACTAAAAGTGACATTAATGAAATCGTACCAAAACCATAAAATTATTCAATAAAAACTTAAATAAATTTTTTGTCATCATTCTAGTCTAATTACAAGGTTCCATTTGGATTTAAAATATTCTTTTCTCGCCTTCAAATTTAATTAAAGTTTAACAGTGTGATCTGAATTAATGAATATTAATGATGCTGCCTGCAACTTAGTTCCTTAACAAAAAGAAAAACTCTGTAATTAAATTTCTCATTATTTTCCAGCTTCTGTAGTCCATTGGATACAAAATGTGATATTTATATAAAGAAAAACATAACAGATGCCGGTAATTTGCACAGGAACGAAATGATAAGAAAAATATGGTAATAAAAAATGTTGGTCTTTCATTTAGTCAAATTATCCATTTCGATTAGAAAAATCTGAATTCCCTTATATATTTTTAATATTTTTATTACATTTAATATGAAATTTTTAAAATTATCCAATTTAAGAAAACTGTATAGGAAATGAAATAAAAATTTTAAATTAAATTAATGATATATTGCCAAAAATAAAATTCCATTATCTATCACTTGTTTAGACTCCACAACTCTCTCAATTTCGTTAAAACATAAACTAATCACTTCAGTGCACAAATGGAGCGCATTATAAATAGATATCAAAAATCCAAAAATCTCTTTAATACCTTAAGTGCTTAAGTATTTCGACACTGTATCCTTAATAACATTATTGTATATTATCATATCCCAGAGTATGAGCGAATACAGTGTGTTATTAAGGATTCAGTAACAAAAAAAAATGTATATACAAACTTTTTTGAAATACTTTATCAGTCAAAAAAAAAAAATATCTTGTATAATTTTCAAAAACTTAATAATTTTTTTTCTCCATATAACAAACACAGCCCATGACCATCTGTTGTTGGGGTAACTAATGTATTCTTAAAACACTGTATATGAAATGATATATCATCCTTTTCACATTTAAAGGCCATACAATTTATTTGAACAAAACGGAAGCCACAAAGGAAATCATCAATGAAAAATGTACCACTATCTCACCATACCAGTCCAAATCTAAAATAGTTTGACTCTTTTATTTAATCATATTTAACAAAACTTATGCAATATAATCGGTACTGTCCTCGTCATTAAGTACATAAAGAAAATTTGATATATTTTCTCAATTTTTCTTCAAAATGTTACCACAAATTTTGTGTAACAATTTTTAAACAAAAAAAGAAAAATTTGAAGAAAAACATACTAAAATTACTTCTCATTACTTACTATAACAACGAAAAAAAAATTATATTTATGATGTTCATCTTTTGTAAAATATTATATTTTTCGGTTTTGAACTAAGAACAGAGAGAACAGCTTGTATATACAAATGGTTGGTTACCAATTTAATGGAAAATAAAGAATTGATAATACGAATAATACACACATGGATAAAATATGATAAAAATCTAATTTGTAGGAAGAATTTCTGTGTTCAGAATTTCTATAAAATTTTTGAAACAGTGGAAAATTTCTAGTTGTATATAGGATAATATTTTCAACATTTTATCAAGTATAACTTTTTATTTAAATAATTTTGCAGTATTTTTGTACATCTTATACGCAAAATTTAATTCGTAAACCACGTTCCATGTTGGATATATTAAAGGATTTATAAATTAGGCAATAATAACCAAAAACTAATCTGAAATAAATATTTATTAGTACCAAGGAAGCAGCGATGGTATTTTCATGGTAGTGTGCTTTTCTGTCATATATTAGATAACAAATTCATCCCTAAACCGAGCCATCGATGTATCAGCATTATGTATTACTATTAAAAGCCATTACTAGCCATTATTAGCAATTGCTTACATAGAATTCATATAAAATAAAATGTCAGTCGAAACTTTTATCATGCTCCGAAATGGATTGATTATGTAAAAACATTCTAAAAATTTATGAAACCTTTCATTTGAAAAGATACTGAAGAGTATTAATACTAGATCGATAGTTCCTCGACCCATTTCGTCTGTCGGTGTTTACACTATCTCTTAACATTTTATTTGATTTCGTACCAATATTGCGTTTCATTCTAACCTAAATTAACCACATCTTTATCAGACATTGATGAAGAAATTGATTCAATTAAAATACGATTTTAGCTCTTTCTGATGTTTATACAGAATATCATTAACAAAAAAACAACAGAATTGGCAAATATAATTCATAATAAATTAAATCATTTTTTACAATATCATTTTTTTTTTGTAATTAATTTGTTCAAATCTCTTCAATATTCCATTCGCTATTTTATATATTTGTTTATAATATGAAATTGGATTCCATAAAATTAAAATCTCGATTCCTGATGATTATAACCATACAAAATTTTATTACCAATTTATGTACTTTAGTGTTACTTGTTTGATGATTGTAATACTATCAAAATCATGATACATTTAAGAGAGGTACATTAGATAATAACGAAGACACAATGATGCAATCAGAGTATAGTTAGATTTCATAAATAATATTAGAGATATCCAGGCAAAATATTGTATACCTTATTGCAATTGCATAATATCAGAATTCAGAATATCAAATTGATTACGTATTTTGCTGAAAAATTGATTTACATATTCAAAGATAGAAAAAATTGCAAATTTTATTCTTAGGTACTCACAAGAATCATGGTATGGCAAAAGTTGTATAATATGAGTATGATCCAGAATTCAAATTAGATTATATTCCATTTTACATTTAATGTTAGTATATTTGTATATAGCTCGTTAACGGAAAAAATATTCAATTTGTACAATGATATTATGAAATTTAAAATAAAATAAAAAATAAAATAAAACGATAACGAAATGTGTTTTGTTAAAACGGAAAGAAAATTGTGCAATTATAAACAAATTATTTAATTTTTAAGGAGTAAAGTTTTTTCAAAACTATATACAATTTTACACTTGTAGTTAAAATTGAAATTACAATTTTCATTTATTTTTTTATGAAATTGCAATTATATATATTGTATAATTGTTATATATTTTGAAAATGGAATTTATTTCGAAATAATTATTATAAATTGAAAATTTATTATAACGAAATATTACTTGAAGAATATTTAATTTAAAGTTTTAATTAAAGGATTTTTGTAGCCATAGTGTTTTTTTATGTGCGCATCGTAAATCATTGTGTTTATAATTATTAAATATTGAAATGAAAAAAAAGGATATTTAAATCAAATTAAAATGTATATAGAAAGAAATATATTTAATACCGGACCACGAATTAGATTTTTGCCTAGTATTGACGAAGTACATAGAAGCACTAGTACTAGAGGGAAAAAAGTATGCATAACCATTTTTCTGGATGTAGAAAAAAGATTTTAAAGAGTCTGATATGAAGGATTAAATCACAAGCTCAAAATCCTTCTTCCGAGACAGTGTGATAAGAACTATTAAAATCCTACATCTTAGAAAGGTAGGAATACGTCAAGCAATGAATTGGGCCAAGTCTTTATATCTTATTCACAAGTGATATAACAACATTAGAAAACAACGTAATGGCAACTTTTGCTGATAATCCGGCCATGTTGGCTAATTGGACAAACAACGAAACTGTAACCAGCAATAATTCAAATAGAAAACTGGATCCAAAAATAACGAATATAATTAAATGAATCTAAATTAATGAAAGTATATTTCACCAATAAAAAGATTATAATAAACCTGTATTGATCAGTTATCAACAAATATCAAATTCGACCATAGCTTAATACCTATATGTATGTCCCTAGATGCTAAACTGATTCGGAAAGTTCATCTGAAAAAGAAATGATAAGAACTAGATAAACGTTATAGCAAAATGTACTAAATTTTGGGAAGGAATTGTACTTTGTCAACAGTTGCCAGAACTAAATACTAACAAACATCATTTATGCTCTTTGGTACATAAAAACACAAACTTGCAATAGAAATTGTACTTAAAGTATATTACAAAGGCACGAAGAAACACTTAAACAACATGCGAATGTTCAAGTTTTACAGTTCCTCGACAAAACTGATATAACACGAATAATTAAAAAGGGTGGATCCTTTTGAGATTTCATTCAAGACAATTAAAAGAGATTAGAACTAAACACGTTTATTAGTATTAAGACTAGAATTCAAT
This sequence comes from Rhamphomyia laevipes, assembly GCA_963920725.1. Lineage (NCBI taxonomy): Eukaryota > Metazoa > Arthropoda > Insecta > Diptera > Empididae > Rhamphomyia > Rhamphomyia laevipes. The sequence goes on along the minus strand of OY987257.1, from coordinate 45,238,267 downwards.
TTATCGTAGCGTCATTATTCGTGTTAAAGATGTTTTGTAGTGGTTTCAAATCCTACATTAAACTCGTGCGGAGTCTCAGCCAAAGAAAAAAAAATTAATACATAATCAACTCAAGAAAAACATTTGTACTGTCACATTCTGTAATAAAACAATAATTTTATAAATTTATTAAATTTCACCCTTAAGATTTATTTTATTTGACAAAACATATATTTTTCTTAATTCTCCTTAAATAATCCCGATTTAAAAAAAAATATTTATTGAACTTTATTGGAAAATATATTGAAAAACCACACAACAAATCAATTTCATCGTTTCTTCTTCAATCATTTTCACAATTTATATAATAAATTTATTGACTTTTAAGGGTTTTTTACTTAGTTGTGGTCGATTAAGGAATTATTAAAGAATATATATAGCTAGCTAGTCGATAAAGGAATTATTGGTTTGAATGTCGTGTATCTATGATGATTCTGTATAAGAAATTTATCCCCATGAAAACATATGCTTTTACATTAGGAAGATTTATTGATTTTCTAAGTATGAGCACTAAATTAATGACTCTCAAAAAAACAAAATAAAGAAACAAAAAAAAGCAAAATCTCGACTGGACAATTGACCAAAAACCAATAGAAAAATCATTAATCATCACGGATTTATTATTTTTGAGTCAATAAAATAAATCACATTTTTTTATATTTTTTATAAAAAATTGTTAAATGATTGAATTATATAGAAAATATAAAGAATATAATTAATTAAAATAATTAAAATTGTATAAATTATTTAAAATTCAGGTAATGATTATTATTCGTGGTTGATTGATTAAATGATTGGATACGATGAAATATTGGAATTTAATTATTTGCATTGAAATTATATTTTAATTATTAATTTTATCTCAATTTTGTTTTTATTTAAAATTTTAATTTTAAAATATATAGGGTAAAAAAATGATGACATCATAGATATAATCTTATCTATGATGGATATGTAATTGAATTATATAGAAATTATTCATTATTAATTCTTTTTTATTATTTAAAGCCGTGCTTTTAAAATTTGTACAAATCTAAAATGAAAATGAAATTTAATTTATGAAATTAATTATACATTTTATTTATTTATTGTTCATTTATTTAGCAAGCCCAGTTTGCAGATAATTATTTATGTTTGTAATAATTATGCAGAATTTTGCATGCATCGGAGCAATAATAAACTATAACACACGATCTTATATGTAACGAACCACATAGAATTTTGTAATGCATGCAGCCGATGCACATCATTCAGACTGACAACTTACAAAATGAAAATTGACAATTGCGACAACTAACACTTCAAAATTATTGGTAATTATGAAATTCGAAATTTTCAAAAATCATATGAAATAAAACTGAAAATTACTTAAAGATATGGAGAAGATATTAATGGAGGTTATAAAGTGTAACCATTTTATTTATAATAATTTTAAAAAAATATTACAAAAAAATTTAATATTAAGATATCAAAAATAATTTCCAATGCTTCCCTGCATGCAGAAATTCTATATCTATACGAAATCGGTGCAGGAACTCTTGAATTTAATAAAATATTATTATTATGTTTCCGTGAGTATACATCAAATCCATCAAAACTTGATTTAATTCAGTATTACCAAAGCCTTGATATTTGCATAACTTTTAATGGCGAATAATTAAATTAAGTCAACTTTATAAATTCGAAAATGATGGATACACTTAGTGTTGTGTTAATGGTGGTTTTCAAATTAGGCTCTTGGATATCTTAATTGTTACAAATTCAAATGTGCATAATAACCGATAAAATAAATATTTTTCAATCAATATATTCGTATAGAAACAATTTATTCAAATTTCTATTAGTGCCGAACAATTGCATTTTCTAAATAAGAAAATTATTATAAAAAATTCAAATTATTTAATCTTTTAATATTTCATTATTACGTTAGTACGTAAAGTTCATATTTTGTTGAACAGAATATTATGATTTTATATCAGATACAATTTAATATTCGTAAGCTAACAAAATTTTCTAATTTTTTAGTAGGAATTCAGAATTTGTTTTAAATTTTTATGTTTATTTGGTGCGCCAGAAATTGCGTACATTAATACATAAAAAAATTTATTGACTTATTTATAATTTGAGTTTAGATTGAAAAAAAAAAGTTTATATTAAAATTTCTCATCTTGCACAGTGTTAAACAATACGACAAACCTCATGAGATTTGTCTCATTCGACAATATTGTTTGGTTGGTTGGTTTGTAAGGAAGAGGATCCGAAAACAAACCTCACGCATGATATTATTATGTCATGAAACTGCGACAACATCCGATGAGACAATGCAATTTGTGTAATGTGACTAATGGTTCTTAATCTTTTCGGGGTTGCGAAGCACATTCAATTAAATAAAACTTTCACAGAATGAAAACTAGTTAATATTGATTCCAAAAGTGAAAATTTGTATTTATATAACGACGTCCAACACAGCAACAAAAATCCTTGGCAGGGCAGGGCGCAGCCTATGCTTAATTTTATAGTTTAAAAATTTCTTAACGTCGTTAAACCATGAAAACCTAGTAAAGGAGTACAGCCAAGTAACAACTAAAAGAAGTAATATTTAGTTTCACTTTCGCTTCGCGGTGCACCTGTGAGAGGGTTGCGGACCACCGGTTAAGAAGTGTAATTTTTTATCATTACTCCATTTCTAAGGAAATATCAAACAAATTCTATTAATTTTGCAATTTAAATTATATTTTCATGAGACCTTGCTAAGACACTTATTATGCACAGTGTCTCATTAGACAGCGTGAGACATTAAAAAATTGATTTCTTATGCTAATATCACGGCTGTTTACACATGATTAATATAAATCTAATGAAATTTAAATGTGTTAAATTGTTAATTGGTAGTTAAACTATGAGAAAATCTTATTTATTCAAAATGCTTTAAAACTCAACTCCCCAGAAAAATGATTTAATGGCTTAATTACAGCATTTTACCGCGTGTTGAACTGAAAAAATTGAAAGCTTTAATTTTGTAATTATTTCAATTTTAAATTGTCTCTTATTCCTTAATTGCGGAAAACTCTACACTATTTTTTTATTTTTGTAATTGGATAGATGATAAAATTTTTCAAAATATAATATCCTTATTTAATCCGCTTATAAAAAGTATATATTTCATTTAAATATGACCCTTTGTCGTTTTGAAATATTTTATTTTTTATAATTCATAATTAATTGGTTAGTTAAAATTTTGTAGAAAATGTGATTTCCATATTAAAATTTTTTTTTCAATTAAATAATTATAAAATTAATATAATAATTTTGTATTTAATGTCAAAAGCAAATTTTATTTATGAATTATATTTTGTTATATAAATTTTATTAAAATTTCTTTGAATGTAGCCAGACAAATTTTGTGATTTATGAAATAATTATATTTAAAATTTTTGAAATGCTTTATTGAAAAATAAAAAATATATTAAATATTTTAACAAAATAACCATCACAATTCAATAAATTTGATAGACATTTACATTTACAGATTATTTTACGTTTCATTTTATTAGAATGTATCCATTAAAAGTGTAGCCCTTTAGTCTACAATGTTCGAAGGAATTAAGATAAAAAAAAATATAATGTTAAATTTTATTTGTATATTTATGATTTTATTTTATTATCGGTTTTTTTTTTGTATCATTTTTGATTTGGATTATTGTTCTTTGTACAATTTTACGAGGAGTTATGGTGTAACTATGAAGTTTTATAATAGAAACAAAAATTTAAAAAATGGAAATTGCTATAACTAATTGTTCTTTATGTGTTCCAGTGTAGTGTACTTTCTACGCGAAAAAAACAACACTTACAATCCGTACTCGTCAGCTTCAATAATGACTGCCAGTAATAGTTTGTATAAAGCCATTTATTATTTGATTTGAAATAAATTTGACAAATATCATAATTCTAATTGATGTCTGTAAAATTTGAGGTCGGTTAGTTCAGTGGGTTCTTTATCAAATTTTCCGAATTAATAAACATTCGTGTTGTTTAGAAGGATCTGAAATATTGTACACGTTCCTTTAATTACTCTGTTTTATGTTACTCTTTAACTAGCAACATTTTGCTAGTATTATAGCTCAGTTTAAATAAAGTAGCTCTCAATAAGATTTTCAAGTTGTTTTTTCTTTATTTATAAGTTCTGAAGGATGTAAAAAGGATCAAACCAAAAAAAATATTATTATTTTTTCTTGAAATTTTGTTGGCTATAATCATGTTAATAACATGATTATATTATGACAGTTTTTTTTTACTTTGAGTTTTAGTTTTATGATGGAGGCACTATTGACTTTTAAATATTATTGACAAAGCAACAGCTAAAAGCTAAAAGCTATAAAATTAATAACTTTTTTTCTTGTATTATTTACAATTCACTTTTCTTCTGTAAAAGAATTATTGAAATGACCAAGGGGATTATTATTGTTAGTAGTTTAATGTTTAAGAACAAATAAATTTATATTTATAACAATGACAAAATGAAATTTAATCTGTTAATGAAAGTTTTTATAATTTATGTAATTAGTTTTAAATGAATTATACTTTATAAATTTATAATTAATTATATAATGAAATAATGTAAATTGAGCTTCATTTCCAGTACGAACTCTAATAATATTATTTATTTTATTTTTAATGTTATACTCAATTCAATAAATATATTAAGAGTCAATTGTACTTGACAATTGACTCTTGATAATTTATATTAAAGGACACCAGTAACTAATTAATATATTTACTGACTTTTACGATTCGCTGTTACTATGAAATATACATTTTTTTATAAATATATTTTTAGTTTTATGACGTGACCAATAACAAATGCTTGAACTTTTATAGCCAAAATATTAAAATTTTACCTTTAATTATAAATATTTCTTATTTGTTTTAGTATAGCTCGTATCATTTTTAAAGCGTCTCCGGAAAATTAATCACAGTTAAATACATTTAAATACAGTTAAAATACATTCGTAAAGGTAACACTTACGAATATAGCAACTTTATGATTAAATAGCGATTAAATTCTTGTGATACATTTTCCTTGCGATGAATATTCTTCATTAAATTCTCAAAAAGGTTTATATGCTAAAACAAATATTAATACTTTTGAGCTTGTAGACAAATATTATGTAAATTCTGGTTTAAATATTTTACTTTCAATTTAGAAATTCACTTCATCATATTTCTACTTTTACATATTCTTTACCTATTTTGAAGAACTTTAAAAAAATCATATTATTAACAGTCCAATCTAGTAAAAAACTTGAAATAATAGCTTAATTAAATATTAAATTTTTTCTAATTGAAATGGAAAAGTGCTTTTAATTTCAAGATGCTTTTTAGAAAATTACTTGAATGTATTGGAAATTAAATAATATATTTTTTTTTTCAATTGAACTAAAAACTCTGAAGTATTTTAAAAGTTTTGATAAATAATTCAATTCAAGATCAAATTAAACGTAATTATATCAATTACCTTTTAACTTTATTTTAGTTTGCTGGAAATGAAACCTATTGAAATTGTAATAAGTATTTTTATTGTATATATCGAAATGAAAACCTCAATTACAAAAATAGAAATTTTATATGATTACTTTCAGTTAATTAAATGTAAATTAGCTTTGACAAATTAGATTTAGAGTTGAATTTAATTACTCAAAGATATTATAAATATTATTTTTCACTTCAGAACTTTACATTAATTGGAATTGATATGATGTTAAAAAGAAAATATTGTAGGTTAAAAAGAATTTTACTAGAAGCATACTTGAATGAAATATTATCAATTTTGAATCTTTTAATATAATATTTAACTTAAAGAAAATGCAAACTGAATTTCATAGAATATGGTTTCGTAAATTGTGTGTGTTAATAATTATTACCGAAACCCACATTTATATATTCTTATAGATAGGTAGGGGCGACACAGCTACACATAGACCACACTGGGTCCATAATGGTAACACTTTTATAGATAACTAACTCTGGGTGTGTGGTGAGGCATCATCTAGTACGTCAAAGGATTTCATAAATGCAGCAAAATTGATGAACTTTAATTCGAGACCTATTTCAGAGCTGAGTAGTTAGATTCTCTTAGAATAAAACTTCTAATTATATCGAGTACAGGACAGTGGCATAGAGAGTGTTCTAGGGTTTCAGCTTACTCTGGAGTTTCTACAATTAGTCCAAACCTACGCGCATCCTTAACGAATAAGCAATGTCCAGTGAGAGTATTCTTTATAATATCAAATTATTAATTTTCATTGTTATGTCACTTCACTACAGTTGTCGTCCTGGTTTTGTGATATTCTATTTTGTATTTATTGATTCCGAACCATAGGTATCTTTATAATTATAGTAAACAAACTTTATTTGCAACAGCATGATATTTGAAGTTTTGGATGTTACGATTTGAAATTGAATCAGTCATCAATTTTAAGAGTTATACTATCGTTAAATTCCATTGTTTTTAAGATCAAAATTACCTAAATATTTTATTAATTTAGCATAAAAAGAGATAGCATGAAAAAGTATTGAACGAAGCTAACTTTGTAGCTTTTCGTGTATCCCGATTAATCCGAATTTTATATAACCTAAAAATTCCTTTCAATTCCAGTATTATTTTGTAAATATTATTTAATTAAATTAACTTTGAAAAAAATAAAACTTTTTTCACTTTTAATATCAATTTTTTTACCATAAAATGGCTATTATCTTTTTCCGAATAAAGGATACAGCGACATCTATTGACGTTCTTTTAGAATTTAGATGATTAAAAACAGTTTTTAAGATGAATCTAACCACATGTATACGGATCATGAAGTGCTATGTATTGTCAGTACTAGAGAAATAGAGAAGTGCTAAACAGAGCAAACAGAGATAGAGAATTGCTTTTGACTATCAAGCGGAGGAAAACTTCATATCTTGGTCATCTAATGCGGAATGATAAATATAAAATTATACAACTCATCATACAGGGAAAAATTGAAGGCAGAAGGGGTATTGGAAGGAAGCAAAAATGTCATGGCTGCGAAATATTCGAAATTGGACTCCGAACAATTGGTCAAATAGTACATACAGCACAAGACAGAGAAAAGTATAGTAATGTGATCGCACACATCCAATAAGGGATATGCAGTTAAGAAGAAGAAAGAACAGATTTTAAAGACTATGTAATGCAGAGTACCCTTTAGTTTAAACCAAATTACATATGTACGTACTATATATAAAAAATCTTGAAACCCTATAAATAATATTCTTTTCTAATATACTAAATTCCCCACATATTTTTCATATTAATTATATAATTTGGTTTAAGAAATTTTACAAAAACTTTATTGGACAATAACCAGAATAACAAAATATGTAATAATAAAATCATTTCTAAAGTTACAAAATCCCTAAAGAATTCAAACCAAAAATCATAAATATTTTCCATTTATTTTCCTGGTAAGGTGCCTGCCGATTATATGACAATACATCACAAAATTGGAATAAAACTTCTCTGATTACATAATCAAATTTTAGAGAACAATAAAGAAAATTACTTTATTTGTTTGAAATAATAATATTAAGTCATTGTAAGAATGATTTTGCAAATTCCGGAAAAGGATCCCGAAAATTCCAGATTTAATATTTATATAAAGGACAATAATAAACCGGGATATTTATATATATAAAATGTCAATATGTAATTTAATTTATTATAAAAATATCATCTAAAAGTGTGAACATCAAAAATTGTGTTTTTTCCATCTTGGTAATTCCCAAGTGTATACAAAAAAGGATAATAAAATGACATAATTTTCCTTTAATTGCAAAATAAACATGAATTTTACTATTCCTCATATTTTTTTGGGTAAGGATAAAATTTAATTGCAATAAAAAATATCTTTAAAGTTTGACATTTTAATCAACATTATTAGAAATTAAATTGTTTGGATGATTTTTGAAAAACTTAATTTATTATTTTGAAATTGTCTATCATAAATGAAAGCTATTAACTGAATCAAATTTACTTTTCAAATTTTGTCTAAAGTTTTGTATGTTGCTGATAAATAATATTAGTATCTGGATATAATTAATCCCCACAATTTACCGGACACAATTGAAGTTCATAAGAAATTGTTTGTGATCTGCAAATTAATGGTTTTCTTTAAACTTTGGCAGATAATTACAAAAATATTTCGACTATAAGTTGATTTACTTCTACATATTTTTAATCGAAGCTATCACTGGGTCGCGTTATATCTTATGGCCCCAATTCTGTTGTGATCCATTGTGAACAATCATATAAATCAGACGTAAATCATTAATATTAATTATGCTAAAGATTTCGTGATAATATTTGTCTTAAAAGAATATTAAAATTAGAAAATAAAAAGCATTTGAAAATTTTTACATGGCATTATAATTACAAAAAAACTTTTTACGTGGCTATAAATATTTGAACATTATTGTTATGGGAATTTACATAATTTAATTTGTACATTATTTCATGAAAAATATTATTTTCTATAATTTTATTAACCTCTAAAAATGTATAAAGTTTTTTTTAATTATAAAATTTCGTATCTAATCAAAATTTGGAAAGTACGCATATGTTTCTGCATATTATGTAATTATTTTAATATTCAATATTCAATTAAATACTACACGAAACACAATAAAAATATTTGAAAAATGAATTTTAAACAATTATTTAACACATTCACCACTCAACGTCACTTATATATGACATTGGACTCACGTCACACATTGTGAGTCATATTTTATCATAATTATGTCCAGTGATCAATAGATAAGAAGCAAAGTAATTATAATAATTATTATGCCTTCAACCTTATTTGTAGAAATCGAACTAATTGATGTCACATATATGTGACACTAATCCTATTCAATTATATAATTTCCACAAACACGAAACTTAGAATATTCAACTCATGTGTCAAATCAGTACTAACATATGGTAGCGACACCTGGCTAATTTGGAACAACATCATACAGAAACTGCACGTATTTATCAACAAATGTCTCCGTACCATATGTAGAATATTCTGGCCAAACACCATCATCAACGTGATACTATCATGATTCCTCAAGGTAAAAGATCAAGAAGTCGTCCCAAAATGGAATCCTCAAGGTAAAAGATTAAGAGGTCGTCCCAAGAACACCTGCAGATGATCGGTACTACTGGAACTAGGAAAATGTAATCTTAAATGGAACAACAAAATGCCAAATGGAGGCCCTACGCTCGCAGATGGAGTAATAAAGAAAAAAAATCTTATTCAAAACTTAAATTACATATACGACTGTAGTGTGTCCTATTTATATGTCATGCTGTTTGTGACATCTCTTACAAAAGGAAAACTGTTTAACTGATACCATAATAATTTTTGTTCGTCAGTTTTTACAGGAAAGAGGAAACCAAAAAAATATGCGTGAGAAGTGAAATGGTTAATTTAATTTTTAACCAATTTTAATTATTATTTTACTTTATAAGTAATTAAATGCATTTAGTTTTAAAATTTATGCGAAATAAAATAATGTAATTAAATCTTTAATAATGAATAATTCTCTAATTTGCACATGATACTAATTAACCAATTAACCATATTAGTATATTACCGAATTTTTAGCCCAATATAGTAATTTCTATACTTGAACAATAATAATAATTGTATAATACTGATAAATATTTAGTAAAATTTTACGTACAATTTTCAAAAAGTATCGCAAATTATTCGTACAAAATTTATTCATTGGTTAATTTATTAATAGAAGTCAATAAATAACATCACTGGGCAATTTGTACAATAGCAATTAAAGAAAATTTATAGACATAAGTTTGAAGCTGATCGTAAATCTATTTAAATTTTACCAGTCACCTACTCTCTAACTAACCTTTATCATGTGCATAGCAATTTAGAGTTATTAATTTCGATTTTGAACAGTAGACCTAATGTTAGCTGTAGAAACAAACGATAATAGTGAATCTTTTGTTTCACCATAAAATTATAATAATTAATAATAGTATCCTTAAATCGGCAAGCCGTAACGTAAGTAATGTTGTAAAATATGTATGCTATGCACTCATTTATTAGGTCATTTTACAATACTGGCTGAGACTCTAAATAAGTTTATAAAGTCTAAATATTTAAATAATGAGTTAAAAAACAGTACAAGGACAATGAGATTTACGGTCTTAAATAAAATATTAATGATTTGACAAAATTTTTGCTGACAATGGTTAATTACGTACGAATACTGTACGCTACACAGAGAATGTATGAGAAATAATATTTAAAAAAAGTTTAGTTCATGGAATTTTTTTAAGATTAATAAAATTAAATCACGTGAATTTAACTTGTTGTTGGTGATGTGCATGTTCAGATGTGATTTTGAAAAAACTTTTTAATATTTCATTGACCAATTACTCAAGAATATAAGAATAAAGTCAACTTAACACGTAAAATAATAATATTCTGCGGGTATCCAATAAAGCATAGAATTATAAAAATTAATTAAATTTTTTCTTGAAACTTGTGTACTTTATACATGTCTAGATTTCACTTATTATAATGTAATCATTATACTTTAAACGATTAATTTACATTTTATAATTAATTTTTCATTCAGTTTATAAAAAAATCTTCATTGCGAGGTAATTTTATAGACGTAATAATTTAATTTAAGCAACATTATTAATTAGCAGTCATGGAAAACGGAACAAAAAATATAACGTTACACATTTCGCTATACATATAACGAAAAAATATCTTTTTTTCCTTTTTGTTGCTCGAATATGTCAAGAAACCATATAAAACATTATGTTATATTGTTGTAATACATTACGTTTAAAACGTAAATTTGACATTTACTAGGAAAATTAGAATTGTGTTACCACGAATAAGTTTTGTACAAAGTGCTATATTTTTTGATGAATAATTTTTAAAAATTATGTAACGAATAACGTTATCGTTACATTTTCCATTATTGTAATACATATTTAATTTATAAAACGTTATGTAACGTAATTTTGATAAATAACGTTAATTAATTTCGTTATTTCATTTTAGAGTTCTACTATTTTGCTAATTATTCAACATACATGGAATAAATACCGACAAAAAATGCAGTACGATCGCATTTTCGACAGCTTGCTTCGAATTAAGGTTATGTTTACTAGTGAATTTATGTTTATTTTTATAAAATATACGAGAGACTGCTGTCGGCCATGTTGGTTCATACATTTTCGGATCTTATATTTATATAAGATAAAAAAAAATCAAAAAATGTAACAATCTCGTAAGTGAACTATTGAGTATATTTAAGAATTACTTAAAGAGTTCCATTGTTATCAAAAAATACATCTGCAATTACGAGCTTCTTGAGATTGAGATTTATAAATTAGGCCATTAGTATTACTTCCCAAAGAGTCATAAAGATTATTTATAAATAGGAATACTACACTTAAAAGAATCTTAAATAATGATTTGCATATTAATTCCGCCCTATAATACTCATCCCTACACATAACGAATAACTTGCGTTTTAATATTGGTAACTATCGAATATATTTCGTTATTTAATTTTTATTATTTTTTATTTATTATAATTTAACAATACCGCTAACTAGAATATTGTCATCCCTTTTTTTTCTTGAGAAAAGAAAATGTTTTCCAGTATTTAAAAATTTAAAGTTTATATTAGTTTTGTTTATATTTATCCATTTTCTTGTATTTTCCTTTTATCGCTTCAATGATTTTTATATAAATAATAATCTTAATACATAAACATCGGAAACAACTAAAAAGGATGTACAACAAAATCAAAATGTATTAATGAAAATATTTTTCAATAAATTGTTAACTTTTATCCTGTGTTTTCTTCTCTGTTTATGATATATTAATAATAATAAAAATTTCTATATTGTATTTAGTTTATTGATGATATAACATTTATAAATATGTATTACATATTCATTTAATCAATTCAATTATTTTGTATATTATAAGAAAAAGAAATACAATTGAATTCAAATAAAGTTTAGGTACAAAGGGAAAGTAATGTTGGTCTACCGTTCTCTATAGATTCAAAAAAATAAAACGTAGAAATGTAATAAACAGGAAAAACAGCATAAATGCCAAAAATTTGTTTTTCATTTGTTAAACTTAATATTATTTTTGAAAATTTAATTAACAAGACATTCATTTATTGATGTATAAAAAATTTAATAGTTTTTGATATTGTGATTTTTCCAGATGAAGTAAAATTTTGGGAAAATACGAATTTTTCACTTATATAATATTTATTATAACCCATTTTCAGGTTCACACTTAAAGAACAATGTAACATCATATGGACAACGTTTCGTAAGGGGGTAGAACGCACTGTATGGTCAGGTAAGAGGTTTAGCAGCTTCCTTTCCCTCTCCTCAAACCAACCAACCAATAAAGAGAAGTATGATAAATTTGACAAAAAAGGGTTGCATGCACATTGCCTATGATGGGTGATAGTTTCACTTGTAATGTATACTTCTCTTCAACAAAGAAGTATGGTTTATATTTCATTAGATTGGTAAATGAATACCCTTTAAATAGCAGGCGTTACGGGACAGATAAAGATATATTGATTGGGTTTATTTTTTTGGCAACATAGTAAAAGCGCAGAACTTTTTATGTAAATGAATTATGTATTTCACTTAGAGGAAAAAATGTGCAGAAGCCAGATATATTTGGCATCTTTTAGGTAGTTTGTTTTAAAGAGCATTTCCTTACCAATCTAATCACATTTAAACCATACTTTTCCATTTACCCATTCTGAAGATATGGAACCAAATATGATGATATTTATTTTAACACAGTAATACAGAAAATACGCTGTAATTATAAAAAGGGTTTCGAATCCGGAAAAGTGCCCAAGTGCTTCGTATAGTACCACAAATTGCATGGTTTCCCGTCAATTAACTATTATTAAATGTCCACCCTGTATATATATAAAAATTAACTTTTAGATTTTAACTGATCATTGCCTAATTTTGATTAATGGACTTTTGATAATTAGTCGTATCGTTTTTGGACGTATTATTATAGTGTAGCATTTAACAGCTTATTAACAAATCGATGACTTTATTTTAACAGTATGACTTAAGATATTTCTGTTAAATTAATAGAAGAAAATTTGACATTTTCCACATTCTTCTATACCATGACGTCAATTAGTTTAGTTTAAAAGAAAATTTATTCGATATTAAGAAATATTCTCAGACTATGAAATAGAATACAATGTGCTAATATTAGGCAAAATTCATGTTTATATTTGAGGTTAATAAATATCTATATAAAAATAATGTTTTCCATGAATTATGCATGAATCCTGAGATATATATTTTTTTTTTTTTTTTTTTATCAAATTAGATTTTTGTAATCATTGAACCTTGAAACCAACAAATTTATATGATCAATTTTATTATTTATTCAGTTACAATATAGCTGAAGAATAAGAAATTTTCCTAAGGAATATAATACAACAAACAACAACATTTTATACATAATATTTAATATATTTGAAATTTTATTATTATAGAAATGATTTTGACTTTGCTTTTCAGAACTAATTATTTAATCGGATATAATTTCCTCTACTGTCCTACTAAAATGGGAGTTGTACTGTACAACAGAGTTAATTATAAGATAATACATAAATTTTTAAATACCACTAAACAGATTTTACGACAATTCTCCAGAGTTTAACTATTCTCATATATTTCTATATACAATTTATCCACACAGCACATCGTCGTAAATTACAAACTTCATTATGAGGTTAATCAGTAGGCATTGATTTTTACCACGGAGTTCCAAAAAAGCCTCAGAATATACAGCCGAACATTTTCTATGTAAATGTGACAACCTTCCACTTGCACGATTCAAATACTTGGGTAGCGTAGTACTTGAAGATTTATCGACACTTACCGAACTACACCTTTATGTAAAATGAAACTCATAGAATAATTTGTTATGAACTCATTATCTTTCTTCAGAGCGCCAGGACCGTTCATTTTTTTTCTCAAAACCTTCATAACTTAATCTCTACAACCTTTCACAAACGAAAAAAAGTTTTTATCATATAATTTATAATAAAATTCAAATTATGTTATCAATTTAATATTTAATTATAATATTTCTAAATATACATAACCTTCTGATTTTACCAAAAGCCATCGTACGAATTAATATTGGCCAAAAGTCATCCTACCAAAAAAATTAAATTAAAACTATAATATTGAATTTTGAAAACCATATTGAAATTAAATTAAAAATTCTATTCACATTTTAAATCAATTATCAATTTTGATAGTATCAAAAATTAAAAAGTCATTTTTCCCTATTGCTAATATTCTATTCTGTACCAAATATTTTATAATTTGTGGACACAAAAAAAATAATCTGATAATCAAATTTATTGGAAATTTATTGAACAATTCTAAAATTTTGTATATAAATTATTATTTTTTTCATACGTCGTATATCCTTAAGCTAATTATCGTATTATCAACAGCAAATTTAAGCTTTTTTTTGTTAATTTTTCTGATCTAACCATAAAATTTATAACATTTACTTTTATCTGTATCGTTTCAGTATCCTTAATATTACATACACATATAGTTTTTAATAAGATTTTATATGTGGAATCCTTACAAATTAATCAAATAATCCTGAAAACATTTTATTATGTATTCTAGTAACTTGTTTCAGTAAAAACTCTTTAGTAAATATAGAAATAGAAAATGTTTGATGTACAAAATGAAAAGTCAAATTATCTACAAAAATAATTTTATAATTAGAAAAATGAATAAAAATTATAATTGCATTTTGGTAAAAATTTTAATTAAAATTATGAGATTTAAGTTGGTCTGGTAAATTTTGGTTAAACAATATTTAAATATTGTTTTCAAAAATTTGTGATAATTTTAATTTGAAAACGAATGAATTTGTTAGTTAAGATTTTTCATTTTAGTTTTAATATATAATTTTTAAAATTATGATTAATAATTGATTTCTTTATTTTCAGATTACTAATTCAAATTGTAATTAAATGTAACCCGAAAAAAAAAATATAAATTGGATTTAATCCAGAAAATTTGAAACTATAATTTGTAATTATATATTTCCTTCCTTTATACAATCATTAATACGTTTCACCAAAAAAAAAAATCGTGTAAAACAAACCGTATACAGAAGAAACCTTGATTTGTTCCATATTTTAAAATGTTTGTGAAAAAAAAAATCATGGGAAGACAAGGATTTATACTAAAACATCATTATTTTTTTACAAGGACAATTTTTTAAACCGTTTTAAATCAAAATAAATCGTGTCAAACCCGTATTTACATTTCTTTCTAAACCGTATAATTGCAAAATCCTGCAAAAAATCTGAATTTGGTGTAAAGGATTTGCAAAATTCATTATTCCAGGATTGTATATGTCATTAAAATATTATACTTTTACCATTATCAGTTTTTAGGGCACACAATAAATTTGAAAATTATGTCCACATGAATAAAGTTCAATGGAAAATTAAGAATCACCGATTTATCTTAACTGCCTAACCTATAAAAATTTGCATATAGTTCATAAGATTTGACTTATGGTTACTATTATAAAATGGAGGAAGTTAAATTTTCATTCATGATAATGAATTTTAAGTCTATAAAAATATTTCATATTTCCATAATTCAAATTATTTATTTTTAAGTCTTTTGTTTGTACATTAAAATAGTGTCAAAATTTATATAGCGTTTATTGAATTGAAAAAGGATATGGGTCAATTAAGGTTCTTCTTCTTTTCAACCCATTGGTCAATAATCATTTACATATGAGCTGGATGTATAGCAACTAGCAAGAAGTGTTCTTTGCAGGAACAACCGAGTACAGTGGATAAACATATATGAGAAGAAAATCTTGAAGGATCTTATGTGTTCATGTTTTGCAAATATTGTTTATAATAACTATGGCGTTTGTCAATTTGTAAAGTTTTAAACTATATTTAAAATTTGTGAAGTTTAATTTGTCAAATAAATTTGTCAAGAAATTCTTTGATTACAATAATGAAAACATTTGAATCAAATCAAATCAAATTTTTATTTCCATTGAATGTTAAACTTTAAGTAATTAAAGATTTAAATTTTCTATTTTAATATGCAAAGTGTGTAAAATTCAGTAAATTTTTTAAACTAAGTTTTATCCATTGACTACAGAATATTTTTTTAAATTTCTTAGTTTTCTTAATTTTATATCTTAAATCATTGCAGTAAGTTTTTATTTATGTAATGCTTTCCCCCGCCTGTAATCAAATTAAAAGTAATCTCAATTTTTAGTCAACAATATATACCATTATAATAAATGGCTTCTTGATATATATAGAATATATATATATAATATCTATACATATGTTTATATACAGGGTGTTCTAAAATATACTCGCAAACTCACCGTGTGTATATTCAGCGAATTTTGATATAGTTTGAGAACTATAATTTTTTTTCTATTTTCTATGCAGTTCGGCGCAATATCATTTTTTTCAAAGGTCTGATTAACGTGCAGAATAAAATCGAAAATACACGAAAAAATAAAAATTTAAATTTTCTCTAATGTTTGATGACATTTAAAAAACAATGTTCACATAAACTTTACTAAATCTAAATCAAAAACTTCCATATTCTATCAGCTACGTATTCTGCAAATTACATAGCGATATTGTTACGATTTGACTGTAAAATTATTTTAAATGTAAAAAGTACAAAATTTGAATTTTTATAGTAAGACATCAAGAGTTGTCTAATGTCACTATAACAAAAAATCGCCAAACTGGAAGGTAAACTAAAAAATTTAGAAAAATATTTAATAGTTCTCAAACTATCAACAATCGTTAAAAATTCCTGGTGTGATTTTATATGATCTTGAGGTCACCTACCTCACTGCTTCGGCTTGTGGTTCTTTTTGAGACACCCTGAATATTATATATAAACATTATATTATTTATGAATGTTCGACATCACGTATACATAAGAACAATAAATACAGAATAATAATCCTATATTTTAGTCGCACCACCCATAAAAATTCAAAATAAAACCTCACGTTTTGGTTATTTATCTCAATTTTCTTTTTATTGAATGTTTATTTCGGATAATTGTCCAAAATGTCGATATTTATTTTGTGTCTTTTTATATCGAATTTTCTTTTAATTTTTTTTATTTTTTGGAAAAATATTATATTTATTATTTCAATATATATATTTATTAATTTTGTGACATGAAAATTTTATTATAGATTTTCTACTGAATCGTAATATATTCAAAATAATTGTTGGAATAAAATCTAATTTTATGAATAATTCTGATTGGATTATCTGGAATTTCAAATTTAAATTTCTAAATACCTTAACAAAATTAATTTTTTGTAATTAATTTGCCCTATATACAAAAATATTATCCTGAAATAAATTCTATGGAACTCAAAACTCTAAACAAGGACATTTAAATTTTCTGAAATTTAATTTTATAAAGGGGGCTCTCCATTAGTTAAAAAGTTGTACTGAATAATTTTTTGTTATTAAATGAAAATGTAAGATACTAAAAATCCGTATGTTCGATGGAGAGAGATATACGTCTTTTAGAAAAGTCAATCTACTCTACACTGACAATAAGACATTTAAGTATACTTTTATTCGGAAAAATTGAATTACAAATTCATTTTCATGATATGAAAGTATTCGTAATATAAATTTTACCTCGCACTCACACCTAATAAATATTTCATTTTCATTATAACTTTCTCATTCCCCACGTATACATTCTATAAAAATAATTATATAGGCTAATTGAGAGGCTCCTTAAAAATATAACATTTTCCAATTATCAAAATTATTATAATAATGTAAATATTTATTTTAAATTTCTGAAAACATTTGGTTTTGATAAAATTTTTGTGTAAACTAAAATTTGTTTTTGAATTTGAATTTATCGAAAATTCCGAGAAAAGATTTTAAATTTTAAAATTAAATTTGTTTAAAATTTTAATATAGCATTCAATACAAAATGAATGACCTCAATTAATTTTCTATACACGTGTGACATCCCACAAATCGAAAATGATACGGTAGCCATCTTTTGCTGATGATACAGATCTTTTGGCCGTTTGAGCAAACATCAACCATGCGGCAGATAAAATTCAGACAGCAGGAGACTTAAAAATCGCAAATGTACCTGAAGAAATCAAGCGATATGTAGCTAAACATGAAACTCGTCTCCAGCATTATCAAAATAAAATAATGTTAGAAAACTAAAATGGACCAAACCTTTTGAGCTGTTATAATTACTGGAAAATGTGTCTGTAAATTAAATTTTTGTTGTACATTCGTTTCTAGAGTTATCACGATTACTGTAAGCTAATTAGATTGAGAATTTATAGAAAAATTAATGGTTAGTCTTCAGACTAGCTTTAATACTAAAAATGTAGGTGGTTTTGGTGAGTATGAAATCTCACACTTCTATAGAAAGTTATTTTGCTATTATTTAGAGTCTTTTCGAAGATTTTCACTTATAATTTTAATCAAAATTTTAGATTATTATAGATTCTTTAATATAACAAGCTTTCAAATATAATAATAATTTTCGACGACATTGAAAGACACGTTTTTATAATAAAACCAAATTACTTTTGTAATATTCATAAAACTTATTATAATAAAAATATTATATTCGAAATCAAGATTATTTCTAGTAAAATCTTGAAATAAATACATAAAAAAAGCAAAATTTCAACAAAAGTTAAAATCAATAATTTTCTTTGTAGTAAAACGTTTTTTCAATTTAAACGTTTCAACAGAAATGACATCTGTTTAGTGCCAATATTTAAATATTTATAGACATAAATGAACTTTATACAATGTCAAATCATATTCGATATCAATTCATATATTAAAATGATTTGATTAAAATCTTCTCCGGTCACAATATTATACTAAATATCCAATTTTTCGGAACTTTTAAAACAAATATTTTTTTTTTCACCTTATAAGCTGACCGCCAGGTATCCTGAAAAAGGAAATTTAATGATTATTTATTTGGTTTTATTTTTGTTAAGTTTATATGCAGAACCAATAGTTAAAACCTATCTAACCTTTAGCCTGGGCACAAAAATCCAATAAATATTAAACTAATAAAAATGAAAAAAAAAAACGATATCCTTGGGTTGAAAAGGGTTTCCTTTTCATACTTTTTTTTTACCCTTATACGTAACTCTTTTCAAATGACCCACAAGGGATACATTCGAAAAAATATTATAAAAGGATTTCAGGTTATGATGTACGTATAATGTTAAAAAGAATATATAGAAAAATGAATGTCCTCTCAAATAATATTAAAATATCCTTAACGAAAATTATAACAGAGAAGAAAAAAAAATTATATAGCTACTTTTAGTATACAAAATACTAATTTTTGTTGTTGTTGTTGTTGTTGAAGATCTTTTTATGCGAATCTTCGAATCCAATTCAGCATACATTTGCACTTAGTTTTATTTATTTTCCAAAAAAAATTATGTTATATGTATTTATATTTTAGGACGAAATATATTTTAGTTTAATATAGTCTTGAAAAAACAAATATTTAGAACTTTAAGAAAATATTTTTTTTTTGGTATAGTAATAGTAAAAATATAGTGATAAACTACATGACTTTTTATTTTGAAATATATAAGACGACACATTAACTAAAGCTTAGTATGCAGCTCGAGAGAAATGAAATTTTAATGTGATCTCCAAAACTCTTCGATGAAATAATAAACAAGTTAATTTGATACTGTTAATATATGCTATTTTTAAAATTAAAGATAAAGTAGCATTTTATACTGACCTATCAACTATTCAAATATTTATAAAAGAAATGTCAAAATTTCGTCTTGAAATAATACCAGTAATTGTTGTCAGTGGCAACACGAAAGTAATTTGTTGGCAAGAAATGGCAACATATAGAAACTGATAATTTAAAGTAAGACTATAAACACGTCAGTATAAAATGCTCGACTGTATAGTCTCGTAGTTTTGCTATCAACCTGTCAGTCTGACATATTCTTTTCTAATATGCACCTATGCGTCATCCTGACTTAAGTAAACATTCCTTCGTGAGTAATTATCGTGTTGAGTGTTGATTTTCTCAGACTGACGGATTGGTATCAAATTTAATCACTGGGAACATTATTACATGTAGAAGTATAGATGGCGTTGTTGATTAAAAAAAAACTACCTTTTTTCATGATTTTTACAAATTTGAATGAAATATTTCATTTCTGATTTCACGAAGTTAAATTTATATTTGAAAAAATCATTTCTCTCGCGCTACGTACTAAGCTTAAGCTTAATATGTTTGGATTTAAAATGAAGTTGAAATTTATAAAATTGTATTAAAATATTATATGGTATGTCTATATAAATTCTATTCAAAGTTTTGTTACATTATTTAGCATATAATTTACATTAATTTTACATTTTTTTTCCCCAGAATAATTTGACGTTATTTGTTTTATATGTTGACTATACGAAATAATTTATATTATTGACCCAGCTTATATTTGTAAATAATTAACATAAATTATCTATGCAAATCAGTTATATAATAAAATATCGTAGAATATTTTCAATATTAAATTTAATTATATAATTTTGATAACAATTATATTATTATCAAAATAATTTTGGCGAACAAATAATTTATAAATTCTTAAAAGTTTAAATCTTATTCCTATATCAAGGTTAAACTTATAAAATTTAAAGTCCCATAAAAAAATTTATTAATAAAAATTTATAGATTAAATATTCAGAATTTATAAGCTGGTAGGTTAAACAATTTATAAATCAATATTTAAATTAAATAATTAATGGATTTATTACAAGACTATTGGATTAGATTGAATTTGAAAAGAGGAATTACTACGACTTCATGCAAGCAAGGCACTACTAGGACTAAGAGTCCTTCACGTTATTCATGTGGCGGTCTCGTGGGTACTGGCTGAGCTCATTCAATCGAATTTCAGAACTGGTTTCCAACCCAGAACAACTGATTCATGCTGTACGTTCATGTAATAAGAACCAAAGCATTTTCGTTCTAGGTGAGACAGGGATAATGACACAAATAGTGTTCAGTTGTCTTACCTTCGTCTCCGCATCTTTTACAAAACTATCTGCTTTACATCTGATCACCGTATTTTTAATGCAGTTTAAGTTTTTGTTGTTTTATTTATCTTTCTTGATGAATACTTTCGCTTGGGACTCCTCTTAAGTGTTTTACATTACTTTCCCTTTGTTGGCATTACAGATGAGTATCATTAATCAATTTTATAAGGTCCAATTTTACGGTTTGCAGTGCTATCCCGAATGTTGTTGAGACAACCGCCAAGTTGCGCATCTATTCTGGCAAGCTCGTCTATAGTATTATAAAAATATGTAGTGAAATTGTAAATTCGAAATATTTTTAAGTATTATTAATATTTTTCAACTGTAGTCGTTAGCCTGTAGAGTTATATGTATTAATTTGCAGTTTTTGACAGTACGTTTTTGTACTTCAAGAAGGATTTATTAATTCAAATCGAAGTGGTTAAAGATATGGGGAAAATATTATTTTAGAGTAGAAATTTGAACTCCTTAATTATGTGGTAAAAACCTAAAACCAAAAATCATTTACATTATAGATAGTTCAATCATTTTGCGGACTTACATAATAGAGAAGAAAATGCTCAAATTCTGTATAATATTTTATGTTGTTTGTCTAAAAAAGGATATACAATGTGAGAATTTATTATAAACGCAATGTAGTTGAGCATTTTCTTTTCTATAGTAAATCATTAACTCTCTTTTACGTTTCGCAATTTAAACTATCTAATATGTAGATGATTATTGCTAAAACTAATTCTTTTTGTTGGACAATTAATGTAGTCCTGCAAATAATTGATTTATAATTTTTGAGCAAGAATAATAAGGAAGATATTTATAACTTATCTTCACAGATAATAATTATATTTTATGTTTTACAGGAGCATATTAATATTTCTCCATAAAATCATATTTTTATGATCATAAAAATAATTTTTTTATTTCTTCTAAAATATTTTTGATATCATATCCTCACTTAAAAAATTATACAAACATAATCAAATATCATTTCTTTAATAATCAATCATTTTTCAGGTCATAAAAGATGCCATTTTGTCCAGGGTAACTATCTACTTTAAAACTGGTATAATAAAAATCAAACTATTTAATTTATGTGTCATAAAAAAATTAGAAATGAATACAGTTATAAAATAGTTCAAATATGATTAATATCAAAAGTTATATGTATTTTCTTCATAAAACTGAACAATATTTAACATAGGTATCTAAATATTTAAAAAAAAAGAAGGATTTTTTTTCATTTTTACTCTAAAAGTTATGTAAAAACTTTTATTTTGTAAAATATATAAAAAAAAACATAAAACTTATGTTATCTGGCTGCACAAATTTTATTTTCTCACTAAATGTCATAAAGTCAATTTTTATGATATCGTGTTTTAGCTTTGCTTCCAGCATTACAAAGAAAATATGATATTTAAGATAAAAAATGCACTATAGTAAAAGTTAGTAATTGGTAAAAATGTTTAATAAAAATTATAAACTCTATTTATTTAATACAGAGTTTGTTACGAATACTAGTAATTTATTAGTAATGCAATCTAAGTAACATTTATTTTATCATAATATTTTTATGCTGTGTCTTGCTTGCTATTAATTTATTTATTTAATGTTTATAAGAAAGGAATTTGAAAATAAAATAGCTCGCTATTCATTATTGAATAGCTATGATAAATTAGCATATAAATATTTTACAATTTACAAGTCAAAAAAGCATTAATTAATCTTATATTAAACAGAAAAAAAATAATTAATAATTATATTATTTTTGATGTCCTTTTTATTCGATATTTTAAAGATTATGCTTGTGCATAAAGATAAGTGATTTTTGAAGAAACCAATAATCAATAAAACATTTTAATACCAAAAATTCTTATTTTTATGATTTTTATTATCCTATATATTTTTTGTAATTTATAAATAAAACGTTCACAAACAAGCCTCCCGCCCATCAATTCTTCTGTTCAGAATACCAGGGAATCAATATTTAAAGTATGTAATTCCTTTTGAGTATACCAAAAAAATTCCTAGTATAATAAATTTATTACCAAAAAATATGAAAAAAAATTGAAATTTTGTAACATTATTTATGCTTTTTCATATCTATGTAACTTGTGTAATAAAAATCCAATATTTGTTCTTAAAATTAAAGGAATAAACAAAATTGTTGATTTACCTATAAAATTGGTTTTTTCGATGTTTTTACAAAATTTACATATTACTTTTATATATAAAGATGTTTACATTGTTTAAAAAATTAATAATATTTTACTTAATATGTGTTGTATTGGCAACACCTACACAATAAAATTTATATTTACAATGTTTGATTTTAAAATTATCAAGGATATAATATTCAAATAGATTTTAAAATATGATATTTTAGTGAAAAGTAATATATCAAAGCAATTATAAATCCTTCCCATATTAACATAAAATGATATCCTTTTTGTCTTAATTAATATCAATTCAAATTTATTATAGAAATTGTCTCATTTTACTTCCGTTTTTAAAAACTAGCACAGCATTTCCTTTAATTTCTATATAATATTTTCTTAATGTTAAATTTTAATGAATAAATTATCTTTGACATTTTTGCTCTAAGCTGAATTTTCTTTGTGAAAAGCTTACTGTCATGATTCAAATAATATACAATAATAATAATGTCGTCGCTACTTTTTGTATTATGCGGTTCAATTAACATTAAAGTATGTTTTTTAGTAATAAAATTAATTACCTGTACAGAATTCACATGATGCTTATTTCCAGGGAAATCATCTTAAAAGAAAATTGAAGCCAAAATGAAAGGAATATGATGTGTATCAAAAAGTTAAATTGTGTGCATCGCGCAATCATTTGAACTGAATATTATTAAATATATTTACAAATAAATTTATTCAATTCTTTTGAAAATTAAAATTTTAGAATTGGATAACGAGAACTAGAGAGTTAAATACTTCAGTTATTGTTGGCAGTCTTGAAAAGGAGTTGGTAATCTTTTATGAACTCATTAAACAGGGAAAATTAAAGGTCTTCCCGATCAAACCTGCCCCAATGCTTTTTGAGCGCATCAAAGATTTCACGAATTTAAAATTATACAGGATAACTTTCCATTAATGCGATATTTCGCACCCGCACGTTTATCTTTACATACGGTTATTATACTCCTACACAACAATTTTTTTTTTTGTGAATTGGCAGGGCGTTATAATCACTATTGGTTTTCCAAAATTAACCTTTACATAGATATAATATCGTACTACAGATTACATCTTATTTAAGGTCATAAAAATATTTATTTAAAAATTTTTAATCGATGATTTCCATACGCATCAACGCGAAAATATGGCGTTTAATTTTAATGACAGCAAAACAAAAGTGAATCTGTTGTTTTATACGTCTAACTATTTAATAATAATTTCGGTAATGCAATTAAAAATTATTATATCTTCTTAAAAATACGTGCTGCACAAATTTTATTCGGAGATTTCTTAAATGTATAAAAAAAAAGTTTGAGTGGGTGAACCAGTTTATGAAAAGCGTTGCTAATTAAATTGAAGAAAATTTTGTTTTAATGTAAATTAGCACAATTAATAATATTTAATTTATTTAATGTAATTTTATTAATTTTTATTCACAGTATTATTTCCATTTTTATATTTATGGTTCAGGTCACGAATTTTTACCACTAAATTATCGCAACATAAAGAAATTGTAATTACATTGTCTGATTTCCCATTGGTGACCTTTAGCTACGTGCCACAAAATTTTCTAATAGTTAAATTCGCGAAAATATTGTGAACATCAAAAAATACTCTATTAAAGAAAATCTACTTTTCTAAATATATTTCTGTATTTATTTTACATTATGCTTATGTAATAGGTATAAATATATATATAAATAAATTTTGGAAGTTCTTTACTAAACATCTTTTCGAAAATCTCTTTTAGAATATTTTTCCTTTTATTTTTTATAAATTTCCTTTTTGGTTTTTCCAGTATTAAAACGTGAAATGCTAAAATTTTTTATATAAAATTTAATTTTCTTGTATATGTATAACTTTTAGTAACTCACGCACATAATCAGACTGTTATAGAAAAGACGTGATATTGTGAAAATGAAGTAATAAAAAGTTTTGTTGAAGCAATGAAGATATTTATTATAAAGCAACCTAATTTCTACTGTATTTTGAAAATGGGTAACAACATGACATTATATTTTTTTATTTGTTTTATTATCATAGTGATAGATGATATAGCAAGAAACAAAAATTATAACGTTATTTTATTTCCGTTTGATTACTGTAGGTTGGATACGTAAACGTAACGTAATTCTGGACTCAAAATTCCGAAAATCAAAATTTGATGTTGATATTATTATTCGAAATTAATATCCGTTTTCAGCATTTTCTTATTCCAGGATTAATTATGAATTCCTTAGTCACATAACGCAATAACGCTGAAAACATTGTTTTTCGTTATGTACCGAAATTAAAAATTATTAATAATTTTTGGGTTTTTTTTTGGCAGTATTTTCTCATGATAACCAACCGGTTTGAGAAAAATTAAATGATGACCATAGAAATGGAGTATGACCATAAATGACACGGAAAAACTACAGGTATGTCAACTGTCAATGGAGATATTCATAATATTAAGTATATAACTCGAAATGATAGAATTCGAAACGAATTTATATGACAGAAGACAGGAGTAATTGAAGAAGACAGGAGTATTAAGAGAACAAAAGAGTTAAAATTGAACTGGGAAGGTTATGTAAGAAGAACATCAGACAATAGATAGGGACCCAAAGATTGACTGAGTTGGATTCATATAAGAAAAGCTGGTAGGTAATTTAAAAGATGAAGAAATTAGCTACATTCTTTTGATAATACGTGGATGAGAACAGACAAAAACAAAGCCGAATGGAAATTAAAGAAGCTTTTACAAACTTACATTCGAATGAACATAATATCTAATACTATTTAAAATTAAATAATGAATTATTTAAAGTTTAACTTATGAAAAATTAATTATCCCTAATGAATTGTATTTGTAATTTGTTTGTTAAGCTTATTGAAAAATCCATTCTGAATTACGTTGTATAACGTTATACATACGTAATGTTTCAGAACAATTTTTCCTGAATTATTTTATTTAATGTTTTTGTAGAGAAATAATAAGAAAAAGTTTGGTAATATTCCTCAATTTTAGAATGTTGGGCATCGATAATTTTGGTTTAAAGGAATATATTTTTTAAGAAACAAACTTTTCTTTATTTTGCACGAATCATTTTTATATTTATTTTGTAATTTAATCTTAAATTGTTAACAGTAATTGGAAAACATTTATTATCATTCAGCTCAAAATAAAAATCGACATTGGCGTTCATACATCAACTTCAACTTGACCTGGCATAAAAAGGTAATGTAAATATTCTTTTTGACTCTGAGTACTTTTTTTATACAGAATGGGAATGTAAAAAACCAAATGATTAAATATTTCACGAATTGAAATTTTTGAAAAATTATAAATTTTTAAAATCGGATATGTTTCAAACACACAAAGTAAGATTAATAAACACCAGCAGCAATCAAATGACCACATAATAATTAGCTAAAATAGACGAAAATCCTTTAAGAAGTGTACCAATTTTTTTTTTTGTAAATGGCTTTAAACGGCAACAATGTTAACCTTATCAATTACTTATCTTACCTCCCCATTGTGGTCCTGTTTATTGTTCCAAAATCATAGCACAGGCCTCTATAGAACACTCTTTCCTCGGCCCAAACTAAAAAGCTGCAATGTTGGGTAAGTAATTAAGAAAAATATGAACTGATCCAAACAATGGCATAGTTTCTGCGGAATGTACGTTATAATTGTCGGAATTATGATATTATAGCATTTTGGTTCACAAATTCGCACTAAATCATAAAATATCAAACATTTTTTTAAAAGTTCACAAAATTTTCTTTAATTTGATTACTGTACGATAAAATTTTAACAAACTGGGTGTTTAGCGGAACAAGGATTTATTTATTTCCCCATCATTAAAATGCGTTTAATTAAAAATTAATATAATTGGATGTAACTTTCTATACTGTGGATTCAAATCAATTTATAATTAAATTCTGAAAATTCCTAATGAGAATTGATTGCTTTGTCAGAAAATTTAATTAAAACTTTCAATTTTCTTTAAAATATTGAATTAGTTGAAGATAATAATTTTGAAATACAATTGAATAAATTTATACGAAACAAAATTCTTGTTCCGTATACAAAATTTGTAATTAGCTATTTTAATTTTACAAAATCCTACAATAAACTTTTAATCAAATTATCTTTATGTATCGATGTTTATTTATTATGAATTTTGTATAATTTGTAATAACCATTTCTGGATAAAATAATAGTAAATGGCTGAAAATTTTCATATCGCTCCTTTTATTCAAAACTTTATTTGTTGCCAATAATATTACTAATTGAATTTTAAAATTTCCTAAATAATAAAAACCTACAAAAAATTTTGTTTACGTATTATATACAAAATTTCAATAATTTATACAATAAAATTAAATTAAGTTAACATTACCGTCGTCAGCATCATTTTCCTTACGTTTTTTTTGTGTTCATTTTAATCGTGCTTCGAATAAAAACATTTTTAGTTTAGTGTATAAAAATTTTGGTAAAATTTTAAACAAATGTTCTCTGAATATTAAGGTAGCTTTACATACAAATAAAGGAAAAGGCTTTGACTAAAAATGAATCAGCATTTAATGGCGATATCAAGAAAGCTGCGAAAGTTGCAAATAGCAAACGTAAGATTTAATTTACAGAAGCTTAAAAAACCTCTACAAACTTTGCAGAGGATTGCTGAGTATCATTATTAAAGCAATATAGCAGCAGGATATGAAGTGGCGCTTAAAGTTCCAAAGCTAGACTTTTCTTGCGTGATTGTATTGATTGTATCATCCTTAACACATCTTACCCTCAATACAATCACGCAATTAAGTAGGCTTGTTTAATTGGCAAGCATTCGTCCCTAAGCTCAAAGATTTCGATAATCACTATCAGTATCATTCTGAATTACCCAAAAAACACATAATTTTGTTGAGCTATTTTCAGACACCTCAACGATAACACAGGGATCCATAACTCTGCAGTTAGCGGTATCAGCCTAAGGCCGTCGCACTGATCTTACCTGAATGTGTAATTTATCTGCCGCGATAGAAAGCGTTTGTCATTGATTAAAGATTAAACACAGATTCAATGTAGATGCTAATATTTTAATTTAATTAACCGTAAAGTATGAAAATCGGCATCGTAAGTTTCAAGGAATTTAGAAAAGTTTCAATGAACCTGCGTGCCATATTTCATAAAAATCTGACAGATGTGTGCTACGTAAAGATGTTCGTTCTATGTATGCGTACGGTTGGTTCACTTTTATTCGCATACTGAACCTTCATTATATTGTATGAAAAGCCACCTTAAGTTTATAGCCCAGACAATTGATTACTTGTAATATATATAAATATTACCAACTTTCTTCTATATTATAAAAAGGTTAAAATTATTTTAAAATAAAAGGAAAGAAAAAATTAAATTTGTGAGTGCCTTGACAAGTTAATAGTCGTAATTTTAATATATATTTAATATCCCTGTACAGAGTTTAATATCCTTATACACATAGTAAACGATGAATGTTTCTATTTACACAGAGTAGCGACCAGACTTTTTTTTTGTTTGGTTAACTAGAGATTTTATTAAATTCAAAACAAAATAAAACATTTAATCAAAATATTTCTAAAGAACTAAATTTAATAGGATAACCTAAAAAGTTATTTTTTATTATGATATTATAACCCCAACAAAAAAGAAAACTTCAATTTAAATAAATTAATGTTAAATGAAAATAAGGAGTAGAATTGCTGCGAGTGATGATGGTGAAAAAAGTTTTATCTTATTTAAGGATTTAATTTTGTAGTCAATTAAATTTCGGACGAAAAATGAAATCATTAATATTATCAAATTGTCCATTTATTAATGTAGAGACAGATTCAACATTATAATAAAATTCATTTTGGGGTTTATTTTTTTGATGTTTGAAAGAAAAAAACATGAATTGTAAATCCTTACATTACAAACTTAGTCAAAATTTACAAACTGGACAAGTTAATTAGTAAAATTTCTTACTTTTACCACAATAATATCTCCGGATTCACAGTCTGAGCTTGAGCTGGCATCAAAGTGCAACCGTAACCGTCAACGATAATTGAACTTAAATTTTAAATTACAATGTAAAACATTGAAAGGATTTTTCCAAAGTTGCCGATTTCTTATATTTAGTAAAGGGCTGGAAGGAAAACAGTGTTCTACTACATTTCTAGCAACACGTCAATTACGTATTTGAGTCAAAATTGTGTTTCATCGCTGATAGTAGAATTTTATCAACGTTGACCATTTTAATTGCTTAGGTATGAACTTATGTATATTTTACACAGTTGTGACGGTGGTACTGTAATCTCAGCTTCAAGCTCAAACAGTTTAACAAAGATGATTGTGTGATTGAACCCTGTATCTTAAATTCTAGGCTTTACAATTAAAATTATCCCTTAGTTTGGCTAAATGAAAAAATGTGAATATCTTTTAAATAAATATTGTTTTTTACAGTGAATATAATTAATATTTTTTAATCATTCGATTGAAATTTAATCATAAATCACTAGTTAACTAAATGGTGTTGCTATGTAGAACATCCCTTTTCTCGCAAAAAAAAAAAACTTTAATGCCAATATGATGTTGTACATAAAAAGAGGCAAAGGAAATATTTTTGTGTCCTTATTTTTTTTTTTATCCATTTGATGCGGAAGATCAAGACAAATTATATATATATAAATGACAAAAGGATATCAGAAAGGATATTTTGTATATCAGTTTGATGGATGATTATATTTTTAAAACTAGGTTGATTTATTGTCTTTTATATAAAGAGTTTATGCGTGTTAGGAAAATTTTTATGTATTTAAGGATTATAAACTATTCTTTGATTTATTAAGGAAATTCTTTTTTTTTTCAAAATCAAAACTTTAATAAAAATTTTATGATATTATAAAAGTTTTAAGGTTAATTTTTTTCGAAAATTTTAATTTGAAATTGATACTTGGAATGAAAATGGATTATTTATTTATATTGAAAATTTATGAAAATTAATTTTTGTCTTTAAACCTTAATTATTCAGATAATGAAGAACTTTATAGACTTTTAAGGCACAGCTAGTAATGACAATGTAAAGAATGAATATTATTTTATGGTTTACGTCCCAAAACTGAATTGAATCAAATACTACTGCTCAAAAAATTATAATACATTTATTTGGATAGTAAAGAGGGGGCTCTACATTAATATTTTTTAGAAGTAGTACTGATATTTTTCGGCAGACCAAATGCAATTCTAAAAATGAACGATTTTTAGAATTTAAAAACACCTTTTAACATTTAATTGATGAAAAAAAAGACGACTCCGACAAAAAATGTCAATAGATGTCGCTGTATATTTTATACCTAACAAAAAGTTGATCGCGATCGCCATTAACTTTTTTTATGTTACTGTCATCTTTTTTATGGTAAAAGTTGATGTTAAAAGTTAAAAAAGGAAATTTGTTTTTAATTTATTTCAAAAATTGATTCAAATGTATTTTAAGGTTAAGTAAATTCGGATTATTCTGAATGACTACCGTAAATCCTATAAATTTTCGGAAGACAGTTTCTCCTTAACAACCTTTTTCATTCTGTTTTTCAGCACATTAGGTTAAAAAGGATTAATTGAGAGGTTCCTTAACACAACAAAACTTTATATATAAAAATATCGAGGTAAGTTAAGATTTAACTCATTTTTTATATATTTCCTCTTTATATACTCAACATCTTTTTAAGGATACCTCCACGTTGAGCACCCTCGGCCGTTTTCACATCATTACCATATATTTTTTTTTATAAAATTATTAAACACCAGTAACATATTAATTATAATTATCATTAATACAAGTTTCTACCACTTTTGAAGGATCCTTTAAATATAAAATGTTAAAATTAAAAGTTTATTTCCGAATATAAAAAAAGTCCTTTAATTATTATCCTTAATGACACAAAATAATTTAAATTATTTTAATAATTATTTAACCTTTAGACCTTTACAGTGTTGGAGACAATTTTTGAAACTTAAACGATTGGGGTGGAATCACATTAAGTTCAGCGTTAACAATTCATTAAATTTACCATAAAAATGGACTGTACATCAATTAAGAAAAAAATATTTTTAAATTTGTATCAGCATAAAAAAAATGTTTATTTAAAAATATTCAATCTATGGGGAATTACATAGCCATTTAAACATTCTATCATTTTGAATGTAAAGGACGAAACTGAAAAATGAATGAATTTAGAAGTTTATAGGCTAATCAAATATATTTCGAAAATTTCTTTTGTTTTTCTAACAATTACGTTTACAAATTTAACTGAAATAAAAATGAGAAAAAAAACATTACAAAATTACAATTTCTTGAAAATTGCATAGCCACATTTTTGTAATAATAATAAATTTATATATTTCCTATAGGTATACAAGGTAAATGAAAATGAAAAGGAAAATTGAATGAATATACAAAATTTTTATAAGAAACAAAATGAAATATTTACAAAAATTCAACAATAATTTCATATTTTCAAATAGGAAAAACATCATTTTATTTTTGTATATGTAATTACATTAAATATATCCTTAAATGCTTTAGGAATTGTTTGTCCTTTTAAATATATTATAAAAATAATTTTGTCTTTTTTTGTTTTGATTTAACTGCCAGAAATTTGTATACAAAATTTATGAATTATGACATTGTAAATTTACCTTTACAAATACAAATAAATAAAAATTTGAATTTTATATTTGTTGGGTACACACAATCAAGATAATTTTCCAGAATTTAAATTTTCTCAAAAAAAAATTTATATGTAAAGAAAATTGTTTTTTATTTTTATTTATTTATTTTTTGAAAAACGAATATTTGATAAATATTTTCTTTGAAAATAGGAAATTATGTTTAAAATGTAATTTTATTTTTATATATTTTTCTTTTATTTTTCAGTTTTCCAATTTTACTATTTTTGATTAAGTTTAAATTCTGTTTTGTAATGCAAAAGGTTTTCTGCAAGCAATTTATTTGACGAATATTAATTTGAGACATTTTTTATTCACTCTATATGCTCCATCATTTCAAATATGGCTTAAAAATCCTTGGAAGTTAGATCCAAAAACTCGAATAAAATATAACAATATTTTTTTAGAAATTGATTTAATATTACAAACCTTAGGTTCGGTTAGGGTAGCTTAGTAGGTTTAGAGTAAAGGTGGACAACATAAAGTTCTAATCACTGCAACCATTTTTTTGTTTATTTATGATATCACTAGGTCATAGACCAATTCCATAGCGTTTATGAAACAGTGCACATGATTTATTGACAACTGCCACGTGTTTGAAGGTGCGACAACATAGCCTCCGAGATGTCAAAGTAGTGTATATACATCAATTAACGCTTCAAAGCATTAATTAGTGCATAAAGCTTGCAGACAATCCAAAACATAACATTGTATGTGTAAACTTGATCCGCTGATAGCCTAATTGTGTGTAAGTTCTTTTTGAGATTACAATTACGTATAAGCAAGCCTACCACATTGTTCTGGATGTCTTCCTACTCATTTGATGATTCATCAAATAAATATCAAATTTTTAAGTTCAATAATTAATAGATTCGAGTGTGTTACGCTTTAACGTATGTTCCAGTGCAATTCTTCAGGTTGCAGCGTCTTCTAATTAGAAGCTTAATGGTTCCTGTTATCCCGTTTACTATTCCTAGGATTCTGAAACTTCCCATGCTTTAATTTTGATTTTACTAAGTGGCACTGATACCAAGTCAAATTTATTTACTTATGCAAGATTATTTTCGTATTCGATACTAAATTTACCATAATTATATTAATTTCTTGAACTATTTTTTTAGTTAATTTTAATTTTGAATAGTTTTATTTAAATTATAGATAACAGATGACAAAATCACATCTACGAAAAATTTTAGTTTTAAAATATCAAATAAAAAATATTTAATTAATTTTCGATACTCAAGAAATATAAAAAAATTAATTAATTATTATTATCCTTTCGAAAATTTATTATTATTTGATGTTTATTATTTGTATTTAATTGTATTCGTAATGCCTGACCCAGAATGACGCGGCAAAATGTCGCGTCGCTTTTGAAATTTCGAATTTTGAAGCGTATAAAGTCAAAAGCGACGCAATGAGTTTTTTTCAAACCACATTGAAAAAATTGTAAACAATTTATTTAATGGAAAAAATTAAATAAATTCTAATATCTATGGATATTGTGTCATTATAAATTAAAATAATTGTAAACAATATTAATTGAAATGATTGAATTAAAAAAATTTTAATAAATAAATTTATTGACACATTCGAAATTAAAATTTATACGCGGCAAGCGGCAAAAGTAGAAAGTAGGTCTACTAAAGCGTCGCGGCAAAATTGCCGCATCAACGCGACGCTACATTGTGGGCAATTTCATATATGCCTATACATTCTACTTTTGAAGCGTTGTTGTCAAACGCGACGCGACAGCTTGCCGCGTCATTCTGGTTCTAACATAAATTAAATTTATTTAGGATTTTATTAAAGGCTCTGTAATTATTATTTCGTAGCCGTACGAATACATTTTTTTTTTCTTACCAACCAGGATTTGAATAATTATTGCTTTTTAGATGTTATCCATAAATTATATTAAAATATTATACTTTTCCCAATATTTTATATAGATTTGTATATAAATAAATATATTGAAATAAATAAGGTAAATTTTCTAATTTACTTGTATAGAAATGGTGATGGGCTACTTGACTTGAAAACTTTAAGGAGTATTTAGATTGTGGCAAATTAAAAGGTTGTGTTAAAGAAAGAACCAAATAAGAAATTACCTTTTCAAATAAGTTATTATTTGAATATAGCATAAGACGTGGTATGACGTCTTGTGTTATAATTGCTCTCCAGAATCCGAATTTAGAAATTCTAATTCGGAAAGTTGGTAAAATGTAAAATATAATTTTCTATCCTTTTAAAACATTCAAATCTGAAATTAGCCATCACAATCTAAACGAAGCGTTAAACTAAATTTTATAATTTATTTAAATATTTTTAAAGAAATTTTGTAAATTCAGGACAGGATATAATAAAAAGTGATAGACATTATGTAAAAGCAATCTATAAAATACAAAATTTTACTCATTCACCAATGATGAGTAAATGCGTAAATAATTCCATATAATAATATATAGTATACTACTGGTACTAAAGAAGAACTACATCTCTTGTAAAACTCTTCTAAAAACTTCAAATAATAATAATTAATATTTTCATTACTTTCTTATTTAAAATAATGAAATAAACTTTTAAACATTATTAACAGATAATAATTATGGTAAAATTATAATACCAAAATTAAATTTTATTTATTAAATGGATTGGTTTGGGTTAATTAAACTTTGAGATCATAAATCGAATTTTAATTATATTTGAAAGTCATTTATTTATAGATTCTAATTTGCAAAATTCTGATTTACAATTGTTTAACAAATCAAATACGATATTAAACACCGTATGAGACAGAGGCATTTTTTAAAGTAGACTTCGAATAAGGATTTTCAACGAGTTGGAAGTTGATAGCGGAGGAAAGTAGTAGCATTCTTCACATATATTTATTTTTATTTAACTGCTACTAGAACTTATTTATTTCCCGTGATGGAATGAATCATCAGAGCTTAATCCAGTGATGATAATTAATTATTTTTCTGGATGTGCCGCAAGCTTAAAGTTTGAAGACATAATCTTCTTTTTAATGAACCTATTAATTGATATATCTCTATTCAAAATTGTTTTCGGTGATACAAACGAATTGGTTGGTTGGTTTAAGTTGAGAGTCCCAAGCGACATGACTGCGACCCCAATTAACGCATTATCACCGTTCTGATACCGTTTTCGTGATCACCTAACTTGGTGATTTGAGATCTACTATGTGGCATTCATGACCCGTACCATATCTGTATATTTCTTAGCCGATAGATCGCCAAGTGTTTTTTCTCTGGCTCTTTCCATTAAGTTGTCCGCAGCTGAAGGTTAATTGTTTGATTGGGATGAATAGGCTGGTCGCGTTTTTCCCAATTCGACAGAGCCCATTAACTCAAATAATCAATTTCATTATTAAACCCTCATTTTCTTGTCAACGGTGACGTGATGCTTGCGACTAAGACTGACGCTGGTTGGTGGGTATTGTAGTTTTGCCTGATATCTGTGATATTTAAAGTTTTTAGTCATTTTTTAATCTTATACAAATACAAATAAATTCAATCAAATTTTTAATCAATTTTGATTTTCAATTAATTATTCATAATGAATGCCAATATTTCAGTTCAATTTAATTCATATTAAATCAATTATCACACTTCAATTGAATAAACCAAAACAGAATATTTTTTCAATCACCATTCACGTTTAATTACATAATTTTATACGAATTAAATATTTATGATAGTTCAAAAAAAATGCTTTTAAAATTATAGAATATTAAACAGTTTTGTTATATTCAATTTGAAAATATGGGAATGACAGGTTTTTGACATTTATTATGCTGATACATGAATTTTGGTACTTTTTAATTGTCTCTAAACTGGGACAAAACATTTATGGGACAGAACAAAATAATTTCGATCAATGTGTCATTAAATATTTATTTCCATATTCACCACATTTCTTTCAAAAGTATTTCAGTTAATATCAGCCGCTGGTGAGTTGTCTCATACTTATGCTAAATAGTTTATTCATTTAAAAGAATCGAGGACTAAAATCTGTATGGATCAACTAGAGGGGTTTTAAATCCTCCCATCACCCATGGATTTAAAATCATTTCTAGTTAAATCCAAACTCACTAAAATTTATACAATATTTTTTTTTTAAATAAATATTTTAGCAATAGATTTTAACCTAAAAAGCTTAGGTTCTATTGTATTAGGATAAGTTTAGAGTAAGAGTTACAGATAGTCCTAATCGCTGCAGCCATTTTTAACTTGATGTAATGTTAATGAAACAGTTCAAGTGCGATTTCGTTCTCGTGTTGAAAGAACCTACACACTTGGTCCGCTGACAGTACAATTGTGTGTAAATGCTGTTTGACGTTACAAAATAAATTACGTGTAAGGAAACTTGGTAATTGTTTAAAATTAGTTACATAAAATTATAATATAAATTTCCATCGTTTATACAAGCAAATATTTGCATATTTTTCATTATAACTTTTAATAATTATTATTATTATCACCGTAAAGTTTGTGAAAATTGAAAAATTAATTACCACAGACAAAATATTCCATCATTTTCATAATTTTTTTGCTTGAATAGGAGTAAAACTATTTTTAATGCAAATTATCGGACTATGCAAAATTAATTTTCTTTTTTTTTTTTAAATTCAAATTTTCTTATAAACACAAAAAGTTTGTTATAAGAAAAGTTTTAGTCGAGCCATTTTATGTCCATAATTTTTAATGTTTAAGTCGGAAATTTTGTTTTATTTTTAATTTTAATTTATTACTTTTAAAAGATATATTTAACAAAAACTTGTGATAATTAATAACGCTCGTATAAAAGACTACAATTTCAGAGTATACATCAAAAAATAGAAATAATTAAGGACCTTCTTTTAATAATTAAGGACTTTTCTAAAAAAAAAATTGTTTATCTCTTTTTTCTCTATACAAATTACAACATATTTTTGGTAAAAAATTCCAATTTCAATAAATAATTAAATAATATTGATGAACAAAGTTTCAATTTTCCAAATAAAATTCTTTTTTATATTGTCTGGGGAACAGTGTATGTTCCCAGTGTCTGTGGAAACTAAAATATTACATCAAAACTTGTTCTTCGCTGTTTTACTGAATATTTTAAAAATCTTTTCTTTTTTTATATTATATTTTATATGGCAGCATAACCAAGGCAGTAGTTCCGCTTTTATAATGACAAAATTTAGTATCTCCAGTTGGATTTTATTATTTCCATTTTTGTTTTGTTAGATAATCTACCAAACAAAGAAGCATATTTTCTTATGAATTGGAAAAGTAACAATAGTTTGCAAATTGAAAATTTCAGAAAAAAAGTTAAATAAAAAAATTACATTTTCACAAATTCGTTATTTACAAAGACTTAAATAATGAAATTGTCAAAATGCATTTTTTTAATGGGGTGATTTTTTTTTTCAATAGACTAAACGACCAGGTGTTAAAAATGTCCTTTAATAAAAAATGTTTGTCCTTCACAAATAGGAAAATAATGTTTTTTCTTGTATATAAATCAAATATAAATAATAATTATTTTTTTATTGCAAGTAGGAAAATTTATATTTACATTTAAAAATATTCTGCGTTTAATAGAATCTATTAGAATCAAGAAAATAAAATAAATTTTACGAATATTTTCTTTAAAGAAAATTTAATTTTAATTTTATTTAATGGACTACAATATAATTTAACAAATATGCAATTTGTTAAGCTTCTAAAATAATAAATTTTAATTATTAATCCGTCATAATAAAATTACTTAATTGATGACACTATATTCTGATTTAGAACAATTTAAATTCCTTCAAGAATTGCTGTAATAACAACAATTTTATATTTTATGTTAAATATTGATAAGCGATTTAGTTACTTGCACCAGTCCAAACTAACGGATAATCAAGGATTGTAAATTCGCTGATTATAATATTAAAAGCGTTAAAGAAATTCCAAAACTTTAGTGTTCTTTTTGATAACAATTATCGTTTAAACAGCATTAAGACTCGATTATTAATAAAGCATGTGATAAAATCCTAAAATATTTTATTCACTTCTCTTCTTCGTCCAATCCTAGAATATGCTAGCCAAATGTTCCATTTCATCGTCTTCTTCACCGAACTAGTCAAGTTCATTTAGTACTAGATATTCAGATAAATGAACACTTCCTTGACCTTGACTTGTAAATGAAATCTCCTCACCTTCTTCAAAATTAATGCTACTTTTTCAATGTAACATAAAATATAATTAGTTTTATCTGAAATTAAAATAATTTGAACAGAACCTACCGGGGAGGAGGTTATATCTAATGCAGCATGTGAAAAATGGAAATATTTCTTAATTGTTTCCTCTTCGCTTTCAAAATTAAATCCCAAAACATTTTTTACTTTTGGAATGATTACTACGAAAATATGATTGAACCATATATAAAATGTTGATTCCTGTAAGCTAAAGGTACTAACAAAAATCCACAGAAAAAAAAAAGTTATTAATCTTCCAGTTTAAAATAATGAATTAATAACGAAATTCCGGCCGGGCAAAAAATTTGCTTCAGCTTATATTGCGTTGCATCTCAACGAATTAATAAAAGTTTGGTTAGATGTATAGTTAATACTGCATTATAATCGTACTAATTATTAGAAATATGCACCTTTAAACTGAACGTTGATGGCTGCCAATCAATATAAAGATTTTGTTAAACTTTCGTTAACAAAACTCCAACTTAAGAAGATGATTTTCTTTTAAATGTTAAAAATATTTAATTAAATTAATTTAGACTTGTAAACAGTCGTTTTTCAAACTTGAACAAGGATGAAGGATATGTGCTAGTAAAGAATTAAATTTGGCTCACTTGAAGTACAATATTTAAAATTACATAAATCCAATACATGATACGACCTATTTTTTACCTACATATCCAAAAAACTTTAGTGGCTTGGTCCGTTTGCTGCTTAAATGAATAATTCAAATTCAGCTTTTATCTAATATTAGATCTAGAAACTTCACTCTTTCTAACATTGTTATTCTTGTTATTTATTATTTAAACAGCGCGATATTCTTCTTCTTAAAAGTTGAATCTCTTCTTTTTCCCGGTTAGATAAAAGAACGTTCCTTGCATTCTAATCGGTTACAATATGCAGTGCACTTTTCATAAGTTCGTTGAGAGTTGTTTCATATTAACCAGCAGCTAAATATTACCAGGTCATCTGCGTAAGAGAAATGAATTAAATTTTGGCTCACTTGTAATTCCAATTATTATAAAGTACAATAGCCAAAATTAGAAAATTCTGTTTTATTTTTATTATGATTGTCTTCCCCCCAAAAATTCCACCCCACAAATTTCTATTTTGTAAATCAGTTCTAATAAAAAAAAATTTGAAGACACAAAAAATATTTGAAATTCTTAAGTAAACACAATATTTTATTATAAAAAGAAAATGTTTGAATTTATACTTTTTATCATAAAAAAGTTATAAGAAAATATAAAAATTCGATTTTTTTTATATCAATGATATTTAACAGTTCAAGTGCTTGTTCACCTTTTTTTATATAAATATTTACATTTTTTATTTTGTTATATATTATAAAAGGACATTCGGGAAAAATCATTGGAAATTTTTCCTTTTTTTTTAATTTATTTGTTAGCACAATTGTAAATGTAAACTATACTAAAATCCGTCGTAATTCTGGGGTAAACAAATTGTAAAACAAAATATTATTGTTATTTATTTTTTATTTTTAATGGTAAACTCATAAAAAAACAAATCTAAATGTATCCAGCCGCCAGATTTTAAATCATTGAAAACATAAAATTATGCTGGTATTATCACCGGGGGTAGGTGCGGTTTATATTTTATCATCCCTTATGTTTAATTTGTTTTTGTATTGTATATTTTGTACTTGTACATATTTGGTTTTCCGAAGATTTAATGAGATTTAGTAATAAAAAATGAAAATTTTGTAATTGTAAATTTTTTATTTATTTTGTTTACATATTTGACGTTTTATGTTTGTAAATATTTTTTATTTTTTATTTTAATTTTTCATTTATAAAAGAATAGAATTATTTTACAGGACCGGTACAAAATTAGAAAAAATCAATAAAATTTATTAATTTTTAATACAAGTTTAATAAAGTTCAATATTTTCAAATAGATTTATTTATATTATTCTTAATGGAAAGTAAATTACTGGTATTGGTATATCATTTTCAGATTAAAGTAAAGTTGAGTTCAATTTAGTTTCGATTCGACTGGTTAAGTAGACTGAACACATAGCTATCGATTACAATTGATCAATTTGACTGTTTGAAATTTGGTATTATTTTTTTTTCTGGTGTTCCTGTAATTTTTATTATCCGGATAATTTATAATATCCTCCATAAAATTTTCATGTGTTATCACAATTTTTTTTTAAATGTCAAATTTCATTTCTCCTGTATTTTTTTTCAATTTGGATTCACAAAATTCTAATGGTTCCAAACTCTTTCGATTCGATTCGTTCCTATTCGCACCTATGTGTCCACTCAATCGATTTCCCATACAAAATATATGAAGATATCAAATTTGAACTTTACTGAACGAATCGAAACTGAACTGATCGAAACTATTTAGCCCATATTAAATTTACACTACATTTTCCTAATTTTCCTAATTCAATACATACTTACCTTAAAGTAGGTACATAAGTCTACATATATAGGCTTGAAAGTTCTTACGTGCAAAACTAGCCTGAAAAGTCTCCAAAGAAAATTTTCAATATTGAGGTTGTTTATTAGTGAATTTGTATTAGCCGCAATGCATTTTAAATGTACGGTTTACAATTTTAATGTAATTATATTAGATAGATTCATTTTTACTGAGTTGTAGAATTGAACCTATTCATCGTTACTCCAAGTTACTATTGACCTTCTAGTTACTTCTAGATTCCTCCCAACTCAATTTAAGTAAAATAAAGAAAATAAAAAGAACAAGAAATTATGTTCATTAAAATACTTCTACTGAACCTCTTTCTACCCAATGTAAACTTAGTAAAAGTTGCTTTCTGGACAAACAATAACAGAAATAAATAAGGTAGCTATTTATTCTTGGCTCAGCCAGTAATATTTGAACCTAATTTGATTTCGTAAACAGTATTCGATTTTTTCAATTCAAAGTTAAATTTTTTTTTATTTCGCAGTTACGCAGTAATTAATAATTTAGCAAAAATATCCTTGCAAAAAAAAAAAAAAATTAATTGGTACTTTTTTTTATGAAACCCTTTAATAAAAAAATAAATATATTGTGTTGAAGCCACGCACTGCTGTTTTCTAGCTGTGTAATTAATGAATCAGCTACAAAATTTATATGTACAAAAAAAAAAAATCGTGACCTTGTTTAAAAAATAATTTTTCCTTGAAATAAATATCATTTTTTTTTATCTTTCAATTCTTAGTTTCCGAAGAATCTGCCACAAATCATTCTTTAAAATGTCGCCCGAAAATTTTCCAATACATTTTATTCAAATATAATTGCAAAAAAAATATTTCTTTTTTGGGCTAAATGTCGAGATTATGTTTTAATTAGATGGATTTTTTAAGATTAAAATGCTTTCCATATCCAAAGAAATCATAGAACCAAAATTATTAAACGTAAAACTTTTTAATTCCAAAAACTAATAAAACGAAAATTTCATTCATTTTTCATAACGATACAATTTCTGGGAAATTTAAATTTAAAAAAAAAATGTAGACTAAAAAAATATAAATTTTGTGATTAAATGACGACACCATCAATATTGAGAAAATGGTGTAGTGTAGGCTAAGGAACCGAAGAAAATCTACATCAGAGTTTTTGGTTAACAGAAGATTTTTTAAATTAAATTTGGTTTTTTAGTTAATAAAAATTGACGGATTTTTTCCCTGAATCGTCGACAAAATATGATTTGACTAAGTTACTATACAAAATATAAACTTGACTAGGAAACTCTTAACAAACTAAGATGAATTTATGATAATTTTATGTTAAGAAAGAATTTATTTGATTAAATATATAATTAATAATTTTAAAAAGTATATATTTATATCAAACAACGTCAATTAATAAAGTTTTTATATGTATTACGTATTTGTATCTAATTTTTCGTAACGCTCTATTCTATAGATACAAACATTATCTTGTATCTTTTTAATTTTAAATTTAATAATTTTACAGGAATTTTTTTTGTAGAAATATAATTAAGTAAAAGTTTAATAATATTTGGTTAAAAAAAAATTAGTTTTATGAATTATATTGGAGTGCCTAAAAAGTGCCAAAATTTTATAGCATAATTAGCGTAATTTTAAAAGTATAGTAAATAAAAAATATACTAAATATATGAAAAAATAATAATTTTAAAATTTTATCAATTTTATCAAATTTAATATATAAACGAACAAGTAAAATAAATTGAACACCTTGTAATAAAGTAAAATTGAAAAAAAATATTAATTAACCCGAAAATATTTGAGAATTTTGTTATATGGAAAATGGAAAATTTTCCTTTGCATGCACAGAAAACGGAAGTACGCATTCAAATATTATCAATAACAGAAAAGCTATAAATTAAAGGACTAAGAGTAAAAGAGAAAGCTCAAATAAATAAATAGTCTTTTCATGTTGTGGAATGTGGAATATGTAATATTAAGAGAAGGACACACCGAAAGAGTAACTGAGTGTTGTTGTGGAATGTATTTTCCTTTAAGAGATAATTTTTGGATTAAATATTCATTTTATATTACTTAATGGAAGGGAAGGACGAAGGACTAAGAGGTAAAAGCATGTGACATGTGGAATGTGTGTCATAAATCAAA
This sequence comes from Rhamphomyia laevipes, assembly GCA_963920725.1. Classification (NCBI taxonomy): domain Eukaryota; kingdom Metazoa; phylum Arthropoda; class Insecta; order Diptera; family Empididae; genus Rhamphomyia; species Rhamphomyia laevipes. The sequence continues at coordinate 45,195,187 of OY987257.1, read as the reverse complement.
TTGAAACCACCATAAAATTGTGCAGAATTATTTTTTTTCAATTAAGTATTAAATATATTCAGAACAAAAATCCGGGGAACCTTGTAAATAGAAATATGTCAAAGGATTATGAAATTGTAGATATTTAGTAGCTTCTAACATTTTACAATATTATATAATTTACATTCACAGTAGGTTAGGTAGTTAGTTAATATTATGTGACTGCAAAACCGTCTGGGTACAATTTTCATGAAAAACTAATTCTAAGTAAATATTGAGGGGGCTATCTATCTATAGTAAATCGAATGATTTCGTAATTGTAACAAACTTGAGGTTTACAATATAAATTATTCTTGTAATGTATATAAATTACCCAGGAATAATAAATATAAAAAATGCTTTGATAGAAAATCAAAATAATTTCCTCAAATTAACAGACCAATTTATATTATTTAACACGTTTTATCACATCGCAATTTTTACTCATTTCAAATCCATGAAAATTATATACAAAATAACAAAATTACCAAAATTTTTACACCCTAACATTATAATAAAAAATCGATTAGAACCGGAAACCCTAAAATTTTCGTATATAATTTTAACTTGAAAAATATTTTTTTTTTTATTTTTATAAAAAAATATAAAAAACAATTTGCAAAACATAAAAAATATTAACTGAAGACTACAAATAAATGTGTTTTTTTTTATAATTTTATTTTATTTATGAAAACTCATTTTTAAGAATCCGTGATTACGTACGTGTTACAAGATTTCAATCTTGAATATACTAAGAATAAATAAGATAAACTTAAGAGATCTAGAAATGTTTCGTATATGGTGAAGAAAAATTGAATCGTAAATGTAAAAACGTGACACTATAGTAGTTTAAATTGCTTTTAACGTAACCATAAATTGAACATTTTTTTATGCTCCCATTCATAGTACAAAAAAAAAAATTGTAAATAAATTTTTTTAATAAAATGCACTAAAAAGTTGAAAATACTTTTTTAGTTCAAAATTTTGAAAAATATTTTATGATTAAATAAAAAATTGAATAACTGTGATCCAAGAAAATCTTTAACTGCTCTTAATTGAGCCTTTTGACCTTCTCAAAGATGTTTCGTGACATTTTATTGATATTACGACCTACTAATTTTATATATACATTCCGAAATTACTTTATATAGTGAATAAACATTTCATTGCAACAACGAAATGGTTTTTATATAGTGATACATTTGTTGTCACCAAATGCTCTTAACTGCTGTCTTAATTTACTTACTGATTTTAAACCGATTCAACTTAGAGTAACATCGATGCCCCAGGACACAATGCATTACAGCAGCATAGCACACCCAAATTACCAATATGCGTATTTTACTATTACTTATCCAGGTGGTGAGTTTATACAAGATCCAATAATATATATAGCTTTAAATTTGATAGGGGTACCTTAAAAGATTTATTTAAATTATTTTTTATTTAACACTGCAAAATGAACCAGAATCAATCAATATCCACTGAATGAAGCTCATTTGTTGATCTAATTTCATCCAAAGAAAATATTCAGAAATAGTCGTTTCATTTTGGAGGCACTAATTGGCTGTCTATGTACGTTCTACGGTTTAATCTAGGTAAACAGGAAATAGTTCCCTGTTCAACTATTTAAAATACATAATTATTTTAAATTTTTGTTTTCTATATCTTATAGATATTATATGCTAAATAGATAAATAGCCAATTAAAATATATAAAAATTTATATTATTTATATTTTACAGAAAATAATATGTTAAAAAGTTATCTAATTAAAAATAATCATGAAAAATTATGTAAAGTTAGTTTTCGTATAAAATATTTTTATTGTTACAAAAATTAAATATATTTTAAATGTAATTAAATATTTAAATATATAATTTTAATAATAACAAATTTATTATCCCTTAGATTTATAACTAATTAGTAGAAAATTTTACTATAAAATATGGACAGAAAAACAATATTAAAATTTCATTTTGTTATAACTTTCTAAATTTTTAAGTAAGTAGAGCAAACTAAATTAAATTAACTAAAAAATAAGTTCATTAAATAAATTTGTAATAAATTTTATTTTTGATCATAAATTTTGTTCTATAATAGAAAATTTGTCGATAATCCAAAATTTTCTAAATAATTTCAAAATTTCATTCCTTCTTTCTACTAATAATAATTATACATTCCAAATAATAATAAATTAATTTTGTATACTGCATAATTAGCAAAATTGTAATTTGAAAATGCCAGTAACCAAATTTACGACGGTGTCCTAATAATAATTAAATTTAATAATAATTATATTCATTAAAATGTGATAAAATAATTAAATTTAAAACTAAAGGTAATAATTAAATTCAATAAAATAACTATTAATTAATTGTAACAACACGTCGTAAATAACCAGCATAAATAGCATAATAAATAATCTGTAGCTCAATTTTGTCACTTAACAACGAGATGTAAAAAATATACCTAAATCTGTCATCCAGTCGTGAAATCTTCGCGGATTTCTTCAGTATTTTATCCATTTTCATTCATCCCTTACTTTAATTGTCTGAATAAATAAATTACGAGAATAATTAATTGATATTTTCAAAATAATTTTAAATTATTTATAAATAAGAATTGGAAAATATAAATTAATATATAATTAAATCTTTTTTTTAAATTATATAGATAGACGTCATTAATTTGGCATTGCTCTCGGTAACATTAAATATGTACACGTTTTCATATATCAATTTCAAAAGCAAAAAAATTTCAATTTTCTTAGTAACGTATCGACGACGTAAAGTCAATATAACTTGAATAAATCTTTTGTAGTATCATTTATTTTACTGATGAGCAAATAGGAAATCATTGAAAATGGAAAATAATGTAAATTTTTCATTGATCTTATATTGAAGAATTTATTTATTTGGCATGTGTACATTAAGTAGAAATAAAGCAGATTTTTAACGAATTCTGCTTGACATAATAAAAATTACAGGTTACACTCTTTTAATACTGTACTGATAAAACGCGATTTTTGTAGACCGCGTACAAAATGTAGAAACATTTTTTACAAATATATATTCGTAAGGCCATTGATTGCATCATTGCAGTAGCCTTAAGAATAATTCAAAAAAATAATTTACAATTGGACAGAATAACTATTTAGAATCTAGATGATTCTGAATAGCACGCAATCCTTAAAACTTCATTCAGACAACTCGACGAATACTCAAGATGCATTATATACGCATATCTGAACCTAACCTTTAAAATTTCTAAATTTCATTCCAATTACCATTTTCAATAATACAACAAATTTTGGAACGTAACCTTAATTTATGTATGTAATTTTAAAGGAAAATTTCTACAGAGTCTAAGTTCGGTGTTATATAAGAGGGTCACCTGTATTTACACAATCATTTAAAGAAAATCTGTAATAGGAATTCAATATTTAAATGATTGCAATCAGTTGTGATTAATAAATATTGAAATTGATTTAAAATCAAATTTTAATTGCAGTTTAGCTTAAAATTTTGTAATTTAATTCTGAAAACCGAAAAATTATGATATATAATTACGAATTAGCCCACAACGTTGTGTTCTAGCTTGGTTCTGTTTGTTCAGAATATCAAAAAGTCCGCATTATATTTAAAAAGAATTACTGAGATCCACATCTGAAATTATAAGTATACTTCATTCTAAATTTGTAACGCTGTTTTTAAACGACGCTGTAGGTCTTTGAATATTTTCAAATTATATAAATTAAATATAATTTTCACATATTTTAAATAATTTTAAAATATCAGTATTACAAATAAATATTCAAGTTTTCCGTTCAAATTTATTTAAATATATATACATAAAATGTATTGTAATTTTATTATTTAAGAAACAACCTCAAGATTATATTGTGCAATATGTAATAATCCTAAACAAAATGTTTAGATATTATAAATAATCTAATTATACATATATAAAATACAAAATTCGCTTCGTAAATTTAATTGGATTTTGGTTTTTATTACCATATATTGAAAATAATGAAATTTAGAATTGAACATTGTAAAATTACTAATAGCAATAATTAGCAATCTTGTCTCGCATCAGTTAACTATTAATTTATCATAATTTATCATGGTTTATATATTAACATATTATATAATTAAATATTTTAGTAATATAGAAATTAAGTATAGTAGAGAGAAAATTAAATTGAATTATTTGCCAATTAAGTTTAATGCAGCGAAAATGTTACCGGTAAATTGTCTCAATTATACTTAAAATAGTGAAATGATTTGAAAAAGGAAACTAGGTTAATTTATATTATGGAAGGATAAAAATATCATAAAAATGAAAATACATGTAGTTATCATAGTTGAAAATAAAAACGGAAAAATGGAACATTTATCTGAACCTCTTTTTTTAGCCCAAACTTAACCTTATACAAAAATATAACCATGTATAAAACATGGCCGCCGTACGAACAGAGGTAAACGAGAAAACATTATAAAAGTAAACCCGCAATGGCATAACAAGCAATGTAGACAGGGCACTAGCCAATTTGATATTTACATTCAATCAATCATGGTGTAGCTGTAAGATAACGCATGAAAAAGAGACAAAAACACATTTTATCTGCAAGTGTACAGCGCTGATCACGGCCAGATTATGCTCTTTATCGCAATGTTTTCAATGACCAAAATATCCCACGCATACGGTACGTTTCTTGAACACATGAAGTGGATATAGGAGGCCTCCAATAACTTCGGAATCACACCAAGCTTAAAGGAGAGTGACTGGTAACAAAATTGTGTCTAGGCGCTAATAGGAGTCTATTAAGCATGTTAAAGTGGCTTTAACCAGCTAAACATCATAGTTTAAATAAACGCTCAAAGAACGTTCAACCAGGTTCCCAGGTAAGTAGTGTTGGCTGGAAAATAGGACATGAGCAATATCCAAAATATATTAGTTCCCATTGTTTTCAGTTCAACATTTTTCTCATTAGCGCATCTCAATGAGAAATGTATTTTTCTTCGTTACAATAAACAATTTAAGAATTATGTATAAGAGTAAAGCAAAGTTGTTAAATAATGCATTAAAAAATTAATGCAGTATTATATTACATACTTATACTAATTCAAGTTTTCAATGCATTAATTTTTTACAAGTAATTTTTACTGAAAAATTTCAAGTACGAAATTACCAGCTAATACTGCAGTAATGTATTACTTATGTAATACATTGCTAAAAGTAAGCATTGCTTTACTACATTCCAGTAATTATTTAAGTACTTATTAGTACTTCAAAATACTTATTTAAAGTGCATAGTAATGTAAAAAATCCTTCAAATTAATTACAGAATTAATAACTAGTACTGGAGTAATGAAGTTGATATGCATTACCAAAATAATACATTATTTAACAACTCTGGAGTATAGTCAGATTGTTTAATAGATAGGAATGTCAAGATTCAGTTAATTGTAAAAGACATATTATAGATTTGTTTGTGAATGGTCTCATCACATTTAAAATAACAATTCTAATATAAAATTAGCTGTTTACTTTCTTTTTATTAGCAAATCTATTTAGCATGCATTGAAATTTCAATTTTTTACTTTTTCTATCCAGATACAATAAAATAAAAATCTAAAAATGAATTTATCCAATAATGGAAAAAAAAAATTTTAGTTAGCTTTAGTTATTGTTAATGCTAACTAAAAACTAAAGTTAGCGTGTTTCCTCTGGTTTTTGTTTATCATATATTTAAGGAATACGAAAAAAAATCTATTATAAAAATTCAAAAGAACTCACCAAAAATTTTCAATTTCAACTTGTGTATTTTATTTGTCATTTTATTCAAAATTTAAGAATATTATGTAGCTGTGATATTGCAACATAAAAACTAGAGACGACAAAGTTATTTCATATAAAAACTATAGTGACGCTGACGAGTTGGTATTATTATAAAAATAACAGTAACAAAGTATTCATAAAATCAAAAATATTTAAAATAAAATATATAAATGTATTAGCTATGTATAAATTGAACAAACTCATTATGCAAAAAATCACCCCTACAACATTAATTCAGTTAATTATTATTCACATTCCACTAAAAAGTGTTAAGTTTCTTAGTATATATAAGTAAATTAATTTATAGAATAATATGGCAATGGCAAATATTTATTCCAAAATTTCAAATAATAACGATTGGTAAATATTTATAGCTATATAAGTACCAAATATATTTTACAAAATTAGACACAACTGCTTAATAGAAGCAGTAAAACATAGCAGCGGAAATAAGTAAAAAAAAATCAACCTATTTGTAAATTGTCATTTAAATTTGGTAATAATTAAAGCATTGAGCATTAAACTTATGAAATATAATTGGGTATTTAAACATGAACGCACTGAATTACCAACTTCAAATTTTACAGGCACCAAAATACATAAAGAAATGTGAGATAAATTTAATTTACATCAGATAATAATAATTACTATTTGCCTACTGATGCTACTGACTACTGAAACTACTGACCTCTGCCTGTGTTCCCTATGGACCTGTGTACCAAATTTCCATAATTATTTCGTAGAACAAAAAAAAAAAACAAAGCTGTCCACATCAACGGGATATTCTAAGATAGATCCACTGAAAGTACCAAACAATCTTGTTGAAGCATGAAGAATGGATACCAGTTTGCCAAATTTTATAAAAATTTAACGAGAGTTTCTAGGGGATATTGCTACCCACATTAACATTTTGTGTCGTGTACATTGCGTTTTGTGGACTCACCGACCTGGAAAACGGTCAAGAAAATAAATTTCAGCGAAATTAGTTTTCTTTTTAGGTTCAAAGTCATTTGAACATTCTAAAAACACAATAAAAACCCAAAGAACTTAAATAAACAAATTACCATCGGCATCGGTGTACAATTTTCAACCATTTTGATGATTTCTGTTTAAAATTTATAACAACTTTTAACATTTTTCCTAATTATTTAGTGAAAAAAAATCTTACAAAATTTTTAATTTACTACCAACAAACTCAGTGTTTTCTAAAATCATACTTTTAAGAAACGTAAAGGAAATGAAAAAAATAGAAATAATTTAAAAATTGCAATTCATTTGAATTGCATTTACACCACCCAGGAAAAACAAACATTTTTTCAATAGAAAATTTTGTTGTTTTTCTTTATTTTTCCTCCTATATTATAGTGTAGTTCCCATTTACCCCTTAGAAGAAAATGAAAAATAAGAAGTTATAAGTATGTATACGTAAAAGACATTTTAATATCAGCCAAAAGAAATAGAACTATTATAAGTATATAGAATAAATAAATTATATTTTAACAAAATAAATGTGAATCTCTTGGACAATTTATATTATATTTTCTGTACAAGTAGAAATAATATAATTTTTTTTTACTTGTTCCAGGACTGATGAAATCGAGGGCAAAATAAGAAGCGTTGTTATTATAAGTATAAAGAGATTGTAAATCCCTGTATAGTAAAAAATAAGTAAATATTTACTCTTACAGTCTCTTACTACACTAAATTGCATCCATTTTGGCCTTTAAGTGTTTGGAATAAATAAAATTTGTTTGCATCTTATTGCTATATATTTTATGCAATAGATTTTAAAATGGCTTGAGAGAAAGATTCAATTGTTAAAAATATAAATTGAAAATGGATTGGTTTTACTTTATATTTTATTAGGTAGAAATTTAATGTTTTTATTATATATTCTTTTGTTAAAGGTTTATAAATCTAAAAAAAATAGAAAAACATTTAAAGATAATAAAAATATATTTGAAATGCAGTTTTACAAATAGCAATTTTATATTTAAAATATTTTTAGATGAATTCTAATATATTATTAAAATTATAATATATTGATCGACTAGGTTCTGAGAGGTCTACATTTATTGCCGCCTCATAAAAAAAAATTATCAAAATGCAAAAGATTTTATGCCCCGCGATTATAAAGGATGGACAAATGCTTCTCTTACGATTACCTCAAACATGTTGCCCACAGAGAAGTTTGCAAAAATATCTATTAACTTTACCATTTTCCATCAGTGCAACAAAAAAGATTTCAGAAATTTGGTAGTTTCTTTCTATAGAAAACCTCGAGGAAGCGGGTGAGATAAAGCCGTCCAAGATGATATCATTCGTTAAAGAAGTGGAATTGGTCGATAGTGTTCGACTGGAGTGTATAACGGGCTCATTTTTCTGTGGCCTATGTGCGTCTGGTATCATATTTCCCACTCCTTTATAACTAACCAACCAACTTGACCAGAATTATAAGTAAACAATAAAATCTTGCATAAACTTGGCAACGCTCTAAAAATTTTCCAAACTTACTTTTATAAATATGACACTTTTATAAATATGACACTTTTGAATAATTTAAATACGTTTTTGCGTTGTAAGGATAAAAAAGATAAAAAAAAAATACAAATTACTTAAATTTCTAATGCCCTCCCCAAAAATTTATTCTTAGATCTGATGAATTTGCTATTTTACATATTGAATATAAAAATGTGAAATCCTTAAAATTTAATTATTTAACAATATTTTTATCACTACCAGCAGAACTCCTGTTAATACAACCTTAAGAGCACAAAATCTACTATTGGCCTCCACGGTCGCCTGATTTAACTGCTCCGGACTTCTTTTTGTGGGGATATCTAAAAAGCAAGGCTTATGCAAACAAACCAGAAACGCTTGAGCAACTCAAACAAAATATTCGTGATGAAATTAATGAAATACCGCGTGAAATGTGTGAGAATGTAATGAAAAATGTGCTCAAAAGGGCTCGCATTTGTGAGGCTAACAGAGGCGGACATTTATCTGATATTGTATTCCATACATAATTGCCGACATTAAATAAAACATTTATCAATATAAGATCCATTCTCTTTCATTTAATCAAAAATTATAAACAAACAAAGTAGTATACCTTCCCGGTGGACACCCTGTACTTTTAACAATATTTCCTAGAAGATTTTCGACAAGAAAGCATTTTCTTATTTCAAATTTAGATAAATGTTAATGTAGCGAACAGATTTTTATTTTTAATGCTGTAATATAACAAAAAGTATATTATAATAATTTATATTTCTGTAAATAAAAAAGCTTAAATATTTTTATTCTATTATTCTTTCGACCGCCATTAATTTTTCACAAAAAGAAAGAAACGAAAAACAGCAAAAAATTTCATTTTGTTTCATGTGAAGGGAAATTGTGAAATTGTTCGTTTTAAGATATTAAATAAGAAATTGAAATTTATTGAAACATTGAAATATGTAATTTTAAACCACATCACGACGAAAGCACGAAACAGAATATTTCATACTTCTTGTTAACTTTCGAAATAAAAATTATGGATTTTTATAATTATTGTTTTGCATATATCTTAATATTAAAAAGATTTTAATCCATAAATGTTTCATTAACATACAATTACAACAAATAGAATCATTTTTTTAAAAAAATTCTTCAGAATTTCTTTTAAAAATCTTAAACCCGATTTCACAGTGAGAGCTTAAGCATTTGCCAGAGCTGAAACTTCGGTTTAACTTATTTTCTAGTTTCTCAGTGTGGAAGTTTACAGATATAATTCTTTCCTTAAAGTAGAAAATATATTCAAATAAAAGAAAGAAATATTCACAAATTCCAATGTTACATTTATTTTTTTCGTCTTCATTCACAATACCAATATTTTCAATTATCATTCACAATAATTCGAATTTTTTTGTTTAGCCAAGCTTAGTGCAAATTGTGATTGAGAAATAAAGTAAGATTAAGTTGCAGGTTTAACGTTTAAGCTTTACACAATCGGTTGAGTTAACCTTGATCTTAATATTTCACTGTGAAATCGGCCATCAATGTTATATAAATGTTCATTTTTAGTTGATCTGATATTTTTTATGGGCAATATTTCATTATTAGAGTTTTGATAATCGGTTTTTGATAAAGATTTTTATCATCTTATTTTTATTTATCGTTTTTTATTTTTCTATTTCCTGCTTAGTTGACAATATTTAACATTATTTTTATATTTATATATTTTTCTTTATTTATATTATTAATAATGTGATTTATTTTAGCATTATTGACTTAACAATTAATCAATAAGATTAATGATTTTTCAATTGGTTCTTTGAAATTGATGTGTTACGAGCGACAATGATGTTGATTATTATAAATATATTATCCATTAGGGCCTTAGAAATAGTTAAGAAAAATTTAATCATAGGAATTAAGGATATTACGGAAGGTACATAAATAAATTCATAATTAGATTAGTTCTATAATCGTATCAATTTCAATAATAACTAAAATTTGTTAAATCAAGAAAACTTATTAATTAGGTAAAATAAGACCATGTGAAATAATGCCATATTTACTTTCACTTATTGTCTTATGATGTGTACTCTTAATTTGTGACTTTATTTCGCATTCAAAAAATTAGAAAGGCAAACAATATCTTAATTTTTTTTTTTTAATTCAATTAAGTAACAGGAATAACAAATTCCTCTGATAATTTATAAATGAATTATAGTTTAGCAAATGAATATAGTGATTCGGAGAAAGATGGATCGTCATTATTGCTTCGAAAATTCTTATACACGGAGTGAAACCGCGGGTAATCCGTAGCCAAGCAATCATTTTAAGTTATGTTTTAATTGTTTTGAACTTATCACTAATAAACATATAAAACAAAAATTCTTTGTCCAATTACAGGCAAAATGCGCAGAATAATTTTAAGAATTGTTGCTTTAAATTATGATATTACAATTACAAATATGAATTATATTGTTGTAATGGAACTACATCCAAAATAGAGCCATAGTATCCTCAAAGTTTATTGAATTTAATTAAAATATTATGTAAAAACATCATAAATTTATGATTTATGATATTTTTTTACAAAATATGATTTATGAAATATATTTTACTTTAAATCCTGAATAATATTTTCGATTCTTTTTACTATTACCAAATAAAGTGACTTAATAAAAATGTTGTTGATATTTATTTTGTTCGTGAACTATATTTTATGGCCTTATTCCCTTTCCCTTTCCGAAAATGAAATAATGCTATGTGGCGTTATTTCTAATGACCTTATTTGACGGCACCATAAATAATATATGCAAAATTTCAATCTTTGTGATATATATTACAACATTTTTTACAAATTTATTTTAATTAGAAAGCTTTTAAAATATTTATTCCAACTATTGATACTTTAACTCTGTAACAAAAGTTTAGACAACAATTTGTTTTATATTATTTATGTAAAATATAGAAAAATAAATCTAACTAAATTGATCTAAATTCTAAAATGAAAATAGGTTACGATTTGTTTCAAATTTCTATATGTAATTTATTAAAGACGTTTTATTTCAGCATAAAAAATGAGAACATTTTATAGAACAAGTATTTGTCTTGATAGTTTTCAAGTATAAATTGTATAAATAATTTAATAGAAATGTGATTAATAAATTCGGTTTGTAGTGTTTATCTGTCTGTCTATATTTCATTTAAAAAAAATTGTATATTGAACATTTAAACCATTTTTAGATGCTTTTTGATTCTTTTATCAGTCATTTTCGTTCGTATAATTAAGTTTTTATTTTGTAGGTATTTCTAATTAAACTTTCGGCAACAAAAATGGCAACCTAAATCTAATATATTTGAAAAGTTTGGTTGAAATATTCTGTTTACAAATCCTTAAAATATATTTCCCTAAAAATCTTTTTAACTCTATAGAAGAAGTTATGACCTAATTATTTGCCGAAGAATCATCATCCGTATATGTCTGATAATCTAAAAACACATGGTTACATTAATTATATATATAGTAAACACATACAGAAATTTGAGAGGTTGCCAACTAAAAATAAAGATTTTACTTCCATTTTATTACGTGTACTATAGAAGAAAACAGTTTTTATTATAAAATTTTAGTTGTTTCTGTATGTCGTCGATTTTTTACTTTCACAATTGTTTTATTTATGTTTTACCAAACTTCAGAAATAAAAGCATTTATATTTACGGAAGCTGTTTAAAAGAAATCAAAAATAACAAAAACTAGGAAGCATTTCGAGGAATTCATTGACTTTTAGAGTTTATATATTTTTTACGACGAAATTCTGATTTGCAGTTTCATCAGTTGTATAAAATTTAAAATATAAGTTTATGCAAAACTCAGAATGTTGATACTTCTTTTATTGATTTAAGGTTTTTCTGAAGTGTGTAAACTGATAGTTTTTTAGGGTTTCGTAGTTGTGATTGTCCCATTATTTATCTTTAAATTAAAATATTATAAATTTAAGAGGAATGAAAAATTGTGTTTCAGTTAGCAAAGACAATAATACTAACTAAAGTAAGTTAATTTGATTTTCTTATACCCCAGACACCGGTAAGCTCATTAAATGCTGCTATCATAACTTTCAACTCTGCCATTATTTTTATCCATATTATTAGAAAATGTTCAGATGAGCTTGTTTATATAGGACATCAGTAAAATATTACGCTACTCTGGGTTCCCAGGTCATAGCAATATCCTGAGTAACAAATAACGAATAGGCTGAGGAATTAACCAGAAGGCAACCATTATGGATGCATCAATGGCTGAACAGATGAACCATCTATCAACACGGTATATGTTCACATCCACCTGCTATCTTTGAAAAAATGGCAAAAAATGGAGGAAGAAAACATAACTCTTGTCCGAGAAAGGAAAATAACAACAACCTTCTTTAAGCTATCCCGCGAAATATATAGCCAGAATTATAGCATTGTCTACGTTACTTAGGCCCATAGGGGAACATACGGCAAACTTATAGGTATCCCGTATACGCAGTTGAGTCGTAGCTGCAAAAAACCGAGCACACTTCGAATGCATCAAGTACCCAGCGCTGCCCAGAGTAAAGTATTGTTCTCTTGGTATAACTACACACTAAAACATCTTATTTACAGGCTACGGAAGCGTTATGCTTTCCGTGATGCAAATTAGATGAACCTGTTGCGTTAATTGTCAAATAGTGGTCTAGTAACTTGTAACTTGCCGCACTTACAGTACTTTTCGATATTATTTTCTTCGCAACCAAATTAGAATTTAAAATAATGCTAGATTTTGAAATATTGAGTATAGGATTTAAGTATTGTATTAAATTTCAATTCGAAATAAATTTTAAAAATTAATTATTTTATTTTAATAGCAACATTACATAAAAACTTAACATTATCCAATAATAATTTTTTGTTGGATTTTTTAAGTTTAATTTTGCAAAATTCAATCTTGTAATCCAAATAGGATGAATTTTGATTTAATAATCAATTATTACAATTACAATTTATAAGTAAAGTTTTAAAAATAGTTCAAAAAATGTTTAATATTCCAAAATATTATTTTATTTTATTTTTATCAGTGGAAATTTCAATAATTGTAAAATGTATAAATTAATGGTTTATAAGTATATGCAATTTTATTTATAATATTTACTATACATATAATTAATTAATTATGTAAAAAAAATTATTTGAATTAAATTTCAGAATTTAATTCAATCAAAAGTTCATTTTACCTTGAAATTATATAAATTTTCATGGAAAATTTAATTTAAACAACCCATAAAAACGATGAACATCAAGAATATTATGCAATATAATAAAATGTAACTAACGCAATTTGGTAACGTTTAAGCTTTATTTACGTTGCACAAGGTGGTAATTATTATGCTAATAAATTATAAAAATAAAAATTATGCTTACATTTTTTCATTATCTCTCCTCACTTGAATTTCATATGTAATTATTAAAAAGTTTTTGCAGCATAAATTATTTATTTCAATTTTATTTATAAATATTTTGCATATGGTTTTTTATTTTACATATAGATAATTTTATCTGATGTATAATTAACCTAATTTAAAATAATATTTATATAGTGTTGCGTTTTTGAAAATTATCTGAAAATTTACAGGAGCATAAAAATCAAATAAATTAGATTTTTTTTGCCTGCTGTGTGGTTTTTTACAAAAGGATAACAAATTATTACTAATAAATTTTGTAAGGGAAACTTTTGGCTATATCTAGAAAGATCGTTATATTATATTTTATGCAAGAGGATGAACGTCAGTGATTTTCTTAACAACGATATAAAACCAACAAAAACTACAATTAGAAACTAAAAAAAAATATGTGTAGAAAATATTTGTTTAATCCAAAATTAAGTAAATTTAATAAAATGTTAAAAATATTGTTCTCTTGGTAGAATCAGAAACTAAAAGAACTCGTCTACTGGCTACGGAAACATTATGCTCTCCGGGTTGCCACGAGTTAGATCTAAATAACTCCAATTTATTTATTTTTATAGCGACGCTTTACGAATGTTAAGAGATATCCAGTGGTTACAATAGCTTTAATTGCAGTCTTGGACTGGTTATCCAAGACTCTACCAACTTAATCAACCAACCAGCTTGTATATGAAGATAGATTGCGTATAGGGATAATTTTAAATGTAACCTAATAAATTTTGTATTCAACGATTATGAAAACATCAAAGTATAAAATAGTCAGAAAATCCAAACTTTTAAATTCGTTATACGGAAACTATGGGAGAATCAATTAATAAGTAAAGTAAAAGTTTCTGCAAATCAGTAAATTTCTTAACAACGATAAAACCAACAAAAGTTGCAATGAGAAACTAAAAATATGTGTAGAAAATATTTGTTTAATCCAAAATTTAAAAAATTTAATTAAATGTTAAAAAAATTTCAAAATTATTAGAATAATTCTTACTTGATAATGATAAGAAAAAAAACTGATTCAAAATGGCTGAATAATATTTTCACAACAATTTCATATAAAATTATATATTTATATAATTTTTCACTATTTTTTAATATATGGAAATATATTTTTCTATAATTTACACTTTTTTTTTCATATTTTTTTATATCTAATTTTGTTTTTTCCAACCACAAAAACAAACACTAAAATTTTTCAATGCATTTTTTTATAACAATATTAAATCCACAAAAAACAGAGAAAATTTTAGATATTATAATAATTTTTATATAATTGAAAATTATTTAAAAACATTTATTTTATAAATTTATTAATGTTTTATAAAAATATTTTTTATAATTTTATTTATTACCACAATATCGAAGAACCGAAACGTCATTTCACCACCGGCAATTTAATATTAACTTTTAACCATGCTTTTAACTAAGAAAAAATTTGGCGCGAAGCGAATAAAATTGATAGCGAAATTGAAGCGAAAATTGACATTTTTTTAACTAAGCTTACGAAATTTCTATATAAAAATATCATTTTTAGGTTAAAAATAAATTAAAAAAAATTATTATAAATTAATTTTATTTAACTCTTAAAAATGATAAATCTGTAATCCATAATTCATTTAAAAATAAGAAAACTTTGTTAACGTTAACATTTAAATAACTTATAATAATTTTTCGATAATAAGCTACTTAATCAAAAAACTGTCGAAGTAATAAAAAAAACGTTCCTTTTTAGTACTACCAACACCAAGTATTAAAAGTGTAATTTAATAACCTAACCACTCTGAAGACAGAGGCAGATTTTAAATGATTAGCTCCGTAGACAAAAAATTAAATATTGTGTCCCCTTCTGAGAAAGCTCCATTTTTGTTTAAGCTTTAGAAGATATAATTTTTTTAATAGGCCGATTGCATTTTTTTTAATAGGCCGACTATAAATTAATGAGTCATACTTTATTTCTTTGACAAGATCGCTTGCAATTGCTAAGATAGCTAAATTAATCAATTTTATTTTGTTGTTATCATATTATATTACATATAAACAAAAAATATAGTTCGTTTAAGAGTCTCAGTTTTGAGGGCCCAAAAGATTTAAAATTGTGAAAGTTTACAATTTGACATAATTTAGTTTTAATTTTTATTCTAAATGTTTTATATTTATTTTTTTAGGCCCAGGCAATACCTTGGCTCATGCCGAACTCCTCAAATGCTGAGCCCAAGCTATCCGAGCCTGGGGCTTCGAGAAAGTCCACCTCTGATTAATTAGCTAAAATATATTTATTGAAATTTTTGTCTATTTCTAGTGTCATTTACCCAGATTTGTTTTTTTTTATTTATCCAATTTGATATTTATATATTTATTTTACCAGGTAAATAAATTAATATTTTATTCGCATATTATATACTAATACTGTAGACAAGTAATTAATTATTAAAAAAAATTATGGTAATTAAATATTCGTATTTAGTACTAGAATTAATTTTATTGAAAAACTGTAAACATGTATGAACCCGTCCTTCTAACTAAAACATTAAGTATATGTGTTTACATCGCGATAACTTCAATACAGATTGGATCAGTAAAGTACAAATGCACAAAATACTATACGAATGCGATTTAATTGATTGCAATCTGTAACTACCTTTTAAGAAAAGCGGTTACGAAACCATTTCTTCTTTTTCGTTACGCCATTAACGAACTGTAAACGTACCGTAAACGTTAATGTTAGAATAAGGCAAATAGAAAAAAAACCGAAGAGATTTGTGATTTGTGTGTATTGGTCGTATTGGTAATACGTCTAGAGCTCGCTAAAAATGGTGTAAAAATTTACTGCAAAAACTGGTGGGTTTATGTACCACCATTTTCGTTATGAATATTACATAAGCAAACAATATGTGTTTTTGTGAATGTGTAGGTGAAAATGCGGTTCAAAAGCGGTTCTATTTGAGTTCGTAAAAAGTGAATTCGTATTTTGCTTAAAGGGTGTGTTCAGTCTACTTAACCAGCCAAATCGAATCGAAACTAAACCCATGGGTACTACCTAGTACTATGTAGCCCACCCTTTATAATTACAATATAATTTGAAATGAGATATATTTGGAAAAGGTTAGTGGAAAGAAGAAAATATTATATTTAATTATTTAATATTATTGGTTTCATTTTTCTTTTCTTTTTCTATCAAATATATTTTGATTATTCAGTTTCAAGACCCGATATATTTGATGGATATACAAAGTTTTGAAAAGTGAAGTTCAAAACTTACTATATCGAAATTTAAATATGATCTAAATGATTTTAAGATCTAAATGAAAAACGCATTCTCGTTGTATCACAAAACAAGAACTTTAACTATCTCTCAGAAAAGATATGGAGAAATTACCAAATCTTTAACTTCTTCTATTAAGATAGGATAAGTATTTGGCGTTTTATGCAAAATCACTTAAAATGGATATATCACACTTTGATTTTGATAGGATTGCATGATATTGAAAACTTAATTATTTTAATATTAGTTTTTGTAATTGATTGCTTTTGAAAGTTAATTTTAGGATAACTGAAAAAATTAAATATATAATTTCACAAATTATGAATTGGTTGTTATGTATACATACTACTACCAGAAATTATATTTATTTTATCAAATCTTTAATTAATTAAAATAATATTAAAGCAACTAAATATCAATTAAAGTTATTGAATCAACTAAATGTGACCCTCGACGTCTATACAGGAATAATTGTATACACAAATTATAACAGATTTACTTATTTCTACCTATAATTTTAGAATATATTTTCTTGTAAGATTTATCCGGATCTTGTTGCAACAATGCAAATAAACAATCCATCATTAATTTTACTAAAACGATTTATTTCCCCAGAAATGTATGTCAATAAAATAATGTTCTTTCCATAAACAATATTAATCTCCCTATTACAAAATTATTGAATTTGTACCTAAATGAAACGAAAAACAACAATCGACATAATTGGAAACAAAAATATTGTCTATAAAACCTCAAAAATAAAATCATATATCATATACGTAATTATAAAAATAACTCTGGACAGGACTATATAACGCTACAGTATGTATGGTTCCGGAATGATATCCAAAATGATATGAATGTGGTGAATCATTATTGTTTTATTGTTACTCTAGTCTAGTATAAATGTTATAAAAATGATATTCAAAATTAATGAATGAATTTATGGCTAAATGTGTTGTTAATACAAGAGTTTTAATTTTTATTTTCATCGTTATAAATTTTAAATAAAATAAGAAATTTTTCCATAAATTTCTATAAAATATGTCCATTATCAGAAGAAATTATTATAAATAAAGAGGAAGTGGATGAACCGAAGATTCTTTATATTTTTCTCTAAAAATTCTATACAATGAAAATTTGGTAAATGCCATCACTCTTTTCAATGTTTTGCTCGGATATTGGGCAATCTAATTTCGCCACTTGTATATTCCACCACCCGGACATGCTCTTCATTTTTTAACCTTCGTATTTCAATTTCTCGTATTTTTGACAGTAAAAATGATTGTCAAAATAATTAGTTTAGCATATTTGAAAACATCAGTGGCCGGTTTATTTTTTCTCGGTTTTCATTTAAAAAAAAAAATTTAGTGGATATAAACTCGACATCGTTTATGCGTCGTTCATATTTGTTAACTGTCAAAGTTATATTAATTTTTACTTTAAAGGCATATTAAATAAAAACAGCCGAAAAATTACGAAAGATTTTGCATACAAATAAAGTTTATTATATAGAGTCATTTTCATATCATTCTAGTACCTTTCAAAAATTACAAACACTCAACAATTTTTCTACAGGATTAAGATTAGCAAGCGAAATTTGTTTTATTGCACAATAAATGTCAATATAATGACAGCTGAAAAAATATTCAGAAAAATGTCAAACTATTGAATATTTAGGTAATAAAAAAATTATTTAAAAAATTGCCTGTTAGTTTTCTTCATTAAAATATAAATGTAATGGGTATTCATAAAAATATATGTAATTTAATAAAACCATTCTATTTGAATATAATTGTACGACGATTTACAATACAATCAACAAAATTATCAAAGTTTGTATAAAAAAATATTTTTTTTTTGTTTTTCTAGCTATATAATATATTAATTTTAATTTATAAATTTTATATAAATTTTTTTTTTTTTTTACACAATCGTAAATAACAACTTATAAATAAAATTTATTAATTGTGTTTTAATAGATTAGCGGAGGTTGGTAAATTAGAATCGCCAAAAATCGAAGGAAAATATGGTACAGGACAATTATTTTTGCATCGTGTATTTGGTTATCGCGGTGTTATATTATTTCCATGGTTAGCAAGAGTTTTTGATCGTGACTTACCAAATTTACAAAGTAAAATAGCACCTGATAAAAAATCAGATAAAAATGATAATGATTCAAAAGAGAGTAAAGGTAAAATGAACACATTTTATCAGGTACTCATTGATACGAGAGATTGTCCATATATTGTAAGTTGTACTATTGTATTTGAATAAAAATTTTGTATAATAAATGTTATTTTAGCGTGCACAAACTGAAGCTGTCACATTTTTAAGTAATCAAGATTCAAATCGTAGTTTATATGCCATACCAGGTTTAGATTATGTTGCCCATGAAGATATAATGCCATATTCATCTGGTGAACGTAATCCTTTACATCATGAACTCTTTGATAAGTTTCTAACTTATGATATTAAAAAAATTCCACCGTTTGAGGCACATGATACATTAAAAGCATGGCAAAAAAAGAATCATCCATGGCTTGAATTGTCAGATGTTCATAAAGAAACAACAGAAGGTTAATAACAATTTCATTATAAATTTTTTTTATGTTGCATAACTGTTCATATTTATAAATATAACATTTAATTTTAGGTATACGTGTGACTGTTATACCATTTTATATGGGTTGTCGAGAATCGCCAGCATCAACAGTTTATTGGGTAAGTTTTGTGGCACAATATTTATCGATATATTTACATATTTTTAAAAATCTCTATTCGTTAACTAATATTAAATTTTGTCTGACATTATCAAAAATAAAAATTCTTTATTACAGTGGCGATATTGTATTCGTTTAGAAAATTTAGGTGAATTGAGCGTTCAATTACGTGAAAGACATTGGCGAATATTTTCATTATCTGGTACATTAGAAACGGTACGTGGTCGTGGTGTTGTTGGTCAAGAACCAGTTTTAAGTTCACGTTTACCAGCTTTTCAATATAGTAGTCATGTTAGCTTACAAGCACCTAGTGGTCATATGTGGGGTACTTTTCGTATGGAACGTGAAGATGGACATACATTTGATTGTCGTATACCACCATTTTCATTAGAAAGTAAACCAGAAACTAGTGCAACACCAGATAATTCTACATCATCAACAACTACAGATGATTCGAAAATTTAATTTTAATATATGATTTTGTTATGTGTATTTTTTCTTCTTTTTTTTTGTGAAAACATTCAAAATATATTTTTATCTTAGCTTATATATTTAGGCAAAGCTTATAATATTTTGCCTAATAGCAAACGAAACAAAATAAAAACATAAAAATGACCTCGTATTATTAAATTTTGTTGTAAATATATTATATATATTAGAGATTCTAGATTCTAGATTAAAATAATGAATGAATTGAAAGAAAAACGAAGCTAATTTTAAAATTAATTCATATATCTATTGTAAAAATTAATTAGATTATTTGATTTTTTTTTTCATTCAATTTTACGGAAGATAAATGAATAATCAATTAAAACACTTTCATGTATTAATTTTCAACCAATTAAATAAAATTGATTGAAAAAAAAAAACATTCTTTTATTGAATTTTATAATGGAGAATTTAAGATTTCCGTTAATATATTAAAATAAATTAATTTAAAAATGCAAACTTCTTTATATAAAAACTTTTTTATTTGAAATATCAACCGAAAGGTGAATTTATATTATTATCATTTTCATTATCTTCTTCTGGTTCATCAAAATCTCTTATTTTAACATCACAATCTTCGCCATATTGTATAACATTATCAATTTGTAATAATAAATCTTGTAGAGTTTCTTCATTTTCAATATTTAATGGTATAAATCGAACCAAACTACAAAAATATAAAATTTATAATTTAAAATATTTTTTTTTTTCGATTAAAAACAAAAAATTAACCTAAAATCTTCAATTAAAAAACCAATTGCTTCAGATAATTTTCTATGTTTACGTCCCCATGCCGATTCTTTTGTTATTTCACCTAATAATGCTTGTGGGTCTGGTTCTAAATATTTATCTAATTGTCCGCGATTTGTTTTACTTAATAAATCCATTTTAGTTAAAACATTTACATGTGGCATTTCTAAATTAGCCATTACACTTAATGCAGCCATTGTACCAGATATAAATTTTGCACCATCAATCATAAATTGTGAATCAACTAAAAATACTGTACATAAACGAAAATTCCATGATTGTAATAATTCAACTAATTTTCGTCCCATTGATAAATGTGTAAATAATTCTATTTGACCGGGCATATCAAATAATATATAATCATCATCTGGTTCACCTAGTTTTTGTTTAAAATACTTTTTTTTTTATAAAATTTAAAATGAAATTGATAATAATACCTTCCATTTCTTCATCAGACCCTCCACATAATTGATCTTTAAGCCAATCTTGATTTTCTATTAAAAATTCCAAACAAAAAATTAAACCGCCATTTGGTCCATAATGCAGTTCTTCATCATCCATTGCATCATCTAATTGTATTAAATCTCTGATATCAACTAATGGATTATAATCAAAATGTTCAGCAGCAGGATCTAAATTGACTACTTCAATTCGCCGTTTTGAATCGAAGGCATGCCTTTGCATATATGTACAGTAAGTAGACTATAAAAATTATTATTTAGGTTTATTTATAGATGTTTTTTATTTATTTACCTTGCCACAGCCGGCTGGACCAATTATTATTTGAGCGTATCGCATTTTGGTGGTCAATTATATTCGGAAATAATTTCCACTTGTTTGCACTTTCTTTATAACCAAAAGCCAAAAGTTAAGATGAAATTCCAATTGCAAAAATGTAAACAAAATGCTTCAATTGCGAGATAACAACTTTGTTAGCGACAAATGTATGTTATTGAACAATAACGTACTTTGAAGTTAATCAGAGTAACAGTAGTAGACAGTTGTAGTAGTAGCACTCCACTCCAATCTACTCCACACTTTTGGAAAATCTCCTGTGCGCTCTGGTGGCAAAATATGAAAGTGAAATCATAACTATAATACCGCGATTATAATTGACGCTTCCTAGACGCATTCTAGACGTAACATTTGTCAAAATAAAGTTGAATTGTATGGAGTTGTATGAAAGTAGTTACAATGCACGCAGTCTAAACGTAGCCTCGGTAAAAGTTTGCCAACTTTTAATTTTTTCGCTTTCATCGCGCTTTGCAGTGTCAAAATATAGAAAAATTTAAAAATTAAAAAAAAAAATTCAAAAGGTAATTAATTGTTATTTACCACATCTACGTTTTCTATTGCGTCTACTCTTTTTGCAGACCGCGTTCGAATGCGTTTAGAGAGCGTAATGAAAGCGACAATGTAACTCAAGTATAAAAGCATAAACGTCTCTCGTAAAGTGTCTTTTATGTTATTAAACTTCTTTTTATGACTTGTCCGCCCTATACTAGAGTATGTATGCCAATGCCAAGTTTGGTGTCCGTATTATGATGTTGATAGATTTCAAGCGTGCTTTCGAAACAATTGATAGAAGTATTTTACTACAAAAATTGAATAAATATGGTGTTAAAGATAATGAACTCAGTTGGTTTACAAGCTATCTAAAAAATCGAACACAAAGAGTAAGGTGCAGAAAAGAATTATCAGATCCACTAGAAATTGAAGCTGGTGTGCCACAAGGATCCATTTTAGGAGCATTATTATTTATTATATACATTAATGACATGGATAAAGTTTTAAAATATTCAAAACTAATGTTATTTGCAGATGATACGCTTTTATACATTATTGGAACAGATGGTAATGCCTGCGAAAATATGTTAAAAGAAGATGTACAAAACCTATTAAAATGGTTAAATATGAATAAATTGAAATTAAATACATCAAAAACAAAAGCAATGGTGGTAAACGCAAATATCAATGTAAACTTAAATTTAAACATATATAACGAAGATATAGAAATAGTAGATGAAATAAAGTATCTTGGTGTAATAATCGACAATAAGTTAAATTTTAAAAGCCACATAAATAGGGTTTGTAATAAAATAGCGTCAAAAATCGGTATGTTATGGAGAATTAAAAAGAAACTGCCTAGATCAACGTTAGTGATGGTGTATAACACAATCGTATTGCCTCATTTCGACTACTGTTCTACAATATTAGCTATGAGTTCAATTGAAACTATACAAAGACTACAAATCCTGCAAAATAGAGGTATGAGGCTAATTTTGGGATGTAGCAGATATGCAAACGTTGATGGTATGTTAAAAAAATTATGTTGGATAAGTGTTAACCAGAGATTAAAATTTAAAATCCTCCAATTTGTTTTTAAAATAAAACATGGTCTACTACCATCATACTTGGCTGAAAATCTTAATTACGTAAGCGAGAGTCAACCATATAACTTGCGTAATCAAAACGACTACAGGGTAGCAAGATATAGAACATCAAGATCAAGAAATCACATTTTATGTAATGGGCTGGTGTTGTTCAATTCATTGCCAGAAGAAATAAAAATTATTAATAATCTACGTCAATTTAATAATAACGCATTAAAAATAGTAAAGCAAAGATATTAACGTAAATGAATGCATAATTATTATAAATAAAAATAAGATATATTTTTTTATATAAAATTAGAGTAAAATTAATGAATAAAAATATAAATTTGAACGGTTAACAGAAATTAATGTTTGGAAAATTGAATTTTGTTGAGAATGTAAAATTTTTTTAATTGTAAATATTATTATGGTTTTGAATAAAACTAATACATTATTAAACTAAACTAACTGAAAAACATCGGCTTAATAGCGTATAAAAAATGTTTCTTTATTTCGTTATATATATTCATGTATTTTGCTTATCTAATGTTAAATTTAAACTCCATCACGAGCTGTCCGTGTTTTTAAACCGTTAATAATTAAAAATCATCTGTCTAACTTTGGTGCTTTTGGTTCTTTGCCACGTATGTTTAAAATTTATAACGATAAATGTTTACTTTCAATTTTTTTAAATTTAAAACTAACTGTTTAAAGATAATTTTTGTTATTCGTTTTGATGTTTACATATATGTATTGTATAACTAACTAGTACCATTGTATTTTTATTTCTTATAGTAGTGACACGGTAGATTGTAACTTACGAATCTAGATGACGCCACAGTATTCTTTTTGAAAAATTGGAAAAATGAAATCTTTCAGAATGAAAAAAGTAATATGAGTAGAAATAAATACAATTTTTCAGAATGAATAGAAATACAATTACATTAAAAAAATACTACTTTTTTTCTTTCTGAAAGATTTACTTTTCCAATTTTTCCAAAAGAACACTGTGGCGTCATCTACATTCGTAAGTTACAATCTACCGTGTCACTACTATAGTACTTACTTGATTCAATAAATAAATAAATATAGAGACTTGGCTGGCATTTCAAGTATCGGTATTCAGTGTCAAATAAAGTGTCCAAGTAACGTGACGGTCAGAAAACTCCTTGTACCAACGTTTGACGAAACAAATCATAGAGTTAGCTCTACTAACCAAATTATCAAATTGGGAGAAAAGTTTTAATTCACAATTGCACACACAAGAATTAAAATCCCGAATATTCACAACCATAGGAACCAGTTCACTGTTAAATAATAAAAATGAAAAAGTCTTTTTGAAATATTCCACTATTAATTCCTTCGAAAATTCGATATAGGGCCAATTAGCAACATGTGTAAAGTGCTAACATGTATACCTATGCACAATTAGCTTCAATGGTTTTGGTTGGTTGATGTGGCGGTCCAGCAGTCAAGTGTAAACCACGGTTTTTCTCTAGATAACTTTTCAGAGTTTTTTGTAGATTTTTTTTTGACATTTGTTAATTTGCAAATGGCGATATTTGATAACAATGTAAGATTTGCTCCTGAAATTTAAAATTTAATTACTTTGCGGTGATTATTTGTGTGAAAAAATTAGTTTACTGCTAAATAAATAAAAGATATATATTATTAAGGTGTGAATAACTATATTAATTATAAATATATTTTTATTTTAATATTTTTATAGCTAATTGCTTTCTTGTTGACGACATGATTACAAATGAATTGTTACACATAAATGTCTGACATCAAATAGACAGCGTGTTCTTTTTACCTGTCAAAAAAAAAATATCAGACAGAAAAGTCTAACATTTCTATCAGACATTTATGGCTAGTGTAATCACAGCGTTTACAACAGTGAGACTGTGAAAAAGAATTGGTGCAGTAAACTACAAATAGTGAATAGAGTTAAATTCATTATTCATAACATAGAATATTGCAATTTTATTCTATATAATATATTCACAATATTCTGGAATATAGAAAACAGAAATTATTTATTATATATTAATAAAAACATATGTAAAATACAAATTTGCAATAGTTAAGATACTATATGTGGTTATTAGCATCAAAGGTTGATAGTGCATGGTTGGTGCTGTAGTGCAGCTTTGCTGGGTGAAGCTCCCCCTACCAGTATATTCTAAATTTTTAGTTGACAGATTGGTTCGGATTCTCTAATTGTCGCATTGCGAGTTCGAGTGCGGATACACAACATATTCGTAATTAAAGCTACAGTCACATACTTACGACAAGTTAAGTAAAGTAGCCATTTTGACGTCTTCATATAATTTGTATGAAAAATCGATTAGTCAGTCACGTATTGAATCGAAAGAGTTGAATTGATTTCTACTTTTGCGATTCCACTTTTCCAAACTTTTGATTTTGACAGATAATTTCAATTTGACTTTTGTCAAAAAATTTAATTTAAATCTAAATTCGCGGTTAATTATTGAAATAGTGTATAAGTATGTTTTTGTAATTATTATTTAATAAAAAAGTGATATTATAACAGTTTTTAATTTTGTTTGTGCTTGGCATTTTTGGCAGATACTTGCGATTGCGATCGATAGCTATGTGACCAGTCTACTTAACGAATCGAAAGGCTACTTTACTGTCAGTACTCGGTATTTAACTTGTCGTAAGTATGTGACTGATGCTTGAGTTACATTCTCGCTTTCATTACGCTCTCTAAACACGTTCGAACGCGGTCTACAAAAAGAGTAGACACAATAGAAAACGTAGATGTGGTAAATAACAACTGTTCGTTTACATTTTTTTGACAGAAAAATATTATTTCTAAATTTAATTTTATAAATTCTTAAATTCTTGAATTTAAGTTAATAAAATACCTTTTGAAATTTTGAATTGAATTGAATTTTTTTTTTAAATTTTAAAATTTTTCTATATTTTGACACTGCAAAGCGCGTGAAAACGAAAAAAATAAAAGTTGGCCAATTTTTAAGTAGGCTACGTTTAGACTGCGTGCATTGTAACTACTTTCATACAACTCCATACATTTCAACTTTATTTTGACAAATGCTACGTCTAGAATGCGTCTAGAAAGCGTCCATTGTAATCGCGGTAATTGTAATATTGTAATCGCTTAACTACGACTAATGTCCGTAATACATTTTGGATAGTAAAATTTTGAAAACTGTACAAGTGGTACAACAATTTGATTACAGAATATTTTATAATTGGTGTTAGTACAAAATAAAATAAAATTAATTAATATTGAATATGTTATTATTTGTGTAATTGAATTGAAATTTTTTTGGATATTCATATTTGCTTAGTTTTGTAAATTTAGCAACTATATAATATGTACTATGGATTTTTTAAGACGATTTAATGTTTTTGAAAGCATTAAACAAAGAACAAAATAAATTTTAATTTTAATTTACACAGTTTATATAAAATATTATTAATAACGTTAAATAATTACATTTTTAAAAAATTTATAACAATAAAATAAAATATAATTTATATCGATAACTTATCCCAACCTTTTTTCAATGAAAGAACTGGCAATTTCTACTAAATTTCGAACATAACGACAATTTGAGAATCCGGACTATTGTCTGCAAAACTGTGAAAGAGGATTGGTAAACAACAAATGGCTGTGTTTAATAAAATTCAGAAATTATAAACTAAGTTTAATTTTCATTACGTCTTAATAAATCTCTCTATCGACTACACTCGAAAGGGAATATTAGTGAAAACGTCTACATATTTTGTATTAAAAATCGATTATTGGTCAAATAGGTGCGATTGAAATCGATTCGGAATGAATTGAATCTAAAGAGTTCAAGAGTTTACGAATCCAATCTGAAGCAAATGTCGTGAAATAAACTTTGACAGTTTTAAATAAAAAATATATATGAAGCGTTGCAATCGATAACTATGTGTTCAGTCTTACCCCAGAGATAGTCTCGCCGTTGAAGAAGTCTGCGCCGTTGCCGTTGAAGGTTTGGAACGTCAAACAAAAGTTAAAATATATAGAAATATATGAAAGCAGACAAACTCGCCGCCGTCATGACGCCGGGGACGCTCGTGCCGCAAGAAAGTTCAATCGATTTCAACTTTTGAAGTCGTTGCCGTTTCGAAATGTGGAATTGATATGAAAATTGTTGTATGACATAAAAATATTGTTTTGTTGATTTTTTTTTTATTTATGAAAAATAATTTTTTAAAAATGGGATTTGTTGTAGAATTAATAGAAATAATTTTAAAAAATATAATAACAATCTGAAGGCATATTTTATTGTAAATTATTTTTAACACAATATTTGATATATTTAATTCACAATATGTCAACCAATATATTTTTATTTAAATGATTCAATGCGGCGAGTCTGTCTACATAAAGTCGTCACCAACATCACCAGCGTCTTTTGACATTCCAAACCGAAAACGGCAACGGTACGAGCGGCGAGACTGTTTGAAGCATTAACCTGCCGTCGAGGGGCTACTGCAAGAATCGATTCCAAACAGAATTGATCAATACATTGTAGCCGAAGCAGAATATCGAAAATTTGTGGTACCGCGGGTATTTGTGGCCGGATTTGAAAAGTTTCTAGACTAAAGATGTATCGTTGTATGTCAATTTCCAATTTGTCATTTTCAACTTCGCCTTCATTTCATTGTTTGTAATTGTAAATTGCAATCCAATTGTCAATTTTTTTTTATAATAATATAATACCCCCATAAAAGTATAATTTTTAAAATTATTAAATAAAGTGTCGTAGAAACAACTTTTTAACAAAGTAGATTTACTTAATCCACAATGCCGGTATGTAAATTCCAGTTGAAATAATAAAATTTACATACATTTTTATTTTTATAATTCTCAATATATCGGGGTGTGTCAACTAAATTTAAATTTTACAATGCTTTTCTTTTTAATTGCATATCAGGCTTATCATTCTCAATTGAAAGATTATACACAATCTTTTGGTAATCTTGCTGTTTTACCACTAAGAACTCAATACCGTGGTCCAGCTCCAAGTAGTAATATTGAAAACGATATCATAGATGAGTCACTCTACTACTTTAAAGCAAATGTTTTCTTCAGAACTTATGAGATTAAAGTATAAATTATTTTTTCTAATATCATTTATGTTCAAAATCAAAAATTAATTCGATTCTATTTAATTTTAGTCTGAAGTTGATAGAGTATTAATTTATATTACATTATATATAACAGAATGTCTTAAAAAATTACAAAGATGTGCTAATAAAAATCAAGGAATGCAAGAAATGTACAGCTTGGCAATATCAAAATTTGATATACCAGGTGAAAATGGTTTTCCATTAAATTCTGTTTATGCAAAACCAACTACACAAAATGAGACAGGTTTTAAAATTATTTTGTAAATAAAATTGTATTTAGTAATTGTAATTTGTTCAATATGATTTTAGATTCAATGCGACAATATTTATTACAATTAAGGCATGAAACTGGTAATCGTGTATGTGAAAAAGTGTTTTCAACTCCGGATGGTAAACCAAGTAAATGGTGGTTATGTTTTTCAAAGAAGAAGTTTATGGAAAAATCTTTATCTGGTCCAGGACAGTAAATAAAGAACAATTAATATATAATGGATTTCAATAATAGAAATTATATAAAAATGGTATTTTTTTTTTTGTTATTGTAATATTCTGGTATAATCGCACCAAACTATTTGTTACGATTATGATAAATAATATATATATATTATTGACTATATATATTATTTATGGTGATATTCGGTATTAATTAAAAGAAAACACTTTGTTAGAATTTGTTGTAATATTTATTATATTTAGAATTTGTTATAATCTTTATTATATTTAATTAGAGGTTCTGACTGATACAATTGAATGTTTGCTTAAGACTGATTTTTGAATTTGGTGTTAATAATAATTAAACTTAATATTATTAGGATGATTAGTCAAGTGCTTTGTTCAAAATCAATATACTGACCTAAATATCACAATCGATATTTAGGGTCTAGTTACATTTAAATTGCACTTATGTTATTGCCCTTTATAGTTCAATAAATTATACTGACCGAAATATCACAATATTGATATTCGGGATCAGGTTACATATATTGCATTTAACATTGCATTTGACTAATCATTTACATTATTTGTATACATTATAATATTTATGATTAACATATGTGTTAATGTATAACATATGTATATTATTTAATATATATATTTAATGAATTTGGGTATATTACACCTCCCTTCATAGAAAAAAAATTTTTGTTTTTAAAATGAAAATTTTCTTAAAACTAAATTCTCTTTTTTTTTTTTTTTTTTTTTTTTTTATAGTACAATACATTTTTACATATCTCTTATACTAGTGGTAATTTTGAACAAGTAATTTTTATATATTTATGAGCTATATAGATGATAGTCAATAAGGAGATTAAGGAAGAAATTTTTATGATAGTTTTTGTTATAATATTTGTGATATGTGATTTTTCTCGTGATTGTTTACTCTGATATTCGATCTCAGTTTCGATATCCTTAAGACTTTTACTGTATTGTGTAAGTTTTTCGTTTGAGTTAATTATATTTTCGTGCGGAGTAGGAATGCTTATCGTTTCAGTAATATTTATATTTAATTTTAATATATCGAAAGTTATGAAATTGTCGTTCATTGTTGTAGTAGTATAGTTTAGTGGTTCTATTATTTTTGTATTTAATTTACTATTTTTAGTTTCAGCTGAGCAACCTGGATATAAATATATATATCCATTGTAAGTTAATTTTATAATTTTGAAATAGTTAGGACAATAGATTTTTAATGTAGTTTCGAATGGATTTATGAAAAGCCAAGTGTTTACTGCATTTAATTTGTACCATAATTCATTTTTTAAATTGAAAATTCTTATGTCACAGAACAAATTTAATTCTGATTCACCATGTATAACTTTTGCTATACAGGTGTTAGTAGTTTTGGCTGGTATATTTGTACTGCATAAAAATGTATTTGTTGTTTTATTTAAACTAACAAATTTTTTACAATGTGATAACTCTTCCTGATCAAGATTAATGAAAGTATCACGTTTTTGATTTATTGCAATGTAGCTTTCTTTGAAATCAATATAGTAATAAGTGTGATTCTGTAATTGTCTTGGAATTGGGAAAATTTTATATAGACGTAATTGTTCTCTTTCAACTAATGGTATAGTAATTTCGTATAGTATTCGGTTTTGAGAATATTTAGGTTTGATTTCTAAAAGTTTTAAAAATTGAAAAAAATTATTTGAATTTATTTGTAAAGGAACTTCATATCTTGTATTGATTAGTTGAATTTTTTCTAAGGATTTAAGTAACAGTTCCGGTTGTAAAATTTTGGTATCAATTTCATTATTCATAGCTCTTTTTAGAGAAACTAGAATATCATCCTGTAATTTATCGAAATTTTGAATATTGAAAGTTAAAGCTATTGTAGTTTCATCTAGTACATGCAAAAATTGTTGATATATAGTGAGATTGTTAACTTTAGGAATTAAACTTAGTAGTATTTCAGTATTTGATTTGGAATTTGTAGTAAAATTTTGTAGTATTTCTACTGAGTGTTTTAAAATGCTACTTTGTTTTTCTACTATGTGAGTTAAGAATTTATTGGAATCTTTTAATTCAATAATTTTATTTTCTATATGTTCAGAGTCTTGAGCATCCATCACACCGAATATTTCTTTTAACAAGGTCCCACCCATGTTTATAAGACCGCGTTTTTGTCTAGTGTGTAAGAAGAATTTTTCGATCTGTCTCTGATTAATATTTATTTTTGATAGACTTATATTTAGAGAATGAATAGTTAGAGGACAGTGATCTAGAGGAAATATTTGTGTTATTTGCTTACATATATCTTTTATTTTAATAAAATTTTCTTGAATTTGATAGAATTCCGTTCTCATGTTCGATATATCGTAGAATATGAGTAATTTCCAATTTGCTGATATGCTTTTATAATCTCCCAAAGGTTCTAAATATATTCCTGAGTTATCGTCGTTTTTCTGTATGTCGAACATAGTTTGGGACTTTCCAATATCAAACAAAAAGATAGACAATCTACAAACGATATAAAATTTAATAGGAATGATATGAAAATTGTTTTACTTTGTTTTATTTTTATTCTGTAAATAATTTTAATAGATTATTATGTACGATTTTAGTTTTTCTACCAATTTTTATTGTAGTGTTTTCTGGGGAATTTATTTCCACAATTTCGTATGGACCGAGATAACAAGAAGTTAATTTTTTGTTTTTCCTGACTTTATCTAATAACCATACTTTATCTCCTACCATTACATCTAAAATTCGAATATTTTTATCATAAATTCGTTTATTTATTTCTTTAGATTTTATTAAATTATTTCTGGCTTCGTTATAACTTTGTTGAAGACGCGACTTTAATTCTAAAACATAATCATCAATATTATATAATGGTTCTATGGTTCTACAGATAGCTGATGGAATTTCTGGTTTTATGCCGAAAACTATTTCATAGGGTGAAAATTTCGTCGAAGTACTAGGAGTTGTATTATGTGCGAAAACAGCAAAATCTAACCACGTATCCCAATTATCAGAATCCTTATTTGCATAACAACGCAAATAGTTTCCTAAAGTACGGTGAGATCGTTCTAAGGATCCATTGGACTCTGGGTGATAACTGGTTGTGTGTATCTTTTTTATTTTCAACAAAGAACAGGTTCTTTTGAATACTTCACTCATAAAGTTAGTACCTTGATCTGTTAAAAGAATTTTTGGTGTACCAAAAATGCATATAACTTTTCTTACGAAAGCATTGGCTACAGTGACAGCTTCTTGATTAGGAATTGGTATTGCTAATAAAAATTTAGATAATAGATCCTGAAACGTTAGAATGTATATATTACCAGACTCTGTGGTTGGTAATGGACCGACAATATCTAATGATACTTTTTCAAAAGGTTTGTTAGGAGTATCTGTTATTTTCATTGGAATTTTAGTTTTTGGACTTAGTTTATTTTTTTGACATATCTCACATGACGAGATATATTTTATTACAACTTGTTTCATGTTTTCAAAATAATATTTTTGTTTAAGTTTTTGAACTGTACGATTTATGCCCTGATGTCCGCCTATTGGACTATTATGGTATTCTTCTAAAATTGTTTGAATTTCGACAGGATTAGTGATGGTTATAATTTTATTTTTTGTATTAGAATTATTGTTTTGTTCGAGATTATTGTTTTGATTTTTGGTTTCATAATTAAGATTTTGAAGATTTAAGGTTTGGTCGTTATTTTTGACTTGTGCTCTGGTAATTACATTTACTTTCGCTATTTCTAATCTGGATAAAGCATCTGCGTTAGTGTTTAAATGACCTGACTTGTGGACAACACAATATTCATATTCTTCTAATTTAATGCGCCAGCGCATTATTCTAGAAGTTGGGTTATTTATGTTGAAAATCCAAACAAGCGGCTTATGGTCAGTAACTACTGTGAATTTTCTGCCATAAAGATATGGTCGAAAATATGCAGTTGCCCAAACGACTGCTAAAGCTTCTTTTTCTATAGTAGAATAGTTACGTTCGGCTTTATTTAGTGTTCTACTAACGTAAGCGATTGGCAAATCTATTATTTTGTCTTTTTCAATTGATTGCTGCGATAGAACGGCACCTAAAGCTGTGTCGCTCGCATCAGTAGTTAAATAAAAATCCTTTGTGAAATTTGGGTACTGTAATACAGGATATTCTGTTATGGCTTTTTTCAGATTTTTGAATGCTTCATCACAGAATTCATCCCATACAAATTTTGTATCTTTTTTTAATAAATTATTTAGAGGTTGTGCGATAGCCGAAAATTTCGGTATGAATTTACGATAATAGCCAATTAAACCTAAAAAAGATTTTATAGCTTTTTGATCCTTTGGCTGAACTATATTCAAAATTGTATTTATTTTATTTTCATCTGGCTTTATACCTTTTTCGGTGATCACATGGCCAAGATATAAAACTTCTTTATGTAAAAATTTGCATTTGTTTGGTTGCAGTTTTAAATTATATTTCTTTAGTGCTTCGAAAACTTGAATTAACTTTTGATTGTGGTCAGCGAGATTTTTACCATATATCACTATGTCATCAAGGTATACAAAACAACGTATACCCTGAAGACCTGTGAGAACTATGTTCATCAACCTTTGAAAAGTTGGTGGTGCGTTTCGTAAACCAAATGGCATTCGCGTAAACTCAAAATGACCATAAGGTGTACTGAAAGCAGTCTTTACTCGATCTTTATCTTCGACCCCGATTTGGTGAAATCCATTTGCTAAATCTAGTGTAGAAAAATATTTAGATTCACCCAACTGACCAAGAATATCTTCAATATTCGGCAGTGGATATGAATCGCAAATAGTGACTTCATTTAATTTTCTATAATCGACCACGACGCGCCATTTTTTATTACCATTAGCGTCTGGTTTTTTCGGTACCACTAGTAATGGACTGTTCCAAGCACTTTTACTGTGTTGGACAATACCCTGTTTTAACATTTCATCCACTTGTTTTTTTATTTCTGATTTATGAATTTCGGGTAAACGATAAGGTCTAATGTTAACAGCTGGTAGATTAGGTTGTGTGTTTATTTCATGCTTAATTGTTTCGGTACAAGTTAACACGTCGCCTTCTAAATAAAATAATTGATTGTATTCTCTACAAATATTAGTGATGGAATTTTTTTCTTCTATGTTAAGATGAGAAAGATCTATTTGATTATATAATTTTTCTAAACGATTTTCCACGAGATTTTTTGTTTCAGTGTTAGATAAACTATAAATATTGAAGTTTTCTATAGAAACAAAATTTATTTTTAATTGTTCATTGCATAATTCAAATGGTTTTTCATTTACATTGATAATGCTGAGAAATACATAACCATTTTCAGGTTTTACTATAGTATTTGTAATGAATATTCCATTTTCGTTTAAATTTTTAGAATTTAATAATGTAATTGATTCCTCCTGAATATCTACAGGACCATACTTAATTAATTGTTCTGTTCTTGGTGGAATTATTACTTTGTTATTTTGAATTTGAAATTTTATAGGGATTTTTAGATTATAGAACTCAAATATAGCTTGATCATTACCATAGTCGATAATTGCTCGAGATTCATTCAGAAAATCTTCGCCAATAATGCCATCTTGTTGAATGGGAAAATCAGCTGACACTATATGGAAAAGTATAGGATAATTTTCCACATTGTGGCCGCTAATTTTAAGAGATAATTTAGCTGTTCCAATTGTTGTGATAGGTTCGGGTGATATTCCCTTTAATTCTATTGGCATTAAATCGACAAACGTATTGTCATGTAAAGCACTTACTTTTAGTATACTTATATTGGCTCCAGAATCTAATAATAAATTAGTAAATTTCTTTTCTGTGCCTTCTATTTCTAAGGTTAAAATACTAGAAAATGTACGACTTTTAATTTGATTTAACATTATGTTGTTAACAGAACTTTTTTTTGTTGGATTTTTTGTATGATTTTGTGTATGGTTTTGTATATGACTTTGAGTATGATTTTGTATAGAATTTTGAGAATGATTTTGTATAGAATTTTGGATTTGATGATTTGCTTGAACTATATTTACTTGTGCCTTAGATTTTGTTTTTTCATTATGAATTTGATTTCGTAAATGAGAATTTGTATTATTTTCTGATATAGAGATTTGTGAATTTTGTTTGAAATTAGGTTTGGTATTTTGTTGATTTTGCTTTTGAGTTTTGTGAAATTGATTTTCAATTTTATGATTTAGATTTTGAATTTTTTGAAATTGATTTTCGATTTTATGATTTAGATTTTGAGTTTTTTGAAATTGATTAGATAATTCTGGGCTCCTTACTTTAATGCGCTCGCCTGTGTCCGGAGACCCGAGGGACCAGGCTGATTGCAGTTTCCCTGATCTGTACTAAGTTCAGATACTTGAGAAACGTTCACAGCATTGTTCTTTTTCTTATTATTAAATTCGCGTTTTCTGCACTCTTCAATGTTATGACCCGTTTTCTTACAATAACGACAGAATTTTTCTTGTGTTATTGCAGCAATCTGTGGAATTGTATTGGAAACTGGTATTCCAGATACGTTACGATTATTAAATCTAAAATTAGTATTTGAATTAGAGTTATTTGAATTAAATTTACGATAATTGGGATTAAAGTTTTGTTTTGAATTAGAATTAATATTTGTTTTTCTGCAATCCCTAGTATGATGAGTTTGTGTTTTGCAATTTAAACAATATTGGTTTTTGTTCGGATCTTCTCTAAAATTAGTTTTGTTTAATTTTTCTTCGTCAATAGCTAATTCTATTGCTTCACTCAGGGAAGCTTTTCTAGCTGTACGAACAATTAACTTTAATGGATCTCGTAATCCATTGACAAAATTATTCATTACTGTGACGCCGTTTAATTCACGTATTGCCTCGCTACCGTCGTTTGACATTGAATCTGTTACGCTAGCTATATTTAATTCGTCCAAGAGCTTTTCTGCTCTTTCAGAATAACTGTTTACAGATTCTCTGTAGCCTTGGTTCAACGCGAAAACGTCTATTTGTACCAACTGTGTCGAACGCGTTTTAGAGAATTTTTCTATTAACGAGGTTTTTAATCCTTCCCAATTATTAAAATTTTTATATCTTAAAATTGTATTATACGCACGACCTGAAATTTTTGAAATAATTATATCTAAGAAATCTAATTTTTCTTCGTTGGTATTAGTTCTTCTATATTGTATTTCTGCTAATTGCAGGAATCTGTGTAATTCTGTTGAATTCCCATTGAATTCAGGAATCATTTTTGTAGCCTGCCCTATGTCAAATTTCGTCATTATTGTTCGTGTCTGAGGGTTTATGTTTATCAAGTGATTTTCCGTTGGATTATTTGGAGGTGGATTTCCTTTGTCACCTGATTTATCTAAGGTTTTAGAATTATTTGCAAGATTATCGGAATTTATTGTACTTTGTGATACGGGAGTGGTTATTTGCGCTAAAGTGTTATTTACGAGTTCTTTTTCAATATTAGGAGTGACAGATTTTTTTTCATCTGTGGGAGAATGTGTGATTGGCATTAGATCGGTTGTATCAGATTGACTATACGTTCTAGGAACTTTTCTATTTCTTAAACTTATGTTCAAATTAAAATGACTCATGAAACAAACATAACAAAAGAAATCTTGTAATAAAGAAAATTAATTTTGGGTGTTATAATGAATTATTAAATAGTACTTTATTTTTATGTGTTTATTTATATTATTTAATTGATAAAATTTGATAGTACTTATTTACTCTAGTAATTTTATAATTTTATATGGTATATATTTATAAATTTTTTTTTTTTTTACATATACGGTATACATATAAGTATATTTATTTTACAAATGTATATATTTTTTTTTTTTTTAATAATTTATTTAATTATTTATATTTATTTATTATTTATGTTTTATAATATTGTATATATGTATATAGTTTATTTATTTAATTTCTAGGACAAAACGACTTACATTAATTTTAACAGGTTCATAGTTGATAGATTCTTGATGATTTTTTTTTTTGCTGATTTTTTTTTTATTATGCTTCTTGATTGATTTTTGATTTTCTGGAGATTCTGGATCTTGATGTTCTGATGATTCTGGATCTTGAGATGATATTATTGTTGATGTGATTGGTTGAGTCTTTTAGCACTGCTGGTTAAACGGCGCTTTGTGCCTCCGTTTAAAGATTACCTCTGTGGTCACTTTTATTATATAATTGAATTTTATTAAAAATTAGTTTATTTATGATTTTTTTTTTTTTTTTTAAGGTACTGTCTGCCAGACTCAGCAAGACATTAAACAAATTTAGTCTCTTTTCAATTGAAAAGTTGTAATACCTTTTTAAATGTTCTTTTTTTTTTTTTATTAAAACTTTTTATACAATTTTTTTTTTTTTATTTATGCATATGTATTATTTATTCACTGTTGTTACGTAGAATTTTATTTTATTATTTTGAAAATAATTTTGGGTTTCGCTGGATTTTTGGTTCAAATTAAGTAATTAATAGAAAGGAATTATTAAATACTTTTCTTCGAACCCCACATCTGACACCAATGTAATATTCTGGTATAATCGCACCAAACTATTTGTTACGATTATGATAAATAATATATATATATTATTGACTATATATATTATTTATGGTGATATTCGGTATTAATTAAAAGAAAACACTTTGTTAGAATTTGTTGTAATATTTATTATATTTAGAATTTGTTATAATCTTTATTATATTTAATTAGAGGTTCTGACTGATACAATTGAATGTTTGCTTAAGACTGATTTTTGAATTTGGTGTTAATAATAATTAAACTTAATATTATTAGGATGATTAGTCAAGTGCTTTGTTCAAAATCAATATACTGACCTAAATATCACAATCGATATTTAGGGTCTAGTTACATTTAAATTGCACTTATGTTATTGCCCTTTATAGTTCAATAAATTATACTGACCGAAATATCACAATATTGATATTCGGGATCAGGTTACATATATTGCATTTAACATTGCATTTGACTAATCATTTACATTATTTGTATACATTATAATATTTATGATTAACATATGTGTTAATGTATAACATATGTATATTATTTAATATATATATTTAATGAATTTGGGTATATTACATTATTTTATATTAAAAAGTATTAAAAATTAGTAAAAAGAATTAAAATCAATAAATATTTTTACTTTATCATACACAGTATGGAAAAGTATAAAAATCGGTAAAATATTTTTTTTTTTTATAAAGTAGCTTTTACATATTTTGACGTCTCTGTGTTTTATATACTTGAATTCTGTGTGCACACTTGTTTAGTTGAAGGCTATTTAGATTTCGGTTGAAATTGTTTCCCGGAACTTGGCTATTCGAAAAACTGAACAACTAAAATTGGAACTAATAGTTTATGCTAACTTTTAAAGTAATATTAAATTAAAAATGGCTTTTTTTTTTCCTGAATATCATTTAATTGTTCAAACATTTATTGAATTACAATTGCAACGTTATTTTTCTATATTGCGCTCCGTACACGTTTATATTGATTAATTGATGATATCGTTACAATATAATAATTTATGATTAATCATAAAATCGCTATATTAATAAAAGTTACTCATCAATTATGTTTAATAGTTTTGCCAATCTTTCAAAAGACAACCGTGAATCTTCGCGTTAAACATGCAATGGAAATATTAGGTGTTGAAAAACAATTCATTGTGTGAACACTTCATATTTTAAAATATATTTATTGGTCAAAATACTCTTAGAAAAACAGTAAAATTTTATGCTGAAACAAGAGCCTGGTCAGAATTGAACTTGTTGGAAAAGTTTAGTAAATCAAACCATAGCTTAAGAGGAATGCTTAATATTTTTATAGCAAAACTATAAATAGTGCAATTAAATTTTGCTAAGACAAATGAAGTTTTTAAATAAAATTTTACGTCTATGAAAAACTGAACTTTCAGAATTGAAAGTTTTCAATTTAGAAAACTGAACTGAAAGTTTTAAATTTAGAATTGTTATATATTGTTTAAATATTGTATAAAACACCTTTCACAAACAGAAAGAATATAATTTAAAAGTAAATCCTTTAGAATGCAAGTTCAAATCTCAAGTAATTTAAACATTATTTTGATTTTAATAATTATCACGAACACGAACCCAACATAATTTGCATATTTGATATTAGTACTTTCAAGAGACATCATTAAATAAATTAGCCAACATAAATTTAATTATAAATGCATTTTTTAGTGTTGCTATAAAAAACATTTTTGTACTTGAACCTTCCTTTAACATTTATAGTTGGTATGTCGCATAGATGGAATATTGATTCAGTTTAAGATATTGCATTATGTTTGTTAACGTAGATGGACCTGTACATTATATTCTTCATGAAATAAAAAGAAACATATAATAACTAGGTAAAATTAGGTTGCAAGTAGTTTTCATATGTTTTTTCCAAGTTCATTTAAGTATTTGTAAAATAAAACAAAGAAAAAAAAATATCCTTGACAATTTTGTTTTAAATAATAAATAAACCACGTGTAAAATATACACAATACGTGCAATAAAATTAGAATATTTTCTAAGTTTATAGTAATATCCTAGATTTTAAATACATATAGCTTTGGATGTTAGACTTAAATTTCTGTATGTATTTAATTTTGCTTTGTTCAAATCATAAATTATTCATGACTTCTGTATTATAATTGCTGTGTATGTTTATTTTTATTTTATAAACATCAAATCAGTTATTCGGATTCTATTCAAGGAGTGTATACGTTTTTTGTTGTTATTATTTAAATCTTATTAATTGCATTTATACTGCACCCGTTCAAATTATTATATCTAATATATTTGGTATAGCCATAAAATAGTGAATTAAATTTTGTTTTATATAAATATAATATTAAAAAGTATTAATTGATTCGGTATTTTGTTACGGGCATAATATTACAAAATGCGATAATGCGAAATCAAATGTTCATAGTGTTTAATCGCCATTTATATAATTTTAATGTATACAATGATTTTTCGAAGTTTAGATATAAGTAAGAGGATAAAAATCAAAAGTGAATGGATTGAACTAGTTTTCATTAATTATTTTTTTAATATATACATTATTTTTTTTATAACTAATTATTTGTTTTGATTTTCAAATGACCACATATTTAATTTTCAGAGTTTTTATATAAATAACTATACCTTACATAAGTAATGCAATTCAATACCATTTCAAGTAATTTAATGATATCATTGCATTACTATTAACAAGTTTTATTTGTATAAACACTATGTAAAACGAAAATACTTCAATTAAGCTCTGGAAGCTGATTTTCTTTATTTAAAAAATATTAATTAAGAAAAAAGAAATTATTACGTTTTAATTCATTGTATTTAATTTAAAATAATATTCTGGATCCTCTTTAATTATAATTTCGTGCATTACTGAAACGTTAGTACAAGTAATTTGAAATACAAAATTCCAAAGTTCGAAATTATTAATATAATCATATTGAACTGTGTTGATTTACATAGTTTTCAAAATGAATTACTTAAGTAATTTTAAATTTAAACTCGTAAAAAAATATGAATTGTTATTAAAACAAGCAGAATATATTTTTAATATTTTAATTTCGAAACATTGTTTAAATTCCAGATTACTTTTTCTAATTTTCCATACCGATTATTATTATTATTTTCTAAATCAAGCAATATTTATTGAAGAAATTGTAATCAATTTGTGTCGGTTAAGTTTGTTGTGATGTTTAATAAAAAAAAAAAGTTATCATGGTTGAATGAAGTTGTTACGGCTGTATCAAGCATGAAATTTTAGTAAACAAACCCATAGAGGATATCAAAGTGGTGACAACCTGGAGGATATTAAAGTGGTGGCAGTACTAAACTAACCTAACTGCATGGTATACTAAATGGCAATTTTCGAAAATGATTCAAATTCTATTACATTAAAAAGTTACATTTTCATTTTTGAAACTATAGTTATATGAATATGAAAAAAAAAGAAAACAAAATATGAAAACTTCTTCTATGAAGTTATAAATCCCGCGGGCCATCATCATCCATTGGACCACCGGAAAATTTTAATTTATACCGGTGCGATAGAGTCTAACCCTGTAAATTATTATTATTATTTTCCAAATAAATTTAATTAAAAATCAATTATTTTATAATTTATTATTATAATTATATATATGTCAAAATCATGTTCTGTTTTACAGGTATTAAAGAAATGGTAATTCTTAATAAAAAAAATTAAAAAAATATGTAAAACATAAATTTAAGGTGACTTTTTTTAAAATCGATATCTGGACTGGACTTAATAAATTATTTTATACATATGTGCAAAAATCTGTTGTATATTTATGAGTTAACAAATTATAACAATTTTTTTTTTTTTTCAATTTATATATTTTTAAAATATGCATCATTTTGTTGATGTTGTTGTTATTCAAAATCTGTTTGGGTGCGTTCTGGCCTGTAATTTATGGTTTTGAGTAAATATCAACATAATATTGATTTGATAATTAATAATGACCTAAATTTATAATATAATTATTTATTTTTGAAATACATAATTCAAGTTGTTTTTCTTAATTTTTATTGTATTTGTTAAAATTTTACAAATTTAATATAATCAAAACTTGATGCATAAATGAATTGTAAATGAACTGAAAATTATTCAACTATGTATATTTATTTCATATTCTGGTATTTCTCCATTGTTTACTTTTAATTGAAGTAACTTTTCGAAATAGTGGTGACACCAGAGAAGTTTAAAGTTAGTCAAAAATGGTTTGATCCAAGAAGCTCTTTAATAATAATTACATTATTCAATAATATTAATTATTGTCTAGACGCAAAGTTATAAAGTAAACACAAAACACACTGCGTTCAGTTCAGTTTAATAAATATGACTATCATGTATGCAGAAAATATACATAATAAAATTCAGGAAGAAACTTCATTCAGGCATATCAAAAGTTGATTTTTTTCAGAGCACTACTAAGAGAAGGTAAAAAACAAGTTTAAGAATTTATATTTGCAAAATTTTTTTTAGGTATTTTACTCTATTTTTTATTATGCAGGTTTTTTATATTACTAAGCTGTATAATATTTAACATTCACTGATGGCTTAGTGTTTTGTTTTTGCATAGTCGTACTATATATTCATAAAAAAAAACTCAACACTTACACTTTTGTTATAAAAATAAGAAGTATATAATCTTTTTTAAAGCAATTTCTCTATAGTTTATATGTAAAAATATGATCTATGCCTTTTTAAATTATGGTTTTAACACGTAAATTTAAATATGATCTGAAATAAAAAAAATAAAGAAATAATATTCTGTAAGAATAATAAATAAATAATATTTTCTGATTTTTAAAACATATTTTTCCTATAAAATTACAGACTAATTCATAAATTAAAAGAATCTGTGTTTTTAGATTATTCTAAAAGTGGAATAAATTTTGGATAAGAAAGTAATCGATGCATAATTTTAGAAAAAAATCTTTCTTCAACAAATTATTATTATATATTAGTAATTAGCTCATTTTTCAACTGGAATGTTACCGAAATTTTAAAATCACAACATATTTTTAGAACGTCTGGAATCGTTACGAAGAAACAATTTCAAGAAAGTTAGTAAAAACTATAGAAAAAATCTATTAACAGGACACTCAGTTTTATTGGATTGGATCTCAGATGCACAATTCTTTTGAATTTCGGACAATCGAGTATTTTTCAATGTTAATTTTTTTGGTTTCATGATGACCTGTGTTAGGATATGTTCAGAGTGAAGCTATGAGC
This sequence comes from Rhamphomyia laevipes, assembly GCA_963920725.1. Taxonomy (NCBI): domain Eukaryota; kingdom Metazoa; phylum Arthropoda; class Insecta; order Diptera; family Empididae; genus Rhamphomyia; species Rhamphomyia laevipes. The sequence continues at coordinate 45,152,285 of OY987257.1, read as the reverse complement.
GGTGCAAAAGCTGTGCTGGAAGTTTTTTATATATTGGGAATCTGCTCACATATACATAAATAGACGAGTGTGCACAGAGTCGAGCAAAGCTGTTTGCTGATTTTGATTATGAGTTCAATGTAATTAAAGTCATATCCTGAGCAATAGTAGTTTCATATATGTATTTATTTTTGTTTTGAGGGTTTTTGTTGTTCAAATAACAAATGTACGTAATTTCGAAGTTTGTTTTCGAAAAATGGTGCTTGAAATTGAAGATTTAATAACATTAATAACCAAAGAAATAATTACCAGTAATAATTTCTATAGAATTAAAGTATTGCAGATTAAAATATGAAACATAAAAACGAAACTCTTCCGTAACTAAAAGCTATACTCTACAGTCTACAGTCTATACACATTCTATACGCTTTACTCATATCGTCACCTCAGTATTTAAGTGATACATCCAACAAAAATATGAAACGGAGTAATTAACGATTTAAGTTTAGAGAGCTATAAATTAGAGGTTTAATAAATTTTAATAATTTTTTTAACATATTTTAAAAACTATTGGTAACATTTGCTCAAAAAACAAATTTCTTTTAAAAAGAATCAATAGTTTTCTTTAAATTTAAGAAACAAAATTGCAAGAAATGCAGATGTAGCACAAAATTTTATCGTTTTGTTCGGATTTGTATTAGATGTATCAGTATTCAACAAGCATATGTATCATTTATATACTGAACTGTAACACCATTTTTTTTGGTTTATGTATCATAATTACATATAAAATTTAAATAAATTAGGAGAAAATAAATGTATTTATTTGGTTAATTATAAAATAAAAATAAATAAAATTATAAAATTAAAGAAAGTATATAATTTTTAAATAAAAAAACCAAAAAAAAAATCTAAAATGAAGTTCCTAATTATGGGAAAGAGCAATGGAATATTACCTATATTTTCATATATTTCTAGTGTATTTTTCAGAAAATACCATTTGCGGGACCATTATGGGGTCCATGGGTTCGGATATAGTATCTCAATTAATGTCAGCAGATGGTTTTTATCATCCTAACACACTAGTTTTTATTTTCACAAAATTGGATGGTAAATAGTGTAATTTTACACAAAAAAAAACAGTTTTGGGACCTTTTTAAGTTCCAAAAGGGCTTGGACTGGTATCAAAATTGAAGCTTCGATAGCTTGTCTCATTCTTAGCACACAAATTTAATTTCATCGAAATCAAATTGTAAATGGTTTACTTTTTCACAAAAAAAAATAGGTTTGGGACCTTTTTAAGGTCCAAAAGAGCCTGGACTGGAATCTTAATTAATGCAGTCGATGGCTACTCCCATCCTAAGCAAACACATTTTTAATTCACCGATATCTGATGGTAAATAGTTTAATTATTCACAAAAACAAACATTTTTGAGGACTTTGTGCTCTCCAAAGGGGCCTAGTCTGGGATTTCAGACCAGGCCAGGACCTGGACGGGAATCTCAATTGATGCATTCGATAGCTTGTCTCATCCTTAACACATTAGTTTTTATTTCAACAAAATCGAATGGTGAATAGTTTACTTATTCACAAAAAAATATTTTAATATATCGAAATCTGATAATAAATAGTTTAATTATTCACAAAAAAAGTAGTTTTTGAACAAATTTCGTAAGTTTTACAAAACAACTGTGGGTCACTTAAAATAGCTGCGTCGGTCATGATGTGACCCACAGTTCATAGATTCATCATCGTTGAATTAGAATATGCTTTGTATGTATGTGTCACTTAAACTTCGATTGTATGTCCATTTGTTCTGTATGTAAATACCGAAACCAAATTACGCATTATAACGTATAATTCGAATAAGGGTTGTATGCATGTAGCATTTAACCCATATAGCACTAAAGTTTTTTTTTTGTAAAAATTAAAAAATAAGTGTATTCTTAAAATACTTACTCTAACAAAATAAAGATTTTAATTGCGTATTTCAGATGGTTTTAAAAGGACGGTGGCGCTATTTGGGAGGCTAATGGTATATAACAATTTTTACTTGTATGTATATGTCACTTAAATACTGAATCAAATTATGCATACAAAGCATATTCGAAAATGGATGGTATGCATGTAGCAGTTAAATACTGAATTCAACTTCTGGGTAAATGGAATATAATATAACAATTTATACTTGTATGGATATGTCACTTAAATACTGAAATCAAAAATACGCATATAAGGCATATTCGAATATGGGTTGTATGCATGTAGCAGTTAAATACTGAATTAAACTTCTGGGTTAATGGTATATAACAATTTATTCTTGTATGCATATGTCACTTAAATACTGAAATCAAATTACGCATATAGGGCATATTCGAATATGGGTTGTATGCATGTAGCAGTTTAATACTGAATTAAACTTCTGTGTAAATGGTATATAATAATTTTAATTGTATGGATATGTCACTTAAATACTAAACTCAAATTACGCATATAAGGCATATTCGAATATGAGTGTATGCATGTATTACTTAAACGCTGAATTAATTTTTTACGTTAATGGTATATCTCAATTTTCATTGTATGTATATGTCACTTAAATACTTAATTCAAATTTCGCATATAAGTCATATTCAATTATCAATTGTATTCATGTGGCATTTAACTTTTCTTTTTTTTTTGCATAATTTCCATATACAATTTGATCTTTACATACAATCAGTAGATGTATCAGATAAATACTATTTTTTCCCTTAAATTTAAGCAAATGTGGCATTCGTCATACTGATATCTTCGGAACGGAATGGAAAAGCTAAATTGGGACAACGCCAATCGAAAGATCTCGATTTTTTAAGTAAAATTACATACTCAACTCAAAAACGACCAAAATGCATATGTATCACTTAAATACTGGGGTGACGATATCGCGACGTAAAAGCACAGTTTCTACACCGCTTATAGCTTCAGTTTGAATGTGCCTTACATATATGTTTCCGTATATGTCGGCAATCATTAATCTTCATTACATTATTTTACGATGTACAGACCTGAATGCATTAATTCATCATTGATAAATATACGATTCATTATCTGTTGACAAAATATTTTAATCGAGTGCTCTTAAATTTCTTCTCATTCATAAGCAAATGCTGGAATTGAATCACCCTATTCTACTAGTGTTTAAAAGATAGTAAAATGAAGTAAGAAAAGCCAAAACTACAATAATTATACCGCAGTATTTATTAAGAAAGAATTTAGTTTAAAAATAAAAATTGAAAATGTACAATTTTTTTTTTATGTTATATACAGTACATAATAATAATAAAAGGCAATAGCATAAAGTGGAAGCAATTGCCAGTATTGCTCTTGAATATCAAAGTAACTTGATATTAAGTTGGTTGACCCCTTCTATATACACCTATTCTCATTGTATACTTCTATACTTTGCGGTGTTGAAACTATTATTATTATTATTTTTTTTACAATCATTTTCAAAAACACGAGTCTAGCGTATCAAACAAAATAAATCTTAATATAAAATTTTGTAACGCTGACCATAATAAGGGAACAATTTATTATTATTTTATGGATCTAAAGATATTTTAAAGATATAGGTTTTTTTTCATTATTCATTCGTCATATTTTTTCAAATTTATATAAAACAATTTTTTTTTCATGATTAGAACAATGATTTGAAGAAAATTTCCTATAGTTAGTTGAAAAAATTTAATGAATTCGTTATTAAAGTGAAAGGTTTCTGAAAAAAAAAAAATTAATTCTTTCTAAAGAAAGATAAGATACTTTAAGGCATTGTGTTAACAATAATAAATAAAATTGGCTTTTCAAAAGTTTAAATTACTTTTAAAAGATTTAATCAGTGCCGGTCTTCTTCATATAGGAGTCGTTTGTACGATTTAAAGATTTTTTTACGATAAAAGTGAAAATATGAATTCTAAGTTCCAGTATTATTATATGCCAATTTTATTATTTCAGTTAATTTAAAAGAAACTGAACCAAATCTGTTGAGATTCCATTGTACACTGAATTTCTGTGAGAAAACAACCCAAAAATGTTTTTTTCTTACTGGGCCTAGCCTATATAAAAGAGCGACCCTGGACTCAATAATTACTATATAATTTATCTCATTAAACTTGTTCTAACTTCTAACAAATTTGGCAATTATTTCAAAACTAGAAATCAGTTTTTATGGTTAGTTAAAAATTTGTGTATTTGAAGAAATCTACACAAACATCAATCAAAAGTTTGTATAGTAAACCCCTTTAAGAATTTTGTTACAGACCGGATATCCGGAATTCAATTAGAATAATTATATCGATTGTTTATGTACAGTAATCAATCTTTTTAAAGTTTTTTATATTGAACGATTTATTACAGCTACTTTTTAACTATTTTTCAAATCTAGACAATTTATAAAAGCATAAATAAAATTTGAAAAATAAATAAATTTCATTATGACTTTATTAAAACAGTTTTTTGTTTTTCATCAAGTTATAGTCATCAATCATTTATATGGAAATTGTCAATAAAAGAATTCTAAATTAGATGATGATTTTGGGAAAAATGACTTCCCATAAAAATTTGGTTAAGTATACAATTTAAATCAAATTTTTATTTTTCCTCATGGCTAAATATTGAATTAAATCATAAAAATTAAGATTTAGTCAGTGTTGTGCGTCGTACGTAGAGTAAGTGATGTATACTACTACTACATCATTGTATACGCGTCGACTTTTATATGTAGACAATATAGTTACGCGTAGACAATGTCGAAAATTTCAAATGAATTCAATATAATAAAAGTTTTTCTTAAAAAATAAATAAAGTTTTATTTTAATTATATCATTCAATTTTACTTTTAATTAAATTTTTAATAGAAATTCCAATTCCAAACAAGAACTTCACATTTTGGTTAAACATTGAACTAATAATATTGCGTTTGACAGATTTCACATTGTCGATATTGTCTATATCTACACCATTGTCGACATTGTCTACACCAAATTTGTCTACACTATTATATTATATACGAGTAGAGGAAACAGCAGTAGCTTAAGTCTAAAATTGGGATTGATATTTTGGATATCAACTTTAATGATAACGTTGTATTGTTACCGGACTCCTCTGCTATATAGTTACAAATACCGAATTTTTATTCTGCAAATAAATTGATCATTTTCAAATAATGAATTTTTAATTAAATTTTATTAGCTCCAAACAAATACGAAGAGGAATTGGCTGAAATATCATGCGCTAATCGCTACTATATAGCACTACTCCCATCCAGACTTTCTCACCTTAGACACGGCTTCATAGATTCAACGGACCTGTCTAATATAGACCCATTTCTAATTCAAGACTTGTTGGACTTCTTTGAAACTTGTCTTGGGATGGGGTTATAACTTAAGGGTATATCACAATATGCTCACAGTGGCCGAAGTGATTATAGGACATCCATACTTTACTTACACCCAAACCTCTATACCTAATACAATTTTACAGTTAAATAATATTACAATAAAGATAGTATCCGCAAAACAATAAAAAATAATAAAATTTTTTGGAATTGATTTTTTACCAGCTTTACAACTTTTAAAATAAAAATGAAATTACTTAAATGAAAAATTCCAAACCAGGAAGTACAACATTTATTTATATATAGAGATTTCTTTTGATTGAAAAATAAAAACTGAAGATTTTTATAAATTCGCTGTTAATAAAATATGTAAATATAAAAAATATTTAATAAAAAATTGATAAAATAAAAATAAAATTTTGAAAAGAGTGAAATCATCTGTTAATGAATGATGATTATAAGAGGAGAAATGGTAGAAATAATATTATTAAGACAAAATTAAAACTGGTTATACAAAATATTATATTAAAATGCAATCGGTTTTTTTATTTTATTTATTTTTTTATTAAAAAATGTTAATTAAGGTCGAAACCGGTCATCTTGACATACAAATCTGAAGATGTTTTTTTTTTGTGTTGTTTAAATTATGGAGAAAGAAACTTTTTATATTTTTATCGTAATATTTTAATAGAGTTATGAGGTCCAATATCAAGTATGAAGACATATTTATGAGTCAAATAATTTCAATGACGTTACCAGCGAGCCAAATGTATTATATCGACATGACTTTACATTTACCGGTGTATCATTGATGCCTGGATGATAACAAGTTCTAGCAAAGTCAAAAAAGCGCTGGAAGAAGTTATCCGCATGTAACATAGTCACAGTGAGAAAAAGACGATAGCGTCAATCACCCTACCGAGATCGCAATGCAAAATAGGAGTCGGATTCTTCAGTTCTTCATGGGCACTGCTTAATCGGCAAGCATTCGCGTAGTCTTGGACTAATTGTAAGTGATGCAACTCCTTTTATACTACTGCCCGACACTCGCTAGATGTAGACGTCTTATTTTAACCTTACTATCCATGATCCAGCTTTGAAAGAGTTCTCGAATTGCACCACCAAAAAACTCGTCGTTTGCTGCAATTAAATTACGAAATCCTTTGACTTTCTACATAATTCCTCAAAACTCAGAGTTATTTATCCATGAAAGTGGTACCGTACCACTATTGACCCAGTATGACCTATATCCATTATAACCTAACCTAATCTTGAGCGGTCCAGATACCGCTGAAGATTCAAAAACTTTTCCCATAAGTTGAAAATCTGATTTTCGTGTACAGTAGTGGCAAAAAAAAAATTTAAATTTTCAATTTTTCACATTGATCGGTAACTATAATAATAATATTAAAAAATTTATAAAATATTTTTGAAAAAATCACTTGCCGTATCGATCCTAAAGAATGTATACCATGTCATCGTTAAGATAATAATAAGAAAAACGATTTTTATATAAGAAAATATAGGAGAAATATAAAAAATATCATAAACTTTTAGTTTTTATTAATAAAACGTAGATACAAACCGTTTCATATTTCTATTTGTATATCTTTCAAGAACCTGGAAATTATATAATTATATATGGATATATGGGTTAAATGTGGTTATCGATATAAAAAACAATCTGGTTAATTAAAATTATATTTTATTGTAAAGATTTATCTGTTTCTAATTCAAGTTTAATAAAAATAAAAACTGGGTAAAGAAGGTAAACTGCTTTTTTTTTTTAAAAAAAAAGTTATTTAATAAATATATTAGAAAAAGAAAAGTATTTCATTCTGGAGCGTTGTTAAGTTTTATATGAAATATTATAATATATTTTAATAAAAAATTATATTGAAAACCATTTTTTGCAATGATTTTTTTTATAAAATATCATTGCAGAATAATTTATATCTAGTATAATGCATTTTCGGGTCATATTCGTCCTTTTTCATTTCAAATTCGTCTTTTTTATTTCAAATTCGTCTTTTTCATTTTAAATTTGAAATTTGACACGAATACGAATTACGAATTTGAGAAAATAGACGAATTTAAAACGAAAAAGTTCGAATTTGACCGGAAAGTGCTACGTAAGTGTCAAATATTTATTTAAATCGAAAAAATAAATTGAATTATTAAAAGCTGAACTGGACTATAGTCTTAGCAGTGGTGTCGAAAATACGATCTACAGGTCACTTACGGTTACGGTCATCGTAGCTTTTTTAGCCGGCCCAAATTGTACATTAAAAATATTTATAAAAATACTTTCAATAATGAACACAATTAAGATCTATTCAGAATATGATAAAATACTTCCAGATTATCAAAAAATATGCTTACAACAGCAAATTGACTATAGACATTAAAAATAGACTATTTACATTCAACTTTTTGAATAAATTTGCTTTTTTCTAAAATATTAACCTTTATTTCTAATATTTAGAGGTATTAGAGGCAGCCCTACTAATATTTTTAGAAATGGCCCTTGGTTATAAAAATTGAACACCACTGCTAGACTATAGAAATGAATTACATAAAAAAGTAGTGACAATTTTTGAATTTACATTACGAATTATGAATGGTAAATAACATCCACGAATGACGAAATGACATTGTTGAAATTGTCTCTAAAATATCATTATACCTAATTTGAATAATAATTAATTATTGGTACAGAATATATTTTGTTAATATTTCTTATTATTTAATTGTTTGAAAATTGCTGCAGCTGAACTACTGTATTATTATGTTAAATGATTAACAGATGAAATAAACTATTCAGGCTAATTGATATCCAATAAAATGGAAAGTTGTAGATATTATAATTATTTCAAATTACAAATTTATAAAGAATTCTTAATATTTTAATGTATATTCTGTAATCAATCTCATATTTTAGACATTTAAATCAATATTTTTCGATCAGTTTTATATTTTAATCAATTATTTTTGGCATGCATTTTTCGTTACGGCAAATTAGGTGTTTTCAACGACAAATTAGGTGTTTTCAACGACAAATTGTGTAATTGAACGGCAAATTGTGTAATTGAACGGTAAATTTTGTAATTGAACGGCAAATTGTGTAATTGAACGGCAAATTGTGTAATTGAACGGCAAATTGTGTAATTGAACGGCAAAATATGTAGCGTATACTAATATTAAATAAATAAATATACCTTGTTCTTGTAGTATAATGGAAAAAGAATAATACCCTTGTTCTTGTAGTATAATGGAAAAGGGAATAATATTTCTGGAAGACTATAATGTGAAAAATTGTCGTGCAAACTTCTGATATTGTCGGGTTGGATACATATTCTGCTGTGCAACAATTGTCGTTCTGTATACCTAATTTGTCGTGCTGAAATATATTCCCCATTATTTTTCATAATATGATATTTTATATTTATTTAATTTCATAGTATTTTAACCCTTTAGATTACAACATAATGCGTACCCCTGTATTATGTCATCTATAACTAAATCAATTAAAAAAAAAATGCGTAACGAATGGGTTAAAGCTATATTCTAATTGTATGCTTAGTTACGAATAAATTTAATTTTTAATTAATAATTATACTGAATAATTTCTAACCACATAATTATCATATATATTTTTCAGATTTTATGAAAATTATGTTAAATCATCTACTCTTTTTCCTCAGAGGTAATGAACCTTACCACACATTATCATTATACATTGTGTTTATATACAAAAATTATTTTCAAATTAATATTTTAAATTAATTTCCGCCTTTACGCTTCTCTAATTTCCATATATTTAATTGTACATACTTTGATATGGTCTCCTACATTATTAATAATTAAAATCTTCTGTTTTTTTAGGTACAGTGTGATGACCATATCTCAATATTTAAAGAAAAATATATTAAATTGTAAAATAAAGACAGACGATATCTAAAGACCTTTCTCTACTTCTACTACTACAACAAAAATATATAAAAAAAAAATTATAATATTTTAATAAGATTTGTTATGCGAAAGTGATTGTCGTCATATTGAATCATTTATATATAAATATTTATATATAATATTACATATTATTTATATATAGTTAATAAACAAGATATTTATAATAATATTAATTTCTGGTTTTTAAAATTTCCTTATAAAATTTTTGTGGTTTTTCAATATTTTTGTATTTAGACTACTTTCTAACGTATAAATAAAAGTTTTTCTATTTTACTATCAAAAAGCGCATATCAAATTTTCTCTTAATGCGTTTCAAATGCGCCCACTTTAAATACAATTTTTTTTTTATTTTAATATCAATTTTTTGTTAAAGAGTTTCCTTAAAATTGTGAGATATTTATAGTAATATTTTTTAATTGTTTAAGTTAAAAGTTTGTATGATACCATCAGGAAGTAAACTGTTTATAGTTTATATATTAAATTTTACTCAAACTGTTTGCAACATTATTTTAAAATCTTTGAGTTGAGTTCATGTTTCGGTTAATGCGTAATGGTTTATTACATAAATTGATTATATTTATAACATACAAATTCGATAAATTACAATATTTAGCAGATTTGGTTTTTATAGGCTTTGTGTTATACTATCATAATTGGAAAATTTAAACTGGCTTTAAAACTTAAGGTTCACTATTAAAATTTAATGAACAGATAAAATCCTTTAACTTTAACACGTTCGCGACTTACATATATTTTTTAGGTTCTCTGTAGATCCTGTTTTCCAGTATGTCACATATTTGGGAACATACATTCAAGTCACTTAGTGTAACTTGAGTTTGAGTAGGATTACTGTAACATATTTTTGACATAAAATAGTTTGTTTTCAGTTTAACTCTTGTTTCAGGAATTCAGTGAGTGGCAATCATTCTATTAAAGTGGTATAACTAAGAAACGCTGCTGATCAGTCCATGCCACGCAATATAAACTGCCACCTAATTTCGAACAAAGACAACTTTTACTAATATTTACATTTGTTCTTAATTAATTAATCGTTTTTATAGTTACATGGTTATCTTTGTCACTTGGGATCAAGTCAATATTTGGTAATATTACTTATCGGTCAAAGTAAACCATTTTTTTTGCCTATATTTTAAATCCAAAAAAAATAAATACTTGACAATTTTTCAATTAATTGAAAATAGTTGAACAATATTACAAATAGTAAAATATCAATTTAAATTTTAATCAAGAAATATGAGATCTTAGTAATATAAAATATCATTACAGGTGAAACTGAACTCTAACACACGTAACTGAATAAAATGTTGATCAATCTATGGTATTCCAATCAAAATATATAAATAAATAATAAGTCAATTCTGACATCTGGTAGTTTAGTGCAGTGGTATTCAACTTCTCGTGGCCTTTGGAACAAACAATTTCATCTAACAAATTTTAATTTAACTTTATTATATTAGGAGCCTATTGGTAAAGTTGTTATTAAGTTGTAACCGCGTTGCATATTCTGCATCTAATCTCTATAATTCCATGAAATAATTATTAGGGAAAATTAGAGATACAGCTTTCTTAAACATATAAGTCGTAACAGACGGTTTTAGATGTCCAATTCCGCACCCGGCTGATTAATCGCAAGCAATTTATCGCAAGTAATTCATCGCAGGGACAATTTATCGTAACACTTCTCAAGTTTACAAAAAAAAATTGCTTGCGATGAACTAACCTAAAATCGTCCAATTCCAATACTTAATTACTGTTGTCTCGGGGTATTGGCTTCAAGTTTAAAGCCAAAAATTCAGAATCCCATTTTTAAAAATTTTTGTTTTCAATGTCGATGCACAATTCAACAAAATGATTTAGAGAGATTGATATTTTATAAACTAAGAAAGTTGTGATAGATATTGGTTTCCATAAAATTTTCTCGCCAATAAAACTTTTTATGGAACTAAAAAGTTTCTGCGGAACACAGGTGGATGAACACTGGAGTGTATAGTACCTGATTAAGAATTATTATTATATATTAATTTTTTTTTAAATATAGTTACATAAAATGAAAAATATTATTATAATGAAAATGTTTCTTTTATATTGAATTGAATATAAAACTTGTTATAAAGGTGTTATTTTAATCCAGATGACACAGACTGTAACAGAAATGGCGCGACAATATAAAAAAATGCAATGTGAAATTATAAAAATTATACACTTTCCCTTTCGTAAAAATGATACGTCTCAATTTTCAATTTATATATTATAAATATGAAAACAAAATATATAATCAGATATCAAAATAAAATGGACTTGGACACTGCATCTAATACTAATTATGTGAATTAGTATTACTTTTTTTTTGATTCTTATGTATAACTTTCGATTTGTATAATTATCATTTATGAATGAAAATAAAAATTACAATTGAATTTGATGTAATTAAAATTTGGGTTTTTTTTTTTTTGGAAATTTGTACTGTCCATTTTGTTGGCTATCAACACTGGCGTTAATTATAATTATGATGAGAAATTTTCAAGTCTACGAGTAATATTTAAAGAAAATATATTATTAGTTGGCTAGTTTATAAATTTCTTTTTGGTTTTAAGTTAATTTTAATTGTTTTTAGTAATGATTAATAAACTGATTTTTTTTTTAGATATTTCTTATATTTTATATTTTAGTAATTAAGTTTAAAGTTATTATTATTTAGAAAATAGAAAGTGCATTTATAAAATAATTAACTTTCTAGAATTTAATTCTTAGAAAGTGTCGTATTTATAGTTAGACCGTTCTAATGGTTCTGTGAATACAGCCAAAACATTGATGTTTCTGCAAGCATTAATAAAATGAAATTTATATAAACTTATGTGATTTTGAGCTGGAAATGGTTGAATCCATTTTACTGCAAACATATTTTAATATTCTTTTGTTACATCAGTCTTATTAAAAAATTGTAACTCAGTAGTAGTGGCACAACGTTAGATTACGTTATATTGGTGTAAGAGTTGTATAGATCACACTGTGGTCATGTGGTACCAATTTCATGAATAGGTAGGTATTGAGGGTCTTTCTAGTTAGTTGAAGGATTTCGTAATTGCAGCACCCTTGAAAAGTACAAACTTAATTTAAATTATGATTGCATTAAAGGACAAAAACCTTTTTCCTTCGATGAAAATTTTTAGAATACTCTTCTTGAATCTATTGAATGTTCTGCAATAATTCAAAATTGTCATTTTTTACTGACGACAACAGTTACCGAAATCTTTTGCCACTACAGTTTTATGGGTTTAACAATTTTATGCTATGGTTATTTTGTTAGTTGACGTAAACCGAGTTCATATCTATATAAAATTTATCTATAGCCTTCAAGGAAAACTTTTAATATTTGTTCCGATTGTCTAATATATTTTGTGAAATAAATCCGAAATATCTTTCAAATCAAGTTTCGTTTAAACAACTCTCAAGCACTTGAGGTGCTCAAGAAATAAAAGGGAAATGATCGTTGGTAATAAGGTTTTTATCATGAAATGTCTATAGTCTATGCTAAGAAAAAATGGTGACACTATTTGTGATGGATAGAAATTGTATTATTGAAAAAGAAAAAATTGTAATTCTAAGAGGAATTTTTCTTTTACTACTTTAATTTTACGTTAAATTTGTAATTATATATAATAAAATATTCCAGTTGATGATATAAATAAAATGATTTTATTGTTACATCAAATAACTTGTAATTAAGTAATAAATATTATATGATGCATTTAATCGAAATTATTTAAAATATATTTTTTTATATTTCAAAATGTTTTATTTTTTTATATACACATTATTTCCTATATGAATTTATGTAACCTACTAGAGTAACATTTAAATAAATGTGGGAGCATATATATTTAATGAAGTATAACAAAACCCACAACACAAAAGAAACATTAAAAATATTCATGAAATGAATCCAACAATTGACTAAAAGTATATATTAAAATTCACAATATGTAAAGCCATTAAAAAAATTTATTTAGCAATCAATAACATTTTTAATTTAACTAATATTTTTAATATTAGTCATAATGAATGTCACAAATAATAATATTTAAATAACGAAATTCGATATTTCGAAAATACAAGAAAAGTAAATTTAAAATAATTAATCATAAAACATAAAATTCATTAAAACTTTACCAATATAAATTAATTATTAATTAATTTTGATGAGAAAATTGAATTTTTCAAGTATGTATGTAGATTTATATTTAATTTTGAATTTGAAATTTTTTAACTTCAAAGTCAAAATTCTTAATTCTTCATCATAGCTACAACCTGCACAACAGGAACAAATAAAAACTCTATATACGTTTATTCATGCGTCACATAAAATAACCTGTGACCATATGTAAGAGTCGGTTAAGTCGAATTAAGTGAAAATTTATGTTTTTCAATATTATTATTTTACTCTTCTAGCCTATTTTTTGAGTTATTCATTTTATTAATATTCGTTGCACTTTGGTAGTTATTATTTAAAAGCATTTTTGATGTAACACCTTATGTCTTAGTCTTAGGTAAGTTCAAGGTTTTGCTTGAGTGAAAATAGTTTTACTTACTATGTGAATCCCAATTATCTATTGCTGTCGTAGGTATTTAAAGCCAATGACGTTGATAGTGCCAGTATGTAAAAACCGTGCAAGTCGAAGATCCCATGATAGTTAATTGCAGTTATGGCTTGCCAAAATAACTTAATTATTATTTCCAATATGCAAATTGAAATTTGACAGTGATAGTAATTAAATTTAAATTTTTGAAAAATAGTTTTAATGACTTAAACTATTATAACATGTTAAATTATTTTTCCAAATCATCTTAGGGTCTTTAGAGTTTCTTTTCATGTAATTTCTGTATGAAAATTCGCTATATTTCCCCCACAGTTTGGTTGATATTGCATTTATAATATTTTTCAGAATAATTTTTACATCTTTGTAAATTCACTACTGAAAATTTTATATTTTCGAGATAAGCTAACACTTTTACATGTTACCATATAAATTTATGACGAAATCATTTTTTATGATATCATCATGACTTTTCTGGGTATAATATCATCTGCAATACAAAAAAAAAAAATTGAATATTTTTTGAATACATACAATACTACTGATGTGATGGACTGTAGGGATACGCGTCTTTATTGCAAATATACAACTCACACATATGAAAAAATATAACCTGTTGTATATATATATATAAGTAAATATATAAGAAATAAACAAAAGAAATATGCTATGATCCTATATACATTATTCACCCACAAAATGTTTCAAATGTTACCAAAACAAGAAACTGCCGAAGGTCTGCATGAGTTGTTTTTATTAATTTTGTTTTTATTAAAACGTATAGTTATCAAATACACTGTAAATAAATTTACGTATTATTTATTTTCAAAACTATTTGATAATTAAGGAAAATTGAAATATATATGAAGTTTCAACTCTAATTTGTATATTCTACCCGATTAAAGGATTGTAAACTTATTTTTTATATGTAAATGGAAATTATATTCGAAATTTCTATATCGATTCTGATAAATTTTTCTATTTCGCTGATTCAAAAATGATTAAATTTGAAATTTCTTTACAGTGTTGTTAGACTTGTTGAACAAATATCTTTAATATTTTCAAAACCTACCAAACAGTCTGTGTTTGTTTATGAGTATATTCCATTCCATTTTGTTGTGTAGATGGTTACATTTATATTTCAATGACAAATACATTTTTTTTTAATAAATGTATATACAAATTGCATATATTTATGAAATGCATAAGCCACTACTAGCAACTATAACTTAAATTGGAATCATATGTAAAACCGCAACAGGAAATATATACAAAAAAAAAATATATAATTTTATCCATATTTGTCTACAGTCGTAAAGCTACTATATTTCTAAAATTTTAAGTTCATATATTAAATGTATGTACAAGTTAGGATCATAGAATTGATCTTTAAATGAAAAATAGTTATAACCTATACAGAAAATATTACAGCTTTAATAAGGAGTGAACCTTTATAACCTTTTAAAGGCATTACTTTATAAATGACCTAATGTATGTATCATTATAATACCACTATTGTGCTATAATGTTGAAATGTATAATTCCCAGTAACTCCCAGTTACTCAGAGTATAATCACATTATCATTTTTTCCAAATCTATTTTATTCATATCTAATTCTTCGGTGTGCTAAAATCGTAATTCCAAAAGAATAATAGATAAAACTACTTTGTGGTAATGAGATTTTTATAAGACGGCAGAGTAAATTTCTGTATTGTTACAGCTGAATGCATATTAAATTCAATGAAATGATAGTGCTATAACTATACTGACAACTTACTGACTATACAATAGAAATGATTTCCCATTAAACTACCACAATTGAGAGAGTCAAGTCAATCGGTTCATCAAACTCATTAGAAAAGAAAAAAATGTTTAGAATTCGGATAATTTAAGTTTAAATTAAGAATTGTTAAATAATGGAAAAAAAGAAGCCTATAATTGCGTAACGAAAGATTTTCTGTACACGTATCGTAAAATTTGAACTTTACTTGTTGGCCTGAATAGTTTAAGAATGTTCGCCAACATGATCGTGTTTCAAGTTTTTGATTTATAGGCCCCCTTAAAATTATGTTTTAATGAAATATCTTCTTGATATAATTTTCAATTTTTAGCATACTTTATTGATTTACATAATTTTAATCTGCTGATGTAAATTTTTTATATAATATATGTAATTATTTTTACTGCGTCATTTTACAATTTCAATGTGACTTAAATTTTATATAGTAATTATTTGAGTTTTATGTTTTGTAATAAAATGATTTACACTTGATTTATTTTATACACTTTTTTATTTTTAAAAACATATTTATTGATGGAAATATGTTTTTTTTATTAGTGTAATTGTTAAAAAATCGTATCTGTTTTGAAAAGTTAATTAAAAAATATCCGTATATTTTGAATAAAAGAAATTTCAATATTCAACAGTTAAAACTACCTGTTGGCGTAATGAATATCCGCCGCAATATTATCAAATCTTTTAAGTGATTGAATTGGAAATGTATGATTTCAAATATATTACGCCGAACATTCTCTGAGTTACGTCTGAATTGTATTAAATTTTATGAGTTTTTCCTGTTAAAAGTATTGTACGAGGGCTGATGTTAAAATTTCGGGATATAAGCAAACAATACAGTTCGGAATATAATTTTGCCATTTTGACTGGACACATAATCAGTGTGTGAATTATCATTCTAAGTTGTTTCTAATTTGCATGTCAAAGAAAAGTTGTGCTAATCAGAGATGCAAGATTCACATTTGTACGATCTTCTTAACGAAGTTAGTAGCAATATGTCGAGTTCTCAAACCAAACCGGCAATCATTTTCTTGGCAACACTGTGTTAATATAAGCCATTTTTGTTGGTTTTGGGTTGATTGTTAATTTGAAGTTCATATGAATAAATCAACTTTTAACCACCATTAACGACGTCGTATACCAAATTTCTTATACCTACCTGTGTTCAATCATACCTGATTTGACACGTGGTTGTTTTTCAGTACCAGTGATATTGTATAATATCCAACGTTTATCGATGTTTTTTTTTATATTTTTGATGTTGTTCGTGTGCAACTGTCACGAAATTCATCATTAAAGCTACTAACGACCAAATTTTAAATTTTTTTTGATACTTACGAAAAAATAGTTGTTCTTTATAGTGCCTCATCACTAAAAGCAGTATTCAGAGACACTAATTTTAATTTGTTTTATGCATACAACATCTGATTACTTCAGTGCTGCAACTTTCTGAAATTTTACCAGCAGCCCTCGTAAATAATTGCACAAATTTTGGCTGACCATCAATTTTTCAATTCATAAAATATAAACTTTTGGTATTCAAAGATATTTTATGTAATAAATATGCATTTAAAAATTAATATGAAATCCAAACAATGAAATACAAAATCATCTCAGGTTCTGCGAATCTTGCTGTGTTAATGATGAATTTTTAGAATTTGTATAAAACAATTTTTTTTATTAATAAAAAAACGAATAATATTTTTTTCAACCTTGAATAAAATATTATAAAAATCATACTGAGGTCTAATAATAATTTCTTTTTATAATTTATAATAATATTTTAATGTACGATGATTTAGTCACCACGGACTCACTTATCTATCACTTATGTACATGGGGAGTCTTGAGTCTTCGGTCTTATAATCTCCACTTCTTTAAAACCAACCAACTAAAAATAGAATTTACTTTAGTATTCAATGACTAATTATATTTTTATGCTTTATTGGCAGTAAATTTGAAATGAGGAAATGAGGAATTTTAATATTTTGTATTAAACCCTGTAAACGTAACGAAATTAATGTAAATATTAGTAATTATAAATTAATATCGGTTATTAAATAGAAATTTAATTATAAAAATCGTAAATATTCGTTTTTCCATTTTAATTAGTTTTTCAATAATTTGTATTTATTATATTTATATTATGATTAATTTAGAATTTATTTATTTATAATTTTCAGTTCTTAAAAAATTAAGTGTTTTTTAATTTGAATTTAATGAACTTTTGCTTTTAGATTTCATAATAAGCGTAAGTCCGGCTAAATGAATAACTAATTTCGCATATTTATTTCAATTTGTTTGTATTACAAAACCGGTGTTGAGTAATTATTTAATTCCAAATAAATAGAAAATCTATTAATGATTTTACCTTTATAAATTAATGAAGAATATTCACATAGAAAATAGTATTATAAAAGTCCGAAGTTATTCTGTGTTCTGAACAAGTTACCAGTTAGTTTAAAAGCTGTTTTCTCAAAAACAAATTCTTAGCGCTGTATATTTTTCGATTTTCTCAGCGTTGAATTAATAGCATTTACCTTACCAGTCAAGCTGATCTTTTTCCATATCAAATTGGTATTTTTTTGAAGCGAACTTTTGTCTTTGATTAGAAAAAAAGATTTTTAATTTACCTTCAATATTATATTTAAGTAATAGTTTTAACAGTCAACATTTCTAGTTATGAGATTAACTAAATTGTATGGTATCCAGTATAGTTTTGATGAAGCACCATCAAGACCAACTGTTTTTAATTCAGAAACATTTATTTATTTATTTGAAAAAACACGTTTAATTTACAAAAAACCAACAATTTGACTTAGAACTGCTATATCTAAGCTTACATCTCAGCCGAAGTACCTAATTCTGACCCTTCTAAGTAATATAAAATGGGAATTCATGTAAACGACTGTGTACAATGTTTCTTATGGCCGACATCACAGTAAAAGCTTAAGCCTTTGCTGAAGCTTAAGCTTCGGTTTAACTTATTTTCATTATAAGCTTAAAGGGAAACGTTCTTAAAAGTGAGGTTAAACTGAAAACGTAACTTTTAACATTTTAGTTTATAGAAACAAGTAGAAAATTAATTCATTGCCAATCAATTCTTATCCAGTTAAAAGATATTAGTAAATAGTTATTAGAAAACTACTAAAAATAACGAAACGTTTATATAAAACACATACAATAAAAAAAAAATACACTCACACTAACTCAATAATTTCAATTTTACATAAATATAATTCACAATAATATTATTTTCAATTACCAATCACATTTTTTGGTTTAGCTAAACTTAAGCGAAAATTTTGATTGTAAAAACCAATGAGCTTAAGTTGCATGGATTTTGTTTTAAGATATTTGTTTATATGATAAATATTTTGGACCTAAGTTCTTGTACCTTAAAGTCGTTTATACCTTTTAAAATTAAATATATTTTTAATCAGATTAAAATTATTGAAATTATATAATTTTTTTTTTTAAATTAATGGACCCAAAGAAACCAATAAATCAAAATAAAAAGTGATGGTTAAGGTCATAAAAGAAATATTATTTAATTGATTGTTAAAAATATAAAATTAATGATTTTTTACGTTTTAACTTTTAAATATTTTTCATACATTTTTTGCTTATATTATTTGAAATTATTTACAAGGATCTACAAATTTAAATATAAAATTAATTTTACAATAATTTACATAAATTCTGTGGTTTCTGTGTGAAAAAATTTATTTATAAATTTTTTAAAATTAATTAAAGAATTTTTAAATTGAAGAAATTGTTTACCTTCAAATATCACATTTAATTTTTTATATAAATAAAAATGTGTGAAAAACGCGTACAAAAATATATAAAAAAATTTCAATTTAAATTTATACCATTAAAAAATTCCAGCTTTAGTTAATTTAAAAATATGCGAAAGAAGATATTAGAAATGTAGCATAAAAATTCAAAACTTAAAACTATAATAAAATCTAAAAACAGTCTAATAAAATTTGGTATTTTTCTAAGAATTTTTGAAATTATCATTTAAAAATTATGAAAAAATATAAATTTATGTGTAATTTTAATATGTCATTCCAGAAATGTTGAGTATATCCGTAAAAATTTATGCAAAATCTTGAATGAATAAAACATTATTATTTTAATGATTGTATACTCATCATATCAACAACAAATCAAATAATTAATTGTAAAACGGATGATGTCATTGGAATCTCTTCCAAGAATATGAGGATTAATGTATGAATCTAAGAATTTTTTTTCGTATCTTTTAAAATTCATATTAAAAAATGAAGAAAATCATCAGGTTCTTTTTCTGGCTCCTTTTTGGTAATAAGAAACACAAGTAAAATAATAAAAATAAAAGTATATTATGAAAAGAACTGAATTCGTTGAATGTCTGGAGGTCAAATATTGAAATATTAAATGTACAGTGAATAATCTGAAAATGTTGGAAATATAAATTTAATTTATTATTTTTAATTTTTTTTAAATGAAGAAAAACCAATTGAAATTTCTGAAAAATAAACAAATTGGAAAATATTTTTCAAAAGAGACAAATTTATCAATCAAATTTGTTTGTAAAAGAGGTTTTTGCCCTTTCGAAAAAATAAATTTTAAACGTGACAGACATTTAACGATTTACTCAGGCATACGAAAAACTACTCTATGTAAGCAGTAAAGGCTAGAAATAATGAACTTTATTTTGGTTATCATATTATTCCTTTAATTTGATAAAAATTGTTAAATTAAATCTGTTTTTCCGATAAAATCTCGAATCAAAATCAATCACTGAATCACTATTTATTATTTTTCCATGAATGCTTCTTGCAAATTGTCATTCGGTACAAAAAAAATTGTGTATATTATTAATAAATGTCAAATTGTTCGATTAAGAAATTTAAGATTTCATAAATATTTAGCCCATTCATGACAAATGTAATAATTAATTAAATTTAAATTGTTTTGTTGGTAAATGATTGAGAGTTTACTGTATTTATTTACCCTATCTGACAATACGAAAAATTAATGAATTGTATATATATACATAAATGATTAATATGTATACAAAAAAAAAGGTATATGTACTAGCAAAAGAAATAAAAATGTTAAGTCAGAAACTTGAGGAACTTTGGGTTTCTTCTTGAATATTTCTTTTGTTATGCCATGTAATCAATTTTTACACTAGTAAAATATATTCAAATGTGTCAAATTAATTTGATTTATAAAAATCTTGGTTTATATCATTGTCCCTTGTACCGACGTCCCACAATAAGATGTGTTTCAGTATTATTTTACTGAGTATTCCTTTAAATCGATGGCCGGTAGTTGAATAACGTTTTAATTTTCATAAGAAATACAATTGGATCGACCAACCTGACTCATTAAATGCTGTTATTGATAAGGATTAGATACTCGATTACTAATTTATAAAGAAACGTTCTCTAATTTGGGTCATTCAGTAGTTTATTAAGGGATTGTAAAATAGAAAGTTACCATACTAGGTTCAAAGCAAACCTAATTAAGTTAATTTAACTTAACCTTTCTAAATTATGTAGAAATAGAATTTAATTTTAATTAAGTATCTACTATATTCAAATTTCGAGACCGAGGCATTAATGAAACAAATTTAATTGAGTACCCCAGTAGCAAAATTATAGTAATATGTAATTATAAGATTTTGAAAAATGCTAACGATTCAATGTCTTACTATTAAAAGCCATTACCTTGTTGAAATGTTGCAAAGATTCTGCACTATAAAGAATGATTCGAAATATGGAATGATTCGAAATCCCATATAAAATTAGTACGTTCAAATGTCATGAATGAAACCTCTTATAATTTGAAACCGGGAAAGCCACTAAATAAATGAAAGATTTTTCTTAATCTTCAGATTTAATTTATTTATTTTGAACTGCAATTTTGTTTGTTTCTAATTTCTGCAACAATATTTTTATCATTTTTATTTTAATTTTAATTACAGTCATTTCTTATGTAATTATTTACACTTTTCTAACAAGTTTTACTATAATATAAAATTTATTATCTTAAAATGTGTTTACTATAATAAATTAAACTCGAAATTATGACTCCAAAATAATTGTATATAATTTTCCAAATCATAATTTAAAATATAAATAAATTTTTTCAAGTGTTTTTTTTTTTCAAAATAAATGAATTACACAAGATTCAACGAACGAAAAAAAAAAAATACTCAAACATATTTTTTTTTTTACTATTATATCTGACTCAAAACTGAGTTTTCTTCAGGTGTTTATTTTCTATTTTTACTATTCATTTTCATTTAAAATTTAAATAATTTATGTATCTATACAAAAAAAAATTATGTTTTTTGTAATGTATATATACAAATACTTTCAAAAATAAATTCCCGATAATATTGTAGACATAAGTAACTAGTTATTATGTATATACAAACCCATTAAGATGCTTTATAATTTTCTATAGATACGTGGCCGGCTTTAGATATTTATTATTATTTTTGTTGTTGTTTTTGTTTATTTCTAATTTTTATAAAACTTGTTTTTCACAATACTACTAAAAAAAAAAAAGAAAAAAAGTCAGACACATCAAGTCAAAATCGGGGAATCGGGGTCTTAAGATTTCAAAAAAAAGCAAAGAAAAAATATAGAGAACTTACAATCACTTTCAGTGCAACTTCTTACCTGTATCTGCTAAGACATACGATTTTTGTTTTACATATAATTTTTACAGACGGTAAATAAATGAAAATATTTGTTCCTGTTTAAGGACATATTAGTGTGTGTGTGTGTTTTTATATGTATTTATATATATATACAAAATAAAAATAAAAATATTTTTGTAAATTAATTTCGTTTTCATTGGAATTTTTTTTTGAAAGGACCAAAAAGGATATTAAAATTAATTAATTGCAAATATATTGACAATTAGAAGTTTTTATTAACATTTTTTTTTTTAAATTTAAATTGAATTTTTTCAAATTAATGAAAGTAAAAATTAATTTCGCTAGAAAAAATAAATTTGATTTGAAATTGCTAATAAAAATCTTGTAGATATTTTTTATGTTATTGTAAATATTTATTTATTTAGAAAATATTTATCTATAAAATTGTGTTAATTAATTAATTTAATTATTTTTTTTTTATTTTGTGTTGTGCGCCGCCAACCTACGTTCAACAAAAATAAAAAATTGTATATTTTGTCAAAAAAACATATTTTTTTTTTTTTATATATGTTTTTGCATAATATTTTTATGTATGTTTTAGTATCTTTCATTCGGTTTTGATTTTATTTGCGAGTATTTTTCTGTTCGTTCAATTGAAACCAGTTTTTTGCATAAATTTTTTTTTTTTTTTTAGTAATATACTTTTTATTCGTGGTAACTCGCGCGCCATTCTTCAGTTAGCCGCGACGGTGTTTTGAGTAGTCGTGAATTTATGTTATTTGTTTTTTTATTTTACGTTTGAAATAATTTTACAAAAACCGAATTTTTTATGCGATCGGTTTTGTGGTGGTGATTTATTCTATAAAAATTTGAAATTAAACTAAAATTAAGAAAAAAATTATTTTAAAAACTAAAAATCTTTTAAAATAACAACGCAAAAAAAAAAAAAAAACTGATAATTTCATGATAAATAATATTGAAATTATTTGCAATAAAAATAAAATTATATAAATCAAAATAAATGAAAAATATATTTTAATTTTAGATAAAAATGTACCAAAAAGAATGATTAATTATTAAAAATTAAAAAAAAATTTCGTATTTTTTTGTGAGAATTGTGTAAAAATTTCGAATAGTAAAAAATTTAATTTTTATTTTTGTTAAATTTATATTATAAAATAAGAAAAATTAAATTAAACAAAATAAAAAAATGTATAATAAAGTGAAAAATCGATCAGAAATGATCTTATTTGGATTACTCCTTACCACAATTGGATTAATAAAATGTCAGTCAGTGCCAAATTTTCCTTCAGATATAGGTAAGAAAATGAATTAAATGAAATTTTTATTATATAAATATTTTCGTATAATCAATTTTGAGATGGAATTATATTCGCTCTTTTCTTGTAAGGAATTCCATTTATATTCAGTACAGTACATTATTTATCGCAGCATTATTAAGCATGTACGTTTTATGATACAGGCACACATTTACAGATTTAATATAATTTTGACTTTGTTGGGGACCTGAAAATATGTTAATATGCTCAAAAAAATTATAATGGCAAAATGTCATTTTAACTGTCACTTAAGTGACTTCCATATAGTTGGACAGTTGGACCGTTTTGTGGACAATATAATTGTAATTAGAAAATGGTTTAAGGATTTTTGAAATATCAAAGATTTGAAATTTCAAAGAATGCGGTTCGCTGAGGTTTATCTAATAAGGAAAATTTTATTTTATACATAATTTTAGTAAGAATCGTTTAAAAATGTCGTGCTTTAAAATAAATTTTTCTTAATGTTTTGTTTTAATTTCTTTTGACATTTTCAAAGAACATTTTAAAACTTTGTTACAGTTAAAGTGTTGGTTAAACAAAATTTGTGACTTCACTAAAATCGGTCTTATAATCGTTCTTTAACTGAATTCTAAAACTGTCTATCAAAAAAAAGAGTGTACTAAATCACTTTCTTTCAAATTACTTCCTATTAAAGAGATGCAATAAGATTTTGAAATTAGAAATTTTGAAATTAGAATCTAACAAAATTAGTTCATTAGTTAAGATACAAATTGTTTTTTGTTAAAATTCGAAATTCACTTTTCATAAATTTAATTATTTCGTAACCAATTTTTCTAATAAATTTTAATTAATAAATATAAATAAAAAAAAAACTCTGAAATTTCTTTTTTAATTCATAAAATTGGAAAATTTCGAAAGTTTCTTAACAAGTTTATCTTTTTTTATATAATAAAAATCTCAATAATATAATTGCACTTAATCATTTTATAAATATATTTACTTGTTTTCATTAAATATTTACATTTTGTTTGGTTAAACGTAAAACTCCTGAAATTGTTAATGATTTTTCAAAGAGAAAGTATTCAAACTAAAATAAAAAAAAAAACTTATAAAACTTAATTGAATGGTTTTTGTGGTGACATTTGTCTAATAGTAATTAAATTAAATATTAATTTAATGATTATTTCTATTTAAATATTTTTTTATTTTTTGGCAATTTTGCAATCAAAAAATTTCTTAAAATGGACTGGAAATTGTAAATTTTATAATGAAAACTTTCTAAACAATTTATAAAAAAATTAAGTCAATAATCGTTTCGGTTTAAATTAAATTATTAATATTTTTTTTTCATTTGTATCTTTTGTTGAATGCAATTTATCTTAATTATTTATGGTTGTTTTGAAAGTTTAATAATCATACATAGATTTTATATTATTTATATATCAACAAAAGATGATAACTAATGAAAAACTCAATTAATAATATCAATGATTGATAGCAGGCGGTAAAATAAACCATAACGTTATGAATGATTCATTTTGTTACACAAATTACATTAATATAGTTACGAAATATGTAAAACTAAATCTTCAAATTTACAAATCAACTAATTAATTTCATCATAAAAATGACGTGATCTTGAAGTATATAGAAAATATTTTCAAATTCTTTCGATTTATTGGCAATTACTCATTAAATACACAGCGAACAATAAATTTTCTGTAATAAAATTTGACGAAATGTCAAATGAAATTGACAATTTCTTACAGTCTGTATTAATAAATTAGTATACTCACAAATTCAGATTTTCGCAATTTTTAACATTTTTGCTTTGGAATTGTAAAATTATTTTACATTTATTTGTTATTCTGCTACATATAATTGTATCTGTACATTATTCATAACATCACTTCAATTATGTAATATAAATTTTTTCTTTCTCATATTTTGTTTATTCAAAAGTTTATGTTGAAAAAAAACCGCATATAATTTAATTCTTTTAATTATACAGATAAAAAAAAACGAAAGTGATATTTAAATATTGATTAATAAATAGTAAAAAAACTTTTAATACAAATTATAATAAAATTTATATTAAGTTGATATCAAAAGACGATAAATTTCACTAATTAAAACTTAATTTATCAGAAACTAATAAGAAATATAATAATAATAAATAAAAAAATTTATAGAGGACTTTCGAAAATTAGTAACCCATCCAAAAATATATTAAATTTATACGATATTTTATAGTGTAGTGATAATTATTATAATTCTACATTACTTTCGCATCGAATATTTAGTGAATTATGCCATAATTCTTTCAATTAATCATCAATTTCTGTAATGTTTTCAATTAGGCTACGTTCTGAGTGGTACTATAAGCACTGATGATGCTGTGTCATGCTTAATA
This sequence comes from Rhamphomyia laevipes, assembly GCA_963920725.1. Taxonomy (NCBI): domain Eukaryota; kingdom Metazoa; phylum Arthropoda; class Insecta; order Diptera; family Empididae; genus Rhamphomyia; species Rhamphomyia laevipes. Next base: position 45,126,167 of record OY987257.1, on the reverse strand, counting down.
GCATTAAAAAGATTGGTAACATCATAGTTCATAGCATCACTCTATCCGTGCACTAAAACACCTTGTAAGTTTGCTGTTAGTACAGACACAGACGCAAGAAAATTTAAAGTTTTAAATAATTTCATTGCTTTATTTATTTATATGCTATCATACATTTAAAGAATATCTTCATTCTAAAAATGACCAGAATGGTTTCAGAAGATTTTACTAAATTAATTTGCCTAATGAATTTTTCAATTTATTAGAATCATTATATAACAAATTCATTCTTAACATAAAATATTCCCTCTGGGAACCTGAAAATATTTGAAAACATGTAATTTAAATATTGTAAATTTCTGTTTAATGATGTTTCAGTTCAGTAATTTCTAAATTATTATAAGGGTAAATAAAATTAACATTAAATTTATACAATATTTCGAACCTTTTAAATTTTATTATTTTGTAATTAATTTTTTTAACATAAATTCAGTTTTAATAAAAAAAAAAAACTGATTTCTGCAGCCAGAATAAATTTTTCTTTTGAATTTAAAAGAAGAAATATGATTGGAATGTTACCTACCTAACGTAACCTACCTTTTTTATGTATATAAAAATGCAGTCAGGTATTAGGTAAATTTATTACAGAAAAGTTGGGGAGGCTGTCATAATAACAACAAAACATAAAATAAAATCTTTGGTGTCGTGTTTTATTAATTACAATATAATTGCTTAAGTATATCAGTTTTTAATTAATTTCTTGTCTGATATAATTGAGTAATTGGAATTTTTATGATTACATAATGTTATTATGTAAACCATTTCGGTAATTCACCTCTTATTAAGTGAAATCATTCAGTTATACTGTAATTAATTACAAAATTCGAAATTATGATGAATCATAATTTGAAATGCAAATCAGAAAACAAAAGTGTTAAGCGACAAACTTGATATTTTCAAATTGATTTACAATTTTTGTTTACATTATGAAAGTTTTTATATTTAATTATTAATATAATAAATCCGTTTATAGCAAAATGAATTAAACATAATTAGAAATAATTTATTGATATTTTTTGTAAAATGATATTTCTTTTAATTAAACTTTCCTTAATTTTTCATATTAATCTTCATTTAACTGAAACTATGAAAATTAATCATTTTTATTATTATTGCACAATAAAAATAATAAACTTTAATTGATTTATTTAAAAAAAAAAATTAAAATTTATAATCTTCAGTTGTTTCAAAATATTTATTTATAATTATTAACCCCTTAACTAATTTGATTTAATTTATTTGAATTAATTAGTCAAAAATTATATTATCTTTAACATATTATTTGCCCAACCTCCAAGAGTAGTATCAAAAATTAAGTTTTGGTAACAAAAATGAGAAAAAGCGTAAAATATTTTTGAACCTGAAAGGGTTAATTTTTTTTTTTGTATGTAGAATTTTTTTTTATATACATACATTTATAGAATTCATAAATAAATTAAGGTGAGGTTTAATAAAAATAACTGCTTAGAAAACTGACAACAATGATATATAAATTAATAACTGTATATATTATAAAAATCAAATCCAATTAATGATTTTTTATTTATATATATGTATATTTAAAACCAAATAATGATGACGTAATGAACTGGAAAAATTATGTAATATGTAGTATCTAACAGATAAATAAATTTTTAATTAGGTTAAACTTTTAGGCGATTATATTTATGTTAAGAAATTTTTTATAATATTAATAAAAAAAGATTAGCAATAGTGTTTTTACGCCTTTAGGTCGTTTATAAAAAAATGTGAAATTAACTTTGTTTTTAATTTTTAATAAAAATGTGATAAATAATTTAGATTAAAAGATTACTTTTTTGTTTTTGGGGATTATAAAATGTTAATTTTATGATCATTAACAAGATCAGTTTTTTTTTTGTTTCAACTAATTCATTCATAAATTTGATTATTCAAAGACCATAATTACGGAAATAATAATGTAAAAACGGAATTCCATAAATTATAGCTCAAAATAAAAATTGTGGTTCATTTACAAGTGTATATTAATTATAAATTTTACAATTGTGTAATTAATTACCTGATGAAATAAGTTATATGGATCATTATTTATATATCCTTTTAAAAATCCCTTTTTAAATAAAATAATAAACATCGAGAAATTGTAATTTTGATTTTGTGGTAGAAAATTAAATTGCCTATAATCAAAGTTGTTATAATATTTTACTAAATGTAAATTATGTTCGTGGTTTTGCTTTAACACTAACTTTTACACGAATAAACAGCAGCTAGATCTTATTAACCCTAGAAAAACTATGTTATATTAGCAGAATGTAATCATTTATGGTAAAAAACACTTAAATCACTTTTTAATGAAGTTTAATCTTCATCTCTGATGGTAAATTTAGTATGAATTTCGTATATAGTTTACAAAGATGTATCTATAAAATCGACAAATTATGAAAAATTGTTTTTCTAGTTGAAAATGTATAATTTGCGAAATAAAATCTTTACAAAAAAAAATTGACACAAATTGCCATTTTTCGAAAACTACTCAATTTTTTGTTAGTTAGATGAACGAAAGAATGTAGTTACAACACTTACAGTTGTTTAAGATATTTTGTACATAAAGTAGAGCCAATATTACATAATTTAATTTTTTTATGGTAAAGGTCATTATAACTTGAAAATAATTAAGATAATTTTTATTAATGTTATTTAATGTAATTTCAAAAAAAAAAAATCCATCTTAATATTTTGGTGTCATTGGAAGTTCAATATTAGATAATTTTTTTGTTTGAAATTATTTCATAAAAGTTGATCTCTTAAAAACCAGTTTTATTTTATCTTACTATATAATTTTAATTCATAATTAAAGAAAAATGATATTTTTCTATATTTTAAAAAATATTTAACTTTAATTGGTGATATTTTAACATTGTATAAACCATTAAGCCACGTGCATTCAAATTTCAATTCGGTATTATTTTAAAAATATAAATTCAAGAAAAATGATTTTTTCTTGTCTGGAATTTTTTAACCAATTAAAAAAATTGTTGGTTTTCAACAAATTTTCTTTTTTTTTTTTTTGAAATATGGAAAATATTTAAAAAATTTATTAAACTATCAACCTACATAAAGTTATTGAGCATGGAAATGTGTTTAGATTTAAGATTGTATTTAAGTTTACTTTATTTATATTTTTAATTAGTTTGGATTTTATATATTAAATTCACTATTTATTTATTTAAAATTATTAATTTCTATTTTAGACATATTTTCTTACTAGGTTAATAGTTTAATTTAAATGTTTTTGGTTTTGATATTATTTATTCAGTTAATTTACATAATTTAATCGAAAGTAAATGAATTGATTACTAGTTTTAGTTTCAAGTTTTTGCAATATAATTGATCTGGAACTAAATATATATATTTAATATGATAATTAAATATTTTTATTGTATATTGAATATTATATAATTATTATTTTAAATAAAATTATTAGTTTAAAAAGTTTGATTTTGGAAATATTCGGTGCTTTGTGATATTAAAAATTCATTTAATGATTAACCCAACAAAATTTGTTCTAAGAATTATTTAAAAAATTAAATTTATTGTAAAATTAAATTGTATATTTCTGTTAATAGAAATTTTTGTTAAATTAAAAACTGATTAATAATTGGATATTATCAAAATATTTTTGGTATCCTAAAGCTGGAACTGAAAGCATAGTGCGACCGTCACCATCACCGTTGACTGTGACCTTAAATTTTAAATTAAATTGTACGCGTTCAGGGACGTTTCAAAGTTGCCATTTCTTTACTTTTTTGTGAAAGTGATGCTATTTAATTTTACTTCTTATTTTAAAATAAATGTTTTACTACATTTTTAGTAAGCGGTGATAGTATACCTTTTTCAATTACAACGTCATTGGCAACGTTTAGCATTGTAATTGCTTAGGTATAAAGATGTGTATTTTACATAGATGTCAACGCGATGGAGAAGGTTACCTTTCTTACTGAATTTCCCAGTCTATTACATTTTTATAAATTCTCTATTCTCATTTCATACGTTTTAACTCTTACGTTAATATTTTTACTTATAATTCAGGAATTTAACACAAGATCCTATATATTTTTAAAAAAAACTTATTTAATATAATTTTGACATTTAATATAATCAACAGTTCCTAGAAAATATTTATGTATAATAAGAAATGCCTAAAAATGTAGGTAAAAGTAATAAAAATGTGTAAATAAAAAAACACCAAAAAGAGAAACTATAAAATTTATTAAGAATTAATTAAAAAAACCAAAAAAAAATTACCGCACCTTGAAAAACGTCTTTACATTTTTGTTAGCAAATAAAAGTTAAAAAAATTAGTCTAAAAAATTTAAATTTTATAATTTGAAATTGTCATTATTTTTTGTATTTTTATAAATGAAAATTTGTAAAAGAAAAATTTCAGAAAGTTTATTTATCAAGTGAACAGAAATTTCATAGTTTTCCGGTACACTGATTTCCCATTTTTTTTTTTGATATTCAAACTGGAATTTTTGGTATTTTGGTAATCGTTTGAATAAAAATTTGATGTTGATAACGAATAAAATTATTTGTTTTATTGTATTTATTAATTAATTAAGTAATTTAATTTAAAATATATTATAAATTTAATTATACATTGAAAAAAATAAACTTTATGAATTGAATTATTCGAAATGTAGTTAACAAATTTCTTCTTTACAATGGCGCTTCAGCCTAAATGCAGCGTTAACCCACTTCAAAGAGGTTTCGTGATTTTATTGCAATTTGGACCTACTCTATGGATTCCGCACCAGAAGTTTCTTTATTTAGTAAAATAGCTAATGGCTTTTTATAGTGAGACATTTGTTGTCAGCAACAAATTATTATCATTTTTCCCAGATTTAAAATCACATAATTACAAATTCTTTTACTGGTACTTATTTAAATTTGATTCAATTTAGAGCCACAGCATTGTATCAGTCTGGAGTTGAATCCGTGACCATATACATCTCAACATAGCACACTACCTACGACCACTGCCACCATATAATTTCGATTTTTATTCAAATTTAATTTTAGAAATATTGAAAAATTTACTTATTAAATCAACACAAATTTATAATGAATTATTAATTTTTGATTTTTAACATTCTTAATGATATAGCAAACTAAACTTTTTCAAAGGAAAAACCCAGAATATCAAATTTAATAATAATCAATTTCATTTGAACAAAATTCACCTTGAAAATCTACTGACTTGACTAAGTAATTATTAGCAGTATTTAAATTTTCAACGCACTATATAAAAAAAATGTGAAAAATTTATAATTTGTTCACTATAGTTCCATTAATGTGTGTCATAAATGGAACTAGACATTACTCATTGTCTCTATATATTCATTTTACATACCATAAGAAATTAAATAAAAATAAAGTTTAAATTGACGAGTTAATCTCTAATCCGGGCACTTTTAAATTTCATTTACATACTTATTTTAATTTTGACAGCTCTAATGACATCTCAAAACTTTATTTACCATAAATCGTATGGCAAATACTAAAAAGTTTTTTTAAAAAAAATTGTTAAAATGTTACTTTACTAAGTACAAAATTCGTTGAAGCCAACTTTCCAATTAAAATATCAACCATAATTAAAATTCTATTTAATTAACATAATAATTATTTAAATCTATATTTACCCTTAATTTATGATTATGTTAATAATTAATTTGTAAATTTCAATTTCATTTTTCATTTTAATAAATATTAGTATGTAATTCAATTTTTGAATATTTAATTCAAACAAATTCCATTTAATTTATAACACACCTAAAAATTATGTTTAAATTTTAATTTTACCACCATTCCAATATTTTTGATTAGATGTCCCTGGCCTGCAAAATATACATTGAAATAGAAATATTTTTTTCATATTATTGGAGTAGGTTCAACTATATATTTATAAATATTTAAAGTTTTAAACACCGCCGACTCACAAATTGTTAAAAAGTCTTTTATATTTTGATTTTTGGTTGCTTTCCAAAATTAAATTACATAAAAAACAAAAAACATTAAATTTTTACCGGCTGTGATTTTTTATAGTAGTTAAATTTTATGAGTCACAACATTTTTTTTTAAATAGATACTTAAAATAATTTGTTTGTAAGGTGGTAAAGATATTTAGATAGAATAATGACGTTTTTAATATTAATTTGTTCAAAATATGGCAAAGTTTAATGAGTTTTTTGGGTTTTTTAACTTTGGTTTTCATTTTGTTGACATTGTAATAATTCCATTTTTAGTTTTTATAATCAATACAAATTTAAATATAAATTTATAGTAGATAAATTTATATTTTATTTGTTAAAACTTTTTATTTATATAGTTTTAATTAATTAATTTATTCTATTATATTTTAATTAAAATGAAATTTTTATATATTTATTTTATTTGATGGTACTAATAAGTTTGAACTTAAAACTATAATAAAAAATTGATTTGAATATTTGATAAAAAAATTATTGCATAATTAATATAAATAATTTCTATTTTATTTATACAGGGTGGGCCGAAAACCACGTATGTGTGTAGAAATTGATTATCTTCATTGTTTGTAAATTAATTTTACTTTATTTTAATTTTGTTTTTAATATAATTTGAATTTTGAACGATTTAAATTTTAAGTATAAAAAATAATCTGTGGTTATATGACCAGCATTTTCATCTTAAAAGTGCATTTAAAAGTACATTTTACATATAATAGCACGAAATGTATGTGCTGCTATCAAATTGATTTCTGATTCGATGTTGGATTTTAGTTGCTCTATAGATCGAAGATTGTTTGCCTACACTACACCCGATCTTTGATGCAAAATCATAGAAAATTAACATACGAGGTGAAATTGGTACTGGCCAATTATATTCAGAATTTTTAAAATAATTTGTTTTCCAAAAATTTCTTTTTGTGTTAGTGGCCGTACTTACTGTAACCGTATCTTGCTGCAACTACATGTTTTGTGTCACAATGCGTAGAATACGAAGGGTACCTGCCCTCAATTACTTTCATTCCATTGCAAACTTCAATATCAATCAGTGCCATACTGTTCACTTTAACAGGTGCAATTGGCCCTGGTGAGGAAATCGGTAGTTTATTCACAGATGGTTAATCAATTCATTACTCATAATTTCGTTAAATCGGTACGATCTTTGAGTTAGAAATATTGGTCGAAAGTGAAATTCTATTATTTATTTGCGTACGCTGCTAGTCATAAATTTATGCATTTTGATGTAACAACATTTTTTTATTAAAATAATAGAATATATATTCAATTTTTTACACACATGCATGAATTTTGGTCCACCCTATATTAAGAGAATAATTTGTAACTTAATTTTTCAAGCAAATATTACCTAAAATCGATAAATATACATCATAGTAATTCGAAGCCAGTAATTACATTACTAAAAATCCACTGTGACGCAGTTAATTTATAGATAATTATGATATAATCTTTGTCGAAGACTCGCTAAATCACGTAGCTAAATTTAGTACGAATTAGTTTTTATCGAATTGCAGTTCTTAATAGCGGTTTTCTGTGAAATGACCGGGTATAAAAAATTGACCTTTCTTATAAAAGGTAAAAAAGTATTTTAAAATTTCAATTTAAACTATGATAATTTTTCTACGTCTTTGGAAAAATGACAAAATATTTAATTACATCAGTTAATTATTGAGATCGTTTTTTCACTAACATTTCAAATGAATAAGAATAATTATTTAACTACAATTATTTGGTTACATTATTACGTTGATAATTGTTGACGACACAAGTTTTAATATCGTTAACCCTGAACTGAATAAATCTACGCTGTTATTTGGTTTGAATATAATTTTTAAGTAAATTTTTTTTGGTATTATTTTTCAATAATTTTAATGATTATTATAAGGATTTAATTTTTTTGCTTAATATTTATATATAAAATTTGAAATGCCGAGTAAACCCTTCAACTTCCAAACAAAACGTAATCTAAAAATTATATTTTTTTTTGACTATTTGTTTATATTGCATTTTAAATATTTGTAAATATGGTGTAATTATGTTGTGTGATAATGAACCAGTCAGTAGTAGATCAACATTATCATTATCATTATTATTATGATTGTTTTAACATTTAATTTGTAATTTTTGATTTTTGTATACAATTATTTTAATGCTGTTACAGATGCTAATTAAATGTCTGAATTTCATAACAAAATCGAAATTTCAATTAGTGAATTTAAATTTTATACCAGTTACTTTTTGTATTTTTACATGTTTCAGTGATGTTAGTGTATTTTAAATTACCTACCACCATTATGGTCATAATGATAATTTGATGAGGTTATTTTGTATGAGAACATTAACATGTGTAAATAATTATGATTAAAATAGATAATTTAAATTCATATTTGAATAGAAAATAATCACTTTAATGTGTAAATTTATATAAATTTTCATTGTTTTGTGATACTAAATGAACACTGAACAAATGGCAAAATAATCAAATATTTATAAAAGATGATGTCCATTTCAAAACTGAACAGTGAAATGGTTTTCAGAGCCTTTATAGTAAATTACTTCTTTTTCAAATAGGAAAATTATTTCCATTTTATTAATACTGTAATATTAAAATTTATAGTATAAATTTTTGAAGGGTTAACTTTTTGAAGGGTGAATGGGTAATATTTCAAAAAAAAAGTAATTGCAGTTTTGACTAGCATTGACTTCAATTACCTGATTAATAAATAAATATTATCAAATTTTTATACTTTATCTTTATTTCATTAATTTCTATTACAAAAATATTTAAATATGGTCGTTATTATTAAAATAATAGAGTGAACATTATTAATGAACCCAAACATTTCTAAATTTCATATTATAATATCAATATTTAAGGCATTGTGATTGTTAAAGATATTCTGACTAAACCACTAAAAAACAATTTGTGAAAATCTCTATTCTTTTAATTACCTAAATTGATGATTCATCAGTTAATTCACATTTTAGTTCAATATAAAAAATATCTGCTTATTAATTACGTGTTTTTCGTCCAATATCATAATTTTTGAATATACAATTAAAAATGTATGTTTTTAATTACAATTTTGTATGTTTTTTGAAATTTTTTTTTTAATAATTACAGGTTAATATTTTATGGTTTATATCACGATTTTGTATTGATTTTTTAACTTCCTACTTATCCAAATTAAATTTAGAGGCGAAAAAAATTTGAAATTCATTGAACTTTTTTTTTTATAACAATATATAATTTAAATTTCATTATTAACCCTTAATTAGCTCGATTCAATATTTTGGAAACTGTATACAATAAACTCTATAACAAGAAATACTATAAAATTATATACTAAAATAATTAAAGTTAAACTTCATAAACGCAATATCTGAGATGTTATTACAATTTTAATTTTGACCGATTATGTTAATTTGTAATATAAATATAATTTTACATACAAATAGAAATTTTGTGTAAATAATTATGATTAAAACTATTAATTTCAAATAGCTTCTAAATCATAATTTTCTTTGTAGCGAATAAACTTAAATTCATTTAATAGTGTCAGCTAAAAATTGTGTCAACTTTTCACAGTCTTAAAATCACATTTCATTATTCATATTTGAAGTAATAAACTTATTACCTAATATTAATTAAGTTTTGAATTGATGACAGCTGATCGAAAAGAGTTAAAATTTATTACACATTTTTTGAGAATTGTAATTAAAAAAAAATATTTTGCGGAACATAATTTATAAACAAAATAGGGAAGTACAAGATATGAAATATTGAAAAAAATAAAAATCAGCAATAAATATTATGTAATTAGATATTGTATTTCAATAAAATATTTTTCAGCATAATTTTCAAGGTGTTTTTTTATTTTGATTATAAAAAATATGTAATATTTTTTTGAAAATTGAATACATTCTTTTTTACACATAAAAAAACAACAATTCTTTTTTTAATGTTGAAAATACTTTATTTAAATTTGACCGATTTTATAGAATTTTTTTTAAATTAGACAGAATTTTGAATTATTCAGCATATTAATTAGAAAATTAATAAGTTTATTAAGTTATGAATATCAAATACAATAAAGTTATTGATTAGTAGTTCGTTATATTAAGAATAGCATGACAAACCATAAATAATTATAAGCAAATATTGCGTTGCGATCCATCTCATAATTTTATATCTATTACTCGATCTTGTAGCTAATTTCTTAACTGACTTAGATGTTAATACCGATTTGTAACTTTTTTGAAATCAGTAACAATTTTATCCAAACAATTTTATACGATTAAAAGTTTACATTAAGAATCTGTAGATTGAATACGAACTGCTTTTATTATTATTATTCAAATAAATTCATGGAATTTATCTGAAATTTTTATTGTCCCCGTTTTTTAATTGATTTTAGTTCAGTTCTGATTGCTTAATCTTTCCAATTAATTTACTTATTTATTTTTCCATAAAATTAAATATATTTATAAATTAATAATAATTTTATATGAATAATTGAAAAAACTAATTAAATTATATTTTTTTTTTTCTTATTTCTTTTATTACAGAATCAGGATTAACGTCTACATCATTAAATTCAAGTAACAGAGAATCAACTGTCAAATCATCAGATGAAGAAGGTTTATTAGCAGTAATTCCATTAGCAAAATCAGTATCAATAAAACCAAATCAAACAGTTGATAATAATTTACCAAAAATGAAAAATTTAGAAGATATATTAGGTAAAGTAACTTTGTCATCAGAATCAAAATCAATTAAAACTGATGAGATTGAAAATGATACTGAACCATCATTTTGGAATTTCAATGTAAATAAAAATAATAATAAAATCAAATCAAATGAATTAAAAAATACATTTACTGAAAAATTCCCATCAATAACAAATAAATCGGAAGATAGTACCGAAATAGAAAATGAAAATAATTCATTTATAATGTATACAACATTGCCGCCACCATCACTAACAACAGATGCCGGTACCGAAAAAACACGTAATCTCCTTGATGATACATCAACTGTTGACACGGAAATTGAATCAATGACAGACACAACATTAATACCAGCATCTTTTGAAAAAATGCTATCAAATGAAATGAATGTAAGTGATAAAAATGAAACAATGATAAATTCAATGAAAAATAATTCAACTAATATTGTTGATTCGATGGTACATGAACCAGCAGTTCAAATTAATGCAGATGTTATTAAAAATTTAGTGCCAACCACAACGACATCATCTACAATAACAACAACACCTTCTATTATTATTGCACATATAGTAAAAACACCTTCTGAATCATCACTAGATTCTAACACATCGGAAGATACAACAACATATATTTCATCTAATTCTAATATATCATCAGAATCATCATTAGGAGTATCATCCGAATCATCGTTAGGAGTATCAACAGAAGTATTATTAGGAAACTCGTCGGAATCATCAATAAAAGTATCATCAGAAGCATCAACAACATCATCTTCTATGTTATCAGGAAAATCGTCAGAAGCATCAGAAACATTATCATCCATGCAATTGTCGTTAGGAGAATCAGCAACAACATCATCTTCAATGCAATTATCATCAGGAAAATCATCAGAAGCATCAGAAACGTTATCGCCTATGCAATTACCTTCAGAAGGATCAACAACAACATCATCTTCCATACAATTATTATCTGGAAAATCGTCAGAAACATCAGAAACATTATCGTCTATGCAATTACCTTCAGAAGGATCAACAACAACATCATCTTCCATGCAATTATTATCTGGAAAATCGTCAGAATCATCAGAAACATTATCATCCATGCAATCATCGTCAGGTGCATCATCATCCGTAGAATTATTGTCAGGAGTATCGTCGGAAGCATCATCATCCGTAGAATCGTCAGAAGCATCAACAACTATACCATCATCAGTTGTGCCATTAGAAATGAAAGGACGTGCATTAAATTTAACAGAAAATACATTAAATAAATATGAAAAATTCAATACATCAACAATGGCATCATCATCATCATCATCGTCATCAGAACATAATAATGACGATGACGAAACAATTGTTATTAGTCAACATAATTTTAATGGTGAAAGTAGATCAGCTGATGTTGAACCAATTTCAGCTGATGATGAAGATCCATATCATCCACATTTAAATTTCGTAACAACTGAACGTAATCATTTTGATATGATGGATATGAATAATCATAAAATGATGACACCATCAATGAAAGATTTAAGTGATGTTAGTATGGATGATGATGATATGTTGATGACAAAAAGTATGGAAGAAATGGACAAAATGACAAATAATTCAATGATTTTAAATAATACTATGTCGAGTGAAAATAAAAATGATAATAATCAAATTGAAGATATCATTAGTAAACAATCAGCTGGTGGGGCAATAGTTGAAGCTATCGCTGGATTATCTGGATGTATGGATAATGGAAAAAATTATATGGTAAGCTATAATTTTAAAAATTAATTATTTATATAATTTGTGGAATCTTTGGGTATTTATTGGAAGGTTTCTCTACTTCAAGTTCATTTTAAATTGCGAATATTTTATTCTCTGATTGATTAAAAAATATATAGTAGAGACAGCCAGGGCTGATAACGATCAATACTGAAACAGAATTTTAATAAATTATTTTCTTACTTTAAATTCCTTGGTTTCATTAAACTTAGAATTGTATTGTGAAACTAAAATGAACTTAAAATGGAAACATAAATCACAAAACTGGACTTCCAGCTTCCACTGATAAATCGTGCTTTATTCAGTTAATTCTTTTTGAAATACTCTTTTAATAGTTCTATTTCAATCATATATGCTCATCATTTGTACATTAATAATTTTCGTATAGCAATAAATTATGTAAAACAGATGAATATAAATTAAAAATTTTAAACGCATGCTTAAACTGAACAGATGCATGACTGGTTAGTATAATTAGCTCATATTCAAAAATATGGAAATATTACAAAAAATATATTGTTAATTATGTAATATAAATTGCTTTTTATACAGACAAATCTGGTTCTTGTAATCGAAATTACGAAAATGAATACAGAAAAAATACAGACATTTTTTTAGAAATAGTAAAATTAGTATATAAATCACATTTTCAGTTACTATAAGATTTGACATTATATAAATATGATTTTTATTCGTATGTAATGGCATTGGTTTTAAAATAACAGCAAAAATTTGTATTGGTAATTTTTTGCAATTATAAATTCTCAGAATATTTGGGATAAAACTTCTGGTTCATTTTAAAATTTGCTTAATTATTCATTCCGTAAGGCTAACATTCCCAGGATTTGTTGATCTCACAGTAAAGTTTATAGTGAAAACCATAAATTTTAATGATATTATAATTAAGTATAAATATGATTGCTATTTTTGTATTTCCAGTTTCTACTTAAAAAGATTGACTAGCGAGTGACTTCAGTTTTCTAGTTACTTTATTAATCAATTTCAATTAGTTGTAGCATCTTTTGTTTGAGTTTTGGGGTAATTATGGAACGATAATTCATAAAATGAAGGCATAAGACTGATGATATCTTCCTCTACATCTGTATTTTGGTAAAATCAAGTTCCTTGGTTAGCTTTCCCAAAACAAAGTCTCCTGTCAGGATACTAAGATTTAAACTAAGATCTGTTCTGTTTAATGATAAAAGTATCCTTGTATTTTTATGATTTGATTACCCGATAGAATATAATTGTGATATAATTGTGCCTAATTTATTTGCTGTCTCTGAATTAGTTTAAATAGTACAATATAAATTAATATTTATTCATTTTATGTAAAATTGTAATGTCAAATGTATCAACTTAAATTTTATGGCGCTGCATCTGTTTTAAATAATTCATCCTGCACCCTATACTATTTCCCTATAAGGCAGGTGGTCTTTTTTATTTATCAAGTACATATCAATCTGAGACGTACTCTGATTCGCACATAGAAGATAATATTTATGATATTTATATGCATTACTAGAAATTTTTGTATTTAAAATTTTAAAAATTTTAATTATTCCAATCACGTAAATTTAAAAAAGAATTATTTTTTCAAAGGAAACGCTTTTAAATTTTTGAATAAAACGTGAAGTAATGTTATTAGATAGAGTTCTTTATTTTATACATATTCGGTATTAATAAATGATGATGATTATCAACATTATTGTCAGCATCATCATCAATAACATTACCGGTCACCGGATACTAAAATTCATAAAAAAAAAATTTATGAACAAGGACATATAAAGGTAATGACTTCCAAAAGAAGCACACAAAAATGATATATGTCTGTATTTTTATACATTAGCCAACTGAAAAAGGTTGCAGTAACATTATATGAAATATTTTTAATGAATCATTTTATATTTATAATACGGGTTTAGTAAAAGTTTATCATATTTTTTTTTTTTGAAGGAAATTTAACAGTTGTTGCTAACACCTTGAATTTGTGACGAAGTTTATGTAATATTATGAATTATGATATATATACAAACAAAATAATAACCAACAAAGCTGTCTCATAGATTTCAGTTTAATTTATATTTTTAATTATATTTTTGGTAGTAACTAGTAATGAAACAATGGCAGTTTTATAAAATTGGTTTTTGTGATTTATAAAATGATAATATTTTGTTGGCATGATTATCAGTTGAGGTTTGTCGGGAAATATTTTACAGAATTATATTGTAAAGTAAATTTTCTTTATACCACGAAACTATAAAATGTTGTGATGTCAAATTATAGATGAGTTTTTGTAGTGTCCGCCATCGTCTTATTGTTGATAAGCATTGTTGACTGTCCTATCTTAACAAGAAATTTAACGTATATAACTTATATACATGATTGCGGTTGGTTAGGTTTAAGGTATAGGAAGATATGCAGCTAGTTTCCTACACACACTAAAGGACCGTTGTACTATCCAGTTTTTACTTAATTGAAGCCCTTCTTCTCTAATGAATTTCACTTTATCTCACCTGCTTTCTTTAAGTTATTCAGGAAGAAATTTCCCGAAATCGTGAAGCTTCTTTCTTGAACCGAAGAACAATGACACATAGAACTTCTTCTTACTTCTCATGTTCTCTGCATATTGAGATAATGGGCAATATAAACAATTTTTCGGAGACAACCAAATTTCCTTTTGTATCTACTTCTAAGTGGTTTCGTGCCTCTATTCAGTGAAAAATGAAAGATTCAATTTAAAATTTTAATTATATCAAACTAGGAAATAAGGAAATGTTACAATTAAAAGAATTTATTAGATAATCGTTTTACATACTTCGCCCATATCTTTAAAGGTTATGCTTAGTCAAGCTTAAAATATGGTTATGAAATGAAAACTCATAATTATATTATTAAAATGGAAATGATGATGAATTAAATTATTCTGTTTTGATATAAATATTTAAAATTAATGATTTATTCTTTAGTCACAATTTGAACTTCAAAAAGAATACCAAATTAATTGAATAGTTCTTTAATCCAAGAATATAATATCAAATATTATTATCTATAGTTAGTTCAAAACTTTTTCAATCATATTTAAACCAATCGAAAAAACTTTCCATTTTGAACTAAATGTAAATATTTATTAATCGAATTAAAGTTTTCATACAAAACTTTTTGTTAAACTTTCTGTTAAATAAATAGAAAATTTTTGAATCTAAACATGAAATTAAAATTTTTTTTTTTTATAAAATTAATGTTGGAAACTTTAAAAATCTTATATGATAAAATTGTGATTTTTCAAATAATTTGTTTACCATGAATATCGTGATTTATAATTGGTGCATGCAATTTCAATTTTGAATTAATTCATTTCTTTATGAAAACGAAAATTTTTGTATTTCTCTTTTTTTTTAATAAAATTTTTTAAAATTAATATTGAGACCTTGATTTTTAATTATAATTATTAAAAACTTAATTCTATTGTATCTATTTTAATATAGTTTAATTTATTTGACCCAGCAACATAAATTTTTATTAATTTTCGAAATAAATTTTACATTTTTATTATAGATTTTTTTTTGAATTTTAATATTAGAAAAAAAAAAACTGGTAAATTATGTTAAAATGTTAAAAAAATCCAGTTTTCAAATTAATATGTAGAATTTTTCGCTTTCTGTATAGTAATTTTTATAACTATAGAAATTGCTTTCGTCGAAATGAAAAACTTGTTTAATTTTTTTTTTTCTTAAGCCTTGAACTTATCTTTGGGAAATGAATTTTCTACTTAAAAAGAGGTTAATTTAAAAGGTTAATCTTAAAAATTATTATATTTAATTTATGTAATTATGCCACCCACGAAAAAAAAAATTTTTTCATTGAAATGGTCTATCCAAAAATTTGCAATAAATTTGAAATTAAGCAAAATTTATTAAGGTTATAAAAATGTGATCATAAATTTTTCTGTAGGAATTTTCAAATATTTTTTATATTTAAATGTTAAATTTGTTGGAAAATTATAATTTTTTAAAACTAAAACGGTTTACATTTTATAATTGCATTACATAAATTATGAAAATTTTATTTTCATTTGGTATAGTAAGAAAATCTTAATTAATGACGTATGAAATCCGAGAAATAGTCATATGTATTTATTTGTAGAGCCAAAATTGAATTAGATTTTAAAAATATTAACATTAAAATTTTCTATAATTTCTTATTTTTATTTGTAATTGTATCAAAAGAGGTCAATATATTTAGATAGTGCTTATACCAATTAGATTGTTATGAGTTATGATTAATGTTCAATTGGGAGTTTCTTTCAATTAATGAAAAAAATAAGTGAAATTTGGTGAACATCACGATTTATATTAACGTCGTTATCCGTTTAATTTCCTCAACATTTTTTGATACATTTATATATAAATCAATTCATGTTTTCATGAAGTTTAAATCAAATTATCATCATAAATGATAATTAACTGAAAAAAAACAACTAATAAATTTTTTTTTATTAATTATTTTCTATATAGTAATTGTTACAATAATACTTTCTATTAAAAATGTATTTAATTATTATTCTATTTAATCTGTCACGAATTTCATCATTTAAAATATTCATGACTTTTATTATGACTTTGTTTTATTTCTTATTTCATATCCAATCAATCATTTTCTAATTATATCTTGGTTGTAAAATTGAAAAAAAGAATTAAATTTAAATTGGTAACAAATACGAAATATTCTTAAATTCATTCAAATCTCATATATAATTTTTGGTATTAATCCTGGAGGCAAAATAATGATTTAGTTAAATTTCCTTAAGTATAGACAAAATAAAGATTAATGAAGAAAATATGTTTTAATACCATCGAATTATGAATTTGATTGTTTAAAATTTGTTGAAATTTAAATTATGAATTTAATGCTTTAGGGAAGTTTTACTTTATCTAAGAGAAACTGCGAAATATTGTAATTTACTTTAGCAACTTTTGTTAATTTAAATTTTATACAATAGTTTCTAGAGCAGCTTATTTTTAGTTTACTAGATTAAATATTTCCAAATGGAAAATAATTTGTACTGTTTGTGTAAATATATATTATTAAGGAATTTAATTATATATTCATATTTCAAAGTTTATTGCTCTTTAAAAATATAATCTAAACAATTATTTGATGTAGAGGAAAACTACAAGGAAGCTAATCTAAGTTTTCTTAAAAAAATATGTTCTAACGAGATCCTTGTACTTAGCAAAACAAAGCTATGTACGTATAGTAATTGGCCTGTTTAACCTGTTTAAGTTTCATTTGAACAAAATCGGAAAGCCTGAAAATAGTGACTAGCGGTTCTGTTCGGATATTGAAGAAACTGTGGAACATATCATCTGCGCGATTTCATCGCTGAAACCTTGGGTAAAAGATTTTCACGAAATCAGGGAAAACTCTGATTATCTACAGAAGCCTGGATATCCACTGACTAAATACTAGTAGGATAGGAACAATAAATCTATTTAGGTAGCATTGTAGGGAGGGATGCGGTGGTTGTTACTTCTTCCTTAAAGACACCATATTTATCTAAGCTATCTAATATGACATGAATCCGTGTCACAATTTCAGAGTGTAATTTATTACAAATACAGCATTTATGTTACATTACATTTGGTAAATTGATCTTTCGGATGGTTATTTTATTTATAGGGTTTTTAAGTATGAACGTCTATTCTGCAGTGTGCCGATAATGCTTACAATCTCTTCTCAATCTAATCTATTTTAATCTGTATATTCAAATTCTGATGTCACACGGACATTCTGAATATTTCAATCATTTTAATATATAATGTAAAAAAAATTTCTTTAATAATTGATAAAATCAGACATAAATTCAAAAAATAATAAATTTTGAAACATTATCGGATATAAATTAATTTTTTTTCTTATCGTTAGTTATACAATTTTTATAATTTATGTTTTTTGTCATTATAGAATGTACAGCTATACAAAACGCTTAAAAATACAATTAGAAAAATTACAATTTACTACTTTGAAAATTACAAAATCTATTAAATTTTTATTATAAAAATTAAACTGACACGAGTCACTGATTTTTAATTTTTAGTTCATTTAGGTTCAAAACGACTTTTTTTTCTTCTCCATTTTTGTAAATTATTTAGTGTGTCTATATTTGGCTATTTAAACAAAATTTATTTAGCAACTAAAGTTCAGCAGAATTCTCAATTTTTTGATAGCATTGACCTGGAAGAGTTTATTGTTGGTATTTCTTTAAAGTTTGGTTATGCTGTAATTGAAATTGACATAAATGAAAAATAAAGATTTGTATAATTTTTTATAAAATAAATTTAGTAATGTTATTGTCATAGATAAGGTCATAAGTTCGATTTTAGATTAAAACATCGATGTGGCTCTAAGTTGAATCAGGTTAAAATTAATAATCGTAAAAATATGTTTGTATAGTGTGTAATGCAATGAAAAGGTCACTATATCAAATGTAAATTAAAGTTGTAATTCAAGGGTTCTTATTATTAAGAAACCTATGAGTCGGAATTCGGTATCTATATGAAATTAGTAGGTTCATAAATTGCTATCAGAATATATTTATTATTAGAAAGACAAGACCGAAGCTTACGCTTGATATAACGCTGGGGTGCATTATATCAAACGTATATAGAAATAGCATTAATTATGAAAAATTTAAGTTTAATTTATTTATAAAATTAATACAAAATTAATTGATCTAATTTTTATTACATTATTTTGTAGAAATGCTCTGAAAACTTATTCAATTGTATTAAAATAGCATACCAAAGTATCTCATAAAATTAACCTTGGTTGTAAAAAACGCACAAGTTTTTTTTAATAAAGTAATTTTTAACAAAATATTTAATAAATTACTAATTTTTATGATTTGGCGAACGCATATCAATATTCAATGAACGTTTTCTCTATTTTGTTGTTATGTTAATTCCAATTACAATAAGCTCTCGATTAAATTAACTTAAATAAAATAATTAATATCGAGTATAACAAAAATTTCTTCAAAAGTGTATTTAAATCGATTAATTAAGAAATAAATGGTAGTATTTATCTAAATATATAATAATTATTCCAATTATGATTATTGACAGAGGATACAGATATGGAATAGTTATAAATAAAAACAAAGTAATATAGCAGGTGTGGCATGAACAAGCGAATAACTGCCAGTCAGTGTACTTTAATAATACCGTATAAGAAACAACAGCAAATCAATTATTTATATATTTTGGACAATAATTGATTTAGTGCTGTAGCTTATAAATTTAACAATTGTTCTTGATTTGGTTCTGCATAGAAATTATAATTTTAAAACTACAATCTGTACTTAGTTTACAAGCATTTGATTTACACGAGTTATTGTGATCTTTAAAAATGATTGAAGAAGCTAATATTAACATCTCTGCAAAAAGCTAAGTTTTTAGAAAAAATATTACATCAAAAACCAAAACTAATTCTAGTATTTTTTACACACTCAACAAAAGCTTTTGAATGCTATATAAATTTGGTCTTCTAGAGCTGCCTATACATTATACAACATGGTTTCCAACGTATTGTCAAAAGAGTTGTAAACTTCACTAAACCCATAGACATTTCAACTTGGTTTACAACTTGATATTACAACTTTGCAAGTTTATGACATCATTTTGTTGTACAACGTCCTCATACAATATTCAACTTACCAACGCAAATTAACTAAATTATTTCAATATTTCTTCAAACGTCAACACGTTGACAAACAGATTGTTTAATATAAGGGCAACATAAAAGAGATATAATCTTCTGACAAGAAAATTTTCCAGATACTATTTATGATATTGATAATAGCTGTCAAATAATTTCCCATCTTTTAGAAGTTTTAAAAACTCCCAAATTGGATATTTCGATATATGAAACTTTAATTTACTATTGCTTCCTAGATGGCGTTACTTTTAATCTATTAGTATATTATATATATTGAAATATTGAATAGTTAAGCATTATTTGAAGAAAAAAACGTCATAAATTGAAATTTGTGTTAAGTGAAAATTATTAAAGTCCACAAATAATAAAAAAATTACAATTTACTTCAGATTAGTTCATTAAATCGGTTACTATCTGTAAATCGGTTACTAATTTTAATCAAATATAATTTTATATACAATTTAATTAAGTAAAAACTTTCAAGTTAAATCAATAATATTTAAATGTTAACTTTTTATTTAACATTTGTAAAAAAACAAAATAACTTTGTGAAAACGACCTTCACTATATTTAAAAATGAAAAAAAAAAAAATAATTTTGTGTGGTTGTTTAGCACTTTTTTAAATACAAAAAATTTAAAATTGGTTTTTATAAACTTTTACGTTATTTAATATTTTTCCAATTTCTATAAATAATATCAATTCGAGTTAATGTTTACCTATCTATATACATAAAAATATGCAGAATTTTAACACAAATACTAGAAATAGTTTTTGTATGTGTGAATGTGTGTATGTATATTAAAATCTTAAAGATATTTATTCATTTTAAATTCATAAATATTTTCGCCATTCACTTTTCATTATTGTATATAATTATATTTAAAATTAAATTATTTTTGCAAAAAATTTGTGCAAAACTTTTTAATATTTTAAAAATTACTAAAACTATTTATTTTATTTGGAATGTGATAGATTTATGACAACAATTTTTTTTAGTGGCACATCTAGTGGTGGCATAATATAGACACAAGGTGCAATAATGTTGCTACTTAATTTCTTTGGATAACTTTTTTTTTTATCTAGGCATTTAAGGTGCAAATAAAAATGTTTTAAATGGTTATTATAATACTACCTGTAAATAAATTTGTAATCATTGTCAGTCATTTCATTTGTCGTACTTTTCTATATTGGTGTATGGACATAGAAGAAAGTGGTTTTTTTGTGAATTGAAAATTTGTGATTATACACTTTATAAATTGCTCTTAAAATGTCTATATTTTTACATATTATTTGTAATTATCATGATATATACAAAAAATGTAAATAATGACATGAAAATTTCACTTGCATTTATTTTGGTTATGATGTCAAATATAGAAAGTTATGATAGATAATATTACCTAAAATAAATCTTGGCATTGATGCGTAAATTTTTCAATAATATTTTGACTATTTATTAAATAAATTTATATTTTTATTACCCAATTTTATGTAATACATACATTATGGTAATAATGTATTTATGTAATTAAGTATTTAGAGTATTAATATAATTATAACTTTTACCTGTTTTATATTTGTAAATGAAGCAATTATTGTGAAAGTTAATTATTATATACAAGTTGAAAAATATGATAAATAAATATTGTGGAATTTATAAAAAGTAGATCTTGAAATAATTAATTAATATATTTACATTATTTATCGAATAATATCGAATTAATATATTTCTTAATATATGAATCAAAGTTTAATTGTTTGGATGGATGATTTTCCATCTATTGAAAAAGTGGAACTGAAAATGTTTCGTGAATTTGGTCTAGAATTATGATGACTAAAGAACCATTCATATTGCATACAAGCTAGTAGTTCATTCGACCGTATATTAAGATTGTTTGCCAATCCTGAACTTGGCAGCCTTGAGTAATTCGTACATGATCAAGGAATCAAGGCATTTATGACGCAGAAGTAAAAACCAGATGTCTCACATTCATTTTTACAACCTCTACAATTATTATTTATATTTTAGATTTTCGTGATGTCGTATAACGTATAGAATTCATTGTTACGTAATAAGTTAAGTCGCAGGATCATAAATTTGTCTAGGAAATTTAAGTTCTGCTAATTTTATTTTACATAATAAATTTTACAAATAAACTGGTTTAATTATTATTATATAAAATTCAAAGAAATTATTTAAAATTTAACCAATTTTTTTCCACTGACTCATCAGTCCATAAAAATCTTATATCCAATTTGAAGATTATAAAATCGTTTCTATTCTTTTCGCTATTATTTTTATTATTTAAGAAAACCGGTTATCTTAATTTAATTTTGAAAATATATAATACAAGAAAAATAATTTTTTTTTATGTATTTTTATGAAATCGAAATATATCAGTAATTTTCCGTAGCTTTCATAGCTTTTTAGTTAACTTCCATAAGACTAGTTATTATAATTGTATAATATATATAAAAAAACAAATGTATCTTTTATTTAAACTTTCTAATTACATAAATATTATGTGTATCTATTAGAATGTTTTTATGGTAATAAGAATATTTACATAATTCCTTGATATTTTGCAAGTGCGATAATTCTTTGGCTGATCAAAAATATTGTTATACATTTTAAATAAAATTTTTCTTGAAAAATTTCCCATTTATTTAAAATTTCAAAAAAAAAGGTCATGACATGGTCATTCACATCAAGCTAATTTCGTGATGAAAAGTTATATTAAATTTAACCAATTTTGTTTTTTCTTTGCTGGTATTATACTATCTGCGTATACAGAAAAATAGTTTATTAGGTTTTTTGAGATACCACACAATTTTTGAGATTTTCTACTTATTATAAATAATCTTTAATAATAATATGTAAAATAAAGAAAAATAATTTCAAGAAACTCTCACAAATATATTGAAAAGCAAATACGGTATAACAAAATTCTAGAAAGATCGCTAGAAAATTATGTATAATGACTTGATTCGTCATTATTGTCTATTGAATTACAATAATTTGGTATAGGGTAAAGATGGCGAATGAGGTTTAAATAATATTTATTTAAATAAATTAAAAATATCCGTTGTTATGTGGATGCAAATGGCGCTGTGATAGCGGTTGGTAGTTTGCTATGCTGTGATGAATTCGGTTCCGGATTTAATTCCTGCATCAATGTTACTCTAAGTTAACTCAGCTTTAAATGAACCTTTAATTAAAATTTCCAATATGTAATGATTATTTAAATGCTAACGATTTCGATCAGTTGCTGACAACAAATCTCTCACTATTAAAAGCCATTAGCTCGTCGGCAATTTAAAGTTTGTTCACTATAAAGAAACTTAAGGTTCGAAGTCCATATAAAATTAGTTGGTCCAAATTGCTATAAACACATATGCTCATAAGCGGAGTATTTAACCATAATTACCTTAAGTTATTATGTAGGTGTAGGTAAAGTAACCGCGATAGAAGTTGTCCTTTGATAAAAATTGAATGATAATTTAAGTATTTTCATTATTAATCCATAAAATCCATCTAATATTTATATCCATTAACAGAACGACATTTAATATATAATTAATTGAAAAAAAAAATTAATTGCCTACACAAATTTATGATTCTCGTGACCTTAAATCCATACTTAGAAAAAATAAAACTAATTTATTGGTTCTTTTAACTCTGCTGAAGTATATTTCAATTTTAATTTTAGGTTCTAGTTACCCAAATAATATTTAAAGATTTAATTATGAATGGTTGCAATAATATTTTTAGAAGATTGAAGAAAGAGATACAGTCCAAATAGTTAATTTATGTTATAAGAGTGTAGAGGAATTTATGGCAATGTTCATTACAAGTTGTATGACTGATTAACTTAACTGATTCATCTCTGGTATCTTTCGATTAATAAGAATTAGTGTATTTTTAGAGAAATATCTGATCATTCATACAAAACCTTGGCCTCGATAAATAACAAGTTAAATAAAAATCTCCCCTACTAATAAAAATATTTTCCAACATACAAAAAAATCATGTAATATTTTAAGATGATGTTTCTTTTTTTTTTTTGAAAGGGCAAATAGACACAATAGCATTGTATTTTATAGACAACATTCTACCATATTTTTTTAAAAAGATGAGAAAAGATCTTGATTAAAGATTGATGCATGCAAGCATAGAAAATGTAAAAAAAAAAAAATACTTGTGCAAAAGAATAACTGAATAAGATACAACTAAAGAATCTCGATTTGAAAAATATATTTCGCATAGTAAAACAGCTACACGATTTATAAATTCTGCATTTTGGAATATAATTTTTTTTTATATTAGGTACATATATAGAAAATAGGCCAAATATCGAACAAAATTATTGATTATTTCCGTTTCTGAAAATGGAATTTCAATTGATTCTATTGATTACATCATAATTCTAAAAATTGATTTTGAATATTGAAAATTGTATAAATAGATTTGAACTACCTACCTAATAATTTCTAAATTACTGTTCAGAATTAAAATCAGCTTTAATAATAATTGTTTTTTTTAATGAAATTAACTTTTTTACATATAATTTTTTCAATTAACATAAATCTTCTATGTATTTTTTCTTTTTGATTGTTAATCTCAATATAGAATGATGAAACAATGAATCGTGACTGTGACGAAATGTGTACTTGTAGTGATGGTAAATGGATCTGTGAACCACGTTGTAGTGGTGTATTTGTTAAACGAGGTCGCACCTTAAGTGATCCAGCATGTTATGAGAAATTTGCAACAGAAGATGATTGTTGTGCTATAATTGTTTGTAGTGAAGATGATACAATGAAAAATCAGAGCTTATCATCATCCACTGACACCAATACAACAACAAATGGTAAACTTATTAATAAATATTCAAAAGAAATTTTTCAAATTCCAAACAATCACAATTTTAACATTTTTGATTTTATATGTTTTTTTCTTCTTCTTTTCTTTTAAAGATTCATCCGAAGTAACGACGGTTATAACACAAGATATTTCAACAACAACATCATTACCATTACAACCAACACCAATACCAATTGGTTGTTTATATAATGGTGTTATGTATAAGCCGCGTGAACGATTAGAAATTGGTTGTGATGAAATATGTTTTTGTGAATCAAATGGTATAATGAATTGTCGTACACGTTGTCCAATCCGTAATCATACACGACAAGAAAAATGCGTATTAGTTAAAGATCCAAAAGATATTTGTTGTCAATTAGAATTTTGTGATGTTACATTAGATGATCATGAACAAACTCAATCACCAATTATCCAAACGGATAATTATAATGAAATTAATAATAATACACATGAAAATTTCTCATCAATTGTGAATGTATCATCGGCAACATGTGAACATAAACATAAAATTTATAAATTTGGTGAACAATTTCATGATGGCTGTGAAGCATTATGTATTTGTACACCAGATGGTGTACATTGTGCTAAATTAGAATGTCCAACAAATTTTGGTTTAGATGTATTAGATCCAAATTGTTTAAAATGGGAACCAGAACCGGCAACATTTAGAGCTATTGCACCAAAATGTTGTCCTGAACGTATGCGTTGTGTTGATAATGGGACATGTGAATTTATGGGACATATGTTTGATAATTGGTCAGATATACCATCAAATTTTACTGGTAATGATACTATTAATTTAATTAATTTTTGTTGGTATATATTTATATATTTTATGATTTATGTTTAGGTTGTGATAAACATTGTTATTGTGAAGCTGGTAAAGTTGAATGTAGGCCAGCATGTGCACCAGTTACAGCATCACCACCAGCACATTTACCATGTCATCCAAAGAATATACGTTTATTACCAATACCAAATGATGATTGTTGTAAACATTGGACATGTGTTAGTTCATCGGATCTTGAAAATGAAACTGGTAAGTTTAAATTTAAAGAATTATTTTGAAAAAAGGAAATCTAAAGAAAAACACTAAATTTCTTGCTATATTTATCAATTCGATTTTTAATAATTAAAACTCATGCAAATTTTGGAATTTAATTTTAATTTTATAAAAGCCTAAAAATTTTGATAATAAAATTATTAATAAAATGCAATTTTGTTAGTTAGTCTTGACAACCATAATAAATTTCGCATGTTTTACGTAGATAAAGAAAATCATTTTTTATAATTTTTTATTTATTTCATATCATTTCATATTAATTTCAAAATTTTTTATGATATAAATGTCATTCACTCGCTTGAGGCAATTAATTTATTAATGTGCACTAGATTGCTTCAGATTATTGCCGGAAAGATATTGTTTAAAAAATGAAGAGTTTAATATATTGAACAAAATTGCATTGAATTGCTTCAGTCAATACATCCGAACGAAAGCATTAAATTGAGTTTTTCGAGATGTTAAAAATTAGTATACTTTCAATTTCGTAAACGTGTAATTGTCAATCGGGACATTATTAAAATCTACTTTTTACAAAAAATATTAGATTTATTATTTTGCTTGAAATTACTTGAATTTACGGAATTCAATAAGAAAAAACTCATTTTTTTAGCTAAGTTAATATTTAAATAAACAAAATCAATCATTTTAAATTACTATCCTTAATATTCCTTTCTTTTTTTTCATCAAATCATAAAAAAACAAAATCTTTTTACCATAAAAAACAACTATATACCCATCCATAATTTAGGACATAAAGACATTCTGCCAATCATTAAAAAGCCTTCATCATCATCAATTATTGATTCTGATAATAATAATAATAATAATGGAAAAGATACAAATTCAGTTGGTCCATTCTTTCCAACATTAGATGGTAAACCACCTAAACAATATAATAATCATAATCAACAAACAATTATTGAAAAACCAACAAAAAAATTAATTAAAGATCATAATAATTCAATATCACCACCGCCATCATCAAATGTAAATGAAGTTAAATATGAACAATCATTTATACCAATTACAAATCCAAATTCACAATACGATTACAACAATCAACATAACAATAATAATAATAATAATAATCCATCTGGCGGTGGTTATTATAATCCAAATACAATTAAAAATCAATATGATCGTTATAATCCATATGGTAATCATCCATCTGAACAAAATGGTATTATTGGACCATCAGGAAAACCTAGTCAATCTGAATTATATAATATATTAGGACAAAATGGTGGTGGTAATAATGTTGGTAATATTGGTGGTTTACAAAATTTACCACCACATTTACGTATTGAACATATCCTACAACATTTACAACCAAATGAACAAAATATTGGACCAGGTGGAACACATATTGTTCATATACCAATTAGTGGACCAGATAATAATAATAATAATAATGGACAAAATTTACCATTTAATAGTTTTAGTATACATCAGTTAAGTGAATTGGGTGGACAACAAAATAATGGAGGAAATGATAACATCGGATTAAATGATCATCGTCAAGGAATTATTAATGAAAGACCAACAACAGCACAAACAGGTTTTGACACTATATCAATTTTATATATAAATTCATTGAAATATTTTCTTAACATTATCTCTTCAAATCAGTTTAGTACATTTTAAGTTTTTGGATTCGGTTTATTTCTAGTTTTAAATGCATGGGTGACAGTAAATCTTTTTTAGGGTTTTTTGCAATCTAAATAAATTAATTTTAAATATAAAAAATAGTGGAAATGTCCTTATTATTTGAACTCAACTATCAACTAATAAAATATTTCCATTTATCAAGTTAGAAATTCGTTATATTAACTAGTTATTAATAAAAATGATATTTATGAATCATTATTTTCCAGATGGATCACCGTTTATTGACAATAATCTACAACCAAACTTAGAAGTATTAAATTTAGAAGCAATTGATCCAAATACCGTACGTGTTGTATTTACAGTACCACAGGTGTATGTTAATTTACATGGACGTGTTGAATTGCGTTATACAAAAAATCCAAGTAATGATACAACAACATGGGAATCGCAAATTTTCGCACCACCCGAAGATTTAATAGCAACATCACAATTAGAATTTGAATTATCTGGCTTAGAATCGAATTCATTATATCGTATTAAAATTAGTTTATTTTTACGTGATTTAAATTCACAGCCATCAAGTCAAATATATGAAGTGAATACACCAGCTGAACGTGTAATAACACCACCACCACCACCAGCAAATCCAACTGATTATCGTCCCGATTTCGAGGATATCTTTAAAAATATTAATGATCCCGAATTAAAAGTAACCGAAACAAATTCAACATATATGCAACTTAGTTGGCGTAAATTATCTGATAATGAATTGGAATATGTTGATGGTATTCAGTTACGTTATAAGGAACGTTCTGGTATGATTTATGATGCAACACCATTAATCCATCGTACATTAACAAATTATATAATTGAAAATTTACAACCGGATACATCATATGAAATTGGTTTATATTATATACCATTTCCGGGACATGGTGCTGAATTACGTGTTGGTGATATGATTGAAGTAATGACACCACGTAAAATTGATGAATTTGGTTTTGAGGTATTAGTAAATGTAACAAAAGTGAAATTTAGTAGTGTTGAAGTAACATGGAATGGTGTACCATATCCAGAAGATAAATATGTTAATATTTATCGTGTTATATATCAAAGTGATGCTGGTAAAGAGGATTCAAGTGTATTTAAAGTTGCTAAACGTGATTCAACAACTGGTACATTAATAATGGATTTAAAACCTGGTACACGATATCGTTTATGGTTAGAAATGTATTTGAGTAATGGTAATATAAAAAAGAGTAATGTTGTTAATTTCTTAACAAAACCTGGTGGTCCAGCACCACCTGGTAAAACAGGTAAAATTTAAAATAATTTTTTTTTTTTAATTTTTTATTTATAATTTATTTTATTATAGGAAAACTTTTAACAGCTGGTGTTGGTGAAAGTCAACCAGTTGGTGATTATTATGGTCCACTTGTAGTTGTTGCTGTTGTAGCAGCATTAGCAGTTATGTCAACGCTTATATTATTATTAATATTAACAAGACGACGAGGTCATCAAACAGCATCAATAACACCACCAAGAAAAACTGATGCTGCTTATGATAATCCTAGTTATAAAGTTGAAATTCAACAGGAAACAATGAGTAAGAATTTTGAATATTAATATTTTATTTAAATGAGAAAATTATTTATTTTAATATAATTTTTATTTTCAGATCTATGACGATTTTAAATTTTAAATTTTCCAAAAAACAAAAAATTAATAATCATAAAATTTACAAATTCAATGAAAATTTAAAGAAAATGTATATACACCCGGAAAATTAAAATATTTTTTATTGTTTTTATTTTTCCAAATTTTGTCTCAAAAATATTTAGAACGTACTGACATTTTGAAATTCATTTAAGTCAAAAATGTTGGCCTTATTAAATTTTCTCAAATAACGAATTAAATTATTGTTAAAATAAATTAAAAATTTATAAAAAAGACTTCAAATAATTATTTTTATTGAGCCGTAAAAGATAATCAATTTTAAATTCAAATGTTTCAACTTTTATATAATATTTTATGTAAATATTAGATTTAAATCCTATTATAATTATAATAATTAAAAAAAACATAATTTTTATTAATTAAATTTAAAGACATTATAAATATAAATAATTAACAAAAAAATAAAATAGAATATATTAATTTAAGTTAATGAAAATAAACAGAAACTTTGTAATAAGAAAAATGAAAATAATTAAAAATAAAAAAAAAAAAAATTAAAAAATGAATTAAATGTGAATTAAAAATGTGAAAATAATATTAAAAATATTAATTAAATATATAAAAATTACATAATAATATATATATATATAGTCAAAAATATAAGAAAAAATTAAATAATTAAATGCATTTTTTAGCTTTATCAATAAAAGTTCCAATTCAAAGTTTTTCTTGTTCTATAATTGAATTTTATTCTATCCCGAAATTATATTAAATTAATAACATTTACTCCGTTCAGCAGTCACTAGTAGTAGCATAAATAACTTAAAAACGCTACAGACATACAATAATTAAAAATTTTGATAATGCCATTAAATTCTACTTTGAAAATATTTTTTTAATCCTGATTTACAAATCTTATAATATACCGAATAATAATTATTAAGGCATCATACATAGCGACCTTAAACATCTAATTATTATAAACTCTGTTAAATTAAAGCAAATTGTATTCATGAAATTCTCTGTTAGTGTCGAGATCTCAAAGAGTTAGACTTTAATACAAATATATTGTGTCCATACCATTAAGTTTACATTTGAATATACTTTAAGTAGCATGAAAAAAATCGCTTTGGTATTTAAACAGCGCTAGACGCTGTTGGACGGGGTAATTGATATTATTTTAAAAATAAATTGATTTATTTAAATGTTAACATTTTAAATATGTTACGTTTATGTTGTTTACTATCAAACTTATGTTGAATTTTAATAAAATATTTCATTTATAAAATACATATTTTTTTTTTTTAAATTTTTTATTTTAATATTAGAAAGTTAATTAAATTTATTTTTATTTTTTAGAAATTGAATAATCTTTTTTTTTTGTAATTAAATTATTATAAAAACGTTTCATCTTAATACCAAGAATGTAATTTATTTGAATAATAATTATTGATATTTTTATTTTGGTATTGTTATAATTAATATAAATTGATATTAAAAATATTAAATTAAAATTTAAATATATATAAATTAAGTTAAAATAAAAAATAAAAATAAAAAAATAAATGGTTTTATATGTAATTTTTTTTATTTATTATAGTATTTTTTTTATATTAATATAATTGATGAACTGTGGTTAATTAATATTTAAAAATTGGAATAGAGGAAAAAAGCTACTACAATTTCAAATATCAAATATTTCGGAGTTGTTAATCTTAAGTTATACCATCTCCTTAAAATTTATAACTATAGCACCTTTATGGTGAAATTGGAATGATTATATTACCCCTCAAACAAGCTCGATGCGACGGACGCAACGCAGACGGATTCAAATGTCGAAAAAAAGTTGAAATGTATAGGAATATATGAAAGTGAGCAAAGTCACGATGGACGCAAAACACGCAAAAGTTGAATCGATTTCAACTTACGACGGACACGACGGATATAAAATAAGTACTTTTCAAAATTTTGAATTAAAATAAATTTATTTGACATTCCAAAAAATTTTTGAGTGAATTATTAATTTAAAGTATAAAAGTACATAGTTTTGTTTACAAAAAAAATGTATATAAACTGTCATTGAAGAATATATAATCCGTGTCAACCGTCGAGTTGCTCCATCGAAAATTCTTATGCGTTTTTTGTCCGTCCGTTGTGTCCGTCGTCAGTCGAGCTTGTTTGAACCATTAAATTAAATAAATATGGAGTCATTAATTTAAAATTACGAACCTGCGTTTCTATATTTAACTCATAGGCCTAAAGATTATAAACTTCATTAGTTTCCAATGTATTATTTAATAAGAGTATTTACAATTTTTAATTAGATTTTTATTAATCATAATTAAATTTCTGCTAAAAAAAAATGATTTTTTTATAAATGAAATTCAAAAATATAAAAAATCAAATTTTAATTCATAAAAAAAATTATTAATTGGATTTAATTTTTTTAAAAAGAATTTGATATTTCCACTTTTAATACAATTTTAAATCATATTTACAAAAAAGTAATATATATATTTAATAATTTATATATTTGCTTTTTAAATTGAACATGGCTTATTTTGTTATTTCTGTGATCCTTTTCATATTTTCAATTTAAAATCATTTAATTAAATTATAGTTTTGATATTGAAAAACGTACAGAAATATTTTAGTTTATTTATTTTTTATTATTATTAAATTTACTCTTTTTACAAGTGTTTTATTTGTTTAACATAAAAAATTTCCTCAAATATATGAAAATCCATGGTGTAATTTTCATTTTTCCTATATAGAAACACTACATATCAATTTCAATTTTTTTTTTTTAATAATGTTGATTTTTCTCTTATTCACAAAAATTCTGTACATTTAATATTGTTAAATCAAATGTACTTAATTTTCATATTAGGTTTGACGAGGTTTATTTAAAAAGTTATCGGAAATAATATAAATTATGTATTAAAAAATGTTTTCAAATCCAAATCTTTAGGTTAAATTAATATAATTATCCTTTTTCATTAACATCAATGTTTCGTCCTGGAATTTAATATATTGCACAAGACAGTGGTCTACCATGAACAGTTTCAGTATATTACGAAAACTTGGTAAGTAATATTATAATTAATTTTGACACTAACAAGAAAGGAAAGTGATAATAGTCATTAGGATAAGATCTACCGAGACTTGGACTATCAGAAATTCAACTGTGCAGATTCCTCTGAAGACGAGACGGTAGAGCAAATAATATTATGAATGAGAGGTGCTAGTAAGAAAACGAATAACGCCAACTTCGTAGTTATATAATTACACCAGAATCCATTAGAATCGTAGTAAATGTCACTTAAGCAGCTGTACTGTTTTATCGGTAGTACGGATCTGAGCAGTGCCACATAGCTAGAAAAGGGAATCACAATAAACTGTATGGCTTTACTTCTACCTATTAAATCGAATATAATCTAATCTAATAGCATTACTTACTAAATACTTTTTTAATATGCCTTGTTGTATTATATCTTAAATTCTAAATTCAATTTGGCTTTTTGGTTCTGTAAAAAAGGATAAACTTTTATCATTATTGCAATATGAATGGCGACTGCAATTCATATCATTTTTAGATTGACCAAGTAAGAGAATTTTTTATTTTTTTTTGTCCAATAGTTTTATATTAATAATATAAAAAGTTATAAAGTTGCCTTGACTTTTGATCCTAATGGAATTTTCTTTTTTTTTTTATGTTACTCTCCTTAGAGTAATCTTCTTCACAGGATCTGAAAGATTTTTTTTATTTTTATGATATTTTGATATAAATGTGTGATGATTATAAGTGTCCCAGAATTATAGTGTAACTTCAAAATGATTTCTGAAAAATAAAATTACAAAAAATATAATTTTATTTGATTTTATTTTTTTCATTGTTGTTGTTGAGATGTTATGTGTAAAGCATATTTTCCTGGACACATTATTAACAGTAAAGTTCTGATCCAAAAATAAAGTATTATAGAACAATTTAATTATAAATTTTAATAAAAAATAAAGTTTTTATTTATATTTTTAAATATTTTGTAATCATTATTTGTTGTATGATATTCGATGTGAAGAAAAAATTTAAAAAAAACTCATTAAATTAATGTTTAAATTACTGTGAATCTACTGTAGAATTACACTCTAGAGTTCATACGTGTTTATAACTAGTATGGTTTTATGTTAGAAATATCCTGGGGACTTTTATGTACCTTATTACAATATTTTTTATCCATAAGGTTTGTGGTTAATCCACATGATGCTACTCTGTATATTTAGGTTATGTATTCTTATATAAGCTTTTTGGCTATATGGATGCTATTAGTGTAAAATTATATTATTACTATTTTTTTTTTCCAAAAGTCATTTTTGTATTTTGGATATACATTTCTGTTTCTATGCTTATTTTGTATATATAATAATTTTAACAATTTTTAACAATTTTTACATCATACCATTAAAATTTTTATTTGGTTTTGGTAGTGGTTGTTGCTATATTCCACTAGAAAATATCTAAAGTTACTGTGGAATTGCTTAAAAAAAAAATTAATATTATATTTTTTTAGTTTTTACAGAAATTGTAAAATTTTTTGTTTGTTTGTTTGAAGTGCAATATAATCATAACTGGCAGAATGTACCACATTATGAAATTCTTGAAATAGTGTAGTGGTTATAATTGCCCACAAACGAAAAAAAAAGGAAATACAATTACAAAGTTTTTAATATTAGTTTTAAAAGTAATTCAATTATGTAGGAGGCGACAGTGGTATAATAATTTTTTTTGGTTCAATTCTAGAACAAAGACCATCGATGCTAAAAACTAATTTATTTTAATATCCTAGAATTATAAAAATTTAAAAATTTTAATAAATTATATATTTTAAAGTTTGTTTTACTAATTCTGGATGAACTAAAACTGGTCTAAAGGACCATACTTACCCTAATTTTAATGTAAGATTTCTTAGAGCATCCAATGGTGCTTTAAAAATTTAACTTTGATGTTTACTTCTAAACATCTAGGATTTTTATGCTTTAAGCATTTAATATTGTTTTCGATGTCCAGTAGTTTTGTTGCTTGACATGTTGACATGTTCCTGTAGTTTTTTAATATAAAATTTGAGTAAAATATTTTTGTGGTTGATGATGATTTAAGACATCGCTACGTAAAGAAAACCTACATATCACTTATTAGATCCAATTAATATATAATTGTGGTGTCCTGTAAGAAAGACGAATAAATATCGGTAGTTAAAAGTTAAAAATAAAGAGTTTTATAAATTCAAAGGTTTCTGAAATATTTTTTTAGCATTTATGAAATTTTTTGTATCCAATACACAGAAATATATAACATTAATAACTTATTAAGGATATACCGAGATAAATCTAATATATTTGCATAACGAATAAATTTGTATTTACGTAACCTGAAATTATTATATTTTTTCAAATAAATTAAATTACAAAAATTGACATTAAAAATAAAAAACTTTTCCTTATTTTAATATAAAATTTTACTATAAATAAAGTCTTTTACCATAAAAAAAATTGATATCAATCAATTTTTTTCGGTATAAAAGGTATAGCGCCATCTATTGATGTCTTTTTTAATGTTAAAAAAAGTCTATCTATATTTTAAAAGTCGTCCCAACTAACAATCCTAAGTCCACAAAACGTTGTCGCAGCAATAATTTGCAGCTATTTAATTATTTTTGCCAGGCCCAAAAAGTATGAAAACATGTTAATGATGTGTTCATGATGTCAAAGTAGCCAAAGTGGCGATCATATTTTAGCTTTCTGGATGTTGTGAAAACTAGACAAAGCTAAGTTGCTGCGTGACTATTATGTTACCGTAGCTGCAAAAAAGTCATAAAATAGCAATATCTGTCATGATAGCCAAATAACAGCTCATATGTAATAGTTACGCCATAAACAAATATGCTTAGCTATCAGTTTCACTACCATGACAACCAAATAGAAATATATGTATAAAAGCTACTATTACTGCAAAAGCATTTGAATTACAAATTTGCCGATACGGTAACGATAATAATTATATAAATTATCTTGCTGTTGTAAACTTCCAAATTGTAAATAAAATTAAATTGTTCTTTTAGTTTTCATAATTGTTTTAAATTAATATTTTTAAAAAAAAAATAACTAAATTCTTATAATCTTAATCTGAGATAATAAAACATATGTATTTTTTAAATAAACTTTAGTCTTTATGAATTATGAAATATTTTATATGATAAAATATTAATTTCTTGAGGGTTAGAACGGCTAATTCACTTGCAATTAATATTTTATCGATCAATTTTCAAAAGTAATTCGAAATAAATAATGCGCCGTACAAATATTTAGTTTTTAATTAATATAAAAATAAAAAATATTATGAAAATATTTTTTTTTTTGAAAATATATCTGCAAAATTTTATTAAACTAAAGGTTTAAGGAATAGTAATAGTTAATAAGCGTTTTTGTAGGAATCTTAAAAGATTAATCCATTGTTTCCATAATTTATAAACCTATAAATTTTACCTCCATGTTCCTTTTTGCCACCATCTTTTTTAGCATTTATATCAGAGATGGCTAAACGGTTTATTCTAAAAGGTCAAAATAGATTTTAAAATTATTTAATCTTAAATTTAATTTTGATGAATGATACAAACATAAAATTCATTTAATGTAAGATTAATGTATATAAAAATATGTAAGACTACGGTAAATTATAGTTGCATTTTTGTCACAGTATCAAAATAATGATAATGGAATTCAGCTCTCCACTTAGAATGGAAAACATATTTGAATTAGAATTTACCAATTGATTTTCAATTTTCGATTCTTTAATTAATTCCATTACTAGAAAAAAATAATACTTTATATAACTTTTCCTAATTTTCATCCTTGCCACATTATGTTCTTTAAATATTTTAGCCACACACTATTTTTGCCAACCATATATACTGTATTTTCAATAAAGAATATAGTTTAATCAATGCCACAGGTATAGTAACAGAATATCTTTATAACTTTTTTGGTTTGTCGGTCCGCGAAATGTAAGATTTTTCAAATTTGTATTTAACCACAGTAATCGTGATAATTATTAGGAGACCCCGATTCAGAAGGTTTGCAATATCTGGCGGCATATATAATATATTGGCCTACATTAAATAGCTATATATGTTTCGTGATAACTATAAAATTACTTTTACTAATTTCAAATTTGTATAGCTAATATCTTATATAAAACTGTCAGATTGTCACAAAAATATATTAATTAGCTTTTCTAAAAATTTAGCTATGTAACCAGCAAATACATTTTTTTTAAATATATAAAATAAGTTAAATAACAATCAGTGATTCATGATGAGTATATTTGCTAAATTGTTCACACCGCAGCTATTATGCTATCCATAAAATAATCAATTGATAATATCAGCTACCAATTAGATTTCGCAGCAAATTAGCTTTGTCTATAGCTAAATGTCATATTAAAAAAGGTATACAGTTATTTTTATTCTTATTGTGTATAAATTTGGATCGCATTGGAATAAGAAATTTCTTTATTTGCCCGTAGTTTTTTAATATTAATATATTTCTTCGGAGTGATTAATTAATTTATTCAGTGATTATATTAATTTTGAAAACTATTTTTAATATGGTAAGTATTGAAATAGCAAATAACATTTACTATTTACAAAAATTGGCATCTTACTTTTTCGTAATATGTAGTTATATTTATTTTAAAAATGATTATTACTTTCATTGAAAATAATAATATCTTTTTAAATAAATATAACTATTATTAATATTAATATTGTGTATTATTATTATAAGGCATTTTGTGTGGTGGAAACCATATCTGCAAATCAAATCAATAATAAGGAATTATTTGTGTGTCCGACACAATGGTATACTGGAGATCTCGAAAATGGTTCCGTTCGCTATCCACCTGAAATCAAATTATTTAAAAAATATCAAGGCCAATTGAATATAAAACCAGATATGTCATGGACTATAGTAAATGCACGTCTGCTCGCAAGATATTCAGAATATCGCTTAGCAGTGCAAGGCATGAAACGATTGGAAGATGGTAATACTTCCGATGAGAATCTTTGTCAGAAAAAAGAATTCAGAAAACTACAAAAATTTCAAAGTAACTTATAATGTCCGGTTTTATGCTTTCCAATTCATTAATCTTTAAATAATTTAGATCAGCCAGACTATTCTATTCAAAATATAATTGATACCACAAGAAGTAAGGTACTGGAAGAATCTTCAGTATTAGTTGATACAACATGTCCACCCAGAATGAACGTCTTACAAAATCAAGTTAATTTTATTGAACCAGAATATGAAGTAGTAGACACACAAGAAGAAGTTGTTATTGATACTAATACGGATCCAGTTGATGAAACGGGAGATTTTATTATTCAAATGCCATATGTATTAGGTAAATTTATTAATAATCTATAAATTTTAAACTCTTAATTTTCAGATATGGGTATTGCAACAATTAAATTGCATTTAGTACATGGTATATGGTTCCTGGATTCATTTAATGAAAAATATCTAATAAATCCTGGCATATAATATGTATCTAATGCAGCACTTTTTTTTTATATGTATATCAATTAATACACTACAATAATTACGTTTCAATTTCAGAAAAAATAAATGAATTTCAAAACGATATTAATCAAATTAAAGATGTAACAAATGATGTTAAAAATGATGTTTCAACTATACGTATCATGTTAAGTAAAATGGATGAGAAGCTTAATAAGTTATTAGAAGGCGTAGGAAATGTTGGAATGAATATGACAGGACGCAAAAGTGATACATCCAATGTTTTGATATTTAGTAGCCTGCTGCCCATAGAGAGCTATGATAAACTAACTGATCTTGAAACCATGTTAAGAGATCCTATCAATTATAATAATTTTGTTACTGAAATGACAGCTTACGGAGGTACAACAGGAAATAAGAGAGGTGATAAAGTCGCTTATAATCTTGTAGATCAATTATTTACACGAATATTTATGACTAAGTGTAGCTGGACAGGTTCTTCGAAACAGAACAAAACAAAATATTGCTTTTCAGCGGCGTCTTCCTTTGTAAAAGCATTTTTTGATATAGTTCATCTGGCTGATTCTCGATATTCAATACAAGATACACAAAACTTTTTTAAAGGTGTTTTGAGAAACTCTAATTCTAGGCTAAAAAACTTAATTCAAGATGAAAATGATTCTGGAGCAATCAAGAAGCGACGCAGAATAGAAACCATAAATGATTCAACACCAATTCCAACAACATCAAAAAATTGTTTACTAAATATAACAAATCCACAAAAGATTGTATCCACAGAATTTAGTTCACCACTAGATTCAGCCAAAATTGCACCTACCAGTTCTAATCTAGAAAGTTTTGAAACCATTCTAGATACAGTAACATAAAGAGATGACATAGACATAAAAAAATAGTAATAAAAAAATATTATATGTAGTTGTCATAATAATAAAGAATAATACAATTTTTATATTAATTTAAATATTAAGTGATTAATATACATATATGAATTTTTATTTTAATTTGTTAGAAATAAAAGAAATTTAAGTTATTCTGTTTTCAATTTTTTTATTAAATTTTATATCTGAATTCAAATATTCGGAAATTGAAAGCAAATGTATCTCAATAATATTTAAAGCAAATTTGCTACAGATATATTAACTTTTTTTTTGTTGTACTAATTAGCTTATGAACTAACAATTTCACTATAACTGCTAATTGATAAGGTCTCGGAACCTTTTAGTCAATATGATCTAAAATAAAGTGGTTATTTCAGAAGCAATATTACTACCAAAATATTCTTGTCGCACACAGAACAAATTTACTAGAGGAATAGTAAATTCGCTTTTAGTATGACTAATTTACCACTATACATGCAGACATAATTTATTTTGATAAAGTGTCATTTTATTGTTACGCGTCGTGTTGTGTTCACCAAAATGCTCAATAAAGATTCAACAAATTCTAACAAATTATATAATTATTTCAAATCATTAAAGAGATATAAAAGTAGTGGCACATTTTACAGAAGAGTGAAGGTAATTCAGAAGAAAGCTGAAATATGTGTTAAAGAAATTGGTAAGTGTAATAATAATATATTATTTTCTTAATGTACAGAAAATGGATTTTGCAGATTCGAAGGAAGCTCCTGAAAATATATCCTTATCGAAAGTAATAACTACTTCATCGGCACCTACGATATTATCTCCTTTAATTTCAACGAAAAATTTACAAAGCCGTAATAGTAAGTTTTTTTATATTATATTTTGCAGAAACATCAGATTTATGAATTTTTTTCTGTTGAGTAGATGCTTTATATCATGACAATTTATCATCATTTCTAGAAGTTCAAGTACATGACGAGCAGGAGGTTGCATCTTCTCAAAATGAACAATGTGAATCAGAGTATTATATTTATGATAGTGATGAGGAAGATGAAGAAGATTTTGTTGAAAAGATCAGAAATTGGGCAGTTTCATTTAATATAGCACATGTAGCAGTTAAAGAACTGTCGTCCATTTTTAACAATTATTATAAAACAAACAAATTAATGAAACTGCCTTCTGATCCACGTACATTGTTACATACGCCTACAACTACTGAGAATATAATTACATTAGATGGTGGTTCTTATTGGCACCAAGGAATTAAAAATTGTTTGATATCATATTTTAAAGATTTGGAAAAACCTATTTCTATTAGTTTAAATATTAATATTGATGGAATACCAATTTATAACAGCTCAAAGTATCAATTTTGGCCAATTCTTTTTGCAATTCATGAAATAGACAATTTTGTTCCCATGGTGATTGGCATATATTGTGGGAATACGAAACCAGCTTCTGTGCAAAACTATTTAAAATACTTTGTAGAAGATCTAGAACCACTTTTGAAAAATGGAATTATTATAAATAATAATATGATTAATATTAAAATTCGATGTTTCATTTGCGATGCACCAGCTCGTAGCATGATAAAAGGTAATTACTTCGTTACATTAAATAATTTTGTTTTAAAAATAATTTTTATGCATTATAGGTACAATTAATTTTAACGGTTATCAGGGTTGTCTAAAATGTCATGTAACTGGGAATTTTGATAACGAATATCGTAATATGAGCTTTCCACGAACTGATGTGTCACGACGTACTGATTACACATTTCGGCAAAAACTTGATAAAGATCATCACAAATACGATTCTCCACTTCTCTCCCTACCAATCGATATGGTTGAAGATATTGTCGTATGTGATATGCTTCATCAGCTGCACGTTGGTATTATGAAAAAATTGCTGCAATGTTTCGTTGGCCAGGAAAGAAAAATGGGGTTTTATTCCAGATGGGACAAAAGACGCATTGAACTCGTTTCTTCATATTTATCTAATTGTACATTACCATATGATATAAATCGTGCAGTTAGATCACTTGATTGTCTTGCGTTTTGGAAAGCAACAGAATTTCGCACTTTCTTACAATATATTGGACCAGTTGTATTACGTGAATATCTACCGTGGGATGCATATCAACATTTCTTAGCACTTTTTTGTGCAGTAACAATTTGTTCAAGCGATAAA
The DNA here is from genome assembly GCA_963920725.1 of Rhamphomyia laevipes. Lineage (NCBI taxonomy): Eukaryota > Metazoa > Arthropoda > Insecta > Diptera > Empididae > Rhamphomyia > Rhamphomyia laevipes. The sequence goes on along the minus strand of OY987257.1, from coordinate 45,084,979 downwards.
TATTTAATATATCTAGATGGAGCTACATATTTATTAAATCATTTTATTGAAATATACATTAATATATATGGTGAGCATACAATTGGTACAAACGTCCACAATTTATGCCACTTAACTGAAGAAGTAGCCAGATTTGGTCCCTTGCCGAGCTTCAGTACATATCCATTTGAGAGCAAGTTGTTTCAAATAAAAAGAATGCTTAGAACTGGTTCAAAACCATTAGCACAGATTGCAAGACGTTTAGGAGAACAAAATAGTCTTCATATTTATAAACCAGCAACAATTTTAAACTATCCATTACTGCATAACAAAACTAAAGCAAGCTCAGATATACTTCCAGCTAATACCATCTTCTATAAAAAAATTGAATTAAATACATCAATTTCGTTATCTAACAATGGTGCGAACAAATGGTTCTTAACAATGGATGGACAAATAGTTGCTATGAAGTATGCTGTACTTTTTGATAATAATATTTATATTCTTGGTAATTCATTGAAATCAAAAAGAGATTTTTTTGAGAAACCAATGTTGTCATCAAATCTCAATATTTATATAGCAGATACTGCAAAACATAACAATGATGCTATATATATTATTGATGAAATTAAGGCCAAATTTGTGTGTCTATCATACAAAACAGATTCTGTTTTTATACCTTTGCTACATAGTTTAAAAACATTTTAAATTAATCTTGTACTGTTAACATTATGAACATTATTGTGAACATGTATTTAAATAAAATTAATTATCAAAAGTTTATTTAAAATGAAATACTTTTTTACTTTATGAAATTAAATATGCTATTGCTATCTATTTATATTTATAATAGTATATTATATAATTAGATTTGAATATTAATTAGATGTTAATAATAATATTTGTTCTAAAGATCAAAATAAGCTATACTAGACGAATATTATGGCAATTTTGCTTATTCTCCTATATCTTCATTCTTGATCCTAATGCCAAAATTAAACTATATAGCACTCAAAGTAAAAAATACTTTCTTTGTGCCTATTAATTAGCCTAACAAATTAGTTTTTACAAAAATTATATTGCTGTTATAGATTACATATAAAAAGCCAAATAGTATTACGGAAATATCGATTGTAATAGCAGAAATTTAGCTGCCATTATACAAAAAAATGCTACCGCGCATATTATTATTTTGCTAATAAAATGACGTATTGTTCGCAAAAGCTACTTAGCATCCTTTTTGGCTATACTAACGTTTTCATGACTAGAAAACTTGCAAATCAACATTTGCTGCTAATTAACCATTCGAAACCACTATTATGACGTTGTGAAAACTAAAAATTAGCTTTGGCAATAAATAAGATTCTAAATGTTAGTTGGGGTTCATATTCGTACCTTTCTCTCAAGGATAAACGTTGCAATTTGAAACTGGAATAGTTTTGGAATGGTTTTTATTAATGTAATTTAAAAAAAAAAAAAACGAAACATTTAATTTTGTAAAAGTTAATCAATTTGGATTTAATTGAAGTATCAAATACGAAATTCAAAATCATAATTCTAAATTGTTACTTATATCTATTACTGAAATAGTAATTTCTATTTTTACATTATTTCAATGAATATTAAAAATAGTATTTACATAAGAAAATCATTTTTTCAAAATAATGTAAATCTATTTTTTCAAATTCTATTCTAAAAATTATCTTATCAGCTTAAAGTCTTCGCAGTTCCCCATCGTAATTGCCATGTAAAAATGACAATGTAGAGATAAAATTTCATATTAAAAAGTAAAGAAACCAAAATAAAATTAAATTTTGCAACAAAAATGTCAAAAATTTCACTCCATGAAATTCCATGAAATTTATTACGGAAACTTTTGGAAAAGGTGAGAAATACTACTTTTAGTAATCTGTAGAAGCGTGCCACTTTATCGGATTTTTTTTATATCTTGTAATCTTATTGTAAGCAAAGTCTAATCTGCAACAGCGTAGGGGTTTGAAGGGTATGACATTAATTTTTTTGGTATGGTTTTAGACAGTTTTGAAGAATTATAATTGGATTATAAGTTATAAATGGCTCCCAATTCTATTAAATATCAAATTCATAGAATTTATTATTTTTTTGACAATATTTATTATTCTGAATAATGAATAAATTTTTAAACGTTTAAATTTCTCTGATTCACTTAATCACTGATTAGATATTTGAAATCAATTTAATAGCTGATTACAAATACTTAGTCATAAATAACTTCTTTCGTTTTGTGACATTGGGCGTAAATGTAATACTCAATCTGAATTTAATCAATCAATTTAATAATATAATCTGATTTTTACAAAAATTATATTGAACATCGGAAATTAATATTAAAACTATTTTGATTTTGTCCTTATATTTGTACTAAATGAACTTATTAAATTTAAATCCTAATTATATAAAAATAAAAATACTTCAATTTTATACAATTTCTGAAACATTATTAATTAATATAATCATTATTATTATAATTAATATAATTTTTAACATGTGCATTTTTATCCGTCCTTAAAATATAACTTAAAAATATGGCAAATTGTGTTGACAAAAGTTAAATAAAAATATTATAGTTAAAAATCTTATAAATTAAAATTGACATGAAATCAAATTTCATTATAAAAAAAATGAAAATATTTTAAACTCTAGCTGATCTACTTCGTCTAGCTTGAATAATATTTATAGCTGATATACATATCCATGAAAATACAATTATCCATGAACCAACTAAACTGATATATAAACAACTAGCTGTATTTATTCTACCATAACGTCTTCTTTCATATGAAATATCTTCTTGTAAATAATCCATAAAATCGAAAATTGCTGCACATGATAAACGTCCTTTAACAACTGGTACAATATTACCAACACCTTGGATTTCTTTTAATAATGTTTCACGATATTGTTTACATGATGTTTCAAAGCCATCGGTATAAATTGATGCATAAACTAATGAATATAATGCCATTACACATGATATTACACTAGCTGGTACCCAATAATGTGGTGAGACACTATTATAATTTATATCAGCTTCTGTTGTAACAACAATCATTTCACCAGATCTAAAAAAAAAAGAAGAAATTTAATTGGAAATATCGAAATTTTGTTAATCAAAAAATTAGAGCCATTAAATTGAAGGATTATTTTAATTGAACTGATTTAGTTTAGTCTTCAAAACAACTAATAACATTTAAAAATTGAATTCTATTGCTGAAGTGTCTAATAACATTTAAAAATTGAATTCTATTGCTGAAGTATTGCTCATAGATCGCAGGCAGAAAGATGGCGTTAGTTTTTGTATTGAAATATGTATAGTAAGGAGCTATTTATTAATTGTTAATAGAAATAGAATTTGTAATACTCTACATGGAAAATTATATAAAAATCATGACCAATATTTATTGTAATGTCAATATCTTTTTAAGAAAGTTTTAACTTTCAATTTTTTAGCTATATTTTTAAATTTCACTTTCAAATTGTAATTATAAATTTTTTTTTTACCTTTGTCTAATATGTGTTGTCCCAGATCGTCGTTTACCAGTTCCCATACACACCCTATAAACATGATAACAACCAAATATTATTGCAAATATTATTGGTAATATTAAACCATAAACAGCAAAATGACAATATGCAATATGTCCACCTTCAAAATATGTATACGTTGTTCTACCATATAAATAACAACCACAATTTGTTTCTGGGCATGCATCTAATACATATTTCCAATGTGACCATGCTACACCCGATGTCACTGAACAAATAAACGATAAACCAATAATAATTGGATAAAATAATGCTAAGCCCTTTTCAGCACTATATTGATCCATAATAATATTATCATAAATGTGACTCACTCATATACAAAAAATCAATACATAATTTAATTATCAAATAAAAAATTTAATTTAATTAATTATTTATTTTAATATATTTGTTGTGTTTAAACTTTAAATTAATTTATTATAAAAAATTTTCATTTTTTGTTTATTTCGTATCGGTTAAAAGCGCGTCAAATATTATAAAAAAACTGAAAAACTGGTTTTAATGTTTGAATATTTTTTTACAATTTCATATAAACATATTTTTATTTTTTATGTAATTGTATATTATCTTTAAAGTCAATTAAACACACAGGTGAGTTTTATGTATACACTGATAATTATTGTTTTTGTATACCTGTTCGAAATATCGAATAAGTATTAGTTATAAAGATACGATTTTGTAGCTATTAAAAACACTCTGACACACCTTGTTATGTGGCAACGTGTAAATGAATATTCAAATTGGAAATATTGTTTTGCTAAATGCTAAAACTCTACTAGCTAACTAATACTATTGCGAGTTAAATACAAAAATCAGAAGTAGACAGAAGAGAATGAGCCAAAAAGTCATTTTTTAATCAATTTGAGTTTATTTTTGTTATTATTGTATTTTTTCTATTTGAGTTGTGAGCACTATCGTACCATACATGCGAGGCCATTTAATAATATGACGTCATTGCAATTAAGTTTTTGGTAATATATATTTGTAAATTCATTGGGGATTTTTATTATGTTTTATTTGCGGAAGCAACAGTTAATGGAGACTAAATTTCATTAGAACATTTTTATATTAAGTAAATAGAAAATTTTATTACAAATGCGGACGAAAATTGTAAGAAAGTTGGAAATAATTATTTACTTTAGCAGGGAAATTATATTATATTTTGATAACACTATTTTCATATAATGAAGTTTATTATGCGAAGTTTATTATGCCATGCGAATTTTCTTTTTTTTTTATCATATTTCAGTTTTTGTAATAATTTTTCATGAGAATGTTCTGACACGAGTTCAAGAGCTATCAATAAAATTCGTCATATTGAACGAATTTTCAATATGCTGAGTTAGTTAGTGAAGAAATACTCAGAATTATATAATTAGTTGGCTACATATGATATAAAAATACTCTGGTAATTCGGTTATAGTTTGATTTTCGGTAATCAACGAAACAACACTCTGGAGCAAGACACTTCCCAAAAATAGGTTACCCTACTATCAATGCCCAAAAGGTAAATATAATTTTAGATGGTTGGAAAGTAGCACGTCTTATCACACAAAATCTATTTAGAGTAAACTATGTATCCGAAAACAAAGAGTATTCATTATATTTATAAACAAACCAGTATCTCGAATGTATACCAATTTTGCTACTGGTCACATTCTACTCGGCAAAACATGCAACGCGGTTAGGGGGATCTACTACGCCAATATTATTTCATTCATAAGAGAAATAGGATCGGTCGATTTACTGTAGTTTCCGACTTACTGTAGAACATACTTATATTAAACAGTACGTGTCGAACTTTAGCCATTTCCCACTCAAACTAGCCAATTGTCAAAAATCTTTTGAAAATTAATTCAATATTAAGTTTGGCTTATAGTTACGAACGATATGATTTTAAATATTTTGTATTTTTATAATAAGTTTTTTAAATGTTGGTATTAATAATTGAGCTTTATTTTTAATGTACTTTAAGAGAGAACTGATCGTAATACTACAAAAAAAATTATTTTAATAAAACGCATACAAATCTAATATTTCAAATTATTTGTTCAAATAAATGAATTCATTGTTACCAAATGTGAAAAATAAAATTGTAATTAATTAAGTTTTTTGTTATTTAATTTGAACATCAGATTAGATTAATTTAAGTTGACTTGAAGAGGGTCAGATTTACACACATGAAAATTAAATTGAATAAAAATGTCTTTTCTCATGCTTTTTGAAATATGAAATTAATTGATAAACCCAAACATTCGTAATTAATTCAATGGGGGAACAGTGAAAAACGACTGTCTATATATTTAATTAACTACAAAATACCAAAAGAATATTTTGCATAATATAATTTATTATATATAAAAAAATTCTTTTGATCATTTTGTTTTTTTCTATTGGTGTCATTTTTATACTATGGGTAATTTATATAATCTTGAAAATCTGTTTTCTATGAACATTTCCATTCAAATAAATCCATTTTGTTGACTAATACTTCTCGTAAATTTGGAAATATATGTAGCTCCTTTAATATATTATACCTTTTATTATTTTTTTTTATTTTTTCTAAACCATCGTCAAGAAAAGTGAATTTTCCAGTCAAATAATTTAGGTACTTTAAATTCACCGAAAAAATGAATAGTGATGTTGTTGTTATATATTCTTTTATATTGTTGTACACGAATTGCCAAATTTTTCACACCATTAATTTTGCTTAAGTGTTTCTTTCTTCGATTGTTTTATATTATATAAAAAAACAAATATTTCCATTTAAATTATTTAATTTTTATTAAGGGTAACACGAAAAGAGTTTTCTCTTAAAATTGGTCGCGACAGGGTTGCAGTGGGTAGGAATAATATTCGATCAGGAAGTTCTGGAAAACTGGATTACAGTTTTATGAAGGATATTAAATTTATTACTAGCCTTTTGGGTAATTAACAAGTCTTTGGTACCAGTACATTAAATCAATTGTAACGTGACATACTGTCTTGTATGCAACCAAAATTGAAATTTGTCACACAGTAAAAGTGTTCACAATTGAGTTCACAAATGATACACAAATTTTAATAAAATTCTTTATTATTTTTATTAATTCTAAATATATAAATAATTTCTTACTTTTTTAAAAAAAAATAAGTTTTCTTGTAAAATTTTAATATTTCTTATTGCATAAAATTAGGCACTATGAGAAACTATATTCTTCTTCAACAATAAAAATTTCTTGCTAAAAATTAGTTATATAAATTTTATATAGAAACAAAAGACATTATTAAATAGATGAAAATAATATCTAAAAGGAGCGTATGGCAAATCACCTAATGATAGTCGTAACTTTCCTTTGGATAAAAATTATATCAAATCAAAATCAATGGTTTTGGTGTGCTTAATCAAATAGAAATGATTATAGAAATAAAGAAAAAAAAAAAAAAAATAATATTATAATATAACTTTCAGTTTTATTTCGGGTTAACCGATGAAATAGATAATAATAAAACCAGCTCGAATATATAAAATTTTTGAAGTACATAAGTCAAAATTCAAATTAATTGTAAATGAAAATTACTTCTTCTATACATAGTAAAATAAAATAGTTCGGAAATAATACTAAAATAAAAATACATAATAAACAAAATATAGAAATTTAGGGAGGGTGGAGTGGTAGAATTGTACAATGTACAACATAGAATATAAAGCTGCCCATACATTGTTGTGAACCATGTTGTGAATTTTCATTACACACATTTCAACTTCGTTTAATGATTTAATAGTAAACCTAGCAGATTCCAGATTGATTTCGGCTATTATGCTATTGATTTAAATCTATTGATTATTGATTTCAATAGACCTTTCCAATTATCTGTCAAAGTAAAACGAAGTGAAATGCATACAACCTTAAGTTTAGTATCGATTTCGCTGTGAAATGAAATGTTCATACAAATTTAAGATTGTGAAATTAGAAGAGAATTTCACTCTTTCACTCTAGTTGTATTTGTATCGTAAGAAATTTGTGAAATTCGTAGTTTCTGTCCATCTTAAAAAGTTTTAATTGAAAATGGATATTATAATTTGTATAAAAATTACACTACAAAGCTAACTCGGTACTAGACTAACATAAACATTCAAAAACATTTTTTTTTTTTTTTACTTCAAGAAACCGTCATTGGTTGTACAACCTTAGTTTTCACATTAACTATACAATTTACAAGCGTCAAATAAGGACCATAAGTTAAATAAGTTAAAATACTTTAATATATCTTTAACCGATTCAATTGGCTGTCATCAACGTGTTTGTAAACTTGCCCAAAAACGATACAACTTGTATAATGTATAGTCAGCATAAATTTTAATTTGTCTATACTTGTTCTGTCTGCAAGGTCGTCTGTCCATTTTTGTTGTTTTCTATTTATAATAGTAAAATTTGGATTAAATTCAATGTTTTCACCTCTTCAAATTAAGTTTTCTTAAATACTATAACATTTATTTATTTTTCATATAGTTTTTAATACTCTTCTCTACTCTGTGTTATATTTATAATAATAATAATTATTATGTTGTTATTAAATTTTCTATTTAAAGTCAAAAACGAAAATCTTCTAACATTGTACATAGTTTTATGAGTATATAAAAGAAAACATTATAATAGAAATTAATGATCCTTAAAACCTAAATATATATACATATACATATAAATAAACGTTTAATAACACCACAAAGAAAATAATAATAAAAAAAAATGAGAAATAGAAAATAAAAAAAATTAAATGAAAATTTAAAGAAAATTTGGTATTTGACATAATAGAATTTTATCTTTTCGATTTAAGGATTTTGTTTTTTTTTTGTTTTGGAAAAAAGGGGAGCGAATAAAAACATATTGAAAAAATTGTGTTTGCTTTAAATGGTAAATGATATGGAAATATCCTTTTTGGGGATTTTGCAGTATAAATATATATACATAAATTAATGTTAAATGTTGAAAATGTTGAAGAATATATTAAAACTTTTATATTTTTCTTGCATAAAAACAAACATATTTTTGATATTTAAAGACCACAAAATAATTTTGAAATTTAATTTTGGTATAGATACAAAGTTATGTAGAAACTTTAATATGTGAATAATAATTAGAAACTTTTAAATGGAATATTTCGTACCGAAAATAATTACATATATCAGAATTTAGTGAGTTTTATGAAAACTAAATATTAAGTAATTATTATTCAAATTGTATACTATATTTAGTTTGTGTTAAAGGGAACATAAAATGGAAAATTTAATATTTTGAAAACCTTAGCTTAATGACAGCTTAGTATTGTAATTTGTAGTGAAGAATTTCGTATAACTAATAAAATGTTAAGGAGTGTGTAGTTATATTAAATTAGATTGGTTCCGTATCACTCCAGTCAGATATTATCAAATAATTATATAAGGTAAAACCTCCTTCCATCTTCCAAGACAGTGAATTCGAAGAAACAGAATTAAAAGATCAATTGTAATGGGTCTTTAAGATCTTGTTTAAATCATGGTGAAGTTTGTAATGATTCAGACGTTCATTATTAGCATAAAAAAGTGTTCAGCCAATTCAATCAAAATTATGTTGCTATTCCAAATTTTTTGTTATTAGACCTAAATAGTAATGCTGAGTATCTTATTTATTATGAACTATTACAACAAAAGTCAATCAGTCAATAACTCTTAGGTTCATTTAAGTCTTAAGTTATTGAAATATCTTAAATTATATTATTCTAGGCTATTTCTTTAAGGTTTTGTCGTTTTAGTAGCTGTTTTTCAAAGTATATCAACAAGTTACGAATACTATAAAAATCGTGCAGAATTTTACGCGTTATATCTGAGTTAATAAGTAGCGACTGTTTTTTTTTTAAATACAAATTTATGCAGAAAAAGAAAAATGTATCGTTAAAATAAATCAAATAAAATTTTGACAGACACTAACTGAATTATTCCAATTTTCAAAATTCTTTCGTAATTGCTTCTTAAATGTTCATAAAATTTCATATAAATTTGTTATTTTTAAGTTAATTTTTTAAAAGCTTTTAAAAATATTTTTATAATTTTTTTTTTGTATTTAATTGTCAATTTCAAATATCTATTAACTGCACTTAAAAGGGAAAAAAATATGTAATTTGATATTAATATTTAAAATTTCCTATATAAAATTTATACTTTAAATATTTATAATAAAATACTGCAGAAAATTCATTCAGATATTTAGTTTTGGTGAAAAATATGAATTTAAAATATTAAAAAAGGTAAAAATTACATCGCAAGTTTCAAATTCATGTAATTATAATAGAAATAACTGAGCGCATTTATAACGAGGACATAAACTTTGGTTAAATGTGGCTAAAAAGTGATGCTCTAAAAATTTTGATGAACGCATTGATGAACTCTATTTATGAATATGTATGTTGTCTCCATACAAAACAATTTGTAATATATATTTGAACACCTAAAGGGTTTTTGATGAATTTTGACCATTTTTTTTCATAGTACAGGAGAGAATGTTATTTATTTAGATGTAATCGTTTCTGTATTATTAATTCTTTTTAATAGGAATTTAAGAATCACTAGGTCCTAATATTTACTCTTTGCCCGAACATGGTTATTTAACGTAAAATAGAAATTTAACTTCACAAACTAACGCGTAGAATAAAATACAAATTCATTTACAAAGTAAGTTTCTGTCTCAAGTTTGAAATTGTTTCGACAGCAACATGTAGATACGGAATCTGGAAATGAAAGATATTTAAGATGTGAAACGTTTTTCAAACTATATGTAGACAATTTTAGACAATTACATTAAACCTTAAAACTAATCAACAATTATTGCTACACCAAAAAACCCAAAGTTATAAAACTATTGAATGTGTAGCCTTTTTATTCTGTAAGTCTTTCTGTTAGTTTGTAGTTATTTTTTATATAAACATGTGACAGAATAACCAAAAACTGCCAAAAACAACATTTGTCAATGTACACACTTTACGCCTTACTAACAATTATAAAAAGACTAATGCAGTTCATAAAATCTGTTAAATATCTTTTAATTTCTTATGTTTCACAAAAATCAACATTTTTATAATTTAAACTTCCACTTAATTTAAAATGTTTTGATCACCAAATCAAATTTCTTCATAGAATATAAATTTCATATCACATTTACAAAATGACACAGTACGCGGACATTAAATATGAAATCATTAAAATTAAATATTTAATTTAAATTACAATTTTATATCAAAAATATAGTATAAAAATAAAATTTAGTGGATAAAAGAACATGACAATCCTAAAAATTTTCCTAAAAAAAATTTCATTATATTTTATAAGAAATATTTCAATATAATTTCTAGTATTATTTTCTATTTCACGTAAATGTAATTTTTTTAAGAAATGAAAATAATAAAGAACAATTTATATAGAATAATTTGTACCCACATCAAATGAAAACTATTAAATATTTAAGATTTTCATATTATGGAAGAAAATATATAGAATAAATATTTTGTATTTACATAATTTGAAGAAACCTTTTTCTATCCCAATAAATATTTAGACATAATTTAGTAAATAGTTTAAGACTTTAATAGTTTTTCAAAATGACACCTTTTAGTTCATCAATATTTTATATATTTTAATTTAATATTACATACTTCCTAGTATATATATACAAAAATGAAAATCAAGACAAATTAATACAGAGTGATTCATAATTGTTAGAAGTGAAATCGATTTAATTTCAATTAATTCATAGTTAACTTCTATTTGATTATTTGTTGGTTAACGTAATATTTTTGAATTGTATTTCAAAAACCCTTAAAAGTTTCTAGTATTTTGAGAATCTTAAAAGTTTCTTAACAATCGTCTAGTTAACGATAGTAAATCAAAAATGAAATTATATCAAATTTGCCATAACCACACAATTACAAATGAATTTACTGTATTTCGTGAGGTAGATTAAAATTTAAAGTATCTACTTAAACACTAAAATTATCATATTATTAATAATCGAGAATTTAATCCTACTCTTTCTTAGATCCAATCATTTCCTTCCATTACCAAGAAGAAACAGTGTTTACGAATGAAAATTAATATTTGTTTTCATCAGCGAAAACAGGCTTATAGAAAAGGTTATAATAAAAAGAAGATAATATCTATTAACTTTAAGCTTTGGTTCTTGCACTTGCTCCATTTGCTAATAAATAATTTACTATCTTCAGTGGATTAAGCTGTGACGTTTCTCTCCATCACCGGAAATTACAGAAAGGTAGTACTTAGACACAACTACTTAATTAAAAGCATTTAAATAAAAATAAATATATGTATAATTATTCTGAATAATAAGGGTTTACAGTTCCACCTGCCACCGTTCACATTTATACATTGTAATTCAATTTATTATAAATCAAATTATCCTTAACGTCCCTGTAGTTTTGTATATTACCGAATATTTGGAGTTTAGATTAAATTATAAAATATTCAATATTTCTAAAACTATTTTCAAACTAAATTTAATTATATAATATTCTAATATTTTATTATTTATATATACATAATAAATACAGACAAATTTATTTATAAATTAATGTAACAACAAAAAAGGATAAGAATTGTCCTTAAATTTTTTTTATTCTATTTTCCACAAAGATAAGTTCTACTAAAAAAAATATGGTTTTATGTAAATAAAAATTGTCTAATTTTGATTGCATATTTGTATATTTTTATTTACATAGTTTTTCAGTCTTCATTAATCATTATACTAAAAAAAATTTATAATAGAGGAAACCAAAAATTAAATATTGAAATAACTTTGTATATTTATTTTTATCTCTGGGATATAATAAAGTTTCCTTTTTAATCAAATCTACACACAAAATTAAGAAATTCTACAAAATATTTTTATGTTAGTTTCCCGTATAAATAATATTTTAGTTATTTTATCCTTAAAATTTATTAAATTAAATTTATAAAAAGGATTTTTCTAATAAGATAATAATTAAAATTTGTTCATATATAAAATTTAGTATCATTTTTATATAAAGATTTTACAAATTTTGTAACTTTATTATGTCAAAGTTGCACGAATAAATTATACTAACAATTAAGAGAATTTCAATCACAAAACGCAGAATTAAGGATCAATTTTCATTACGATTTTCTTTAATCGTTACTTTTTATATAACATTTTCTATCGATTTTAAAATGTCGAGATTAAAAATTTCTTACCATTTTTGTAAACTGCTTAATTTGAAAATATCCTTTTTGTTATATGAAACATAATACAATTTTCAACCTTGAGCTACCATTCTATAAATACAAAATACTTTTTTTTAGGTCCGTTTTTTATTTACTTTTAATTTTCATCTTAAAGATTTCTTTAAATCTACATAATAATTAAATTAAACTTTTAATACTAAATTTTCAATTATATAAAGTGAATAATAAAAAGAAAGTTTTTGTTTTTTTTTTATTCAAAGGATGAAAACTTCAAATACAAATCATTAAGTTGACGAAGTTTTTTTTTTAAAACTTTATTGATTTTTTTTTTGTTGTTGAATTTATTAGATGTTTAAAATATCAAATGAAAAGAAATAATAAATAAATTTTTGGAATTTACGAAATAAATTTAAATATAATAAAAAGAGTTAACATAAATTAAGTTTTTTGATCGGAAAAGTTGTTAACTAAGTAAGATTTTAAAAGAATTTTACCCTGGAGATACAATAAGTCGCGCCGCTGTGTTTCTGCGATATAAAAATATTAATTAAACTCGCCATTTGCCAAGTTGTTCTGCTGAAAAGTACGTTGGGCTGAGGAAAAGTTCATTGGTGTTGAACATTTCCGCTCTGGCGCTTTGAAATGTCAAATAATTTTATAATCAATTGATAATTTTATATGTTTCAACTTCAACATTTCTAAGCGGTAGTGGCAAACGCGGGCGGAGAGAGTGTCTACAGAAAGTATATTTCGATTTATTATAAATTTGGTTCATTAGTTCATGCCGTAATCGGCCAGTACATATTCCTATATTATGATTAATACGTTTACTAATAAAACATACTCAAATGTAAATTGTAGTAAATTATCTAATTAACTTCTGAGGACTTTAAAAAATCATCACATTTTGCCTTTAAATGTTGCTTTGGTTCCTGTTAGAGTTTCGTATTTAAAATGATACGCAATTATGCAAATTTCATTGCTACATATTAATAATAATTATATTTTAAGGCTAATAACAATTAAACAAAAAAAAAAAAACATATCCTGACAAATTTGACAGTAACCGAAAAAAAAAAATCCATAAAAACTCTTATCCTTTTTGATTATAATTAATTTTTTTTTTCAATCCTTTTACATCATTATTTATAAAAATCATATATGCATAGTAAAAATATAAGGACTAATTTGTGAGGAAAATAGAAAACAAATTTTTGTTTTCATGTTCTTTTTTTACTACAAACACAACTAGTTTTCCTTGTTTGGGTCTGGTAATTTTCTAATGACGTCCTGGATAATTTATTTTAGCGGAAGCTCATTTAACAAGGGTTTTTTTTTGTTTTAACTTAAACCAAATCAGCTTAACTCTTATATACTTTTGAAATTGTTTTTTTTTTTTTTTGATACCAACCGCACACAAGTATAAACTTTCGATATTTTGACTAAAATAGGAAAATTAAAAGGAGATGACGAAAAAAAATTGGATTTTGGTTAAATTGGCTTTCACTTAAATTTTTTGATTAAATGGAAACTTAAAGTTAAATTTACATAAAATTATTTATGATGACACAGTAATGGCACAAAAAAATAAGGATAAACTGTTTGGGTTATAATTGAAGGTATATAGAAGGAAATATAATTTGGAAGAATATAGTTTTTTTTAGTGGTAATTTGGTAACCATTACGACATATGAATTATTTAGAATTCAATGTAAGTAAATCTTCAGAGTATTACTTAAGATCTATTTGTATTCCAAAGATAGTTACGATTTAATCCGCAAATACGTATTACAATTACATGATTATTTCAGCGACCATTCCTGGAAAAAAATAAATGCTGATTCAGAGCAGAAATAGATTAAGGAAACTGCAAAGATATATAAAATTATCAAATAGGATATTTAATTAATAAATATTTTTCCTGTTTATTTGCACAAATTTTCAAAATGCTGGAGTTACTCTTAACATACGCAACGACAACGCACTACAACTCAACATTTTTACGTTAAAGACCTTTGACATATAAAATATTTTTTTTTTGAAAGCTGCAAAAGAAATAAAGTTAAGCTTAGTATCCAAAACGCTGTGAAGTGAAATATTTATACACTTTAGTTCGTTTGGCATGCAGTTTTGTTTGACTTTGACAGATCATTGGCTGGCAAGGTCTCTTTGAATGAATTTTATTTGTAAAATTTGAAATTAAGACATCATTGATTTTTCAGTGTTATGAATGTTTGTCTTCAGTTTTGAAATTTTTCGAACTTTCTGCATGTGAAATTTTTGTGTTGAGTTTATTTATATCCATATTTTTTTATATGAGTTGAATTTTTCTTCTTTTAACAGCGTTTTGTATTGCGTTACCGTTGCGTATGCTGGGAGTAACTGGACGGTAAAGCTTTTTGAATATTTTTTAGAATAACTATATATGTATATGTGTAATATTGGTAGTTGAGTACAAATTGTCGATGTTTCCGAAGGAAAGAAATGATGTACCAAAAATGCTATAATTCGCACATTGGATTTGTTTCGTGATCGAATGATATGCCCTTAACATTTGATGTCAATAAGTTCAGTTTATTTAAATTTCAAAATTTCAAAATTGTACAAAATACATTCCTGTTGGTATCGTATAGAAATGCGAATAAATATACAGTTTTGACCGACAGTTCTATAAGAATTTGAGGCCGTTTAGTTCACTGTGTTTCATATAAAATATTCCGAATGTTATTATAAATTTGTTACCTATAATAATTCCAGAAATTCCTTTCAAAAACACTGTTTTAATAAAAATCCAAATTTTAGAATACTATAGCAGGTTTTTAACTAATTTCAACAGACAAGGAAGGAGGCCTTTACAGATTTTCTTTTACTAAGTTTAATTGCTTTTTCTTCTTTTATTATTTTATAGTTTAGAAGTCTAACTTAACGATATTATATAAATAAACTTTATTGTGCATATTATATTTAATTTTGTTATAATGAATACGAATTTATAAACTTGTAATGCTATTATATTAAATTGTTTTTTCTTAATACTTGGCCTTAAGACGAATCCGTACACTGACTAGTAAATACCATGGTGTATTGTATTTCTATATGTTTTTTTTATGTTATTGTATATTTTGAAAGCTTTACAGATTATTTTTATGTATATTTCATTCATATAAAAAAAAAAAAAGTTCATAAAATTAACCAGTTATCCTATGGGAGCATAAAAAAAAAAGTATTTAATAAACAAGCCTATAAATATTAAATGAACAAACAAAATATCCTTTTTTTTTTTTTTTTGCTCTTCTTTATTGTTTATATTATGGATTATCATGGAAAGAAGATTTATATTAAAAAACTAATTTTTTTTTTACTGATTATTTATATATAATTTTGTTACTTTAATGCAGTGTTTTTGTAATATATTAATATATATGTATACACTACATTGTAAATATATTTATAGATATATATATATATATTGTAAAAGGCAGAATATCTTAGTGATAATCATCCTTTAAGCTCTTAATGCGCATACACCGAAGAGAAATTTATATAATATTTATATATGGATATTATATGTATCGAAGTTATTTAGGAGAAAATCCTTGCCTTTCAATCAAAATCTCAACACGGACATTTATATTTTAATGAAAGCACTTAAGATAATTTAAGAAGGTTAAATCTTCATTACTTTAGTTTAAATTTGTAATATTCTTAAAGCAAAATGTAACATAACAAAATAAAGATTCGTTACTTCAAAAAAAGGAGCAACACAAAAAAAAAAAAAAAAATGCCTTTACATTAATTTTATCCTTGTTCGTGTTATTAAAATGAAATCAAATGATTATAGTTAATTTTTTTTTTTTGTATTTTTGAATTATTTTATTTTCATTTTATATTTGAAAAAGGAAATGGAAATGAAAATGAATATAACCACAAAAAAAAAATTATTAAGTTCAATTTAGGTATTTTATCAAAGAAGATCGGTTTATTAAAAACTATAGAATCCAATTTAATTGTACTATTTTAGGATAATAGCTGAATCCAGGTTAAGGGTTAATAAAGAAAATTAGTTTGATTTAATGGTCCAGGAGTTTCATAAACAAGGTTTTTTTATGAATGAATTACATTCGCTGCAGTTATACTAAAAGGAACAAAATGAAATTATTTTGATTGTCTACCACATCTAATAATCAAATACTTTATACGTTTCTACTGGTATTTCATTTACATTTTGAAAATTATTTCAAAGTTTCCCGAAAAAATAGAAAAAAAGGATAAGAAATTTAATCTACAGAAATAACAAATTAGTTTTTTTAAAATTTAATTGATTCTGTAAATGAAATTGGTTCAGTTCAATTACATATTAAAAAAAATGAAGAATTTTCATTAATCTTTACAACTTAAAAATTCACTTAATTAATTTATTGTATTTAATTACATAATAGATGGAATTCCTGAAAGTATGATCCAAGGAAAATTACTCAACATTTAGTATTAAGAATATTTAGTAATTTTTATTATTCATTATTAATTATTAACCCTGTCTCATGCACGTGTAACGCACATCTTTTGATTACTACTAAATGAACGAACTGCATGAGGCATGGGTTTTGGTATGGAAACCAATTCTGTGTTTCGATCGAAAAATCAGTTGGCTCAGAGTCAAAAGCCGCAGCATATATAGAGCTTCGAGAGGTATAAGGGATTCGAGAGGTACAATGGGACTAAGTGCATGTTACTCTTCATAGAACCATTCAATCAGTAATTATTTTCAAATTAATAACCAGAATATTAAAGCAATTTCACGATACATTATATTTTATATTCCAATTGCATTTAGTTCCGAATATATTGCATTACATCAGGCTAAAAACCAGTAATTACAATTTAAAAAAAAAATTAATTGAGACTTGCTTGCTTTATCAAAATATTGTTTGTTGTTAATATTCAAATAAAAAAGATAAAATTATTTGAAATTTATACCTTTAAAACTTATATAATAATTTTACTGGGGTACTCCAATAAAACTGAACGAATGTTAGGAAGTATATACAATTTAAGGGGAAATTTTCCTTAATTTGGAAAATGTAAAAACTTAAAGATGAAAGGATAAATTCAATGTTTATGTAAAAATCGTTAACATATTGTCGCACCCCAAAATAACACCAACATTTTTTTATATGTGGCTTAGCATTGTAATTAATATCTTTCCAAATACAGATTTTAATTGAATTTTTATAGATCTTCTAATCCTGACAAAACTTTTTAAAAAATGGTTACATAAAAATATAAAAAACAAAACTTTAAATTAAATTTAATTAAAGTCTATTTTTTGTGGAATTATTTATATTTTATTTTCATTTTCACTTCAATAAAGCTTCAAGGATTTACCATTTCACGAACATACAAATTAGTAAATTAATGAATGGAAATTAGGTTAGAACATATACAAACAATATAAATAATAAAATCCATTCATTTTCATTGGAAAAGCATCGAGAATCACGGGAAAAAAAATAGATTTCATAAATATTTTAATAAAAGAAAAATATAAAAAGGATTTTTTTATATCATTATATTCACAGCAGGTTCCCATCAGTATCAAAAATCCGAATTTATATGTAAGTAGATCAAGGATGAGGAATTGATTTTATTCATTCTTTAACAATTCAAAAACGTTTTGTTTATAGTTTTGTGTGGTTTTTATGTGTGTAAAATGAGGAAAATATAAAAATTAAATATAGAAAATGAAAATATATAATAGAAAAATGATTGATGGCATCTATTAACTGAAACTGATGCTGTTGTAAATAAAATTTTATTAAAATTAAATTCGTTTACAAAAAAAAAAATATTATCTCTTCTTTGATACTGTGGAATTTTAATTTCTACGTTTAAAATTACGAATAATTTTTTTGTTCTTTGATGTCTAACCACAAATTGTTAAGGTTTTTTCAAATTAAAAATTATATTTGATATGAGTTGATGGTTGCCATGTTCCGTCAAGTAAATAATTAATGAAACAATGCTTATTACTTTTATATGGGTATATACTTAAGATATCTAAAACATGTCCTGATGAAAAAATCGACACCGTTCGCAATATTTAGAAGCATAGCAGGAGAAATCTTTGAGGGAGTAGAAAAAGTTGGGTCATTAATTTCGAACAATAATTATATAAACGAAACGGTACAACAAAAGTAAATGGTTCTATTCATATAGCAAAATATTAAAATCTAAACTACAAACTAGAAGTACTAAATTAAGAGTAACACTAATTAGCCAAATAGTGGCATATTAATTTGAAAGTTTGAGTATTAAATTAACAAAATAAAAAAATTTAAAAGTTTTTGATCGAAAAATATATGACATGGTAATTGACATACATCAAAGCTCAAAGGTTAAGATGATAGTACGAATTTTGAGTCATAGAATACCGAATATCGCAAAAGATACCTGAGAAGAATGAAATTAATTAGAAAACTGTAGGATTTGGGACAGAGAAATGTGAAAAAAACATTGTGAAAGAAGCTACAAGTTCACTGGTGATGTTGATGATAAGATTAAAACAATACCTCTAATGATTAAAATGTATTCAGAGTATAGAGATTACTTAAAAAATTGTAATACAAAGGAAGTCGAATTCTTATATAGTTCGGAATAACAAAAATTTTCAATTATTAATTCTTTTTATTTAGAATTCTGGGTATTATTTATTAATTATGAACTGGTACAAATCTGAAGTAACGCATCACTTACTTAAGTTCAACATAAAAGTGAATGAATTTTGTATAGCTATTTCTATTCTAATAAATATTATACTAATTAAATACAAAAAAAAAGACAATATAAATATTTCAAAAGTAAATAAAGGTATTTAATTAAATTCAGAGTGCTTTTGAATTACATATTAAGTTCTTAAGTAATTTCTAGATTTAAGGTGAAAATGTTGTCAAAAAATCAAAATATAAATATTTACATGTTAATTATTCCCACTAGATACCTAATATCCTTGAAAATGGAATTTTCATGTTAAAACCATAGACATTGTTAATTAGTGAAAAATGTTTTGAAATAATTTTTTCCTTTTTACTTTTTTTTTTAGAATTTTTAATACTTGTATAAATTTGTATTATATTTGGCAAATTTTTTAATGTACAGGTCGTTCAACTAACTAAGTCCCTATGGGTGAAAATAAAAGAAACTTTTGCTATAAAAAAAACATGTTTTTTACTAAGGAAATTTTCAAAACTCAATTAAAAATAACCAAAATATGTTTTCGAGAATAATTTGTAATGCTGGATTTATATTATAAAATATTGCAGAGCGAGATGAAGTTACAAGTTAGTGTTTCCTAGTTTAATCCGCTTGAGAGCATAGACTTCATCACATTTCAGTGCAATTTGATCTTACAATATAGATTTCGGATCATACGCTTCATTATAGTGAAGAAACTTTAACAGAAGATGATGGATTTTAATGGTGAGGCATTTCTTCTTACCAAATGGTCTCAACCGTTAGCATTTTCCAGTCTCAAAACCATAATTACAGCACATAGTAAATTTTTATTACTGGTACACATTTAAACATGAGACCACTTAAAGCCATATTGAAACATCGCAAGTGAGTTGAATTCGAGACCGAATACATGACAGCATAGCACACTATAAATATCAAAACGAAAATCGTCATTCATTTTCAAATTCAACTTCATATATTATAATGGAATTACTGAAGATCTTTTTGACTTCATTTTGTGAAGATATCTAAGAGCAAGGTTTATGCCAACATACCAGAAATACTTGAGCAACTTAAATGAAATATGTGTGATGAAATTAATGAAATATCGGTTGATATATGTGAAAATATTATAAAAATTGTTATAAAATGAGGTATAATTGGTGAGGATAACTAAGGCAGACATTTATTTGGCATCTGTCATTATGCAATTTCCAACATTCAATAAAAGCAGTTTATTTTAACTTGCCATAAAGCTATATAAAAATAAAATAGTATACCTTGCCGGCGAACCTCTTGTATTTGTATATAAACAATTGCTTCTGAGATCTACGATGTAAATATAACCTGAATTCAAACCGGATACCAGAACACGTTCAAGAAATCAGAAATCATTATTAGCATTGATTTTTTAAGAACTATGATTATATTTTAAGTAATTCTCCTACCAATGTAAGAAAACCCTCCAAACAGTTGCCAAGCTAATATTGATAGGAATTTATTTTCGACAAAATATCGTGAATTACAACTTTATATTTTATCCAAAAACTAAGTAATTTGAACCAGTTTTATTAATTCATAATAAATATTAAATTTTTGCAAATAAATTTTAAATTAAAATATTAATAAAATGAAATGAAAATTATAATAATTTTCAATAATTTATAGATAATCTTAAACAGTAAAGGTCACAATTAAATTTAAATTTTCTGAATAAAATTTTATATATAAAATATGAATTGTGTTTTAGATACCTAAATCAAAGAATATTTTTAATGACCAAAAAATATTTTAATTAAAATCGGCTATTAAAACACCAGCTAAGAAAAAGAAATGTCATAAAATCTAAGTAAATTTATAACATTTCCAATTTACTTAATTCCGAAATTTTTAGCTCATGATGGTCGTCTATAGCTAAAATATTTATTTCGTAATTATGAAAATTTAATGTTAAATTTTATTATATATTTCTTATAAAATATTTTGATTACATTTTTGCTGAAAAGTTTTTATTTTATAATATTTTTGTTAAATTATAGAAGGTTCACAAAATTATAAATGTTTTTTTGTTTTTTGTGCGGAAAAGGACTTTAAAAACTTGTGTCTGTTTTTGTATTTTGGTTTCATTGAGAAAATATATACTAAGAAAAGCTAAGACGTAAAACTATAAAATAAAAACAAGCAATATATTATTCTAGTATTGGAAGCTATTTCCAGCACCTAAATTATAATGAATATTGAAGGGTGTTAATAAAGTAAATTAGAAATAGAAATCGATAAAAATTCAAATATGAAATATAAAATTTAATAATTTTCAAATAAAGAAAAACAAAATGAAATAGTAGGACAGACTTACTGCCTAAAAATAAAAGTGAATGGAAAATGATTGATTCGTACAATCTTTTTTTTAGTAGTACAACAAATTCCAGTAATATTTAATTTAAGTTATCCTTCTGAATAGACCATCGCTTTTGTATTTCTATCATTGGTTTACTGCTGATTTGTTTTTCTGCCTTTCCATATAATATAATCATGAATTGACAGGTGACAGCGGACTGAAGTAGTAGCATTCTTTTGTAAAGCCTAAAGCTAGTGGTAACCTGTTAATTCGAGTGTTTTGTGACGCTGGAACTACAATTTCAGTTTTTCTTTAGTGAATATTTTTACTTGTGGTCATGCAAAACTTAATTGTTTAATTTCTAATCGCTTGAATAAATAGGTGGCGACGTACGTAGGTGGTAGCGTTATTTTCAGAACTGTAAACCCTTGTGTTTGTGGTGGGCTTTTGGTTCAAGCTTTATATTTTATTTTCCTAATTATTATATTTTTATTTTTATTTTAAGCAGTAAAGTCTAATTAACATTTGTTTGTTTTCGGTGATGGTAATCCATTGCAGATAGTAAAATTTTTCTCAGCATGTGAGAAAGTTCAAGAAATCGAGCTTAGGGATAACAGATATTTTCCTTAATTATATGTTCCTTCTAACTAACAACATCTCTCCTTATACTTTTTAAAAAAAAAATTTTTAACACTTTATTTAGTCGACTGTGCCTTATTGTATGCTTGTCAACTTTTAATTTCTGTCTGTTTTCTGAATCGGTAGAAGTATAATGATAACTAATTTAGCATATTATGTAAAATCTAAATTTTTATCTCCAGAAATCATAAAAGTCCATCAAAATTTTTATGAACTATAACTAGCAAATTGATTAAACTGAATAGAGTCCATTTCATTTTAATTAACACTAATTTTATTTTTATTATTGCGACAGTAAATAAATTGAACTCTCCTAGAATTATAATATTGAAATATATATTTAAAAATAATTAATTAAATAATATTTTATTATAGTTTTGATATTTAATAATATTCGTCAGCAGTTTTTCCTTTTAAATTTATTATTGTCTCAATGCCGTTAAACTCATTAAAGATATTTTTTTTATGTCTACAATTTTCATTATATCATTTTCCTGGTCGTTTTTAACACAATAAAATTATCAAGATATTAAACGAATGAAAACTGTATCAAATGCAAAATTGCAAAAAAAAAAATTAAAATAATATAATTTTTATAAGGGTATACGATAAATGAAAAATGAAATCTTTGCTAGTGACAAGTTCAGAATATTTAATTATTATTTTTTTTTATATTATGCAATATTGTCCATTCTTAACAAAAAAAAAGGAGTACGTATACATAAAATACTGCAAAACTGCAACAACTATAAAGGAAGCTTTTAACTGAAATAATTACGTCGTTAACTGCTAGTCGTTAACTATTCGAAGTTCTGTTTTTTTGTTACTGTTCTGGTACGTTCAAAAGAATAACGTAGATAAATTTATTATCTATCTACGTTGAATATGATTGGTAATATTTGAAATATTTCTAGTTAAAAGCATAGTAAAATCAGTAAATTTTTTTGAACTATTTAGATATTTATGAACATAACTTCCGTTTTTGGTGCCTTTTTTAAATTTCGGTATCGTATTGGTGTTTATCTATGTCTATTGTAACGAAGAATAAGTTTCTAATGATGTCACAGTTCAATACAGTTTAATATTATTTATGAGCTTGTAAATATATTCACGTTAAATTTAAATTTGCATACAATTTTGCACAAAGTCCTTCACAATTTTTATGAAATTTAACTACATAGCAAATTGATTAGAGTTATGATGTATTAAATGAAAAATATGCATGAAGAAAACTGAAAGCTTCTTTCACAAATTTTTATACTATATATTTATTATTCAGTGAAAGACTAAACAATTTGGATTTAATATTTCTTATTATAATATTTAATTGCGGAAGAACTCATCAAGAAGTGTGAACTATATGGCAAAAAGTATGTACTTCTTCGTGAATATAAACAATATGTATAAAATGCTATATTCTTTTTGTGTCATAGTTGATATAATTTTGTACTTCTTATATTTAATTAAACTACACATTTCTTTTGTATTCTGTTGTCTTTATTTTACCAAGAGATTATAGCGATACAGGATAATTTAGAAATTATATTCTACATAATATAATATTCATTTATATAAATGGATTCCAATTAATTTTGCTTTTTTTATACTGGGAACGTATGGGAGCATTGAGATCTTATTCGTTTATAGCGCATTTCACAAATTAATAGACTTAACGTAGCCTAGGATGTTTAAGGGGTTCACATTTGTACAGTTCTTTGGTCGTGTTGAGGAAGATTTTTCTCGCATTGTCTTCTCCTTTCAACTGCCTACTATTTATTAAATTTTTGTTTAAAATAATTTGTAACAAAAACGAAGTTATATAATCAGCAGCTGATAAAGATTAGTTTAATTTTTCAATCCAAGCGTTTTTTGACAGCTGCTCTTCCACCAATTATAAAAATTATTTGTGTTTAAATATTGTTAATACGTTTTTGGACATTATTGAATAATTATGGTCATTATTTACATTAAGAACATAATTATCAAAAAAAATTAGATAACGAATTTAATATGCTCCCAGATATAATTACATTAGATTAATTTTTTTAAACTATAATGTAATTAATATAAATACATTATCATAAATAAGTTCAAAAAATTAGAATTCTATAAATTTTTTATAATTCGTAAATAACCCTGTATATATTTTAATTTTAATAATTAAATTTGATAGTATTTAAAATACAGGGTGAATACTAAATAGTTGATCGACCTAATACACCACGCTATTTGTAGTAGATAGTATTCGAAGCGAAATCATGTATGGCCATTTTTCCGGATTTGGTCCCATTTCCAGTTAAAGTCCATTTCTACTTTGTTTGTTGGCTTGTAATTGTAGTTTTTCAAACAAAGTAGCAACATGAAATAAGTTAGATCTAGTGTTAAAGGTGATATAAACTATACTTCTCCATTAAAGTATTTTGAAGCTGTGAAAGTTTAGTTAAGTCCGAACCCGAAAATTGGCTGTATTTCGAAATTTTGGAATACTACCACAAATTTCGTGGTATATCGTCGAACAACTTTTTACTGTCCACACTGTATACAATTAAGGTTATTTAAATCTGTTTTAGTGAACAAATAATGTTAAATGTTTGCAATTTTGTGTAAATTTTATTTATACTAATTTTCATTGTCATAAAATCTGCATGAAATTCATCTTTTGCATAATATAATTGTGTAAACATCGAGATAATTTTTTTGAAATTCTTCTTTAAATTTAAAGATATATTTTTTGAATTCTAATATTTTTTGTAACATAATTTTTTGAATACATTTTTGTTTTTGGTTTAGCTAAGAATATGTTAATTTCTGTAATAAAAATTTAGTATATGTAATAAACAATATTTATTTTTGTTGCAGAGTTTGTATCTTTCATAAAAATAATATGTTATTTTTCCTATAATTACAAAACTACAATTTTTGTATACTTGAAAGTCAAATTTTAAAATAATCTTACAAATTATTTGTATACTTCGCTATAAAGTGGTTACTTTTAAATGAATTCTAAATTCCCAGTTAGGATAGAACCATCGCTCATACTGTTCGAGCTACTTTTAAGGCAAATTTCTAAAGACCGATTAATTTCCAGATATTCCGAAATTAATTATTTGTGTATTCGTCAGATTTGATGACACGAAACTTTTTTCTTTGAGTTTATCTCAAAGATGAAGTATGTGTAAGCAAGCCCGAAACTCGAGCTTCAAGACTACATTGAAACTTTGAACACTGTCATGGAAAATATTCTAAAATGTGCGTATCATTGTGGAACCGCAATTAGGTCTTTCCGTCCAAATCGTACATTTACATCGTACATTTCTTAAGGTTAAAGTTATATAAGAATTGAAATTAAACAAAAACCAAAAAATGTACGACGTTCGTTCGAAAGTGTGCTAAAATTATTTAAATTGTCATATAAGTATTATTTATAATTTAGACATATGTAACTTACAAAAGTTTTAAGTGTGCTAAATTTGGCCCTTATACAAGAACCAGTTCATATAGACGTTACACAAATTCAACTAACTAAATAGCTAGTGTATATTTTTATAGCATAATTTTGTAACAAAAACATTAACATTACAAATACAGTAAAAAAAGTTTTGAAAATAATATTACCAAGTTTAAATTAAATTCGAAATGTTATTTTCATAAAACAAAAACATTTTTTTAAAACTATTTAAAACTGTGGTAAAAACTTGCAAAATATTATAATCCTAGCTACATGTGAATATCGTAGAATTTAAATTAATACTTTTTCTATACAATAGCACGTGTTAAAGGTGTTAGCGAAGAGCTTAAATTTTCCATTTTTTTTCTACTTTTATTTAATCAATATTATTAAATTCAATATAAATGAGTTAATGAGTAAATGAAAATTAGAGATTATAATCTAAATAAAAAAAAAATGTTTTTACAATTTCATTTTCTATATAACTTTCTTATAATCAAATGTATTAAGTTTTGTATTACAAAATATCATGATACCAATCAAAAAATTACATGTAAACTTAAAAGTTTTCTATAATCCGTAATAGAAAAAAACAATATGATTGAAAACATATTAAAGTGTTTTAATTATTTTGTTAGTTATAGTGTTAGTTTCCGGAATAAAAATATCATTAACGGATACAGTGAAATAATTAACTGTCGAATTTATTACGCTGCTCATACACTATACATTTTGATTATGTTTGGTTGGGAAACAAACTGGTTTTATGTAACCAGTTACACACAACAAAAAAAGTAGTTTCGTTTTACATTTTGTGTTACATTTTTCATGTCAACTATCAAAAAAGTTTGGTAGAAAAGTTATTTAATATTAAATTATTTGAACTTGTATTCTTCAAAACTTATTTTATATAATTGTGACATTAATGATAACTAAAATATATGTTTATGACATAAAACATCAACAAACGTCATTTTAGTGCTACAACTTTCACATCAGGAAACGTCATTTTGGTTGTACAACTATCAAACGAAGCTTCGATCATAAAAAACATTTGTTTTTTGATATTTTTGAAACCGATTTTCAACCATTTTTATGGTAACTACTGAACCAATAACTACTCCACAAACTATACAATTTGTGACAATTTTGATGGTTAAAGAATAACTTGTACAACAAAATTGTATAGTGCATAGGCAGTATTATAAACTTCTTTGATATATTCCATTATTCCTTAGTAATTTAGTTTTTTTTGTATCATTTTTATTTTTTACATATAATATTAATGTAAACATTTTTTTAAACGACAGACATTTTTAGTATATACAAGTTTAAATAAATAAACTAACCCACCGTGACCCACCTCTACTCTAAAGCCAATAGAATTGTTGTTTTTATTTTAATGACAGCTTGTTTAACATTATTGTTTCAAGTGAATTTACATTGTTTCAAGTGAGTTCATATATTTTAACTTTTGTTTGTTTTTGTTATTTTCTCTTGATACGAATATTATCTACATTTAATGGTCAGAATAGAAAATTTTAAATGATGGAAAATGTTTAAACTTTTTAGATATAATGTTAAGTGCAAACAAGAATTGAATATTTAAATATTTAAAAAAAAAAAATGTAAATATATAAAAAACATATGACCTCAAGAGTAAATATTGTTATCATTATTGTCTGTAATTGAGACAATAATAATTGTGAGTAATTAACCCGTTCACAATGCAATAAAAGCTGAAACAAGCGGTACATATATGTGCCTTCAGTATGGAATGGGTTAAATTCTGATTAAATGCTGGTTACCTTTGGGAAAGGACATGGAATCGTTAGTTTGTATACTATGTAACTTAAAATTTTCGAAATGAAGAAATAATTTTTAAAGAATGTGATTTTATTATGTAATAAAATATTAAATTATTTTGTTTCTTATAAAAGAGTAACCGATTTTTTAATGCAAATTAATCGATTGGAATTAAAATTACTAGAAACAGCAGTGGAATTATATAAGGCGATAGGTGACAATCACTGCTGTGATAAATAAATGCGATCGCTACAATATTTTGTATTATGTAAAGTGATCACAAAATATACAATGTTTATACGGCAACACTCACAAAAAATTCTATTACAATAATTGCATATACGAAAACACTTTCATTTCTTGTCAAACAAATTGTTTATTTTGTCAATGTTTAAAAATATTTTTTTTTTAAAAAAACAGTCATGTTGAAGAATAAAATTGTAAAATAAAATGTTAAGTTATTAATTTGTGTTATATTTATATAAAATGTGTAAATAAAAAATAAAAAACTTGATTTAATTTAGTATTAGTGTTATAATTTTGTTTTAATTAAAAAATAAATAATTTTTAAAATTCATAAATTTTTTTTCATATTTTGAATTTATATTTTCAAAAATATTACAAATATTTGACATTTTTCACAATATTTTGACAAAATAACGATAGGTGATACCTAATTTGCTGTCGCCCTAAAAACGACACATATTAGCGATAACCAGAGTGATTATCACTTTACATAATACTTTCCATTTTTGAGTGACTGTATTTAATCACTTATCGCCTTATATAATTCCACTACAGAATTTCAAAATGTTTTTATACTAATTTATACAGAATTTCTTATAAATTATATTTTATTTAATATATTTAAATTAAATAAATTTTCCTAAATATTTGTATAAATTAATTGGTCAAACAAACTATCTACTAATCAAATATTTAACAAAATTCTTTAACTTTTTCTTAAATTATTCAATCCTTCCAATTGTGACAGAAATATTTAATTCAAATTGCATTTTTCTTCAACAAAATCAAAAATCAATCATTATAAATTTTAAATTTTATTAAAATATTAAATTTAAAGTTTTGTAACCTAGGTAAATTCAAAACTGTTTGACTTATGATATATGTATATAAATATTTTTTTTTATATTTATGAAATTTCCTTTTCACGAATTTTCATAATATCCTTTAAAAATATAAAAAATTTATATAAATAAATTTAAACTAGAATTATACATTTCTTTTATATCGACCAAACCCAAAACGATATAGATAATGTCATGTCAGGCTGTCGAGTACAGAAAAACTAAAAATTTTATCAATATTTTGTCAAATAGATGAAAATTGAAAATTCTACTATATAAGGACAATATGTGTGTAACCTTATGTAATCAAAAAAAAAAAGACACCAAATTACATTTAAAAAAAAAAATCATTCTGAATAGTTTTCTATATAAAGAATATTATTTAGAATTTTGTACTATGCTATTCTTGATATCTGTCCATTTTTGATAACTATGGTCCAAGCTGTGGCTTGATAATAAAGAGTGTTTTTAATGTTTTAAATGAAATTTTACTTGTGTACTTACAAAAAATTCAATATGTCTAATATTTTTTATTACTTTCTGATGCTGCAATTACTATTAGAAATGGTAATATCAAAAATTCTTAATAAGGTAATTATAAAAAAGTATTAAATAGTTTACAAAATTGAATTCAATAATATTAAAGTTAAAATTCGGGAACATTTTAATTTTATCGGGGGTTTTGAACATTGTAATTTAATTCACCCTGTATTTTTTTTTTCATTTATTACAAATGGCGATGCAAAAGGATATCATATTTTACAATTTATAAATGTGTTTGTATTTTTTTTCTTCTTCTATATTATATCATATTTTTTATATATGTTTTCATATGTTGTTATAAAAGGACAAAAATATTATGCAATACTAGTAGTAGTGATAGTATATCACGAAATATATAGAAAAAATTTATCATTAAAGAATTAGTTTCATTAAAGTACGAAAGTGATTTATTGGTATATTTTTATTTATACTTCTAGTGTTGTAGATATGTAATATGTATATATGTATTTGTATATTACAAGTTGTATAGATACAATGAAAGAAAATTTAATATCGAAATTATATTGAAAAATTCCAACATATTGTTCAAAGTTTTCATATATATTTTGAAACTTTTGAAAAATTTGAAATTAAAAATTGTTTTTGAATTTGTATTTATGACAATTACAAAAATATTTATAAGTATATACAATGTAAAAAATTAATATAAATTGTAAAATTAATTGTTACCATCATTTGAAAGAATCTGGCGTAAAATTGTTGATATTTTATTTCATAAAGATTGGGACTACATACTGGATATTTATAAATATAGAGCTAATAATAATGATGACATTATTAAAAATTGTACCATTTAGAATTTTGTTATTATTTCAAAAAATCATAGTCAGATCATTAATGAGATTAAAATGTTAAAAAGCAAAATTATAAAAGCTAAATTTCTTTCTTTACTATCGCACTCTTTAGATTTTAGAATCATGTTTCAGAGTTACCTATAAATAAAATTTATTTTTTATAACTATTTTTAATTAAGTTATATTATATTTACCACCATTTTCCACTTCTGAACAATAAATCTTATCAGTATCCGAATAAGTAAGGGCGCCCATAATAAAAATTAAAAAAATAATTTAAATTTACCATCGAAACCACTTAACTTTACTAAATTATATTTTTTTTCTATAGCTGTATAAACCAATTTATTATTATTTTAAAGTAATTATAAGTACTTCATTGAATTACCAAATATTGTGTTAGTACTTCGAAATACTTAATTGAAGTACCGAAGTAATGCAAAAAATACTTCAAAGTAATTACAGAATTCAAATAATTAATGGAATGCAGTAAAGTAATGCATTACTTTTAATACAAATTAAGTAATGTATTACTGCAGAATTACAAATATTTGAATTACTCAGTAATAATACTGCATTATTATTTGAATGCAATTTAACAACTCTGTTATTTATGATAACATACAAGTGACTATAGTAGCAAGAGTGTAATTCTACTGATAAATAAAATAAATATCACGAAGTGTTTATAACATTACAGTTTATATAAATATAGTTCATATCTGCATTTCATCTGTTTATATAAATTTAGCTATTTAAAATATTGCAGAAAAATCTTCTTCCCTTAAATTTTTAAAATAAAATTACTATTGTAATCTTCATCCCTTAAATTACTACTAAATAACCATGCTCAAAACTATGTGATAATTATTAACTTCTATTACAGAAAACCAGTATTGGTAACCCGAAATTATTTTATTCATTTTGTTATTGGTGCCAAATTAATATCGTTATTGTTTCTGGTCTGGTAAATTACATTAGTATCGTTACTTATAATGATACTTTAAAAAAAGATTTATTTAAATAAGAAATTTTTAATTAAAGTATGAAATTGTTCATATAAACCAATTCATTGACAAGACATGTATCAGTAGTAAAAATAGTATGTCAACTGAGGACAATTTTGGAAAAATATAACAGTTTTTGCTACGTTTTTAAATATCCTGTTTTAAATACTTAAATAATGTTACATGAAAAATATATTTATATATTTATTTTTGATATTTAAACTATAAGTTTACTAAATCACAGAGCTATGTTTCTATGATTAATGGATTGGTAGGAAAACAAAATTATTGTGGTTTCAAATATTTCATACTCCATAATTACATAAAAAATTGCATTGCAAACCGAAAATACCAGAATACCGAAAATATTAATAACGTTATTGTTACAAATAACTTTTTTGAAAGATTTGAAATGTGGTTACGTGTACGAGTATTGTTACTATAAAATAATGTCATAATTTGGTTATTTCGTTACATTACATTAATGTTTGCCAATACTGATAGTACCAAAGCATTTTTATAATTTAATATAAATATTATCAACACCGAATGTTAAAGCTATACTGTCTGTAATAATTAAAATTATTTATATATCTTTGTAATAATGCAATTTCAAAGTCTTACGATTATTTTAAATTTATATTGTTTTTTTTTTGTATAAAATGCATTAAATTTAATTAGAACATTTAAAAACTGCCCTTTTTTAAGATAGAAACAAAATAATTAAAAATTAAATAATCAATGTCCTTTGAAAGTCTGTACATTTAAAAATATACTTCAGTTTTTTATTGTAATTATTTGTGAATATTTTTAATTTTTATGTACATTACAATCAAAGTAACACAATTTTTACAATCTACTTAAAAATGTATTTAACTTTAACCTTAAATTAACATTTTCTGAAAAATATCTTAAACTTTTTATCTATTTCATTTTATTATGTTGTTAATTAAAAACCCAAAATCTCAAGAAAATATAATTCTTGAATATGCAATTTTGTGAAGACAAAATTTATATATAAAAGTTTGTCATGTTTGTATATAATCATTATTATTCCATGATAAAAATTTTAAAATCATAAAAATTTGAATAGATTTTATGTTTATTTTAGTAAGGAATCTTTATTACAACACTTCTTCAAAATTTTATGTATTTGTTCATTTAATAGTTAAATGTCTCGTCATCATATAATTTTTTGAAGTTATCATATAAAAATAATTGTACATTTATAAAAGATTTTCAATCCACAGTTTATGACACCACTCCAATAATGATTTTTTCAATTTGTATTATAAAATGTTAGTGCATATTTTTTTATGTTCATATTTTAGTGGAAAAAACATAAATATAATACGATTACAATAATGTAAAAAATTGGTTTAAACTTTACAAAGATTGTTTTTATAGAAATTATGGATTTACTTGTCAGAAATCATGTTTAACATTTTATCAAAATCAAAAATATTTAGATGCCTAAATAGATTAACCAAGAACGTATGTGAAATAACAGATACAACATTACAATGGGAAATATCTAACCAAAATAATAGAAGATTTGAAGTTAATTTAATGAGAATTCTCATAATAAGAACTGGTCATTGGTGTTAAATGTCTTACAAATATTACTGTCAAATACGTTTTACTTCACTGCAAGATTAACATAAAAGTAAATTAATCAATCAATTATAAATTATAATAAATTTATAATGAAAGTATATAATCAAAAACTGATGACTCTATAAATAAATAATAAAACAATCATAATATTATTTTGAATAAATATTTTATACTTTTAATTAACATTATTATTAGTTTTTAATATGATTCTTTTCAATTTCGTGTAGTAATCGCAGACTAAATGGTATATTACCAATACAATAATCATAAATAAAAAGTCGTTTTTTATATATTTCAATTCGATCAAATATTACGGACCAATCAACTGATTCAGTTTCGACAATATATTTTGCAGTCAGGCCAGTTTGTGAACTAAAAAAAAAATATTAAATCAATTAAAAATAGAAGGAATACTCTTCCTTAACATCATACTCGCAATAACATCAAAATATAAAAGTTAATTATGAAAAAAAATGATAATTTTTTAGTATTTTAATCTTATAAATATTGTCATTTATCTATAATTATTTTAAATATTGAATTATACGAGATAAATAATTGGCAAATCTATAATTTTTCTTCAAACTTTAATTTTTCTTCAAACAACCTGCGGAATTCATTCCAATAGTTAATTTTGTCATATAAATCGTTTTTCATACAAGTATATTTACCGAATGAATGGAATGTATTTGGTTGAAAATGATTATTTAATGAAATTCCACTTAATTTGTAATGTGGAATCTGTGAAAGATTTACAAAATCCTTAGATTCCGCAAAACCCAAGTTGGAAGACCACTCACTGAAGGTTTGTACATAATATATAAAAATTTTAGTTACTCGTCATAAAATATTGCGCGGACATATTAATATTATACATTTTAATTATTTATTTAAATTGATAAATATTTAGAATTTTTTTACTTACACTATTTTAGATTTTGTATAAAAGAATTGCAGAAATTCTGTAATATTATTGCACCATTCATCATATCTGAAAAAAGGTAAACTTTATATATATAAAATGAAAAATAAATATATTAAAAATAAATACTTTTGCTTAGAATCTTCAACAGAAGTAGCTAATGAATTGAATTTAACATGTAAATAAAATCCTGTTTTTAATTTTTGACTTATTTCTTGTACTGTACCAAAATATTTAAATTCATTATTAACCATAACACCAATCTGATTACCAACAAATTCACATTCTCTAATATTTGTCGATG
This sequence comes from Rhamphomyia laevipes, assembly GCA_963920725.1. Classification (NCBI taxonomy): domain Eukaryota; kingdom Metazoa; phylum Arthropoda; class Insecta; order Diptera; family Empididae; genus Rhamphomyia; species Rhamphomyia laevipes. Next base: position 45,050,927 of record OY987257.1, on the reverse strand, counting down.
TCATTAAAATACTTTGAACACCATCTTCTAAAATTTGTTTTATAAGTGTACAAATTTGATGTTGTGATAATGGATCAATACCATTAGTTGGTTCTTCTAATATTATTATTGATAAACTAGATAATATTGCAATTCCAATTGATATTTTTAATTTTGCACCATGTGTGTATGTACTAATTCTTTTATACATAATATTTCTAATATCCAAATCTTCACATATTTTCGATATTATCGAATGTATATTTTTATATGATATTCCACGTATAAGACAAAATATACGAATTAATTCATAGCCAGAATATTCATTAAGTAATTCTAATGATTTTGGACAATAACCAATTTCACGACAAACATTTACAAAATGTTCATTATTTTCACCTTGAATATATATTTCGCCTAAATTGAAATATTTATCACCAACAATATAACTTAATAAATTTTGTTTTTCACTTATTCCCGGACTATATATTATTAAACTATCATCAATACAATTTTTGGTATTCTTATTTCTCAATGCAAATGTAACTGATGAAGTTATTTTTCTATTATAAACTCCTAGGGAATCAACAATTAAATCTTGTTGGCGTATTTCATTATTTTTTATTATATTTTGTACTCGTTCAATTTCAGTTAGCACACTTGCATCAGTTTTTTTCGGATTTGGATAAATTTTAATTGGTTTCTCTCCAGTACTGTAATCAGAGTAATCATAAAAATACCAAAAATAATTTAATTTAATTTAATTTAATTTTTAAAATAACCTTTCTGTTCCATATACTTCATATTCCATTATGAGTATAAATAAACAATTCATAAATATTATAAATGCAAAATAAACAACATTTAAATGAATTCCGGGAAAATCAAAACTTAGTAAACTTTTATCTGTATCTGAAAAAAATTACCAATAAATTTAATCAAGAATAAATTAAAATCATTTATAGAAGGGCCAAATGTAATCTTAGTGTAATCGTAATGAAATGTATTTTGATTATTCAGTTTCAAAACCCGATATATTTTGTGAATATAATGAGTTTTGATAAGTGAAGTTCTTAACTTGCTATATCCAAATTTAAATATGATCTACAGACTACAAGAATACATTCTCGTTTAACTACTATGTCTCACAAAATATAGACAAATCACAAAATGATATTTAGATTGGAAAAGTATTTATTGTATATGGTAAAATCACTTAAAGTTAACATTTATAGCACTTTGATTTTGATCAACACAGATTTCCTATATCAATTAGCCACATTATAAGCTATAATTAATTCGACCTGGCTCCCTTTATTCTGCAAGTAATAAAAAAATTGTTCATTCAACTTTTATGAAGGATTTTTGTGACCGGGACATAATCTTATAAATGATATGTGTTAGATTAGATTATAATGGGGCCGTTAAGGCAAACGTACGAATCTCCGCCTCTCTACACGGGAGCTAAAGAGATCTATTGTGCCTTACTAACCCTTACTAAGAAGTAACCCTTACTAAGAACTGAATGACCCATAAATGCCAATAATAAAAAAATTGTTACCGACTGTAGATTTGGCCCTTAAAGTAAATATATTTTCATAACTTACTACAACAATATGTAGCCAATTCACATAATCGTTTTTTATCACATACTGGTCCAATGAGCTTTCTACATTCTTTTTTACATGTAAATTGTATTGAATTATAAATATATATACGACCAATAGCTTCGAGCAAATTAAACTGTGGTGATAATAAAAATAACCACCGATAAATATCATTAATATAAATCGTATCAATAAAGAAAATATAAGTAAACAATCCTGAAATGTATAAAAAAAGGAAGAAAATTAATAAAATATTCCAGCATTACAAAAAAAACATGATACCAAAAAATAATTTTAGTGCGCTTGAGGCATAAAATGCTGATGATGAATTAATAAACGCTATCGATAATAGATACGAAGATGAAATATCTGTTATACCATAAATGATGAAAATCGGAAATAGAGTTTCTATAAATAGAGTTATTCAAATCTTATCAGTGATAAAAATAATGCAAGTTTACTTACCAAATGAAATAATTCCAGATTCGTACATTCCATAAAAACTTAATGATATCGTGAAAAAAAATAAAAATATTAAAAATGTAATATAGTCAAAGCAAAAACCAATAACCCAAAATAAACCATTATTAACACCAGTTAAATATTGTAATAATTTAAATTTAGTTGCCTTTTCTTTAACTAGAAATATTATACAATAGCTAGCAACAAATGGCAGTAATACACCATAAATTGTTGGCATTCTAATATTTTCAGCTGTCCATTTTAATAATTCAATACTTGCTTTATGTGATGTATTTAATGGTGCATTTGTTATATCAATTGAATATAATGATGAGTCCATATTAGTTCTAGAAATAAATTTAGAAGGCTTGTGGTTATCTTAATGTCAAAACTAATAAATACTAGCTATATGAAATGAGTTTTCGAATATTTAGAATTCATTTTAGCCTATTTTATCAATAACTATGAATGCAAAATCTTTACAAGTTGTTTGCCTATTATCGATTTAGTTGTACAAGCACAAATGAAGAAGTGTGTTCGCTTCCGGTCTAAATGCTGTAATTATAATACAGAAGTCAATGGTAAATAGAGCACCAAAGAAAGCAAAATATTTGGAAAAGTTATGGTAACTGTTTGGATGCTCGTGGCATAATTTTTATTAAATATGTGTAAAAAGTAAAACAATAAGAGTATAATATTACTGGACCGTTTACTGGAATATTACTGGGCCGTTTGACATATGAACTTATAGTGAGACGATTAATATGAAGGAGAAGAGAGTGTTTTTTTTTCAATTGCAAAACTATTAGAACTTTGTTACGATGACCCATTCATCGACGGGTGAGAAGAACGGACAAAACAAATAGCAATTATATAAACGGAGGCCATGACAAAAAACCACCAGCAATTGCAATTGCAAAACTGTTGAAATTTCGTTACGAACGGACAAAAAAAATGACAATTATATGAACGGAGCCGGATACAGAAACTAGTAAATCGTATTTTCCAGAGTATTATAAATGTTTAAATATTTAATTTTTCAATTTCATACTTACTCCATGATCGCATTGTGCATTAAATTCAAGCATAGTGGTTGAATATGAGTATATTTATTATTAAACCAAACTACAATTTCAATAGCATTAATGGTCATTCCACATACATATCGCCTCTTAACATTAATTTCATCTTGATCCAAATGTTCTAAATAAAATTTATTCATGTCATCCACAGATAATAAACTTCCACCGTTTGACTCTACAATTTGTTCAATATTTTTGATAATTTTCTCCAAAAACATATTATCTTTGAAATTTTTTTCAATCAGTATAATTGGATCATTATAATTATCTAATATCATTGTTATTGGTTTATTAGCATAAATATCTTTTAATATATTTCTACGAAGTGATATTAATAAAACAACTAATAAAATTGATAAAAGAAATGCAAAAGTATGAAACATATCTGAAGATGCATAAATAATTTTTTTATAAAACATTGCATGAAATTGATTAAACCAATAAAAATTTCTTCTTCGATTCGAAATGTTTAGTATATTTTTTGCTAAAAAATAGAAATGATTATTTTAATTAAATAAATTTTTGTTAATTTTAAAATTTAATTTTCATTAACTTGGTTTTTTTATTGGCTTCCGATTAATAGGAATTTTACATGCTGTCGTGTAAATATCAGCCAAATCACTTGTATAAAAATCATAACTTTTAATTCCTAAAAATTGTGAATATTTTGTCATAATTCTGAACATTTTACTATAGTTTTGTACGTTATCGGATGGTAAACGAAATGTTATATCACTACATGTTCTATTTTCATATGTGAATTTGTTATTCGTATATTTTTTTAGAAGGTTATTTGTATCGTTGATATTAAAATCTTCTGTTACAGTACAGATCTGTTGGAGTAGATAAATTGGATACAAAATTATAAGAACATTATATACAAAGCCATTTAAAAAAACAAATATTTTTGAGCATATTATAAATTTGCCAAAAAGCCATTTAAAAGTGTTAATTAATTTAGCAAGGTAATTAACACTTTGAAATACACACGAATTTCGTCAATTAGGTTTCGAATTTGACTGATCCAGGATCCAGTACATCACCCCGAACAGTACCAAAGAAAATAACTTAAGTTAATCAAGTTTTAACTTGCTTTGCGAAACATTTCCTGCTTTGCGAAACATTTTATAGCTGTCGAACATAATTAGTTCAAATTTGTTAACTAGTAGAAGGCATTGCCATAATTCCTTATGGCAATGCCCTACAGCCTACACTAATAAATACTTTTTGCTCAAACTGATTACGAAAATTGGTCTTGTTTTTTTTTTTTTCATTTTAACTTGATGAATATGTTAACTAGCAATGGATAGTAAAAATTTCGAATACGATTCTCATAATAAAAATTTGAAATCATGGTAGACGAATCGATTTTATTTTATAAATGTACTACATTTTACTACAAATTGAAATGTAAAAATATCAAATTGAAGTCATTTGACATTTCAGATTTGAAATTTTGAATTTGTTGAGGTTGTTGTGCAAAAAATATTGTATAAATTAATAAATATAAATAAAATTAGTTTAAATTAATGATGGAGTTATTGCTATTTTTATTATCATCTTCTGACGATAATGAAAGAAGTATTTCAGTAGAAAAGAAGAAGGCGGTTAAGAAGAAGGCGGTTAAGAGATTCCAGTTGATCACTAGCTAGCAAATACCAAAGATGTGATAAAAGAACTAAATGAAATGAAAATGTTATATGTCAAAAAATGTAAAAACTATTTTTTGATCAAACTTTGAAAATTAATTAATAATTATTTACCAATTTTGTTTTAATTATTTAAAATTCATTTTATTCATTTCAGTTATTGGCTAATATATTTGGGATCCACATTATTTTACAAAAACCCATAGAAAATGAAATATGGTTTTTAACCAATAATGCATTAATTTATAATTATAGATTTGTTGGTACCGGTACCAAATAAACGCTATAAATTCAAAATATGATGGTGCAGCACATTACTCATTTGACTGGGGCCAATCGAACGAATGAAAGTTGTGTTACATGAAGAAATCGCCACTGTAAAAAATAAAAATTCATGGATTTTTGGCAAATAAAAAGAATAATTATTCAAATGGTTAAATATAACTTCGGGTTATAAAAAAAAAACTGAAGATCTAGAAACCAATATTTATAGTCTGATTGTATATGTAGGAAAAAGTGAGGAATTATGGAAACAAGGATGGACAGTAAAGAGGAAGTCTTTTGTCTGATTTTGTTTTTCATCATACTCAATTTAAAATATATTATACTAATTATGCGTGACCGTCAATAACAAAAACTTTCGGTTTACTATTTCAAGAGGTAAATTATACACATGAAATATTTCAAATTTTTCCGATACGAAGAATGTTCCAGCACAGCAACAAATAGAAATAAATATTTTAATAGTATTTTAATTAAGTATTCTTGGATATGTTGCAGAAGTGCAACACGGTGCTACAAAGGGTTAATACATTAAATATAAAATTAATTAATTAATTTAAATTAAACACTCAAATTTACCAAACGATATCCTTTTCCATACAGTTTTTCCAATGCAAACAAACTGCCATTACACTTTGCCATACCATTGATTAAAATTATAATTCGATCTGCGATTGATTCTGTTTCTTCATGATCTGTTGTTGTTATGACAATTGTTCGGTTTTTCTTTAATATTTGTAATAATCTCCAAAAACGTAATTTTGATATTGGATCTAAGTGTGCGGTTGGTTCATCACATAATATTACTTTCGAATCACCGCAAACTGCTAAACACAAGCATAGTTCATACTTTTCACTAGTATGTAATATTCCAGCTAATTTATTTATAATTTTTGAAAAATTAAATAAATTTATTAATTTTTGTATTTCTTTACGTCTCATTTTATAATTTGAATCAGATTTAATTTGTATGTAAAATTCTAAATGTTCTTTCACTGTTAATTTGTCAAATAATGTGATTTGATCACAACAAAATCCAATAGATTCTTTTGCTGTTGGATCACTAACGATATTTTTATTACATATATATGCAATACCTGATGTTGGTTTTATAAGACCACATAAAATTGCTAACAAATATGATTTGCCAGATAATTTATGTCCTAAGATAACAGTTATTTCATTATCATAAATTTCATAAGTTTGCTCCCATAAAGTTACATTAGCTAACATAACTTTACGCAATTTATATAATTTTATTGTAATATTTTTACCATGACCAGGCCATTCTTTATCTTTTAATTTTTCATATGTTTTACCAATAATTTTATATTGGATTTTATTACGTTCACCAATTATAATTTCATTATTTTTCCAATACGCATAAATTAATGGATAATAAATTTCTTCTGATAACTTATATTTTTTTGGAATAATTTGTTCTAAATATATTGCAATTATTAAAAATATAATACAATTAATTATTAAAATAATTAATATAGCACCAAATTTATATCCTCCTTTGGAATTAATTGCTAACCAAAAATTTGAACTATTTAGTCCAACATTCATTTCCAGTTCACAGATTAGTATTATACCAAATTGAAATGTATTATTTGGAAAAAATAATGTTATTATTTTTGACATTAATGACAATTCACTCATATGAGTTGTAATACTAACGAAAATACAATATATTAACATCCAGATGATAAATTGAAAACAAACACTTATAAATTTATTTGAAAATAATGTGGATAGTGCCAAAGTAAATGTAATTAAGGCACAACTGTACGTCATTAAGAATAAAAAGAATATAATTGAATCAGTTTGTAAAAATGTCTCGGTTTCATCTTCAGTTGGAAACTAAAAATAAAGTTATAGCTATGTATAGGATTACATACATACAATGTTATAGACATAGATATTTCGATTCATAAAATTAGCATTACTTATCACTCACTTAACTAATAATTTTTTTATAGATCGAAAAATTTATGATTCATAAAAAATCACCTTTAATACAAAAATCACAAATAAATTGTATATGAAAAATTTTACGAGACCAATTAGAAAATACGAAGTCCAATGCATCCATAATCGAACACCATAAATTGATAGAATTTGTTTCGTTAATGTCTCTTTATCATCAATAATTAACTAAAATTTATAAAATATTTTAATTAACAGTCTTTTTATGGCTCCAAATTAAAATTGGTACCAATTGATATTAAAATTGATGAAATTAATTATTATATAAAAGAAATCGAAATCGAATCCTCATATTCCGATATAAAATATATCACGATCATATAATCCATCATTAAGTAGAATATCTTAAGCTTTATTTCTTAAAAAATCTGTATGAATTATATTCCTTAATTAATGAAATACCTTGGAAATTTGTTTCGGTAAGTTATACTACTTCCATTGTTCGATTTATTTTCTTAAATGTTATTAAATTTTGATATAATCAATTATAAAAGTTAAACTATACTTCGAAATATATCATAATATTGATATAAGTTATTATAGTTCAAAGAAAGATGGGAAATGCACCGATACGCGTAGTGTCGCTCCCTCAGAAAATTAATTTCATCTTAATGCTGACAACTCTTACCGATAAACATGAGTTAAATCGCTCAAAAATTGTAAATTCTGACAAATCCCACTTGAGGTGAATATTTGTACCCTATCAAATTAGATATAATATCTCCGAATTTGGAATGTGTCGGTTTCCAACCTTGTGTACTGTAATTTTTTCTGATTTTTAAAACTGCTTGATGACTCGGGAAACTAATTAGTTTTCTTAGAAATAGTACTTTTATTACGAATTAGACAAAAGTGACTAGTTTTTAAAGAACGGTTTAAAGAATATGTAACTTCCACTGTGGTATAGTATAGAGACTATCTCAAGCTTTTCTAGTTAGTACGTTATAATGCACCGATTTAAAATGACATCAATATTGGTATAAATTACATAAATTAATAAAAATGTATATTATCATATTTACCATTAATAAATTCAATGATGGTAGAAAATAAATAATTAACATTCCATTGGTGATTCTTGGTATAGAATGTACATAGTCTGGATGGTATAGCCATGGCGTATCTGGTAATCTTTGCATATAAATTTTTGGTACAACAGCTGAATCTTTTAATAATTTTATATATGATTTAAATATTGCATTTTGTATTAATATAAATCCTTCACTTATATAACCAGGTCGACCACCATATTTAGATTCATGATTTCGCGGATAATCAGTAATATCAATAACAGTTCGCCATATTGGATTCCATCTTTTTTCATGAAATTTTTCTAATACAGAATCCTCTACTCGTAATTCTTGTGGAAATATAATATTATAATGTAAATTTTGTGGTAAATTATTATTATTATTTAAATTATTTATAAATTCAATTCCTGCAAATGTTTCATTAAGATATAAATAATTAACCAATAACTGATGATTATTGAATGGAATTGGACTAGAAAGATGTAATTCGTCTACAGTTTTTTGTATTAGTTCATTAATTTTGGTATTATGATTTGGTGCATAAGCAAAAGTCCATTGCATATTTTTAAAATCTCTTAGAGATTCTCTAAAATTAAATAATTTTTTTTTGTGTTATAAATTATTTTTTGTATATTTAAAATACCTTTGGAGTGATAAATCATCAATATCGACTTTTTTGAATGTCAATGGTTGAATATATTTTTGTGTTGGTGCACCATTTCTAATTTCACCTAATGCCACAAAGCAAAATAATAGTTCGAATAAAAGTAAAAAATATCTTCTTCGAAGAATTATAAAATTTTTACAAAGTAATAAACGAAATTTTTTAAAAGTGTTTCTTTTATTGCTTTCCATCATTAATAAAACAAATTTAACACAAATTAATTGAAATATTTTAATATTAATTAAAAACTGACATCCAGTTTAAAGAAATCAAGAAAAGCAAATATAATTTGATTATAATAATTTGATTAACTACAGTGTTTACAGATAAATGTCAGTATTTATGTGAAATGCTGATAACTGCGGATAGCACAAATTTCGTAGTAAGGTTCAACAGTGAATTATGTCTGTTAATTACAAACAGTATGCGTTGTTAAAAATTTCACATCTTTTAGACAAATGCAGTCAAATAAGTAAAGTCCTCAAATCCAATATTTTTAAAAATTATGTACTTTTGCCATTGAGTAAAAGCGTATAAAATTGTGGCTACTCGAAGTAAATATTGAAAAAAAAATGAAAAAATTATTTATTATATTATATTAAAAAAATATTGTTTTTAAAAATTATACTAAAATATTTTTTTTTCTATTATAATCTCATTTTATTATTGCTAGTTTTCAGAATCTTTCTTTTCAATTTCAGATAGTAATCGGTGGTACAATGGTATATTACTAATGTAATATTCATAAATAAAGAGTAGTTCTTTATATTTTTCAATTTGTTGAATTATTGCTGGCCAATCAACTGATTCAGTTTCGACAATATATTTAGCAGTCAGTCCTGTTTGTGATCTAAAATAAAAGATTTTTTTTTTTTTAAATAGACATTTTATCTATATTTTATATAGAACTCTTACACCAATTTTACATTTGAATAATAGAAGAATAAAAATTCCATAATATTATTGCACCAATCATCATATCTGAAAGACGGTTAAATTTTATAATATAAAATGTAAAAATGAATTAATTAAAAATAAATACTTTTGCTTAGAATCTTCAACAGAAGTAGCTATTGAATTGAATTTAACATATAAAAAAAATCCAGTTTTTAATTTTTGACTTATTTCTTGTACTGTACCAATATATTTAAAGTCGTTATTAACCATGACACCAATTTTATTACCAACAAATTCACATTCTCTAATATTTGAGGATGTCATTAAAACTGTTTTAAGATCATCCTCTAAAATGTTTTTTAAGAGTACATCAATTTGATGACGCGATAATGGATCTATGCCATTAGTAGGGTCTTCTAATATTATTATTGATAAACTAGATAATATTGCAATTGCAATTGCTATTTTTAATTTTGCACCATGTGTATATTTACCAATTTTCTTATGCATAACATTTCTAATATCAAGATCTGTACATGTTTTTAATATTATTGCATGTAGATATTGATATGGTATTGAACGTATAAGACAAAATATACGAATTAATTCATAGCCAGAATATTCATTAAGTAATTCTAATGATTTTGGACAATAACCAATTTCACGACAAACATTTACAAAATGTTCATTATTTTCACCTTGAATATATATTTCGCCTAAATTGAAATATTTATCACCAACAATATAACTTAATAAATTCTGTTTTTCACTTATTCCCGGACTATATATTATTAAACTATCATCAATACAATTTTTGGTATTCTTATTTCTCAATGCAAATGTAACTGATGAGGTTATTTTTCTATTATAAACTCCTAGGGAATCAACAATTAAATCTTGTTGCATTACTTCATCATTTTTTATTATATTTTGTACTCGTTCAATTTCAGTTAGCACACTTGCATCAGTTTTTTTCGGATTTGGATAAATTTTAATTGGTTTCTCTCCAGTACTGTAATCAGAGTAATCATAAAAGTACCAAAAATAATACAATTTTATTTAACAACCTTTCTGTTCCATATACTTCATATTCCATTATGAGAATAAATAAACAATTCATAAATATTATAAATGCAAAATAAACAATATTTAAAAGAATTCCTGGAAATCCAAAGCTTAGTAAACTTTTATCTGCATCTAAAAGAGAATAAAATATATTAATGTCAATTAGTCATACTGAATTAACTTCAAAAATTCTACAATTTCTTTTGAAACTTTATCAGTAATAAAAACAAAAATATTTTATTTATTCATGTTTTCCAAATATAAAATTATTATTAAGAAAACCATCGAATTAAGGCAGTGGTACGAAAACTTATTAACTAACGCACTCATAGGTAAGAATTTGGAAAATTATCTATATTATACCTAAAAAATATGAGTGGGTGATACGAACTCCAGACCTTACATAGCTGAGCAAATTCACCTTTAGCTTTATTTATACTCAGCAGTTATAGCTGTCAATAGTTCCTATATCTACATTAAATTACTTTGAATTGGACGATCTAATCTTCATAACCTTTGCTTTTTTGTGTTGGTTTCCAGGGTTCACTATTCCGATTCCCTGTTTAGATCATCTATTTTACGCTGAATAATGGAATATTTCGCTGATAATATTCCCTTGTTGAAACAATGTAAAGCTTTGTCTAGTTTATCATCCTGCACTCCAAACATTGGACTTGGTGACAGAAGACAGCATTGTTATCCGTGTATTTATCTGATAGAAAAATGTTGAAATAGGGTCGAGTTGCGACGACCTCCACGTATGCGTGACAAGTCCATCATGCCGGTTCGTCCTGGGAAATGCGTTTTTACGTCGCTAATAGTCCCAATACCCCCTAAACTCCTGCCCATCCATCCTCGTATTTGCTTTCCAATATACATCTACCCATCCAAACCTAATTTCAATGTGGTGTGAGCGCCGAGGACTGAAAGGCTGGGGTTCAAGCCAGTGGCTAGCGTGCTCCCTCCGTTGGCCAGGCAAGGTCGGTTGTATAAGTGCCTTATCCCGGTAAGTTGGCTCTACCAGGATGGACCGTATAACCAGGCGTACTCGTGGAAACAAATATGAAAAACAATTTACAAACAACAAAAACAACAATAAATTGGATCAGCTTCCGAAGATGATCTGCTCCTCTCCAATCCGGGCATGATTAAAGACGGCACTAGTACCAGAAATTTTTCGTTTCAAAGAAAAAACTTGAAAATAAATAACTAATTTTCGCGCACAGTGTTAAGTTGGGATTCAGTTGTCATCGTGTTGTAAAAATTAAAAATTACATCCATATCTTTTACATCCATATGGAGTTGAGATAAATTGACAGTGGAGGGTATCCCAGAAAATTAAATTCAAATCCGTCCTTATTATTTGAGTGTTCGTGGTTATTCTTTGTGTGGTTTTTTTTTAAAAAAAAAACGTATGTAAACATGCGTCAAAATATTTAATCGATATTGCCAGAAACGTATGAGAAAGTCAACTTGAAGTTGAAATGAAACCCTTTAACAAAGTCGGCAGTTTTTTTTATACATATAACAGTTTACAAAATACAAATTTTGTAACTTACTACAACAATCCGGAGCTAATTCACATAATCGTTTCTTATCACATACTGGTCCAATGTGCTCTTCGCATTCATCATTACATGTTATTTGTATTGATTTATAAATATATATACGACCAATAGCTTCGAGTAAATTAAACTGTGGTGATAATAAAAATAACCACCGATAAATATCATTAATATAAATCGTATCAATAAAGAAAATATAAGTAAATAAACCTGAAATGTATAAAAAAAGGAAGAAAATTAATAAAATATTCCAGCATTACAAAAAAAAACATGATACCAAAAAATAATTTTATTGCACTTGAGGCATAAAATGCTGATGATGAATTAATAAAGGCGATCGATAATAGATAAGTAGATGAAATATCTGTTATACCATAAATGATGAAAATCAAATATAGAGTTGCTAATAAAGAAGTTTATTCAAAAATATATAATATAATAAGATACAAAATATATATACTATACTTACAAAATGAAGTAACTCCATATTCATGCATTCCATAAACACTTAATGATACAGTGAAAAAAAATAAAAATATTATAAAAGTAATATAATCCCAAAAAAAACCAATAACCCAAAATAAACCATTATTAACACCAGTTAAATATTGTAATAATTTAAATTTAGTTGCCTTTTCTTTAACTAGAAATATTATATAATAGCTAGCAAGGAATGGTAATAGTATACCATAAATTATTGGTATTTTAAGATTTTCAGCCCTCCATTTTAATAATTCCATAATTGCTTGGTGTGATGTATTTAATGGTGCATTTGTTACATCAATTGAATATAATGATGAGTCCATATTAGCTCTAGAATATATTAAAGTTTAGTACTGAAAAATTTAAAAAGTTGACTTATATATTTTTAAGTACGTATTATATTTCTCTATTTGCAGGTAGACTGACATAAATATGTAAAAAAAACGTACATATAATACAGAAAGATGAAAAAAATTATATTATAATTAACCCTAGATTTACGTAGTACTCGATTTAGACGATTTCATTTTAATATGAATGAAGAATCAATGATAAATTCCAATATCACTACACAATTTTAATATTGGACGGTTTCTATTGACATGGAACTTTTGAGGAATCAATATATCGAGTAAATCGAGAGTTGGATGTAGGTACTGTAGGTAGTTGCACTTACCTTAATATTGCATTGTGCAATAAATTCAAACATATTGCTGTAGTATCAGAATATTTATCATTAAACCAAACTATAATATCATTAGCATTAATGGTTAATCCACCTAAATATCGGTGTCTTATTTCCTCTTCAACCGTTTGTTCTAAATAATATTCATTCATTGTTTTGTCCACATATATTATTGTTCCATCGTAAGATTTTACAATTTCTTCAACATTATTGATAACTTTTTCTAAAAATATATTATCATCGAAATTTTTTTCAATAAATATATATGGTTCCATATAATTATTTAACAAAATTGGTTTTGGTTTATTATTATATAAGTTTAATAATAAATCTTTACGAATTCCTATTAGTGTAACAACTAATAAAATTGATAAAATAAATGCAAAAGTATGAAACATATCAGATGTTGCATAAATAAGTTTTTTATAAAACATTGCATGAATTTGTTGACGCCAATGAAATTGCCATTTATTTCGTATGCTTGACAGCCTACGTACGTTTGTTTCTATAAAAATAAATATGTAAATATAATTTAATAATTTCTTCAATTAAATTTTATTTAATTTAATTTATATACTTGGAATTGTTATTGTTTTCTTATTGACTTCACATGCTTCCAAATAAATATCTGAGATATCAGTTACATACAATTTATAATATTTAATACCCAAAAAATCGGAATCTGTTGACATAATTCCTAACATTTTACTATAGTTTTGTATTTTATCAGATGGTAAACGATATGTTATATCACTACATGTTCTATTTTCATATGTAAATTTGTTATTCGTATGTTTTTTTAAAAGATTATTTGTATCAATTTCATTAAAATTTTCTGTTACAGTTAAGATCTGTTGGAGTAAATAATTCAAATATACATTAAACATTTAATATGATGAGATAGAATGAAAAATGTACGAAATATTGAAGTTAATGTTCTCAACATTAGACCATTAGTGCTTACAAACTGGTGATATTTTTGGTTAATATATAAAACACTGAGTACAAAGGCAAGAATAACATTATTTAGATGGTGGACGGATTGTAAATAACTAGTCTTTTAGCAAGAAGGGTTCTACGAAATTTTTTTGCTGATGGTGTAGTACTGTACATCATTTTAATCATGAACTCTATGAACTAACTAAATTGTGACGATCAGGCAGAAGAATATTGAATATGAATGAAAGTTGGAGCAAAGCTGGACTAGAAATAACTCTTCCAAAAGTAGTTTGTGTATAGTATTCGTATCGAGAAAGTATAGTATGTAGTATGTATAAATGCAGGGAAAGTCAGTGTAAATGCATCAGGCAAATTGTTATTTATTTTAAATTACCAAACGATATCCATGTCCATATAGTTTTTGCAGTGCAAAAAAACTCCCATTACATTTTACCATTCCATTCATTATTATTATAACTCGATCTGCAAGTGAATCTGCTTCTTCATCATCTGTTGTTGTTATGACAATTGTTCGGTTTTTCTTTAATATTTGTAATAATCTCCAAAAACGTAATTTTCCTATTGGATCTAAATGTGCGGTTGGTTCATCACATAATATTACTTTCGAATCACCGCAAACTGCTAAACATAAGCATAGTTCATACTTTTCACTAGTATGTAATATTCCAGCTAATTTATTTATAATTTTTGAAAACTTAAATAATTTTATTAATTTTTGTATTTCTTTACGTCTCATTTTATAATTTGAATCAGATTTAATTTGTATGTAAAATTCTAAATGTTCTTTCACTGTTAGTTTATCAAATAATGTGATTTGATCACAACAAAATCCAATAGATTCTTTTGCTGTTGGATCACTAACGATATTTTTATTACATATATATGCAATACCTGATGTTGGTTTTATAAGACCACATAGTATTGCTAACAAATATGATTTGCCAGATAATTTATGTCCTAAGATAACAGTTATTTCATTATCATAAATTTCATAAGTTTGCTCCCATAATGTTACATTAGCTAACATAACTTTACGCAATTTATATAATTTTATTGTAATATTTTTACCATGGCCAGGCCATTCTTTATCTTTCAATTTTTCATATGTTTTACCAATTATTTTATATTGGATTTTATTACGTTCACCAATTATAATTTCATTATTTTTCCAATACGCATAAATTAATGGATAATAAATTTCTTCGGATAACTTATATTTTTTTGGAATAATTTGTTCTAAATATATTGCAATTATTAAAAATATAATACAATTAATTATTAAAATAATTAATATAAAGCCAAACATGTGTCCTCCTTTGGAATAAATTGGTTGCCAAACATTAGAACTATTTAGTCCCTCATTCATTTCCAGTTCACAGATTAGTATTATACCAAATTTAAATGTATTATTGGGAAAAAATAATGTTAACATTATGGACATTAATGACAATTCCTTGATGTGATTTATAACTTTAATG
Source organism: Rhamphomyia laevipes (assembly GCA_963920725.1). Taxonomy (NCBI): domain Eukaryota; kingdom Metazoa; phylum Arthropoda; class Insecta; order Diptera; family Empididae; genus Rhamphomyia; species Rhamphomyia laevipes. The sequence continues at coordinate 45,035,046 of OY987257.1, read as the reverse complement.
AAAATACAATATGTTATCATCCAGACGATAAATTGAAAACAAACACTTTTAAATTTATTTGAAAATAATGTGGATAGTGCCAAAGTAAATGTAATTGAGGCACAACTGTACGACATTAACAATAAAAATAACAGCGTAGAATCTGTTTGTAAAAATATCTCTGCTTCATCTTCAGTTGGAAACTAAAAATAAATTTAAGAAAAATAATTTTTAACTATATATATAGCTATGAATAGGATTTTCGGTATATATATGTAAGGGTCCAGTCAATCAAGAATTCAGCCGCTGCGCAGTTTTCGCAGTCAGCCGGTCATAATTTAGATTTGCAGCAAAGTGATCGATTAAAATTCAGAATTCTAACGCAGTTTTTGCAATTAATTGCAGTCGGTAAAAATAGGCTGCAAAATTTTTGATTCTTATTTTTGTATATTTCATTCAAGATTACTGACTGATAAGTAATGAATATGATCGTATAAATATTTATGTATACTGGCTGCTTTTCTATTTTTTCAGGCTGCAGAGGTTGAATTCTTGATCGTACCCATAGATATTGCAATTCATAAAAGTATCATTAACTAACAATCACTTAACTAATAATTCTTTTATAGATCGAAAAATTTATGATTCATGAAAAATCACCTTTAATACAAAAATCACAAATAAATTGTATATGAAAAATTTTACGAGACCAATTAGGAAATACGAAGTCCAATGCATCCATAATCCAACACCATAAATTGATAGAATTTGTTTGGTTAATGTTTCTTTATCATCAACAATTAACTAAAAATATAAAATGATTTTCTATAGGTATAATAATTGGTAATATAACTTTAAATAAACAGAAATGGAAAAATATTTGATTGATGCTAAGGCAAACTAATTATAGTTTCTTGTTGTCTCATTACAATAATTTGTGTGTTTAATAATGAGTAATTATTGGTGGAGTGATTATAAAGCAATTATGGCTTGATAGTGTCATGAGGGATGCCGTTTTAAAAAGAACTGACGATAAGAACTACAACTTAAAAAGTAGTATATTAAGAAAGGAACTGGGGCGTCTTCATACAAATTACATTAAGAATATTTATCGTTTTTTCCAATATTGTCAGCTTTTTCAAGAAATGTATACAAACTTTTGTTCTCTTAATGTACTGCTTATTTGTAACTATTTATGGCTTTGTCTTAAGTGCTTATATAGCAATATGATTTTATGATTTACCCGACTGAGACATGAAACCATTATGGACTTTATGTTGGAATTATGTTACTGTACAAAGTTTTTTCTCAAAATTGCTGCAATTACAAAAGTTAATCCCAATTTCAATTTAAAATCACAAATCACTGGTTTTTATATTGAATTATTAATACATTTGTAATGGCGAGTTCAAAAACCATTAAACTTAATTAATATTTAAAAAAAAATTATATTTTCATATTTACCATTAATAAATTCATCGATGGTAAAAAATAAATAAGTAACATTGCATTTCTTATATGTGATATTTGATATTCATATAGAGGATGGTATATCCATGGCCTATGCGGTAATCTTTGCATATATATTTTTGGTACAACTGCAGAATCTTTTAATAATTTTATATATGATTTAAATATTGCATTTTGTATTAATATAAATCCTTCACTTATATAACTAGGTCGACTACCATATATAGATTCATGATTACGCGGATAACCAGTACTATCACCAACAATTGGCCAAATTGGATTCCATCTTTTCTCATGAATTTGTTCTGCTATGGTATCATTTGTTCGAAATTCTTGTGGAAATATCATATTATAATGTAAATTTTGTGGTAATTTATTATTATTATTATTTAAATCATTTATAAATTCAATTCCTGCAAATGTTTCATATACATGTAAATATTTAAGCAATAAATTATGATCATTTAATTGAATTGGACTAGAAAGATCTAATTCATCTGTCGTTTTTTGCATTAGTTCATTAATTTTGGTATTATGATTTGGTGCATAAGCAAAAGTCCATTGCATATTTTTATAATCTATTAAAAAATTTCTAAAATTAAATACAATATTTTTATTTTATTATAATAATTTAATTAGAATTTTATAATTTAAAATTACTTTTGGAGCGATATATCATCAATATTAATTTTTTTATATATCATTGGATCTATATGTCTTTGGGTTGGATAATGTGTTCTAAAGTTAAGTAAAATCAAAAGACCAATTAATAATTCACTTAAAAAGAAAATATATCTTCTTCGTAGATTTATAAAATTTTTACAAAGTATTAAAAGAAATTTTTTTAAACTTTGTATATTGTTATTTGTTTTCATAATTAAATTAATTTATTTGAAATTAATATTATTATATACATAAATAATTTGATTTTAATTCAAAATTGTCATCATTTCGGAGAAAGAGGAAATTCAAAACTAATTTGATAGAAACGAAAAAAAATAATTATAGTGTTTTCTATTTTATTTGTAACACTTTTATTAAAGTTTTTTAGAAAATTAATTTTAATGATAATTATTTAATTAGAAATTATTATATATATAGTGAGCATATCATTCAAACAATATTATTCACTTTAATAATTTATATGAGTCTTGACGTAAGCTTCCTCATTAGATAAATTAACCATATAATATTAACCTATGAATATAGCATTAAAGGTGCAATTACAATGTGAGCGCAAACCGCCTCCACAACCCAAGACAAAGCTAATCTAAATGCAATAATATTGGCTAAAGAAAATTGTTGAAAGTTTCTAATATTTTCTTTATTATTCCTTTACATTATTACCAACGACATTTTCGATTAAATTTTAAGTTTTTAACAATATTCTGCCTTCCAATATTTTTCACTCCCGTATTAAAATTGTCTCGCACTGTCTGGTAATATTCAACACTGTTCAATCTCGGCAGTAGCTTCTTTCCTTGGTGATAACTGCGATCATTACGTTTACTTTCAGTGATTTCCATAATGTTAAATATTTTTCAAAGCTAGCGCTAACGTTTTGCACTCACATTACGGTTGGACTTTAAGTTATGGTTGGACTTTGAAAATATGTAAGTTTTCAAAAATTTAAATAATTATTAGTCTAATTCTCATCAATCAGGCCCTCGGGAGTTATTATTGATAGGATGGATATATAAACTATACGAAATGTTGTAAAAGCGGAATTTACACGCTTCAAGTAATCGTTCAAATACCACATTCAAGTAGAACGAGTTGACACGATGCGCAATTCATCTTTTTTATATCTACTTGAATCCCACAAATGAAAATTTCAAAATAAAACTTTTTGATTCAATTTTTCTTTACATTTTCGGCCATTTTAATAAAATAAATTTAAAAAAATATACTAAAAAAAATTTAGATTTATGTTTTTTAGTTTTTATCAAAATTATTATTATTTAATTTAGATTTTTTTTAATAATATTATTAATAATGATATAATTGGTTTTTTCGATATTTTATTCATATCACAGATTAATATAAACATCACGATTATAACTAATTGGACAGAATGATTGAAATTATTTAAACGATAAATTGATTTTGGTGTCTCCTTGTCATCGTATAAAAATATCTGATTTACATAATTTACCGTTTTCAAATTACATTTTATTTATACATATATAAATATATATTTATATAAATTTTATTTGGTATGTAAAACGTTCCTTTTATGCTTCTTAAACAAACACAATTATACGTACATTTTAGTTGTTTTGTTGGTGTTAGTTGTTATTATATGCATATAAACTTAAAATTTAAATTTACCCAGGGATAAGTAACAGACAACAATTCAATTTATTTTTATATCCCCCTTTTTTTTTGCATGTTATTTTGTTGGTAGGAAAATTACAATCACTTTTTTATATTATCATTTTCCACAAATCGAAATATAAATATATACTTAAATTCTTTAATATAATACCAAAAAAAAGAAAAAAAAAGCCCTAGAGATTTTTTTTTTTATAAATGACAGATACAAAAATGTTATACGCAACGTTACAATATTTATACATCAATAATAATTCGGTCTGTGTACTTGTATTACACCTTTAAAAAAAATAAGATAAATTCTATAAAATGTTACGGAAAATCCTTTCAAGGTTGAATTAAATAACTAAGCCAATTTCAAATGACATTGAAACATTATTTTTTCATTTTCTATAACGTGTTACGTATATATATACATATATATTTATTATTGATGAAAATTCAAGGAATGACGGGAGTAGTTAGTGGATTTGCTTAAAATAATTTCAGTTTCAGCTTAAATTTTTTTTTATTTTCCAAATATACATACAAAAAATATTAAATTATATTTTTTAGCAGGGCGGCACTATTTAGAATTTCAGGCATCAAAATTGCCTAAAAATTTTTTTTTTTTTGGAAAGTTTGTGAAAATTTCTTTAGGCACTACGAGTACCCGCACGTGATTCACAGTAGTAGTAATTGTTTTAGGTGAATTGAACACCGCTCCACGACTAGAACAATCTAATAAGCAATTTTATTTTGTTGTCTAGGACAGTGGTTCCCAAAGTGTCGGTCACGTCACGACCCACCAGTGGGCTGATTTAATGTGGGTCGACAAAAATGTTATTCTTTAGTTGTTCGTATTAATTTACTTTTAATTAATTTACTTTTAAAAATTGATAGAGTTTTGTTTGTCTGTACAAAATTCATATCCAATTTTACACACTGCGCAGTTTTGAAAGTATTACTTCCATACTTCCATTCACAACGACTTATATGTGAAGTTGCAATTTTCAGCAATGGTTAAATTAAAAATTACATAAATTTTAATTGTTAAACTCACTTCGCCTGAAAATAAAATAGATGTCGAAGATGTTATTAGCAAAAATAGAAAACAGGCTCATTAATTAATTATTTTTACATTAAGTTTTTACTTTTTTTTACAGATGAGTCGCAAGAACCTTACGGTTTTAATTAGTAGGTCGCGACTTGTAAAAGTTTGGGAACGGGAACCCCTGGTCTAGGAGTTTTTTTTATCCACCAGAACATTGACTTGTTGTCGAAGTCTTTATTCGTGACTTTGTCGATGAATTGAAAAGATAATTACAAGTAATTATTAGATAAAAATGGGTTAATGGTTTAAATAAATTATTTCAGGGGCAACCTAAAAAGCATTTATTTCAAAATGAACTTATATATAGGTATACTTTTATGAAGCGTATGGTGGGTCAAATAAATTTTGAAGCATCCTAAACTGGTGTGTTAATTTCGATTAAATTATAATATTTTTGATAGATTTTCTTAACTTAATCCATTTTTTATTGATACAACTTAATTTTTATTTAACAACTTATTTAATTTATAGACGAATTTATAAACGAAAATTTAATAAAGAAGCTCGGAAAAGTAAATTTCGTATTTAAAAAATAATATTTATGGATACACTTTAAGTAATAACTAAATTATGATTAATAAATACACTTCTTAGAGTTTCGTACATTTTTCGTTTATTTTATATAACCTTACAAAATGTACAATGTAACATCATCCGACTCCGACATGGTCAATTACAGAAACTTTTACACTAGTATAACAGCTACGGTAATATGTTCAAACTGTTATGGTAACATATTCCAATTGACATTTTTATAACTTTAGGTTACATAATGTAATTTAACTTTATGAAAACTGATACTATCCTTAAAATTATTAATTTTTTCTTAATGATGTTTGGCGATAATATAAAATATTGAAAATTTGTCTAACTTGTTTTATTATAGTAGACGAATTCATTACTAAACATTACATACATTCAAATCTAAACATTACATACATATAAATTATAAATTATTCTGCACTATAGAACAATTTCATGTATTTCACTACAAATAAAAGAATTATAAAAACTAGAAAAATTGTTTTAGGAAAATTCCTAATTGTGGGTTTTATATTTTTTCTTCATATTACTATAAGCCAACATTTTATGGACAAGTAAATTTAATAGATTTTGGTATCAAATTTTCACTCATATAAAATTTTAACGTATTTTAAATTATATATATCAAAATTCATAAAAATTATTGAAATATTTCAAAATTTTATATGAATTTTTATATATAATTTAAAATATTTTAAAAATTATATTATTTTTTATATATATTTTAAATATTTAATAAAAAATTATATGAATTTTTTATATATAGTTTGAAATATTTTAAAATTTTATATATAATTTAAAATAATTATAAAAATTTATATCAATGTTTAGACTTTAGATATGATTTAAATTTTTTTTTAAATTATATGAATATTTATATGAGCCCATCCACACGTTCTATTTATCGCCCGATAATTTTGACTTACGATATTTTCTCCTTTTTTTTCATTCATGTTAGAGAGAGAAAAAAATTATAGAAAGATAAAATATTCTTGAAAGAAATTTTCAGGCGATTTTTTATTTTCTTTCGAGAATTTTGATATTTGACAAATCATAATTTTTTTTTACAAATAGTAGTCGGTTTTGTAAACATTAAATAGTAGTTTTGTTTGATATTCCATACTTTTTAATGTTTCGCCAGTTGAATTATTTAACCACTGAATTTAGAAATAATAATAATTTAATAAATTAACACAACCGCCACAATTTAAATATTATAAAATGAATTTATAATATTATATTAGGGATTACACAAACCAGTAAATTAAATTATACAAACCAGCATTACTAATTTTCACGGAATTTGAATTATCGGTAATTCAAGTAAATCAATTTGTATATAAAAAAAATACAGTAGAATTATCGTAAAATTTAATAAGAAAATCTCGTCAATAGCAAAAAATATTGCATAAAAATTTGCAAATAATTTTGTATTCTAAAACAAAGTTCTAGCAAATTTCTTCACTTGAATAATGATTAATTCAGGTTACGTGAATATTAGTAATACTTTTTTGATCAATTTACTGGCTTGAAATCCCCAGTCTTTGCGGAATTTTTATAAGTAATCGAAAATCCATTATACACCCACACGTCCTTTCTCTTCCATCTTTCAATTGCGTAATAAAAATAGTCAATTACACTCGCAACATATGGATATAGACCGAATAAGCACTTCAAATTTTCGATTTACATATGACGCATATCCATGCAAAATAACACTCAGCACATATACATGGAGCAGACTAGCACTCAACTTAAGATATTTCCAATTTAGCTTATGTGCGCTGCATATGGATATGCCGCTTTTAAGAAATAAGCATTTGATACTACAAAAATGCATACTTAATTTGCTCCATACGCCAAAAATTGGGTATGACACGAAAATGGCGTATGGGCCAAAATACACTCACCCGAAGAGTTGTCAAAATTCTTGAAAGAAAAAGTGGCGAGTAAATTTTATTACGTGTGGATAGAAATTTTTGACGTTCATTAATTAGTCTCCCAAATTAGGCGAGTAAAAATGGAACGTGTGGATGGGCTCTATTCTCTATATAACTTAAAATATTTTAAAACTAAAAGTAAATAATTCTTTTTCCTATGTTAATAGATAACAAATAATAAGTTGTTTTTTAAATGCCTCTTAATTAATTTAGGAATAATTTTGAGAGTATATGTATATAATTTGTATTTATATATAAAACTATATAATAAAATTAAATTTGAAATTTGAATTTAAATAATCCTATTCCTATTAACTTTTTACTTTAAGAAGAAAGTATTTACTAGAATACCACACTAACAACTGCACTATTTGGAAAACAAAACTGTTCACAGATATATTTATGTTAAATTAAAGATTCAGAGATTACAAAAATCAATAAATTGTATAAATATTTCTTAGAAACAATTTCCTGGAAAAAAGATGAAATCATTATTTACATAGATAGGATTAAAGGATTTGTTTGTTTTTAAATCAAGGTTCATCACTATTTAAAGTGTAAATTATTTCAAATCTACGCAATATCAAAATGAAATATCTTTTGATGATATTCTAAATATTTAGTGCTCTCTAAAACATACAAAATTTATGATTTTTTTAGAAATCCTTTCTATATTATAGCAATTTTTATATTTTTTTCGAATTTATCCACACCTTGCCAATTTTGTTATTGATCTTTTATAGTTTTTTAGAAAATTGACAAAGAAAATATTTTACACAATTATTAGATATTTTCTGTACAATAAATTATGGCCTTTACTTAGAATTATTGCCTTAGAATTATTAAGTTTAAACTTAAAACCATCAATAAATGTCGTATTTTTAAAGTTTCTCCTATTTTTTATTAAAGAATATTGAATTTTTATATAACGTAGTACCACCTTAGAGTTAACAATAGACATAACTAAGCGTATGGATACTATGTTGCGGTGAGGTGTTGATTCCGACATCTTGGGAGCTAGAGCTACATTATCACCCCTTCTGAAATATTGGTACAGTAACTAAACCATCTGTACTGCTTTATCAACAGTACGGGTATAGTCTATGTCATATAATTAGAAAGGATATCACAAAATAAGCCATGTGACTGCAGTGATCGGGGATGCTTGTAACTCTACCTTAATCTAAATCCAAACTAACTAAACCTAACATAACTAAGAAATCAAAACTTCGCAAGAGATTTCTATAACATTACAAATTCACAAACAAATTCTTACTAAAAATGAAAATTGAAATTGTTTCAATCAAACATTTTGTATATTTTTTTATGTAAAACTTATTTTCTACATATAATTTTCCCCAATAAAAACATATCGAAAGTATACATAATTTTAAACTGTAATTAAACCATAGCATAGACAAATTCAGCCATAAAACAAAATGGGAATATGAACTGAATAATGTAAATAGAATGAAAATTAAGAGTTGAAAAGATTCTCTCATTTATTTCAACTGGTATAATATGTTGCCCAAAGAGAATCAAAAATAATCGTTCAGTTAATGCTCCTCCTTTTAAAGTTATAGTATGTTGCTAGATATGATTTATGTCTCATACTCATACTACTTAAGCAGGAAAGTATCTATAGATTTATTGAAAAGTATTATGTATTACAAATTTAGAATGTTGTTATGAGGATAATCATTTTTTTTAGTTATTTATTATAATAGATTTAAAAAACAATTAATAAATTTCAAAGAAATTACGATTTAATTGAATTTTAAAATATAAATTTAATTAAAATCTATAAGAATTATTTCTTTTATACAAAAACTAATTATGCACCCTACAATTTTGAAGAATTTTTAGTATTTCGTTTCAGCTTTTGATATTGAAAATGCTATTATGTTATATACAAAAGTTTTTGATATATTAATGTATTGTTAATTACCATTTACCACTCTTGTATATTTATGTAAAAATTGTTAATGTAGGTAATTAAAAAATTGGTTACATCTTTCACATCGAAAAGATGTAAGAAAAAACCATGGTAGCAAACTATGTTAAAGTATATATATAATTTAGGATCTCAAGATGGTTGGATCTACATTTCCAGACCAACAAAATGCGATTAAAGACAATCACAACAGAAACTTAGTACTACAAACAAAATTATTACAATTGTTTTTTCACTAAAGGAGCAGACACTACCGGCTGTACTGCTCCAGATTTTATTAATAAAAGCCGGAATTGAAGAAAAAAAACCAGGACCGACATGGATCTCTTCAAAGTGTACTAATCAAATCCTCAACAATTACATGAATAAAAAAGATCCATAACAATAGTTGATAACTGCCCACTCTATAACAACTATTCTCACGATACGCAACAACGCAACACCTTTTCAAATGTCCAGCAAATCCAACAACATTAACAATAATAATTGACCTATGAGGAAAGGCCAAAGAAGCTATTTTCCTGGACCTAGTTTAAGAATAATATTGATATAATTGACGTTTGTAGCGCTGATACAACAAAAACATAATGTATAATTTATTTATAAATCGTGTTAATTCAAAATCACTTAAAAACAGAAATATTCAGTAGAAAAAGAATAAGTTTTTTTTTAACGAAAAACGAATTTAATTCAAAATATTTACACTTTCAATTCTCATATAAATAATATATCAGATTTTGTATATAAAGTTTTAAAGTTGATTTAAATGAATACCAGTAATAAAATAAGAAAAATTTGACTGTGAAAAATGCTAAAAGTTGGCCCTATTTGCTGACAACAGATAAAAGCAATTACCTCTTCTTGCAATTAAATTTTTCTTCTCTATATAAAGTTATTTATGGTTCGGAATCTATATAAAATTAGTCGATCATAATTTGCAATAAAATATTACGAAACATCTTTGAGACAGTGAAGGCGATGTAACGCCATTGCTAAGAAGAAGTGAAAAGCTTATATTTATAAGTAATATGTCTAAATATATTATGTCCTTTTAATTTTTTGCTTATTACATAGAATCTGTGTATAAAAATGAAGTTAAATACAGATACACCTAACTAAGATAATCCAAAATAATCTATCCAATATTTATGTACATTTTATTTGTATATATGAATTTTATGTATAATACATAATAATATAAAAGATATTGTATTCTTTTGTAATTATCTTGCCTTTAGCTATGGCTAAGAATATTATTATCTTTTTACAATAAATTTAACTTTTCACCTATAAAAAGCAAAAATTGTGAAAAACAGTTAAGACAATAAAGGTGAAAATTTTATTTTAACTGTAATAACAAAAGAAAAAAAAGGATAATAACAATGTGGAACTACTGACGGTGTTAGGATAAGATAAAATTTGTATACTTATAATTTTTTTAGCATGTATTTTAAACATTAAAATCTTTAACAAAGATATTTTTTTTTTATGATTCCTATGAATAAATATATCTTTAAATTATATAGTAAAATATTATAACTTTGCCTAACTTTTTTCATTTAAATTAAATTGTATATTAATAATTCAATGAATCTTCAGATGAAATAGTTTTTTAAACGTTCAGATAAATTTTAAATATTGATTTAAATTTTCTTTTTAAATTTTAAGTCATGGATTTTATTACCTCATAAACCGAAATTTCAAAGTTGATTCAGTCGTGTATTTTTAATACCGGTTAGTAGTAGTTTCAAAATCCTTCAATAAGATTCAGATATTACCTAAAGGACTTTGCACATGATACGGGAACTGCGAATTGCGAACAAATCAATTATTCCATGTTTAATTAATTTTTTTTAAATAATTTTCTTAAATAAAATGCTTAAACTTAATTAATACACATAATGTGATCAAAAAAATTTTAAGAATTTTATGAAATTTATGAAAATAAACTATTTTATTTTTCTGCGAATTGAAATATCTAGTCGCGAACTGTCAATCATTATTCGCGATCCACTCGCAATCCACATTTTTGCGAATAAAAAATTCGCTCGTTTTTCACCTCTAATTAATTTTTGTATGGAATATTCACAATTCGCAGTTCGCGTTTCATGTGAAAGAAATATCAAGAATTGCGAATATTCGCAATTTGCAGTTCGCGTATCATGTGCAAAGTCCATTACTCTAAACCTAACCAGACATAACCAAGAAATCATATTTTTGTAAGAACTAACTTTCTTAAATCACAAACCAATTTAATATTAAAAATGAATGTTGAAATTGTTGCAATTCATTTTCTAGAAATATGGCAATACGCTACTCATGAGTAAAGCATAACCACATTTTTATTGCAGACAGAAATTTTGTAATCTTGCTTCTAAATGTGTACATAAGACGATGTATTTCCATTTATTTTTTTCATTTTATCTATGTTGATTTTCCAGAGTTGATCATTTAGTATATTAACCTGTCACTGTCATATTTGTATAATGTCTCTATAGTCTCTCTATACCTTACCTAATTTACATATTTATTTATTTCTTGCCAATTTTCTTTATCAAAATTTTGGTTTCCCAGACAGAATTATATGTTAGAACCATATTGTATATACCTAAGACGATATAATTTTCTCTATTCATTTTCTTATCCCCTTTATTACTACAAAAAAAAAATTAAGAAGATATAAAATAAAATTAACTTATGTTTTAATCATTATAAAATACAATAAGTAAACTTTTAGTGTTAATGCAAAATATTATAAAGTATAGAAGAAATTAATATAGAAAAATGAAGTTAATAAACGCATTTAATATTAAATATATAACTGATAATTACTTAACATTAACTCTTTTATTATTCTATTTTTTTAGTTATATTCTTTATCCTTGTTTTCTTATTGGTCTTAAGTATTTTAAAATGTTGGAAAAAGGAAATTATAAAACAAAAACGTAGGATGAATTGTAAGGATTGATGATTAAGTATATATGGCATTCAATATTATAAAGTTTTACTATGAAAGCTATTATTACACAAATTTTATATAGCTTATTATAATCAATTTTTATCCAATAAGGAATTTAAATCTTGTTTTATTGCCATATGAAAATTTATAGAAAATATTCAATATAGAAATCAAAATGAATGTCAGCTCTAATTCATTTAATTATTTGTATAATTTAAAAGAAAAAAAATATTTTATTTCACACTTTCATTTTATATATAAAGTTTATTATTTTCTATTAAATTTTTTTTTTTTTAATTTTTTATATGGACAGTCAAACCAAAAAACTATGTAGAATATATATTTTTTTAATGAACCAGATTATACGACAAAACAGATCTATATTAAATGTCGTATAATATAAAATTTAGTTGTTGTACTTTGAATAAAAAATATGCCCTTAAGAAAATGCAGAAAAGAAATTTATAAAATGAACTCTTACAATATATAATATTACATTTACATAGAATTCATTTAAATTTAAACTGCTGAACTAATACAAGAGGTTTTACTCATGATTCACAATGAAAATGTCACAATGCAATGAAAAATTGAAGCATGTCAACATAAAGATATTAATAATTTTTTTTTAAATCACAATGAAAATTTAATTGCAGCTTCAAATCGCTCCCTTTAATACTTAAACTAGGTAAGTTGAGTTTGAACGTTTTTAACTTTACGCAAAAAAAATAGAAAAAAATCATAGATTTTACTGCTATAACAATAAGTAGTTGCCAGTATGTTACCCAGCTCACTACGAATAAACATTGTCAGAACAAGATATGTCGATCGTTAAAATTTAATTCTATGACATCTAGCCCACGAATCTATTACATCTTGTAGAAAACAAACAGATTAAAATCTAGTTTATGTGAGGGACGATATTTTAGTTCAGCTGATGTAAATTAAAATCGAGAAGATAAATTAACAAAAATATTGTTAAAATATGCTAATTATATTTATTTTGATTGCGAAGATGTTATAGTTTTGATTCAGAAACTGTCGAAACTAAATATATTTTCTTATAATTGATGTAAATTAGATCAATTTTGCTATGAATTCTCAACTTTTTCGCAAATAAGAATGACAATCGTATCAATATTTTTTTATTTTGACATATTTCACAAACTGTACGAAAAATAACTATTAAAAATTGATATATAAGTTTAAACGTTAGATTGAAGAAGAAAAAACTCAACATTTTAGATCAAAAATAAAATTCATTTACAAAACTCTTGATAGAAAGACATTTTCATCAGAATGAGGAAGAAAAAAATTCTTAATTTTAATCATAAACGATATAGAATTGTGTGTAGCTATTAAATTATATTTTGTGATCATTTAATAATTAATTAAATATAATTTGTTCATTAAAAATTATTTCGAACCATTAAACAATAAATGGAAATATAAAATCCCTGCAGACATTTTCTGTTTCGTAATAGTACAAACACTTGAAAATAGAAACAATATTCAAAAGTACTTCCAACATGATCCATTCAAATAAGATTTTTCTTTATATGCATCAAATATAGTAGATGTTAAGTAATGTCAGAATAGTGCAATATGTTTGCATGTTGACGAAGGAAATTCTAAAAGTTCCCCTTAGGTTTCCATTAATACTTTATTCTTTATTGTGTTGTATGACAATAGCGTTAAAAATAGTTATTTCACCCTTCATTTTGAAGAAAACTTTATAAAAATATTTTTTCACATTATAAATTACATACTGATTTAAAGGAAATTTACTATTTTTCTTGGGAAAAATAAAAAGTATATTTTCAAATTAAATTTTTATTTTTATTTACCAAATTGATAAACTTTCATTTGGAAATTAACATACATCAAAATCAAATTGAAAATTTCACCTTCTTCTACAATTTGTTTAGCACTTCTAAAAACAATATTTTTACTTAAGAATCTCTACAGTACGATGTGTTTTCCCCCGCCAGTTTGTGAAGCATCATTAATCAACAATATTCCCTACGTTACCATATGAGGCAATGAGGACTCATTTTCTAATTAATATGTAGTTGCAGATGTCCATTAAAAACTATCCTTTTTTTGTCAGATTTCCATTTAATCGAAAAGGTTTAACTTTAATTACTTGGACACTATCGGTGTTTTTATCGGAAATATAAATGTTCAAATCTTGCTGAATCAACTAAATATTACAGAATAATTGAAATTTATTGAAAATTCAAAAATTTATTTTAAAGTATTATTATTATTTTTAATTAAATTATATATTTAATTTTAATTATATTGTAAAACGAAAAATGTTAATTGAACACGTCTACCAATCACCAACAATATTAATGCATATAAATAAGTACAATTTATTTAAATATTTCAAAGTTTTGAAGTGGACAGCATAATATTTTTCATATAATTATTATTAATTTACCATATATTAATTAAATTTCATTTTTCAAAACCAAATTTATAATTAATTAAAAAATATGTTTTTCTTTTTAATTATTATGTTTAATGTAATTAATACAGTTTTATGGTAAGGTAATAATTACATTTTTTTTACAACTTTATTATTAATAAACTTTACAATTTATAAATAATTATGATAATTATTGATTAATTTAATGTATAAATGTTGTAAAAATAATTATAACTATTATAACTATTTTAGTGAAAAACTATAATTTTTTAATTATACTTTTAATTTCATTTATTTTTGGTTGAATTTAATATCTAAAATAAAAATTATTGGTATAATTAACATAATTTTATTTAATTTCTATTAAAATATATATTGCTATTATTTTTGATACTCTCATTTATGCTTACCATATCTTTACTTTAATATAATCTAATATAGCTGAAATAAATATAATGGAAATCATATCATTATTTCGATATCGATTTTATGACAATTTCTGTTTCAAAAATAAATATTTTTCCTCCGAAATATTTATTATATCATCAACAATTATTATAGAAATGGAAATGATGACAAAAATATAATAAATACTGTGTATTAAGAGGATTTCAATTTCAGTTAATTTAAGACGATGTATAAAGAAACTAAGTGAATATGAAATTATTATGACACAAATTAACTGGTTGAGAAAAATATAATCATAATATAATATCAAAATGTCAGCAAAATAAACGCGATTATGAAAAAAAAAAAACATTAAAAGAAAACTTATAAATTTATTAATGCTTAGAGATAGAATATGGATGACGAATTGTTAGATTTAGTGAATTTGAAACTGGAATTGAATTAAATCAAATTGAACTATTTATTATAGATTAGTAGATTAAAGTTAAGCTGCTACAAAAGAAAGTAATTGCCCAATCTCAAATGATTACAGTACAACATAAGTGAAAGGGTACTAAAGCAATCGAAACTCATTCAAAAGCGAGCAAATAAAAGAAGTTCCTTCAAATGAAGAGAAAGAAAAGCAGAACAATGTTAAGCTTCTTTGCAGGTAACTGGTCTCTGTATATCACCGGACGAAGTGTGCAGGATTTCTCATAAAGAGTACGAACAGAAGGAATATATTTACTATGTGGCTGTGAGGCGTAGATGTCTAGACGACATTGACACCTCGAAGGTTATGTTGTCACTTATATGGAAACGTGGCGGCTGTAACTAAAGCACATGTACTATTTCATCTACACAGGCTTGGTCAGTGACAAATAATTAAAAGAAATATCACAATAAGCGAAATGGCTGCAGTGCTTATGACTGTCTATGGCCTACCATTACTCTAAACTAAACCAAACCTAACTTAATCTAGGTTATAGAGAATAATCCAAAAAAATCATTAACAGTCCTTAATTTGGTTAATTTTACTAATTTTAATAATTATCCCTTTAAGACAATAGTAATATTTCGGTTGACTTCTTCACAAAATTTCACAACCAAATTTCAGGATTGCTATTTCTTTTGCGTCCAAAAGTAATAGGATTCAAAAGAATGACAAAGTTAAATATTTAAAATCATATTTAAGGAAGCCACATAATAAAATATAAACAGCCTCTAAAACGATATTTATTGCGGATTCTTTGATTCTTCTATGCAGTATTTTATTTAATTTTAATTGGATTTGATAATCCTTATTAATTTTCGTTCTAATGAAGATTACGTATAACTTTGATAGTTCATCAAAAAAACTCATTAAAAATGTTTTGAAACCGTTTTGTATAAAATCAGAAATTTGTATGTGAAGTGAAATATTTAACGTAAAAAAATGGAAGATTATAGTTTAATTTCAAAGTAAATTAATTAAATTTTTATTTCTCCAATAAAATATCTGGTAAGTATTACTATCTCCGACATAGTCCATTCAATAGAATTGAATACAAATTAATTTACGTAATATAAAGAAATTTCCTAGTCAACACGACGTATTACGAGAGATTTCGATGGATCAATTGCAGTCGCTAGGTAAGATTTTGAATCTTATTAGACAATGAAATCCTATTAGAAATTCTGCTTAACTTTCTGAATAAAACAATTATTGTTTTCCATGTAGTACGTAACTTACCAGGTAATTCCTACCTGATAATCGCAAATCTATCGCAATTACATACTAGATGTTCCACTGTAGATTCTGTAATTTAATTGCCGAATTTTATTTCTTTTGTTGGATTCGGCGAAATTCATTTAAATTCTATTACTTTTCCTAATTTAATAATAATTAATGAAAAATATAATATAATTAAAAGATATTTCTTCTTTATTTTAATATAATTAAATTATTTTAGAAGCATTTTATTAAATTATGAAAAAAAAAAAAATTTAAAAGTAAAATAATTTAATAAAACCAATTAGGTACTTTCAAAATTTTCTGTTACTAATAATACTGTAATTCACTTAATGATTTGTATTATTCTGAATTTCATTAATTTTGGGTTCCTCATTTTCTAATATAAAATCAGAAAAGAAAATAATCACATAATTTATACATTTATATATAAAAAAAAGTTATAAAGTTTTTATGAATTTTAAAAATTTATTGTTTTCGAATGAACCATCTATGAAGTTTTTAATATTTACGTTAAATCTCGACTTTATGTTCTGGCAAAAAAGTTTAAAAAATAAACTTATAGATACATAAAACTTTAAAAACATATAAACTAACATAAAATTTTGATAAATTTATTTCCCAGAATTTCTAAAACAAGAAAATCATCATCAAAAATATTATAGATATTTTCCTTATGCATATAATAATAACAATCAACATAATCTAAGCCAAACATATTTTTTTACTGGGTGTTTTAGTTGATTTATTGTAGTAAAGTTTAAATTTAAGCTTTTACAAAAAACTTTTTCAATTAATTTCAAGTTATTTGGTATGGCGTTTAGCCATAACTTCATCATTTACAATTTTTGTAAATATTTTTTGTATAGGCAACATAATCTAAAATTGAAAAATTTCTTAAATATTATATTGTATTTGTCGACGTCAACTTCTGGGACATAGTTATATACAACATTTACATATTGGCAATTTAAATATACATAGTTCATATATACATAATTTAAAATTACCAAATGTTTAAATTTTCACTACTTTTATTTCCCCATTCAACAAAAACAAAAAAATAAAAGGAAATTCACAAAAACTTTAACATAATAAATCCGCCTTTATTATTAGAAACCTCAAAGCTACGTGAACAAAATTCTGATATAGTTTAGAAAAGTTGAAGACGCATTCAAGCATATTGTAAAATTTATGTTTCAAGGATTAAATTTTTTTTGGTATATAGTTAAACATTTATTTTTATATGATAGCAAAAAGTTATTGAGTATAAATATATGATGATCAAATTGCATATATTTAGCCATACAATATTATATCAGCATTGAAATGATAATATTTGAAATGTTGAACTGAAATTATCGTACATAGAAATATATTGGTAATAATTCTAGCAATTTGAATTTTAAGTATTGATTTTATTTTAATATTTGTTACTAAATATATACATAATTAATAAGTAATTTTAGTGACATAAAATTTTTGTATTCAGATTAAATTTTGTTTGCAATTATATTAAGTGAATAGCAATTTAGTAAAACTAGTAAAGTTCTTTTCAATTTGTCTAGCTGTAGACTGTGTGATATTTCTTCGTCAATGTGCATAAGATAGCAAGTTAAAATTTAAAGGATTTTTGGTATTCCAAATAAACCGAATTTAAATAACCTGAAAATTAACATTATAACATTATAAAAGTAAATTTCTTTCTGAAATATTATCGCTAAAAAATGATTGCACAGCTGTCGTACGACAGAAATAAGATAAAGAACATACTAAAACTATCCCGAAGGGACACGGGGAACCGAACAATTGGCCAATATGCGCTCATATTACGCATCCCATTCAACAAATCATACCCTAATTGTGGATAACTGAATGAAAAGGAAATTATAACCCACTTCAGTTGGAAGTGTCTACATCTGGCCATAGCCAAGTGTGCCTATGAATTCAACAAATTTTGCGATCTAGCGGCTAAGAGATCTATAGAAATGCCACTATGTGAATCTAAATGAACTATCTTCACAAAATCAGTAAATTATTTGTCAAACATATTAAAATTTGATATTAATTTTTTTCATTTCATTTCGATTTGATAATTTTACTTTGAAATAAATTAACTAATAATTGATATTTAAATTTAAAAGCATTTTCATGTAGAAAACATTTTATAATTAAAATAATAAATAATATATAAATTTTAGAATTATTTGGTAATTAACGATTTGTTAATTATTTTGGTTACTTATAGAAATTGAAAATAGAAGGAAAATTTAATTGTATACAATTTCATATTTAATTTAATTGAAAAACGTACAAATATTTTGTTAAATATATTTCATTAAAAATTAAATTTTCTCGTCTTATTATACCCCAGGACTTAACCAAATTATATACTCTTATTAGTAATAAATTTCAATTGAAAGCAATTATACTAGAAAATAATTTGTTCATTATCCTTTTTTTTTTGTTTGGGATGTTGAATTCTTTTGAAAATTGTATAAAATTGTTATTTTAGCACTTTACAACATCCAAATTACAAATAGAAACAAAAACAAGAGAAAAAAGATACTGCTTCCATTGAGCAATAATATGAAATGTTAGAAAATCCTTTTTTAAGATTGCATTTTCATGTCAAAAAGATTTAATTGCAATAGTTGAAAAGATTAACTCTGATATCCCACTAGAAATACTATGTATTATTCAAGGATTATCAATACTTTACTCCTTTTTTGTTAATTAATTCCTGGTTATCATCATCCAGTTATGAGGATATTCAATTAGTCGTGCTAAAGAATGTTTATGCATTTGGTGTACGATTAATTTTATATAATTTATATTAAATTTTTATATAAGTATAGTAATTATTAAATAAATAATTATAGCAATTTCATTTTTATTTAATCTGCTTTTATGCTTACATATCTAATAGAAGCGAATTAACTTTGTTGTTATTCTATTAATTTGTAACAGTTTTAGAATTTATTTTATATAGGAATGAAAAGATACTTTCAGTTTTTCATTTGAATTTAGTGACAAGCTGGGAAAACTTTATTTAGAGAATCTATAAATTAATTTTTTTTTTGTTAAGGCCCAATCGTAATGTGGGCGCAAACCTTTAGCGCAAATTTTGAAAATTGTTCAACATATGGAAATCAATGAAAGCAAATACAATGCTAGCAGTCACCGCTAAGGAAAAAAAAGCTACAGCCAAGATTGACCAATGTTGAATATTAACCGCCAGCGCTAGAGAATTTTAATAAAGTAGGCGAATTTTAAATTTGACTGACATTTTTCATATTTGAAATAAATAATAAAGATTTCACGCAAAAAATATAATAATATAATAAATTGAACGCCCAGACAAATCCAGTACCAACGCAATGCTGGCGGTGGCATTGTGTTTTGTCTTGGCGGACAAATTAGACAAATCCAGTACAAAACACAATGCCACCGCCAGCATTGCGTTTGTACTAGATTTGTCTTGGCGGGGGAAAAAAATGTACAGCTACCGCTAAAGGTTTGCGCCCACATTACGATTGGGCCTTTACAATTGAACAAAATTGAATTAATCGAATATAATAAGTGAATTTTTTGGATGTTGTACATAAATCATATATATTTTTTGTATGTAATTCACTATATGTGACATCTATGAAGTGGATTAAGTAAATTATATTTATATTTTAAATTTTTGATGGTTATTTGGAATATAATTAAGAAACGAATGGTATAGAAAAGCTTATAAATGAAATTAAAGTGACAAAATAGTATTTAGAAAATTTGGTTGACCATATTTATTGTTGCATACATTTTACACTATGTTGGATAGTGTAGTCTAGTGTATGTTTTAATGTATTATATCCAAATAATTAAAATTAAAATGAACATTTAATATTCTCTTCATACAGTTGGAAATCTACATTATTATTGTACTATACAGGAATATAAATTTACAATTTTTAATGAGTTTTCTACTTGTATATATTTTATAATTATTATTACATTTACATTTTCCTTTTCGTTTTTTTTTTATTAAATATTATATTATGTAAGGTCGTAGAGGTGCAATATCGTTATTATTATATAAAAATATGTATTTACCTATTTACCTTTTGTATTTATCTTAACATAAGTTTACTATTATATAGTTTAAATGAATACATTTATGAATCCATTATGAAAACATTTCATAAAAGTAAAGAAAACAAAATGAAAAAAAAAAAATTATATTTAGTAGAAAGTATATAGTTTAGTATGAAAAAAAATTGTAATTAAAATAGATTTGCTTATGAATGTCGGATTTCAGAAAAATTAATTTAAAAAGAAAATTGAAAATTATGTGAAAAATATGTATAGGAAAATTATAAATTAAATTCTAAAATGTAACACTTTACACAAAATTCAATAATTTTGTCTTGTATTTTATAGAATTCTTAACAGTTTAAATTTTTTTTTTGTTTAATTAGACAATAATTTACATATTTTTGCATAAATCTTTAAAACTGTATTGTTTTCCTCCTGTCCAAATTATAGGTATTACTGCCCTA
This sequence comes from Rhamphomyia laevipes, assembly GCA_963920725.1. NCBI lineage: Eukaryota > Metazoa > Arthropoda > Insecta > Diptera > Empididae > Rhamphomyia > Rhamphomyia laevipes. The sequence continues at coordinate 45,013,674 of OY987257.1, read as the reverse complement.
TTCGGTTGGAATTTTCTTTTTTCATACTGATATCATGCGGAAACTGATTGCCAACTTGTTTTACAATATTCTATATTTCAATATTCTCGATTCAGATACGAAACAATTCAAATTCGTTCCTTAATAAACAAATTAATCCTTGTAATACCTGTCACATAAAATTATACCAAAATGTTATATAGTAAATAATATAACATAAAAAACAACAATTAAAAAGTTTCACTTTTCTTAATTTATTTAAATTAATTAAATTATTTTGAAACAATTTATATATTTTTATTTTAATACATTAAAATAATTTTGGAATTTAATTCCTCTTAGATCTTAACTATAACCAGATTTAATGTTTTTGATAACAAATTTTACTATACGTTTCTATTAATTTCTCACAGATATTAAACAATTTTCACATTCCGTCCGTAATAGATACAACAAAAATATTTGTATACACATTATAATAATAAAATAAAAGTTTTTTTGTCCCTCACTTTTTATGACTTTCGTTTTACGGACTTGTGTATATATGTAAAATTTGACTAAAAACTTAGGTTATGGTAATAAAATTATCCTTGTACCTTTTTTTTTTTTTTATTTTGGTGAAAATTAACGTGAGGTTTTTTAAGTAACTTTCATACACAATTAATTAATTAAAAATTTATGATTTGTAATAAAAATATGTTAAAATTGAAATTTATATTATTTTATATTTTTTATATACGGTTTCTCGTTAAAAGGACAAAAGATATATTAGTGTTTTGTATACATGAATCATAAAAATAAATTAATGTATAAAATTTGTAATTTGTTGTAAGATCGTTAAATATAATAATTGTCTTGATTTGAAAATGATAATTGAAAAAAATATATTTTTTTTATTTTAGTTTTAATCTGAAATGTTTTAAATTTAATTTAATGTAGAAATTATATAAATTTTGATTGACCTATGGATAAGTAAAAAATAATTGAATTAAAGTGATTCAAAAAAAAACAAAAAAAACATAACATAAAACGTAACATAAACTAAAAAAAATATGATTAATGATTGATGTAGCTAAAGACAATATAGTATTAAGGATAAATATTATCAATACTATAAAATTTTATATTATCAATCGATAATTATAAAAAAATAATTAAGACAATAAATGAATTGAAAATTGAAAAACTAACATTAATAGAATTGAAATTGTATTACAAAATTTACAATAAGCTTAGGCTAAACCAAAATATATGAATTACTGTGAATGTATCAAAAGTGAAGCTTAAGCCACATTCCTGCGACTTTGGATAAATGTCACTTTAAGGACGATTTAGCTTTAAAGCTTGTCCTGCTCCTGAGAAACTAGAAAATAATTTAAACCAAAATTTAAGTTCTGATAAAAGCTTAATCTCTGACTGTGAAATTGGGTATTAGTAATACATCTTCAAGAATAATATTAAACTGACCTCTAGAAGAATTTACAGACTTTATTATTGTCCCTATTGTTTGCTTTTTTAAAAGCAAAATCTATAAATAATATTAAATAATTTTTGTTTTCTTTGCTGTGTAAAACATCATTTCAGTAATTGATTAATTGCATCAAATCGTCCTTAAATAATTCCAAAAATTACATATATATATACTAAGTCAAATACATTTTCTTTTTTCATTATAGACCACCAATACGAAAAAAAATTGAAAAGTCCGCATAAAAGGATCAATAATATTAATAGAGAAAATAGAATATCGATATAATAAAATATATATTTTCCACAAAATTTTGGTCAAAACTAACGTACAAGGATTCCATTTATATATAATAAAAGGAACGACAAAAACCATTTGTTTTCTCCAGAAGGGATTCTACACTACACCAATAACAAATAATAATAATAAAAAAAAAACGGAAAATAGAAATCGTTACCATTATTAGATTGTTAGTAATTTTTCATTAGAGATGATCCCAAAATGAAAAAAAAAAAATAGAAAAGAATGTGAAAATTCTATAGGAAATATTGAAAAATTAATGGAGTGAAAATCTTATTTAATGGAAAACAATATTACAAAACTAAATTTATATATAAATATAAAATAAACTTAGGATATAGTCAATTAAATTTCTAATATTTATATATAAAATGTAATATTATAAAATTCGAATAATTTTATAGGTCCAATTTTGATTTGTTCAGGCAATTTACAGATCATTAAGAAGTTTTATTAATAGTTTTAAGGGTTTTTTGTTATGGATTATGGAAGGAACCACTTAAAATATTGTAAATTAATGTAAAGAATCAAGATTTGTTATATTTATTAATTGTTAAATTTAAATTTGTTCAATCTCAGTTAAATCATTTTGTTATTATTTAATTTTCATATATTTTATAAAATTACTAATTACGATAGTGATTTATATAAATTTTGATATGAAATAACAGAGAGACAAGAAAATATATAAATTATGAAATATTTTAAATCAAATGAAAATTATTTAAATCAAAGAATGGAAATTGAATCTGTATTTATTTATGAATTAGATTTTATAGTTACCTATATCTACTAAAATAAAGGTATAATTTATAACTCAAATTTACACAAAACTTAAGTAAATACTAAAGTAAATTTAAATTTTTGTAATTACTTGTGTTTTGTTTGTAGCATTGTTGCTAGCATGACTGAATTGAGAGGTTATGTTTGTAAAATATACGGTCAGGTTGTCGTAACCGCAATAAATGTACGAAACTCCTACGTGTACTATGATGAAACATGTAGTTTTCAATGAAACTTACTTCATAAATGGTTCACATTTTATTAGAAATGTTATTAGGTACAACTATGCAGTAGTTTCTGGTAAGTAATTTTAGTATTTCTAATTTATTTAAAGAAATCAAATTATTTTATGTCTACACAATATGTGACATTAGTCCTACTACAAATTTACAACTCAATGAGACTCAAGTCGTTACCACGAAATAACTTATATCGAAATAACTTATATGATATAAGTTATTCCGGTTTTCGGTTTTGAAAACGAAATAATTTATATATGAATTATTTCAGTTTCTCTATGTGAATTATTTCTGGGAAGGTACCACGAAATAACCTATATATCGAATCGTAACAACTCATATGACTATATAAGTTATTTCGTTTTGAAAACGAAATAACTTATGTAATGTATTTTGGCCATATAAGTTATTTCGGTGCCCCCTCAAGTCACATAATATTTTTTGTTCGAAATTTTCTACAAGTAAAGTAACTCAAAAAATGCTTGTACATTGAACGAGCAATGAACGAATTTATAAACCAAACTTAAAATAAGACACTTGTACATTTGGAAGGACATCATATCATTTCTAATGTTAATAAATAATATTTATAACAGCAATGAAAACATTTTAATGTGATTTTAAATAAATTATTATTTTTTAAATTTGTCCCAAGAAACTATATACAAATATAACATTTTAGAAATATATTTGTAATATAAGTATAATAAAATCTCTATTTGAAAATAATTTTGATTATAATTTAAATTGGCTTTTTCAATCAGTGTCTATAATTTAAAATTCTAACTATAAAATACAAGGATGTATCTTAATTGAAAATTATTCTAAATTTTAGAAATTGTGATATCAAACTAATAATAATATAAAATCTATACTCAAAAATTTAATTGGTTCTAAAATTTCAATATTTAATCAAATCTAATATTCTTGGGTTTAATAAAATACTTTGAAAAATCAATAAAAACCATAAATATCTGTGTATTTCTGGATGTATTTAGACTAGAAGCATAATAATTATATGAAAGATTTTCAAATTTCTATATTGATATATAGGAATTTATAATAATATAGTTTAACCACATTTAAATATTATATATATTTTGTAATATAGTTTTTTAAAAGTTGTATAGAAAATTATTCAAAATATATTCATTAAATTCATATTCCGCACTCATCAATAAATTGATTATTATAAATTGGTTTTCTTTGATTTTAGAAAATATTTCAATTATTTATATATTAAAAGGAGCTGCTAACTTTGGAGTTGTCCAAAACTTGGATTTAGGTAAAATGGAAATTTATTATGTTCACCAAAATTTAACAAGGTCAAATAAAAATTAAACTTATTATAAAAATTTACAAATAATTTGTCTGATTGTATGAATAACTTTGTCGATTCTGTTCTAATGATATTTCGATACTCTTTATACATCTTTGTATTTTATACTTATCTGAAGATTGTATAATATGTCAAAATATTTGTAACAATAATAATTTAACAATTATCAACTAATAAACTGTTACCAAATATGCTGATATATATCAAGATAGATAAGACCAATGAACTTTACATAATATTTTATTCAATCTTCTATACTGTTTTACTATCGTGTTAACATAACTTATAAATTCCTTTTTAATACATCACCAATAATAAAAGTATATATTATATAAAATAAGAAAACAATTTGTCTTAATCAATATCTTGATCAAATATAATTTGTCTTGAAATTTATATTTACAATATAACTAAATATAAGATATATATAACAGAAGGATAAAGGCTGTACATGCATTTGATTAGACATCCTTCTATATATCTATTTAAATGGATTAACAAATTCATCGAAATTGTTTGAAAACTAGCACAAAAACATAATATAATATATAAACTTTCCGCCCCATTGCAGCAAACAGACAACATAACCTAATTTCTATATTTTATAGTATATTTGAACAAGAGGCCATTTATTATGAATTGTTAGAGTTGTTAATTTTTTTTTTTAGTTTTTCTTTGGCATTAAACTTATACGTTCTTGATTCGGTTAACTTTTTCGAGATGCGGTAAACTATTTGGGAATATCAATATAAATGTATGACAACCAAAAAGAAGTAAGATATCACATTTTATTGAAAACACATCAATCACATAAACCTAATGACTTTATATTCAAGGGTGTTTTGCAAAGACAAAACATAAAAAAAAATAAAATGATTATGCTTTCATGTATCTTTTTTTATGTATATCTTTTGCTTATCTTTTCAAGTCATATTTGTGAGAAAATGGTGATATTGAGTAACAAATAGATTTTCTCAGACTGTTCGGTGATGATACAAAAATAAATCCTTAGATTATAATCTTGAACTATAATAGTCAGTATTTAGGCTTTTTGAAAAGGGTTGATAAGTATAAATAGTGAAATATTTCTATTTATATATTATCCAATATAAAAGTGAGAATAGCAATGTATATACAAAGACTTGTTATGTCCCTATTCCTATATTGATAGATTTTTCATAATTACAATAATTTTATTTATTACAATTATTAAATTGTGATTCCTTTTAAACAACTATGAATATACGTCAAATAATATTTTATTATTAATTTCATCATAAAGAACTTTCGAGCTATTTGATTTTCATTATTACTTCACTAATTTCTTTTACAGGATTTACGTCACATTATCTTTTCTTTACTTTTTCATAAATACCCCCTCCAACCATTTATGATTATGTATAAGTGTCCTATTTTTATTTTTTAAATAAAGTAATTATGTTATGTAAAGTTGGCAAAGTGTAAATTTGTTACATCTCATACCAGTGTTTTCAGCAGCATATGAACTTATAAACTCAGTGATGGTAGAATAGTTCATGTTATACTGTGCTTATGATCTTACAAGGTCCACGCACGTCACTTTTCTCAGTGGTAATAATAAAAATTTACGAACATTAATATATAAAATTTCTAATACCTTCAGCGTTGTCATATCTGGAATTTTTAGAAACTGCTCTCGTTATATGTGACTGCGATGCTCTTAATTTCGAAATGCCTAAAACTTCTATACGACTATATTTGTTAGCTTGTATAAAAAACAGTACCACTGAAACAGCAGTATAATTTTAACCAGTGACACTTAATTATAATAATTAAGTCAAATGATTGCAGCAATATGGCCATAGTATCAATGCATTCCCTGAATTAGAAACTTACCTAATATTAGTATATAACAATTAATAGTAAAAAAACAATTTTCAAATGTTTTTGTTTTTAAAAAGTTATTGTAGATAATAAAAGATATAAAATTTGTGATACTGAAAATCTATCAGCAATAAACACTTTGAATAAAAATTAAAATATTTTTTTATAAACATTTTTTTTTTTTGTAATCTTCAATCAAATAAATTTTTCTGACTGAAAATTTTAATAAAATAGATTTTAATTTCTTAAATAATTTCCTTTTCCTCGGTTTTAAAACGGTGCAGTTTCAAAATTTTCTATTTAATTATTAATTTTTTCAAATAAATGTTTCAAACACTATTAATTTCATCAAAACTGACCATAAATGTAATTTTCTTTTAACAAATATTTTATTTAATAAGATCATTAAATATATTTCTATTAAAAATAAATAAATAATTTTATTCTAGAACGTACTTAAATATAATAATATTACCAAATATAATAATGTAATTCGTAATCTACGTAATTACATTGGAACAAAATCACCCGATAAATTTAGATATCAAAATTATAGTCAAATCAAGTTTTTGAATAATTTTGTTAGAAATCCGTTTAAAATATGTTCATCAATAAATTTCAAATCAATCGATTCAAAAAATAATAATAATAATAATAATAAAAATGAAAATGATATTAAAATAAATAAAAATATTACGAATCAAAATGAAAATCTTAATAAAAATGATGAAAAAAATAATGAAAATTCACATAATTTTGATTATAATTTGAAAAATTTAAATATACCAATTAATAATGAAAATAATCAAAATGATTTAAATTTGATTGGTACAAATTCACTTAATAAAATTTCTGAATCAATAGATCATATAAAAAATGATTATATTCGGAATACATTTAAATCAAATGATTCTGATATTGATACATTAATTTTATCAGAATTTGTTATAATTGATGGTGTACTTTATTGTAAGCCATCATCAACATCAAAAATTTCAAATAATGATAAAAATAATAAAATAAAAAATAATGATAATTTAGTAAATAATAATAATAATATTAATAATAATATATCAGAATTAAATGATATTGGTACAAATTTAAAATTATCACAACCAAATGAATTCAATGTTACAGAATATAATTCAAATGATAATAAATTTAATATATCAGAAGATATTGATTTACCAATAACTGGAATGAGATTACAATTTGATGTTAAAATGCCAGACATTGAACAAGCTATAAAAGATAATAATTTATCAGATAATTGTAATGATATAATACCAGTTTCATTTCAAGCTCAAATTGATGGAACTGTTGATTTAGATAATGAAAAAATTACAGAATCAGTATTAAATGCAATGCAATATGATGAAATAACACAAATGATATCATCATTAGCTGCTAGTATATGTGCTTTAGCTATTGAAAAATCAATAGAAAATTCAAAAAATAATATTACATCTGATACAGCGAATAATGGTAAAGCATATACATCATCTGTTAATATTGATACAAAAAAACGTTTTTCAACTAGTAATATCAAATATAATAATGAAAAACAATCATCAAATAATAAATATAATAAATATATTGAGAAAACACTTTGTTCAAAAATCAATGGTACTCAACCCAGAAACAGATTGTTCCTTAAACCGCCATTACGCATTATCAGACATTAAAATAAAATTTAAATATTATATATATTTTTTATATGATTTATAGTTTATCATTAATTTCAATAAAATAATTCGTAATTACGAATCTATATGAACTTTAAATTAATATATATATGAAATATTATCGTATGGCCAGTGTCGTATTTCTGTTTTTGGCTCTTCTAGGCAATGTATACTGAAGCGCCCTATAATTCTTAAGTAAATTTAAGTTTTAATCAATGATTTGTATTCTTCAACAAAACAATCGAAAAATCAATTTATATTGATTGATATTTTAAATTTTGCAATTAGTTGCATTAAACCGCAACCGATCCAAAGTAGATTTCTAAAATTTCATCATAAAAGCGCATTCGAGACGATTCATTCAACTGATAATATTTTGAGGTTAGCTTCTAACTTGAGATGCAACGGTATCATTTTCAGAAAGTTGTTGTAAAACATTATAACGGCAAGACCATTTTGTATCCTGAAAATTTTTAATGGACCGTAAATATACTTTTCCTTAGAACACTTTTTGTTAATCAAAAATTGAATTACAAAAGTGAATTAACTTTTTTTAATATTTATTTTCAATTACATAACTTAATTATAGATTTCTTAAATATCTTAAATCAAGGGTCCTATTTCAAGCCTCCTATTTTGTTAGATTGCCTACATTTGAATATTAGTAAATACATCCGTGTGTATTACCCATGCATGATACCAAATAACAATATAAAATTCACTTAAAGATTTATGTATGGTTTTGTGAATATCTCGGAAATGTTAAGGATTTTCAACGTTTTAAAGGCAAAACTATAATTTTTTATCATCGTCGACTATGATTTAATACACTTATTAATAAACTTATTAATTTTCGTTATTTTTAACGGCGGAGCGTTAAAATATAAAAAAGCTGTTAACTAAACTGAGTAAGTGTGAGTAGATAATTCCAATTAACGGTTCAACAGTGACAATTCCAACAGTATTTTGTAGTTTTCCAACCACTCGAAATAAAGCAGCCAGTATGCATATACATTTTGACTGCATATTTATACGACCGCCTGAAAATTGTCAATATTTGACACTAAAAACTATATTATTTAAACTTATAAACAATTGAATTACTTACATTCTCAGTCACATGTGTATAATAACGAATCCAACTTTGTACTAAAATTTAACGTATTAGGGTGCGACCAAGAATTGATGTAGTTGATGTAGTTTTTGTTGTCAGCACAATTTGTCGGATTAATATTCCGAATACAAAAGCAGTCGTTGCAGTTATCTTAATCTGGAATTTTTTTTAAAAAAAATATTACAATTATTTGCACCCTTTCGTATATGCAGTAGAAATTTATGCGTACTGGCAGCTGTTTTCAATTAAAAAGACAAAAAACCTGCCAAACATAAAAATAATAAAATTCAAATATTGATTTTGTAACAAATAATTTATTTATTTTTATAAATTTTGAATATAATTTACAATTACGTTCGTCATGAATATTTATTTGATAAACCGAAATATTAGAAAAAAAGAAAAATGGATACTAAGATTTCATATTTATTATATTATTAATTATTTTAATTATTAAATTTTTGAATAATTAAATTAAAATAATTAATTTTTTTGTTATGTGTATTATCATGATCATAATATTTTATAAACCGAAATATTCGAAAAAAAAAAAATATTAACTATGAGATTTGATATTCATTATTATTAATTAATTATTTCACGCTGCAATCATGTTTATAATCATTGTTTTTTTTTTTTTTTGAATGATTATTTATTCGACCAAATTTTTTATATATTTATAATATCGAGATAAAATAGTTATTATTTGTCAATTGAATAGTGGGCAATTTTTGATAATATAAATCGATTTATAAAAAAAACCATTTATTTAATCTTCTTCTACTTCATCATCTTCAGTTTTTTTATCATGATCTTTATTTTTTTCAACAATAACTTTTTGTAATGCAACAGCACAAATATTAGCTGCTAATGATGATACCATATGTGATATTTCTTCAAATTCTAAATCTTCTAATTTTTCACCATCAACTTTATTATCATCTAAATCAACAGTTCCAATAATTTTAGCATTAAAACCTAATGGTATAATATTACTATCATCTTTAGTATTTTTTAATGCATATGCTAAATCTGGCATTTCCATATCAAATTTTAAATTCATTGCTGATATTGGTAAATGACTAAATTCTTTTGGATCTAATCGAAATGATATGACATTATCATCAGTATGTTGAATATCATATCTACTACCAACAAGATCAACATATTGTTTTTGTTGTTCAGATGGATATGGTTCAATATCACTTTCAATTTCATCTAATTCTAATTTATCATATTTATTAATATTATCATCTTTTGTATCAATTTCAACTGATTCTAATACTTGTTGGGTTTTTAGAAAATCATCTGTAAATTCTTCAATTGCTTTTGTTGCTTCAGAAACTGAATCTGTTTCCATCCATTGTGGTATTTTCTTTTTATATGGTACAGCAACTGAATTCTCAGTTTGACCAGTTACTTGATGTAAAACAATTGGTAAAACTTTAGCAGTTTTATTATGTTTATCAATATTATCATTTAAATTATTATCATTAGCTAATTTATTTGATTTTTTATCATATTTTGATTTATTTTGATTGCTTGTCTTATTATTTTTTTCAAATGAATCAATTGATTTATATTTATCAAAACAGCTGGAATGATTTATATGGAAATTTTTAGAATTTATATATAATTGTGATGGTAAAATTCTATAATTTGATTTAATTTTTGGTAAAATAATTGTATTTTTTTGATTTGACCAAAATTTACTGTGATTTCTAATAAACGATTGTGCTGAAATTTTTTTAATATTCAATAAAGCCTATAAAGAAAATATGTTTTTAAATATTCAAAAAATTAAATAAAAATAAAATAATTTTTATATATTATAGCGTTAAAAAATTGGGATACAAACTGCAGTTCTGAGAAGGCCCATTATTATTTGTTTTGTTAATTTTTAATTATATAATAAGAATTTTTTTTTTTAATTTAATTTTTTTTTTTAATTTGATTTTGGATTAATTTTGATTTGTACAGTCCAGATTCTGAAATTTAATGTATAACTTTTCTAAAAAATAAATGATTTTAAAAATATTGTTTACTATGTGATAAATTTTTTATTTTGAAATAGTAAGAAATATTTTTATATAATTTAATGCAAAGTATAAAATTGTAGTGAAAAAATATCTTTTTTTTTATATTATTTTTATAGAGAACCACCAATCATTTTTGATTATATGGGTCCTCTTTTTAATAATGTAATTGTGTTATGTAAAGGTGGTAAAGTGTAAATATGTAACATGTCAGACCAGTGTTTACAGCGGGAATTAAACCCACATCACTATGTTCACTATTATATTGACATAAACTGCATTTTTTATTAGTATCTTTAAAAAAATTATATTTCAAATGTTTAAGAGTTCATTAATAAACCTGCTTGTGCTCTGTGCAATTTTTACTTTTCCACTTATATGTCAAAATGAGCTTTTTATTGAATTTATATCAAAATTACGATAATCATTCGGGAACTCTAGCACCTTTACCATTCATACATAAAGTAGTTATCGTAGATCATGTTATTTTTCTTGTAGCTGTTTTGTAAATTGAATTTTATAAATATAAAAATGCAAAGCTATATCTTTAAAATATTCTATATTGCAATTTAGTGCCAGAGGTTCTTAATATTAAAGAATGGAAAAGAATATGGAGTATTTTATTCCCCCTCCTAATTGGCGATCATTGTTCTTCACCCTCTTCGAGAATAATACGAAGAGAAAGAAGCCAGCGACTGTGATTTATTGGTTAAACTTAATGAATTGAATCCTCGATTCCGCGAGGAGCAGTCGCTGGTTATTTTGGTGGTGATTATTAAGTAATTTAAATTCAGAATCAGTTCACAGCATGTACTAACTTTGTGAATCTTCGGCATATTTCCAATATTATACATTTTCAAATTCTTTCAGTATTTCTATTACTTCCTTCCCCGATGACAAATTTTTAGCGTCCTTCATTCCGCTGAAAGTTAATTCTTTATGGAAATATTTTGTTTCGTTGGAGGTTTACATCTCCAGTTTTGGCAATCATAAAATGTATTAATTAGTAAAACAAGTGTCAAACTCACTCATAATGAAATTTTAGCAACCGAAGTAATACACAAGAGTCAAATCACAATTGGCACTAAACACTAGAGAGGTAAATTGTTGCAAGTAAAATTTGAGTTCATTAATCAAAGATTTCGAATGATAAATATAGATCTAAAATTTTGTAGACGTTCCTACGGGGGTAGCCGTAAAAAGGAAGATGCAATAAATGTAGTTTTGCAAGTACCTATTTGAACTCGTTCCATTACGCTATAATTTATTAAAATAAGACTTGTCAATACTGAATCAATTTCTTTGCTCCTAAATATATTGAAAATTTGTTTGAAAATTTGATCCCTTATAAACTGATCCCATGTAAAATCGGAATGGTAAGCAATACTAAATTGGACAATTAAATCCTATGTAATATAGATCAAATTATTGCTCGCAACTTTTAAAAATTCGTTTGCTTTTTTTAATCAATAGCAGTCGCTTTATTATTCCATAAGTTTCTACGATAATTATTTTGATTACTCCATTTTGATTATTTTGATTATACGGTAGATTAGTTTCCCAAAAGTACCGTGTAAATCGAAATCGTACAATACGAATCAACATCGTTATTGATATCGCGTTAAAATGATAAATAGCGTGTGGTGTTTAGGGATATTCACTTTTCATTTTTCTTATCATTCGTGTTAACTGTGTCGAGGGTTAGAAGATGTATCGAGGGTTAAGGGGAATTACTCATTTAGCGAAAGGTCATACATATTACAAAAAAAAAAAATTGTTTCTGTTTTAATATTATTTTTTGATTATTAAAAATTTTATAATTTTATTAAATATATTTCGATATTTTTATTAATAATAAAAATCTAATTTTAAATTTTATGCTATCAAAAAATCATTGTTATTAAATTATAAGTTAACAAAATTAAAAAAAAAAAAAAAAAAACTTATATATTAATTTTAAGTTAACAAATAATTTATATTATTTTTTATTAACAAATATTTATATATTTAAAAAAAAAAATGTTAAAATTTGTAATATTAATAAATTTTATCATAATATTTTACTAAATTACATAATTTTAAATTCGTTTTATATTATTTAATTTATCTTTTATTTTTAAATTGTTCGTATTAAATTTATTATTATCTATTTCTATTTCACAATTTGTTTCCACTGTACCAAATTTATGAAGTTCTTGTAAAATTTTATCTTTTTTAAGTAAAACTAATTTATTATAATTTTCCTCAGATAGAAATTTTTTCATTTCATTTTCATTTATTTCATGAAATTCAGCTGTAAATTGTTGAATTGGTTTAATAATATCTGCAATTGAATTAAGTTTTGTCCATTTTGCAATTGGTTTATTATCATTATATGAAATTGGAAATATTAAAATATTTTCTTCTTTGTTAGGAAAATATTGTAAAATAATTGGTAATACATTAATAGTTTGAATATTTTTTACATTTTTATCATTTACAAAAGTTTTTTTTATATTAATAGTAGATTTTATTTGTGATGGTAGTTGAAAATTTTTATATAATTTCGGTGTCCCAAAAATATTACATTTTGAATTTAAAGGACATGAAAACTTATTATATTTTTTAAAAATTTCATTTAAATTTAAGAATATCTGAAAATAGAATATTTTAGTTTTTGAAATATAATTATTATAAAATGAATAGTAGTAATAACAAACCTCATTTTGAAGTTTTGTACGAATATGAAACATTTATTTTTAAATATATTATTAATTTTGAGTTATATCCAAAAGAAAATGAAGCCGAAAAAAGTTATATTTATTTTAATTTAAATTAATGTAAATATTTTGATTTTAAAATCTAAATGATTTATTTTTTTTTGAATAAAAAAAAAAAAAATTATATTATGTTGCACAGTATAATATGTATATATATACATACATCGCTGAGCCATTAGTGACAGTCACTAAAGACAAATGTAGGACTTATAAAAAATAAAATACATGATATAGCGCTGACCCAAGGTATATAGAATTTATAATGTAATATATTCCGAGTTTCTATTTTGGTTTTTAATGCGCAGGTACGTCATCCGGCGACAACTATTTTGAAATGTAACTGATAGTTAATATAAATATAAACATAATTGTGTTCGGAGTCAGGTTAAAATACTTAGAATTATTAAATTTAGAAAACATTTACTGTATTAAAATACTATTAATAATTTATATTAAAGTAATAACTAAATTAAATTATGGTGCATGCTGCGTTTGGTTGTCATAGTCACAATCACAACAATAAAAAACTTAAAAAATTAAAACCAGATGCATTTCCTACAGAACATCTTCCATCTAGTTCTGTGGTAAAAAATCTTCCATCTACATCTAATAGCCAACGATGTGATTAATAAAAACAAATATAAAATCAATGATTAGTGATTTATTAAAAGAACCTGAAGATGTTTTAAACGAAGAATTTGTTGAACCTTGTTTGGTTTTAAGTAAATCTGACAAAATGACAGACACTGAAGATTTAGAATCTGAATGGTGAGATATTATTACATAATTTCAAGTATTTATACTAATTTAATTAAATTTATTACAGTAAAGTGAATAATGATGTTGAAGCAAATTAAAGAATTGAAGAAAAATGTTTTGAATTACAACAAGAAAAAACCATAATTGCAAATTTTTTTAATGAAACCCAAATAAAGAAAATGCAAAAGAGTGAAGCGAGAATAAAATGGAAAATTGACGATATTTCTCCAGCAATACTAATTTATTCAAGTGGTCCAAAGGCGGCATATCGGTTGCTTTAAAAAAAGGGTTATCCTTTACCAGCTGTAATTAAGTACGCTGAAAACTTAATAAGAAATAAGAATTTTAAATTCACAATTACAAAGCAAAATTTTTAGTAATAAGAGAAAATTAAATAAAACAATCAATTAAACTAATCTGTAAATTTATGTTTTTTTATTCTTAAAATATTTAAAATGTTTTTTTTTTTTTCAGATTTTAAAACAAATCTATAATTAAATAATATGATATTTCATATATTTCCATACAATACCACAGAAATTATTATTAGTATAAATATAAAGTTGTCGCCAGCTTACGTCATAATGTGTGAAAGAGATAAAACATACATCATGCGCAATATATTACCTTATAAATTCTATATACTCACTGACGGGTATTCAGGTTGCCAGCGCATCCATTCAAGAAGGTTTAATTTGTCAGGGCTATTTCTACTTCTTATATTTTAATAATTTTAAAATAAAAAAAAAACATATTTTCATATGAATTATAACAGTCTTAATTTCAGTGTAATATTAAATTATTAATATCTTAAGAAAATTAAAAAAATTAACAAAGTTTAAATTTAAATGTTTAAATATATGTTAGAGAAAAAATATGAAAACTATTACAGAGTCCTCATTTTTTTCATATGTCGCCATAAAATTCATTGGTCCTGTTTGCCAAGCATCTATAAAAACAGTTTCATATTAATATATTAATTTTCTAAAATTTTAAATAATAATTTATAATTAAATAAATTACTTACTATGATTGATGTCCGGACATGTTGATTGCATTAATAGGAATGACACTGAGCTGACCAACTACAGACTGTCTATGGGCTTACGAACAGCAAACATGACACATAATTAAATTTATTTTATTTAAAACAAGTACTAAATACGTAATTTCGAGAAATGCTGACTAGTCAGCTTAACAGTCTTTTGTAAGACTTAATTACGATTTGTCATCATTTTGTCAGCGAAGACATATTTTATAGAGGAATATATATAAATCAGTTTAAATTCCATGACGCCATAATTTAGTTTTATGCTAAATATAATACATTACTATAGATATTACAATATATGGGCATCAAAATTGCAGACGAATAAATCTGTACGTATATTCCAATCTGAACATTCAATTATCGAAATATTTCGCAAAAATATCACCAGTTTGTAAATTATACTAAAAGCTCTGAATGAGAGTAAAACAAAATATAATGCTTTCTAGTCATAATGAAACATCTCACCATCAATAAGTACAAACCATTAACCATCAAAATAAGGATAGCTATAGCATAGAAGTTGGTAAGAGAGTTCGGTGACCTAGGCATTCAAGTCAATTCGAGCAACAATAACCAAATGAAGAATTTTGAATGCTAACCGCTGCTCTGCTACTTTGGGTTGAGCAAACAAGTCAAAATATCTGTAAAGATTTAGTTGTATAAAAAGCTCTTGTCATGCCAGTTTTAACACACGGAGCAGAATTTTGTACAATGGCAAGTAAAGATGAAAAGATCTTTGATATCTTCAAGAGAAATATTCGTTGCAAGATCTTTAATGACGCTTGTATTTCTTTTATATGGCGACAAAGATACAAAGATGAGCTGTATGTGAAGTTTGGTTGTTACGAAGAACTAGGATCCAAAGATGGCTACGATGTCAAAAAATATCTTTGAGTCAAACCCTATGTAGTCGCTGACGAGGTACACCAGGACCAGATTGGCAGACCAGGCAGACCAGATTATTATACTCAGCGAAGAACCGCTTTGGTTTATAAGACCATATAAGTAAGTAAGTAAAAAAAAAATTAGTTATAGAAATGGCCTTTATTCCAACCATTAAAAGTTATTGTGTAAAATCAATCAAGCAATTCAATTTTAGAATAATTTTGATTTTTTATTCTTAATATTTTACACCAAAAGTTCCAAAAACTAATTTGTGCTCTCCTGTAAAAATTGGTAAATGTAGGTTGTGGCGGTTTGAAATAATAGGTTGAATAAATTTTCTGCCATTCTGTAAATTTTAGAATGTCTTACATTTCGTCCTATATCATGTCCAGTCAATGTTAAGTTCGATTAATATAGAATAAATTATATTTAATATATTTATTGGAGAATTCTCTTTAATTCCGCCTATATCAGATATATTAGGAGGCTGACCTAGTCAAAAAATGGCGCATACATCAAAGACTACGCTGGCTAGGTCATGTTGTGCGAATGGACGATACATATTTAGCCAAAGCTAGCTTTGACTCTAAACCTGAGGGTAGAGCCATATGGAAGGCCATATCTTCGGTGGAAGGATGGTGTTGAAGCGGACGTGAGGATGCTCAACATTACCGGACGCTGGAGGAATGCTCCTCTGGAAACATAATCTGGCTCGCTAGACCTGCAGTCCCGAGTAAGTAAGTAAGTAAGTATTACTATAAATTATAAACTTTAATATTTAATCATTTTTTTAAATATTTAGAATTTAAAACGTTCAAATTTAAAACGTTCCTGCTTGCTATATTAACAAGTTTATTTGATAATTTCCTGATTTTGTTGCATGTAATTAAATATCCATAAGAAGTATACCATCTCATTCTGAAAATCTTACAATTGTTAATTAATTTAAATTTAAATACAACATAATATAAAAAAAAAGATATATCCTGTGTTTACCCCTGACAAAACTGAACAAACGAAATTATAAAACCAATTTTATTCTTATATAGATGGTTTTTATAAATTATAAGCTAATTCTGGATTTTCTACAATCCTATTACAACAATTTCAAAATTTTGTGATATAAATAAAATTTTAAATATATTATTAAATTGTTGATGATTTGATAACTAATTGCTGAAATAATTTACTATTTGCTATACATAAATAATATGTTTTAATATCAAAGATCAACAAAAACAATTTGAAATTTAATTTGTCTTCATCTTGAGTTTAATTATTTTGTATTTATAGTAAATAATATTTTTCAAAAGTACCAAAATTTTTTTTTTTTTTATATGTTTAAACATAATTTCATATTTATTTGATTAATAAAAAAAAAAACAATTGCGTTAATTTACTTCCGAGTACTAAGGTATAAAAGGAAAAAATATGACAAATTAATTTCAGTCAAGTTAAACTATATCGATATGTTTCACTACAAAACCTCTGTAAGTTAAGATTTTTATTCTGGAATTAACTGAAGATATTAATTAATTTTTAATACAGATTAGTCTATTTCTTTGTATTTTGGTGACATTATGTGTAGCCCGTCCACATGGTGGACATCATAATAGATTTGATCGGTTTGGGAGACAACCTGGCTGGGGCGGAACTCCACCAATGGTACAGCCAATCTATCAATATCCAGGGCCAACTCCTTACATACTAGTATGTCCAGTATGCCCGCCAACAGTATGTCCAGGATCGCCACCACCACCAACGGCAGTACAAGCACCACCGGTAACACCACCTCAAGCACCACTACCACTTAGACACCATGGTAGATTTAATGGGCCAGGGAGACATCGTGGCTGGGGATATCCACCAATGTGTCCGCCACTAATATGTCGGCAACCAGTATGTCCACAAGCACCACCACAGATAACACCACTACCGCCGGTAGCACCTCTACCGCCGGTAGCAACATCACCGGTAGCACAACCATCACCAGTAGCACCGGTAGCACAACCACCACTAGTAGCACCAGTAGCACAACCATCACCAGTAGCACCGGTAGCACAACCATCACCAGTAGCACCAGTAGCACAACTACCACCAGTAGCACCGGTAGCACAACCATCACCAGTAGCACCAGTAGCACCGGTAGCACAACCATCACCAATAGCACCAGTAGCACTGGTAGCACAACCATCACCAGTAGCACCAGTAGCACAACCACAGGGTAAACTACATTATTGAAGTGTTACTTTTTTAGTTTGACAAAAATGAAATGAAATAAACTTCGCTCTATGAGCAGTTGTTTTTTCGAAGTTGTTTGCTTTATTTTTTTTATATATTTTCTAAAACCTAATTTAGATTTTGTAAGTTATTGGATTTTATCAGAATCATGCTCAGGTTGTAACCATCCTGAAAACGAATGAACTTTAAAAGTGTCTCGTGTGGTAGAAATCAATATTGATTGCTACTAGGAAATTTACCTTGGTATAAGAAAAACAGATTTTTCGAAAAAGACACTCCAATGGATAGAAGCTCATCTAGTTGACAACATATTTTCTATTTGTATTTCTAGTTTTTTTTTATGTTTTTAAATGAATTAATTAAGTTTTATTTTCGTTTGTTTTTTTAATTTTCTTCATTTATTACATTTAAGAACAAGAAAAATAAGGCTGTAATATTTTCCTATATGGAAAATCTTAATTAACTTTGATTGGTCGTGATATTTTGGAACGCATACAGGATACGAATCTAGGTCAGCTCGAGATGCTCTGTTGATAATATATTAAAAAATTGGTAGCATAGAACAGAGTCAGCCATAGTGTCACTTTGTACGTGCAAGTAAGCTTCATTTAATTGTATAATTGAACAAACAGTTTCGTTATGAAGATTTACTTTTTTGCCAAGTATACTATTAAATCTATTATGCCATTTTTTTTTTCAAATATTTTATTAACTTTGGAAAATATTTGAATTGACGTCATTTATTAATTGTTTTTATAATTTTGGGTTTTTCCTTATTTTTGGTATATTAGCTTTAGTTTTAATTTTCACCAACTGATTCAATATTAAATTTGTACAAATAATTAAAATTATATATTTTTTTAAAAATTAAATTATTTTAATTTAAAGTTTATGTACATTTAATATCAATTAATGTTTACACAATTCACAAGGTTAACTCTACACGATTCAAATTTAACTTTATAATAAACAGCAAAAATAAAATTGAGTCAAAACGTACAGAAGGAGAAATTTTACAAATACGATCTATCCAAATGTCACAAGTTGTTACACTTTCCAAATGTCACAAGTTGACTAAGTTAGTATTAAATATTAATTAAAAATCTTGTTGAAATAAAAATGTTATTTGTTGGTAGGTTTTAAATGAATGGGAATTATGATACCCACACGCAAATAAATCATAAATAAGTGTGTTCATTGTACTTTCCAGTCGAAAAATGCGTATCATTGTTATATCTTATGAACCTATTCCACTTCTTTAATGAGTGAAATCATCTTGATCGGCTTCAGTTTATCCGTGTCTTTAAGGTTTTCTAGAAAGAAAATACCAAATTTCCTTAATTGGTAATTGTGGGTTGTGGCGGTTTGAAATAATAGGTTAAATAAATTTTCTGCCATTCTGTATTTTAAAATGTCTTAAATTTCGTCCTATATAATGTCCATTGTTCGTTTAACATAGACTATATTATATTTAATACATTTATTTATGTAAAACGTTTTATTTATTTATTATTATATATTACTATAAATTCTTCGTTTTATCATTGGTCCCGTCAACGTTAATGGGGTTTAGAGAAGTCGCTTTAATCATGAGCTATATGAGATGCATCAGGAGGCTGACCTAGTCAAAAAACTGTGTATACAAAGACTACGATGGCTATATAATGTTGTGCGAATGGATGATACATCTCCAGCCTAAGCTAACTTTAACTCCAAACCTGAGGGTAGACCCAGAATAAAGATGTAGTGACGCTACGCACACTAACATTTTAAATTCAATAATTTGCTTAAATTTATAATTATAAATCTCACGATTATTTTCCAATTTTTTATTAAAAATCGTACGATACCGACTGACGAACCAAAACCCTTATATTGATTAATTGTTACTACGATAACAATTGATCAAGAAAGTAACGATGAAAAAGGTTTTGTAATTCTCAATTTTAAATATCATTCGATTCCGATCTTTAGTAAAGTGTGTGCGCAAATCAGAGACAGTAAAATAAAGTTAAAAAATTTAAATATTGTGAAAATTATATTATATAAAAATAGTTAAATATTAAATTTTAAATAAGATAATTAATTCTTTAAATAAATAAATAATTTAATAAATAAGTAAAATAAGTTAAATTAATTAATTATAAATAAAATAAAATAATTATTGGACTAAACAAAATATAATTGTGTTTTTCATTAAATGAACAATTTAACATAAAGTGTAGGCTAGATAGGGAGTCAGGCTAGTATTACTCCTAAATTTAGGTGTACCCTACAGGGAGATCATATCTTCGGTGGAAGGACGGTGTTGAAGTGGAGGTGCGGATGCTCAACATTACCGGACACTGGAGTAATGCTACTCTGGAAACATAATCTGGCTCACTAGACCTGCAGTGCCAAGTAAGTATGTAAGTATTACTATAAATTATAAACTTTAATATTTAATCATTTTTTTAAATATTTATAATACCAAATTTAAAACGTTCCTGCTTGCTATATTAACAAGTTTATTTGATAATTTCCTGATTTTGTTGCATGTAATTAAATATCCATAAGAAGTATACCATCTCATTCTGAAAATCTTACAATTGTTAATTAATTTAAATTTAAATACAACATAATATAAAAAAAAGATATATCCTGTGTTTACCCCTGACAAAACTGAACAAACGAAATTATAAAACCAATTTTATTCTTATATAGATGGTTTTTATAAATTATAAGCTAATTCTGGATTTTCTACAATCCTATTACAACAATTTCAAAATTTTGTGATATAAATAAAATTTTAAATATATTATTAAATTGTTGATGATTTGATAACTAATTGCTGAAATAATTTACTATTTGCTATACATAAATAATATGTTTTAATATCAAAGATCAACAAAAACAATTTGAAATTTAATTTGTCTTCATCTTGAGTTTTATTATTTTGTATTTATAGTAAATAATATTTTTCAAAAGTACCAAATTTTTTTTTTTTTTATATGTTTAAACATAATTTCATATTTATATCAACTTAATAAATAGTGTTAATCAATAACATAATTCCGTATTAATTAAAATTTTCCACCATTAAATAGCAGCAAATATGTTATTTTCTTCCCCTTTATTTTCATTTATTTGATTGAAATAAATATTTTTTGTTTTATTAATAAAAAAAAAACAATTGCGTCAATTTACTTCCGAGTATACTTAAAAAAGGTATAAAAGGAAAAAATATGACAAATTAATTTCAGTTAAGTTAAACTATATCGATATGTTTCACTGCAAAACCTCTGTAAGTAAAGATTTTTATTCTGAAATTAACTGAAGATATTAATTAATTTTTAATACAGATTAGTCTATTTCTTTGTATTTTGGTGACATTATGTGTAGCCCAAGGACCACATGGTAGATTTGATCGGCCTGGGAGACCTCCTGGCTGGGGAACTCCACCAATGGCACAGCCAGCCAATCTGTATCCAGCACCAGCTCCTTACATACAAGTATGTCCAGTATGCCCGCCAACAGAATGTACAGAATCGCCACCACCGGCACCACCACCACCAACGTCAGTGCAAGCACCACCGCAGGCACCACCGCAAGCACCAACGGATATGCCACCGCAAGCGCCACCTCAAGCACCACCGGTAACACCACCGCAAGCACCAACGGTTATGCCACCGCAAGCCCCACCTCAAGCACCACCGGTAACACCACCTCAAGCACAACTACCACTTAGACACCATGGTAGATTTAATGGGCCAGGGAGACATCATGGCTGGGGATATCCACCAATGGCACGACCACTAATGTGTCCGCCACTAATATGCTGGCAATCAGTATGTCCACAAGCACCACCACAGGTAGCACCACCACCACCGATAGCAACACTACCAGTAGCACCATCACAAGTATAGAACCACATTATTGAAATGTTACTTTATTGAAATGTTACTTTTTTAGTTTGACAAAAATGAAATGAAATAAACTTTATAACTTGAAATTTTAATGCTTTTGCGATTTTGCGCGATGTTGTGATTTAACTGTATTATGTGTTAAGAACTATTCGCTCTATGAGCAGTTGTTTTTTCGAAGTTGTTTGCTTTAATTTTTTTTATATATCTATTTTCTAAAACCTAATTTCGATTATGTAAGTTGTTGGCTTTTATCCAAAACCTTCGATAGTGTTAGTTCCTACCGTTCCTACAAGCCGTGCGACATAATTTAGAGAATTTTTGTGGTAGTCCGACAGTTTTATTAAAATGGTCGGTCGATACAATTAATATTTTTGACGTGTGAAATAAAAAATAAAATTAGCAAGGTAATATCGCCGAAAACTTAAATTAAATAAAAAATAAATTTAATTAAAGTGAGTGCAAATAAGTGCAATATTTATAATAATATTAATATTTTGTAGTTTTAATGTGAATTTATTGTAAACAAAAAGCACAACATCGGCGTTGTTTTCGTTTACAAACATAAGAAAAAAAATTTAGTGCAATAAATAGTTTTATTTTATAATAAATTTTTTTATTCGTGTAATAAAGACAATGCCTCGTAATTGCGTTGTGCCAGGTTGCAAATCCAATTACTTTTCAACATCTGAAACTGTTTCAACATTTAGTTTCCCAAAAAATGTTGAAATAAGGTAAAAATGGATTAATGCTATACACAGAGCAGATTGGCAGCCAATCTGCTCTGTCAGTATCGTGATAAAGATTTTCAATATAGACCAACTAATAATAAACAGCCACGATTAGTTTATGGTGCTATTCTATCTATTTTTCCCAACTTGCCACAATATTTAACAGTACCAGAAACTGTAATCAGAAAAGATCCTGAAATTCCTAGGGAAAATTTTAAGGCTTCTATAGAACCAAAATCTGAGGAATTTATTCAGGCTGATATTATTTGTAATTTTGAAGTTTTTAAGAATAATTTTAAAGTAAACGTTAACTATAAAGATTATCATATTCAAGAAAATGTTGACAAAATAACTTTTATTTTGTTAGAAAACAGTCCTGACTTAGATTGTAAAATTGTTGCTTGAATTTCAGTTGATTGTAATTTCACAGCTTGAGTAATTTTATATGACACAAAAGTTCCACAGAATGAACTAAGTTGGATTTTACCAACTAATTTGAAATTGACACTTTGGTCACAATTGTAAAATTTATTTATTAAATATAAATTTAATTACGAATTAGATTTTAAAAATCGGATTATTTTATTTGAAAAAAGCTCAAGATTGCGATGAAGATTTTTAACATTGTGGCAAGTTGGATATTTTAACTAATGAAGTGGATCTGAATTTTTGATAAATTGATTTTTTTGATAATTTTTTTATTTCATGTAAAATACTATGACTGACTGGATGAAATATACCAAGGGATGAAGCTCAGGTCATCAATAGAATTTTTAATATTAATTTAATAACTTTATTTTTTTCAGGGGTTAATACGCTTTTTTTAAGTGTCAAATGATGATATTATGTTTTTAATTCTTATCAATGCAAAATCCATCATTGGTTCCAAAACACTCTGATGGTACTTATATTAAATCATTTCCAAAAAAAGCGTATTAATTAACATCATATTCTCATATGTAAATATTTATCATATAAATATAAAGTCTAATAAAGTTTTTTTTTTTAAAATAAAATTATGATTTTCATTTCTTTTTATTGTCGGACTACCACGATGTGTAATAGTATTAGTGCGCTGATGGTGATGATGTACACTATCGAAGGTTTTGATTTTATCAGAATCATGCTCAGGTTGTAACCTTCCTGAAAACTAATGAAGTTTAAAAATGTATCGTGTGGTAGAAATCAATATTGATTGCTACTAGGAAATTTACCTTGGTATAAGAAAAACATCTTTTTCGAAAAAGGCACTCCAATGGATAGAAGCTCATCTAGTCGACAACAGATTTTTTATTTATTCATTCATTTTTTTATTTTTTTTGTAGAATTTCTAGACTTTTTTATGTTATTAAATGAATTAATAAAGTTTTTTTTCTTTTTTTTTTAATTTTCTTAATTGTTTACATTTAAGAACAAGAAATATAAATAAAGCTATAATCTTAATTCACTTTGATTGATCTTGATATTTTGGAACGCATACACGATGCGAATCTAGGTCAGCTCGAGGTGCTCTGTTGATAATATATTAAAAAATTGGTAGCATAGAACAGAGTCAGCCATAGTGTCACTTTGTACGTGCAAGTAAGCTTCATTTAATTGTATAATTGAACAAACAGTTTCGTTATGAAGATTTACTTTTTTGCCAAGTATACTATTAAATCTATTATGCCATTTTTTTTTTCAAATATTTTATTAAATTTGAAAAATATTTGAATTGACGTCATTCATTAATTGTTTTTATAATTTTGGGTTTTTCCTTATTTTTGGTATATTAGCTTTAGTTTTAATTTTCACCAACTGATTCAATATTAAATTTGTATAAATAGTAAAAATTATATATTTTTTTAAAAGTGAAATTATTTTAATTTAAAGTTTATGTACATTTAATATCAATTATATTATTTAGACAATAACACAATTCATAAGGTTAACTCTACACGTTTCAAATTTAACTTTATAGAAAACAGCAAAAATAATATTGAAGTCAAAACGTACAGAAGGAGAAATTTTACAAATACGATCTATCCAAATGTCACAAGTTGTTACACTTTCCAAATATGACAAGTTGACTAAGTTAGTCCCCAATTGAAAAACTATGTACAAGCACTTTTTCGATTTTACGCGATCAAAATGTTACAGAAAAAGTTGCTTAAAAAATATAACTTGAATAAAACATATACTTTAATAAGTTATTGATTCTAAATGTTAGAGAAGTTGTGAAAAATTTCGTTGAAATAAAAATGTTATTTGTTGGTAGGTTTTAAATGAATGGAAATTATGAGACCCCCACACAAATAAATCATAAATAACAGCGTATGGACCTATTCCACTTCTTTAATGAGTGAAATCATCTTAATCGGCTTCAGTTTACCCGTGTATTAAAGGTTTTCTAGAAGGATAATAATACCAAATTTCTGTAATCTTTTATGTTGAACTCGAGGGGCAATGAAAAAATAAATGTTTCATTATCTCTTCAAATATTTCATTATGATTCTTTTCCTCAATATTATTCCCAGGTTGGATTAAGACATAATTTCATCGCATGATTTCTGTTGCCTTGTTCATTTTTGAATTAATATACTTTTTTACGGTTAAAACTCTCCCAAAATACTTTTGTATACTTACAACCGTTCTGGGTCAATCCATATCTAATATGGGTGCTATATCTATATCGTTCTGGGTGCTATATCTAATGGCGCAAGTACTTAATGAGCTTTTAATCTATACCAGTAGTTAACATACATTATAAACCTCTAAATTTCACGCTTTCAATGACGAAACTCTATACATTATTGGTAAGAGTAACCAAATCGAGCTTCTTTGTAAAATTATAGTTAAAAATTTACACAAATCGGGTTTTAGTGCTGATAGTTTTATAAATTGCAATGCATCAGTAATATCTACCTCATGATCTTGCTTGATTTTCACATGATATCATTGCTGCCACTCTGATTCTAATTAATATTAGTGAACGAAACGATACCAGATATAATTGACTACATAAAAATTATACTTATTTTACGTCTGGCTAGACTAAACGAAACCGAAGCGTTGAATTTCAATGAAAAACTTGAAAATATTAAAAACATTATATATGATTTTGCTAATAAACAGACTAATACCCATAATATGTTTGTTTCGAAAAAAAATGGTTTGATCACAAGTGCTATAATACCCAGGTAGAAAAGATATGTTTAAATTTCTAAACTTGTGTAGAAAATTTTCGGGTATTTCTGAATTCAGAACTAAATAATATATAGAAAAGTCAAAATTCTACAAAAAGTTGTGCAATGAAAAACGTAATACATATTTCAAAAATATTGTGGTGAAGCTTGGACAAGTGAAAGATTCGAAAGAATGGTGGTCCATTCCAAATTCTTTTAAAAAAAAGGTTAGCTATAGGAAAGAATATTCCATTACATAATTTTGTAGAGTATTTTGCAAATATGGTTACACCACCGATCGTAACTCTTAGTTTCTTATATACCGCATCTGAAGTTTCAGTATCTAGTTTAGATGGCGAAATAACTATTGATGAATTGAAAAGTGTTATAGTAAAAGCTAAAGACTCGAAAGCACCTGGTAAAGATAGAATACCATATGAATATTACAAAACTACACCAGACGAATTAATAAAAGAATTGTGTATTATAATGAATAAAATATTTGATACAGCAGAGATACCGAGTTCCTTCCGTGATTCTATAATATTTCCAATATTCAAAAAAGTGATATTGATCTTGTACAAAACTATAGAGGACTTACCAATATGAATATTGAAACTAGTTTAGATAATTTATACATATATACATTAAAGCTTCATTTTGATTATATCATAGAAAAGTGATGTGCCTACATGACCAAAAATTTTGGCTCATAAAGTAATTGATAATGAGATATACTGCGCAAAAGAATGGAAGAACATAGCTTCATCGATTAATTATGATTTTGATTTCTCATATGATTTTAGACAATGGAAAAATAGCCAGTCAATTATTTTAGAAAAAGTAAAGTATAAACGATGGTCAATTACCATGGTCAGATACCATGATGCATATTCAACTTTGAACTATACAAAATTACCGAATTACTTTGAGGACGAAAATCCGGTACATATTATATCATTAATTTTCAAGGCTAGGCGATGTTTACTTAATATTAATGCACGGGCTTTTAAAACTAATACTACTGGTACATATATATGCAATATATGTAACTTAGATGAATCCGAAAATACCTATCATTTTGTGGCACTCTGTCCAATTTTTAAATCATATAGAAAACAATTTCTAGGAAATGAAATACTTTCGTTGCACGAATTTACTGATTACCTTAATGGCAAAAATTATGAGTTTTTGTATCTTTTTTTAAAATCTGCTTTAAAATACAGAAGCCTAATTATAAATGAATTATAAACTTAAATAAATAAATTTTATTGCTCTTTTTATATACATATAAATTATATTATATTATTACTATATTAAATTGATAAGATTGATGTTTTTATATATTTTATTGAAATTGGCAGACGACCTTATGGTTATTGTCTTGTAAAGTTTCGTTAAATAGTTACTAATATTGTAATCAGTTAATGAATTTGAAATAAACTTTATTATTATTATTTATTTTACGTAATTTTTTAAAGTAATTTTATATTTTTTAGTCTGTAGTTTTCACAGTTGTTGCCAGCAATTGAAGTTTTTCCTACTGTTTTTCGATTCTATACCTGTAGTTATTGTCATTTTGTAGAAGAGAGAACAATTCTAAGTAAATAATTAATATCTAAAATAATATTTACGTATTAAAATTTTAAAACATTTGAAAAAATATATATTAATTCAATATTAACAAAATAATACTTTGTCAAATAAAACCACACATTTTACATTTGTTTTTATATACATTATAATAAATAATATTTTAAATTTTAATTAAAATACTAACCAATTGAAATTAGTTTTTTTTTTTTTAATAGGAATAAATTATGTATAAAAGATCAAGTCATAAGAAAATAATTTCAGTCCAGAAAAATCAATCGACATGTTTAAAAATTTAGTAAGTATTTTTTTTTTTAATTTTTTTTTTAAAATATTTAATTTAAATTCTCTATTTATGCACAGATAAGCATTACATTACTTTGTATTGGAATTTTATTACCAATATGTACAGCAATACCATATTACAATAGACCAGCAACAAGTTGGAGTAGTAGCTCGTATCCACAAAGTTTTATTAACACATATGTACCATTAACATATAACAAATATATACCAAATTATGTACCAGTAACATATAACAAATATATACCAAATTATAAAACATATGTACCAGCTTACAACCCATATAGAAAATCTTACCGTCCGATATAACAACATTATTCATTTCAGACCAACAAGAACGTAATATTATCCAGAACTTAAAACTATGTATAAAAAAAATGATTATAAATAATAAAATATATAATTAACAAAAATTATTTGTTTTTATTAAATATAATTTTACGGGTGATCAATTTTAAGCAGTAGTGTTATTTATTATAATTGTTACGTATTGATTTCATTTGAAATGTAACGTTACTGATTTTGTCCCTGTACTTTATAGATTAATTATTCACATGAAATATTCTAATAATTGTAGAACAACTTTTGGGTTATTTGCTATTATTGAAGTTATAATGAATTATATTTTTATCATTTCAAACTAAACTACCATTTCCATTTCATCAATTCAATTAATTTTTAACTTATTTCTTGCTAGAACAGATTATTATCTTATAGTTTTTTAATTATTTAGTTTTGTATTGTTTAGAGTTTAGACTTTAGACGCTATTCTCTGTCAAAGATGCATATCTTCTTGAACATTCATTTATAAATCCTTTTAATATCCTTGATGCAGAAGATCTCAAAACATAAAGATAAAGAAATCTTTATCAATAAATTATCATTCGGAATTTGGTGAAATATTTATTAGGTTAATTTTTATTAAGTTTAATTATAGTTTATTAAATAGAAAGTTACGAGTAGTTATAATATAATAACCAGGAATGTTGTTTGTAATAGAGTTGACCCTAAATAATACTTGAATTTTTCTGTAACATTATCTCTAGACATTTATCATAGTTTATATGTGACCAGTTACATATCTTAGAAACTTTCGTCTAATTTTAATGAAATTTGAACATGATGGGGTCGGTACTTTCAGTATAGGTTCATGCTAGAATTATATGAAAAGCTGTGGTTTTTTGCCCTACAGAAAAATTTTACAAACAATTTTATATCTAAGATTTGGATGAAATTTGTTTCATGGTTTTACATGTGCCTCCTTATGTTGAAGTCAATAGCTTTAGAAGGGCCTTGCTAAATTTTCCGATTAAAATTTCATTTGTTTTAAAGCATATACTAATAATTATTATTTGATTTGAATTTAATTTGACATAATATATGATAGTTTTCTTATGTATATTTGGTGATGGTATAATTTGAAGTCGGTATTTCCAGCAGGTTCATGTGAAAATCCCCAATTTTATTTCATAATTTTAATATTTTATTTTGTTATCCGATTTTAATGACATTTCACATACAGGTTGATTTTAAAATCTAGTTAATGATTCTGCTGCTAGGTCCTAGGTTTATAGTTTCATGGGAAACTTGAAGCTTAGTTTCTGAAGAATATTTCATTTATGTTCTAGAGATCATGTAATTACTATCGGATTTTTTTAATTCATCATGGATTTCTATAATTATGATAGCCCAATTACATTTTGTTTAAACTACTTCTTCTTCATATATAGACAAATATGGCAAGTTAGTTATACAGTTTATGAAATAGATGAAGGCTATAATAATTGATATTAGTTTTTACCTAAATTTAACAAAAATTGAAATAATAATTACTTATTAACTAATAAGAGTAAATAATTTTTGTTGTTGTTGAAAAAAACATGTTTAAAGGCCCAATCGTAATGTGAGAGCAAACCTTTAGCGGTAGCTGTAGATTTTTTTTCCCCGCCAAGACAAATCCAGTACAAACGCTATGCTGGCGGTGGCTGAGAAAATTATATTTTATTATAGTATTATATTTTTTGCGTGAAATCTTTATTATTTATTTAAAATGTCACTATATGAAGTCAGTCAAATTTAAAATTCGCCTCTTTTCTTTTATTAAAATTGTCTAGCGCTGGCGGTTAATATTGAACATTGTTCAATCTTGACTGTAGCTTTTTTTTCCTAATCGGTGACCGCTAGCATTGTGTTTGCTTTCATTGATTTCCATATGTTGAACAATTTGCAAAATTTGCGCTAAAGGTTGCGCCCACATTACGATTGGGCCTTTATAGAAATATTTCTTTTGTGGCTCACGATACTAAATACAATATGGGATGCATTTTTCGTTACGGCAAATTAGGTGTTTTCAACGACAAATTAGGTGTTTTCAACGACAAATTGTGTAATTGAACGGCAAATTGTGTAATTGAACGGTAAATTTTGTAATTGAACAGCAAATTGTGTAATTGAACGGTAAATTTTGTAATTGAACGGCAAATTGTGTAATTGAACGGTAAATTTTGTAATTGAACGGCAAATTGTGTAATTGAACGGCAAATTGTGTAATTGAACGGCAAATTGTGTAATTGAACGGCAAAATATGTAGCGTATACTAATATTAAATAAATAAATATACCTTGTTCTTGTAGTATAATGGAAAAGGGAATAATATTTCTGGAAGACTATAATGTGAAAAATTGTCGTGCAAACTTCTAATATTGTCGGGTTGGATACATATTCTGCTGTGCAACAATTGTCGTTCCGTATACCTAATTTGTCGTGCTGAAATATATTCCCCATACAATATTTTCTTTTAATTAATTTTTATTTGTTTATTTTCGAATTTCAATATAAAACTATTTTTTTTATGAAATTTTGTTTTTTAATTTTATTAATTGCCATCAACTGAATCAATAATAATTTTGCATAAATATTCTTAAAAAAATAGAATTTTTATTAGGAAAAAATCTTGAAATATTATGTTTTCTTATAAATTTGATATTTAATTAACTGAAAAAACATTATCCAAGGTTTACTATTATTAGTATATTTGTCAGCAATTAAAAATATTATTTACCATCTTACCATAATACATACAAAAACAATTTATTTAAGTCTATCTATTAAAATAGCATAAAACGATTAATTTAGATATTTTTAATAACCAACAACATAAAAAAAAAATGATTTAATTATTTTTTAAGGCTCTACTAGTAATAGTATGCATTTAACACCACCACAATTATAAAATTTATTCTATGTATTATCACTACAGTGTCCATTTTTATATAAATATAATTCTAATTTCTTCTATGTACAATGAAGAATTAATTTAATTTAAATAATATATTTTATTTTTGAAAATGTATATAAGAAAAATATGTTAAACAATTTATTTCATATTTTAGAATAAACTGTCACGCCATGTTCATTACTAAAAATTTGGTGAGTGTCAAAAAAAAAATACTATACAAATTAATTTCAAAAATTTAATTTATAATTAATTCTTATTGCAGGACTTCTTTATTTTACTTTGTATTGGTGTTTTTGTAAGCTTTACATCAGCAATACCTAGAAATCCATCATATGAATCCCAGCAACGTTATCGGCCTGCGTATCCACAAAATGCTTTGTCACAAGGATATCCAGGCAGATCAGAATCTATAGTTGGACCAAAACCGGTAAAGCCACATAATGTTGAATATCCAATTGGGTCACAAAAACCAGGATATCCAAAACAAATTGGACCAGGAATACAAACACCATCAGTATATCCAACAGATTTATATAAATCAGGATCTCAGTTAATCAATAAATCAGAATCTCCACAAAATGAACCTAAAAATGGATCTCAATTAAAACCTGAATATCAATCAGGATCTCCACCAACACTATCTTATCCAGTATTACCAGTAATGCCGCAAATGCCAACATTACCAAATATGCCAGCAATTTATGGTAAACAAATGCCTCGTTCATTGATGAAAATGTTTCCACAACTAGTACCATATATGGGATATGAATCATTTAACTTAACAGTGCAACGTTTTCCAATTTTTTTTATGAATCCTAATGATATTAAAAACTAATTTTATTAGTCTTTTAATAAATAAATGTAAATTTGAGTTTTAATAAATAAAATAAACTGTTTAAACTTTATTCAACAATAATATTTTATGTTAACCTGAAACCTTAAATTTTTTTTATTTCTAAATATTGTACTGATCATTTTTTGAAGATCATTTATAGTTTGTTACCTTGTCAGTTTTTATACATGTCTGATTATACAAATTAATGAAATTTATTGCTGAGCTAAATTTTTTCTAGGTTGTTCCCAATTTCCCAAATGCTATCTGATATAATTCATCTACTATGCCCTACTTCCTATATATATTTTTTTTTTTTACAAATTTGGTTTATTGAAAAAGTTATTGATAATTCTGACAAATTTATCTTATTTGATATATTTCACTATTAACAGCTGATTAGATATTAAATATTGAATTAATTTTATTTAATATTTTCATGGTTTATTTCAATAATTAGCCACGTTTGATATAATAAAAAATTGTAAATATTATTTCCAAGGATTTAATACCAAGGATTTCATTGTAATAATTGATTACTTAGAGCAAATTATTTAAGAAATTATTTAAATATATTGAATGTTAAATTTTAAGTATATAATGCAAGTGCTTGATAAAAATTCATTAATTTAAAAGAAGTCTATAAAAATTAAAATGAATATTTCTAAAAATTTAGTGAGATTCCTAAAAATTAATAATTTGAATAATTTAATTTTTAATTTTAGATTATAATCTTTTTGGTTTTCCTTGTATTTTTTGGAACATTACTAAATTCTGAAACTGTGCCTAATCGGAATCCTCTATTCTTTTTCTGTTGGAGAAAATGGTGGGAAAAGCCAACAGCAGCAACAACAGTTGGCACAATGTTTGATTATTATTAATTTTCAAGTACAATTTATAAATATTATTACATAATTTTATTCTGTAAATATACTAAAATATTATGTAACAATAATTCAATCTTTATTTTTACATTCAATTTAACTTTAATTTGTCATACAAATTGGACTAATCGGTTCGAGATGTTTCAAAGTGAAATATTTTTCTTGACTATGAACAAGTTTGCATGTAACTATATAATTAGGCTGGACTATATGCATTTGAACTGAAACATTATAAATACGAGCGTATTGGACGTATTTATATCATTTTTAAAAGAATCAAAATTCCATTAAAGAAATCTATTAAAATAAAATATGTTTTCTAAATATATTTAACACGTTCGCCATTCAATGTTACGTATATGTGACATTAGATTTTTTGCTGAGACTCGTAAAACATTTTGGCCACATTTATCTAAAAATTAGCTACGAATTTGCGGTAGTTTCTTAGTAAGTAATTTTGTTATACTTTTTAGTTTCTGGTAGAATATGACAAATATATGAGCAACCGTCTGTGGATAAACCATGTCCATGTAAATGCTGTTTACACAGCAAACTGACAGAAAACATTTAAAATTGGCTTAATTATAAATTTAAAATAAATTAAGGCGGATTCATCGTTGCGGCACATTTTTAAAAAAGTCAATCGAGACATCAAAAATAGAAAAATCATTTGAATATATAATTTTTTAATTATACATAAAATTCATCGTAGTTTGCCAAATAAATAAAACTTTGTTGTGAAATAAATGTTAATCTATTCTATAGTCATAAAATATTTGTGTGGCTGATTCCAGCCGCAACGATGAACGTTCTAGAATGAAATCAGTTCGACTGATTTTATCCGCAACGATGAATCCGCCTTAACATATATGTGACACTAATCCTATTCATTATGATTCTATAAATATAATCCTACTCGAAACTCAAGTAGAAGTCACATATAAATTGATATTAAAATGTTTTAAGCACTCGACGTCACATAAATGGAAAATAATATTTTTTTATTCGTAAGTTTCCATACAGCAAACTCAAATTAAGTGTGAATGCCAATTATTGCGAACGGGTTAAGACCCAAAGTTCCACAAGATTTTGTAATAATTAACATATATTTTCATGAAAATATTTAAAATTAATTTAAATATTTTTAAAATTAACATAATATCGTACAACTGACAGTAAACCAAAATGTTTATAAATGCCAATTATTGTATGATAACTGCCGGTGTAATGATGTAATATTTACTTTTTCGTATCGTGTCGTGTGGCTGACCAGAATATCCAATTATGTTTAATTATATAAGTAACCTCGTAAGTATCCTCTTTAAATATTTATAACAAGTTCATATTTTCAGAATATTACTCGTAACCATAAATAGATTAAACAGTTTGATAAATTTCCAAAATGACGTATCAAAAACATCATCCCCAGTTTAAATAGTCCATATAAATAAGGAATAATTTCTTTTTTAATATATTTCTAAATAATTATTATAACTATGGTAATTTATAATCTTAAAAATGTCCACGTAAAGTATAAAATTTTCTCATCAAACTTTTTTTTTATGCTTGGTCATTAAAGTGTTATTAATTTTTCTGTATTATTTTATATATATAAAAAAAAATTATTAAGGTTCCAAATGAAATCTGAAATATAAATGTATCATATTAATATTATGTGTGTTATTTTTTTGCAATGTAATGGACACCTTGAGATGACCAACTAAATAAAATGAATAATTTTCAGATAAAGACTGACTGAATCTTGTCAGCACTTTATTTATTTAATATAATTGGATGACATTTAAAGAATTATGTATTTCTATAGAATGATATTTTCATTTGAACATCAATTTTATTTTTATTACTTTTTATGTTAATTATGAATTTGAATAAATAACATTTATTAATATTTATATAGGATATTAAAAGTAAATTCCAAATTTAATTTTTGGTAATTCTAGTCAAATAAGTAATAAGATCTTTAAACTACAAAAAAATTGCAGGTTTAAAAATGAGCATTTCAAATTTAAATTCATCACAACTTAACTTCTTTTAGAGTTGCCTAATGAATATTAAGATATTTGCAATCTTAAAGTAAAAATGATTTCTTTTTTATTAATAAGCTTGTAAAGGAATAATTTCTTTTTTTAAATTTAATTTTGTACGCAAATACGCAGGGCAGCTCAAACTCTCAAATATCCACAATGAAATATAGAAATTAATTTATTGCACGAATCACAAAATTATGGAACCAATTCCAATCTTATGTGTTTCCTTTGAATTATAATTTGAATTTGAACGAATACCTCAATTTATTTCCTTCCAAGTTCTGTCTTCGCAGTTGGGAAAGTATTTTATTATTTTCTTTATAAAAAAAACTATATACTTCCACAAAACATATTGCCGGCTTCCGTTAAAAATTACTAAAATCTATACAAGTGTCTAATAAACGTCTTAATTAAATGAAAGCCCTAAAATTCACTGATAATCTCTAATGATTCGTTTGGACGCTAATAGGGAAGAACTAATTGTTGTAATTTTTTTGTTTATCAGCTCTAATTACTAATGTAATGCTCAGTATTTTACTAAAAATTATATTTTTTAAGTTATTCTACACTTTTGTTTTACAATTTTTAAACTTAAATATTTTTATATGTATATTTATTTTGTTAAATATTTTTCTACAGTACTATTTTATGTGACCTACTCATAATATCATCGGAAATTATGAGAAATTCTAGTGCATAAATTACTATATGTAAAGAATATAATTTTTCTATGTAATAAAATTTCTTAGATATTTTTTGTTTTTTGCTATTTTGATTGATAACTGCAATTTCAGATTACATACGACTTTTTTTCAATATAAATCGAATATTATATTTTAAAATTTCATTTTTATTTTATGAAAATTTAATAAATTTGAAAGAGTTGCAGAATGTTGCTAGTAAAAATTATGTAATTTTATGATAGATTTATTATAATAAAATTGTTGTTAATATTTTTATTATAAATAAAGAATTTTATGTAAGATATGAGAATGTTTATAATAAATAATATGAAAGAAATTATACTTAATTT
This sequence comes from Rhamphomyia laevipes, assembly GCA_963920725.1. Classification (NCBI taxonomy): domain Eukaryota; kingdom Metazoa; phylum Arthropoda; class Insecta; order Diptera; family Empididae; genus Rhamphomyia; species Rhamphomyia laevipes. The sequence goes on along the minus strand of OY987257.1, from coordinate 44,977,445 downwards.
TAAGTTACTGTTCAGTTCAGACTGTTCAGTATTTCAACCTGGCGTTTGCTATGACTACAAAGTTATATTACATTACAAGCAAAAATATCGAAATTATATTTAAAAAAAATTATTCTAAATTCAAAAATATCATTTTTATTTTGCTACAGATCGCAGATGTAACTTTGGTTAAAAGAAAGGATTTTAAGGATGGTAGAATTTAACTAAAATGAAAATTGTAGACAATATAGAATTCTGATACTATGCTTGATACAAATAATAAAAGATATTGTTATAATTAAAATTAGAATAGTTTTTTTTAATGTTAAGTTATTAATTATTTTTGTTAATTCAAAATTTGTGTTCTTGAAAAATTACTGATCATATTTATACATTTCCTATTTTCCACTATATAATTAACAACTGATTACATATTAAACTATTGAATTAGTTGTATTTAAGGATTTTGCTATAATAACAAAGTTAATTTTTTTAATTGTAACCTATAAATTTCCTATTTCTAGAACTTATTTGACTTTTTTGCCAATAATTATTGTGAAATAATATGGAAATTTCCAATAAATTTGTAAATATTTAAATTAAATTGAATGTTTTCATGTTTAGCAAAAATAAGTATGTCGAAGGTTATATAATAAGTATATAAGAAACTACATAAATATTATAAAAATTCATTAATTTGATAAAGTTTCAACTAAAATGAATATATCTAAAAATTTAGTAAGATTCTTTGTGATTACAAAAATTAATATTAATTTTTAATTTTTATATTTTTAGATTATCATCTTTTTGGTTTTGGTTGTATTTTTAGAAACGTTAGTCAATTCTAAACCGATGCCTAATCCTTCACCATTTTTTTGGTGGAAAAAATGGTGGAAAAAGCCAACACAAGCAACGACAACTACAACAACAACTACGCGACCACCACCAATAGTAGGTTAACATAATTAAGATCACTGAAATGTTATTAGTTAAAATTGTAAATAAAGTGAATTGTTAGTACATAGTTAAATTTATTTATTTTTTCTAAACGGGCTACTGTCTGCTATTACATAAATATGCCAAACAAATTTTTTTTTATGTTTGCGAGGATATGGTTCCACTTTCTTTTGCATACAGCTATTTTCAGTAAATTTATATTCAAATTTTGGCTCGGTAAGTTCCATACAATAAATTCAGGAATTTTTTTTATAAAGAATTTTTTTGAATTCCTAACTCTGAGTTTAGGATCAACATTAAATATTTTTAGGCTAACATGAGCTAATTTAATTTGTCAGAATATTTTGAGTGTAGAAAAAGTAGAAGACTGCCAGATTGAAAAATTTATTCCTCAGGACAATATGGCTCGTACAATTATCACCACAATTGGTTTATGCTAAGTATTTTAATAAGATAATATGGCGATTACTAAATATTTTTATATGCAATAATCCTATTTCTTTGATATCTCTGAAATCTTACCGCAAAGTTGATATGTATTTAACATGGATATAACTTATTGCAAATCGAATTTACGTTATAGACTGTCCTTCCTAAAACTGGACGTCTGGCGGCCTAGAAGCTATAAATTAACTAAAAAAAGTAAATTTTTTAATTAGATTTGTAATTGATTTTCAAAAGCGTTAAATAAAGATGTAAAAGAAAGAAAAAGGATAAAAAGTCGCCGAAATACTTAATAATTATCTAAATATCTAAAATATTGCTTTATTGATTTTTTTGTTTATGATTCTGACTAACGTCTCTTATTAAATATAGTTTTTACTATAAAACAGTTGATTAAAAATTAAATATTAAAATAATTATTGTAAATATTTGAGAATTTTAGTATAGGAATATTTTTATACTAAAATTCTGAAGAAAAATTATTTAAAAAATTAGACACGTTTAATAAATAAAAACTATATTTTTTATCAAGTTTTTAATTGTTTAAATTAAATAATTGAAACTAACATCAACCTAACTAAATAAATATTTACATAAACTTAAAATTTAAATGCTCGATATTTTTGGATCATTTCATCGTATGTTCGTATGACATGATCCTAAATAACAATGTGAACATTATCTGTCATTCAAATAACCGATATTCAGTTAAATTGGTCTCTGAAGGGTAAGTTTTCTAAAATCTACATCGACCAATTGTTTTATATGTATAAAATATAAATAGTATGCGTTATACAATAACGATTGATAGAAAATCATAAAATACCATCCATACTTACTCTTAGTTCTATCTTGCTTTACTGTTTACTCCCATACATAAGATTGGTATCTGTTGATAAATATTAAAGATACTTATAAAAAAAGAAAAATTCTACCAAATTTGTTAGTTTATTAAAAAATATATAATTTAATTTTGTTTTTTGAAATTTTAATTTTTTTTAATTAACTAAGATTTTGAACTATCCCGCGAAATAAATTCACCAGAACATTGACAATCAGTTATTTCCCATTCACTTATACTTTCTAAATAATTTATACGATTACGTTCTGCTTCCATTAATTCTTCAGCTGTAAATGCACATTTACATAAATTATAATCAGTTTGTAATACACAATCAGCTAATTTCATTGCAGTAACATCGGCTTCCATAATATCAGCATTATAACCAATTGTATTAGTTTTAGTATTACGATAAAATTTCTGTATAAATTTACTTTCACATTCTGGTGCAATTCGTTCAGTTATTAATGTATTATCATTACAAATTGCATTACCTTCTGGTAAATAAAATGAATTTGTACAATCATAATAATTTTCTGGTATATTTCTTGCTGGTTTTTTATTAGTTTCATATGAATCACCAACCGGTGGTATACCATTTTCTAATTCTCTAGCATAACGACGATCACAACCTTGTAAATATTTCCAATCGTTCATTGTATATGGTAAATTATCAGTAAATTTTAATATATTCATATTTATCATTTTACCCATATCAAATACACTATGTACTTCAAATTTAGATGGTGTTATAATAATTCCATTACCATGAAATAAACCATGTTTAAATGTACCATGATATTCAGTACCATCAGCAAATATATATACACCAATGCCAGTCATATCGACATTCCATTCGCCACGATAACTACTGCCCGTACAAAAATTTGTTGTTACTTGAGATGTATTCTGCATTTTTTCTCAGATCTAGCTATTTTATACAGTTTATTATAAAAAGTTTTTAGAGATTTCTGTGATAAATAATTAAATTATTATTATTATTGTAGACAAAAATTTCATGGCATATTTAAATAAATTAATATAAAAAATATTTTAACTCCAAATTAAGCTAGATTTTTAACACACCATGCAAAATATATTGTAATTCATGACAACTTTTACTTACTTATATGGTCTTACAAACCAGAGCGGTTCTTATCCAAGTGTAATAATTTTTTTCTATCGATAGTTAATTGATTCCAGTTCGAAATATTCAGTCTTCTGATGTCTTTAAATACTGCATTAGACTCCTCTGCAGCTACCATCAGGAAATGAATCAATTATTTTTGTTGTCGCTTGTTGGACCAGATTCATCCAATCTAGCAACATGACAGAGCCATTGTAGTGTAAGAAAATCATATATACTTTAAATATAATAACGAAACCAACTGCAAATTGCTGGATTTCGGAGTTACAACTTGTTTATATCTTAGATCTAACTTAGTGAAAACCGATTATTTATTAAATGGAACTCATTTCGTTAACTTGTTTTTGTGTGGTTTGTGTAGGTTCTACTTAGATTTATAATTTTTGCAGCAGAATTGTTTCGTGAGCAATTCCAATTGAAAATAATTTCGTATAAAATTATCAAATTCTACCCAAATAAATTCATAGCATTTGAGTATGAACAAATTAGTATAGAAAGTTGTTAATTTATTAAATTGTTTATTTAAATTATATATCAAAATTCTTAATGTTTTCTGTAATTATAAACCAATGGATTTAATTATTATGTAGTCCTTTAATAATTACGTTTTATTTTTTGTCAATCTCTGAAAATATTTTAATTATATTTTTTTTTACATTTTTCATATATATTTGTCATTGTTGTATAAGAAAATTTATAATTTATATCTCAATTCTGTTAAGCTATGATATCTTTTTTAACATTAATAAAAACTAAATTAATTTTTTTCTTGTCTACATAATAAAACAAAAATATTTTCATTTAAATCCTTAATGTTTAGTTCTTGGGGAAGCTATGTATATATATATATTTTGTTAGTGTTTATGGAATGCACAAACATTAAAGAAAATTACAAATATAATGGAATTTATTATGGAATGTGACCCGAAAGCATATATTAAATAAAATATACATAATTTTTTTGTTTTTTGGTTGATGGAAAATAAGGTTGGAAAGAGTTTATTACATTTTGTTGTACTGGTTGTAAAATATAATACAATTTCATCTTTAATGATAAATTTTTGGGATTTAAAATTATTATACATAATATAATGCTTTTTGGGCCCTTTTTATAGACTTATTTCTTGTTTTTTTTTTTTATATATATATTTTTATAAGTGATATTCCCTATAGTAAAATATGTAATTTAAATGAGAAATATTTTGTAATTTTAACAAAATATATTTAGTACAGAATATAAAATAAATTTAAATTATAAATTAAATTAAATATGGAATATAAATTTTTTTTTTTTTTTAAGTACATATATAAAATTGTGTTAAAATTATTTTAGCAAAATATAATTTACGAGTATGATATATAATTCTATATTTCTATATTTAATTTAAGAAATTATTGTAATTTCAAATTTAGAAAATAATTATTTCAATTTCAAATTCAGAAATGACATTTCAGTAAATAACATTAAATTGATTATTGGCATTTCGTTAATGTTAACAACTAAAAGATGACTACCATAATTTTCATCAGATGATAAATATCATAATCTTCCCAACAAATTTACTAAAATCAATTTTCTCTAAATTTCTATATTAATTTTTTTCAAAATTTTTACAAATTTTAATGATTTTTATAAACTAATAATGCCTTGATTATAATCACGATACAGATGCAAATGCAGATACTAACTATAAACTTCAAATTTATGGATATAAAATACTCAGTATATGAGTCAGTTACGTAAATGGTGTTGAGTTCAGAACATATAGAACATTTTAAAGTGAACATTTTGTAGTTGATAGTTATATTTATCTGTATCAAGATCATTATGCTGCCCATAGATTATACAACATGTTTTTGATAGTGTTGAAAATTTGGTCCAGTTGTATCGTTTGTGGGCAAGTTTTCATTACGTTGATAACTACTTTGATGGTTGGCAAATCGTTTAAAGAAATATATTAAAATATTTTAATTTATGTGAGTTGTTGGTTGTAAGTTTTATGTTGTATGGGGAAGTTGTACAACTATTTGACGTTTTATGTATCAATATAATTATATATAATCAATATTTCTAATTGAATTAAATTATAATTATTTTTTAACCCTTTTTTATTAGACATTTTAGTTTGAAATTTGACACTATCAACAAAAAAAAAAAAAAAACAGATTTTTGACGGTTATAAAATCGGTTGTAAACCAAGTTGAAATGTGTGTAGTGAAAATTTACAACCTGTTTGACAAGACATTGACAAACAGGTTGTACAATGTATGGGTAGTATCAGTCACGTGAATGTAGCTGAGTTTAGAACATTTTAAAGCGAGATTGTGGATGTGGTATAGTTATATATGTGGCTCTATCGTGATTATAATCATGGCATTAAGTCAAATTGATTTATATTTCCATATTTAATAGGTAAAATATAGTAAGGTTTTTATTTATTTTTTAAGTAAATTTCTATATTTAGCCTTTAGCTGAACCAAGCTATTCTAATATTTAACTCGGAAATTTGTTAAATTTGTATTGTACAATAGTTTTTTTATAAAATTTATTGAGGTTTCATTGAATTATATCATATGCATACATCATCATTACATAATTGCATATATATATTATAAAATAACCAAGAGGATTGAAGAAATCAATTTATTATTTAATAGCAGATGATATAATTGAATTTTATATTTTAATTGACAGGGGGTTATTTAAATTATGGCAGCTGGGTAATTAAATTTTAGTAAATTATTTTGAAAATATTCTTTGATATGAGGATTTAAACATTCAAAACCAGTACATATAATATATATATTTTTGGTAAAATTAATTTTGAACATATATGAATTTTAAAATGTAAAATAATTTAAAAAATATCTATTTATTCGTAGAATTTTTTTAAATGAAAATCACGTCCCTTACAGCTTTGTTTTTCCAAAAAAATTACTCCATGTTATTGATGATATAATTCATAATGCACTTAGAAGTTCTAACAAATATGAATTTGGATTAGATTTATATTTAAATTTTATGAGTCTTCTAATTGAAAGTCGATTATTGAGCTATTATTGTTGTTTCAATGACAAACAACCTATACTAACAACTTTACAGCATTGGGTTTGTAATAGCAGCCGGTTTGTAAACTAGAATTGGATAGTAATTTACCAAGACATTACAGGCTACGAGAGTTATGATCAGTTTTATAGAACCAGTACTATTTAATTATAATATTTCTAATTTTCGACGTCCGGACGTAGATATAATCAAATTTCTTTACTAGAGAAATCAAGTAGGATCAATTTTCCTACTTGTTTTAGAGGTAGACTCGTAATTGATTGAATTATGATAAAGTTGTATATTTTATAACAATTTATTTATATATAATTTTAAAGAACTTTTAACTACAATATGATTTTAAAATAATGAATTTTCTTAGTGGATGATCTTCATGACACCATTTTCACTATTCTTTTGAAAATAACTTTAAGGTTATATATTATGAACGGTGCTCACTCTGTGATGTTACTAGCATATAAAATGATTGGTTGCATACCACAGCGTCAGTATCACTTACTAATATCTTCACTATGTACGTGAAGTTAAGGATAATTCACTTTATAATTTACTTATAAATATTTGAATCAAAATAATTATAATTAATTATTAAAATATATTATTATTATAATCTTAAATAACATCATTATAATTAGTATGATGAATTGCCATCAAATTAATTCATATAAAAATATTAAAATTGAAAATTTATGAAATGTCCTTGTAATTTAATAATTAAGCAAAAGTAAATTTAATTATACCCTCTTAAAAAATATTTAAAAAAAAAAAAAAATATAAAATATTAAATTATTGATTAATAAAAATATTTACATTAAAAATGCAAATTATTATAATCAATTTTTTTTTAAAAAAATATAAAAAATAATATTTTATTATTGATTTTTCTTTTTTAATAAAGTTCAATTTTTTTTTTATTTTTGTGGGAAGCAAAAAGGAAATACAGGAAAATATTAATTTATAATTGATTTTTTTTTTTATTATTTTTAATATTTTCTCTTCAACTCATTAATTATTTATGGTTCATCATCATTTCCTACTGTGATTTTTTAAGTGACTTTTATTTACGCCTAATTAATTTTTAGTTCTTTTTTGTTATCAATTTTTGTCTTATTTAATGAAAAAAGGACATTCGGTTTAAATTTTTTTTTAGGTAATTTTGGTAGATAAAATATACAATTTTTTTTTGTTGTATTTTACGATATCTAATTGAAATATAAATATAATAATAAAAAGATATTATTATTATAATTTATCACAATTTTATAATTGATAAATTGATAATATAATATAAAAATATTTTGGTCAAACCAGCCGCAGTTTAATTTCCGGTAATGAAAAAGCAAATGAGCTATCCAGAAACTTGGTCACGATCAACACCCTGGACGTTTACTAATAAACTAACTAACTATAATTGGCCAAAAAGTTACTCACCATGTGGACAGAAAAAGTACATAATCTTAGATGATTGCAAAGCAACCTACGAAAAAGATGTCGAATCTTTGAAGCATCTTTTGTGTCATTATAGCTCCGTGTGTTGTAAAAGACTGAAACATTTGGAATGTTATTTTATGACAAATCTGTGCAATACAGATAAAGTAAAGCCGGCCAGTTTGGTGTCATTCATAAGAGGATAAGTAGGATAAATCAATGTGCTGTAGACGAAGTAGTCGACGGTACCAATTTACCTTTCAAATCTTAAATAAGAATTGTAAAAAAGTATAAAATGGAAATTAATTGATTTTTGTTAATTTTATTCCTTTAATATCTTTCTTTTTCATAAAATTTTTCGAATGTTTGAATATTTACGTTATTGACTGATTTAAAATTATTCATTTCGTAAACCTTAAAGAATATAATAAAAAAGTATGAAATGAAATTTTAAAAAATAAGTAAATAAATTTATCAGAAAAAGGAGATTTAAAATTTAAGGATAATGTAAAAAAAACATTTAACTAAAAATAAATATTAACAGAATTGACTGAAACATGAATTTAAAAAAATAATTTTTAAAATTAAATATTAATTTGACTTATATATACAATACCAATAACATTACAGCCGGATTATAATCAACTCTTTCAGATAATATAACTTTGCGACGCTGCAGAATACATATATGAAATCTTGGTTGTAAGGTAGCTTGTATATGATAATACCGCCAACCGAGGCTATGGTTTGAGTAATTAAATTATCTGTCCAGTGAATAGGAAGGAATAATGTTTGGAGAATACAGTAAATAAGTCTTATCTCTAGGATAGAAGGTGTAAATTTGACTTTAAACCTAAGAGTAGGGGCAGAATAAAAAGACCAAATCTCGGGTGGAAAAATTATCGTATTGTAGTGGCGTTTGTAAAATTATAAGCAAATTTTAATCAGAAGTTTAAGTTTATGAAGGAAATTGCTTTTTTTTATATACTTATATACTCGTCAGTAGCTAATAACATAAATTTTAACATAGTTTTCTCCTCATTTTATAACTTAACGAACAATTTTTAAATAAATAAAATTCTATACAGAATTTCGAGTCAGATATGAAAATGAGTGAAAGTATATTTTAAGAAAATAAAATTATTAAGAGAACGAAATTATTCAGGCTAAATATAATCAGGACATTTTCAATTTGATAATTTGAAATTTAATACCAAATTTATAGTAAGTTTCTTTACTGATTTCTCAAATAGTTCAAATTTTATAGTTTACAGAATAAAATTTCTGCAAATTCAGCAATTCTTTTTTGATAGTCACTTACTTGTATTTGTGGTATTGCTTTTGAACTTTATAAACGAAATTATATTTTTTTAGTACTGAATAATTCGTGAATTCGTACAGTTTTTGTGCCGGTTGTTATTTAATTTTGAAATGTAAAATCTAAAGAAATATGAAATTATAATTTTAACCATAATTTAAATTATTAATACCAAAACCAATTAAAAATTAAATTGAAATTAAAAATTAAATTGAATTTAATTAAAATTATTTATTTAAGTTCATAATTTGGTTATGAATTTTCTGATTATGTTAAACAAAATATTTTTTAATTAATATGTCAAAATTTAATATTTTGAAATAATAATTATGCGCATTTTACACATTTTGATTTTAGTTAGAATTCGTTTTGCGCAGCTAATTTTTTAATATATCTTGTAATATTCATTTGATTGAAGGCTATTAGTAAGGTTAATTAATTTACAAACTGACAAACTGTCTCAAAATAAAATAATATTTTCAATAATTTGCTAAAATCTTGCATATATATTTATAATTGTAGAAGAATTGCAGTAAAATAATTATTTTAAAATCTATTTCAACCAAATTTATTCTGCAACCAATCATCTTGACATCAATCATTTTTAAATTATTTCCATAAAATGAAAAAGTAAATTGTCATTAATACCAAACTAAAAATATTTTTACTCTGTAATCTAAAAAACATTTACATGAAAATTTCAAGTAGCATATGCGAATAACCTAATTTCTATATAGCTACTAATATTTCAAAGTATGTAGTACTAAAAAAAAAATTGTATTTTTCACATAAATTTCCATTTTATTATAAAATTTTCCAAAAAAAAAATCATGTAATCTAAATTGAAATGAATTATGACGCGATGGTGCTCTTTACAACAATTTTTTTTTTATTATGATTGATTTTATTAGTTTTGTATAGTTAAAGTGTTAGTTTTACAGTCGTTAGTAGTAGTACTAGTCCTTATTAATAAAATAGTATTTTTATTTTTACTGAAAACTACTATCATTTTACACATGAAAAAATCTTAATCAAAAATGTAACACCAATGAACATGACAGTGAATATTGCAACGTTAGCAGCTGCTGCTGGGTGTTATAGTAGAAAATTTTACAGAAATTTTCGTTTTTATCTTACAGCAATATGACATTTTACATAATTTAACATAAAAATATAGGATTTTTTTTTTTTTTTTTTTGGTTTTTTGTAATAAGCACTTTTAAAAAAAATTACCATCAAAATTTGTTATATAATATCGTTGTAATATTGTAGAACGCTATATAGTTTCTATATATGTATGTATGTATGAATATTACATAGTTTTGGTTTTCAGGTTAACGATTTTTCATAATGCCAAAAGGCTCTCTCTAAAAGAATACATATTTTTATGTTTTATGAATGTTATTCTTTCTAAAAAATCCTTTTACTATTTGAATTTTTTAACAAAAAATTTTATGCTTGCATATGTTAACTTGCTATGTAAAAAATTACATTTATTTATAAATGAACTTTATCAAAAACAAAATATTTATTTACAACAATTTTTTATATTAAATTACAGATAAGAGATAATAATTATTTATTTATTATTATTTAAAATTTAATAGATTTAATAAAATGTTGGCAATTGGTAATTAATTATCTAATTCTCATCAATCTTGGACATGAGCTACATCTTACCATTACCGAGAAAATGGTGATCTGAGAAAGAGACTAATTATTTGTTTGGATCATCGAAAACAAGGATAAAGTGTGGGCTACATAGTTTCGATCGGTTCAGTTTCGATTCGTGCAGTTAAGTTCAAATTTGACGTCTTCATATATTTTGTATGGGAAATTGATAGAGTGGACACATATAGGAATGAATCGAATCGTAACAGTTTGGACCGATTGGAATTTTTATAAAAATAAGAATATGTGATTTTATCGGTTCCAATCGATAATGTGCTCAGTCTACTTAACCAGTCGAATCGAATCGAATCGTAACTGAACTGAACTGGAAGAAACTATGTAGCCCAGCTTTTAGTAAATATATTGTTAGTATGGCTATGTTAAAAGGAAACATAATGAAAATATGATCACTTTCTCACATGCTGATAAATAATTTCATATAGACTTTTACAAATTTTAAATTTCTGCAATGAATTGTTATCGAAGGAATTATTTTATGATTAAGAAGTAAACTGTATGATTTACGAAAAAATAAGGTATCATTCGTCAGTTGGTAGCATAGTAAGTAGTAGTGCTTACAATGCAGCGTAATAAAATATTTTAAAAGTTGATTTAATTTTTTGATTATAAATGTTTAGGTACAGAACTGCCAAATCTATCTATAATTACTAAAAGTATTTTTTATTTGGAAATACTACATTGTATTTTGATGTTTTGAGAATTCACATCGGAAATTTAAATTTTAATAGTGGATATTTCGAAATTTCGATAAAATTATTATTTTTACAATTTCAGCTGAAACGATCTTTTGATATATTCAGTGTGTGATGCTCAATTATGTATATAGTATTTGAAGATTTATAGCTAAACAGTTAAAAAACTACTGATTGGTACAGTACGAAGTTATAAAATAAAACTGATATGAATATTCAAAAGAGAATTAAATACTTTTTATACTATTATAAATTTCCAATTTTAATTGATAGAAATTGATTTAAAAAACTTTGTTTATAAATCAAGGACGAAAAGTATTTGTTTTCGTTTAAAATATTATTTTATAATTGATTAAATATTAAGTAATTTAAATTAAATTCCTTTAAATATTGTAAGATAATATTAACATCATTATTTTATAATTATCAATTCATCAATATTAAAAAATTTATAAATTGAATGGAATTTTTAATAATTTATAGTTTGTAAAATACTAAGTCGTTTGCTACCTGTCCAAAATTTAAGTGACAAGTATCAAAAATTCTTACTAAGAAAAAAATGAAATACTAATAGTACCAATACAATACTAAACAAATAATATCGAAATATTCATGAATTTTAGAAGAATTTATATTATCATTCGTAATATAATTACTGACATAATATCGCAAGTATCTATCAGAGCATGTACTCAGTGTTGTAGAAAGCAGTGTGCCATATTTTAATATGGCAGCCAGAACAAGAAGTTTTCATTTAAAAAAAGAAATTATTATAAATCCTTTTAATTACTTTACCTATCAATTAAATAATCCTTATATAAAATAAATCAGAAACCTTTGTATTAATTAACAACAACAAAATATTATAATACTTTGGTTATAATAAATATTATATAAAAATATTTAAATAATTATGAATTGATGACATTTTAATATCAAATTATTATTCAGTATTTTAATGATGTAATCAATAATTATATAAATTGATAATTTAGCATACATTTTTTTATATCTTTTGAAATAAAATAAATTAGTTTTAATATAATTTGTCAATTAAAATGGTAATAATCAAATAAATATGTTGAAAAAATATTTTAAATATCCTTTAGTTATTAAATTCATCTAACCAATGAAATTTTTTTTAACTCAATTATAATCTTTCAATGTTTTCCATATCATTGTTTTTGTAATTTTACACGAAACAACTAACAAGTTGCTTTTTTTCAGATTTTGGTTTTATTACAGAAAGTCATCGAACCGGAAAAATAGGTCAATCTAAAAAAATTTCTTTAATACAAACTAGGACGTTTTTATATCCTGTTTTTTTGTAACAATAGACACTAAAAATAAAACATAAAACTATGAAATTTTTGAAGTAAAATGATGCAACATAGTAAATAATTGTTGAAAATTATCCTCAGGATAATATTTATAGTGAAATGAGTTTGAAAATATTTCATAACATTTTTTTTTTTAAAGTAAAAATAACTTTAACTTAAATAGTTATTTTTGGCAATTTATGAAGAATTTTACCAAAATTTTGTAAAAATTCTTTTATATAACTTATTACTTAAATTGTATAAGATTTTATAAAAACTGACAGTGTTAATAGCTCTTATAAAAATTAAATTTAGTAAATACATGATTGTCGATTAAGTTTTTAAGTATTGATTAATTATTACAATAATTAACTGTAAAATGACTTTTTATTATCAAAATGTAACAAACGTCAAATTCAGTGTTGCCAACGTATATACTTATTAAAAAGACTGCTATTCCAATTCTATTAAATCTCAACCTGGTGCCACGGAACAGTTTTGAAATATAAAGAAAAAAGTTTTGAAACATTTCTAACATAAGCTTTCACTTTTCGCATAATTCTTAATCGATTCGTTAAAGATATTCATAAACGATACGCTAAATGCGAATGATTAATGATTCACTTAAAACGGAGTTAAAACTTAAAACGTACAAACACAAACTTCGTTTAAGATTGCAATTATCATGGGGCTGGTGAATCGTAAAAGATACACCTAAACTAAACGATTCGTAAAAGATGTTTTGTATGAGATAGTTATTTCTTTTATGAATCGAAAACGATACTTCTTGTTCTGCAGAAAAATTCGAGAGGTGAGCGTATCTCCAATATCAAAACTAGGACATAGATTTAAGAAGAGTAATAAAATTTGCAAAAAAAAAATACATTTGAAAATTCTTGGATTGAATAATGCTGAAAGTCATAATATATAATTTTTCATAGTTTTGCTTGCATATTCCCAAAAGCAATTCAAATATTTATACAGTAACAAAAAAAAAAAAAAAGTTTTATCAATTCAAACTATTTTTAGTTAATTATTTATCTATCAATTTCTCGTAAAAAAATTATAGATAATAAAAAAATTTCTTTGCTTATGCCATCATTATTCTTCTTCGACCTTAGAACAGAGCTATCTTTAAATTAAACAAATAAAATTGAATAGTATTTTCTTAAGAGCTCTCTTAAGAATTTCGTTATAAATATAATAGATATGTATAGCTACAAATTCTTTCATTTACTTGTTCCTTATTGTATAAGTTACTAGATTGCTTTTTAATAAATGTATAGAGAGACAGAAAATAAATATTTCTGCACTGATTCAATTTATTTCTTCATATTATATTTAAGAAAAAAAAAATGAAATTATAAATAAAACATAAAAAAATCAATTTTTGTTCAGTTTTCTGAAATTGCATCCATCGTCTTGGCATTTTCTCATTCAGTAGTTAATTTCTCCTGTAATGTTTTTTTTTTCTTGCTGTTACCTCTAGGCGTTAAACGATAAAATATTAACACCTAGAAGTATACAATACTAGAAAATTAGAAAAATCAATGTCAGAGTAGAGTTGTTTGTGAAAACCAAAGTGTGATATGTCAAAATTTTCATATTTCCAAGAACTTTTACTTACCTTATTTTAAAAATATTGACATAATTCATTATTTTGCAAGGTTTATGCGGAAAATACGACTTAAATTCAAAAATCGTAATTTTTAAAATATTGTTATATAATTTTAGATGTAATTTTAATATTTTTATAAAGAATGAATTAATTATAAAAATATAATTTACTTTTTTATATATAATTGATTACTTCTTCCATTTAGATAATTTTCTGGAAAATAACTTTTGCAGAAAACTGAATATTTAAATAACATGTTGAATACTTTTACCATCGGATCTTGTATTATGTAAATTGTTCGTATGTGACTTCCACTATGTTTTATGTTGTATCTTCTTTAAATCAACCGATGGCTACTGTTAATATGCTGTTAATAAATAAGGACAATGATTCCTGTTTTTACATATTCTAGATCTAGATCAATGAAAACTAAAATGTTGTATTACAATTTAATTCTTCCTGTTTTTGGATTGGTTTAAGGCTCAACAGTTATCAAAGTATTCTTTATATCCAATTTGATTGCTTTAGTCATTTTTATAATATTTAAAAGGACACTATAATAAAAGACAGTATAAATTATGGAATATTTTGTCTGTAGCCAAAAATAAAATTTACATGTATACAACAAAAAAAAATTATCACTAATTTTAAGAGAAATGATTTAAATTATGATTACATAATTATTTACTTTTTATTATAGGTACAAATAATTATAATTTTATATAAAATATAATAAATATTATCCTGACTATATCAACCCCTAAATAATTTTCATTTTTCCTGTTGCATTATTAAAAATAACAAATATTTTTATTCTTAAATCATAGGGGAAAATTATTATGGTACAATTAAAAGATAACATATATAAAAAAAATGAATAATGACTTTATATTACAGTATTTAAGGACGACTGTATGGAAAAAAAGATACATATATGATTAATTAATTGTTGAATGTTGAATTTAAAATTTTAATATTTATGCTTTATTTTATCATAACAATTATTATATGATTAATGTCCAAAAGACATGTATAGAATGGTTTTCAAGTGCAAGGATGTAGAAATATAAATTATTCAAATTATTAGAGTATATTGAAATATCAATATGGTGGCGGTTATCCACAATAGATTAGAAAGATCTACATCTAGAACAATCAACGTTAGTAGTTTATTTAATGTGTAATTATGGTAGAATATGGTTTTTAAGATTTGTCCAGTTTAATAAATTAAGTTCGATAGTTTAATGAAGCTGATAAGAAAGTTGGAAATAATAGTGCAAATTTATGTCATAGAACCTCAGATAGTTTTATTTATTTAATCCCATATTAATGTTATGACCCCTTAGAAATTTTAAATGAGTAATCAAATATATAATCATAATGAATGACAGACAGAAACTTCATATTCCCGTAAATCAATAAACCTGAGAAATTAGTCAAATTATTTATTTGAATCACCGAAAACAAGCATAAGGTATAGAAAGATATTGTTATTATGTCTATATAAAAAGGAAACATATTTAAAACATGATTTCTTTTTATACTTAATTTTGATTTCTTGCACTTTCTGTCATGCTGAGAAATAATTTACTATACGCAATTGATTAAGCATTATTGTTTCCATTACAGGCAACAAAACAGGTATTAATAAATTAGACACTAACTAATTAAAAACAGTTTATGTATTCAAACAGTTAAATAATAATATATTTGGCAATAGGTTCATAAATATATAATCTTGATGTACTAAAAGATATGAAATGTTTTACGTACCTGCTAACCCAGGGTATAGGGTTAGCAGGTTCGTAAAACTTCAAATTGAAACTAAATAATTTCAAATTAGGAATAAACAATTTTAAAATCGGAAAAAAATTACAGTGAAAAAACTAAATAATTTATTAAAAATCAATTTAAAATATATAATTTATGTTAATTAAAAAGGTCATATCATTCATATTTATTGTGTCCGATATGAATTTTTGAATATGACCGACGTTCCGGTTACAATTATGAACAGTAATCGTCATCATTATGTTTTCACCAATTATATTTTCTAGCCACACTAGACGAAACTTGGTTTGAGTCAAATTTAATTTACATTCATTCGCTAGGATTTGCGTTTTTTGAATAGTTAAATCGCTTTTAACTCCAGATTTTCTGTTTGATCAAGAATATTTAATTGCATTTTAAATTCGACTATATGAAGCGAACCTTAGTATTTTTGAAAAGCCTCCGAAAATTATAAATTTTTATATTTTGTTAGAATAAATTACATATTTATTTTTTGTTCCCATTTTAAAATTGTTTAGTAGCAATTTGAAGTTGAAATGTTATGGTTTTGCTTGCAGTTATTTTTGTAATATTTATTATGTAAAATATGAATTTAGATATTTAGATATTAATAAAAGGAAAGTAAAAAGAATTTCACTTTTCGTATATTTACAAAGTTTAATTTATTAAAAACAGTACGTATATAAACAAATAATTCGAAAATTCTAACTTTTGTGTTAAATTAAATTTAAAATAATTTAATATTTTTTAAATGACTGATGCATAATATTAATTTTAAAATTACGATATATTTTTTTATGATTTCATAAAAAATATCTTAAAATTATTATGTATATTTAAAAGGATTCTTCATCACACACTTCAAATGTCACATATGTTAAGTTAATGTTGAAATTCTATGGGGGTAAAAATATATAAATAAAATTGAGTAGGCGTTTTAAAGGGTCAAAACTAAACTGAAAATGAATATAATATTGATGAAAATTTCAAGTCACGTTTTTCATATATAACCTTTTTTTTTCAAAAACAACCAAAAACAAACATATAACATAAAACATATACATAAGAAAATAACCACAAAATCAATATTAGAATGCGTTGATTTGTTATGAAAAAAGAAAAACGAAAAAATAAAAAAAATTGAAACAGGATGTGTGGAGGTTAATATTAGTCCTTTCAATATAAATCCAACACGTTTCAGATTTGTTGTATATGTTCTTTTTTTTTTATTCTTTTGTTTGTCATTAGCTATCAGCTTTAAAAAAAAATCATTAGTTTTAATACTACATTTACATATATAAATTTTACGAATTTACACATTACGTAAAAATTGAAGGATGTTAGAAATCATATAATAAAATTTTGGTTGACAATTCAATAAATAATTCCAGAATTTAAGCAAATTTTGTAAGGATGATTTACAGGACACACATTAACAGTAAAAATTTTCGAAAAGATTTTATAATTAAGAAATCATCACCTTTTATCTTAGTATTTTGGAATTGAATTGTCAATTTTCATGAAATATCAAAATTTAAGTTATCGTTTTAATATTCAATAAGGATTTTTTTTCCTTGCCCCATTATTGACTTCAAAACGGAACTAAATAAAAAATTATATAAATTTAACCATTTTCCTTTAAAAAATTATAAATTAATGTGATTTGTTAGTGGCCTTTTGTTTTAAGGTCAAAATAGAAAATTCTATACTGTCGTAACGGTTAGACCTAAAATGTTTGGTTTAAAAATAAAACGAAATATTCTTTACAGTAAATATTCGATTTAATAAAACTTCATTTATTAATTCGAAATTTGAAATATTCAAGTTGTCAACAACAACTATCTATTTTGGTTAACATTCTATTTCGATTTAATTTGTAATCAACTTTGATTTGTAGCCCAATTCATGAGCGTATCCAAAGTGGACTACATTGCTAAGGATCGTATTTATGCAACTAGAAAAAATATTTTTTTATATATAGTAATATCTAATATCCTAGTCACATTTACCTGAAAATTATAGTACTAAATTAAATTGTAACCACATTTTAATCTCAGTTACAATGAATTATGTTTACTTCTAACAAAATTTAGAAATTTAATGCTTCCGTCTAAAATTGTTAGTCTTGCTTGATATTGAATTATTGTCAAAATTAATATTTTAGTAATGGTAGTATTATTTTAGATCGATATAAAATTTATATAGATTTTCCAGAAGGCATAATTAACATACGAAAATTGAATAAATCGAAGTTTTACTGTACCATTTTTCTTCTTTGCTTTTTGTATTTTAACAATTCTCTATTATTTGAACTAATTTTGAAAAGGACAATTGAATACGATCAATCAGTTCAATGGTTAGACATTTCGGTAGATATAGCAAAGCAACAGATGAAAAGGTTGAAAATCTGTTTATTTTTTTCTAATATTGTGAATATAATGGTCAGAAATGAAAGTTGAAATAATATAGATTTTGAATGCTTCAATCAATTTTCTTGGAAGTTATTTTAAATTTATTAATGAAATAAATATAAAAAATTTGGTATTATCGAATTAATAGATAATCTATTTGAGTTTTGGAAGTGAATTTTGTAATTATTATCTGTAAATTATAATAGAAGCTCTGATTGAACTAACGTGAATATAAGTTGGATTTAAAATTTAATTTGGATTTAAATATTTAAAATTTATTTTCTATGTTATAACATTGAAATTTAATAATCATTTTTATGTTGCACACAATTTTCAAATTATGTTTGTAATGAAAATTTCAAACATTTTCTAAAACTTTTCTCATTTTCAACTTACGAAAATAAATTCATCAAAATTTCAATTATAAAACTTTGTGAGTCTAATTTTTCCTTAGATTTTCTTGTTATTTTCGCGCAGAAAATCAGTTAACATTTAATTAGCATTTATCTAAAATTTTGTATTATTTCGAAAAGTTTAGTTTCTTCTTAAAGCGAGTTAAAATTTAAATACTTAAAATATAAAGAAATACAAATTTTTATTTTCTATTATATTTTTTGTTCTTAGATAATTAAATAATGTGGAGTTTTTGTTACATAAATTTCGAAAGTAAAACCTTTACATATTTTAGATATACAAAGAAACATTACACTTTATAATGTGAAACAACTAATTTAATTGTCAGTCTCCTAAATTCAAAATCGAAGTTTAAAAATTCCGAATTGTTAAGGAGCTCATAATATTTTAAGAAGTATAATTTCATAGGAAATAATTTTTAAATTTATATGGAATTTGTTAAGTTTATATTGCATTGCTTAAGATTTTGTCATTTATCTTATATATTATAAATTACGGCAACAGGAAACTTTATTGCAGGCACTTAACACATTGAATGCAGTGACAGTACATTATCGCCAAGTAGAGTAAATTATAATTTGTTTGAGAAAGTTGTGGCAATAAAAAAGATACTTTTGAAAAGTTATTTGGCAATAGAAACGAATAAAATTTAAAATATCAAATTTTTATTAAGATATTTCATATAATTTTTGTTTATTTTTTAAAGTAAACTTTAATAATTCCATAATATTAATTTAAAATATGAAAAAATGAAATTATTTTCAAATAAAATAAATATTCATGTAAAAATTTAATATAAATTAATTAAATTTATTTTTTGTATGCCAATGACATAAGAAATTAAATTTGTCAATGACATAAAAAATTAAATTTATTATACTGGAGTTAAACTCGATGGACGCAACGGGCGGACGACTGATTGAAATGACAAAAAAAAAGTTAAAATATATGAAAACATATGAAAGTAATTAAACTTGGCGGAAAAACAACGCAACGACGGAACCGACGTATTAAAGTTGATTTAATTTTAATATTTTTATTTTACAACGGACTAAAATGTCATAAGCAGCTGAGAGATGTGATAAATGATTTTTTAATAAGTAATTTTTGTGCGTATTTGTGAAATAAAATTATGTAACACGTAACCAAGGTACAATAAATTAGCTCTAAATGTTTCCAACTCCATAATTAGATACAAAAACACTTCGATTTTTTTTAAACTTCGAAAAAGTTAGGTTAGCAAACAGTTCAATAAAAATAGCAACGACGGAAGAACTTATTCAGTTTGCCACCCTCATTTTGGGATTCTACGTTTTTGACATTTCAATCAGTCGTCCGTCCAGTTTAACTCCACTATTTGTGAATGACAATTTATGATATGTCCTTATATATTTATAAATAACCGTAAAAATAGTTTTTCCTGAAATCAATATGGCGGCCCATTAATAGACTTGGCAGTGGTACTAAGCTTGCTAAAATCAGTTCTTGCAGAGTACGTGTTTAAGGAAAATAATAAAGGCTTTAAAAGTAATCATTTTGGAATCTATATTGTGTTGTAATAAAGTTAATATGGTATCAATCAATATTGTATTTTCATTGGCCATCTTTACGAATTATTCATCCTTTTATCAAACAGACATTTTATATATATATTACAGTAATTTTATTTATAAAATGTATCTAATTTTTATAAATCTTAAAATTATTTTAAACTATTTATTTATGGATTTAAATTTGTATCACTCATTAATTTTTTATATCGAAACATTTAACAGAGTGTCAATAAAAATATTATTTACAATCAAACATCAATAAAAGTAATGCCAAATTTGTTATTGAAAATAATATCAAATTTTAGTATTGAATTTTTTGTTTTTGGTTAATATTTAATTTTAATTCCAAATAATAAAAAAAATATTTTCAATAACAAAATTTGTTAAATATTTTGCAAAAATTTCAGTTTCGCATATAAAGTAGTATCTTATGTAAATATAGAAAACATAGTTTATAAAAAAATATTTATCTAATTTTTGTTTTCATTTATGGTTAAATAATAATTGTTTAATGAAATAATATATTGATTAAGATTTTATCTTTTTTTTAAGGACAGTTTTAAATGAACTTTAAAAAAAACCTTCAATTTAGCATTGAAATTAATATCGCAAAAAAAAAAAACAATATTCAAATTTATAAGCGAATCATGAAAAAAATTAAATTTTGTTTTTCTTTAAATTTCTTGCAGTTAAATTATTCTACTTTCTTTACAATTTTTATATAATATATAAATTTATGTTGGAAAACAAAGAAAAATAAATATATATTATTATTAAATTCCTTATGCTTTTTCTTGGTACAAAGAAGAAATTCAATTAAAGTTGACATTATTGTGGCATGTTTAAGAAAGAAACAAAACAAAATATAAAATATACGAAAAAGAAAATAAATAACAAAAATAAAATCAAAACTCAAAACACAAATAACATTGATTTTTACTTACCGAATTTCATATTAGGAACATTTTGATATTTAATTATTTGGACTGATTTTCAATGGTTAGAAGACTACAGCATCATTTTCCAATGAATGTTTGTAGCTGTGCACGTCTTATTAATACGAAATTTCTAGAAACATTGAGTTTAAATATGATTCGTCTAAGGGAGAAAGATTTGTTTTGGATATAACACGAGAACATCTTAACGAAGCAACATTTTCAAAACTTAAAAATTTTGTTCTACACTGATCTACACTGCTATCTACACTGATGCTATCAAATTTACTGAAATAGTGGCAGTGGAATAGTATAGTATTTCACTATTCTGTGATTAATTAAGTCTCAGGCTCAACTTCGAGAAATCTATGTCGCTCGAACTTGACTCAACTTTTAATTAGTACCAGTAATTAATTTTTCAATATGTAATTGTGATTTTAAGGCTGGACAAATGCGAACGGTTGAGACAATTGGCTGACAACAAATGTATCATTATATTAAAAGCTATTAGCTTGTTGCAATTTAATGTTTCTTCACTATAAAGAAACTTATGGTTCCAAAATCTGTAACGAAACATCTTCGAATAGGTCAAAGCTCGATTTGGACAGAAATTCAACTGCAAATATATTGGAAGAATGCAGATGATAATGGCATTTCTAAATCACAGGTTAAATTGTGAATATTTATGTTTAAATGTTCAATATTGTTACATCCGACTTGAAAGTCTTACAATATTTCCATAATGCGACACGTTATCTACTCACATCATTTAGAATTAGATGGTGGGATGGTCTTACTTCATAATTATACTATAAGATTAGTTCTTCATAGATGAGCAACATTAAAATGTATAAAATAAAAAATCTAATCACAAAAAGTTATCGCTAAAAATACAATTTTAATCTAACTTGAAACTGAAAGTGTTCACTGTTGGTTACATCAGTTTATAGGATCCTTTTATTATATTTAATGGGAAAAACTCAAGAAAAAAAAATACAATATCGTTTTTCTTGTCAACTGATTGACATTATTTCAATATTATATACATACCCCAATAATATATTTTCTTTTTTGGTATTTTTTAAATTAAATAAATATAAAATAAAAAAGAAATTAGCACAAGAATTTGAATTTTATTTATTTTGATTTTATTTATTTTTTATATTTTTACAAAATTTTAAAAATGCATTATTTTTTGTCAAATGAAAATTTTTGACAAATATATTAAATCAATTTTTCACTATATTTTCTTCTTAATCCTTTAAAAAGGATTTGTTGTGTCTTGTTCGAAATTATAAAAATACAATTATTCAAATCAATGAAACTTTTATGTCAACTTAATATTTAGACAAACCATTTCAATTTATGTTTAATTAAAATAAGTTTTAATAAAATAAAAAAGACAAAATAAATAAATTTCAATATCGAAATCGATAAATCTAATTTAAAAATTCAAAATTCACTTATATATTTATTTCGTACTTGCCGGCAGAGGAATAGTTCAATTCTTAACAGTCCTGTATTATTTGTATATAGTTATTTTTTGTTCTATACTATAAATATAAATTCATATAAAAGTTGAACTGTAATTGGATTATTTTATTATTGAAATTCAATTCCGTTTTTATGCAAATTAATTGTATTGAGCCAAATTCATTTTAATCCGGCTTGGCATATTCTTAATATGGTATTTTAAAGTGCTATTTTATTCGTACCAGTGATGTACAGAAAAATAAATTAATTTTGTTATATAAATGCAATTTAAAAGGAATGAGAAATTTAATTTTTAACGTTAGCTATACTGATAGTATTTGCCAAAAAGTATACTATTTTTCCATCTATTAAAATTTTTTCGGGAGATATTTAAGGTTAGCTCAAGTTTTTTGTTGTATTTTTTGTATCAACTTTTAATCCACTCAACAGCTAATTGAAAATAGCTTATAAAAATAATAAAATCGATAAAAATTACATAAAACTCGCTTTATTTCAGGATGGTGAGAAGTTCATATTTTCGAAATTGTTCATAAAATTGCGAAAATTTTAGTTAGAACCTTGCACTTTTTGTGCATTCTAAATAACCTAAATTTGACCTATCATTACCTTTTGTAGTGAATTAGAGGGTCGACTGATGTTGTGAATTTAAAATTACAATCATTCCATAAAAATATTACAACAATCCTAAATGGATGAAATAAGTATATGAAAGCACTAGTGCTATATCGTAAGTACTTGACAGCTTTTTCTTTTTTAAAAAGGTCAACGGGATCTGGAAAACTAGAAACAAACCTTAAATAATTAATTATTTTAAGTAAAACAAAAAATTGGATTGTTTTATTACATACAATTCATGAATATTTTAGAAAAGAATTATTATTATTTTCTTGTTTCTTTATTGTATTGTGTAAAAGTTTTCTTCGTTTTCTGCATATAATAAGAAAATTTACAAAATTTTCCTAAAAGTTAATATTTTTTTTCTGTATTGTAAATTTGTAAAATTTTAATTTTAACTAAACAATATTTCCACGTGTACAATAATATAATAAGACAAAAAATAATAAATATGAATTAATTTTTTTATTATATTTCTTATATTAACTTAAAAACTTGAAATTTGAATCTATATAATTTGTAATAATTAAAATATTTAATAAATTTTTATTTAATAAAAAGAATTAATTTAAATTATAACATTAAACGTCAGCAATGCTCTTATTTTAAAATGTATTATTGCATTTTATAGTATATTTTATCGTAGTTTTAACTATTAACTCATTCAATATTTGATAATAAAGTGCACAACGTCTTGTTCTTCATCAGAGTTCAATTCCTTTTTCAACTATTTAGCTGATAGTTGTGAACAACAAATACAATACCCAACAATGATTTGCTAAAAAGCGTGATCGGATTATTGACCACACGAAAATTGCACACTGACAATATTGCACACATCTATGGCAAGCTATATCTCGCTGCAATCCATCAAATAGAAACCAAATGCTGGGATGAATACAGTGGAATGAAGAATTCGAAGCATTATGAAATCCCTCACAGCAATTCGTTGTTTTCGGTGATTTCTCCAAAGCTGAATCATAATGATTCCACAATTCAATAAATAACAGTGGATTTCTACCAGCTGCACCCTTAATATATAATTATGTATGTATATAAAATATAATTTTTGATTTTTTCTCTATTTATTTGAATTTAGTTAAAAAATTTCGTGTGAGCATTTTTTTATGTGGGCAATTTTCGTGTGGGTGTTTATCACCGAATCGCTAAAAGCTATACGCAGCTATTGAAATAATGTTATATTTATAAATTCAGAATCGAAAAGTTTTCTTTTCAGATTAAGTTTTTCGACACCTGCTTCATAAGCTTTTTAAAGCTTATCTTCTTTGCTAAAATATTACTCTATTTCCCTTGCCATTTTCTAAATTACATTCAAATTACAAGAAGGTTTATAATATTTTATTAATTTGTTATATAAATAAATTTGTAAAAAATTAATATAACTAACGAATCCTTAATGAAAAAAAAAACAGTAAATTTAACTAAAATGAAAATATCTACATAAGTCCAAAGATTTTTATATTAAATATTTGTAGAAAATAAAAATATAAAAAATATTTTTCAATACACTAAAATTAACTTAAAAAAAGAATTATTTATACTTTCCTAAATTTTGTTTAACAAAATTTAAATCTAAAAACCTATAATTTCAAAAATGTGTTTTCAATATTATACAGAAAATTGTAAATCCTTGTTTTTTTAAATCAAACATCACAAAAAAACCAGTAAAAAATATTTACATTTTTCAATAATTTTGTCCAAAAAACTAACAAACAACACATCAAAAATATGTAATCTCTCCCAAAAACAAAATATATCAAATACAAAATTTATATATATGTATTTGATATCCTTTTTCAAATTATGTAATAATGTTTGTATCCAATAAGTCAGATTTACCTTAATCTATTTGGTAAATATCTTGCATTACATATTATATCAAGACGAAAATATTGATATAAGAATTTTTTGTATGAAATTTATTTTTATCCTATCCTTGTTATATAAAAGTATTATCTATAAGGATAAAATATACAAAATAAGGAATAACTATCACATTTTTTCTATTAGTTTTTTGAATGCATATAAAAAAGTCAACCGAATACAACAACAAACAAAAACGTAGTGTAACAAGGATAAAGAATGGATAAAACTATAAGATTTATTAAAATTATAGATTATATTTAAAGGGTAAAATTTATAGATTATTGAATTAAACTTCAGTAAAAAAAAAATTACTCTTAACTTATAATAATATTCCTTGTAATTTTAACAAATTTTTAATTTATATTTAATTTATATCATCTAATGAGAAAATATTGCGGTGGCAGGGAAAAATTTAAAAGTAAATTATTTATACGTCTAATTAAATAAAAACGAAATTTATAGTAACTATCAAATAGACCAAAGCGTATAAGTAAAATTCATAAATATCAATGTCCAAAATATTATCATGGAAGTGAAAGGAATTTTTTGGTATTTCAAATTTATCCAGTTCAAACTACTAAAATCCAGAACTGACCCGAACGATTAGCCGGTCATATGAAAACTGGAGTATCCATATAAAAATGGTTGTATGAGTTAGTTTACAATTCACTATTAATTTGTTTTGTTCTACCAAACCTTAATGACGAAATTTCTTCAAATAAATGATTTAATAATTTGACTAGAAACGTGGAAGTATGCCACAAAGAATTATGATTAGTTCTTAACTGAAATATAATATATAAGAATTTAAAAATCAAGTAAAAATATATAAATTATTTTAATAAATAAAAATCTGACTGAAAATAAATTAATTATTTACATATAAATTTTCTAAATTTAAGAGCCAATCAGAATGTGTTGGTGTCGCTGACGTTTGTCGTCGTGTTTTTGCCAGCGATGATTTCGATGTCGTTGTCGCTTCTTAACTAAACACAATAGAACGCCGTAAATAACAAGTCTGTCATAATTTCAAAGTGTAGAAGTTTGTAAAATTTTTGATATTTTCAATAATTTAAAAGTTTTTTAAACTTCTTTTCCTAATAGCTTCTATTAATTTGTCTTCCATTTTCTTCAATAAAAAAATATGTGAAAACTCTGCGACAAGCGAAAATATCAAATATCAATTGAAATACAGCTCCAACGACAACGACAGACGACACCATTGTAGTTCAATAATACGATATATGTATAGTTTTGATTTTTTTTTGACATTTCACGACGACAAACGACAGCTACAACCGCACATTCTGTTTGGCTCTTTAATGTTTTGACAGATTTTCATAAAATTTGGCCAACTATGTAAAGAGTGTTTATATTTGTAATGATAATGATATATGTAATTAAAATATCTAATATATACTCAGAAATTGTAGATATAAAATTTATATTTTTTCTTAATTTTTATTTCAGAAATTCTTTTTTTGTTAAAAACTTTTGTAAAACATTAACATTATCATATTATAATAATCATATAAATATGATGGCCATTCACATTTTCAATACCGTATATAATTTTCAAATAAAAATTCTTTTAAAAAAATCTAAGAAAATCAATTTTTTTTTTTATTTTATTTACAGAAATGATACTTTAAATACTGAGTAATAGCCTAACAAATAAAGTTTATATACAATATTAGAATAAATTTAATTAATTATATTTTTTACATAATATTTAATTTACAGATATATTATCGATGAAAGAGTAAACTTCCATTCTTTAACTTACGACATTTAATTTAATCCTGAAAGACTAGAGCCAAACTTAACTTTAAAATTCGGTGAGATTTTATATATTTTCATTATATACATTCTGACATAACGATAAAAAAATCTGATAAATAAACAGCATAATTTCCTAACCATTGAATTTAGAGAGTAACGAAATATTTATAAATTAAAATAATTTTGGTAAGATCGTTTTTTTAAAAACTTCCAGATAAAAATCCCAGTCAAAATATTCATCAAAAATAATATTTTTCTTAATCAGTGTTACATTACCAAATAAAAATAAAGTTATTCCCATAAAAAAAGAAATGGATTTTTTTTTTTTTTTTTGAATCCATTTATGGCACCTGTCACCAAATGACATATAATTTCTATTATGAAAAAAATAAATGTTTCAAAATTATGTCTATCATCAAAATAACTAGAATAACGACTTGATACAATAAAAAAAAGGCATTCAATGATTATTGGAAAATTACTATTCTATAGAAAATTTGATAAATTTTCTATAGTGCGACATTTGGCCAGATACTTTAATTTTTTTATTTTATTTTTCTTATCTTCCCAATTTCTTTTTATTATTGTAAAATTGTGAAATTTTTGTTTTAATTAAATAAATAATAATTATTTATAAAATATATATATAGTTAAATAAAATATATTTTTCTATAATATATTAAAATATTTGACATTTCTCTATCGAAAGCGTATATTTAAAGAATGAAATAGATACCAAAGTAAATACAGGATGAATAATTTTTTATTTGTAGTTTTCTGGACTTCAATTATGATAAGTTTATATAAAAATGAATCGAAAGAAAATTTAACATTATTTTTATTGATAAATTCAAGAAATAATTCTGGTTATTATTCATTAAATCAAATAAAACTGCTTCAAAATATCTGATAATAAAGAAATCGTGTAGTTTTTTGTTCAGCAAGTTTTAAATTTATCAATACGTAAAAATTATCAAGTACAATTAATTGAATTGGTTAGGTTATTCCTGATTAGTTCAGGAAAATGAATTAAACAATATGAATAATTATATAAGTAATAAGCGTGAAAATATTTATCTCTTAAACATTAATCATATTAATAACAAAGAGTTTTTAATATATAAAAGCATATTTTTACTATTTAACAGGACATGGACAATTTTGAAAATTATAATAATAACATAATTTTAAAAGTAGTTTTTTTTTTTTGTATCACATTTTTATTTTTCATAGTAAAACAACTTTTACGCTTTAAAACAAAAAAACAATTCAAGTTTCATTAATTTCGTCCTATTTTCTTTTATTTTATATTTTTTGTTCCAAACAATCCTTTAACTTTAACTTTTATGAAAATTCTATGTAAATTTATATGGAAAATGAAAAAATTGCTTCTTATCCTCTTGGGAATTATCATAGCATAATTTAAACTTACATTGACTTGATTTTGGTAAATTAACATTACACGAAAAACTTTCAAGAATACTGAAAATTCTGAAAGCTAGGGAACTATCATTAAAATATCCTAGTACTTTATCTTTGTATCACAAATAATTTATTTGTCACAGTTTTTTTTTTTAGCTTCTATTATAATTTCAGCAAAAATAAAAAAAACTTTTATTTTAAGTATAGTATAACAATAAATAATTTTAGAATTTGTATTTTGTGGATAATATGTAAATGGCTTTGATATAACTGTATAGTTTTTCTAACTTAGAGTACCATCATTTTCCTCTATTCACTATTAGGCTTTTAAATTGACATTTTGTATAATAGCGGAAAAAATATGTGGCTCTATGATCCTGATTTCAGTTTCGATTTTTGACTTTAGCCGCTCTATAGTGCGAGACTAGTTTTCATACACCTCTTCTTTTAAGGAAATCTTACAAAAACTAAATAGCCGAATCGTGTGTGCTGCAGTTACCCTACCGGAACCACATTTCAATCTGCATAATATTGTTTGAAGAACTCGCAGTAACAGTAACCCAAAATTTATTATTCTATTTATTCAAGCATTATTACTCATCTTTTCGGTACGATCATTGAGATAGCAATATTTATCTACCATTTCTAAAATCAAATTTTACAATTTGTGTCCGATGCTCATTAGAGAGCGACTTCTGGCCTATCCTGTAGTTAATTTTTGAGCTACTCTTTAATTTTTCAATAGGTCAACTGACCGCAAATCATTTAAGTTATTAAAATTTAAAAAAAAATGCATAGATTTTTTAATATGTACCTAAAAAAAAATAGATTTACCAAAATTGGAAATTATTTTGATATGACCAGAAAAAATGAATATTTTAATAGGAAATTATTTTAAACAATATGCAAATACGAAAAATTATTATTTATTCTGTTAACACAATATCAAAAAATTAAAATCAATTCTTTAATTACGGACATTTTAGGTTTAGATCCTTGAAGAATTAAATAAAAATTGTGATTTATCTGATATCTCCCTAAAGAAAACTTAATCAAAGAAATTTCATAAAATCTTTAAAAAATCTTTTAAACATTTTCTGCAAAAAAAAAAAAAAAAATATATTTTATAATTTTATATTATGTTTTTCTTTATTTAGTTCTATATATAGTCTTACAATTTTTTATTAAAGTAAAACACTATACAGTACCAAATATACTTAATAAAATTTTCCTTAATTTTCTCGAAGAAGAATGTTAATTACCTGAAATTGTTGTTCAACAGTCATGAAAACATTTTATCTTAAGTTGTTCTTTTCACAGTTTTCGTAGAAGTGTGATTTTTTTTGACGTCGTTGTCGTCATTGCTATATTGAAATCGTGTATATAGTCAATGTCTACGACAAAATTTTCATTCTTCAGTAATTAAAATAAATTATTTTTTCCCACATAAATAAAATAATTTTATTTTTATCCATAATTTAAAAAAAAATATTCTCTATAAAAAATCACACTTAATTCTACCAAAAAAAGGGTAACTTTTGTTTTTGGATTTTGCAAATAAAATTAAGACATTTAAAAAGTTAAAATTATTTTTGAAGATTGAAAACTTTCTTGAATTTAAGAAAATGTATATATGTAGCTTAGCTAGCTAATCTTTAAAATATTCATTTATTCTTCTAGGATTTTGAACATATAAAATCATATTTTTCACATATTATATGGTTTTAGAGACAAGATCAGGGAGAAGATATTAATTATTAATACAAGTTTTTAATGGTAAAGCAAAATTTTGTAGGGTATAATTTTAAAGCTTGAATTTTTTTTTTTAAATTCTTAAATTAGGAAAAATTTATCTTAAATATTTAGAATTTAATATTTAGTTGCAAAGTTTTAATTTACTTTGAAAAAATTGGATTTAATACAAATAAATACTAATATTAAATTATTTCAATTATTATCATAACGTATCCATAACATGAATTTAAATTGAAACTAAATTAATTTAAATGGAATATTTTAGCTTAAAGCGCCAGTCTTTTTTGGAAACTTAAATTGTCCATATTATAATAATTACACAAGTAATATATACATATATTGAATTCACAATACAAAATTTTCCAAATGAGCTCAAAAATTCTATAGAAGAAATGTGCAGAAAATTATGTTTTTTTTTTTACTTTCCTTTTATTGAATTTATAATTTTTTTGAATACATATTGAAAAGAAAGTTAGCAAAAATTTGCACAATACAAACAAAACTGCGCAATACATTACAAAACTGTGCATACATCGCAAAACTGGTGGGTCAACAAAGAAAATATTGTTCAATTAATTATTTTTAGTTATAAATCGTTTTTCTTTAAACAAACGTAAAATTATGTAACGAAAATTGATAATTTCATAAAATTTTAATCATTTAATAATTTAGTTAAAACGAATTGAAAGAGGCGACAGCATAAAAAGTAGTAACTGTTCTTTTCAGAACTACGAAACCTAAAACTAGTGCGGTAATAACTTGTTAATTTGACTAATTTTTTTTTTCTTTTTTTTTTTCAATTTCTAATGCCTTGAATTACCAGGTAACAACGGATAGAAGCAGTACCATTCTTTGCAGAAGTGTTTGTCTAATTACTATCATTTGCTTGTTTTCGGTGATGGAAATATCAGAGCTTAACCTATATTTTTTTTTTTGGCAACGAAAAGCAGCAACACCTTTAAACATTATGTACATTATATTTTAAAAAGACTACAAATTAAACATTTTTTTTTATATCTCTTCCAAGGATACATCAAATTACCGTTACAGAGACACAACATATAAAAAAAAATATTTTACTTAATTATTTACTTAACAAAAACTTATATTTCCGATGAAATTTTTAGTTTATATACTTTTTAATTTACAACGAAAAGGGACATTTTCAAAAAAAAATTTACAATTTTCAAACTAATGGACTTCAAATTAAGTGAAAATATAAAATAAATTTAAAATTAAATACAAGTAGAATTACAATTAGTAAAATTTAAATATTTACTTATTAATTTTGACAGTAAAAAATGTATCGATATTTTTATTGGTGGCAATTTGTTTCATGATAGTTTTTATTAATAAAAATATAAATAATTATCATAAAAAATAAATTATTTTTAATATTTAGTTGTCAACTTTTTACATTTCTATTGGGTAAAACTTATTCTATTTTAATATTGTTTAATTTTATCAAAACTTAAAGTCTAACCCTCGTAATTATACCATATCAACTATTTAATTAAAATATTAAATTAATAAAATTTCATCTTTAATTCATCCTTGGAAAGTTTAACGCAATAATATAAATTTAATTTAAAATTATTATTTATAAATATTTAAATATTTTGTACATAATAAAAAAAACCTTGTTAATTATATTAATTTACTTAATAATTTAGATTTAATCAAGTGTATAAATTTTAAACCAACCTTGATTTGTGTATTTTAAATATTAATTTTATTTTAATTTAAAAAATATTCTAAAAAAATATGATATCAATTGCCTTTACTAGTATTTTCAATATAAGGACTAATTTTTATAGCGTTATAATTTATTGAATATTTTTATTTATACTTTATGGAAAGAACTTTTTTTAAACTATCTCACGTCCCACATGTTTTCTCAATTTTTTTTTATATTATTATTTTAAATTAAAATCTTCTAATTTGCTAATATACCAATATTTTGATTTTAGTAATTCTCTATTCCCTCGTAGAACACTAGTTTTCACATTTCGTATTTTGGTTCTCCAATAAAATGTTTGAAAAAAATGTAGATATGGGATTGCGCTTTTCACTATAAGCCCTCGATATACTCTATTATGTTTACTGATAACTAAGAACTCTAAAGTTTTGTATTACGACGAGTATAAAACTAGTAGTATAAGCTATAAGATATTCTTAAAACACATACAACTGCTTCTAACAAAAATAATAAGCTACCTATTTGAACAAAATATATGTAAATAACATTATACATATATTATATTTTAAAAATAAATCATTACAATTTTTAACGCATCACCGTCTAAAAAACCATCGTTTATATAATTTTATAAGATGAAATTGTTTATTTAAGCTAAATTAAAACTTAAACGCTATAATTTTCAAATATTAAATCCTTGGAAAGTATGACGAACTAATAATTCGTTATTAGTTTATTGACGAACTAATAAACTAATATTGTGTTTCTTTAAAACTATAAATTAGTTGCATTTACTTAAGTGTTTTGCTATATCACAGCTCAAAACAAATTATATTAATAAAATATGCATAAATAAATAATTTGCTTTTGATCAAGTGAATAACTTTAAAAGTTACCTTCATTTATATTTTTAAATATTTGTTCTATCAGGTAAATCTTAGAATTTATTCTAAAGTAAATAAATAAAAACTATAATGATTATCTCAACTGATTATGCGGGTATAAAAGAGGATATTTTACAAACTTTATTCACAGTTAATTAAAATATTTTGAGTTAAAATGATACGAATTGTATTTCTTATTGTAGTGGCAATTGTAAGTTACTTTCAATATTCATAAGTTTAATATTATTAATTATTTAAAAATTCCTCCAAAACTGTAGGCTCTTTCCAGTACTGCTACACCAGATCCGCATAAAAGCGATATAGTAAACCGTAATTCCGTGACAAATAGGCAAACACATATGCCAATTAATTTACTTGCACGTCGCTTAAAAAAACAATCACGTGCAATTACGAAACGGCGAGGGAAAAAAGTAAATTGGAAAAAAACAACAGCAAAAAGAATAAAAGCAATAGAAATAAGACCAATTAAACAAGACCAAGTAAAAAATACAAGAGCAAAAAACACAAGAGCTACAAGGATTCGAGTAAAATCAAATCCCAAAAATATAAGAGCTGAAAAGACAAAAGTAAACAGAAAACAACAAAAAGAAACACCAAATATCTCAAAAAAAACTAATTCAGTAAAAAGAAAAAGCAAAATATCAAAAAATCAAAAAATTAAAAGAAGTAAAAACACAATAGCTAAAAATATAAAGGCAAGACCACAAAATATAAGAGCAGAAAAGAGAAGAGGAAACGCAAAGCATCAACGTACCAAACCTAGCCCAAAGCACCAAAAAAATAAAACACGAAATATCTCAAAAAAAACTAATTCAGTAAAAAGAAAAGGCAAAACACCAAAAATTCAAAAAATTAAAAGAAGTAAAAACACAATAGTTAAAAATATAAAGGCAAGACAACAAAATATAAGAGCAGAAAAGAGAAGAGGAAACGCAAAGCATCAACGTACCAAACTAAGGCCAAAACACCAAAAAAAGAAAACACAAAATATCTCAAAAGAAATTAATTCAGTAAAAAGAAAAGGCAAAACAGCAAAAAATCAAAAAATTAAAAGAAATAAAAAATCGCAAAGGAAGTTATCAAATAAAAAAAATAATGCCCTAATTAAAAGAAAACGTAATAATGAAAGAGGTGGAGTTATTAGAAAGGGCCGCAACATAAAACGTAGCAAATTAAGAAATAAAAATCAAATTAATAAAAGGAGGAACGGAGTTAAAAAGTTACGGAAAACGAAAAACAAGAACAATGATAAAAAAAAAAAAATGAAAAAAGATTGCAAACCAGAAAAGGTTATTCTTGTAGTAAAAAATGGAAAAAACAACAACAAAATGAAAAGGAGAACGAGATATAAATCAAGTAGTTGTAATAGAAATAGTCGAAAATGTATGAGACGAAGGAGACGTCCAATCATGAAAAGAAGACGCTGTATGAAAAATTGTCCATCAACAGTTGCACCTATAAATAATAACATTGCAATAAATGTCAATACTTCAAATGCAGCAGAAACTCCCCCTACCACTGCAGCAACAACAACTGCTGCTACTACTACTACTGTAGCACCAACAACAACAACACCAGCATTAACTACTACTACTATTGCTACTACTATTGCAACAACAGCACCAACTACTGCTGCTACTACGTCAGCTGCTATTACAACAGCATCAACAACTGCTGTTACATTAGCGCCAACAATTATTGTTAATATTACTAATAATGTTAATAATTATATATTTAATACTATTAACGTTATTGTTAGTACGGCAGCTCCTAATGTTACCGTATAGTAGCACCATAAAAATTCTAAAGGTTCGAATTACATAAATTTTGTAATAAAAATAGACTGTACAAGAATAAGAATTTTAAATAAAGATTATTTGCAATTCTGAAACTATTAAATTATTTTATTATTATGCGGCTCTTGCCCTTCATAATAAGCTTTTAGCTGTAAGTGTAACACTATATCTTGTTAAAGTTTGCTTATTTATTTATTTATTTATATATTCCTAAAGTTCTAACAATTCATATTAGTGCGATGTTATGGTGAATGGGCAACGCTGGCTGATTTCTCATATTATAAATAGAATCTATTTCTTAATTAATTAATTTATAGATAAAATATTAGTGGAAACATTCTCTGCGCTTAAACAATTTCGGTAAGTCAAATATTAATAGTATCTTTCAATAGTGAAGCAGATTATAATGATCACATTACCTTACGATATTGTAATGCAAATAAGAAAAATCTCTTTTGGACAGATATAGTGATTCTTAGACATATAAAAGATATACATCATAACGCCATAATATAAATATATACATAATAGTTTGGCAACTATTATTTCCAAAGAATCCTTTTTTACAAAATCCATATTTGTTTTATTGTTTTTGGATATACAGTAAATTGGTCAAAAGAATTGTCATTGTATTTATGGATCTAAAAGAATTTTCCGAATTACCTAAAGATCTCTCTGCTAATTATATAACTCAAAAGCAATTTGACATGCTTGCTAATACAAACATTTTTTGGAAATTTATTAATATAAAAAGGAAGTCCGAAGGGTACCCTCTTCCACACTAAAATATAATAATCATTCTTCAAGTGTTGCCGAAGTAGTTTCTAACATCTTTGCGGACATTTTCAATTAAACTTTATTGATAATGATCGTGTGCCTAACATAGATTACTTTTCGTATTTAAATAATAATGCTCAGACTTCTGTCGTATCTGTAAATATTAATTTTGAAATTGTTGTTGATAAAATTCGTAATTACTCATCTAGATTACCCGCAATAGTTTTTAATAAATACAGCGATAGCTTTCCACATCATCTTATGGCATTTTTCAAAAAATCTATATCTGTGGGGATATTTACTAACTCCTTGAAGGATTCTTTTATTATCTCCGTTCATAAAAAAGGGGTAAAGCTGAAATTAATAGCTATAAGCCCATAGCCAATTTATTCCACATTCCTAAACTTTTTGAGAGCATTGTTTATGATTCCCTCTATTTTCACTGTAAATACCTGATTTCACCTAAATAACACGGGTTTTTGACGGGTTTAAATTATACTGTAAATATCCAATCATAAATTACACCTCAATATTGGGTTTAAATTATGCAGTAAATATCCAATCATAAATTGGATATTTACTGCATAATTTAAACCCAATATTCTTAATCTTTATTTTACAGTATAAAAAATACGAAAAAAATGATATATGTGGTTAACATTATATGTTCAATGGAAAGATTAATTTGGAAAACATATTAGGTTAAGCAAACCCAAATATAATTTGGATGAAATTTGGTACATAGGTCAGTGTTATGATTGTACACAAGTTCATAGATTCATGGGAAACATGGCGAGTATAAAACTAGTAATATAAGCTATTCTTAAAATACATACAACTACTTGTAACAAAAATAATAAGCTACCTATTTGAACAAAATATATGTAAATAACATTATACATATATTATATTTTAAAAATAAATCATTACAATTTTTAGCGCATCACCGTCTAAAAAACCATCGTTTATATAATTTTATAAGATGAAATTGTTTATTTAGCTAAATTAAAACTTAAACGCTATAATTTTCAAATATTAAATCCTTGGAAAGTATGACGAACTAATAATTCGTTATTAGTTTATTGACGAACTAATAAACTAATATTGTGTTTATTTAAAACTATAAATTAGTTGCATTTACTTAAGTGTTTTGCTATATCACAGCTCAAAACAAATTATATTAATTAAATATGACTAAATAAATAATTTGCTTTTCATCAAGTGAATAACTTTAAAAGTTACCTTCATTTATATTTTTAAATATTTGTTCTATCAGGTAAATCTTAGAATTTATTCTAAAGTAAATAAATAAAAACTATAATGATTATCTCAACTGATTATGCGGGTATAAAAGAGGATATTTTACAAACTTTATTCACAGTTAATTAAAATATTTTGAGCTAAAATGATACGAATTATATTTCTTATTGTAGTGGCAATTGTAAGTTACTTTCAATATTCATAAGTTTAATATTATTAATTATTTAAAAATTCCTCCAAAACTGTAGGCTCTTTCCAGTACTGCTACACCAGATCCGCATAAAAGCGATATAGTAAACCGTAATTCCGTGACAAATAGGCAAACACATATGCCAATTAATTTACTTGCACGTCGCTTAAAAAGACAATCACGTGCAATTACGAAACGGCGAGGGAAAAAAGTAAATTGGAAAAAAACAACAGCAAAAAGAATAAAAGCAATAGAAACAAGACCAATTAAAACAAAAGTAAAAAATACAAGAGCAAAAAACGCAAGAGCTACAAGGATTCGAGTAAAATCAAATCCCAAAAATATAAGAGCTGAAAAGACAAAAGTAAACAGAAAACAACAAAAAGAAACACCAAATATCTCAAAAAAAACTAATTCGGTAAAAAGAAAAAGCAAAATACCAAAAAATCAAAAAATTAAAAGAAGTAAAAACACAACAGCTAAAAATATAAAGGCAAGACCCCAAAATATAATAGCAGAAAAGAGGAGAGGAAACGCAAAGCATCAACGTACCAAACCAAGGCCAAAGCACAAAAAAAAGAAAACACGAAATATCTCAAAAAAAACTAATTCAGTAAAAAGAAAAGGTAAAACACCAAAAAATCAAAAAATTAAAAGAAGTAAAAACACAATAGCTAAAAATATAAAGGCAAGAGCACAAAATATAAGAGCAGAAAAGAGAAGAGGAAACGCAAAGCATCAACGTACCAAACCAAGGCCAAAACACCAAAAAAAGAAAACACGAAATATCTCAAAAAAAACTAATTCAGTAAAAAGAAAAGGCAAAACACCAAAAATTCAAAAAATTAAAAGAAGTAAAAACACAATAGCTAAAAATATAAAGGCAAGACAACAAAATATAAGAGCAGAAAAGAGAAGAGGAAACGCAAAGCATCAACGTACCAAACTAAGGCCAAAACACCAAAAAAAGAAAACACGAAATATCTCAAAAGAAATTAATTCAGTAAAAAGAAAAGGCAAAACACCAAAAAATCAAAAAATTAAAAGAAATAAAAAATCTCAAAGGAAGTTATCAAATAAAAAAAATAATGCCCTAATTAAAAGAAGACGTAATAATGAAAGAGGTGGAGTTATTAGAAAGGGCCGCAACATAAAACGTAGCAAATTAAGAAATAAAAATCAAATTAATAAAAGGAGGAACGGAGTTAAAAAGTTACGGAAAACGAAAAACAAGAACAATGATAAAAAAAAAAAAATGAAAAAAGATTGCAAACCAGAAAAGGTTATTCTTGTAGTAAAAAATGGAAAAAACAACAACAAAATGAAAAGGAGAACGAGATATAAATCAAGTAGTTGTAATAGAAATAGTCGAAAATGTATGAGACGAAGGAGACGTCCAATCATGAAAAGAAGACGCTGTATGAAAAATTGTCCATCAACAGTTGCACCTATAAATAATAACATTGCAATAAATGTTGTTACTGCTTCAAATACAGCAGAAACTCCCCCTACCACTGCAGCAACAACAGCTGCTGCTACTACTACTACTGTAGCACCAACAACAACAACACCAGCATTAACTACTACTACTATTGCTACTACTATTGCAACAACAGCACCAACTACTGCTGCTACTACGTCAGCTGCTATTACAACAGCATCAACTACTTCTGTTACATTAGCGCCAACAATTATTGTTAATATTACTAATAATGTTAATAATTATATATTTAATACTATTAACGTTATTGTTAGTACGGCAGCTCCTAATGTTACCGTATAGTAGCACCATAAAAATTCTAAAGGTTCGAATTACATAAATTTTGTAATAAAAATAGACTGTACAAGAATAAGAATTTTAAATAAAGATTATTTGCAATTCTGAAACTATTAAATTATTTTATTATTATGCGGCTCTTGCCCTTCATAATAAGCTTTTAGCTGTAAGTGTAACACTATATCTTGTTAAAGTTTGCTTATTTATTTATTTATTTATATATTCCTAAAGTTCTAACAATTCATATTAGTGCGATGTTAAGGTGAAATTAATTAATTTATAGATAAAATATTAGTGGAAACATTCTCTGCGCTTAAACAATTTCGGTAAGTCAAATATTAATAGTATCTTTCAATAGTGAAGCAGATTATAATGATCACATTACCTTACGATATTGTAATGCAAATAAGAAAAATCTCTTTTGGACAGATATAGTGATTCTTAGACATATAAAAGATATACATCATAACGCCATAATATAAATATATACATAATAGTTTGGCAACTATTATTTCCAAAGAATCCTTTTTTACAAAATCCATATTTGTTTTATTGTTTTTGGATATACAGTAAATTGGTCAAAAGAATTGTCATTGTATTTATGGATCTAAAAGAATTTTCCGAATTACCTAAAGATCTCTCTGCTAATTATATAACTCAAAAGCAATTTGACATGCTTGCTAATCCAAACATTTTTTGGAAATTTATTAATATTAAAAGGAAGTCCGAAGGGTACCCTCTTCCACACTAAAATATAATAATCATTCTTCAAGTGTTGCCGAAGTAGTTTCTAACATCTTTGCGGACATTTTCAATTAAACTTTTTTTGATAATGATCGTGTGCCTAATATAGATTACTTTTCGTATTTAAATAATAATGCTCAGACTTCTGTCGTATCTGTAAATATTAATTTTGAAATTGTTGTTGATAAAATTCGTAATTACTCATCTAGATTACCCGCAATAGTTTTTAATAAATACAGCGATAGCTTTCCACATCATCTTATGGCATTTTTCAAAAAATCTATATCTGTGGGGATATTTACTAACTCCTTGAAGGATTCTTTTATTATCTCCGTTCATAAAAAAGGGGTAAAGCTGAAATTAATAGCTATAAGCCCATAGCCAATTTATTCCACATTCCTAAACTTTTTGAGAGCATTGTTTATGATTCCCTCTATTTTCACTGTAAATACCTGATTTCACCTAAATAACACGGGTTTTTGACGGGTTTAAATTATACTGTAAATATCCAATCATAAATTACACCTCAATATTGGGTTTAAATTATGCAGTAAATATCCAATCATAAATTGGATATTTACTGCATAATTTAAACCCAATATTCTTAATCTTTATTTTACAGTATAAAAAATACGAAAAAAATGATATATGTGGTTAACATTATATGTTCAATGGAAAGATTAATTTGGAAAACATATTAGGTTAAGCAAACCCAAATATAATTTGGATGAAATTTGGTACATAGGTCAGTGTTATGATTGTACACAAGTTCATAGATTCAT
Source organism: Rhamphomyia laevipes (assembly GCA_963920725.1). Taxonomy (NCBI): domain Eukaryota; kingdom Metazoa; phylum Arthropoda; class Insecta; order Diptera; family Empididae; genus Rhamphomyia; species Rhamphomyia laevipes. The sequence goes on along the minus strand of OY987257.1, from coordinate 44,936,954 downwards.
GGGAAACATGGCGAGTATAAAACTAGTAATATAAGCTATTCTTAAAATACATACAACTACTTGTAACAAAAATAATAAGCTACCTATTTGAACAAAATATATGTAAATAACATTATACATATATTATATTTTAAAAATAAATCATTACAATTTTTAGCGCATCACCGTCTAAAAAACCATCGTTTATATAATTTTATAAGATGAAATTGTTTATTTAGCTAAATTAAAACTTAAACGCTATAATTTTCAAATATTAAATCCTTGGAAAGTATGACGAACTAATAATTCGTTATTAGTTTATTGACGAACTAAAAAACTAATATTGTGTTTATTTAAAACTATAAATTAGTTGCATTTACTTAAGTGTTTTGCTATATCACAGCTCAAAACAAATTATATTAATAAAATATGCATAAATAAATAATTTGCTTTTGATCAAGTGAATAACTTTAAAAGTTACCTTCATTTATATTTTTAAATATTTGTTCTATCAGGTAAATCTTAGAATTTATTCTAAAGTAAATAAATAAAAACTATAATGATTATCTCAACTGATTATGCGGGTATAAAAGAGGATATTTTACAAACTTTATTCACAGTTAATTAAAATATTTTGAGTTAAAATGATACGAATTGTATTTCTTATTGTAGTTGCAATTGTAAGTTACTTTCAATATTCATAAGTTTAATATTATTAATTATTTAAAAATTTCTCCAAAACTGTAGGCTCTTTCCAGTACTGCTACACAAGATCCGCATAAAAGCGATATAGTAAACCGTAATTCCGTGACAAATAGGCAAACACATATGCCAATTAATTTACTTGCACGTCGCTTAAAAAGACAATCACGTGCAATTACGAAACGGCGAGGGAAAAAAGTAAATTGGAAAAAAGCAAAAAGAATAAAAGCAATAGAAACAAGACCAATTAAAACAAAAGTAAAAAATAGAAGAGCAAAGAACACAAGAGCTACAAGGATTCGAGTAAAATCAAATCCCAAAAATATAAGAGCTGAAAAGACAAAAGTAAACAGAAAAAAACAACGTAGTAAAATAAACAAAAAACAACAAAAAGAAACACCAAATATCTCAAAAAAAACTAATTCAGTAAAAAGAAAAAGCAAAATATCAAAAAATCAAAAAATTAAAAGAAGTAAAAACACAATAGCTAAAAATATAAAGGCAAGACCACAAAATATAAGAGCAGAAAAGAGAAGAGGAAACGCAAAGCATCAACGTACCAAACCGAGGCCAAAGCACTCCGTTCTCAATATCACAAAAAAAACTAATTCAGTAAAAAGAAAAGGCAAAACACCAAAAAATCAAAAAATTAAAAGAAATAAAAAATTGCAAAGGAAATTATCAAATAAAAAAAATAATGCCCTAATTAAAGGAAGACGTAATAATGAAAGAGGTAGAGTTATTAGAAAGGGCCGCAACATAAAACGTAGCAAATTAAGAAATAAAAATCAAATTAATAAAAGGAGGAACGGAGTTAAAAAGTTACGGAAAACGAAAAACAAGAACAATGATAATAAGAAAAAAATGAAAAAAGATTGCAAACCAGAAAAAGTTATTCTTGTAGTAAAAAATGGAAAAAACAACAACAAAATGAAAAGGAGAACGAGATATAAATCAAGTAGTTGTAATAGAAATAGTCGAAAATGTATGAGACGAAGGAGACGTCCAATCATGAAAAGAAGACGCTACATGAAAAATTGTCAACCAACAGTTGCACCTATAAACAATAACATTGCAATAAATGTCGTTACTTCAAAACCAGCAGAAACTCCCCCTACCACTACAGCAGCTACTACTACTACCACTGCTACTACTATAGCAACAACAGCAGCATTAACTACTATTGCTACTACTACTACAACAACAACAGCGGCAACTACTACTGCTACAATTACAACAGCTGTTACTATAACAACAACCGCATTAACTACTACTACTGTTCCAGTAGCACAAACAATTATTGTTCAAGTTACTAATAATGTTAATAATTATATATTTAATACTGTTAACGTTATTGTTAGTACGGCAGCTCCTAATATTACCGTATAGTAGTACCATAAAAATTCTAAAGGTTCGAATTACATAAATTTTGTAATAAAAATAGACTGTACAAGAATAAGAATTTTAAATAAAGATTATATGCAATTCTGAAACTATTAAATTATTTTATTATTATGCGGCTCTTGGCCTTCATAATAAGCTTTTAGCTGTAAGTGTAACACTATATTTCGGTAAGTCAAATAATTAATAGTTTCTCTCTATAGTAAATCAGATTATAATGATCACATTACCTTACGATATTGTAATGCAAATAACAAAAATCTCTTTTGGACAGATATAATGGCCTTCAGCCATATTAAACTCCATTACAAATATATATACAGCCAAAGAAACTGAAGTATGTATTTGTAAAATTAGTCTTTGTAGTTTTTACCAACTCTGGAAGCTGTACAAAAGACTGTAAACTATGATCCATAAACCATCAACGTCAATTTATATCTGGATTAATGCTAACCAGAAATTTTTGGCAACAAAACATATCTTTGTTATTGGTAGACCGAGACCCTATATGGACGTACAAAATAACATGTATTTATTTTATACACATACATATATAATTATATTATTAAAAAATAGCGTTATAAAAAATAAATATTACATATATGTATTAACTTGTACGGAGTTAAGAAATTAAAATAAAATAGATTTAAATACAATGACAAAATATATAATGCAGTAGAATATTCTACCACATATCAAATACGCAAACCAAAATAAATCCAATTAGTAGTACCGGGTAGTACTCATTGTAGATATATAAAAAGTATTTAATATTAAAATAGTAAGATATATTTAAGATTTTAAATTGAATAAAATTATACATTATTACAATAAATAATGATACTATTGAAAGCTTTACAAAGATTACTAAGTTTAATTATTTAACCCATTTTTGTTTGACTTTCAAAGTTATTATATAATTCGATGGCCCCGAATACAACTATAGTAAGTCAAAAACAGCGTTTTTCAGGAGAGCTAAAATACTTTCTGAAATCCTTAATACTGGAGCTAGGCTCTTGAAATAAAAAGCATAATTTGCCGAATTTAATTTAATTGCCCGAAAAACAATATTTTGATTCTAATTTTACAATATACCATATAAAACAAAGGATTCAAACTTAAGAACTAGGTGGAATAATACAATAGAAACTTTATGTGTTTGTGCGTATGGCTTATGCAGGTCTGTAGTAGCAGGGAAAACTTTTATTGTAAGTCGACATATGGTAGTTGTATTCGGGGCCATCGAATTGTATCACAATGCAATTTAAAAACTAAAAAATATTTTAGTTTTTTAAGTAATTCATTAATGTACTCGTTATACTTAAATAGAACATATTCATGCCAATTATGTAGAACGTAGTCTATTATGCAGTTGGATAAAATTTAGTCAATTATACAGTTCGATTTTATCGAACTGCCAAAAAAATAATCGAAAAAATAATAAAAGTTTTTCAAAATTTTAAGCATTTTTTTTTTGCTTTTATTAAAAAGTTTTTGATTTTTTTTAAATTATAAACCAAATAAAATATAAATATAACAAATGAAATATAATTAACTTGAGAATTATAGATAAACTTACACAGAAAAAATTAAAGTCGATTTTTCAGCTACTTTGAAGTAGTTAAAAAATAATTCATTGATTTTCCTACTTTCTTCATTGAAGCATCATTTAGATGCAACAAATAAACTAAATTATATAAATCATTTAAATTAAAATATTTGAATTAGCTTTCTAGAATTTTTATTTAGTTTACCCACTTAATTATTTATTTTATTGAAATTTATTAGTAATTAGTATAATAATTATACGAAATTCTAAAATAATTTGGATAGGAACAGTCTTCTTCACTATCGCTTGAATCAGATCATATATCAATTGAATCCATTTTATTATTACCAAAACCACTTTGTTTATTTAACACTTCGTTTATTTATTTGACATAAAAAATTAGAAAATATACTTGTTTATATCTAAGGCAACTAAGATATAAACAATCTTTGTTGCCTTATCCCTCATTTACTTTGGCAGTACTAACAGAACTACCTGTCACTGTCACCCTTCGATTCGATTTAATCGAACTGTATAATAGGAAAATAAAATCCAATCGAAGAACGATCGAAGCCTTTCGATAAAATCCAATCGAACTACATAATTGGCATGAATAAGTTTTTGTGATATTTTCGATACTTAAATTTAAGTATGTATGCCCTACTGCGTTATCCTTAATTTTTAGAAATTCACTATCATTTGGGCATTTATATAAGTATGATAAAATTTCAGTATAAGTTTGAAAATAATCCACCAAAGAATTTAAGTTTAATAATGGAATTTTGTCTTGGTAGAAGTAATACTTGTAAGTAATATGAAAGGCTTTTGATTAATGTAATATTTCATACTTAAACTTAGTATATAGCTTAAGTGAAAAGCTTAGTATGCTTAAGTTCTTAAAATATCATGTACCTTATATTATGTATACATTTAAATTATATATTTTTCAAATAAAGTTTATACATATATGTTTATTCTTATGCAGAAAATGTCCAATGACAAGGAAATCACACCTTAATATAACAGTAGTATTTTTATAAGCTATATTTTAATGTATAAACAAAATATTTAAGAAATATTAAAGACCAAATTTGATAGCATTAAAACCATTGGTTATACCAAGCAAACCATATTACTTAATTAAAAAAATTCTATGGTGAAATTAATTTTACAGTATATATAAATCCATTCGGGCGATAATTCTCACCCAAGTGGTAATTATCGCCCACAAAAACGTGAGCAATTCCTTTATAAAAATAATGTTCGAACTTTATAACGCAGATAAGTCAGAAATAAAGCCCGTTGCTATTTACCTTTTACGGAAAAGGAATTACAAAGTAGAAAATACCAACAGAATTAGTAAATAAATAAAAGATGATGTTTGTTATCATGTTTTACACAAGATAAATTTACTTTATATATATTTTGTCACTATTGACAACAATTTGCCTACAAAAAGGACATACAATTGGAGATTTCCTTGTAATTGCGTTATTACATATTGTGGTGTAATGGATTTCGGGCGATAATGCTCACCCAAGTGGGAATTATCACCCTTCGGGCGATAATGCTCACCTTTTTATGGGCGATAATTCCCGATTGTGTGAGCATTATCGCCCGAATGGATTTCGGTATACACCGGTATACATACTCAAATAAATGTTAATCAACTATTAGTAGAGTCTATTTTGCGTGCCCTAAGGTTAGCAGTTATAGTTGAATATTTTTTATATGTATATACCTCATTGGAACAACTTTTTTAAACTATCCCACATTTTTTCTTAAAATAAGAAACAATAAATTACTAAGATTTACTTAAGTGTTTTGCTATATCACAGCTCAAAACAAATTATATTAATTAAATATGCCTAAATAAATAATTTGCTTTTTATCAAGTGAATAACTTTAAAAGTTACCTTCATTTATATTTTTAAATATTTGTTCTATCAGGTAAATCTTAGAATTTATTCTAAAGTAAATAAATAAAAACTATAATGATTATCTCAACTGATTATGCGGGTATAAAAGAGAAGTTTTAAAAACTTTATTCACAGTTACCTAAAATAATTTCAGCTAAAATGAGACGAATTGTATTTCTTATTGTAGCGGTAATTGTAAGTTACTTTCAATTCATAAGTTTAATATTATTAATTATTTAAAAATTCCTCCAAAACTGTAGGCTCTTTCCAGTACTGCTACACCAGATCCGCATAAAAGCGATATAGTAAACCGTAATTCCGTGACAAATAGGCAAACACATATGCCAATTAATTTACTTGCACGTCGCTTAAAAAGACAATCACGTACAATTACGAAACGGCGAGGGAAAAAAGAAAATTGGAAAAAAACAACAGCAAAAAGAATAAAAGCAATAGAAAGAAGAGCAAAAAATACAAAAGCAAAACAGAGCAGAGTAAAAAACAAAAGATCAAAAGATACAACAGTTAAAAGGATAAGAGCAATGGTAAAACACCAAAATAGAAGAGCAAAAAACACAAGAGCCAACGCAAAACATCGACGTAACAAAACAAGGTCAAAACACCAAAAACAAAGAACTATTTCAGTAAAAAGAAAAGGGAAAACGCCAAAAAATAAAAGAAATAAAAAAACAACAGGTAAAAAGATAAGAGCAAAGGGAAAACCCCAAAATAGAATAGTAAACGGAAAACATAGACGTAACAAAACAAGGACCAAACATCAAAAACAAAGAACTAATTTAGTAAAAAGAAAAGTGAAAACACCAAAAAATCAAAAAAATAAAAGAAATAAAAAATCGCAAAAGAAATTATCAATTAAAAAAAATAATGCCCTAATTAAAGGAAGACGTAATAATGAAAGAGGTAGAGTTATTAGAAAGGGCCGCAACATAAAACGTAACAAGTTAAGAAAGAAAAATAAAATTAAGAAAAGGAGGAACGGAGTTAAAAAGTTCCCGAAAACGAAAAACAAGAACAATGATAACAACAAAAAAATGAAAAGGAATAACAAACCAGAAAAGGTTATTCTTGTAGTAAAAAAAAGAAAAAACAACAACCAAATGAAAAGGAGATTCAGGTATAAATCAAGTAGTTGTAATAGAAATAGTCGAAAATGTATGAGACGAAGGAGGCGTCCAATCATGAAAAGGAGACGCTACATGAAAAATTGTCCATCAACAGTTGCACCTATAAATAATAACATTGCAATAAATGTCGTTACAGCTTCAAATGCAGCGCAAACTCTCCCTACCACTACAACAACAATTATTACTACTACTATAGCAACAACAACAGCAGCAACTACAACTGCTGCTACTACGACAGCTGTTATTACAACAGCAGCAACTACAACTGCTGCTACTACGACAGCTGTTATTACAACAGCAGCAACAACAGCAGCAACTACTAATGCTACATCAGCACAAACAATTATTGTTAATATTTCCAATAATGTTAATAATTATATATTTAATACTGTTAACGTTATTATTAGTACACCAGCTGCAGTATAAATATAATATAATAGATACAAGCTGCAGCACCATAAATATTATATTTATAGATATCAATTTATAATAACAGTAATTTATAATTATAACATAAAAATTCTAAAGGTTCGAATTACATAAATTTTGTAATAAAAATAGACTGTACAAGAATAAGAATTTTAAATAAAGATTATTTGCAATTCTGAAACTATTAAATTATTTTATTATTATGCAGCTCTTGGCCTTCATAAAAAACTTTTAGCTGTAAGTGTAACACTATATCTTGTTAAGGTTTGCTTATTTATTTATATATTCCCAAAGTTCTAACAATTCATATTAGTGCAATGTTAAAGTGTATGCAATACAGGCCGATTTCTAAGATTATCAATAGAATATATTTCTTAATTAATTAATTTATATATACCTAACGATATTGTAATGCAAATAACAAAAATATCGTTTGGACAGGCATAGTGCCGCTTATTAAAGATATATATCATAACATCATAATATAAATATAAACATAAAAGTTTGGCAACTATTATTTCCAAATAATCCTTTTTTACAAATTCTATATTAGTTTTGAATGTACAATAAATTGATCAACGTAAAATCGTATAAATCCTTTACAATTGTCATTGTATTTGTGAATACAAGTGAATAACAAAAACTTTTATTACAAATTAGTTTTTTTTTTCGATTTAACATTTCATTTACTATTTATATTGGATTAGATTTATATAGACATATTTATATTATTTAATATATATTGCTTTATTATAAATAAATGGTTAAAAATATTTTGAGATATTAAGTATTAATAACAAATTAGAATAAATAGTTAAAATTTTAAAACAAACAGTTAATAAAAAATTAAACAAAAATTAAATGATCTGAGAGACATCTAGGGTAATAATTTAAAACAATTATAGTAAATTAAATAAAGAATGCTTTCATTTTTAATTTTTAAAAAAAGAAGGTATTTTTAACATCGACGGATGATCATATTAAGTAAGCCCATATGCTATGCAAAAACTGTAAATGAGAACTTCCTTTTTTTTCGAATTAGGGTTCAACGGAAAATATCATCTGAATTAGGACACCCGATTTATGAATATTAAAATTCCTTTATAAAGTGTTAATCACACCAAAAACAGAAACAGACACTTTTTTTTTTTTTTTTTTTTAACTTTTCTGTTTAAGTTTTGACATTGCACACCCACCAAAATCCGAAACAGAAACAGAAAAACAATATTTTCTGACAACCAAAACAGCTAATTTTTTTCATAATGTCATGGCTGCACACGAAATTTGATAGAATTGTGCGTCTGCAAACTTCTGCAAACAGAAATTGAAACTTTGAAAAAAAAAAGTTTCATTTTCTGTCCGATAAATTGAAAAACAGAAAAATGAAAAATTCGAATTCTGGAACAGAAAAAATATAAAATCGTTGTTTATAGAAATAAAGCGATTTCAAGCAATAAAAATAAATTCGACAACAACTGTTATTTGTTATTTTATTTTACAAATATTTTTAGCTGAAAAACCCTTTAAATTTGAAAAAATCTTAAGTTTAAAATATAAAATATATAAAAAGTTTCTGTTTCTGTTTTTGGTGAGATTGATCCTTAAGTATTTAATGATAAAATATATAATTGTATGAATAAAAAAGAATTAAATTTTCTCGGAAAGTTAATGGTTGTAAAATCTGCGAGACAAAGGCTTGGTGTAAAGAACATGTCTATTCCGCTAAAACACATAAAAAGCCTGATTTTGGTTCTCGTTTATTGGTTATAGTATCAATACAAAATTTAGTTGTTTTTTTTGTTGAAAATTTTAGTTTTTTTTGTATTAATATATTAAAGCAAAATTGACATATAAATTTCGATATAAAAGTATAGGTAAATTTCAAAGTAAATTAACATTTAAAATTTGTAGTATTTTAAAATAAAAATTAAAGATATGTACATATATAAAAAAAAGAGCGGATGGACAAAATAATATAAATATATAATTTAAAATTTATAGATAAACTTCATGCAGGTTTGGATGCGCATTCATCTTTTCGTGGGAGCTAAAATTTTAGTTATGTAATCATATATATATAATATATACATATATGTACTTAAAATTAAATTTCAATAAATATTTAAATTTTAAATAAAATAAAATTCATATTCATTACATTGTAAACGAAGAGGAAATTGTAAATCAGTTGTTGCTGACACATTTTTATATATAAAATATATAGAATATAGCATACTTATCTACGGTGACGATATATATATGTACAGTCTTTTATTCCAGATTCAACAAATAAAAAGATATTATTAAACGACATAATATTAAATCTTATTGCTGCAAATAATAACTTCTGATATTGTCTTGGCACAAAGGGTTTTCTAATATTGAAACATTTCTTAAATAACTTTGACGTAAATTTAGTGGAGCAAATAAATTATTATGTTGCACTGTGTGATATACCTAATTATCTTCAATCAGAGCCAAATTCTTTTCACTATAGTAAAATTACCTTGTATATATCTTACACTTAAAAATATTGCAGTTGACGCGTTATCGCCTAAATAAATGACTTTCACGCCACGTATAAATATGTGATTTAAATTTCAGATATACGAGGGACAGTTTTTATTATTTTCGACAGTACGGGACATAAAAATGGAACATTAAGGGTAAACACAAACAGGCGAAAAACAGGAACATATTGCTTTCCTTTAAATTTAAGGGATGCCTTAAGATGTTGATCTAAAAGATATCCCTGTTGATGGTTATCCTAGACCTAGATCATATCCATGTATACATGATGCCTTACAGCAGTAATATAAAAAAATGTAACTATAAATAAGGTACCATATAATAATGATTAAATTGGTATCGGAATTACGTGCAATTAGGTATGCGATTGTAAAAAAGAGGGGAACGAAAGCGTATGACATAATACCATAGTTATAGACTTTCTCCAGAATATAGAGTGTTTATATATATAAATTTAGATTGCGATTATCTTTTATATTAGTTCCAAGTAGAGGTCATAATAATTGTTTTTGTATTAATATAAAGATTTCGTTCATCGGTAATAACGTCTATATACTATCCTAAATATCATATTTTTCTAATTTTCAATTAGTAAATGTAATTTTTTTGTATTTATTTAACCACTCCTTGATTATCTCAGTAATTACTACGTAAAACTGGTGCCTCAAAGTTACTGGCCACCTCCGGTATAACACAAAATATAATGAAAACGGTAAAGGAAGAAGAACCACCTTGTATCCTGAGCTTTAGTCGGCAAAACGCGTACTATCGCTAGATTACTGCTAAAACTTGGCATTAGCAATATTTATTTGGTTTTGAAAGACTTTTGAACCAAATTAAATATCGCCGGGAAATAAAATACCAACTTATATTAATATCTTTTGTTATAGGTAGTACAATTGTGTTAAAATCTTTATTGTAGTGTGACACGGTTGTTTTAACATTAGTAATAATGTAGATGTATCTACAGTCTACGTTGTCGATTTGGAAATTTAAGTAATAAATCCCCTGCAGAATGAATAAATAAAATTTAAAATTGTAGCCATTATATAAATAACATAGATTATAAAATTATAAGTTTTTTACCTTATAAATTTTTATAGTTTTTTCAAATAATTTTAAATTTATGAAAATGTGACTATGAAACCATGTGTTTGATTTGAGTGCCTAGCCTAGGATAAATCCTTTTTAAAATTTCGTGGTTCTTCGTATATGTTAAGGATTGGTGAATGTATACAAATTAGTTCTTGCGGGTTTTTATTAGTTATATTTAAATTCAAATTCTTTTCTTCACATTTTTATAAATTTTGATATTAAAAAAAAAAGAATTAAAATTGTTTAGTAAAAAATATACAGTCTACCAATAAATAAATAAACGATATGATTTCTTTTTAGATAATTTTTTTAAATTGCAAAACATTATTTATATATGACATTTATGTTTTAAGCTAAATATAATTTAATTGACAACCTCAAAATCGATTAACCCAATTTTCGGGATTTTCCTTAAAAACCATATGGCACCTAATTTACACAGTTAGGTTTATCACGTTTTTACTTATGAATATAATTATACCAGTTATATCTGACGCAGGTAATTTTGATAACAAAATATCTCTACTGTTATTGGTAGACCCTATATATGGACGTACAAAATAGCATGTATTTATTTTATACACATACATATATAATTATATTATTAAAAAATAGCGTTATAAAAAATAAATATTACATATATGTATAATGATACTATTTGAAAGCCTTACAAAGATTACTAAGTTTAATTATTTAACCCATTTTTGTTTGACTTTCAAAGTTATTATATAATTGTATCACAATGCATTTTAAAAACTAAAAAATATTTTAGTTTTTTAAGTAATTCATTAATGTACTCGTTATACTTAAATAAAACATATTCATGCCAATTATGTAGAACGTAGTCTATTATGCAGTTGGATAAAATTTAGTCAATTATACAGTTCGATTTTATCGAACTGCCAAAAAATAATCGAATATTCTTTGGATGTATTTTTTTTATCGAATAATAGTTTTTCAAAATTTTAAGCATTTTTTTTGCTTTTATTAAAAAGTTTTTGATTTTTTATAAATTATAAACCAAATAAAATATAAATATAACAAATGAAATATAATTAACTTGAAAATTATAGATAAACTTACACAGAAAAAATTAAAGTCGATTTTTCAGCTACTTTGAAGTAGTTAAAAAATAATTCATTGATTTTCCTACTTTTTTTCATTGAAGCATCATTTAGATGCAACAAATAAACTAAATTATATAAATCATTTAAATTAAAATACCGTAATTGAATTAGCTTTCTATAGAATTATTATTTAGTTTACCCACTTAATTATTTATTTTATTGAAATTTATTAGTAATTCGTATAATAATTATACGAAATTCTGAAATAATTTGGATAGGAACAATCTTCTTCACTATCGCTTGAATCAGATCATATATCAATTGAATCCATTTTATTATTACCAAAACCACTTTGTTTATTAAACACTTAGTTTATTTATTTGACATAAAAAATTAGAAAATATACTTGTTTATATCTAAGGCAACTAAGATATAAACAATCTTTGTTGCTATAACCTTATTCTTACTTCACCAGTGTTCTGAACTGTTGGTTTACTTAATATGTAAGCCGCATACATCCCACTCAACAGACAGGTCATCGGTTATTATAAGGCAACTGGTACGCTAACATTTACTCGACTAACTCAACGGCTGGGGTGGTTCTTGTCTACCTTATAATAACCTCGAAGAAGTTATAAATACGCGTACCATTTTTGGTAACAAGTGGGCTTGAGAAACCATTTACAGGTAGCCACGAAATTGTTACGGACCATATTTATACAACAAATATTCAGACTGGAATTAACAGAAAGTACAGAGAAAAACTATTCAAACTACTTTAATTACGACAATATTAATTTTACTTACAAAATACCACAAAAAAAATTAACAAAAAAAAAACTTTATATAAGTGAAACTAAAACCGACTTTCCATTTGGCAACAACATAAATTTCCGCGGTAAATTAGGTGTTGTAATTTACCTGGTCTAATTACCCACACTGTATGGTAATGTTTACCATATCTCCATGACCAGCTTTTGACCGAATTAAATATAAGCTTGGTCCCTTTATTTGTTCCATTAATTTACGAACTACTTATACATTATTATTTTTTTTGCATATTTTTAGGCACACGGTAAATTCATTATTTTAGCGATCCACCAGGGTTTGTTTACTTCAACGAAGTTAACATTTTGACCCGCGTAAATAAAATATAATAACCAATAATTTCCATTTTACTATAAATTAATTTATTTAAATAAAGAAAACTATCATTTATTTATAGTATGCATAACTATATATGTGATTCCCGTCGAGTTCATCGAAAACGAGTTCATCGAATGCAAGTTCATCGAATGCAAGTTCATCGAAAACGAGTTCATCGAATGATCAATTCATCGAATTACAAGTTCATCGAAAAAAAAAAATATTTTTTAACTATAAACTATCATGACAGATTTTGAAGTTGCAATGATCAACAAAAATAAAGTTTTATTTAAAGTACTTATAAAGAAGAAATTTATTTTATGAAAACATATATTAATTTTTAATTTAAATGATATTCAAATGAAAAAAAATAATTTTCGCATTCATAAACTTAAGAACAGGGAATTGCCATTAACTATTAATTTTATTTTTTATTTATTTGAAAACAATAAATGGAAAATTATTACTGGGAAAGTTTTTATTAATTAGTACTGTAGTAGGTAAACTTAAACTCCTTATGACCGCGTAAAATTTATAAATAAAATAAATAGGTAAAAGAAGGTAATAAGTTGTCAGTAATAAGTGTGATACATTTTTAATTTTCATTAATAGGGGAAATAATCAGGGAAAAGCCTACGAAAAGAATCAAAAATAAAATAGAAGAATTATAAAAATTTCAAGTAAAACTTGTGAGGTTCTGTTATATCATTTTCTGTTTAGTCATGGAAAACGTATTTTTCATTAGCTATAATCAGAAAAAATAATATAGTTAAAAAACATTTTTTTTTCGATGAACTTGTAATTCGATGAATTGATCATTCGATGAACTCGTTTTCGATGAACTTGCATTCGATGAACTTGCATTCGATGAACTCGTTTTCGATGAACTTGTTTTCGATGAACTCGTTTTCGATGAACTCGTCGGTTACCATATATGTATATCAATCAAACAAAAATAAATATAGATTAAAAAAAATTTTATATATATGTAAATCATCATACATATAATATGATCAATCATTCATAATTTTAATAATAATTTTTATAACAATAATTAAATTTTATTGTAAATCATTTTTATAACAAAAATTAAATTATTGTACCAATTCCAAAATTATTTATATTTTTATCGAATTATTTATTTTAGAATTTAGTAAAAATACTATTTTAATATAATGGATTTAAATTATACCATAAAAATTTTAAATCTTATTAATGACAATTTTACACTATCACGTATTTTCAATATAAATTTAGTTTTGGTACAAAATTAATTTTTTTTATACTATAGAGCCCATCCACACGTTCTATTTATCGCCCGATAATTTTGACTTACGATATTTTCTCCTTTTTTTTCATTCATGTTAGAGAGAGAAAAAAATTATAGAAAGATAAAATATTCTTGAAAGAAATTTTCAGGCGATTTTTTATTTTCTTTCGAGAATTTTGATATTTGACAAATCATAATTTTTTTTTACAAATAGTAGTCGGTTTTGTAAACATTAAATAGTAGTTTTGTTTGATATTCCATACTTTTTAATGTTTCGCCAGTTGAATTATTTAACCACTGAATTTAGAAATAATAATAATTTAATAAATAAACACAACCGCCAGAATTTAAATATTATAAAATGAATTTATAATATTATATTAGGGATTACACAAACCACTAAATTAAATTATACAAACCAGCATTACTAATTTTCACGGAATTTGAATTATCGGTAATTCAAGTAAATAAATTTGTATATAAAAAAAAATACAGTAGAATTATCGTAAAATTTAATAAGAAAATCTCGTCAAAAGCAAAAAATATTGCATAAAAATTTGCAAATAATTTTGTATTCTAAAACAAAGTTCTAGCAAATTTCTTCACTTGAATAATGATTAATTCAGGTTACGTGAATATTAGTAATACTTTTTTGATCAATTTACTGGCTTGCAATCCCCAGCCTTTCCGGAATTTTTATAAGTAATCGAAAATCCATTATACCCACACGTCCTTTCTCTTCCATCTTTCAATTGCGTAATAAAAATAGTCAATTACACTCGCAACATATGGATATAGACCGAATAAGCACTTAAAATTTTCGATTTACATATGACGCATATCCATGCAAAATAACACTCAGCACATACACATGGAGCAGACTAGTACTCAACTTAAGATATTTCCAATTTAGCTTATGTGCGCTGCATATGGATATGCCGCTTTTAAGAAATAAGCATTTGATACTACAAAAATGCATACTTAATTTGCTCCATACGCCAAAAATTGGGTATGACTCCCTTTAGCACTGTAGTAAAAAAAGTGGATATGGAGCACGGTTGCTACTCTATAACTCAAAAACGGCTGATTGTATGGGAAAACGGAGTACAGGTATAGAAAGAATGCATTCCAAACCCCCAGAATATGCGTCTAACTAAAAAACACGAAAATGGCGTATGGGCCAAAATAACACTCACCCGACGAGTTGTCAAAATTCTTGAAAGAAAAAGCGGCGAGTAAATTTTATTACGTGTGGATAGAAATTTTTGACGTTCATTAATTACTCTCCCAAATTAGGCGAGTAAAAATGGAACGTGTGGATGGGCTCATATATTACTTTTAATCATTTTAGGAATGTAGTTTTTTTTTTTTTATTTTTTTTTATTTATGACATTTCTATTTTAAATAATAATTAATAATTTTTAAATAATATATATTTTAAATTTTAATCAAGAATTATTATATTAAACAATAAATTAAATTTAATTTATTCACTCACCAATAATTTTCGGCATGACTCCATGTACATGTAGCTGCTTCAAATAGATATTAGCTTTTTTTATTATTTTTTTTAAGTAGCATAAGTCACTATATTATTTTTATATATATGATTTCTAATAATCCACAATTATTAGAATTAGATTATTTAACTATTTTGATGTTTCTACAGATTATGCATTTTATTTTTATCCTACATAATCAAATATACAAGATGAGTTCTCAGGTGCTGGATAAACTGCTAATTTCTAATTTTTTTTTATTTTAGCTATTAAAATGTTACCATTTTAAAAATCTAAACCAGACACAAACATTCTATACCAGACAAAAAAATCTAAACCAGACATAAAAACCCTATTTTTAAAATGGAAATATATTTTATTTAATTAACTGATTTATGTATTTTTTAATATTTTTTACCTTTCGGGTTATGTTATAATAGAATGTATTTTAAATACTGCTGCACCAGAATAATTAATATCTGCTAAATAAATTTTACTATATTTCTATTCCATGTGATTTTAATTTAAATTATTCTCTTCCATAATTTATTTATTTCAATTTTAATTAAATTGATCTCTTTTGTTTAATTATAAAATCTCCCATTATAATTTTGATGGTCAAGATTTTTTAAGATCAATTTAGAAAAAAAATTATAGCCAAAACTCTTTAAAAATGTTTAATGCAGGTCTCCTCTCTTTCGTCTTTCTTTTTAAAAGAGTACTTCAAAGGAAGTTCAAAATTTGTGTTACCTAACAAAAAAAAAATTACATTTCCTAATTCGGCGCTAATTTTAATTCTCTTAAATTAAAAGAAATTAACAGGTGGTAATTACACGAGATGTAATACTGTAATAAATTACACTATTGAAATATTTCAAGGCGTACTATTAATATTATGTAATTATTTATTTTATTTATTTAGGTTTTATATTTATTTAATTTATTAATTTATTTAATATTACTAATCCGCTACATTGCCTTATCCCTCATTTACTTTGGCAGTACTAACAGAACTACCTCTCACTGTCACCCTTCGATTCGATTTAATCGAACTGTATAATAGGAAAATAAAATCCAATCGAAGAACGATCGAAGCCTATAAAATCCAATCGAACTACATAGTTGGCATAATTTACTAAAATATAAAAATCAAATTAATAAGTTTTTGTGATATTTTCGATACTTAAATTTAAGTATGTATACCCTACTGCGTTATCCTTCATTTTTAGAAATTCACTATCATTTGGACATTTATATAAGTATGATAAAATTTCAGTATAAGTTTGAAAATAATCCACCAAAGAGTTTAAGTTTAATAATGGAATTTTGTCTTGGTAAACTTAATACTTGTCAGTAATAGAATATGCAAGGCTTTTGATTGATGTAATATTTCATACTTAAACTTAGTATATAGCTTAAGTGAAAAGCTTAGTATGCTTAAGTTCATGTACCTTATATTATGTATACATTTAAATTATATATTCTGCAAATAAAGTTTATACATATATGTTTAATCTTATGCAGAAAATGTCCAATGCCAAGGAAATCACACCTTAATATAACAGTACTATTTTTATAAGCTTTATTTTAATGTATAAACAAAATATTTAAAAAATATTAAAGAGACCAAATTTGATAGCATTAAAACCATTGGTTATACCAAGCAAACCATATTACTTAATTAAAAAAAAGTTATGGTGAAACTAATTTGACAGTATAAATAACTTTGAACTCATAACATGGATAGGTTTAATGGATATACTCAAATAAATGTCAATCAACTATTAATAGTGTCTATTTTGCTTGCCCTAAGGTTAGCAGTTATAGTTGAATATTTTTTATGAATATATACCTCATTAAAACTACTTTTGTAGACTTCCAACATTTTTTCTTACAATAAGAAACTATAAATTACTAGCATTTACTTAAGTGTTTTGTTATATAGCACAAAAAATTGCATTAAAGTAAACATGCATAAATAAATAATTTGCATTTCATCAAGGCAATAACTTTAAAAGTAACCTTCATTTATATTTTTAAATATTTGTTCTATCTAGTTAATCTTAGAACTTAATTTAAAAATAAATAAATAAAAACTATAATGATTATCTCAACTGATTATGCGGGTATAAAAGAGGAGTTTTTAAAAGCTTTATTCACAGTTACCTAAAATAATTTCAGCTAAAATGATACGAATTGTATTTTTTATTGTACTGGTAATTGTAAGTTAATTTCAATATTTCATAAGTTTAATATTATTAATTCTTTAAAAATTCCTCCAAAACTGTAGGTTCCTCCAAAACTGTAGCACTAAAAACAAAAGCAAAAAATACAAAAGCAAAACAGAGCAGAGTAAAAAACAAAAGATCAAAAGATACAACAGTTAAAAGGATAAGAGCCAACGCAAAACATCGACGTAACAAAACAAGGTCAAAACACCAAAAACAAAGAACTATTTCAGTAAAAAGAAAAGGGAAAACGCCAAAAAATAAAAGAAATAAAAAATAACAGGTAAAAAGATAAGAGCAAAGGGAAAACCCCAAAATAGAAGAGTAAACGGAAAACATAGACGTAACAAAACAAGGGCCAAACATCAAAAACAAAGAACCAATTCAGTACAAAGAAAACCAAAAAATCAAAAAAATAAAAGAAATAAAAAATCGCAAAAGAAATTATCAATTAAAAATAATAATGCCCTAATTAAAGGAAGACGTAATAATGTAAGAGGTAACGGCAAGGGCCGAAATATAAAACGTAGCAAGTTATAATGGAAAATGAAAAAGCGGATGAATTGGTAGAAGTGGCGAGATGGATAGCAGCCTCTCTATCTACCAGATCGGTTACCCAGTCAGCTCGATCAAAAGAATGTTTAAACTATGGCTAGTAAAAATAAACACGTTAAAATGTGTTCCGCTGAACAGTTGTCTTTACACAAAACTGAGTAACCCCAACGCTAAACAATCGAGAAGTATTCTGAACATGACCAAACCAATGCTCAGACTGTATAACATTTACTATTACGTAAACATTTACTATTACGACCAAACCAATGCTCAGACGGGGCATTTACTATTACGTAAACATGCCTGGTGACTCAGACTGACAACAGAAACCATTTGTAGAGGCTGTTTTGAAGATGACGAGACAATTAGGCATCTTTTATGTCAGTGCTCTTATCTGTGTAATAAAAGATTAAAATTTTTCGGTTCTTATTTTGTAGGAGATTTAATAGAATTAAGCAGTGTAAAACTTGCGAAGTTGACAAAGTTTATAAAGGCAGTGGGATAGCACGATTCGTACGGACTGTACGGTCTAGGTACGTGGTTTGGCCGCTTCCATTCCCCCCTTCTCAAACAAACCAACCAACCATAATATTTACCACATGCTCTATAACATATGAAATATTTATCAGAAATTTTAGCTTACATCTACTAACCTCTATCACTACCTTGTTCAACACATGTGCAATCACGAATTCAACCCTTACACCAAATTTCATTGAAATGGGATAATAATTACAATATGGTGTAGAACAAGTGAAATATTCTATAGAAAATAAGCTGCTTATATATTAGCAGCAACTAGCATACATACCAACATATGAATCATATTGCATCCAAATCTGAGATATGAAATTTTCACCGAGCTCTCAATATAAACGGAGAATTCTAATTGGGTTCCACTGAAAGTATCGATCTCGCCTAGAAAAAATATTTAAACCAAATCCATTTTATTACCATCACACAACACTTGATAGTTTAGCTACTAGTAAAATTATATTAAATTAAACATGCCTAAATAAATAATTTGCATTTAATCAAGTGAATAACCTTAAAAGTTACCTTCACTTATATTCTAAAATATTTAGAACAAGTTAATCTAAAATAAATAAATAAAAACTATAATGATTATCTCGACTGATTATCCGGGTATAAAAGAGGAGTTTTTAAAAGCTTTATTCACAGTTAACTAAAATAATTTGAGATAAAATGATACGAATTGTATTTTTTATTGTACTGGTAATTGTAAGTTACTTTCAATATTTCATAAGTTTAATATTATTAATTCTTTAAATGTTCGTCCAAAAATGTAGGGTGTTTCCAGTACTGATACACCAGATCCTCATAAAAATGATATCGTAAACCGTAATGCCGTGGATAGCCAAACACACACAGATATGGGAATTAATTTACTTGCACGACGGTTAAAAAAACACTCACGTGGAATTATGAAACCACTGAGAAAAAATGTAATTAAGAAAAAAACAAGAGCAAAAAAAACAAAAGCAAAAAAAACAAGAACAAAACACACAATAGTAAAAAAGACAAGAACAAAAAAGACAACCGGTAAAAAGATAAAAGCAAGGGCAAAAATTAGCAAAGCAAGGTCAAAACACCAAAAAGTAAAAAAAAGAAAAACGAAAAATATTAAAAAAAATAAAAAAAATAAGGCCTTTAGTAAAGGAAGACGTAATAATGTAAAACGCCATAGAAAGGGCAGTAAAATAAAACGTAGCAAATTGAAAAATAAAAATAAAGTAGTCGGTAGGAAAATAAAGAAAAGGAGAAACGGAGTTAAAAAGTTACCGAAAACGAAAAAGAAGAATGATAATAAGATACAAATTAAAAAGAAGAACAAACCAACGAAGGGTCATGTAGTAAAAAAGGGAAACAACAAGATAATGAAAAATAGATCTAGATATGAATCATCAAGTAGTAGTAAAAAAGAAAATAGTCAAAAATTTATTACGCGAAAGAGACGTCCGATCATGAAAAGGAGACGTTGTATGAAAAATTGCTCAACAACAGTTGCACCTAGTATCAATTACATTACAATAAATATCGTTACTGCTTCAATTGTAGCAGCAACTACCAATACAACAACAACTACTACTACTGCTATTACTATTACAACAACAACGACAGCATTAACTACTACTACTACTACTACAACAGCAGCAGCAACTACTACTACTACTACTACTACTGCTACTACTACTTCAACAACAACAGCAACTACTACTACATTAGCTCAAATAATTACTATTAATATTACTAATAATGTTCAGAGTTATATATTTAATACTATTAACGTTATTATTAGTACACCAGCTGCAGTATAAATATTATATTATATTATTTATAAAATAAGATAAAGCATATATAGTATAAGAAAAATATGGAATAAGAAAAAGTATATACCAGAAACCATTTTTAAATTAAAATTACTTTCAACTCTGAAACTATTAAGTTGTTTTATTATTGTGGGTCATAGCTCATAAGGGTAGGCTAGATAGTGCCGATCAGTTCACTTTCGTTTCGATTAGATTCGCTTGGTTAAGTAGACTACCATTGCAATCGATTAAATCAAATATCTTTTTTTTTAACTGTCAAATTTTAGTCCTCTTCACATTTGCTTCAGTTTGGATTCGCAAAATTTCAATCGTTCTAAAATCTTTCGATTCTATTTGTTCTAATTCGGTTTGAATCGCACATATATATGAACTCGATCGGGTTTCACTTCAAACTAATCACTGGTAGATTATAAATAAATTTTAATTTGCAAAATATATAATTTAAAATTACACATTAATATAACAGTAGTATCTTTATAAACTTTACTTTAATGTATAAAAACAAATTTCATTAGAATCGTATAATATTTACCATAATGTTCTATAACATATGAAATATTTATCAGAAATTTTAGCTTAAAGCTACTAACCTCTACCTTGTTCAGCGTATGCGTAACCACGAATCCAATCTGTACTAAATTTCATTGAAAAAGGGTTATAATTACTATATGCGGTGTAGCGTGTAGAACATATGAAATACTCTTTAGAAACTAAGCTGTCCATATATTAGTTTCACATGAACCCACAAAAGCTAACGGCTACAAATTTCCGGAGCATATACTAATAATATAATATTATATAATATTTAGTATATGCTCTAGTCTAGAACATATAAAATTTTAATCGCAAATTTTAGTATTGACCTCTGAAGCTACTGAACTCTACCTAGGTACAAAAATGTGTAACCAAGAATCCAATATGTGTACCAAATTTCATTGAAAACGGATAATAGATACGTCCTCTAGATCTAGAAGATAAATCAAATTTTCTTCGGAAACTAAGAAGCTCATATATTAGTTTCCTATGAACCCACTAAACCTACTGACTACAAATTTCAGGAGTAGCAAGTAGGATAACAACCTATGTACCAAATTCCATCCAAATCTGAAATATGAAATTTTTCCGGAAAAAAATACCGAGCTCTCCCTATAAACGGAGAATTCTAACACGGTTCCACTGAAAGTATAAATCTTATTTCGTACGAAAATCAGGATGAAGTCCTCATGACCTTGTGTGTCAAAATTTTATAAAACTCTGATGAGCACTTCTATGTAGGAGATGTTTCTGAGCACATGCAAATTTTTTTATTGGATTTTAGAACTCCCTGACCTCAATAACGTCTGGGGAAAAAAATTTTAACCAAATATATTTTTTACCATCAAACTCAACATAACTCTTGATAGTTATTCCATAACTACTAGTAAAATTGTTTATTTTTGTCTAAATAAATAATTTGCATTTAATCAAGTGAATAACTTTAAAAGTTACCTTCACTTATATTCTAAAATATTTAGAACAAGTTAATCTAAAATAAATAAATAAAAACTATAATGATTATCTCGACTGATTATCCGGGTATAAAAGAGGAGTTTTTAAAAGCTTTATTCACAGTTAACTAAAGTAATTTCAGATAAAATGATACGAATTGTATTTTTTATTGTACTGGTAATTGTAAGTTACTTTCAATATTTCATAAGTTTAATATTGTTAATTCTTTAAATGTTCGTCCAAAAATGTAGGGTGTTTCCAGTACTGCTACACCAGATCCGCATAAAAATGATATCGTAAACCGTAATGCCGTGGATAGCCAAACACACACAGATATGGGAATTAATTTACTTGCACGACGGTTAAAAAAACACTCACGTGGAATTATGAAACCACTGAGAAAAAATGTAATT
Organism: Rhamphomyia laevipes; assembly: GCA_963920725.1. NCBI lineage: Eukaryota > Metazoa > Arthropoda > Insecta > Diptera > Empididae > Rhamphomyia > Rhamphomyia laevipes. Next base: position 44,914,189 of record OY987257.1, on the reverse strand, counting down.
AAGAAAAAAACAAGAGCAAAAAAAACAAAAGCAAAAAAAACAAGAACAAAGCACACAATAGTAAAAAAGACAAGAACAAAAAAGACAACCGGTAAAAAGATAAAAGCAAGGGCAAAAATTAGCAAAGCAAGGTCAAAACACCAAAAAGTAAAAAAAAGAAAAACGAAAAATATTAAAAAAAATAAAAAAAATAAGGCCTTTAGTAAAGGAAGACGTAATAATGTAAAACGCCATAGAAAGGGCAGTAAAATAAAACGTAGCAAATTGAAAAATAAAAATAAAGTGGTCGGTAGGAAAATAAAGAAAAGGAGAAACGGAGTTAAAAAGTTACCGAAAACGAAAAAGAAGAATGATAATAAGATACAAATTAAAAAGAAGAACAAACCAACGAAGGGTCATGTAGTAAAAAAGGGAAACAACAAGATAATGAAAAATAGATCTAGATATGAATCATCAAGTAGTAGTAAAAAAGAAAATAGTCAAAAATTTATTACGCGAAAGAGACGTCCAATCATGAAAAGGAGACGTTGTATGAAAAATTGCTCAACAACAGTTGCACCTAGTATCAATTACATTACAATAAATATCGTTACTGCTTCAATTGTAGCAGCAACTACCAATACAACAACAACTACTACTACTGCTATTACTAGTACAACAACAACGGCAGCATTAACTACTACTACTACTACAGCAGCAACAACAACCACAACTACTACTACTGCTGCTACTTTAACAACAACAACAACAACAACAGCAACTACTACTACATTAGCTCAAACAATTATTATTAATGTTAGCAGTAATGTTCAGAATTTCGTATTTAATACTATTAACGTTATTATAAGTACTCCAGCAGCAACATAAATATTTTTAGAAATTAATTAAAAATAACAATGATTTATAATTAATAACATAAAATAAGAAAAAACATATACAAGAAACCAATTTTAAATAAAAAATACTTTCAATTCTACAACTATTAATTTCTTTTATTATTGCGGGTCATAAGGGTGGGCTGAATAGTGCCGAACAGTTCAGTTTCAATTAATAGACTACCGATTGCAATCGTTTAAATGATTTTTTTTTAACTTTTAAATTTAGTAACTCTTTACTTTTCCTTCAGTATTCTTTTTTAAAAAAAAAAAACGAATTCGTTTTCTACGAACCCAAATAGAACCGCTTCTGAACCACCTTATAAAAATAACATGTCATTTAAAACAAACAGTTATAGCAGACACTTGCAATTTTAGTTGTAATTTTAGTTTCAATCGCATCTATGTGTCCACTCAATCGATTTTATATACAAAATATATGAAGTCATCAAATAAGAATTTTACTGAACGAATCGGTACTGACTAACTGATAGATAAAATGTATCTCATACTTTAGCTTTCATATTCAGTTCTTAGTTGAAACAAATTCATTAATAAAATAACTTAATTAATTACTTTTAATATAATACTTACAATATTATTAAGAAAAAAATAATAGGTAGAAAAATATTATAGGTAGGCATTTAACAACATTCATTTGTGTTGCTCATTTTGGTTAAATCATATGCAAAAATTGAGGACATTAAGAAAAAATAATTTAAAAGTTTAGATCTTTGTGATACTAGAAGAAAAAAAATATATTTTAAATAGTAGCTATTTTAAAAAAAAAAATTTATGGCATATTACCAAACCGCGAATTAAATTTTTTTAAGTTTTCAGCGCAGGATAGTGAATTATACCAGAATTGGTTAAAAAAAATTAATAGTATGACAGAAAAAAAAGAACATTTTCTTACAAGTGATGAAATTTTCTTACACTTAAAGATATTTTGATAAGATATAGAAATATCTGTTAGGAATGTCAAATTTAAAAACTTAAATAAAATTATTTTTTGAATTTATAATAATTTAATAAGAAATTAAAATATTGATTTCAAACTATATTGCATCCTAGCATTTCAATGAAAGTAACATATTTATTTAAAACTTATATAAAATATTTTTATTTACCCAAGTGTTTTGCTGCCAAATTCAAAATCATATTTAACATATTAAAGTATACATATAACCTTAAACTGTATAATTTGAATTTAATCAAGGTGTCAAAACATTTAAACTAATCCTTGATTTTGTTTATTTTCAATATTTATTTTATATAATAGTAACACGTTTTGAAACATCTAGAAGGTGAATACTTATGAATGATATTGTGGCAAATACCTCATAGAAATATGAATAAGAAAAAATAATCGATTATCTAATCGTAATCAGTCTTAGACCCAAGCACCACTTTCTCGTTGACAAGAAAATGTAGCCCAAGGCCCAAGAATAAAACTGATTAATTGTATGTATCAGCGCAAACAAGCTCAAAAATAGATATTATAGTTAGTATAGGTTTATTTACGTAAGAGCAGAATACAATAAAAATAATAATATCTTTAAGCTTGAATTCTTGCACTAACTCCAAATGCTGAGAAAAATTTTACAATCTACAGTGGATTAAGTTATAATGTTTCCATCACCGAAAACAAATCATGATCACCATCCAACTTCCAACACATTTAGACTACAATATAGAAACAAATTAATTTAAATTGGTGGTTGTCGATCTGCCTTCAAAAACCCGTGTTGTTTTGGGGGAAATCAAGAATTTACAGTGAAAGTAGAGGGTATCATAAACAATACTCTCAGTTACGGAATATATGATAGCTTAGCAATGGGCCTATAGTTACTAATGTGTATGATGTTCTGTTTTGTGAGTTTTCGAGGATTTGTTCCGTAGCCGTATTGGTACACCTTTATATTTTTATAGTTTTTTATGTGACCTATAGAAACTTTTTTCCTCTTCGCTGATTTCTTGGTAATATCATTATTGTTAACCAGATATTTGAATATTATAGACTAAATTATAAAATACAAGGTTATTTTACTAAAAGGTAAAATATCCTGTATATTGCGGTTCTGTTCATAAATGGCTAAAAAGAGTACACAATACAATAATTAGTGTTTTGTTTTAATTTATTATTTGACTTTGAGAATATTAGACATAGTAATTTCTAAAGATTAGGTTCACACCTGAAACGTTTTGTTTGTTTTTTATTCACAATTAAAAGAAGTTCGATTTTATTATGTCTAAATTTATTTTCAGAATATTATATTAACAATAATTCTTAATGTTAGACAATATTTATATTTTTCATTGAAATATTCTGACATTATAATTTCAACATTATTGTTTTTAACCATTAAAATCCTGATAGAATTCTAATTCAACTATACATTTTGCCAAACAAACAAAAATAAGCGTTTAATTCAAATAAGTCGCAAATTTATATGTTTAAATTAACATTGGATCTTTATTTGTTTAACTAACAAAATAACTTTTTATATAAATTCTGTATTTCTTTTCAAATTTGCGAACGTGTACAAATAAAAATTAAAGGCCACCGATATCCATATATAAAAGAAGAGTTTTTGAAAATATTTCGCACTTATTTATAATATTTTCAGCAAAAATGATACGGATGTTAGTACTTGCTGTGTTTGTTAAGGTTAGTAATGTTAATGTAATTTGTATCTTATTAGTTAATTTTAACATTCGTTTTATACCATTCGTATATAGGTTATTGCTTTTACTAGTAAACCGGTAGCACTAACTAATCATATAATAAGTAATTATTCTGATGTGAAAAATCATTATTCTCATATGGAAAATCATCGATATGTCTATTATAACAAAAACCAATTAGATGCAAATGAGAAGTCACAATACCAGCATATACACAAAAGGAACCACAAAAAGAAGGAATACTTGAGCGCAAATTTAAAAAAGAGTAAAAATAGATTAAATCGTAATCTATTTAGAATTAAACGTAGCATAAAGCAACGCAAATGTAAATATAATAAAAACAAAATGAAAAATAATTATAAAATGAAAAAGAAAAATAATATGCAAAAAAATAAATACAAAATGGTAAAGAATAATAAAATGAAAAATAAAAGAAAAGTGTTAAAGAATAAGAAATTTGAAAATAAAAACATGGTCACAAAAAAAGATATTTTTTGGAATTGGAAGTATAATAAACTGAAAAATAAAAAGAAAAACAGAATTAGAAATATAAAGGAAAATAAAATGAAAAATAATTATAAAATGGAAAAGAAAAATAATATGCAAAGAAATAATTACAAAATGGTAAAGAATAACAAAATGAAAAAGAAAAGAAAAGTGGTAAAGAATAATAAATTTAAAAATAAAAACATGGTCACAAAAAAAGGTAATACTGGAAAGTATAACAAACTGAAAAATAAAAAGAAAAATAGAATAAGAAATAAAAAGAAAAACCAAAACAAAATGAAAAATAAGTATAAAATGGTAAAGAAAAATAATATGCAATATAATAAATACAAAATGGTAAATAATAAGAATATAATGAAATGGAAAAACAAAAGGATCGATAAAAAAAATAAAAAGATGGTAAAAAAGAAAAAAGACCTGGGAAAGAATAATAAAGTGAAAAATAAAAAAAAAGTGATTAAAAATAAGAAAATTGGAAATAAAAACAAGATCACAAAAAAAAAAAATATTGGATCAAAGAACAAAATGAAAAATAAAAAGAAAAACAGAGTATCGAGAAAAAAAAAAATGTTAAAAAAAAAAAAAATTAGAAATAAAAGCAAAAACAAAAAGAAACATAAAATTAGAAAAAAACGCAAAATGAGAAGAACAAACAAGATGAGAAAGAAAAACAAAATGAGAAAGAAAGGCAAAATGAGAAGAAAAAACACGGTGATAAAGAAAAACAAATTGAGTAAGATGAACAGAAACAAAAAAAGTAATAAAACGAGAAACAGAAAGACAAAGAGAATGAAACCAAGAAAGATAAAAAAAATGATTATCTACGAAAATGCGAAAAATAAATGTAAATCAAGGTGTGACCGACGAAGATGTAGTCCCATAATGGACGATAATAATAATAATCTTAGACTTATGCCCTTTTATATTGCTACAATACCAAAAGAAAAACGAGAAATTGATAAACCAACACCAAATAATAACAACAACAACGAGAACAAAAATCACAACGTAAACGACAACTCGCATACCAAAACCGATAATAACGACGACACCAACCGCAACACCAACAAAGGCAGCAATGGCAACAATAATCAAAACAGCAACGACAACAGCAACGACAACAGCAACAGTAATGATAACAGCAATGATAACAGTAATGATAACAGTAATGACAACAGTAATAGCAACAACAATACTAATAGTAATGACAACAGTAATAGCAACAACAATAGTAATAGTAATGACAACAGTAATAGCAACAACAATACTAATAGTAATGACAACAGTAATAGCAACAACAATAGTAATAGTAACAGTAATAACAACAACAATACTAATACTAATATTAACAATAGCACTAGCATCAGCGAAAGCATCAGCATCAGCCAAAGCTTCAGCCAAAGCATCAGCATCAGCCAAAGCTTCAGCCAAAGCATCAGCATCAGCCAAAGCATCAGCCAAAGCCTCAGCATTAGCGTCAGCAATAGCCTCAGCGTTAGCCTCAGCAATAGCCTCAACTTTAGGGTCGACAATAGCATCAGCAATAGCGACAGCAATAGCGAGAGCAGTAGCGAAAGCTACAGCTAAATGGAATACTAAAACATAATTAAAAAATAAAATGAAAAAAAAAAAACAATAATAACAAATGAAAACGAAAATGAAAACGAAAATGAACACAAAACAACAACAACCAACTTCTATGCTTATTAATTGGTTGTTTTGTATCCATTTTCTTTTTTGTTATTGTTCTTTTTTATTTTATTTTTTAATTATGTTTTAGTTTTCCAATTAGCTTTTGCCGTCGCTATTACTGTCAGTTACTAACGCTGTTGCTGACGCTCATTTGGAAAACTAAAGCAATGAAAAAACAATTATCGAAGAAAACGAATTATATATTTAGCTTTAACCGACAAATATTTGTTTGAAAAGCTTTTTAGCTTTACACATTTGTAAATTCCCCCCTTGTTGTTTTTAAGTATTGGAAATTACCTTTCTATCAAGATAAAATAAAATATTTATGTTATCGCTAAAAATATTAAAATATTTAATTTTTAAGTTGAAATAGTTTTTTCTAATATATTTATATATTTTAATACTTGAAAACAACAAGGGGGAATTTACAAATATGTAAAGCCAAAAAGCTTTTTATACAAATATTTGTAGGTTAAGCAGCGCTATTGAACTGAAAAAAAAATTAGTACCGCACACTTTTAAACTTGCTGCCTCAGGGTGGCTTTTTCATAATATTATTAATTAAGTATTTATGTAGCATTTAAAAAAATAAAAATAAACAATAACACTGAAAAACTAATAAATAAATAATAAAAATAAGAAGTATTAATTGTTTGTATTGCAATTATAGTTCAGTATTCACGTAATTGCATAAATATTATATATGTGGTGTAAAACCGCTGTAAAACGCTGTAAAACCGCGCGGAAATCGCGTTGGTATGGGCATATTCATAAGCCGCCATGTAATTAAATTTTGCAGCAAAAAATCGCGCCGCTGCCGCATATAAAAACGCGCCGGTTTGGGGAAGTCTTTAAGTATGTATTAAATATATTATATACTATATTATATAATATATAAAAAATAATTTAAAATGATTAAATTTCCACCTTTATTACGTAACTTTTTTGAGAATTTTGATTTTACTAAAAAAAAAAATCCAACTTTGAGATACTAATTTAAATTTGCACCTTGGCAACACTTAATATGATCAAAAATGTCAAAAATGATACATCAAAATAAAGCTACGACAATTATACCTATCGAGTAAAAAAAAATTAAGAATCTTGATTAAATAGTTTGCGAAATTTTTCCATTTATGTTAAACTAAAAAAAAATTGTTTAATAAAAATTAATCACCCTGTATCTCGGTAACGCTGCATTTTAGAGGCCCCCTGTAGAACGATTCGTTTTTCGTCATGCCCAATCACCTCCCGAAATTAAGGCGAGAAACACAATGTGGCGTCACACGAGTGAGGGCGTGCGTGCGTAAAGCGTTGACAAGTAAAGTAGAACCAATGGCAATATATGGAGCAACTTTAAATGCAGTTTTGCTAACGCACGCACGCATGAAGTAGATCTAGTAGTTTCTATTTTTTTTTTTTAAGCGTAAGCGTTGATATCTAATTTGACATCGAATTTGTTTTTGTTTTTTTTGAAATTGTTTTGGTTGTTGTAAATACAATTTTATTGGTGGTTAAATTAAATAACAAATTGTTTGTTAAATAAGAAAAAATATAAATTATGGAAAATTATGATGAAGTTTTGATTGAGAAAGTGAAAAGTAATGAATTTTGTAATCACAAAACTTATAATCATACACAAAATTTATAATATTTTTAAAAATATTTATTTTATACTCCAAATTTATAAATAAAAATTATTAACAAATTAATTTACAAAACATCAATATCAAAAATTTAATTAAAACGCATTTTAGATTTATTTTTATATAACAGACATATAATGATATAAAATTAAATTTGTCAAGTTGTCAATTATTGTCATTTCTAATTACCCTATTAACAATATTCCAGGAATAATCAACTCACGCACGCAATTCCGTATATGATCCAAAAAAAATCAATATTTTAGAATATTTGTATGCGCATAACAATTCAGTTCAGAGTAGGTAAAGTGATTTAGGAGTCAAATTCAGAGATTGAATTTTAAACAGCTGATTGTTGTATATAAATTAATATGAAGATATTAAAAAAACCATCAGCAATTAATTAAATAAATATTTGTTTTAAGTTTCTGTAGAGTGGTGAAAATAAGCGGGATGACTTCCAAAAACATGTATGTATATTAGATAAATACAAGTTTAGTGTGACAGAACCAAATTTTTTCTAAAAATCTTAATTAAAAATGTAAACGAACAGTACTACATAAGTTTTTCAGAATAGACGCGAATGCTTCTTTAAAAATTATAATAATTTCATCCATAGTTATTAATAAAATAAAAATAAAAATACATTATTGTTTTATTTTTTTATATTAGTAATTGAGTATCTAATTGTAATCCATAACTCAAGTTCCACATTTCGGTTATAAAAAAATTATGGATTGAAAATTATGTGAATACCACGCACGACAAAAAAGTATCTATTTATCTTTAGTCCGGTCACTTCCACAGTGGATTAAGTTCTAAAGTTTCCAACACCAAATCAAACAAATAATAGTATAATACAAAAATTTACAAAGAATAACAGTTAACTATGCATACCACATTCTTGAAATTATGTATTCGACATAACAAAATGCGCTGTAGTTTGAGTTTGATACATCATTATCAATTTTTAGTGGATGGAATTGGAATACCATATAGAAGGTAAAGTACCATGAATCAATTATTAATAAAAATTAGTATTCACGTCTTTTATCCAGGAAAGACAAAGACTATAACGCACAATTACATTATGTAACGTGGAAAATTAAAGAGATTCTTTCAATTTTAACTATGAATGCTATGAGAAATAACATTTTTAAAAATAACTTTAGTCAATATGATCATGTGTCAGTTATACTATCGTCTTATCATAAAAAAAAGTGTAGTTATCAACCTGCTATTACCATTACAAAATTAAATAAACATAATGTTATTGAAACTAAATTAATTTAATACTACCGTGTATATATCTGCAAATTATATTCATTGCATCTCCAATTTATTACTTATTTAAAAATCTTTGTTTTAATAAATTATTCATTTCAATCTTACAAAGTACAATATTTGTGAATGACTACAGAAGCGCATCTCATTAAATATTATTAGATTAAATTTAGTAGACATATGATTATAATACATCAAAATATTACATAAAACATAATCATTTTTATATTTCATTACAAAAAATTTTTTTTTTATTATCAAAAAAAAAAAAAAAAGACAAAATTACAAATTCAAATACAGACAAGATTAGAAATTATATATTTACATAACATTTTTTCAATAAATATTAATTTTACTACCATCATTACTATTAATTGTACAATCTTCTTTATCATTATCACTTACAATTGATTCATCACTAGAACTGCTTGGTACTGTAAAATGAATATCTTTTATTAATTCTTTAAGTAATTCTCTTTCAATTTCAATTAAATCCAGTTGTAATGTTTTTTTTGTAACAGCAATTAAAGCATTCTTTAAATTTTTTGCTAATATTATTAAATCAGTATCAGTAATTATATTTGTCATATATCGTATATAATCTTCAATGAAATATTTATTTAATAATTGTCGTTGATTATTATGACTTATTTCAAATATATCATAATTTGTTAGTAATTGTTTAAGAATCCATTTTGATCCATTTTGTAAACATTCAATAACATCTTCAACACAATAACGACATAAATCATAACTACGATAAAGTGGATATATTAAAGAGCGTCTTATAAATATTATAATAACCGATTTTAAATTATAAATTGGCTCAAAATAACTTAATACTGATGATAGAATTGAACGAGTCCATGCACTTTCACAAGTTGGTTCATTTGAAGTTGTCCTAAAGTACATTCAAAAAAAAAATAATAAACAAATTATTAAAAATTATTAATAAAAAACAATATTAATTACCTTATATCATAACAAATTGCTAATAATATACTAATTAGACCACAATCAATTTCAACTTTTTGTTCTTCTCTAAAATTTAATTGTTTCTCATTAATCTTTTTTAGGATTGCCTCTTCGGTTTCAGTTAAAATATTATCTTAAAACAAAACAGTTGGTAATTATGTTTTTTGTTGTAATAATATTAAAATTTTACCATCAAAATTAAAAGTAAATTTCATTGGATTTTCTAAACCTTCAGGTACTTGTAATTCAACAAAATTTAATTTATATTGTTCTGGACTAAAATCTTTTATTTCATCATTAAATCTTTGATATGTTCTACTAATTGGACTTGTTATTGAAGGATTTCCAATACGACAAGCTTGTAAAAAATCATACTATATATTGAATAGAAAAAAATATATATAAATATGTTAACTGGGAAATTGTAACAAGAATTTTCAAAAAAAAAATAGCTAGTTTAAACCAAATGTAAACCCCATTACATAAAATAAAAAATATTGTTGGCAAATTAAAATTTTATGATTTATTTAAAATTGGGTGATAATTTGTTGTTAGTCATTATTATTTTTATTAATAATAAATGATGAATAATGAATTCGTATTACATTCATTTTTTTTTGCGATGTATTGCTATAGGGATAAACTAACCTAAAACTTATAGAACCAAAATCAAATTCCATAACTTACCTCAACAGAAATGGTCTTATAATTGCCACAAAATCCAAAACTATATAAATTAATAAATTTACTTATTTTTCCATCAACAATCAATACACAAGATTCAATTATTTTTTGTAATTTTGATATATCAAGAATATCATCGGTAGTATTTTCAATATCAGATTTTGTAATTATTTTTTCATTTTTATTGATTTTGATATTTTCTAATTTTTGTATATTATCCTCATCATCATAATTTTCAATTTCTGGCAAACATGGTAATTGAAATGTAAATGTACATGTTAAAGAATTATAATTTATTTCCAAATTTTTTAAATCTTTGGTGTCAAATTTTTGTTGTGATGTAATTCTATTTATTTTTGTACAGAAATTTAGTTTAGTTAATTAATAGTTTTAAATTAAATAAATATAAATAATTACCTTTGAACAAAATTATCACAGCAAAATAATAAATCATTATCACCAACATATATATCACAATTTTTGTATTGTTCAAAATTTTTAATTTGTAAATTTATTTTACAAAAATTATTTTCAATTAAGCAACCATTTATTGGCCACATTTTTATAATTCAAATGTTTTAAATTATTTCTTTTAATATAGAATTATAGTTTAATTTATAATAAAAATTATACACGAATTTTAATAACGCAAAATGTCAATATTAATAATAATAATAAACTTTTCATTCACATATATTTATTAATAAAAATTAAAAAAATTGTATTGACTCTGACTGTCAATGTGGCAACTGTCAAAACCTAATGGAAATGTCAGTCAAAGCTACGTTTATACGTAGATGATAATTTATAATTGCGAGATTACAATTACAACATTTTGCATAGAATTTTATTGGTAATTATTTTATAAACTTCTCGTTCTACTATAATAGCGATTTTTGTATAGAAATATTTTACAATTATAATTTTTAGAGTAAAATTATGAGTTTATTTATTTATATGCTTGGTTTTTTTTTTGAAAACCTTTAATTTCTAATTATTTTCGAAAGATGAAATAGATTTTTAACTGTAGCTAGGTTTTGGATAAACCAAAATAAAAATTTATTTTGTATTACAAAAGTTATAGCCCGAGCAGAATCAACGCAGAATATATACGCGTCCTACATAAGTAATGCCAAAAAAGTTAAAATGTATGAAAATATATGGAACCGATTATAACAAACGCAGCCTACGCAGCCTCGTCGCAGAATCGAGAAAAATGTTAACCAACTTTTAACTTTTTCCGTAAGTACGCTGGTAAATGTCACATTAATATCAGGTAGAAAAATATTGTTAGTGTAAATTGGTAGGTTTTTCGCAGCAAAACTACTTTTGATTGTGTTCGGTAAATATTTTTTCTTATGTTGGCTGCGTACGTATTTGATTCTGCTTGGGCTATGAGTTTGTTTATTTATGACGGATAAATAAATTAATAATAATAATAAAATAATAGCTAATTGATATATATTTAATTTCCCTCTAATGAAGAGATTTTTCATCAAATTGGAGTCTTTAATTAGTTAACCATAATATGATGATAAATTTTTTTAAATTTATTATAGAAACACGATTAAATCGGGATCATTACAAAAACTTATATCAAAAATCTAACTTAAGATAAAATCTCGACTTTTTAAAAATCTTTAGCGTCAAAATCTTTACATAAATCATTACGCAAACTGTATTATTATAACGGTTAAATATTTATATATTATTAAAAGAATAATAATCAGAACCTTGATTAAGACTAAAAACTAAACCCATCAAATTAAATATATGGTCAGCGCTGGCTAAAGCAAAATAAAAATAAAAAACAGAAATATCGAATTAATATTACGATAATATATTATTTAACGCCAACCGAACCAATCTTTAGTGATAACCAAGATTAGTATTAGTATAATTTATTTTTATATTAATTAAATCCATACATAATTTTATTGGTATAATTAATCACCACGTAAACCAACTGCAGTGGCGATTCTCTAGACAACTACCGGCTTCAAGGTTCGCCAGCCAACTGCTTAAATGTACTCTAGGTGACGTACTAATCCATATAAAACACTACTTTTTTTCTAAAATTTTCTTATTCCAACATTTATGTTTACGGCTCGCTGGAGTATCGCCCAGGCGAATCGCCAGCGAAATCTTCTATTCGCTCGTCTAATTTTAATGGAATTTGGCACACATGTACATATGTTTATAATATACAGACTTTACCCTCAGTACAAGATGGATTTGATACTTAACTTTCAGTGGGATCATGTTAGAATTTATCGTTTATGTGGAAACATTTTTCTACGGAAAATTTTCTTATCAGGATTGGATGAAATTTGGTACACATTATAGTCTCCTTATGTACTTGGTGCCTGTTATATTTAAAGTTGGTAGTTCAGTGAGTCCAAGTCAAAATACCCAATTACTTTTCATTGCAGTAAAATTACAGTAATCATACAGTAATTGTCACCCAATTTCAATGATATTTCATACACAGTTTGACTTACTTAGTTAACTAGTTGATACTCCTGAAGGTTTAGTTGGTTCATGGGAAACTAATATATGAGCAGCTTAGTTGCCAAATAATATTTCATATGTTCTACTACACTATAGAGTAATTATTGTCCGTTTTCAATGAAATTTGATTGATATTGATACACAGTTCGTGATTACGCATGCGTATGCGTTGACATGTTAGTAGCTTCTAGGGGTCCATGATGTCCGATTATTATTACATTCATATATGTTTCTAGCTAGATTAAGTATATGGTAATTGCAATGAAATTTGGTATAATGTACACTGTATTACTGTATTAGTTTTGTATTGAAATTTATAGTCGGTAGTTTTAGTGGTTAAAATATATGAAATATGATATTATGTCTGAAGCTGAAGTTATTAGTAATTTTTATTAATAAAGTCCTACTGTTTGTTACAAAGATATTGTTTGATACAAAATATAATTTATTATTACATAATAAAGAAAATATTAATAAAGAAAGTCGGAGTCTCATAAGGTCAGTCAGGATCAGGACAGTCAGTCATTAGTTAGTGATTTAAATTTATAATTTTAAATTATTATTAATTTACAATTTGCGGAATTCCAAGGATAATGTATTATACTTGTAGTAAATCTTATACATAATAATAAAAATAAAAAATTTTGTGATAACCACAAAAAAATATGCCCACTAATTTATTTTAAAAATCTTTATCAATTCCATAAAAAAACACAAAAAAAAGATCATAAACTTTAACCCTTAAATTATTTGTCTCATATAAAATTCAAAAACGTATTTATTTTATATAAATAATAATCTAATTTATCTGTGACCTTAACTAAAAATAAATTTCGTTTAATTAAAGTGTGACTTCATAAATAATGACTAATGAAAAATAAAGTAAGTTTTACCTTACAGAAATCTCGGTTCTTTTGCATAATTAAATAGAATCTTAATTATTGTTTTATTTTTAGTAATATTCATTTAGTTGTATGTTTTATGCTGTATTATAAGAGAAATATAAGACGTCATTTCTCATCAAATTATTTAATCCTAAAATTTCCAATATTTTTTTTGTATTTTTGATTATACTCGTAGTTTAGAATTATTTATTCAATTATAAAATGATTTATTTTTAAAGTTTTATAAAATTTTCTTAAATCTATACTCATTGTATGATGGCTGTATCAATAATGCTGATACATTACACAGGATGGTTAACGTCTGTTTCTGTTTGTTACATAAAACCGTTCTTTGAGGGACGAGTCCGTGTGAACTACATATAATTATTTATCATATCATGGTACCTGTTTACATTCACCCATCACTGCATTGCCAATTTCATTTTCAAAAAGTCGGTTCCAATCCCAATAATCCTTTCTGATGCCAATTCGTACTATACTGGTGAAATTGACGCTGATTTGCAGTATATACTGTAATCGGGTATTCTATTTATTCACATTGCCATTAATATGGTAATGCGCGTTTCATTACTTATATTTTTGATTCAATCTTTGAGATAGCAATGTTGATCGAATATTTGAAAAGTAAAATTCTGCAGTTTGTGTCTCTGCTGCTCAATAGATAAATTTTGCATTTTGATGTAAAAAAGTTCTATTGTATTAAGCACTTAATAAACAAAAAAGTTATTTAATTTTTACGTACTCTGTTATTCTGATGACTGGTTGAGGTATGGAAATAAATAATTCTAGAAGATTTTTTTATTTATTTTGTACTAATATTCACTTTATTGACAATTTTAAATAAGAAAATTCATTTTTTTAAGTATACATAGAGTTTAATTTTTCAAAATAAGAAGCTTAGAAGATTAAAATCAAATATTAATATTTGAAATATCACGATCACGCAAATAAGCAGCCATCTAAACCAGTCCATATTGGGCAGCTCTTGGGTTAATATATGTAACCAACAATATATTTAAAATATTGTTACATATTTTTGTTTATAAACTTCATTTATAATGAACTCAATAATAACCGAATGTTTTCTATGAATATATAGAGCCTAATTTTTACAGTAGACAAACTATATTAATTTTGAATAAAAACATTTGGTCCTGGCACAGTTTAAAATACTAAAAATAAGATTTAAACTATAAATTAATTTTATTTAATACTTGTTTTTGGATAGTTAAAAGGTCCTGCTTCAGAAATTTATTCATTTATGTGGTACTACATCTAACAATTTATACACAATACAATTTTTTGTTAATAAAACTACTTACAAAGTACTTAAAAATCATTTTTTTAAATTAATTTTTGGACTTATGAAGTTATGAAATTGTTACCATCGAAATACGAATTTTAATGCAAAATTATATAACTAATTTAATTATTGTCATTTCTTTTGGTAATCACATTTTGAAATTTGAAATTTCAAACAATTTTCCAATCAAATTGAATTTTATAATACGAATTATAATACTAAAAATCAAAATCTTTTAGTAATTTAAAATATTACTTCTTATTAACTGCGCTACAAATTGGCTATCAAACATATTGCAAGTACAAGTATTATAATTTTATTTTTCCAAATCAAAATTATACATAAATTTATTTCGATTTTATTTTTTTGTATTAGTTAGAGCATATTTTTTATTTTTATATTTTATTTACAAATAAGAGCAAATTTTCATATTTTTGTGCGTTAGAAAAAGAAAATCTGTTTGAAAAGCTTAAAATTACGACTATTAAATTATGCAAATTCTTTTTTTTTTTATACGAATGAAGTCAGATTGCCTTTAAATATGATTTTTTATTATAACATAATATAAAATTATATAAATTTTATTTCTGTTTATCTTCTTTTGCATTTTTCTTGTTGCTTCTTTATTTTTCCATATGCTTAACTTCTTACAAGTTCTTTTATAGATTTTTATTATTACATATTACATAATAAAAAAAAAAAATTTCAAGATACATATATTTATAAAATTGAATATTATCTAGCAATTTTTTTTAAATGATAAAATCAGATGTAAAATTATTTGGAAATTTAATCTTTATATTGGAATTTAAAGGAGGAAAATATGTAAAAATTATGTATAGAATTTTTATTATATATTAAATATAAATATTATATAATTATAAAAGATAAAAATATAAATTTAAATAATTTCTAGTAAATTTTTCACTTTACTCAATAAAAAAAAAAATATTTTAATGGAAATAAAAATGTTCTAAAAACGCTGCTTAGATAATTAAATTATGAATTGATTTTATATTAAAAACTAGAATGTTTTATATATTATGAAAATAATTTCGAATATATTATCTAAAAATTTATAATAATTATTGCTGACATAAGTAATGTAATAATAAGGCATCTATATTGGCTGTAAGTTAATACCATGAATGTAATAAATGTAATTCGTATTCGTATTACATTCGAAAGATTCAAAAACTTAAGAAAAAATCCTATCAAAAATTTCACTTATCCTTTTCAAGAGAACAATTCTCCATAAATGTAATATTAAAAGGGCTGACCGACATACCGTTTAGTACGTCACATCCAAGTATCCCAAAGCCACTCATTAGATGTTCCAAGATGGGTTCTGTAATTGTATCCTTAAAGTGGTATAAGTCATCCATGGGAATCTTACATGGGAAACCTAAGGTAGTGACCAGTAAGGTGGCCGATTAGTTACCTACTGATTTTTCTATGTTGAATTTAAAACATTTGTGAATACTCTACTGAGATAAAGGTGCGTGAAAATCCGAGATCTCGATGGATTAATTGTGTATGCGTCGACTTGCAGAATATTGCTAAATTTCAAACTTTAATGGACATTATTACATTGATTTATTACATTATATAAATCTATGCAATAATCTACATTCGTACAAATGAGAATATTTGAATATTTTCCTAAGCGGTAACAATATTTCCGTCACAATCAATGACAAGATATTTGTCATAAAATAGTTCACAAATGGAAATATTAAGTAATAATAATGGCTGCATAGTGCACATTCAATATTAATATAGTAGCATAACTTCAAAATGCATTTATAATCAACATTTTTCATATAACATAATAGAAAACTTTTTATTACATCGGGGTAAAATCGGTTTTTCATTTAAATTCAAAAAAACGAAATAATATTATTTTTATAAGGAATATGTTAACAAAACCAAAAAGAAATAATAGTTTCAGTTTAAACTATTTTTCAAATTTTCTTCAAAACTAAATCATATTTCATGCTGCAAATAGAAAATTCAAACATTTAATAAATCCGGTGCTTAAACGAGAAAAAATATATAAAAGTTTGAGTAAAATCTTAAAAAAACATTAACGTAGTAATAGGTAATAGTTACGTTAATAATAATTACTTTAACTGCTTTTTGTTTGTGCAGTTCTAATACAAACTGAAATTTCTCAAGTTAAATAAATGCTGGAGATACAATAACCTATATATCTTCTTGAAGAAGTTAAACAATTATTTCCTTTTACTTTCAACAAACTCCTTATAATGTTTTTTTTTTCTCAGGAACACGTTTTTCTTGAGAACGGCTAAAGCTGCAATTTTTTTATAAACAGCTGCAATTAGCTGCAATTTTGCTGCAATTATTGGCATACTTTTGATCTCGTCTGGCTAAAGGGGTCGGCCTAGCGTAATAGAGCTCTATAAGTCTGATATAGAAGAAAAATATATTATTTATTCCCTTTTCATACTAAAAACAGGCTACTACCGAGGGGGGAGCAGATAAATCGTAGTTAGGTTCAACAGTAATTTATGTGCAACATAGATTTTTAATTAATTAGTAGCCTATCAAGCTTTGTAAAAAAAAACTAATAATATATTTTTAAATAATTTGAAAGTTTGATACGGATTCATTGAAACTGCTGAATTTTTCTGATACAAAGTAAATTATAATCTGTGTAAAAAATTCCATTCAATGGATCCACTAAAAGTATTAATCCCATCTTTGGCGGGCATCAAGAAGATGTTTGGATGAATCTGTTTTCCAAATGTTGAGCAATTCTTGGTAATGTTTCTACGTACGTATACAAATTTTTACAATGAGGTAAAAAGAAAAAGAAAAAGAAAAAGTTTCAGCCAAATCTATTTTTTTAGGGTCACCTTCACCTTATTCTAACTACTCGTAATAGAGGACACAAAAAAAGAAGAATAAAATATGAAAAAAAAAAATTGTTTACTGAAGCATTAAATTGAATATAAATTTATGGACTTAAAAAAAAAAAAAAATCTTTTTAAAATGTTTCTTTATATTGTTAACAATTTTTATTAGTTTAAAGTTTATTTATTAAATAATATTTGATAATTTTATATTTTTGATTTATAAAATTTTAAAATTCTGCTTTAAATTCGTCTATCACTTTACATTCCACTCGTTATTTTGCAATATTAAGTCTTAGAAACAGTTTTTAATTGTAACTTTCCAACAACTTGTGTAGTATTAGTAAACCCCAATGTAATGTTTAGAAGCCCCAGTGACCATTTTTATATCTAAATCATTTATAAAAATAATATATAAAAATTTATGGTTTCATAGATATGGGAA
The DNA here is from genome assembly GCA_963920725.1 of Rhamphomyia laevipes. Lineage (NCBI taxonomy): Eukaryota > Metazoa > Arthropoda > Insecta > Diptera > Empididae > Rhamphomyia > Rhamphomyia laevipes. The sequence goes on along the minus strand of OY987257.1, from coordinate 44,895,798 downwards.
TTTTGTTTTAATAGCAAAAATAATAATTCTGTAGCAGTAAATGATATTCTTACGTAATGTGTCCTGCTTTTAATTAGACAAGAGTTCAAAAATAAATTGAATTGGCTGACCACAAACAACTACATAAATATAGCTATATATCTATGATTTTTGAATAATTAATAATTGAGATACAAAAAATTTGACATCTATACATACAATTCTGAAGTTTTAGAAAAGCTGTAACAAAAAACGTGACAGCTAAAATTATTATGCGATAATAATGTTTGTAACATTTGTAATAAAATCTATTAAAATCGGAAATTCAAAATGATAAAATTTTATTTGCGATGAATTAAGATTACTTGCTTACGATTTTCGGTTTGTGATAAACTAAAATCTGTTTATATCTATAGCTTTAAATATCTTTAGATGACTATATTGTACCTATATTTATGTATGTCGTAGTTTAGTGGTAGTGTGTGCTATGTATTTATGTACACCGAGTTATCGAGTTCTATTTACACTGAGTTTTCGAAGTCACTCTTTGTTGACTCTGCTTTAATTAAGTGTATAACAGTAATACAAAAATTGAAATATGTGGTATGTAATTTTGATTTTCGGTCTGGGAAAAATACGAAAGCTTGAGACTATTTGCTGACAACAAATGTTTCACAATTAAAAGCTATTCATCATCATCATCATCTTTTAGTTCTACAGCCCGGGGTGGGCCTTGACCTCCTTTACAATTTGTCTCCAACGGTGCCTATCTTGTGCTGCTGATTTCCAATTTCTCACTCCGATAATTCGTAGGTCTTGTTCAACACTATCTAACCATCTCTGTCTGGGACGTCCTCTAAAACGTGTATTTGTTGGCACCGCCTCAAAAATAGATTTTTGAGCTCTTTCCCGTGGCATCCTACTAACATGACCAGCCCATTTGATTCTCAAACTTTTTATAAAACGAGCTATGTCTTCTCCATCAATTAAATTTAAAAGTTCGGCGTTTGACCTCACAATATAACTGCCATTTTCATCTATTCTTGGACCATATATTTTTCTTAATATTTTACGCTCAAAATTTTTTAGCTTGTTTACATCGGCTTGGGTCATCGTCCAGATTTCCGACCCGTATGTTACTACCGGTCTTATTAGGGTTTTATACATCTTCATTTTACAGGTTCTTGTTATTAGCCTCGATTTAAATAAATTTTTGTATGCATAGAAACACCTATTACCAGCTTGAATTCTGGTTTGTATACTACTATGCATATTATTCTGGTTGTTGACCTCTATACCCAAATAAGTAAAGCTGTTGACGCTTTCTATGTTACATTCACCAATTTTTACTTTTTGTAAGTTTCTTCTAGCACTAGACCTTGATAATTTTAAATATTTTGTTTTTGTTTCATTAATTCGTAAACCAATTTTTTTACACGATCTATCTATACTAATGAAACATTCTTCTAATTCTTGAAAATTTCTAGCTACTATAGCTACATCATCAGCGTACGCTCCAATTTGCATGGCTCTATTTAAAATATTACCACTCCTGTGTAGATGTCTAATTGCGTGGTGTAAAACAAGGTTAAAAATTTTCGCTGACAACACATCTCCTTGTTTTACACCTGCTGATATTTCAAAAGCTGATGAAATTTCATTTTGTACAATAACTTTAGCTAGTGTTTTCTTTAGCGTCATTATTATAAGTCTAATTAATTTGCTGGGGATGCCAATCTCATCAAATATTTTTGCTATTTCACTCCTCTTTATGCTATCAAAAGCCTGTTTGAAATCTATAAAACATATGTGTAGATCAATATTAAATTCATATGCTTTTTCCATACTTTGTTTTAACCAGAAAGCTTGATCAATTGTTGATCGTCCTGGTCTATTAGATTGTAAAAGCTATTAGATTGTAAAAATTAAAAATGTTTTCACTTAAGAGGAATTTATGGTCCGGAACGGAATCCATATAAAATTAGTATAGGTCCAAATTCCAATTTGCATGTCCATTAATAGGATAAGAACAATGCTTTTACCACAAAATTTTTAAATGCTTGAATATCAGATTTTATATTTGTATGTAAAGTTTTACAAAACAAGTTTTGGATATGAAAACAACAATAAACTGTGAAAAGATATAATTTATGAAATGAACATATAAAAACACATTGCATAACAGATGATAATATTAACGATAAAACCTAAAATTGTTAAAACAGAAAACTGCATTACATTATATAAAATAATAGCAATAAATTTTATAAAGTGAACTTTTTGATATCACACTAAACATAAAGTCAGAGGTAAAATTTATCTGTATTGTTCTAATTTTGTTTCGTCATTTTATTTATATTTATATATATATGTAATTTGTACATTTGTTTAAGGTAAAATGCACATTTTAAATATTGGGTTATCTAAAAAACACCATGCCGCGAAAAACTTAAAACCAAAAACATATTTTGTTCTGGACACATAGTGACTATATATACTGTAAAAGTCTGTAATATATTTTTATACATACATTTTCCAATTGATAATATACAAGAATCGTTAAATAAAATACTAAATGCACCTGGAAAATACATGAATTTTTAATTGTTTTGGTGTTTATAAGGATAAAAAGCGATTTTATATGAATGCAAAAAATAAATAAAATTATATAAATTTCTGTCATTTGTAAAAGATATGTCTAGATATTATGTATATATACATAATTTTCTATTTACTTATAGAGCAAATCCTCGATTAAATCGAATTTTAGTATTGTAATTTATATTTCTGTGTACAATTGAAATTTTTCGTTATAAATTAAATAGGATTTAATTCAATCTGGGCTTTTGGCTTGTAAAACAAATATATAATGTCAAATTTAAATTGTTAAATAACGAATATTTGTGAAATTTTATCATCATTTGCGTATTCGTTAAAAAAAAAACAAAATTGCTATCTAAAATAGATATTAAGATTGTGAGATATTTTTTTTTCCTAAATAGAGAACGCTAAAGACTACTGCAAACCTTATCGATGTATTGTGCATTAATAGCCTTTAATAGACTTGAAGAAACCTAGGATGTTTGAGGAATTCATATTTACTAGTTATTTTTTTTTGAAATTAGAATCCTAGTAGTCTGTTCCAGAGTAACTTTTTTGTTCTTGTTCAATCCATCTGAGTTAGAAGAAGTTGAAGTGTCCTCTTCGTTTACTGCAAAACATTTCTGGTCCAATGAGTTTTGTTCTAAGAGTATAATGGTATTTGTAAATTATATTAATTTACTGCAGTAGCATTTGAATTTTTTGAATTCTTCCTGTTTCTCTTTTCGTATTTTTGGCAGCAAAAATAAATTACAAAAATTGTGAAAATTAAAATATATAAAAAGAGAACGTTTTTGCAAATAATAAAATGTCAATAATATTAATATTTGATAATTGCAAAACATTTATTAAATGAAAATAAAAATTATTATGTCGGATATATATAGTTTTTATTCTCGACTCTTTTCATGCTAGACCTCGAAAAAACTCTTCAACATTGTTTGGTTATTATATCATTATATTCTTATCTCTGGTGATAATATTTACTTTCAATTATAAATCTCAATAAAATATTTATTTAATTATAATTTATCATAATATAGATAATTTTCTTTTTTTTGTTTAACATATTAATTTGTTACTTTATTACTGACCCTAATTTAATTATCTATCTCAACAAGATTTCCTTTTAAAAAAAAAAAATATTGTTAACAAAATAAATAAATCAACATCTTCTTTACATTAATTTTATACTTAATGGTATATTAAACACTAAAAATATATTTTGTTGCCAAAGGACAACGTTAATTTTCCTTGTACCTTAGCTACTGTAGAATTTTTTTTAAGAAATCTTTTAACTACGCGTTTCTAATGAGTTTTTATTTTATACAAAATAGTACAACAAAAATGAAATTAAAGAGAGATACTAAAAGTATTATCATGATAAAAAATGTAAATGAGGAAGCAAAAATAATCTTTTAATATAACTCACAGTAAATCTGTCAAGAGAATATACAATGAACCTGAATTACATACCAGATTTTTATCTATAATTTTGTATACAATTTTTTCTTTCTTTTTTTTTTTTGGGACCTTTTAAATGTACATTTTAGATTAACAAAAAAAAAAAAAAAAACTGCTGGCAAAGAACTTGACATAAATAATATATTGTTATATCTTCAGACAAGTTGTTAAAAAATGCAAATAATATCCTTGATAAATAATACCTGAAATCTGTAATGTTATCCTTTTGAAGTATATACACAAAGTAGAAAAATTTAAATATCAGTTAGGTTCGTATTATGAAAAGAGAAGTCATTGTTCGTGTCGTACCAAGGATAAAAATAAAAAAAAAAGTTAAAAATAAAAATTTTTTAGGTTATTTTATATTGTAATGTCTTGAAGAATTAACGTTTATTATATACATAATTGAAATGCAACCAAAAAAATATAAGTTTGAACCGACGACGACAGTATACAAAATCAAAACTTTAATTTTATGCTAGTACTTTTAGCTATAGCTAGTTCAAGTAAACACAACATAACTTTATAATATTTTATATAGCTATATTTAAATTTCATTAATTTTGTTTTTATGTTGTGAATTGAAATTTAAAGAGAATAATAATATAATATTGAAATGTCCTTGACAGAAATCATAATTATAACATTTATAAAGTGAAAATATCTTGAAATTCACTTAATATTTTTGTACATTTGAAATGAATTAACAGACATTTATGACAATAAATTATGGTGTATACCAGGTGAATTATGTTCCTCGGAAAATTTTGATTCTTAATCATTTGTTCACTGATGGGAATTTTGATTTATAAATTAATTTAATTAATCACAAAATTTTATTTAAAAGGACAAAATATCGCAAAATTAATTTTACAATTACAAAATAAAAATGAAAATGAATCCTTAAATTCTTTTATTATGAAATAATTAATTTTGTTGCCATAATGTCACTTCTAATGTTATAAGATTTTTATAATCTATTTAATATTTGTAAAAATTATTAAGATAGAAAATTGAATTGACAGCATAATTATTCTATCTATGAATATGAAATTAGATTGTAATATCTTTTCCAGCGTGTCATAATATTATGTCTGATTTCAAACATTTTAGTGATTATGCAAATTAAGAACTGATTATAAAAAGATAAATTATAATCTTTAAAATTTCAAATAGCTTTAAAGTATTTTGTAATAATTAACTATATAAGCCGCGTCAGTCTCAAATCAAACTTAAATTTCCGGTTATGAAGAAAATGTTTCTACCAATACAAATATAAAGAAATCAAGCAATCATAAAGATAGATATTATTAGTAATATCTATATTCAATAAGAAACATATAAATATCTTTATCTTAGACGGCCGGACAAAATGTTAAGTCTTAATATAAAAGTTTTGCCATTCGTGTTAACATTCAATATTAAAATTTTGTGAGTATTCTTAATGAAAAATAATTACCAATTTATATTTTCTTTAATTTCGTTTTAATTGAAAAATTTATCACAACATAAAAGTTTTACCCAATTGGTTTTATATCCAAATTTGAAACATGGTCAATACCAATTTAATATAAAATTTTATAATCTAAAAGACCTAATTCAGAAATTTGAATCGTTATTCGATTTAGGATTCGAAGCTATAAATAATATTTTTTGGAAATTAATAAATAAAAATTATATGAAGATTGACGACATTATGAAGATGTTAAGTTTATATTTAGTTTTTCACAAGCAATTTGTTGGTAAGTACATTAATTAACATTATTAATAATTTTATATTTTTAATAATTTAAATAATAATTCTAATTATTTTCTGAATCTTAATTATTTTCTATTATTCTTATTTGAAATATAAATTAGCATTAATTTGCAGTACTATAAACAAGCATATACAAAAAATTTACATTCGTAATGATTCTTGTTTGTTGATAAATTTATATTTTCATTGTACTATAATAGAAGGTGCATCGAGGTGCAAATATTAATAAGCTGGTTGAGAAAAATGTTTTGTTAAAATTTTTTTTTTATTTTAACTTGAAATTAAGGGAATCTTTTTTTTTTTTTTGTTGTTTAAATAAAAATTTTGCTGAACTATTTATGTTAAATAAATTCTTTTGCAAAAGAAATGCTTTTAAAAAAGGTAAAACGAATTACACATTCATTTATAACAAAATTTATGTCCTTTTTATGGTAAAAGGAAAATTTTGTATTTTATATATATTTATTTTCATGAAAACTAAAATAAAAAGATAAATTTTAGAATATTACACAATAAATGCATAAGTTTATAAAAAGCAGCATACCGGAAAATATATGGTTTAAAATATTTCAAAAGTAACGAAAATATTTCAAAAGTACAAAGTGACTTATTTTATATCTAAGCTTAGCATATGAAATGAAATTTTCATAAAAACTTAACATTGTTAAATAAGAATTGAAAAATTCCAATTGTGATTTCACTCTAGGTGGTATCGAGTTCATTGTGAAAAAGTTGTCAAATTTGATTGTTTCCTATATTTTCAACAGATATTTAATGTTTTTTTTTTAATAAAATATATTTTAACGCAAATTGTAGAGCTAAGAACATCGTTATTTATTATAATTGTTATTATAATTAATTAAATATTATCAAAATAAACTATTTGTCAAATTTATTTCCACAATAATTTAATTACAACTTTTTAGAAAGTCTTAAGGGTTTGGTTTTACTTCACTTTAATTCGATTCTATATGTTATAACAAAAAACTGTCTTAAGAACTCTATACAAATCAAGTGAATCAATTAAAAATATCAAACTTGTTTTAAAATAAATTATATACGCTTATTACTAATAAACATAAAGACCAAAGTTGCTTCAGATGTGCTTAATTTTTTAAAAATGGTAAGATTTAAAAACTCTAACTAATTTGAAACTGAAGTAGCTAAAGGTAAATTGTAAATGTTACTATACGTTTTAATTTTAATATTCTTAATTTCACCTCTATTGCATTTCTTTAGTCAATATTTGAACTAATTTGAAATCCATTCGGATTCACAATTCACTAACTATAAACATTGAAATTTACGGATTTTGAATAATTGTAATTAGTAGTAATTATGGAAACTACATTAAATATTAGTCATAGTTCATAATTTGTGGACAATTTGAGAATTCGGATGCAGGTCAATATCTTAAGATTCAAAATAAATTATATTTTTTATAAATCTTGCTCTCATATAATTTATATTCTTAAATCAACTTGTAAGTAGTTTTCATATTTTCATATTTCGACTATACAAAATACAAAGTGGTACTTGGTTATATTTCTCTTTATATTATTTGCGTAAAAAAGAAGAAACTTTCAAAAACAACAAAACAATACAAAAAAAAAAAAAAAGAAATAATATAAAAATGCAAAATTCAATCCGCTAACTCTTAGAAGAGGATTTTACTTTTGTATACATGAAAGTACCTCCATATATTTCCTTTTATACATTTAACAAAGTTTATCTTTTACCCAAAAATAGACAAAAGTAGATAAACAAACAAAACAAAAAAAATATCCACCAAAAATTAAAAACCATATTTTCATGATCTTTTCTAAGTTTAAGGTATATAGTGTAAAAGTTAAAGGTTTAGTATAGATATAGACTATATTTCAATTTTAATCTTCTACTGTTTTGGTAATGACATTAAGTATTATAGAGACGAAGTTATTTATGTTTAAATATATTTAATTTAAAGATGATAAAATTATATGTTAAACCAATTAAAAATATCAATTAATGTTATGGCTTTGTAATTACTCGAGAGAAATTAAAATACCAAGATTTTAAAATAGCTTTATCCAAGTACCCAAGAAATTATTGCTAAACAAATTAATACGATTTCATTTTAAAAATCATTTGACAAAATTCTGCTATAAAATTAGTATAATTATTAAATGCAATTTACGACTAGTTAAAGTTTTTCAATGGACTTGAAGTTTAAAAACTGGAAGTTTAAAAATTAAAAAAATCCGCGTCACATTTCCATTAATCGGCCGTCAGATTGTAATGAAATTTGTCATACAGGATGATGCCAATTAAAGATGCCAGAAATTCCTGTTTGTGTTGAGAATCTTGATTTTTGATCTACTGAAAAAATTATAAATAATTTTACGTCTCAGATTTGTATGACATTTTTGTATATATAGGTTTGTCGCTTCATTTATAAAATTTTTGACTAATATTTCATAATGTTAGTCTAATAGGGATAATAGTAACTATTATCCCTATCAAAGATTCGAATTAAATTTAGTTTACAAAATGTAATTTTTTAAAAAGGCATCGGCAGGTACTTATTAATTTCAAATCGTATGTTGGACAGAAATCACTATTGAACTTAAATACTAGTTATCATGCTCATGCTACCCTTCATTTTTTTTTTGATTGTGGTCCGTTGTATTTCTGGTTGCAAATTGTATAAATTTTCATTTATTTCAAAAGTTTTTGATTTTTAATTCTGTTTTTTTACCATAAATGAATTTAATTGTGAAACAATGAATTTAATTGTAAATATATTTCAAGATATTTTAAATAGAAACAAAATTTACTAATTATACTTGTAACTTATTATAAAATAATATCAATTTCAATTCATTTCGTTATTAAAAACTAAATAATTTATAAGTAAATTTAATAAAAATATTTCGGAATTTTTGTCCAGAATTTTCAAATTTCTAAAAGATAAAACAAATTTTTTTTTTTTTTATTAACGACACTAATTTAAAAATAAAATCCCATAAATTTCTTTACACTATTATATACTAGGCATTGACTGTCTATCCTTCAGGATTATTTCAATTTTCCTAACGAGCATATATAACCCGTAAAATGTCATAAAAAAATATTTATTACTACAATTTTTTTTTTGTTGTTGTTGCTAATGTTGGAAAATTCATTTTAACTACCTAACCACAAAAAAAAAAAAAAAATCCTTGTAAAGATTTTTTTTTTGTTCCCTCTTAAATTTTCTATAATTTTCTTTGTCTAAACTAGTTACATGCATAACACTATAGTTATATACCTTTGGGGCAATGAATAACGCAATGCTTTCACTTGTCATCCCATGTAGCCCTATGTATTTTCTGACAGGATCTCCTCTGACTGTATTCTACTATACATTAAGTTTAAATTTAGTTTTAGTTTTTTTTTTTTTTGATATTGATATAAATCTAAGTCATGACAATTTTTCTATTGGAATTGAGGACAGATAATTCAATAATAGTGATATGGAACTAACAATACTTTCGCATGTTCCGAATGGAAGGATATTAGTAAAAAATTCTTTAGGGCAAATATGTATATAAAAAAAAACAGGAATTGATAAAAAAAATATTGTAGGTTTTTCGTTTCACAGAGTGATTTATAGTTGAAAAATTTGGTTTTTTAAAATTATTAAATATTTTTCAGGGTGTCTTTGCAAATATAATTATATGATTTGAATAAAATTTATTTAGGGAAGGGATGTGTAATTTAATACAGTGTCATAATGTCATCTTCGCAGTCATCAAAAAAAAGCTCAGTAACACGACACTCAATGTTGAAGGATCACTTGTACTTGTATACAGCGATGCGAGATAAACATGTATAGATTATACTAGGAGTGAGTAACGCGAAACAACTGAACATTTTGTATGTCATTCTCCATGCCTCATGTACCTGCGACTGAAATGCTTTGGTTTTTACTATATACATTAACGAACTGCATGCAGCAGGTAATCTAATTTTAAAAATCAACTCTATAAATGAGTTGCATGCTTAGTGAGGGAATGCGGAATATGTAATGTGAAGGATACGAGGTGTATAATGGATCTAATTCTGACCGAAGTGCATAAACTTTCTTCTCCAATCCAAACAAATGAAACTGAAAAAAATGATTTTTACTTTTATTTCAAATAAATTACTTCTTCAAATTTTCTTCATGTTGATTCATTTGCAACCTTTAGTTTTACGAAGGATAGTTTTCTAATACTTGTAGTTATTGTACTTTGATATCGTTCAAATCGTTTAGTTTAGTTTTAAAAATCTATGAAATTACACCAGAACAAAAAAAATCAAATGCTATAAGTGAGATTATATTTGGCCAGCGAAATTTGTTGAATTTTATCATGTAATTTTCCGAAATCTCACATTCATACAACATCAAAATTCTCGGTTTTTTTTTACAAATCAATGTTTTTTTTTAGAAAAAAAATTGAGTTATCTGTTAACCCGAAGTTAACAGATAATTCAATAATATTGAAACAGTTTTTTTTTTTGCTTTGTTCATAGGGAAAGATATTTGTAACAATTATTTTGATCTGATGCAAAAAACAACTATAATTGACAAAAAATATTGTTGGCTTTTCGTATCACAGAATTATATATAATTTAAAAATTCAAATTTTTAAAACTTCTTTTCTGCAGTTTTTTTAATGGTACAGTGTTGCAGAGTAGAATGCTTTAAGGTATGATTTTTGGCTTATTTCATTTTTCATGATTACAGACAGTTCTGAGTTCTCTATATCTACCAACTCGATATCTATATCATTCAAACATGACAGAAATTTAATTTTGTGATAAACAAATTCATGATTATTTTTATCGTCAAAAATGATTGGAATTTAACAAAAGTAGAATTTAAATCTAACCGCAATTATTAACTACGTACATTTATTCATACCAATGGCGCTACAGCCCTGCTCGACGCTTTGCCTTCTCAAGTTTCTTCTTCCAAACAACTCTATTTTGATTAGCGTTAATTTCGTTCAGCATAATTTCGTATATTTAGTGAAAAATATTTTTTATTTGATGTATTAATGCTTTTTAAAAATTCTTTATCTTTTGAGATTGTAGTTCCTAGATATACGAAGGTATCTACAACTTCTACATTAATAGGTTTTAACTCAATCTTCTGCTATTCCTTCCTTGTCTGTACGAGAATTTTTGTCTTATTTACATTTATCTTAACCAATTTTAGCTGCTTTTTCTAATTTTATGTATACGATTCTTTAGCCGCTGGTAATGTCCTTCCCACAAAATATTACATGTAATAATTCGAATATGAGTGCAGGTACGGGGAAGGGTTATACACCTGCTTAATGTGTACTCTTTTATCATGAAATAATTATGCATACTGCGACACACTGTATACATTTTTAAGATTTTACATTTTAGGAACTCAAAATGTTTTCAGAATGTATGGAAAAATAAAAGATTCTAATAAAATTTCAATATTAAAAGAAAATCAAATCAAATAAATGAGAAAAAAAAGGATTTTTCTTTTATATGGAAATAAAATGACAGTAGAAAAGTGAATTTTATATATTCCAATGAGATAAATATTTAGTTCTATCTGTGCCGAAGTATATATATTTAATAATAATAGTGGCTAAAGAAATTGCAATTTTGTTCAAATTGATTAAATTGTGATCGTTTCAAGTGCATCGTAAATATGATTTCAGTAAGTTTGATAGAAATTTATTGGATGTAATAAAATGAATAGTTTGAATAGTAAATAATTATTAAATAGTAAAATTATTTTAGATTTTTAATTAAATGTTAACTATTAACTTAATTAAATTCTATATTTTTACGATTTTTTCATTCAGATTTAAAACATACATAATTGAAATTTTAATTAATAATTTTTTTTTTAGATTTTGTTATAGCCATCCTTTATCCGTTGTCCGATGTAGCTATACTAAAAATACTATTAATATAATAATAAAGGATTTGTAAATATCCTATGGAAATAATAAATATTGCTATACATTATTTATGGGTTCGTAACTACATACAATTCATTACCGGTAATTTAAAATAAAAAAAATTAAGCTTTTTGACAATTACCACCCTTAGTTGGTTGAATTACACCCGCTATTTGGTCCAGTAGCTTATGAAGAAGTAATTTACTCAGCATAAAGATAAACACAGACAATATTTTGATAATCCTTAACCAGCAAATTTTATTCGTAACCTGGTATACGATAGTGTCAAAATACTTCCAAATTTTCAAATCATATCGTAAGTAAAGTTAATTTTTTGGGGCCCCTTGAAGTCTTTTAAATAATGATGGCTGCATATCTGTTACGCATGAACGTAACGAATATTAATTTAAATGTTCCTTCTATCATAAATACTAACAATATGTATCCTTCTACTTGATTTCGCTGATCTATTCTCTATCACAAGTCATTTTCTTGGTAACGCGAAGATGGAACTTTGGATTTTGGATTGATGACGACTACATTCTCGATTACTAACTGGAACACGTTAGCGTTTTAGTCAAGCAAAGATATCAGTAAAATTATATAGTATGTATATTTAAGAAATTTAAGATTTTGTATATTGAAACTGAATTTTAATTATGACCAAAAATATATGGGAAATAATTTATAAAAAAACATTAACTTTTTTCGAAAATATCTTAATATTAAATAATTGTCATTTCCCATTTCTCTTTATTCACCAGGATAATACATGGTAAATGTCTGTGGATAGGAATCATTATTATTTATAGTTGCAAAAAAAAAAAAAACTTTTCTTAGTCATTACGAAACTATTTAAACGGATTCTCATGTTAAATCAGTTTTTTTTTTTTTAGTTATTTGATAAAATTAAACTTGCATGCGCGATAATTAAAATGAAAAATTACATAGTCAGGATGATATTTCATTTTGAATTTCCGTAAAAAATGAAAAACACAATTCCAACCAAATAATTAAATTTATTTTAATTACTAAAAATGAAAGTGCTAAAAAATTATCAGACATTTAAGCCAAAAAAATAATATAGTAAAAAAAAAAAATAAACTGCCGAAAAAAAGTTATTATACGCGAAGAAGGAAACTGAAAGGAAAATTTATTGTAAATGAAATTGAACGGAAATTTAACTTTAATATTTAGAGTGTTTAGTTTAGACGTATAACAATTTGTAATTTTCATATTTGATTATATGTAAAATTATAATATAGTTAATAATTTATGCAGTGTCTTCATAAAAATAAAGATATCAAAGCATAAAGATAAAAAAACATATTTCAAATTAGATTTATTTTTCTAATTATAATATTTTTTATTGCTTTCATTAAGTAGCAGTTGATAATGTTTTGCATATCAGATAACAATGCTTTGAAACTGATCTGAGGTAAATTTTCTCTATAACATTAATAAGTAATGTAGAGGATGAAAGCAGGTACGATATAGTCATGGAAAAGACGAATTCAAAAAGAAGATGCATATTAAATGCGGTATTTCGGAGTATATATATTTAATAAAATTATTTTGAATTTTCGTAAAATATTATAAGAAAAGCAATAAAATTAAATCATTTTTCTTAATAATATTCAAAGATAATTGTCTTTTCATAAGATAAAATAATTGTTAAGTTATTACATTGAAAACTTGTTTAATAAATACGTTTATTTACGTATTTGTTAATCCCTAATTATTCAATTATTAATAATCAATTGTAATTGTAAACTTATTGAAAATACAATATAATTAAACTGAAAAACCACTGAGCAATTACACAATTTGATTAATTTTAATAGTACGTAAAATATTTAAAATAATTTACCTGATATGTCAAAAAAATCTGATTCAAAATGGTGGCTGAATATTCACGCGTATATATAAAAAGATGCACTAAAAAACTATTATTAATTTTCACTTTCCTATAAAATTATATAATTATAATTATAAATATCAATATTTTTTATTATTAACACTACATTTTCATATTAATATTTAAATTTAAATTTTCATTAAACATTTTTTTTCATACACCAAAAAAACAACTTGTTAAATTTTCAATTTCACATTTTCAAAACGATTTTAAATGCCCGAAAACTTGGAAAATTTATGATTTTTTACAATTTTTTTAATTGAAAATTATTTAAAAACATTTATTTTATAATTTAGTTAACATTTAACGATATAAAAAGTTGTTTTTATGATTTCCATTTCCAAGTACCGAAACATCATTTTATATCGACAAACAAAATCAAAATGTCAATTTACCAAAAAAAATTTTTTCATTCATTTAATAAGTCACGCCCATTTTCTTAATTAAAATTTAATACTCGGTGTAAAGTGACGTTTCGGTAGTTGGTAATGCAAAAAAATTAATGAAAATTATAAAAATAAGTTTTTACCTGTCTTAAAATTAATTAAATTATGAAATAAATGTTTTTAAATAAATTTCAAATAAAAAAATTATAAATAATGTGAAATTATCTGAGTTTTTCGGTCATTTAAAATCATTTTAAAAAAATGTGAAATTAAAAATTTAACAAATTGTTTTTTAGTGTATAAAAAAAAAAATGTTTAATGAAAATTTAAATTTAAATATAATATGAAAATTTAGTGTTAATAATAAAAAATATTGAAATTTATAAAAATATAATTTTATTTGAAATTAGTTTTTTTTAGTGTAATTGTGAAAATAATTTAAGGGTTTAGTTTTTATTTATATGTAGCCATTTTGAATCTGTTTATATTAGGTAAGTAATATATTTTTTATAATTTTATTTATATTTTCTTAAAATTTCCAAATTCTACTTTTCAATATTTTTTTTTATAATTATCTTTTTGTTTTCTCCATTACAAAACTTTATCTTGGGATCTAATCTAATCGGATTTTAACTAATCGGAAATCTTTTTCGGTGGATGTTTTAAACAAGTTTTAGCTCCATTTGTTTGGGTAGTCTTTTTAATCCGTCATTATTGTAAATTAATTATTAAAATTTAAAATTTCCAATAGCTTTAAAACATTATTTTATTAATTTTTTAATCAAGTTTTTGTATAAATTTGCATTTAATCTGGTCTGTAGATATAAAACTGTTTTTATTAACCTTCTTATACTTATGGAACCTATCAATTATCAAAATTAAGTTGTCTTTTGAAATATTGTAACCCCTGAAACTGAAGCATATACGTATAATTACAGATACATTTTAATTTTACGCTAAATATAAATATAATTTTAATATAAAAATATTTGACATTTTGTTTTGTAAGCGGAATTGTGTTTAAGCAATGGAACCCAATGCGCTAGTTTTTAATCAATATTTAAGACTGAAATTATTCTGAAAAGTATTTTGGAAACCATCAGATAAATAATTCTGCCGAAATTAATAACAAGCTTAAACGACCAAATTATAAAACTATCAAGCGTGTAAGGATTAGCGCAGCACATTTTAGTTATGTTCGTTTTAACTTTCTATTTATAGATTTATTTTTATATCTATAAAAAGTAATTATGACTTTCGAATGTTAAAAAAATATTATTACAAATGTTAAAATAAAGTGCATATTTGTTTAGCATCAAAATTAATTTCGCAAGGGGTCACAAAAGAAATCCGTCATAAAAACGGCTTTGGTCTTAATTTATTGAATGGAAACTTTATGGGGAACAAAATATAATTATTACTTGTTTTCTGAAAATATCACTAGGAACTTACAGTTTATTGGCGAATTTACTGGGAAAAGACATTTTTCTCTCATTGTTCCTCATTAAATTTAGCATTCATAATTGATACAAATAAAAATTAGTCTTCGATTTAAGAAAACAAACATTTTAATTATTATTTTCGTATATTTAGTTCAATAATATACGATTAGACTCTTCAGAATAAACTCTTTCAAAAATAATTGAAGTAGAAATTTGTCAAGTATCACTAAATAAGAAACAAAGTATATTTTCAATACAGGAGATGTGAAGTTTATTATATATAAAACAAATAGAAGAAAAAACGAAGTATTTATTTTTCCCAAAACCTCCTTGTAAAGTTAAGTTGAAAAGTTGTAGTTCAATAGTTGTTAACAATAATTAGAAATTAAAGGTTAAATAAAATATAAACTTTTGCCAATTGGATACATTTATTGGCAATTAATAATAAATTTTAGATAATTCATTTTATTATCAATTTAAAATTATAATAAATCTTTTAATTTCAATAAATTGATAAAATTTTAATATAAATCTTTTTAAATTTTGATTTTAAAAAAATAAAAAAATCAATTCGATCCTTTTTAATAAATGTAAATACTATATAATATCCAAAATCTACAAACATATTTAATCTATCATCTTTTAATTTATTATAATTAATATAAAATGATGAAATGAATGTATTTGATTGCTTATCAAATCCCATATCCTTCAAATGTATTAACCAATCAATAACATTTTTTTTTGCACAAAGCTAAGAAAGAAATATTTATACAACTTTGTAACCAAAATGTTGTCAATAAAAAATCTTTTAAACGTCGCATTAAAATTTATGTTTTTTTTACACTATGAGAAATTATATGGAAAATAACTAACAACACTTTAATTTAATTTTAATTTATATTAGACACAAACAAGCACCACTTTCCAATTGCTAAGAAATTTAGGGCTTAAGAATGAAACTGATTATTTGTTAGGATCCGCGAAAAGAAGATTTAACTGCGGATTATTAGTTAGTACATACATCCATTTATAAAATAGAAGAAAATAAGCAAAAAAGATAATATCTTTAAATATTAAGCTTAGATTCTTGCGCTTTGTCCACATGCTGTAATAAAATTTACTATATATAGCTCTGATGTATCCAGTACCGAAAACAAAGAAATTTTAGTAATTAGACAAAACTGATTAATTAATACAAGCAGTTAAATAAAAATAAATATATGTATAATTATTCAGAAAAGAAAACATCAAAGCTTGAATTAACAGGTTACCATTAACATAGGGGTTCGCAAAGTTCTAAAAAGAACGATACTACTTCGTTATGTTGTCACATGGTAGTCCAAGTCATTAGAAATTGAAAATAATAAAAATAAAAAGAAAAAAATAATCAATCAGTTTAAAGCTATTCTAAATATGCTCTTGATTCATAAGTTAAGGTTAAGATCAAAGTTAATCTACTAAACCATAGTTAAACTGTCAGCTAACCTGTACTAAAAAATTTATTACAGTGTATTCTTTTTTTATATTACATTTATAATACCATTTAGTTATGCATTGTTTTCAGTAAAATTATAAGTAGTGGCAAGAATCAATTTTTGTTTTATTCTAAATTAAGGATATCAATTACTTTCTTCCTGTCTAACGTTTTTATGATAATATATTTATTATAATCGTAATCGATATTTGCTGATATTAGAAGATGTTTTGTAAAAATTCAATCCGAATATGAATATAAAAATTGATGGAACTAAGATAAATTCCATTTTGCTGATATACGAGTATTTAACAGAACGAATTTGAGAAATGTTTTGAAAATCATTCAGAACTCATTGCAATCTGAACTTGCATCATTACAGTAATACGCTGTAGTTTTATATCATTACATTTCGGTTGCTGTACACTTGCCAGCTTTAAACTGCAGTCCAAAATATATTGAGAAATTTCAGTATTTTTTTTTTTTTTTGGAACTTGGGCATTAGATTTGAATTTACTTCAAGTAAGGAATTAGATGCTTCTGGTTAAAGAAACTGTAACTTGCCTTACCTGTGGTTATGTTTTATCAAAATCATCTTATATTTAACACTATTTTTTTTCTATGGTGTGGATGAATTGTAAATGTTTCCCGCAAAATTTTTAATAATTTTCTAAAATAAAATATATTGGCCAGTCAGCGGCAATCCTTATATGTGAAGCTATTTTATTTTTTTCCCAGTTGCATTTAGTTTTTTATGACCTCTCTTGGTTTTCATATCATTCCATACATTACATTTTATTTTGGTTTTACTTTACACATTCCATTCCATTCCATTCATTCTATGTACAAAATTAATGAAATATTTATAGTTGAAAAATAACTCTATGTTTTCGATGGCCCCCTATCAGCAGAGGATGTGTTTTTAAATTTTTAAATTGTATTTAAAATTTTATATTATGTGCTCTTCAGGTGTATGAAAATTCACTATATATATTATAGGTCGTACATAAAATCATGTATTTTATTATTATATTTTTATACATAACATTTTGATATATTAAAATACTTGAAATGTTTTTCATTTAATGGGCGTTTTATAAAGTGCCTCACTAAAATATTTGTTATATTACCGGTAATTATTTCACATTATTTTATAATATTATATTATATAATTTTGTTATTTGATATTAAAGCTTGTGAATACATTAATTTCACATAATAAAAATAACTTAAAACATAGTAGGACGGAACCACTGACATATTCCTTAGTAGTTTTGGTATTGCATAATTAAGTAATTTATTATGATTATTATAATAATTTTCTTCGCTTTCATTAAAATATATAAATATTTTTCATATTTTCCGAGCTATAAAATTATATATATACATATAAATAAAGATTTTATAATATAATTAAATTATTTTACAAGAAAAGAGAAAATTTTAATTATATAATATAAATTTCAAAAAGAAAAATCGGAAAAACAAGTTAATTTCTAAATTAAATTAAATAAAATTAACATATTTTTACGTGAACAATTTAATTTAATGAAGATCTAAGGAAAAAAAAAATCAAAATCTTTGCTTTTAATATTATATTTTTCTGCAATACAGAACACACCAAAGATGCCAAGGACATTATTTTGTGTTCTTTCTTTGATATATTCAAATGTTTGGAATTTGGCCAGCAGAATAAAAACATAAAATTAACACGAATGAGGAAAATGTAAAATGTGGAAAAAAAACCTCATACTCACAGGGATTTTTTTGTTGTTGGTTGTCCTTATTGTACATTTTATACAGGATAATCTCAGGTATAAAATCAATATATCACTTCAATTTGGAAAATTAAAATGTCTTTGGGTAAAATTCATTTTTCAAATTTATATTACAATTTTTTGTGTGCAACAGAAGAAAAATGTGAAAAAGAAATGAAAATTGAAAAGTTTGAGATTTTTTTTTTTTTTTTTTTGCAATTAAAACATTGAAAATTGTCACGATATTCTATACAGATTTATATATTTAGTTAAGAGATATGGAATAAAATAGATTTAGCTATCACTGCATATCATACTCGGATAACTGGTGATGTATTTACATCCTCTCGAGTGAGATTACATTTCGTGGCTCTTTGATCCTTGTGGAACAACATTTGTTCTATGGCAAACCACGACTTTTGTTTACACTTGTGACTATTATACTATAATCATATTTGCGTAATTCCATTTATTGATTTATAGCCAAACTACAACCCGCTTTCTTCAATTTATTTAAGTTAGTATTGGGTTGATCGCTACGTAAGTTTTATATGTATTATTGATGATGTAAAAGTAGATTATGCTTTGACGATATTGTGTATGAAAACTTCTATTTGTAGTGTTCAATTAACGGTAGATTTTCTTAGGTACTCGAAAGTGCAGAATTTGCTGAGTTAATTTTGTATTTGAATGAAACCATAAATTTCAATATTCTATAATTTCTAAATAAAAAATTGTTCTTTGTTAATGCAGTTTTTTTTAATATTGGAAATTTGGAATTAATAATATTAAAAAAATATTAAAAATTTTTGTTCTCTAGTCTAGAGAACATCAGAATTGTATTTTATATAATTCGGATTTTAGATATGAACCCAATTAACTTCCATAGAATAAGTTTTACAGACATTTACTAGATCACAAAAGAAACCTGTGTAATCTGTAAAGAGAATTAGCTTAATGAACTTAACTTAAATAAATTTTTACATGAATTTTACATATTAAATGTTGTTGCAACAAGTTTTAGAATTTAGGAGCCAGAAGTTAAACGATTTTAAAGATTTGTGAGATATAAGTATTACATGTTGTAGTGTAGATATTTTTTTATAATATGAAATTTATTATTAATTAATTTGGTCTATTGTATTTACATATAAGTCAATTTTTCGACCTACTCTACTCTAAACAATTGTTAATAAACCAAAACCAAATTTATTTAGATTTTCACAGTTTTCCTTGTCAATCTTATTACATTACATACAACATACAACAAAAATTATGCAATTCTACAATTATTAGCATAATTCAAATAAAAAAAAAGAAAAAGAAAATCTTTTATTTTATGTTTTATGTATTGTACTTGCTTTGAATGTTTAGTAGATATAACAATTACACACGTTATTCTTAATAATTTTATTTAATATTTATTTCATTTTTTATTTTAAAAATATTTTTCATTATTTTTATTTTATTTATCTTTACAATTTTTTAGAAAAGATATTTTTGTATTCATTGCATAAAAGAAGATTCAGTATTTAAAAAAAAACAACTGAAATATTATAAATATTTTGCAGAAATTATGTATATAAGTTTTGAGATAACTTGAAAGTCAGTTTTGACAATTTATTTAAAAGTTGACATTTAAATTTCCTGGTGTAAGTACTTGATCTTCTGACTTTATAATCTACTCCTACAGGACATTGGATTGTCTTAGACTTGTTTTAAATGTTATATTCATTCAGCAATTTCTGAAACGACTAAATGTTATATGATTTTAGGAACATAACTTTTAATTATATCGAATAAATTTTATATAAATCAGAAGGTTTGATTATTTTCCAGCTCTATAAAGCTAAGATATAATTAGATTATAATTGGGTTGAAAAGGCCATGTCATATCGAAGCCCAGTTGGATAATGTCTAAACTTATGTAGAATTATAAATACTTCCTAATTATTCTATTTTTCCATACCTGTAAAGTTAGAATTCTCTTATTCAAAAATCTTAGACTTAAACGGCTAATTAGCCTTCTCAACTGAGAATAACCGAGGCCAATATTTTCCTATTTGCTAATTTTCTTCAAATGTTATTTAAATATGCAATAAGTTCATTGCAGAATGGTTAGTTATTTCACTTACCTTTGATATGATAACGTATGATATAGTCGGCTTTGAAGAAAGACTGGATCGTGACTTTTTATGTCGTATGCTAAGGCATTAAAGCCTAACTTCCATCAAGTAGCACGTAATAACTAACTAAATTTACTGATCTATGTCTAAAATATTGTCAAATTTATACGGATTTTTTTTTATTAAAATTACTCTTTATTAGTATTACAGCATTTCTTCATATTGACAGATATTTTTTTTTATCAATTTTCTTATGCTGTTATTCATATATAACTAAAAAATAATTTATGGAAGAAAATTGAAAAAGTTTTCTAATAAATAAATTTGCTATTCAACGCACCTGCTTTAAAAATTAAATTAATAATAATAAATAAACAACGAAACATTGAAATTTCATTCCATAAATTTTGTTTAGTAATAAAATCGATGAATTTGATTTTATTATGAGATAAATTATGAAATTTTTAACAATCACTAATTTTTATTTTTTTGGTGACAGATATCGAGATATATCAGTTCAGAAAGGTTAGTAAATAAAAAGTGGGTTTTGATGCTTAATGAATTATACTAATTTAATGAAACATTTTAATTTTGAGTTTACTTGGATGAATGGAGATCGATTTATTAAGGGAAATTAACGTCATTTATCCTTTAATAATGGTTTTATTATTCGATATCATCTTTTTTTTTTGGAAATGTAAATAAATCTGCTAATGACCACAACAAAGTTATTGACACTGGCACTGAAAATTATAATTGAATTTATTTAGTTACATTCCTACTTATTTTAAATTTTTATATTACAACTTTATGAAGTAATGTTCAATTAAGTTCAACTACACCTCCTTTTCCAATTGTAATTCAGAAATCATCAGTTGTAATTCAGATTAATCAATTGTAGTTCAGAAAGTATCAATTGTAATTCATAAAGTATCAATTGTAATTCAGAACATTTCAACATTCGTCGATTTGCAGCATTTTCCACAACAAAAATTTTATGTACGGAACGTAGAAGATGTTAATTTATTTCATAATTAGCTAATGTTAGGTAAAATCACTTGCAAAAAATGGGTAATCAATTGGTAAATTTTTGGAGATTGCGGCAGATAACACAACTTACCATTGAAATAATGTTGTAATAAATAAGACGACAGTATGTGTGTTGCGGTTAGGAGGATATTTATTTCGTAATGAAAGATCCAATTGAAATGTTAAAATGTTTTGAATTCAAATTGATACTTTCTGAATTACAATTGGAAAAGGTGTAGTAGACCAGATGGGTAATTTTTAAAATTTTATTACATTTATAATTGCAATAAAATGCACATGAACAGAATTATGTATAAATTTAGCCGATCTAAACTTAACGCAATTAAAAACCCCCGGCCAAATTATTAACTTAAATATGGCGTTCAATAAATTTTCTAGTCATCTTTCTTCTCCTTTGCTAATTCGATAATAGTATATTAACTTTAAATATAACGATTAGTAGAATAACTAGGAGTGTTGCATTGGACTTTATAGTTAAAAAATGGATTTAACTGCGTACTGGGTCAGTACAGCTCTATGTTTAAATCAAGAATTATATTTCATATGCTTTACATAATAAAGTAATTGTCTCCCGATTTAAATGATATTTCACATACAGGTTGACTTATAAATCTAGTTGCTATTCCTTCGTTGAAAATGTTTCGTTGTTTATTTATTATTATTTGACCGGGGCATTGTTAATTACAAAAAGCTATTGAATATAAATCAATTTTTAAATTGAACTCAACTACAAGTTTAACCATTATATCTAATTTCCATTAAACATTTATAGATTCAATGCATTTTTATACTAAAAATGTATAATTTTCTTATTTTCTAATTTAATATTTAATATTTTTTGTTTTATATATTTTTAATTTAATTTACAAAATTAATATTTACCTGTCTACTGTCTTGTGTGTATCGTTTTTGTTAAAATTTAATGAACACAAATATATCAATTCTCTAATATTAATAAAACAGATAAAATTTTATATTTAAATATCATTAAAATGGAAATATTGAATTATTGCATTATTCAATATATAATATATAAATATAAATAAATATTTTTAATGTCTGTTATTATTTGAATTATTAGAGTGGGTTTAAAATTTAATATAAAACATTTAAATAACATCAGTAATTAATCATCAAGTTTATTTGGTAACATTACAATTTGTTTTAAGAAGAAAAAATTATCAACTTTTAGAAAGTAAACTCGAAAATACTCTTAAAAGGTTGGGAGATTTCAAGCACCAGCACAACAGAGCTCCTTCCAATGTATACAGGAAGAAATGCAGAACAAAATGGTAGGTTTCTTTACAGGTCAATGCAACTTTAAAAAGCACCTTGCACAAAAGCGGACAATCAGTGTACAATATTGGTCGCTGCCACCGAAATATGATAAGGCTTGATAAAAGTTGTGTTTCAAAGTTGACTAAAGTATTTAGTTAATTGTATATTATTGTAATTTTTAAATTCATGAAATTTAACCACCCTAAATACGTATAATTTTTACAAAATTTCATCTGCAATTTATAAAATATATAATATATACAGATGAAACCAAATATTATTGGTAACATAAAATGTTAAACATTCGTTTCACTATGTTGTACATGATCATAAATCAATTTTAAAAGCTTTGAAAATTATATATATATATATAAAAAAATAGTAATATTATATTTAACATAATTGCAGGAATGCATAACTGAAGATTTCTACATTAAAATTATAGTAAATTTGGAAATTATTATTTTATAATTATACATTTATTTTAGCAGTAATATAAATTCAATCTTTAGGAATAACTTTTATGAATATATTAAAACATTCTGTAATAGATTAATTTACTTTAAATTGTCATGTTATAATATTTTTATATAATTAACATAATATTTATACCCAAAAAATTGAAAATAAATTTTCTATATTAATTTTATTCTACAATAATTTGAAAATTTAATAATATATTTATAAAAACTAGACAGAGATAACTAATATAATAAAATTGACCTAATAATACTCAAGGGATGAATTATCAATTTTTGAATATACAAAGTCCTTAAACTTTATATGCAATTTTTAAATATTTATTTTCATAATGGAAATAATTAATAAACTTGTCCTGTGTTATATAGTTTTGTTAAAGGTAACCGCAAATAATCTAGTATTATGTAATGGTGACCCTAAGGATTTACAATACATAAATTTATCGTATCTGCTATAAATGGATATCGAATAATAAAATGGACAGAATTTATATAATTAATTTTTTTTTTAAAAATAATTATATTTAAATATTTTATGTATAAAATTCTTAATTAAATTGTTAACAAAAAATTTATAAAAATGTTTTATTTTTCGAGATTCTGTGATTAATGTGGTTCACAAAATATTCTGAAATATAAAAAATTATCATTTCCTCTGTAGTTCC
Source organism: Rhamphomyia laevipes (assembly GCA_963920725.1). Classification (NCBI taxonomy): domain Eukaryota; kingdom Metazoa; phylum Arthropoda; class Insecta; order Diptera; family Empididae; genus Rhamphomyia; species Rhamphomyia laevipes. The sequence goes on along the minus strand of OY987257.1, from coordinate 44,871,463 downwards.
CATACTTATCAAAATCTTTTTGATACATTTTTCATCTCTGAAATGAATTTCTTAAAATCTTTTACTGCTATCTGTCCTAAAATAAACCGCTAATTAATCAAGCTAACAAGTTTAAATCACAGTAATTTAATTAAAAAATGTTTTTTTGTTATCTCTACAGGATTAAAAAAAAAACTAAAAAACAAATATCCTTAATAAAATAAACAAAATTTTTGGTTTGTTAAAAGGAAATATTATCAAAAATTATAAAGTGTATTTAGGTAAAAAAAACTTCCATCATCAATTTATGATTCCCAAATAATATTACATTTTAAATTATTTACTGAAATCCCAAATAAAAAATCAGAAAAAAAAAATTCATTTATTTGAGTGAATTTTTCATAATTTAATTTATCCTTAACTTAATTAACTTTGGATTTCAATGATTTAAAAGTACATTTTATGTACATACTCTAACATTAAAATTTAATTTAAAAGAGGACTTTAAAATATAAATCCTAAAAAAAAATAATTAAATTTTATTGGTTCATTAGATTTAGAAAATGTTTTATATTTATAAAAATTTGTTATCAATTATAATATAATTACAAAATTATTTTATTTTATGATACTTTTACAAAATACGAGAATTCTTTGGGAAGTCATAATATTCTTCAACTTCAATGCCATATTCTTCACTATATATTTATATTAACTTGTCTGTTACTATTATTTCAACTTGTCTGTTAGATTATGATATGAAATAGAAATCAGAGATAGGAAAATCTGGTAAATAAGTTTAATTTTCCAAAAAACCAAAAATTACAGATTGGGATTTCCATTTTGATTTTTGAAGCAACTCTTGTAAATTAGAAAATATAATACAAAATTTTAATATTTTGCCTGTTGAAGATTAATTGTTATAGTTTCTGTAATTACAGAAACTGTAAGAATTAATCTACAACCTAAAATTTATTAGGTTTTATAAATATTTTTTATAAACTGCTAAGAACTACTAAGTAAAATATAAATTATGAGTTTTGAGAAAATACAGCCAGCTTTCTAAAAGTCTAAAAACTATAGTGTTATCAAATTATTCTAATTGTAATAATTTGTGATAATCATTCTCAATTTTAATGCTTATTAGACTAGGTCCATCGTTTTTCGGATGTTCCCACAGTGGAAAACACGTTTTTCGGTTCTTATCGTAGTGGTAAAGCTGTTTTTTCGGTTGCTACCACCATTTTTTAGTTGTTCTCACATTTTTTCGGTTGTACACACAGTGTAAAGTTCATTTTTCGGTTGTTGACAGTGAAAAGAGTTCGTTTTTAAGTTATTTTTACAATTTTTTTGATTATTTCTCACAATCGAAAGACCATTTTCAGTCGTTCTTATGGTGAAAATCCCGTTTTTCGTTATTTTCACCATTTTTTTGATTGTTTGTTGTCACAATTGAAAGGCCATTTTCAGTTGTTGAAAGTGAAAAGCCCGTTTTCCATAGTGTAAAGCCCGTTTTTCGGTTGTTTGTTTCCACAATTAAAAGCAGGTTTATCGGTATATGTATATTTATTATTTTGGGCTTTAGCGGAAACTAACATATTCATAATTTTGTTATTCATTAATATTAAGAATACAAAAAGCTCAAAAAGAAAACAAATTAAAACTATATTATTATTATTTATATTTTTTGTTATTATACATTCTGTAATAGTTTAAAATAAAATCGGGCCATCCTTTTATTTCAAACGAATGTAATATTAATAAAAAAAAATATTATTTAATTATTTTATGTATGCATTAATATTTTACAAATTCTGAAATTGATTACAGAGATCCCTTAGGTGCTGTTTTATAGTTAATTAAATTTCTGTTAGGAAAATAAATTGAACATCAGCTGCAGGTTAATAAATTTAATTTAAATTTAAATTATTATATATTTCCGAACACTGACTGATATAGATTGGTTATTACATAAACATATAATATGTTTTTATTAATATTTTTAGCAATTATTAATTTTGCATAAATGCAATTTCGATCATTTTCTATAAATATAAATATTTTGAACTGATTTTTCTTAATTTCAAGCTGTCTATTATTTTCCAAAAATAAAAATAGATTTGTTCTGAAAATTTTGGTTTGGATTTTTAGGATGTACAGAGTAGAAATCCCGAATATCTCATTTACGTACACCAGTAAAATTTTCCGGTGGTTGACTCATCCACCTTTTCTGTAAATCTGAACCCTGATTTATAATAAAAATACAATTTTCTTGTCAATAAATCATTTCTTTTAACAAACTAAGTTTTTATATTTGTCATTTTATAAATTATATTATTGACATTAAAAAGTAGCCAAAGTCGTCATTGGCATACTAAATTTAATTATGCAGAAAAAAGGAAGTTTGTCGGAAAAATAGGTGCAATTTTGCATTTTCCTTTTTATACTGTTCGCTATAAGTTTGCTATTTTATCTATGCATTTATAAATCTTCCAATAGAAAAGAAAAAAAGAAAAAGGAAAGTTGAAAATTCTTAGTTTATTAGGAAAATGAAAATTAGGATATTGTATATAAAAAAAAAAAATCGATTAAAAATTTAAATAATTAAACTTTAAAAAAATAAAATAAAACTTGAAACTTTTCTTAAATGTTTTAAATTGCTAAAACCAAAAATATTAACAACACAGTAAAGAAAACTTTGGTAAATTATTTTTATATACTTTTTTGTTTTACAACTTATTTAAAATTTATTATACTTTTACTAAATTTTGTAATAATTTTTAAATAAATAATTTTACTAAAACTAAAACTATTAAAATATCGTTTGTATACATTTTTTTTACATTACCCCTCTTGGGAACATAGAGCTTCGACTTGGCATCTTCATTTTACTCTGTTAGCAGCTGAAGTATTTGCGGTTTCCAATGTAAGATTACATTTTCCCAGTTGTCGGAGTATTGTAAAATTTCAGGTGTTCTTTGCTCGACCACGACTTTTTAATCCTTGTGGACTCCATCACTTTAGTGACATTCTTGTAATGTTACCGGACTTCTTTCAGATGGTATGGCCAATTCATCTTCATTTTCGGTTTATTCAAAATATTACCTTATTTCGTATTTCATCACTTAATCAAGTATGATAAATGATATTACTTTTAAGTCAGTTGAAATCTTTAATCTTTAAATAATAAAGGACCAATCGTAATGTGAGCGCACACCGATAGCTTTCAATAATATTCAATATATATGCAAGTCAATGAAAACAAACGTAATGCCCCTACCGCCAGATTCAACAATTTCCAGCGCCAGATAATTTCAATATTATAAAATATTTTGTCACTTTTTACTATTTTCTAATGTGGGAGCCAAAATATTGTTAATTTTTTTTATTAGATATCATTAAGTTTTACAAATTGTTCACACACCTCGTAAACTTTAGCAACCGTTTAAATAATATTTAATGTATCCCATTTCAATAATTCAATAATTATATTGAAAGATCTACAATTTTCCTCCGCCAGCATTGTTTTTGGTTTAGTTTTGTCTTTGCGGAGAAAAATAAATCCTCAGCTAGCGCTATCGGTTTGCGCTCACATTACGGTTGAGCCTTTATCTTTTTTTTGCATAAATTTTATATAAAATATAATAAATTGAGAATTTTTTTTTCCTTGACTCACCCTATATCTTTGTTGCTGTTGTAATACTATAATAAAAAAATATTATGTAAAATAAAAAAAAAAAATTGCAAATCATTTAACTATGACATGCAGAAAAAGTAATTTATTTATTATTTAAGAAATTAATTAAAATGACTAATTAGAAATTACATTAAGATAAATTAGAAAAGTTTAATTATAAGAATTATGTATTTATATAAGATTTTTGGATAATATATTTTGTGTGTACATATTTTATTTATATTTTATTTGGTTTCAAGGAAATTGGGACTGGAAAATTTTGAAGTATTTTTAATTTTTTTACAAATTTGGATTTTATAATAAATTTTTATTTTCAATCTGCTGAAAAGTCTAATTGAATTTCGAAATTTTATTTCTCATATCATTTAAAACTTTCCAGTAAAACAAATCATAATTTCAATAAATGAATTTCAAACAGAATTACTCTAAAAATTGCTGTAACTATGTAATTTTTTAAAACTAATTTCTAACATGTTAAATTTTTGATATGGAAAATAGTAAATTGTAAAAATCGCAAATTTACTCAGTGTAGTTTCCATTATAACGAAAGTAAGAAAATTATTTACATTTCTTTTTTTATATATTGAAAATCAATAACTCAATAAATTTTTATGCTGGAAATGACATAATTATATTTTTCTATAATATTACCAATTAGTAAAATAATTTCTATATAATTTATAAGATTTTTGACCTACAGTATTTTCAGAAAAATCATTTTTTTTTCCAGAGGTTTTCAAATTATCGAATTTACTGAAATTTAATATATATATAATTATTATTCAATTATTCAATTAACTTGAATTTAGAATATGAATTAATTATTTATTTCATAATTTTTGTATAATTTTTATAGACTGTAGTTACGAACGAACATATTTCAAAATTCTACAATAAAACGTAATATTTTTGATATTATTACTACGAATTTTCTAAAATAATATTTTTATGAAATTATCAATATTTTAAGTAAAAAATAAATAATTAAATTTTATGTTTGTGATTGATGTTTTCTTCATTAAAATTAACCACAAATTTCCATTAAAACAAAACAAAAAAAGAAAAGAAATAAATGGAATTAACATTGACCCATGCCAAAAAACATAATTATATTTTTTAAAAGAAAGGATTATGAGTATTTAAAAAAGCATTTTAGGAGGTATGGATCGGTTAGCTTTTGATGCGGTTGATGTATTCCAATTGATACATTTGTAATTTTGGAGACACGATTTAGAAAAATTAAAAATTTATTGATCTAAAACTTGATTAAAAAATATGATGCCGATTTATAAGATCTAATACTATGCAAACCGTAAAATGAAAACGTTTATTAAATAGAATACCACAACTAATCTCAATCAGTGGCTTCCTCAAATCATTATAGATTTCTTAATAATCTGATTCGCATAAATCTATTCCTCCTCTCGCTTCTATAGCATAATTGAGCTTCAAATATTTTACGATTAACAATTATTTTATCATATCCAATGAGATACTTTTAAGTTTAAAATTAATTAAATAACAATGAAGAATTTCAATTTATTTCAAATTCTAAATTATATAAATTTTTATGTTTTGCAAAAAAATACACTAATTTAGAATAAATCGATTAATCCTTTTTGAAATTTTAATTTAATTGTATTTTAGGTATCTGATATTTCCATTTTACATTTTTTTTTATCCGGCTAATTGCTTTGAAAGGATAAAAAAATATTAAACAAAAATTTAATTTTATTCTATAAAATAACATTTTCATAATTTTACCTTGAAAATTATCCAAGGATGCAGTATTTATGTTTAATTTTGTACGTATACCTCTTCAACAAGATTTTTTTTCTTCTATTTATTTTGAAAATTACTACCGTACTTTAAAATAATTCAACAATTTCATTTATTAATCTGTTTTAATATCAATGGAACTCTATGATGACATACTTATTATAAAATAAATCATAAAAAAAAAATCCTTTTAATACTTTATTTATATCTAACATAAACTTCTATTTTGCTGCTATGTTTATAATAACCAAAAAGAAAAACTCTATTCAAATGGTTCACATGAAAACTTTTAGTCATTAAAAGGTTAACTAGGTTAAAATTTTACCATATTTCGTGCGTATACAAATAATATTTTACTCCTGATATGATTCTATATATTTACAATATATACACAGCACTTAACCACAAATAAGGACAACATTTCAACTAATGCACATTGTAATTTTCCACTTGATAGGAAAATTTAGAAAACCTTAAATCGACCAAAGTTTACACGCTTGAATAAATATGATAAATATCTATACGATACATAAAACGAATATGTTATACGGAATCATAGTATAGTAAAATGTCAGCGATGGCAAATCTTTTTTTGATGAAAAAATTAATTTGAATTGAGTTATTTGAAAAATAAATATAATTTTTGTTTTGAACTTCAAAAACTATAATAACCACAAACATTATTATGTAAAAAAAGATTAATATTGCCAAAAAACTATTTTTCAGTACTGCCACCTAGTAACTAGTAGTTAATTAAATTATACATTCATTTTTCGATTTTATTAGGAATATTCTATAGTAATTATTTTAGTAATTTCGATTCACATTTAAAGAATTTTTTATATTTATGCTCGTTGGAAACTCGTGGGTCATTTTACAATCAGCGGGCCATAGGTTCACCATCGCTGGATAGTGTATAATAAAAAATCGCTTAACTATTCTCAAAGGTTAATCTAAATATATAAAAATATTTATGGCTATATGAAATAAAACATTTTATATGTAAATGGGTAAAACTTACAAAGATTTATTTAAACAAAAATAGTTTCCTTATCTGTTGAGGAAATGTGTGTGTTATTATTATTCCTTTATAAAGGAAATACATAATTTTTAATTTTGTAATTTCAATAGATTATAAACATAACTTTTTGTATGTAATTTGTGAGATTTAAAGCTGATTTTAATGTTTTTGGTTTTGTCAGTGAAGAAAAACGAAATAATTTGTGTTTCTTACAATTTCTCTAAGAACTAGATAATTTTTTATAGAAAGTCTGCATTTTCTATTATCAAATATTAATTGGAACCATATTTATTTATTTAGTTATATCATCTCCATTTATATTACCGACAAAACTGAAAAAACACAATGTACAATCAAGAAGAATTGTGATTAGTGATCAAATTTAAAGAAGTAAAATAATTTATTTGTTGTTATCTACAACCAATAATTTCCCAATCACTGTTTCACTCCAGAGTTAACACTCGCGGTCTACAACAATGACTAAAGTGAATTATGAATTGAAAATATGGACTCTGACTTGGACAGATAAACAGATTTTATTTCATCAAAGTTCTATTATTCAACAATTATATATAAATGATTTTGTAGAAAACTGTTTTAATTCGATAATAGTTAAATTAATTCTTCTTCAATTCCACGTAAAAATATTTCCTTTCAAATTCACAAAAAAAGTTTTCTACTAGTAGATGTACAATAAGCGTTCTTGATGTGACCTATATTAGTATCACATTTCCAGGAAAAGCAAACTCACAAAATCACTTTTTTCTGGAATTATTTTTCTTTTAGATTTTTTAGTCCTTGAATTATTTTTCTACAAATTAACTGGATATAATTTTAATTTAACTTATACAAAAAAACTTCCTCATTTATGATAATCCTAACAAAGATAGGAAATCTTTGAGAAGATCAATCGACAAATTTAATTATTTACATTTACTCACATCCATTAATTTTTACAGGCTGGTACTTGGTACAATATACAAAAATCTATCATTGAACAAATTAATTGCCTATAATCTTCATATAAACTTTAATATCTTAACATAAAATTCAGAATGGTTTTTTTTTTCGCACAATTTGACTGATGTATACCAAAATGGGTAAATACAATATTCATTTTATGTAATAATATAAAAAAGGTCCTGTCATTTAAAGCATACAAAAAAAAAAAGAAAAAGTAAAAATTCATTAGACCAAAAATAAAAAAAAAAAGATAATTTTTCCTAATTAAATGAGATCCTTAAATACAAGAACATTTTATATATAAACACAGGATAAATATATAAATTAACATGAAAATTCTTATAAATTTTAATATATACTTTTTGTGTTTGCATGTCCTTATTAAATAAAAAAAAAAATAACTATTCATTTATATTTCTATATATATAAACATAAATTTTACGTTATTCTCGAGTTAAGATACCAAAAAGCTCTGATGTAAATTAATCATGATTATTGATGGGATAAATTTCTAATATAATTAAATCATATATATATATATCTATATATATGAAAAGCTACTTACCCATGAGTAGTACCACAGAACTGGGAGTTTGTTTTTGTAAAATATTTCATGAATTTTATATAATTTTGAATTAAAGAAGAAAATAACGTTGTAGTTCGGGCCTAGGACCATTTAAAAAACATGGCTTTGCATTTAATAATGTAATACAAAATTTCAAAAATCTAGAATATCATATTTTAGTTACGTAATTCGGGAAATTTTTGATAAGAACTCACATAATAATTCAAATTTACAAAAGTTATTATAAAGTGCTCAACTTACGAACTGATGATTAACAAATGAAAGTTGCATATTTAATAGTGGGCTACAAAGTTTCGATCGATCCGTTCAGTTTCGATTTGTTGAGTAAATTTCAAATTAAACGTCTTCATATATTTTGTATGGGAAATCGATTGAGTATATGGATACATAGGTTTGGAACGATTGGAATTTTGCGAATCCAATCTGAAGGAAATCTCAAGAGGAATGAAATTTGACAGTTTAAAAAAAAACAAAAAAACTAAATATTATATGATTTAATCGATTGCAATTGATAGCTATGTGTTCAATCTTCTTAACCAATCGAATAGAATAGAATCAAATCAAAACTGAACTAAACTGATAGAAATTATCAACTGAACTGAACTGATAGAATTTCAATTTGACGGAAACGTAAAGAACAATAAATGTGAGTAATTTATAATTTTCCAATCGATTTTTCCATCACAAAATCACTTAGTTATTTCATAAATCCTCGTTAAATATATATAAAAATTGGACACGAAATTGTTGACCGACTGCATGCATACCATGTTATTTGTGGTAGTATTTGGAAGCAAAATGTTGAAATTAATTAGATTGATCTTTATATTTAAGTATTTACGACAAACTACGAAAAACTATTGCAAATTACTGTAACTTCAGCTTTATCCGTTTAACCTTTTCTAACGTATTGAGACAAATATGATGCTACCTTTTTTGAAACCGGATACCGAAAATGAGCTGTAAGAAGAAATGGTGGGAGAATCTGGAAAAATGCCGATTTGTGGTTCCAATATAACCAAAATTAACATGGTATAGCGTTGGTAAACTATTTCGTGTTCACCCTGTTTCTATTTATATACATATAAATATATATTATTAAAAAAATATATATAAAGGAAAATGTTATTTTATGAAGAGAATATGTCGAAAGAAATTAATTTCAACATTAGTCAATTGTTGGATAAATCAATTACATTACAAGGATGATTGTTGTCAATAAATTTATGGAAAAATAGTTATGTATTATATAAAATATTAGAGTTAGCTCCTTTAAGAAAGTCCTGTAAGAGTTATATAAATTTCGTTTATACCGAAAACTTTATATACGCTTTAAACACATTCGGTATTTAATTATTTTGGTAAGGACTTTTAGTGATTTCTATATCTTTCCAAATCGACCTGCGAAATAAAATATATTCTATAACATTTTCAATCTAAATTGATATAAATGCAGTTAAATTAATTATCTAGAGGCATTGATAATTCATAAAAAATTTATTTTAACACTTTTCTAATTCAGTCCTTTAAGTTTCATCTCATAAACAATATTATTTATTAATCAAAGTGTTGATGAATTGAAAATTCAAAATGAATTATTTTTCTAAAAAATCTTTTAAATTTTGTGAACATTTTCAAATCTTACAAGATTTTATAACAAAAAATAAATAAATTTTAAATATCTCAATCGGGTCACAAAGTATACATTAACTATCTCTGTGGATCCTATAAAAAAATTTTCGGCAAAAAGATTTATAATAAAAATTTATTAATGCTTTGAGAGGGAGATAAACAGCTAAAAAAAAGGGCTTTGTTAATATTACCTCTATATATACATAATTATATCCTATATACGCATTTAGGTTCATATGCTTTTTTTTGTACATAGTAGAATATATATATGACTTTTAACCTATGTTTATTTGTGGTAAACTTTTTCCAGATTTTAATATAACTTATGTATCATCTGGGGCGCTATAATAATAAAGCTACGTGACTTTTTTTTTACGTATATATTTTTCATGGAAAAGAAAATTGTTTACAGGGCTTTATAAAAGATATAAACACAAATATTTTCAAAAAAATTTAGACAGCTTGGTTGTTTTTAAAAAAAATTTAATAATGTTGAATATTGGGTGGTTGTGTTAAGGTATTTGTGGGAGTACTGCGACAAAAAAAAAAAGAATGTTTTTTTTTTTTAAAATCTTTTTTTTTAAAAAAATCTTTTTTTTAGACCTATTGATATTTTTCCGGTTCCACATCGATCATAAGATGTCCCCTCCCCTATTATATTGTATTATAATGCGTGCTACCTAACCCCATGTTCCAGTAATCTATTTTTTTAAATAAATTAATAAATGGTTCAGCCTAGCCGTTCGGCAATCAAACAAATACAAATTATATGTCTCCCAAATTAACGTCAATAATACATACTTAATTTAATTGGTAAATCGCTTTTTGTAATTTAGAACTAATTTCAATTACCAAAATATTATCCCAGCATTATACAAGTCTCTGCTATAATTTTTGATGAATATTTCTTGTGGTAAATCGTAAATTGTAGTCAAAGTTATGTTAGTTTATGTTCTTCATCATAATGAAATAGTGACAGAAATTTTAATTATAAAATATTCTACTCATTACTTGTGATCTTAAACCTGTGAGCCTGTGACATTGCATTCTTAATATACGTTTTTCAACCTAGTTGAACTTTTTCGGGAAAAGTTCGGAAAATGAATTTTCAAAGGTTCACAAATGCTTGGAAAGAGTTTATTTTGATAGACAACATACAATAATAAAAATTATACAAAAGCTTCCACAAAATTATGACATTATATACGAACTGGAATTTATCTAAATTATTTTTTATCCATCTAAAGATATGCAACAAAATTTTAATTATAATATTTATTTATTTTAAATACAGGGTGGGCCAACAATCATTCATGTGTGTAAAAACGAATTACCATAATTTGAATTTTGTACGATTTATATTTTAAGTATGAAAAATATAGTCTAGTAGATGACAACTATATGCAAGGCTGGACTATTAAAAGGCCATTATGTAAAACACTACGCAACGTTTGTGTTGGACTTTAGCAACTAAATTTATTCATACTCTTTGAAGAAATCCAATATTAATTCTGAATATCTTAAAATATTCGTTTTCTAAATATTTCTCTTAGGAGGAGATTGTGTGATTGGCCGTGTAATCGGTGACCCAATGCTGCTGAACTAACCCCATTCCCTGTCACTGATGTGAAACCGCACCATATTTTTCACTTTAGCAATTAGCAGTAATCCAAAATTGGGGCTTACTGTACACTTAAATTAGGTATATTCTGTTTATACACAATAGCATTAAGATTATAATGTTTTTCATTACTCATAATTTCGATACGAAATTTAGTTTAGCAATAATGATCGAACATTTGAAAACTAAAATTCTACAATTTGTGTCGGCTGCCATTAATTAAATGACTTTTGGTCCACCCTGTATAAACAGACTTTGACGATTTGACCTAATACTATTTTATATTTTACCGAGATTTAAATGAAAATGTGTACATTTCAAGGTTATTTGTTTTTTAGAGTTTGTACAGAATTTTGGAAACCATTTTACTATACAAATGTAATTTTCATTTTAGTTTATAATTTATTTAACATTGATATTTTTCGAATATAAATTTTGAACAGAGAAACTTTTTCGAACATAGGTAAAAAGTTTAAAAATAAAAAATACTGATAACATTAAAAGTTGCAATTGCAAAAACAATTATTAACATTTTTAGTTCTAACTTTACTGAAATCTACTTAATATGTGTATAAACGTCCATAATAAAATGGTCAAATGAACTTTTTGGTTAGTTGACATAAAAACATTTTTATTCAGTGTATTTTAAAACTAATTTCTTTTTCTATATTTAGTTACATTGATTATATATTTCTAAAGTTTGACACAATCACAACAACCAGCAGCAAATAAAAAAAATATCAATTTCAAACAAGGAAAAAAATTGTTAACCGGAAATGTTTCTAAAGGAAATGTATATCCTGAAACACAAATTTTATTGTCGTGGAAATGTGTCACAGAAAAAATATATAATAAAAAAAAAATATATAAAAAACTGTAATGAACAATTTGAATATTTTATAGTAGAATTATGGTTAGTTTAAGGGAAATATAAAATGGATTAATAATTGTTATTTTTGTTTTTGTATTTTAATTTGTATAAATGAAATTTAAATACGTTTCTGTAATATTTAAGCTATCAATCTGATAAGAAATGAGAAAATGATTATGATAATTCAGTGAACTAATGATAAATCTGCAAATTGTAACGATATTTTTATTTGCATAATATTTTTAAATCATTTTTGTTGCGATACGGCTCTGCATTAATCGTAAAATTAAAGATGGTAATCGTTTGTTATATCTTTGCTCTAATTATAGCTCATATATTTAACATAGCTATAACTATAACTACTTGTTAATTCAAAATAGAGTTGACCTCTAAACAAAACGAGTGATTCATTAAGTGAGAGTTCTTCCTGCGGTGAATAAGCTCTTTGGAATCTTTCTATTAAAAGTAAATTTTATGTTTCTAAATATACGTTCATCATTAACCAAAACCTGAGGGAATATCTTCGTTCTAGTACCTTGATTTTCTACCATATTCATTGGTATTGTAGACGAATGACTCCACAACTTTATTACAGAATATAAAATCAAAGATTTCTCTTGAAGTCGACAGTTACATCCATTTTAAAATCACAATTCTCTTTGTCGACATTAAAATTCGTGATGAGTTCTAAGCCATTTCTATGATTTATAGCTATCAGATCACCCATCTGATTCTTCATCCCGTGTATTTAAATATGGTTTGTATGCAGGATCAGCACCGAATTCATCCTTATCGTCGCAGGAATTGGAATTATGATCATCTTACAAATTGGATAAAATTTCGATCTTTGATGGTGCAGTAATGCCAAATTATGTTCATAATAAACTCCAAAATGTAATTAAAATGGCAACGACAAACAATCTCATATGTATCCACCTAAAAGGGTAGAAGAAAATAGTGAAATTAGGGTTTACAATTGTTTAAAATATTAATGATAATTGCTGAATATTTCGTTTAGAATAATTGTTTTTGCTCGAGAACATTTTAATTTGCTTCGCACGCTAAATTGGTTAGAAACTTGACATTGAAATATTTAAAATATTTGTTTTGCAAGGTAGTTTAAAAATAGATTTATCCTAGATTAAATTATTATATAAAACTTTAGCAACATTTTTAACCGTCTCAAAAAGGTGCTATTCATATAAAAATAATATAATATATTAATTTTTCTAAGCAGTTTTATCATTGTATATAAAATATTAAAATACGAATATTTAAAACTTTAACTTAATTAAATCCATCTAAGTTCTAAAGAATTACAAATCAAAAATAAAATAAATCTTTTGCGCCATTTTTAAGAGGAATAATTTAAAAAAAAATCATCATTTTACCATACAGTCAGCTCCTTTTCCTTAATGAAAAGAAAAGTTTATAATTTTCTTTTAATTTCCACAGAAAATAAAAACGCTACCATAACAACAAACCTCATTACTGGGGTTTTACTTAAAGGTGATCTTTGACTTTGTTTTATTACTTAAAAGTTTTTGAATTAAAAACTGGAAAAAAAATAAACTTTTTGAATGAATTATAAATTTAGTTATTTTACTTTTATCTAAGTCATTTTTGTTATGGGAGTATATAAAAAATAATTTCTTTTTATTTGCTTTTATTTTGAAATAATTATAAAATTATAATTTCCTTTGCATTATTATTAATGATATTAATTACTTGATTGAAAAGAATGGATTTAGATTTAATCAATCTTGATAATTTAGTACAGACTATTTGTAAGAGACAAAGTTTACAGCGAATCCCTTCATAGTTATTCCATAATTTCTTGTACAACAAAGTTTAAGAAAATAATTATTCTATTTTATATATTTTCAAATGAAAATTTGGCGTCCTTCGCCCTATATCAATTTTTAAGTATCAATAATTACGTAGATCTCTTGATAAATATTTCTTGGATAAAGTAAGTAAATGAACCAAACAAAATTATATTTGTTATATTGCCGCTAAAATATTATCACTATATTATTAGTTATCAATGATGACGTCGTTAGGTTTAATGTGGTCTTAATTATTACAGCCATTTCGTTTATTGTAATATCCCTAATTATACGTCATTGACCAAGCGCGGACTGTTAATAATTAGTACAACTGGTTTAGAGATTGCTGCCACTTTTCAGAAGTTGCGACAACATTGCTTTTGATGTACCAAAGTCGTCTAGACATTAACGCCTCACAGCCACATAGTATGTGGTCTGCCGTTTCGTTCCCGTGGTTGATAGAACCGAGACACTTTGTCCGCAAACATTGTGTGTAGGTAATTCTTCAAGTTGCAGAAACCGGTATGGAAACATGCCATTCTCCTGGCTTCTGCTTATTAATTAAAAGGACCTATGTGGCTTGTTATTTTTAAGGTTGACGAATAAATAGCTTCGATTGTTTTAGCTCTTCAAGCAAGTTCCAATGTAATTCCTGTTTCAATAAAATTCTGGACTGGTTACTAATATCTTCTTATTTCGTAATCAGGAGATACGACCAAGAATTTTGCTGATATCTGCCTTTTTATTATCTTCAAAAATCCACATGAGATGGAATTTAGGATACTGTTACATTGTTTCCTTTTGCTGGGGTTATTACAGCTTGCAGACAGTCACAAACTTGTTGACATACTTCCATAGCAGGTTTTTGTGTATGCACATATTGAATGAATATATTTCCATTTGGGTAACAGTGGAAAATGATCCTAAGCTTATAAAAAGCTTACATTGATAGTCATTATCTGACGTCTGCCGAAATGATTTTAATCGTAAATTTTAAATGACGTAACTTATTACTAATAATGCATTTAAGTATTATTTTTTTAATTAATTCAATTAAACAAATTAAATTATTTTTTCAGTAAAGTACAAAATGTTTTAAATTGTAAAATTTCGCTTTTTTATAAAATCATAAATAATTTATAAAATTAAATTATTAATGAATGCCGTACACTTTAATCCATAGTCAAACTCAATCAACTAACTCTATTACGTATATAAAATATAGTGAATGTTAAAAAACGTGACCAATTGCCATTAATTAGTTCTAAGTGAAATCAAATTAATATATAAAATATAATTTATATTATATACAGGGATAATTAAGAAAGAATCCATTTTTATGAAATTTCATTTTAAAT
Source organism: Rhamphomyia laevipes (assembly GCA_963920725.1). Classification (NCBI taxonomy): domain Eukaryota; kingdom Metazoa; phylum Arthropoda; class Insecta; order Diptera; family Empididae; genus Rhamphomyia; species Rhamphomyia laevipes. Next base: position 44,856,127 of record OY987257.1, on the reverse strand, counting down.
TTTCATTAAAATTTTTGAAATACTAATGAAATTATTTATTATATAATAAAATTATACAATATTATATTTAATAAAAATTGTTTAAATAAATATTTTTTTTTAAATATTTGATTGTTATAAATTAAAGAACCCTGTATTTAATAATGATTCTTGTCAATGATAGGAAAATTCATTTAAATATTTTGGTTGAATTGGTAGTAAAATTGTTGGTCAATAAGTGAAATTGGATAATCATTTATTTAGTGGGAATTTTTTTATTTTTTTTTTCTATTTTTTGGAAAACGATTCGTGACCTGCATGAATGCGGTAAAATTTTACCAATAAATAACATCTAATAAAAAAAGCTAACAGAAGGAAAAACCTAAAAATTGTTTTATCAATATTTGCATAAAATCGAATCCAAACTATTATATACAAACTAGCTACTATGGATTGTGTCATTTTAAATTTTAAATGTCACTGTAATTTATTCTCTTTTATGTACAAAATTATGGATGGAAACTTTTTACTAAAAAACAACGAAAATGCGATGATACTATATTTATTCAAGAAATATTTATATCGTTTTTGTGATAATTTTTTTTTTATAAATATATTTGTTTTCATAATAAACTTTTTGAAAACCCCATTGATAATTGACATTCCAAAACAAATTTGACATAGATAAATAGCTGAACAAAAAAAAAAAAAAGATATTAGAAATGTATTCAAATCGTACAATATTTTGCCATTAATTTAAATTGATTTTTGTTGTGCATCAATAAATTAAAAATAAACTACAAAATTTTTTTTAATTGATATTATTGAAAATTGGATTGAACATCAAGAAAGTTTAGAATTAGAAATATCTACGCAACATAAAACGACCACTACACTACCGAATCAGTATCAAAAATCATTGGATTGCAGTGGAAAATGCACTTATACCAAAATTAAACTGATTGTAACGCTTGTATCTTTCACGTTAAACTTGGTAACTTTCTGAGACAGAAAATTTAACAATTGGTTTCAATTCCAACCCAGAATACCTGATTCACTCATTTCGATCACGTAGTAAGAAAAAAATCATTTCTGTTGCAGGTGCAGACACAAAATGTCTCAGGCGTCTCACGTTTACCTAGGATCGTTATATTTTAAGAGCATGATCCCTCAACATTGAATGTCTTCTTCAGAGCATGGTTGAATTGATAAATGTAACGAATAAAAGTTATGGAATAAATTATATGAAAATTGAAAAAATGGAAATAGCTGATATCAATTTTTGTTTGCATTTTGCGTATAGGTTTGAGATTTCATTATCTTATATTATCCGATTTCAATGAAATTTATCACACAATTTTGAATTGTTTTGTGATTTAGTTTATTGGCTAACGTTAAGTTTAAAAATTTTGCAGATATTCGTGAAATTTAACATTTTCACATAATATTTCTGATTTTGTAAAAATCGCAGCTGCAGCTACAAATTTTGGGCTACTATCGAATGTAATGTAATCAGTTATTATTTGAAAATAATGATACTTTTAGGCTTGTGGAATTCGTATATTTATTTAGAATCGTAAAATAGCTACAATATTATAAGTTAAAATAAACTACAGTCTCCGTCATCAAATCATTCATTTATTTATTTATATTTCTTACATATCAAATTTCATTTGACTTACGATTCATTCGTTAGATTTTTAAATAGTCCATTTTGACCATAATCATTGGAATATTGCATTAAAATAATTAAATATGTTGTAGTTGCTGCAACAATCTTAAAAAAATAAAGAAAAATGAACAAATTTCATTAAATTTAATGAAATTTGTATTTTATATTTAATTTACCGAAGATATTAATGAACCATCCAATGGAAATAAATTGAATACTGTATAATTCGGTAAATTGATTTGAATTTGTTGTAAAAATTGATTAAGCTGAAAATATAATTTAATTAATGTTTATATATTTCACAAATTATTGAAAGTTACCCGGCCACTTAAAATCTCATCTTTATTATATAAAATCAATTTCGTAACGATTTTTTCTGTTTTCAAAAACTTTTTTAAAAAAAATATATTTAGTAAAGTTATTTTAAATAAAAAAATGATTTAATTAAAATATATATTTTACATTTTGTAATATACTTACTGAATTAATGAGCAATCGAAAACCAATAACAATAATTAAAATAGTTAGAAATGATTGAAAAAGATTTTGTAATAAAAGTATAATTATTTCCAATTGATGTAATTTCAGATCTAATTAAAATAAAGTTTTAAATTTATTTAAAAAAAATTTTATAAATATAAATGAAATACGTTTCGGTATAAAAGCAACTACTGCCAAATAATAACAATTAAATATAATGGATATAAATGCTTCCAATATCATAAGTAACAATTGAAAATGATATCGTTCAATAATCATATCTGATAGTTCAATAAGACTGAACTGTATCTGTAAATATTTATTATAATAATTAAATTGAAATAAATAATAATTTATTTTTTACATCCATTGCAATATCAATAATATCCAAATTAATATTTCCTTTAACGAAATTGTTAAGTTTCTCCTCTGCATCAATAAAGTTTCGTTTATTTTCAATATAATTACATATTAGCATTACCGAAAATCATAAGTTTTGAATTTAACTGGGAAATTTTTTTAACTTTCATATCATTATCTAAATATGAAGATTTTATATAAATATTTGTTTTAGAATTATTTTTTATGGAATTCATTTTTTTAAGTGTTCAGATTTTGCTAGTTTTTTTATGACTAAAATAATTTTAAAATTTTTTAAATCTAAATTTTTGCGCATGTCAGGTTGTTCGTTTTGTAATCAATTTTTTTTATTGATTAATTAAATTCATGTAACAATCTAATTTATGTGTAAATTCATTCGAAAACAATAAGTAATTAATTATACTTGTCCAGCTAGTATTTAAATATTGAAAATATTAAAATATTTTAAATATTGAAACTTCTACACGTGGTCCAGAACCAAGACTGTTTAAATATACGTAACAGAAGTGCAGAAGAGTTGTACAGTGTAGGACATCAAAAATGTATTTTATACATATAACGTTGATTTTACTGGTATGAATAGTTCATGAACATCATAGATATGCAAATAACTTTGTTTTAAGGGTCATTTTAATTCCAAATTATTATATTCCATATTTCATGTGACATGAGTCTTTAGAATATTTGGACATACAAGTTACTGAATTTGTATGATTTGTGCTTTGACTAGGATTAGTGTCATATATATGTGACATATTTAGGATATTACATGTTTACTCGACAAATAAAGTAGAAGTAAAGTAGAAAATTGTATTTTTACTCACCAAAAAAACAATAATTTTATGACATGAAAGTAATATAAAATATTTTTTCAATATTATTTCGAGGAGTATACCACAAAACTCTAAAATTTTAAATAACTACTTGGCTGATTCACAGTGTGTCTCATATTCTACGAGAAATAACAAAATTACTTACAACAAAAACAACATTACTTACCAGAAATTACCGAAAAGTTGTAGCTCTAATTACATTTCTGGTAAAATGTGAACTATAAATGTTTGACGTGAGTGTCAGGTAAAAATCAAATGTCACATATTCGAAAAGTAAATTACAAAATTTGGTATGACCAGAAACTATTTAAACGCTTCTGGCTATTTTAACGCTTTGTATTTATAGTTTTAAGCTGAATTCTTATTGCGATATACAATTCTTAATTGCCCCGTATTGCGATACAATCCTAATTTTACATTTTAATTTGGTTATGTTAAAATGGAGGTAATTTAGCAAATATGCTTGCAAAGATTAGATCAGATCCCAATATAAGAAACGTTTATTACTAATTCTGACATAAATTGTTCAAATACATTAAAAGTTTCCTTTACGATTCATAATCGGGCCATAAAATGAATGAATTGTACCTTCTAGAACTAGAATAATGCTACTTTTATCCCAAGTTGAACCAAGGTTTATTCCTCTTGTGGTCTGTTGTAATTTTACTCTTTTTACTCCGCGTTTTCTTTTAATAACTTAGAAATTTCAACAAAATTCTTGTGCTTAAATTTTATCATTATGGCTACCAATTTTAGTGTGCATTCGGTTTTATATTCCATATTTAAATTCTTGATATATTCACAGTATATTATTTAAAATTTAATATTATTCTGCAGAAATTTCATTTTACTTTGAATAAATTTTAAAAATTTTCTTATCCTGTCAACATGTCAATTTAAAGTTACCATTTTAATGTTGAATTAATATGTCACAAACTAAAATTAAATTATCCACTAAAAAAAAAATGACTTTCTATCTTGATACTTGATCTAATAATTTGTGTACCTACTTTTGGTTCGTACCTAAAGTAATTTTGTTAAATAAAAAAGAACCAAAACTTAAAATTTATATTTTTGTGGCTACATTTTTATGTTGTACGAACATAAATTTTGCGTGTCAACATAAGGACAAGCACAAAAACAACAAAATCGAATAGAACAAGTTTTTCAATATCCTTTTTCTCTTACCTGACGAATGAAATTATTTAAACATTATATATAAAATTTATAGTACAATATAAAAAGTTATAAAATATTTAATAGCTATGGATTAAAAAAAAAAGATTTGAACAAAACCTTCTTTTAGGGTCTTTGTACTGAAAAATGGAAATTTTTATTTTTTTTTATTGAGGACAAATATGTAAATTGTTTTACAAATTTATTATCCGTTTGAATTTATTAAAATATTATCCAGAATTGAAACAAAACAAAAAAAAAATAAAAAAAGGATCAGTAATAAAGTATTATAGTTAAAATGTATGTATAAAAAAAATGTAAGGATTTATTACAAAGCTGAATATTTTGTATTTTGATTGATTTATTGAGTATTGGATACAAAAATTAAATCCAAAATTGATATATTATGTGGCTACGAAATATGGCTGCAATATGTATTCAATGAACAAAGCAATCCGTTTTTTGTAAATCATTATAATAAGTTAATTCAATTCGAAAACAAACTTAAATCATAAAGTCAATTTAATAATTTAAAATAATTCTTTAAAAATTGTTCATGGGATATTAACTAGCAGTGAGAATATTCTAGGTTCCAGGGCACCGTGGTATTAAAGGTAATGAAAATGCATATTCATTATTAGTTCGGAAAGGCATGGAAATATATCTCGAGTATGTTGGCATGCAGGTTAGCTGTCCAATTGAATCCGCGCAACTATCTATTGATTTGGCAGTGTACAAAAATAGTCAACGACACTTGGAATCAATATCCTCAGTGTCGTCAAACCCGTTGGCCGCAACTATCAAGCAAAAAAACGGTGATCGTTCTGTCCATAGATAGAAATATATGCAGGAAACTTATTAGCCTCCGTACTCGTCACTGTTGTTAAGACGGTACTCACCTTGGGATTACCATCGACAACTTATGCCGCGGCGGAGATGAAACTAAAGAGCTTACACTGAAACATCAAGTGTGTAATTGCGGAAGATTTGTGTCAGATACCAATGCTTTGGACGTGACGTACTGCACAGTTGGTTGACCCTTTCAATACTGCCTTTGTGGAGAACTATTATCTTCATAAAGGTAAGTAGAATTTTTGATAGGATTCGTGCTTAACCTTGCGTCGAGACCACAATGGATGCATCGAGATCTCTCGTGATGCGTACTAACCTTGTAACTTACGCATCCTTCTTACCCTAAATGACTACTTGGGTACATGTTTACGAACTTGCCCATACACTAATTATTTTCCTTTGATGAACTATAAAACTTACGTTTAAATCAAATTTTCATAATGAATTAGGCATTATGTCTCAATCTCAAATTAGATTAATTCTAGAATCTTCAAATTTGCTGCTCAGTCTTTTGCTAGTATATTTTGATAACTTCAAAATAGATTTATCGTGTTAGTTTCAGTATGGAAATTTAACCTGTCCTTTCAAAATTACAATTATCAGCTGTCACTTCTGTTAAACCTAATGTTTAGACTTTCCATTAACATCTGTTTTATAACTATTCTACAGAAAACAATATTGAAAACAACTCAGATATAAATCATTATATTTTTATACCTAATTTTTTCCTAATAATTCAATTCCCAAAAGTATAAAAGTTTTGTGATTCTAAATAAACTATTCGTTTCTAAAGTTTAATTTTTTATTTTAATAAAAGTTATATAAAAAATTAAATATATTTTAAAGAAATTCTTGAAGACTTTTGTAAACATTTTTGAGTTTTTTTTTTTTTTTTAAATATAGAAACCAAAAAAAAAACTTTAAATAAAAGGAAAGTAAAATCAATAAAATTATTCACAGATAAAATTATGTTAATAAAATATGGAAAATTCATCAAAAAAATAACAAAAAAATTTTTTTTTTATAAAAATTGTATAAAAAAAAAATTTAAAGTATTTTTTAATGTTTTAATTTACCATTGGAAAAATGATTAATTTGAAGATTAAATTTATTTTATATTAAAAATTACGACTGAAACTCTTTCATCCATACAATTGAAGCAGCGCTTATCAGTCAATCGTTCAGTAAAATTTATAAAAAGTACCAATATTAGCGTAGTCTCCCTTGGGATTACAGGAATTCGTCAGCTTAGAAGTGTCATATACATAAAGCTTGTAATGGTAATAAAATATTTCATATTAGATTTGTGATAATAGTGCGAAAATCGAATCCTCATTTCCCCTAGACAACAAAGTCCAAGGATCTTACCTCAAATATTCTCCATTTTAGTAGTTAGTATTAATTTGAAATTTCCGATGTTTTTTCAATCAGGGAGAGTTGAATTTCGTATTTAGTGTTATAGAAAATAACAGTTCGGTAGATAAAATAAAAGAATTTTTAAAATGCTAGTGCACTAATGATGATACGCGAACCACGAATTGCGAATATTCGTAATTTTTGATATTTCTTTTTCACATGAAACGCGAACTGCGAATGGTGAATATTCCATACAAAAAACAAATTTGAGGTTAAAAACGAGCGAATTTTTTATTCGGAACAATGTGGATTGCGAGTGGATTGCGAATAATGATTGACAGTTCGCGACTAGATATTTTAATTCGCAGAAAAAAAAATAGTTTATTTTCATAAATTTCATAAAATAATTAAAAAATATTGATAACATTATGAGTGTATTAATTAATTTTAAGCATTTTATTTAAGACATTTATTTAAAAAAATTAACGAAACATGGAATAATTGATTTGTTCGCAATAAGCAGTTCGCGTATCATGTGCAAAGTCCTTAAATTCGGTGCTAAGATTGAATATATAAGAAAACTGGAAATCACGAAAATTTAATGAAAAGTTTATGTTAAAATTTAATTTTAATTTTTTCAAATTAATTGATTTAAATAACATAAATTTTACAATTGAAATAAATTTCATTTTTATTATATAATGTACAACCAAAATTACAATTATTTATATTTAATATTATCCTCCAGAAAATAAAAAAACAACAACAGCATAAATAATATCCTTTGATCTTTCTAAATTTCCAACACAGGAAATAAATTTCATCAAAGGAATTATATATATAAAAAAATATATCTAAAAATTCTTATCGTTCATTCTTTAATTTTCTATTTTCCTACGACCGCCGCCGCCCTCCAATCTGGAAAATTCTTCCTCTAATATTAACAAAAAATATAAAATTGTTCACATTCTTTGGAAAATAAATCAGCTTGAGGTAAAAAAAAAAAATTGTTTTTTGTTTGTTAACATTTTTTGCTTCCATTTTTTTTTTTGTACTTGTTGTATTTTCTGACTATACACTAACAAATCATTCGTCATTTCTTATAAATTATCCTTTGTCCTTAATATACAATTTATTATACGTTACGTACACAAAATAGTCTATTTTTCTTATGGTTCTATAATACTATAGTTTTGTACATTTTCGAGTTTATTAAATTTTATATTGTTTTCCTTTTGGTTTATAAATATTACAGTGTGATGAATACGAAAACAGTACAGAAGACAAACATTATTTTTTTTAGTCAATTGTCTAAGGTATTTTTAATAACTATCAGAAAAAAAATTATATAAAATTAGTATATAAAAATAAATTGTTTATTATATTATATAATAATTTATCAACTCCTTTCAATATTAATGAAAATCAAGAGAAAATTTGTGTTGGAATTGGAAGACATTTGCCCTTTTAGACCATTTCTTTTCTATATAGTTTGTATAGCTATCGGTGTTGATATTATTATTATAAAAATATTGTTTACGTTTCTTTGTAATTATAATTTTATTTTTATAGTTATAGACGAAATAACTTGTGTCTTTTAAAAATGTAAAATTTACCCTTTTCACCTTCACTTTTGAAGACAATAAGAAACCAAAACAAAACTAGAATCAATTTACAGGACTTCATCTTTAAAAAATTGATTTTGCTAAAAACATTTTTCTGGGTGTTATAAAACTGCTCGTCAAATTTTAATACGCACAAATGTTAATCCAAACTTCATCGTACAAGATGGGATTTGGTACATTCAGTTGGGTTTATGCTAGAATTGGCAGTAGCTCTAAATCTATGTACAAATTTTAACATATTTTGTAATCACATCATATCAGTTACACGGAATTACCCAAAACTCTATGATGATATGGTAATCCATAGGACTTTAAAAGCTTCAGCGTTATTGAATTTACTGCTAAATTTGAATAATGCAGATTTCTTTAAATATCTGTACAAAAATTTACGAACATTTTTGATATCTCATAAAACAAAAATAAATTCGTACAGATTCGATCATCAATTATTAATAAAGGTCGTTTTTTCGGTTGTTCCACTAGTGGAAAGCCGGGTTTTCGAATTTGTAATTAGCTCACAGTCCTTCATAAATTAATCTAATAAAGTATTTAAATTTGGTAGATGATTCAGTATTTAAGCTGTACTCGAAAATAATTAAAAATTGATGTGAAAGTTAAGCATAAAAACATTAAACCCTAAATTAAATAGTAATTTTATAAAGATGTCTTCTTAAGAAATAACATTTTGGGTTATTAAAATGAAATATTTGGACTTAAATATCAGCTTAAAAATACAAATCTAGAGATAGAAAAATTAAAAATAGATCAGTCATAATAAAGATATGAATGAATTTATTATTAATAAAGGCTTGTAAAACAATTTTACTATGAAATTTAAATAATTAAAAATAATTATAATTAAAACAATCTGCTAACTTTGTTGTTAAAATAGGACTTAAGGTTAGGTTACCTTAATCGGACATAAGGTTACTTTTTTTCCGATTAAGTAACCTTAATCGGACTTAATTAAGGTTAGTTCTTTTATGTATGAAAAGGTAAAAAATGGAATAATCAATACTAAATAAATATAAACACAATATTCCATTTTTATTTGACCTACACTTTAAATACATTCAAAATCGGTTAGATTTATTTAGTTGTAATATATTTTTTACTACTCTAAGTAATAATTTTTTGACTACAACACCAAAATATCATAAATTGATATCAATTAAATATGCTAAAAAATATGTTGATAGTGAAAAACTTAAATTACAATCATAACTTTCACAATTAAATTTAATGTTATATTAAGTACTTTAACTACACATAACTTTTTTTTTTGTTTTTGGTGTAGATTCAAAGAAATTACATTTATGTATAAAAGAAAATATCTTTTTTATACAACATGAAATAAAAAACCATTAAACAAAAGCATATTTCCAATTATAATAAAATAAACTGCAGATATTTTCTGTTCAACATAATAAAACTGTTTTTTTTTTTCGTTTTATGTAAATTATGAAATACAAAAACATTATTTCAATTTGTCTGGCCTAAAATATGAATGCATTTAAACTGCTTCTATTATTTAAGAAAATTATACCAAAAAAATTACTTTGTAAGCACATACTAAACTTATCATTAAAAAAACCCCAGAATGACTAAATTACATAAACCTGAATAAATTTTATAGTGTTAATGAAATGGGAATCGATTAATAGTTTCGGATATTATTAAATAATTTTCAATTGCTTGCAATGAAGCCAAATCTCAAGCAAATACAATTTCATGAAAAATTCTTATATCAACGACTTTATTAGTTCTCCAAATCATTTTAAAGGTCAATCTCAATTCTTCAACATCAATATGACTTTAATAGGTCTGAATCTAAAACGGTGAAATAATCTTCAAATTGTATCAGTTTGGATAATGCCCAGTCAAGCCTTGTCATAATGCGGTAACAAAATTGCCAGAATATCAATACTATTAATTTGACAGTGTTCTGTGTCGGAACTGAACCAAAAATTGTTGACTAACTTTGATTATTTCTTATGCCAGAAATGACTTTTAAATTGAAGATAAATTACACTGACACTTTACATTTTCATTCAAGTTTAACCTTAAAGTTATACAAAAATTGAAGTATGTATTGTATAAAGGTGTAATTTACACTGTTGCCATTCGCTTAAATAAATTAACCTAAAACATTATAAATTTTGCGGAAACTAAATAAATATTTTGATAATTCTTTTGTTAATTTTATACAAATGACCTGCAACAGAAACTACCACATAATAATTATAATGAACAAAAAAACAATATATATATAAAAAGGACAAAAAAAGGATATTAATAATTGTTGTATAAGTTTTGAAGTAACAATAAAAACCTTTAAAATAAATAGAAAAGTAGTTTTTCTTAGATGGAGATTTGTAACTTTGGAATATTTAATTAAATTTAAATTATGTGATACAAAAAAAATGACAATTTGTATATGTAAAGTAGTAAGGACAACTTTTTTATGTTTGTATATAATTTAAATCAAGGATTCAAGTCTAATTTTCATAATATTCATTTTTGTTGACTTGTAAATTTTGACAACTAAATTTAATTATTTTGGTCATTTTAGTATTTTTTTTTTTGTTATTAATATTATTTTATGCATAACAAGGAATTGAGCAGATCATTAAATGCAGGATATAATTTTAATAGTTTTTTTCCTGTTTCATAAATAACGAAAACAGTATTTCATTTTATAATTTTGTCAAACAACAATATAAAAAAAAATATGTTAATATTTTTGTTATGAGCATAGTTAAATTTTACATAAAAACAACTGTATATATTTAATTATAAAATAAATGTTTTTTAGTTAAATTTTATTAAAGGATATATGAAAAATAAATTCATATTTGTGTATTAAAAGGATAATTAACATTAAAAAAAAAAATTAAAAAAAAACAGCAAATTTAAATGATATATTAATTTACATCAGAATTCTAGCATTACAGAGTATAGTGTAGCTATACGAAAGATAATGTGAGCACTGTCAGTTACCACTAAACACTAGGCAACTATTTGACTTATATTATGTTTTTAATTTCTAATAAGAACTATTATCTACATGAATCCACCGTGGTGAGCCCCAATCTATTGGCCATCTTCCCTAAGAGACAGTGTCCTGTTATTATGGCCACCGACATTCTCAGGATACTCCTATCCTGCGGTAAAAGCATCTTTGTTCTACTAAGATTCCTCTCCGGCCAAAGTCCTTTCGTTACCTGACAGGTGTTAGTATTGACCCATATTTCCTCTACCGTCTTTTCTGTGATTCTGTCAATCTCTTTTTTCACTACTCTCAATAGGACAAGAATAGATTGATCAGCGACCTCTATATCCTTCAGCGACCTCTAAACACTTCCTATCCAGTTCATTGGATTGTTCTTTTCCATATATGAAAAAGTATGTATAGGAAGAGTCTCATATAAAAAAGGGGTTAGCTGGAATTGTATATGGAAATGGCCCTATAAAATATTGTGCCCTGTAGGGCTGATTTTAGCCAGCAATATTAGCCAGAAAAATTTGGATTCAATTCTTCTATATTCGATCTTTCAGTTCCACTGAAAATAACTTAACACAATTATTTTTTTTTAAAAAAACTCCTCACACATTGGGTATCGAGCCAAAAATAGGCTGTTTTGAATTTGGCTGTACCAAATATAGCCTAAATTATTGTGTAAAAGACATTTAATAAAACTTTGAGCATTTTTCTATACAAAAAAAAATATTCAGACAAAAAAAATATGGTACATTATAAAAAAATTAGTAACAGTATGATTTACATTGACAGACACATACATACTGACATGGCACCCAATTCGTTAATATAACATTTCGTCTACGTGTTATTTTTCATTCTCCAGGTCTCGTAGTGAATCAAACACTAACCCACGTCTTTTGAAATCTAAAAGTCTCTAGTTGTTGCTCCCACATAGTTGTACCCGAATCCTTGTTGCTGTTTACATAAAAAGATATGATTTTCATAATAAATACTGTAATACTAAAAGTATCCGGATTAGAGAATCGACCTGTCAATCTTCTATAACAACTTTTTTTGTTAGATGCATTTTACTATACTATCTTTAAAAATTAATACAGACTGCAAAATTAAATAAGACAATTTAATGTTTAAATATTTTCCTTAGACTAAAATTTTTTTTTTTACATTTTTTTTGGTTTTTTCAAAATATCAAAAAAAAAATCAGAACTTTACTTACACAAAACCATCATATTACAACTTCTATAGCACCAATTACATGTGACAGAAACAGACATTTAGTCTAACAAGAAAAATCCTTTGAAAGATTCCATTTCAAATTCGGAAAATAAAAAACCCTTATAATTATTTATAACACATCACCGTAAAGAATGAAAATTACACTTCGTAGCTAACTGATTTTTTTTTTACTGTCTGTTGCTTGATTTTATACCAAAGATAAATTCAACAAGAAAGAAGATGAAAACAAAAAATCAAAAAAAAAAAAAAAACAGATTTTTCGACTGGATAAGAAACGTAATATTTAAGGAATACTTATAATTTTTTTTTTATTTTATTAAATTTACTTCAAAGTTCAAGGACAGGAAAAATATTTCAGCCCAAATATAATATTTCTGTAATATACTAATATTCACCACTATGAAGTATATAATTTTATGAGAAGTTATGAATTAAATATGAAGTGTTGTGCTAGAAAGATAAGTAAAAAAAATTGATAAAGTTTTATGCTCTTTACGTTTCCAAATGTAGAGATTGTAAAAAATGAACATATTACTCGTTAACATGATGTATGGGCTTCAATATCTCATATTAATTTGTTACCTAGATTTGAATGAACTTTTCGGACATAGTTTAGTGACATACTTGTATGGAAGTAAAATAAAAGATCTGTAATTTCTGTCCGAATTTCTATCAATATTTCCGAACTGTAATTGTTGCCTCTGAATTCAATGTATCGCATAGCTTTGTTATGTGATCTACTAAAGATTGAAATCGTTAAGTTCAGTAGGTTCTCATGTCAAAGTTTAATAATGTTCTATAAATTTTGAATATTGTTAGGATATCTGAAAGTTTTTACAGTGTGGTATAACAAATTCCGTGTTTTCTGTTAACCCTATCAGTTACCATAGCTTTTTAGTTTGTTATCATATAAATATAATATCATTTTTTAATATGGAGTCAAATCTACTCTTTAAACTTTACCTAAGATTACCTTTACCTTTGAAATATATTTTATAAAATTTGATGGATAACGTTATAATATAACAACTAAAGATATAACAACATAACGTTATGAAATTTGTAATTAAATTGCATAACATAAAAGCATTAGATAACTTAAATACCAGTAATTAAATATCAGTAAATATTGATAGTATGTGAAGCCATCCGAATTTTTTTATTACTGGATTGGATAAGGCATTCAGGCTCTCTTCTTCCAAGTGAATTGGACAAACATGAAATATGTTACTATTAAATTTAAACAATTTTAACCAAAATTTAATAATTTCTTAATATCAAGATAAAAGTACAATAAATATGAAATTTGATATAGAAATTTTCATTAGTTTGTAAGATAAATCGTACAAAAAATGATAAAATTTAACCACAACGTAAAAGATACTGAAATTTTTCAATTATCATTAATATTAATCCATCAAATTGTGATTCATTTCCGGGCATGGATCACTCCTGAATTTTTAAAGTATGGTTATGATACCATTTTGTAGATTTATGTAATTTCATATTTTAATTCTCTTTATTTTACATAACGTTATGGATACTTTCATATTTTTTCCATCACTGGATAAAAGTTTTTATTTGTTAAGAATATCCTTTTTTTTTGTTATTTTCATTTTATTTAATTTTTCAAATGAAAAGAAAATGAAAAACTTTTATTTTTCATAAAAATAGAAACAAGGAAAAAAAAATAAAAAATATTTTATAATATTTTTAAAACAATAAAAAAATTTACCTTTAAGGATTTAAGAAAATATTTAAAGTTATCAAAAAAAAAGGAAAAAACAAATACTTAAAATATTAAATAAATTTTACATTCAATTTGACTATATCATTAAAACAATTACGTCAGATGAAAGTTTTAAGTTATTTATATTGAAAGAATGTCCTTACCTGTGGGTATAAGGACTAAATTACAGTATTGTCAAGAAATTTATATTATAAAAAGAAAAAAAAAATGTAAATATAATAGTAAAAAGGAATAAAATATATAATAGAAAAGTATATCGTTATTTGGCAACTTTTTGTATATATATTTGTTAAAAAAGGAATAATAGAAAGGATAAAATATTTTGTCTGTGTATATTATAGAAATGAATAAGAAATTTTTGAATTGCAATTTTATACCAGAGTTGGATTTTAGGGTTGATTTCAATGAGCTGAGTTGAATTTGGTATAAGGAACTCTAACAAATGAAAAATAAAATTTAAAAGTATGTAAATGTATCTGCGAAATCATATGAAATTTTCACTTAACATCAAAAATTTACATTACACGATTTTCTATTATGTTATCAAGTCCATCACTGATTTCAAAAATTGCGATAAAATATTGTCATTGGATAAGACATTATAGTGCTTGCAGCAACAACAGCAAATCTGTAATAAAATCTACAATTTGATTACATGAGACAACGTAAAGAATAACTTGGGTTTTTTCTATTTGTTGTTAGTTGTTGTAACATAAATTATACGTATATGTCCATTAGTTTGATAGGATAAAGTTACAATATGTCGCAATATGTTTGCTTGATTATCAAAAGTAAATAAGTAAATTCTCTTGAGAGGTTTATTACTACTAACATCTTATATACACTCGTCCTTAATAATAATATACATTTACGTATATATCGTACATATATATTTATTATTATTATATTTTTTTTTTTTCATATTTCATTGAAATATTTTTATTTTTTGTATATATATAAAGTAATTCCTCCTTCGACTTTTAAACTAAATGTTATATTGCATCTGCCAAAAGTAAATTTAATATCTAATATAATTTTTTTTTTTTACATATTATTTAAACATTTCATTATTTTGTATAAATATTTGATTGTATACCTGAGCGAACACTTATGTAAATTATTCATAAAATGAGAAAAAAAAAATAAAACTAAAATTATGATGATAAAAAAAATTTAAATTTGACACAATCCACTTAGGAATTAAAGTATATACTAAGAAAAAAAATTACTAATTAAAATAAAAAGTTCAGAATTACAAGAAAAAATATAAATGAAAATGGAGTTTAGTAAATTTTATTCACTTTTCGATTCATTTAATATTAGGTTAGTATGAAGATTAAATTGCTATAGATCAATAGTAAGAATATCAGAGCCAGATTAAACTTGATAATCCAAAAAGCATTTTAAATTAGTTCAGTGTTGTTCGTTTACGCGTAGGCTTTCATTGTATACACAACCCACTCAGTAAATTTTCCAACTCTTAATTTTTAGTACTATTTGCGCACGGATCTCCAAATCAAAATTTCGTTTCTTATTAAGCCATTTACAGAATTTGTGTAATATGTCGATAAATTATATGTAGGTATATAATTATTTATGAAAATAATAAAAAAAAATAAACATCGCCGCCATATTTTTTTCTTTATTTGTAAAATTTGGTTTATTTTTCTTTAATTTTGAATTGTGGAAAAATTAATTTAAAATTAAACAAAAACTTTATTAAATAATTAAATTATATTTTGAAAATGTAAAAAAAAAATTACAATTTCTGGAAGAAAACAGTGTGGGAAGTTGTATGCTTTTCACATGGAAAACAGTACGATTTACGCACGGAAAGTTGTACGATTTTCACATGGAATTCCACCTAAATATCCGCATATATTTCTCACTAATACATTCAAATAGTCGGAATTTTCGGGATACTTTAGATTGGCCATAGGCACGGATTTCCACTTGAAAATCGGACTGAATTCCACGTTACGAATGCTATTGTCGTACGGTTTTTCGTACATGCGAATTGTTGGTTAGGAATAGCGTTTATAAACAAATTTGGTGTAGACAATGTCGACTTTGTGATATCGCAAAATTATTAGTTCATTGTTTATCCAGAACGTGAAGTTCTTTTAGCTTGGGAAATTGTAATAATAATTTAATAAAAAGAAATAACGCTGCAATTAAAATAAAACTATTATTAAAAAAAATCAGTTTTTTTATTTTATTATATTGAGTTTATACACACACGTAAGTTATGAAGTAGACAATGTACTATTGTCACATATATGTCGACGCGTAGACAATAGTATAGTCTACGTCACTAAATTCACCTTAAAATGCAGCACTATAATACTGAACTAAACACTAAACATAATACTCAACTATACCATGTAATCCAGCAGCGTACATAAATTTTGACAAATTGGAACTTGGAATATCCTATAATAAAATATCAAAAGTTGAGAATATATCATGATATATGGGTTGTTTATATAACATATATATCATGATATAAAAATATTTTATAATATTTTTTTTTTGCGTATTAATAAATAATTTAATATTTTGTTGATTTTGATTTAAATAACAATATTATTTATCACTCACCCACAAACTTTATTATGTATTTGCATATTATTGCTAGTCCATTTAATTTAATTAATTTATACAATATAAATTAAATTAAATTATATTTTATAAATACTGATGTAATTAACATTTTAGTAAATGCTATTATATATAATTAAAGTATTTATAAATTTGATTTGTTTCTTTTTTTTAATTACATAATTTTGACATTTTTTTAAATTGTGGTAAACATTTATTTATAAAAAAAATAATAATTTTATTAATTTTTTGGTGTTTAAATGTAAAACTGATTCGATAAATAAATAAATTTATATAAAAAGTGATGCTCATAATGAACCAAATAAGAATTTCCTCTATGTTTAAAATTTCAAATCTACCTGCACAAATCTAAATAGATTTAGTATAGAAACATAGATTTACCTTCAGTCAATAGACATGATCGATTTTCGATAATTATGGGTCACGATCACGACTATCGAGAAATTGCATTCACAGCCAACTAAATAATGAAATAATAAATTGATAATCAGGCTGCAATCAAAGCCCCTGATACAACCTATATCAAATCCAAAGTAGTGCACGAATTATTCTTTTCACTACAGTAAGACTGTAATATTAAGCACAAAGAAGTGGCCGCTGTCCTTACCAGAAAAGGAACAAACCTCGAACAGGAACTCTCCGAATAGGTTCTACCGCCACTACAAACGCTTAAGAAAAAATTGAAAAAAAAATGATTGTAGCTCAGTCACAATAGCACTGCAAGGATGTTATCAACGTGTTCAATAACTAAAACTATTTACGGGTTACCTACAACGAGTATAACACGGAAGCGCTAATTATCCAACCGCGCTCAATGCAAGACAGCAACCGGAATTCTCACTAAAAAATACTTGATCGTTGGATTGGAGTTAACGCAAATGATTAATGCAGAAACTGCAGTGATCCAGGGCAAATCACTACATAAAATAGTACAAACGCCACTGTCCGGAACTAGCTAGATCTATGTAGGTCTCGTTCTAAGATAACCTTACTACCCAGTTCTGAAAGAGGTCTCGAATTACTGTACCAGAAAACTCTTCAAATTTGGTGTAACTACTAAATCCTTCGACTTTCTAAATAGCCCTTTCAATACCTATTCAGAATTACTGATCCAAAAAAGTGGTTTCGCTATTGATCCAGTGTGGTGCATGCGAGGCTGTGGTGCTCTGATCCATGTTATTTATTGCTTATATATAAATGATTTTAAATGTTTTTATAACAATTTATTATGCATTCCATTTTTATAATGTCGTAGTTCTCTTGTCTTAAACCCTTTCGATACGGGATGCTACATTTATGTAACCCTGATGTACACACATGATCAATTGTTTCAGATATATCTGAATCACATGCAAAAACATGGTTAATAAAAATATTTGTTATTCTAAAATTTGTAAAAATGAGTTATTATTCAGCAGATACAAATATTGAACTTTATTAGAATCAGGAAATTTCCATCAGACTATAAAAGCCTATAGTCAAATTTAAACATATTTTTATTTGAAATTGTGAAATCTAATAAAATCAATTAAAATATAGTTTTATTTAAATAATAATAATAAATCGAAATGACCAAATAACATATTTGACAAATTTGTTTTTCACTCATAGTCCACTATCAAATTAATTTTATTCTGATAGAATTTATATGTAAATAGTATTCGCAGCATTAAAATATTAAAAATTATATAATTGATTATCATTAATCTATATAAATTTATTTTTTATATAAATGTGTATAGTAATAAATTAATTAATTGAATTACTGGTATCTTTTTAATAATTTATTATACAACACACAAAAAGAAATCCAAACTCAAATAAAGTATTATTAAAAACGCGCTTTAAATGCTGTTGAAATTAATTGAAATTCAATTGACCCAATATAAATTATTTTCCAATAAATCCTCAAATATAAATATTTTTACTGGTTTTTTTTTCTTTATGTGAAAATTATTATCCGTTTATACTGTGTCCAATTATACACGTTACGAGGACGTATGAAATAACTATGAATTATTGTGATGGAATAAAAAGTTTAATAATAGAAATTGCTCAATACTTTTCGTTTTTGGTAGGTAGTGGGAATAATCGTACGCAATTTCGATGACTTTTCGTATAGCAAGGTTACGTTATAGAAGTGGCGACAGCCGACAGAGCCTTGCATAGATCACACTGGGTTCATAGCGCAGCGGTACCACTTTTATGGATAACTAACTCTGAGTATGTGTCGAGGGATTATCTAGTAAATCTCGAAGGATTTCGTATTTGCAGCAAAATTGAGGAGTTTCCTAGTTCTGAAATTGGAGACCTCTTTCAGAGTTGGGTAGTAGGCCTCTTCCAGAATATGACTTCTACATTTAGCGAGTGCTGGGCAGTGGCATAGAAAGTGCTCTAGAGTTTCAATTTACTCTGGATCGCCGCAGTTTCTGCATAGATCACTTACGATTAGACTCACCTTACGTGCAAGCTTGCCGATTAAGCCTCCTCTGAGGAGGCCGACTGGTGTCTTTTATTGCGATCATGGTTGCGTGATTGGCACTGTTTTTTTTTTTTTCGTTGTAGGTGCCCCACATAAATTTAGTTGCTGAGTACGTGGATAACTCCTTCGAGAGCTCTTTTGACTGAGCTTATCAGATCCGTCAGTATAGATGTTTATTGAGCCAACTGGGTCAGAGATTATGGATTCGCAGTATTCTCTTGTTGGAATGTTTATTATTTTCGATTCAATGACAGTATGGGGACCACATAATCGGTCTTTACCGTGAAAAATGGAATGATTTTGGTATGGCCAAATTCCCTGTTGTATAGCAAAACCTTATATAATTAAGGTTTCAATGAGCTTTGTTTTGAGATATATGTATGTAAGTAAATTTTATGGAACAGTAAATTTAAGGGGTTAATATGGATAAAATAGATTTCTTTATATCCTTTATAAATATTAAATTTCGTACAAATTTTGTAGAAAATGATATTTTTAAAAGCTCTAAGTTTTGTGCTACCCCTATTTTATCAGTTTAATTTTTTTTTTTTTTTTTGTAAAATGACACCAATTAAAAATTTGAATACAAAAACAAAAAAAGATTCGTTTTGCATATTTATGCACCAGATATAAAATAAAAAAAAATTATGTGATAAAATTTTAATATAAATCCTTTACAGAAATTATTATTTTTTGTTGGTCATAATTTTTATTTGTTTTGCATAATTATTATATGTACATAAAATTAAAAATGAACTAAAAAAAATTGGATTGATGGGTGGATTGATTTTTTGGGAAAATTATAATTTATTAAATACAATATAAAAATATTCATAAAATAATCAATAATTTTTCAATTATAATTTTAATTTCATTCCATCCTAATTACTTATTAAATAAAATTTATATTCATTTATCCTGATTTAATTATAAATTACCATCTGTCCTTTTTGAAGCTTATTTTCGAAAGAAAGAAAAAAACGAAAAAAAAAAATCCTTTACATCATTAAAGGATTATCTGTTTGCCCCTGTATTCGTCAGGTTTACTATTCAGTTTGGATTTTATTTTTATAAATCATGATTAGTAAAAGATTTATTATATTGTATAAAGAGTATGAACTTCTCTAGTGAGCTCTAAGATTAAAGAGTACTAAGAATAGGCATATCATTGGCCGCAGTGGTAACCATTAAATGTTTCTATTTCTATTCGTTTATGGTGTTTCTATTCTTTTCGATTGAAATTGATATTTAACCTCATTTTTAAACTAATAATTTCATCTTGTAAGTAATTATGTCAGCACCTAAACATGGCCTTACATTGGAATTACATAAGCAAATCCGATGGGTATAGAGAAATCGGTTGTACGGTTGTACTTGTACTCAATATATATAAAAAATTATCGAATTGTGGTACCCCTATTATATAATTTATAAGTTATAATAGCCTCCTCAACCGAGTCAAATCGAAATAATGAAATTATACATTTAATTGTAAATTTTGATATAAAAATTAATCAATAATTTTACTGTACTCCGGGTATTAATAATATTAAATGATTTATTCAAATAATTGAATCATAAATTTTAAATTTTTAAAGAAGATTTCTCCATTATTTTTAAATACGGCCGCCAGCCAGCATCAGTGTCATATTTATAAAGGTGATATTATGTATAATTAAAATATTTTAAAATAATGGCACTATAAATATTAATATTGGAAATAAATTTATATAAAGTAAATTGATGCAATAATTATTTAATATTTCTTGTAATTTCTAATTAAATTCTCATGATTTACAGAAATTTGGCAACCAATTATTTCAGCAGTTCCAAGGTGATAGTGAGTGTCCTAGATTTCTAATGTAGATTAAGATTTTATAAATAGCCTTAATAGATTTAAAAATGGTAAATATTTATTTGTTCATGAAGTTTATGGGCCGATTTTTATGAACATTAATTAATCAATTTTTTCAAAGAGCTAACATATTAATCTACTTTTTATGAGCATCGGTGCCATATTAGTAATGTGCTATGCTCTAGTACTATACGTTCCGGGTTTAACTCCCAACCGAGGCATCCATATCGCTCTAAGTTGATTCAGTAATAAAATTTGTAATATTTATAATTGTAATTTAATGACTGGGAAAAATGCTAACGTTTGAGAACCAAATGTTTCACTATTAAGTGCTATTATCTCGTTGCATTTCAAATTTTCTTTACTATAGAGTAATTTATGGTTCGCTAAATTCATATAAAATTAGTAAGTAATCCAAATTTTTAAAAAATGTCATTAAACAAGGCTCGATACGGGCTGTAGCGCCATCAGACTTCAGAATGGCTTTAATTTAATTAATTTAATACGGATTTTGTTTTAATTAAATCAAATCTTGATAACTACAGAAATAACTACTTTAATTGTATATTTATAAAATTCTTAGAAAACGAAAAAAATCAAAAACCGCAACTTGAATTCTAATAATGTGATGGAATCACTCCCCATAGTGTTTTTGGTATCATCTATATTCTATAATATTCTCCAAGTAGACCAATCATTGTTCCATCATGCCAGTACCTGCAAAGTTTTGAACCAAATATTCTCAATTACAATTGACGCTGATGGAATGAATATTATTACGATGAGCTATGTTTGACCAAGTAGTGAGGGAATGATTGCTGAAAAAATGAAATTGCACAATTATTTTCGTTTTTTATATTATATATTTGTGAGAGTGCAGATTCTATAAATGTATAAATTAAAGTTAACGTCCGCATCCTGCGTATATCAATTATATTTACTATCCTGTATAGTAAATATAATTGATATACGATTTCAAATTAAATTTGGATACAGAATTGTTTCGTAATCTAGCCTGAAGTATTTAGAACAATTTTGTTTTAGTAAGTTCTGTGAATTTTTTAAATTAATAAGTGTTGCTCCCACGCTTCTTTGTTACCAACTATTTTCATTACAAATTAAGATCATTACAAGTTAAATTTGTTGGATGTCAAATTCGATGTGATTGTGATCATTTTGCTGATTGTGATTGTAGTAATGAATGAAATAAGAGGAATGAGTAAACGTCATTAATTACCAATTTAAGCTAATTTATATATTTTTTTGTATTATTAGAATTTAATAACTATTTAAATTTTAAATTATACTATATTAAAATTCCACCTATTAATCAGCTATATATAAATAATTTATTTGTAAGTTAATAATAGTAATTTTATTTTGATTGCACTTAATTAATATCAATCTTAAATATACAAAACTATTAACATAAATTATACACAAAATTTATGGATTGTAATAATAATAATTACTTTCTCTGATAATAATATTAAAGTCGGACTGTATTATTATTATATAGGCTTTAAGTAATTTACAATATCTCAGTATATATTATAAATTATTAATTGGTTATAAAAACAAAAGTGGTCCAATAATGATAAATTCTAATATAGATTTTAATGTACTTTAATTATATATGTTATTTATTTGTTTGTCACGTAATCAATTCAATTTAAATATCTGGTTTTATTATTATAATTATTACCATATTTATTAAAATGATATTTAACTGTAGCCAATAAATTAATTGACTTATAATTTGATATAATAGACAGCCCAACAAATGTAATGAGGTTTATGTGTAATTGGTTTGGTTAAGAAGCTTTAAAGTTTACATTTCCAATTTTTACAACAAATAAAAAAAAGTATTTATTAAATTGATATTTATTCAGATAACTATTAAATTTTAATGTTGAGCATTTTCGTTTCGTCAGACTGTTTTTATCTAAGAATTTATAAAAGAAGTTTGAAATTTAAAAAAAATTATTACCGTACTACAATTTTACTTCAACATTACTTAAGGGATTTAATATAATCATCGTACATTTACATAACTTACTTTTGTATAATTAATCTTCTTTTTATACTTTCATCCAATTTTGTATTACATTGTCGCCAATTCTATGAATTTCAACAAAACCGCGCTGACTTGGTTACAAAAGATTTAATGTTATGCAACATTTTTTAAAGATTACATTTATTTTGGTTGAAAGAAGGCTATAGAGAATAATTTTTACTATTAACTTTTTGGATATAGCAACTTTAGAAAAAAGTTTTTACATTAAAACTTTTTGTACATTTTGGTGATAATTTTTTATAAAACTTAAAAACGACCAACTAAATTAACACATATTACCATTGATTTTTTGTAAACTTTATAATTTACAAGTTGAAATTGTTTTTAATAATTTTAAGTAGTAATTAATTATATAAAGGAAATGCCTTAAAACGTGTAGAGTTGATTTAGGAGTAGGTCCAAAAAATTGTAGTTACTTACTCTAAACATTGTTAAAATATTTTTAACAAAAACTTAATTTAATTTTCTAATTCTAAATTCTAAAAAGTTGTATTTAGCATATAAAATTATATTTTTAGTAAAAAAAGGTAGTGATAAGCGTTTGAGTGAAGGGAGGCAACGAGCTCACTAATATGTGGCCTACGTGGAAGGGAATCTTGAAGCTCGCAATACAACCAACCAAAACAAAACTTAAATATTAATAATTTCTATTTTATACTTTTAATTACTCTTCCAGTTCTTTCATCACTTTTACGTTACACATTCGGGCACATAGAGGCAAAGCAGCGCTGTATTTTTTGGTATCCTGTGATTGTTAAGTCTTTAACAACAAAACTGTAGGCGAATGTGTAACTGAAAAGAAGCCTTATTATTTATTGTAATTGCAATGTCAGATTACTGAGTAATCACCTTCAAATTAAATTATAGATAGAAAGCATTTATTATTAAATAGAAGATAATATTTTATTGGGTTCAAAACGATGTTCAATTTCAAATAATAAATAATTTGTATGTATCAATTATTAATTTCATAAATGAAAATCTCGTATTTCCAAATTATGTAATGTAACATCGTTCAACGTGGCCAATGGCAATCAGTAACCTGAGGTCGTATATTTTATAAAAATAAACGACATTTTTTAAGAGTCCTATAAATTCGAAATCTACTCTTATCTTAAATTGAAGTTTGGTTTGAAACTTCGGTTCTAATTATTAATTTTGAAAAATTAAATTTAATTATAATTAATTATATTTATTAATAATCAAAAAATATTTACAGGAAAATAATTTTCTTTTAAATTTAATAAATTCTACAATTTAAATTTTTCCAAATATTTTATTTTTTCGTATCGTATCTTGGCAAAATATAATAATTCACATCCCAAAATTAAAAAAAAATAATGGAAAATTCACTGAAGTATATTATTATCGGATCTACACACCATCAGAAATTAAAACTTATGTAAACAGACAAAAGTGCAAAAATATGCTCTTTGAAAGTAACATAGTTTTTCCATCATGCATCATCGTATAAACTCACTCGTATTATGGCCTAATTTAAATTTGAAAAAATATAATTTTGTCAACATATTAATACGATTTTTTTTTGTTTGAGCACAGTAAAATCCTTTTAAATTTGTTATGGTGTGATGTATAAATGGTATGTGTATATATTGTCAATTTGATGAATCTCGTAAAAAATAATAATTTACTTTTCAATCTTTGTAAATCAAAATCATTTAATTTATAATCTCGTCGTAAATTTGGTTAAAAATGATATACAAATACAAAATTACGAATTTACATACATTATATACGCAATATTTAAGTTACAACTTTATAAGTTAAAAGCCTTTAATACGAATTATTAAAAATGGGTAAATTCGGTATAAAAATTAATTAATTTATATTATAATTCTTATAATTTTAATATAAATTGTACATAAATGTTCCAACGATTACATAAAGTGATGTCATGCCTCATCAATAATATTTAGATAAGGTATAATTAAGTCATACCAAATCAAATTTACGGCACCTACTGTCGATTCCTTAAAATTCAACATATATTTGGGTGTATTTATATATGTATATCAAAAGAACTAACCTAATAAAACGAACCATTGAGCAAACTTAATTATTACTTAAAGACTCATAAATATTATTTGATTGGAGAGCGATAACCTTAACGTATCTAGGCCACAAAGACCCGTTTTATTGTCCCGATGTCCTTTGTTTTCTTATTAAAAAAAATGTCAGTTCATCTTACCTCTTTGATGAAGGCAATCAATTTCTGCAGCAATAAAACTGGGAAAATCAAACTAGTCATAAAATGACACTCCAATACGCAATATATAAATCTTAAAACTTTTATGTCTGACAGCAGGGCAATGCCATATAATGTGATGCAAGCCATTGAATTTATTTACTGAATTCCGATAATTCCAGAAATTTATTCGAATTACAAATCAATTAAGTAATTTTTTTCAAATTTTTTATTTAGCCTGACGTAAGTATTAGAAGGAACCGATAGATTTGTACAGGGTCCTTCATTAAGCGTGATACAATGTTAAATTGAAATAAAACAAAAAGTAAGAATGATTTATTTTGAAGATTGGCTCTAAACATTACATTTTGAATCATTCATATAACAACCATGGCTACGTCTGAAAAAGCCAATTCTATCAAACCAATTTTTGAATACTTTTTAACATAAAACTGGGCTAATATCAAATATCATTATTAACTCGATCGATGTCGACTTCGAGTGCATCAAGTCTTCCCGTTTTATCCGCATAAACCAATGATTTAGCATAGCCCGACAAAAAATAGTTTAAAGATGTTAAATCACAATTGATAGGTCCAAAACGTGATAGAAACGAATCATTAAATTTTCTACTCAATAAATCCATTGTTTCACGCGAGTAGTATGACACGTAGCACCGTCTTGTTGAAAGCACATAATCATTCAAACAATTTTCATCAATTTTTGATAATTTACTGAATTAATCATACCACCAACATCATTTTTAAAAAAAATATGGTCAGATGACAGCACCAACATGAAATGCACACGAAACAGTTAATATTTTTTTTTTTAGATGTAATCGAACTTCTTCAAATGCATCTGAATTATTTGAATCCCTTCAAATGCATCTGAATTATTTATTAACGTATCCAGTTAACCGATTGAATGAACTATAAATAATTCACGAAGCCCTCAAGTTTGAACGCAAATTTTGATAAAATAATTGAACAATTTGTAAACGTTGTTCATTTGTATAGCAATCCATGATGATTTGTATGTCTGTAATGAATTTAAAAAAAACTTTCTATCGGACGAAATTTCTACCTAAGAGATACTTGAAAACTTTTCAGTATCTCGTCAGGTGTCGATCGTTATCAATAGATTATCATTATGAAAAAAAAATCAATTATATAAATTTTTCCAAGTTCCTAAAATAGTTAAAGCAATATTTCAAATCAAAATTTATAATTTTCTTTTCTCCGGAATATTTTCAAATATAAAATTATGTAAAGCATAATAAATTTTGACGATAATTTGTAGTAAATTTTGGTTTTTTCATAAAATAAATATAATTTTAAATTTAAAACATAGTAAAGTATTTATGTCAAAAATTTTGATATGGATAAATTTGATTTTCTTAACATTTATAGGGCTTAAATATGTCAGAATTGTTAATTTTTGAATGCTGGAAGATAAATATGTCTTTTTTGATAGTATTGGCGTTTGGCGTACGATTATGTAAACAAGAAAATGATTTTAAAACAAACTATTTTAATAATCTTAATTTCCATTAAGTATAATTAATTTTGAAATTACAATTTTATCTATAATTGATAAATAATAAAATCTGTAACGTTTTAAAATCAAAATACTGCAAAAAAATTTAAATTAAAAAAATATTAATTAATGAAATTATAAATTTTAATTATTTAAAAGTTTTCTTGATAATTTATGCTCTGTATATTAAAAACATAATAATTAGAAAACTGATTTTTTATTTCAAATAAATAAATAATGTAATTATGCTTCAATTTTTGTTGTTGTTGTTGGTATTACTTGAGACTTGTGTAATGTATATTAGTAACTAATTTAATCTATGTTGTCCAATTTAGCTTAAGTTATAATGTTCCATTTTATATTTATATATTTTATTGCAATTTTGTCTCTGAGATTATCCTTGTATATATAATTTTGTTGTCTAGTTTTATTGTCTAAGGACAATTTATCAACGACAGATTGGTATAAAATTTATCCTTATAAATATTTTTTTTTTATTTTATTGTTGACTTTTATCTTTTGCAAAAAAAATTGTTTTATTAAGTCCCATGATGGATGACTTTAATTTAAAATTTGATATGGTTTTCTTTAAAAAAAAATAAGATTTGATATAAAAATTGATATAAAAATATTTGGACATTATATAAAGCTACTTAAAAAATGTTGTTTGGATAATGATATTAGGAATAAAGACAACAAAATTCCTGAGTGTATGTGAATAGTAAGTAATATTACAAAAAATATTAACCCTCCACCGGTTTTGAGCAAATCTTATCAACCTAAAATTATATATTAAAATTTAATTTGTTTTTGAACATATTCTGCAGAGTTACCTGGTAGTGGTGGAAAAATGTATTATAAAATATTTTGAACCTGCTAACCGATTTAATGTAGGGAATAGAGATTTGATACACGATATAAGTCCCGAGCGAAGAACTACAGTAAGCTATACCGAAAAGGTAGCAAAAGCTCAGTATATCTAGCGAATTCGCTCTTAACAGGACACTCAATGCTAAAGGATCATTCCTGTAAGATATAAGGATCCGAATAAACATATATAGAGGATTCGGAGATGAACTTTTTGACCTTAATGCAGTTTTAGAATCACCGGACGCTGTTTATTTATATGCACGAACTGTATAAAGCAGCGGTTTTGGGTTGGAAATAAATTATTTAGCCATCGTCTAATATAAAGGGTTCAATTAGTATCAATCAAATTCTATAAATAATAAAACTTTGCAATGGTTTCGATTATTCGAAATTGCTTTTTTAAAATACTAAATTAAACTTTATTTAATTATTTCGTTTAGTAGCAAAATATTCGCTGACTTAAATTTTCACACTTTCTTACAAAAATTTCAAATGTGCTGGGTTCGTTGAATACTTCACCACTTCGGATAGAACATTTGGAGTATTTCTTATATAACGTACATTTTCGAAAGCAAATTCTGCATATTTATAACAAACATTAGCAACCAATCAACAATCCATCACAAAGTTATGTATAAATTCTTTTACTTATTACTTACTAATCATAAATAATTCGCAAAATTAAAACATTTCTTCAAAAATTTCTTTAAACATTTTTTTGAATACATCCTTGACCTAATTCTACAATCTACCATAAAATAAAAAAATCAAGAAAAGTTAAAATTATCTCATGAAATTTTTCTACGTTTAATTCTATAATTTTAAATCAAATTTTAAATTCAATACTTCAACCGAAAAAAGTAAAATTTTTCATGAAAATTATTAGGGGAACTTTTTTTTATTTCTTTTTTAAAAAACAGGCAACAACAAAAAAAAAATATCCTTGATAATTCATTATTTAAGATATGCAAAAGGCTAAAGGACTTTTTAAATATTCATTAATTTTTTGTGGTTTTTTTGTTGATTTTTTTTTTGTTTGCATTATAAAATTTGTTTCTATTTGGTAGATTTTCTGTCGGTGGAAAAAGGCTTTGTCTAATTTTAGTTGGAAAAGTTTTAAATAAAAATTTATATTTGTAATAACAACAAAACATTTATAATATTTTGTTTATTTTGTCGGAAGTTAAATTTAGTTAGAATAACTAGGAGTGTTGAATTGGACTTGACGCTAAAAAAAATTCGTAGGAGAGTCC
This sequence comes from Rhamphomyia laevipes, assembly GCA_963920725.1. Taxonomy (NCBI): domain Eukaryota; kingdom Metazoa; phylum Arthropoda; class Insecta; order Diptera; family Empididae; genus Rhamphomyia; species Rhamphomyia laevipes. Next base: position 44,826,879 of record OY987257.1, on the reverse strand, counting down.
AGAAAAAAACTGCACAACGCAACAGCTCCTCAAATTTGGCACAATTGATCATCCGGAAAACATGGAATCGGTACTCTTTCAATGGGTTTGTACTGGTAATGTGCATTGGGAGCCGTGGTTGTTTGCTCTACACAAAAAAATCAATAAAATTTGATATCTTAAAGTTTTGTACGAAATAATTGATTTCATTATTATGTGTGTGCTTACTCAGATAGAGGTCAGTTTATAGCTTTAGTGGGTCTATGCCAAAATTTCTTATTAATATTTTATATGTTCTACAGCATTTAGATAGTAATTATTAAAATTGATGTGGATAGTTATAGTGAATACTACCCATTGCAATGACATTTCATACACATGTTGTCATCTAGTTGGTGCTGCTGAAATTTGTAGTCGGTAGCTTCAGTGGGTTCATTGGAAAGTTTAATTTTCATAGTATATTTTCATTTATGTTATAATTTATCCGATGTAAATGAAATTTTTTGAATTGTTGTATTAAATTTACTGGAGTATTCAGTTTAGTATTCAGTTTCTTATTTATAGCAAATATTGCAATTACAGAATGTCTACCTAAATGCTGCTGAATATCCAGATACGAGATTCTTTTCATGTAGTAATTTCTAAAAGGAATTCAAGTTATTCTGTCAAATATAAACAACCACAGCAAATATTTTAAGAAAAAATTCTGACTTTTAGAATAATTTTTTTTAAAGTAATGTTCAGATGTAACTTAGAATTATAATAGACGGTTTTATTTGTGAACAAATATAGTTTCGGTAATCTATTAAATAAAAATTATAGTTTTTTTTTATTAAAATATTTATAATATCTCTGCAAATATTCATTAAAAGTGTAACCAACTTTTTACTTAAACAACCGAATCTATTAAAAAATATTTTCTTATATTTTTACTTATATTGACCTGAAAAACCCTACTTACAAGGTTAAATCCTAAAATAACATTATTATTATTTCATATATAATTTGATATTTTCATTATTACATTTCACTCATCTTTTAAATTCATTTTATGTATGTATTTTTCAGTAAAATTAAAATTATAATAATAATATAGAAGAAAAGAAAATGTAAAATCCTTTTTACTAATGGAATTACAATCGTATTAAACAATCTTATGATGTGGGACTTTGACAAAGATATGAAAAATGTAAAAAACCCAAACACACTATAAATATTGTAGACAAATATACTCAGCAAAAAAAGAAAATATTTCTTGATCAGATTACAATTTTATATAAAACCATAAGAAAATGAAAAACTAAAAAAAAAAAGTTAAAATGTATGAAGAAAATTATTAAAAAGAAAATGTTCTTATTACAAAACCAACAACGGTCGTTGTCAGTGTTGATTCATCTTTTGTTGATAGGAATCTTTTTGTAATTTTTTTTTTCTTTTAAATGGAGCTTTGCTATTGCACAGGGGGCTTTTAATAATTTAAGAACATTTATAGCGAAATTTATATACAATTAAAAGTTATTAACTTTTCTTTAGTATATAGTTAAAATACCGTCGAGAATTACTTTCTAACAATGTTAATTATTAATGATGACCCAACGATGAAGTTATCAAATTTGAAAATTTCAACTTTTTAATTTTTAAATGTGAAACTTTTACCCGGAAAATGTCGATATACTAGTGAGAATAGATTTTCAACACCTCAAGAGGCAAGAGGTAAGAAGGTTTTTAACATCTAAATAAGTTTGGATATTCGAACGAATATAAATTGAAACAGTAAACATCAAATTGCGGTGTGAATAAAGCATCTGTATCGTAGTTTAAGAAACCTTAATATAATTCTAATTGTCAAATTTTTGAATTTCAATGAATTGGTTAAAAGTGGGACATGATAATATGATAAATACTGTTGTAATACATAACAATTATGGCGTCAGAGTTAGATTGAATGCTAATAGGCAAATGCTTTTACAATTCAGTAGTTTTAGATAATAGTTTTATTTTCATAAAGGATTTCTATATAAATAATTCTCGATTTACTTACCATTAAACAGAATTGATCAAAATGTTTTGTTATTCCATTTATGATGATTAGATTCAATTGAACCTTTTGCATAAAGAGAACGATTTCATTTTTTAACAACTCATATTAATTTTTCTTATTTAACACTAAAAAATTATTACTAATTATTAATTGTGACGTCCACATTAAAAAAAATCATATATTTTTCATTTGACATTATTGGAATAATTAAAAACCTGCAATAGCTTTAATTATCTTGACTTTAGTTAACTAATTTTTATTCATTTTATATTAAGATTTAGCTAGAAAAAATCTTTTGATAACATTTGAATTTAATTTATCAAAATTATATCCATTTCAACATAAATTTTGTTTTGTTTATCTACGAATACTCTAAAACTTATAATTCATAATGATAAATTCCATTGATTATGGAGTAAGTAACTATAATGCTAAAACTAACGAATACATCATTCAAAAATAATCATAATTTATAAACTAAACAAAAATGTTTAAATAAAATATAAAAATTTTACCAGATATTGTTATATAAAGTAATAACTTTCAAGGATATCACATTTTTTGAATTGCTTTTTTTACTATAAGAATTTACCTTTTGACACAAAAAATGAACGATGCCAACCAATAAGATAGATTTACCTTAAATAATTGTTTTTAAATATAATATTTATATCCTTTAAATAAATATTTGATGTACAAAAACTGACAAAAAACTATGCAAAAAGATTTTATGAACAAATATTTGATAAATTTCATGATTAAGTTTATTTTTATGATTACGTACGATGTCCCCGGTTCATAGTTTTCCAATTCAAGTTAGTATACTTTTTAAGTGATTTATACTGAGGCGCTCCTTTCGGTAAAATTTCAAAGCTGTCAAGGCTTATAGGAGAAAAGGTATAGCTCTTTGATTTCTATTTTAACTCATGGCTGAAAAGTGGAAAATATTCTATTTTAACTTAATAATTTCTAAGGTTAATCATTTCATTCTATTACAAAGTCAAGTTACAACGTTTAAGTATTATTTAACTCAAATATTCTATCTTAATATTGATAGCCATATAATACGACATTTTATTGTAAGTTAAATTGCAATAATGTGAAAAATATTTCATCTTGAGTTGAAGATTATTTATATTCCAATTCAATCTGATGAAAATTACCGAGTATTCTAAATCAAATTAGAACACAATGGCGTCAGTTAAAACTAAATTTATTTATTCTAACTTAATTTTTTAATTTATAATTAATTAATTTGTTAATTAATAAGTAATATTTTAATTTGAAACGATGCACAAATAAATTATTTTTCTAATAAATACAATATTTTCATTGACTTTTTAACTAGGTCTAAAATAAAACAGAATTTTATGATCTCCTGAAAAGTCGTTATTATTTTGAGTTAGAATAATATGGACCGCGGGTTATCGATTCTATGCTTTTGAAAGTGCATATTGATACCATAAAATATTACTATAAAAATAGCTATAGATAAAACTCTTTAAGCTTTATGCAATTCATCTGAAAAACATGTTGAATTAAGGTAAATATTTTCAAAAAAAAATTAATAAAAAAACTAAAATGTTTATGACGATAGAAAATTTCTTTATTAATTAGAAATTAATTTTCATAAAATTTATAAAATATGAAAATTTTTTATGAATTTTTATATAATATTTTCTTGAATTATGATAGAACATAGAAGTAGAAAATGTTTATATAAAAATTCACAAAAAAAAAATGAATTTATTATTTCATAAAATTTCGTTTTATTAATTTATTAACATATAATTTGGTTGTGGAATGGCATAAAAAATTTATATGTATATATAAAAGAATCTTAATTGATTTATCTAAGAAAGTTTTATAGGAATTTTTCATGTATTTTTTTTTTTTTTTTTTGGTTGAAAGGATCATAAATTTACTTCTTAATATTCAATTGTATATAATATATTTTTATATAATATTCACTCGTATAATGTAATTTAGAAAATTTTCTTTATATACGTAATACCCAAAAGTGTGGTAATTAAATTTATTAGATAAAGTTTTTTTTATATATGTATATAACGGATTCTTCAGTGTTTGTATATATATGTAAGTTTGTAGATTAAAGCAAGAAGTTAAGATATTTATGTTAAGAGGATAGAAATTTATAAATAAAATATTCTAAATAAAGTTTTCTTTTTAAAAAATTGATATAAAATTTAATAATATTTAATTTAAAAAATATTAATATATAAAAAAAGAATCCAAAACTAAATATTTTTAGCAAATTCTTATTTCAAAGGTATGAAATTACAAAAACTGGAATTTGTAAACCGATTTAAGCTTAAGACTGACAATAAACATCAGAAACGATAGAAACACTTACCAATGAAACTAAATTTCAAGCTAAATATATGGAAAATTATCTTATAAGAATATATTTTGTGTGACTGCTTCCTAAATTTCATTAAATAATAAAAGTTATGTTTCACTAGAGACTCACTAAAAGTTTGTATAAATTTCTTCGAAAGATCCTAAATAAAAATATCCTTTACATTTCCTCCTTACCGCCTCGAAATACATAGTATGAAAAAACTCCTAAAATTTATAGAATAAATCGATAACTACTTAAACTATAACGTAATCCTTGAAATTGTAATCCATAATTAATAAAAAAAAGTCTCAGCACATGAAATAATAAATAAATTGTCCTCGGAACATTTCCAAATTTAAGGCCTAATTTAGGTTGTTAAAGTAAATTTTGTAAAATTTATGGTAATTTAAACTTAAACTTTTTTACAGAATTTTTATCACAGAATTTTCATATTGGTTGGAAAAAGTAGAGCGAGCATTAACAAAATTTGACAAGTTCATTTTTGATAAAGGATATTCTTAATTTATTTTTTTTCCTTATTATTTCAAAATTACTAAAAATGTCAAAATATGAATCAATATTTCTTAACATCCTTGCTGTAGGCTATATAGATATAATATTTATGTAATCCTTGACTTTTTTTTGGTTTTGTTTGTATGATTTTTAAATAGGATTTATTTTGTTTTGACTTTTCATAAATGAATTTATATTAAATATTTAGTATCGTATTTTAAGTAATTTTAAAGAAGTATATCCAGAGCACCACAATCCTCAATACATAATTTGTTAAAAAAAAAAAATATTAAAAATTATAGAAGGTTTATTACATAAACTACAAAATTTAATACAAAATTGAAATTAATTTCATTTTTCTGCATATTATAAATTTACTATTTTAATCCTTGCCTGCGCTACAGAGAAATGAAATCGTCCATACTCATAAGAATTGTCATAGGTTTTAGGCCATTCTAAACTCATTATACATTCAAAAAAAAGTGTCCCTTAGTATCCGAATCAGTGATACATAAGTGTCCCACCGATGAGATCATTTAACTTTGTTATCAGATCGAAGTTTTCTGTTCGAATAGCTAAATTTTCATAGCATAGTTATAATTAAAGCCTTTATGGATAATATTTTCCTCTAATAAAAAAAAAATTATAAATTTAATTTCGGTTATAATATGAATAAATGGGATAAATATAATTAACCAATGGTTAAAACTGTGTATCATCAATGTAAAGATCTACTACATTTCAATATAGAAAATACTAGAATATTGGCATAGACTTACTTACACGACATTGTGAGCTTAGAAATAATTTAAAACATTCATTTGTAATAATGGAAAATTAATGTATAGCTTAGTTGTGATTGAATACAAAATGGCTCTGAACATTATTCAAAATTAAATACAAGATATTAATATCGATATATAGAGTCTCCACTCCATTCGAATCAAAGTTCAAGAAGCATGTTACTGAAGGGATTATACAACTTTAGAGATAGTAGAGGATTAACAATAAGATGAATGGCTGCTGTTTTTAATGTCTTAAAAAAGTTCAAAAATCGGATAAAAAATCTTCTAGTGAAGGTTTTTAAAATCTGAATTCGGTTTGGATATTTGAAACTTCAAAATGAAGAACTTAAATATAAAATCTTAAATGCTCTATTATTGAATAGATTTATTAGTTTGATTTAAAGATTTATTAATTATTTTTAGTAACTAATTCGTTTTACGTTTGGCTATGTATATATTGTTAAATTCTTCGAAATGATATTTTCATTTGAAATAATTATGAAAATTTTATAAAACCGGACCACAATTTTATTAATATTCAATCCTTGAAACAAAATTAAATTCAGATATGGGTCCATAAATTATATTGATTATTTGATTTTTTTTTCAACTGGATTATATAATTGTGCAGTTGATATTGTGTCAATAAAAACAAAAACTGTCTTTAAATTAAATTTCAAAACCAGCACGATACATTTTATCGCTATTGACCTAGTTTTAAATTCAAGAAATCGCAATGCAGTTCAAATAAAAAATATTGAAAGAAATAATAAAACTACATTTAAGAAGAAGGTTATGCAAAAATAAAAAAAAATTATATCAAAAGTTAAGAAAAATATTTGATAATTTAAAATAATGTAGACAGTGTCAAGTTCATATATTTATGGATCAATTTTTTTAGGATCTATAATTTGTCAGACTCATCGAAATCAAAATGAAAAATTTATATAACTTTAAAATAAATTATAATTGTTAATTTTTTACCCTAATTTTCACTAATCAATCATTCGAAAAATTGACACACATTATGTGTAATATTTCAAGTCAACACATTAACTATTGTAAAAATTGAAAGTTTGTTATAGAAAGCCCCAAGTCTCCCTTCAAAAGACTATTAAAGATTATATTCTATATAACAAAATAGCATAATAAAAATTATTATTATTTTACTTATAGTCTTAAACTGCCACACAACATATAAACGATATAGCAAAAATTCTGTCGGTCGAAAAGTATAATTTTGGCAACATTAAAGACACCTGATACCAAACGATTTGAGTATAAAACAGTTGCTAAAATTACACTGAATTCAAAAGCAAGAAAAAATATCATATTTAAAAAAAAAAAATTGCCATGAAAATGATAGCTAGATTTTTTTTTTCTCTTCCTAAATAGAAAATATCCTTTATACATATCCTTAGAAGAAGAAAAAAAACAATGAGAATATTTTTGTGCGACATTTGGACAGATACTTAAATGAATTTGCGTTATTTTTCTTTTTTGCAAAGTACCAATAAAATTATATTTTCTATTGAATCAAAAGACACATCTTTTTTATATGGATATAGTAGAATTTACCATTGAAATAAGCACATTTTCTGAGATTTTTCTTGGCCACTCCGAACTTTACCATATTTGAAATAAAATATTGGACATTATTATATTATGGTGGTAAAATAACCATAAATGAAATTGTCTAATAGAAAATAATCTTTATAGTGTTTCTTTAATAATTTTAATGTTTTCTATGAGCAAACATTATACAAGTCGAATTAATTCAATAAAGGACATGACAAAGTGAATTAAATAATCCAATTTTACTTAGCATTATAACTGATGTTGCATGCAGAGAAAGTGACATAAGGTATAAAAATTAACTGTGATTTGTCATTTCTAATATGTGATAACATTATTTTAATATATAATATTCTAATAATAAATCTATAATGATAAAAATATTGATTTAGAACAATAAATTTAAAGTATCTACAATTATTTTTAATTAGATACTGAGTAGCTGAATTCAAAAAAATTAAAAAATATTTTTATTATATAAAATGTTTGATAATTTTAAAATATTTATAACGATTTAACATATTTTGATGGAGAAATCATCGGTGCTGTGACAGGAAAATCGTAAATACATAATAAATGTTTACTAACTTTGCAAACCATAATTAGAATTATTAAATCAATAAATTTTGAATTATGTTTTTATGGTTGTAACGACAGGGAATCATTTTGTTTACCATGTAATTGACATCTTCGACATAATTATAAATTTAAGACAATATTAGTAGTAGGAAGCGGTTAAAGTATAATTTATTCAAAGAAAAATAAACTTTTTCATCCATAAAAGTGTAAGAATGCATCTTATAGTCCACATTTTTGTCTTATTCAATGTGAAATGCCTTTGAAATCAGACTTAATTTAGGGGTATGCTTTTGGCGGGGTTAGTTGAAGAGTATTCTTATTTATCCAACTATTTTTACTTGATTTCCCTATCAAATATCATTTGATTACTATTTGTAATCATTTGATAAAACATAATTTTGAGCTTTGAATGTTTTATTTATTGTGGATTTGAAGTCTCTTATATCTAAAATTATAATAGGACTTATTCAAGCTAACAGAATTTGTTTATTCATAATATTCCTAGACTATGTTTTACTATAGATAATTTGAATACCGAGTGAATGTATTTATTTAGTTGAATTTCATTCAGTCGGTCGGCTTTCACCTTTCCATAAGTATTGCACACCCTGAACATGCAAGAATTAAGGCTGGGCTACATAGTTTCTATTAGTTCAGTTCAGTTTCGATTCAATTCAGTGTTAAGTAGACTAAACACATAGCTATCGATTGCAATCTATTAAATCACATTATATTTTTGTTTTTAACTCTCAAATTTCATTTCTATTGACATTTCCTTCAATTTGGATTCGTAAAATTCCAATCGTTCCTAATTCTTTCGATTCGGTTCTTTCCGATTCGACCTCTATGTGTCCACTCAATCCATTTCTCATTCTCACACAAAATATATGAAGACGTCAAATTGAATTTTACTGAACGAATCAAAACTGAACCGATCGAAACTATGATGTAGCCCACACTTTACAGCAGAACATTATCTAGGCATCCGATTACGTATATTTCAAGGCATTGCTATTATTAGATAAAAATTCGGTAATATAATTTATTGATAATATCAAAATTTCTATTTTTCAGCTTTATAATTGCTGTATAAAAAAAATTATAATTATCCTTAATGAACTTTTTACATACTTAATTTAAAAAAATAAAATAAATTATTTATAATTTCTTTATAATATTCGATACTCATTTAATTGATTTATAATGAATTTCGTCTCGTAAAAGCAATTTATTTCATTTCATTTCATTTTTTTTTCACTTCAATTTGACTTGTTCGCTAATTATCGATTCAAATTGAAAAATATCTTTCTTTCTTTATCATTTTTAATGATCACATAATGTAAATTACTTTTTAATGCAAATTATCATCATTTTATTTCAAGATTGAATATATAATGAATAATAAATGCCTTACTTTTTTGTAAATGCCTTTTAGCAATTGTTAATTTATATATAGTTAAGTAAATATTTCACCAAAAAATAGTATATATATATAAATATATAATAAAGTATAAAAGTTTATGAAAATTGTTATAATAAAATTAATTAACCGGTAGATAGAAAGCATATTTTCCTTATGTATATACAAAATATAAATAGTCTTTTTGAATTAATTTATTATACTAAAAATATTTTCTGTTTTTATACAAGTAAATTGTTTTTAAATTACACTCTTAATTTTATTATAGATTTTCATTTTTTTTTTTTTTTCGGTGTAACGACGACGGATATTACACAAAATTAAATTTATTTGTTTAAAACTTTTTTAATAATTTCTCTTAGTTTACCATTTAAAATTTTTGTTTTTTCGTTTTTTGGATTTAGTAAAATAATGGCATTGGGAGTCGGACCTATATTGATTAATCACTATTTCAGTTTTGGGAAGGTGTATAAGAAGGAGTTAGAAAGGATTAGAGTAGAATTATTTATGTGGTTTGAGAGGAAATAAAATGTATAATTTAATTATATTTAAATATTGTAAATTATATTTTTGTGGATGGAATATTTCAGATGAGAGGAGACTTCAGTATTAATTATATGGGAATTTTCCAGGGAAGATTTACTACTTTGTTTGGTCATCATTGTTGGTAAATATGAATTTTGACAGTTCATATTTATGTGATGCCTGACCCAGAATGACGCGGCAAAATGTCGCGTCGCTTTTGAAATTTCGAATTTTGAAGCGTATAAAGTCAAAAGCGACGCACCGATTTTTTTTCAAACCACATTGAAAAAATTGTAAACAATTTATTTAATGGAAAAAATTAAATAAATTCTAATATCTATGGATATTATGTCATTATAAATTGAAATAATTGTAAACAATATTAATTGAAATGATTGAATTTAAAAAATTTTAATAAATAAATTTATTGACACATTCGAAATTAAAATTTATATGCGGCAAGCGGCAAAAGTAGAAAGTAGGTCTACACACGCGTCGCGGCAAAATTGCCGCATCAACGCAACGCTTCATTGTGGGCAATTACATATATGACTGTACATTCTACTTTTGAAGCGTTGTTGTCAAACGCGACGCGACACTTTGCCGCGTCATTCTGGTTCTGACTTAAAGCATATACGTGAAAATTTTATTCATTATTATCTAATGGCATTACAGCTCAGTGTGAGCCTTACCCTGATTTACAAAATGTCTCTAATTATCTCGGTTCTCAACTTTCCAATTTCTTACTCCTAATTTTCTAAGCTTATTTTTTAAGCCATCTAGTCATCGAAATCTGTGTCTTCCTTTATAACTGGTGCCTGGTGGTACCACATCTAAAATTGATCTTGAAGTTCGGTGACTGCCCATTCTTGCAAAATGGCCACGCCCATCATCTAATTCTTTGTGACTTGATTAATTTAACATGTGGTTTTCTTTTCGACAGTAAATTTTCCTCAGGACCTTGCACTCGTATAGATTGGTAGGTTATTTTCATATGATACTGACATAGTCTAGTTTTCTGCACCATAGACGAGTTCGGCCTGATTAAAGTTCTGCAGTTTCTTAGTTTGCAGTATTTTGTTAGCAGTTTAGATTTCATCAATTTTATGTTTTATGAAAATTTTATTATGTACAAATAATTGACATCTAACTTTAAGCTTGGTTAACATTTGGTTCCAAATAAGACGGAGCAACTACACATACAGCCAATATTAAAATGAATTTACTGTGAAATTTGTTTCCACAACAACTCAAGAAATGATAATGTCGATTTTCTTACCCGTCGAACACCATATAAAATATTAATTTTTTGCATTTGTTTTGTGGGTGGGTTACATTAGAATTGGATGTTGAATGTGTGTTTCTTGGAAAATAATATTCAATGTAAATTAAAAAAAAAATCTTGTATAATGTTAAAACTTGAATGTAATTAATTGTCCAGTCCGCTTTCTGTTTTCTGTTTCTTCTAAGGTACAATGCACCGCCTACATTGTACGAGTTCATATGGAATAACTATAAATTGTGTTGTGTTGTGATAGAAATATCGATTGAAAAATCCATATTTCTTAAATAATATCACAATTTTCCTTATTACCTAAAACACTATAATTTTGTAGACATTCTTGAAATGTAATTCATTTTCTTTAAACATTACTGAAATTTTGTACACCCTGATTTTTTTCACATAAATAAACATTACTGATGTACACAAAGCTATGAACATAGCTCATAATGAACATATAGGTACATCCATTTATAAACTATCATATTGACAATTGAGTAGGTAATTTCACAAATTAGTTAAATTTAAAAAGTTGTTCCAAAGTTCAATTCATAATTCATAATTAATTTAAGTGTAAATAAATGTTTTTTTTTTTATAAATTATTATTATAAATAAAATATCTTTTAAATATAAAATCTTATATTTTTCCTTTCATTCAAATATTTTATTATTATGAACCCAAACCCAACTAACTAATTCCATATAAAATAATCTTAATCATAATGAGAATCATTTACAACATTTTATTATATTACATTTTTATATTATAATATTTTAATTAATAAATAAATAACTTAAAGTAATGGTAAAAAATTCCAACCCCATCGTTTAATGAAAATATTTTCTAGAATCTAGAAGTTCAAAAGAAGCATTTATAATATAAATCTTAAAAGAATCCGAGTGTATAGATAGAATCCAATAAAATTTCATTTTACTTCTTCTTCTTTTTTCCTATTTAATACTTATAGAGAGTTATTTTAATATTACAACAACAACAACAACAACAACAACAAAAACCAAAAGTTTTTACAAGAATGAAAATATAGAAATGAAGAAAAGATAAAAATTTCTGAGAAAAATCTCATAAAAATCATTTTTTTTTTTTATATTATTTTTATAATTTAACAAAGATAACCCCAAACCACAAAGATAGATAGATATACAACAGGAAAAAAGGCTTATTTGCAATAAAAACGGAATAGATTTTACTGAGATTCCGTTTCTGTTCGATAATTTTTCATCTTTTTTTTTTTTTTGGAGAATTTCTTTAACTTTTTTGTGCCCTTAAGGAACGAACTTTGATTTAAAACCATAGTCATACCAAAAAATAACAAAAAAAAAAAAAAATAAGAAAATTATTAAAAATAAATAATGGAATTTTGGGTTAGTTAAGTGGGTACAGTGGTCGGTTTGCCCATTTATGAAATTATTGAATCATAGTATTAAATTTCAAAGTTTTGTAATTATATTTCAGGAAAAAATTAATAAATCAACCGAGGAAAATTCAGTTTTTAATCTACATTGCATAATTCTATATTAACCCATACGCAACTATAAAAACCTTCTAATAATTAGTTTCTACATGCTTATGAATAACAACTATTTCACAATCTGTAATTTGTATAAAGCAAAACCAGGTGGTAATCTGTTGATTCATGGATCTTATTATTAATCTTAATAGTGTAATTAATTTAATCATTCTTACTACGTCTATAGATGACGGCTGACGGAAGTAGTATCATTCATGTCACAAATGACAAGCTCTAAGCAAATGATAATATGTTGATTTAATCATCAATTTAATGTTTTTCTTACTATTATTTTAACAATTTCATTATCTTTCTAAAATGATTTCTGCTTGAACTAAGCAGGTGGTTGCTAATAATTAATTCATCTGGATGGCTGTGCACTGAGCTTAATCCATTGCGTACAGTGAAATATTATCTCAGCATGTAGAGAAAGTGCGTTGAAAGCGATCTTAAAGAAATTGATATCCTCTTTATTCTTGTTCTGACTAATCCATTTAAATAATTGGTTCAGTCACAATTTCTTATTTGTTCTTTTTCAATTACTAATTGCTATTTATTTATTTCCTGCAACTTTATCTATATTCAAAAAAATTCAAATATTAAATACACCGGAAACTAAATTTTGTTAGTTTTATATTCTTATATAAAAAAAATTAAATAAAAAATTTAGATTATAAAAGTAAAGCATAACTTTTATAATTAAAAACTGTTGAAATATTTTCGGTGTTCGACAACGATATTTTTGAATAAAAATTCATTTAAGGAAATATAATTTAAAACTATTTTTTATGATTAAAAAAATAATTGTTTATGTTTAATTTTTATTATTTATAATTATTTTCTTAAATATTTTAAAAATAACACTTAAAACTATTTTGCAAGAAGCTTAATTATATAATATTTAATATTTTTGCGGAACGAATTGATTCAAATGTTTAGACTTATTAAGTAATTAAGTTTATAAAAATAACACTGTAAAAATAGTCAAAAGCGGAGAAAGCATTACAAACAATGAAGTAATTTATTGTTATACATAAATTGGAAATGTTTACCTCCATTATAAAAATGATGGCGAAATTTTTACCAATATGAAAATAATATTATTTAAAAATTATTTAATGCTGGAGATACTCTCTGTAACGCTGCCGCTTTGAAAAAAATATAGAAACATTATGTCAAAACAAAAATAGTTTTTTGAAAATATTTGATTTTTCAAATCAGCAGAACTGTATAGTTGAAATAGACCTATTTGTTCCACAAAACAGAATGGCATTGCCAACATTTTTCAACTATTTTTAACATTTTAAAGTGGCAAGTGTCTTTAACATTAAGAGCTGTTGAATCGTATTCATTGTGTCATATCGACATTAAAATTTTATTCTCTACGCTTCAGAATCTCCGATTTGTATACTCTATTTCTATAGTCAGGTTTATACAGACCATGATTCACCTTTTAAATAATTAAATTTATCTTAATTGTAGAAAAATGATGAATTATAATTAGATGTTTTGTAAATTATACTAATTTAGGTTAGCATTGACTAATGTTAATTGGTAAATTATCGAACAGAACTGAATTTACTAATGTCTGTCCTCTGTCGCTACTTTAAGATTCTTTAAAATCTTTTATATATCATCTTATAATGACAATTCTTCAATTCATTATTTTATCTCAACAAAATAATAATGAATTGAAAAACCTTTAAAAAAAAAATGATTTCATATTCACAAAACTCGTACAATAAAATTTATTAAACATTAATATTTTTCGATTTTGGAAAAGTTTTTGTTTTTGTGTTTATTCTAACCTTCCTCAATTTGAGTTATTTTCATCTTGATTGTTATAAAGTAAACGAATATTCGAAAATTGAGTTATTATTTTTTTTTCTTCTTGTTCTCTAAAAGTTATGTTCACAATGAAAATGAATTTTATGTTATCATCGACAAGCAAAAACCTGAAAACGACATTAAATTTTATAATAACAACAGCATAAAAAAAAAATTGTTGACAAATTCTTTTTTGTAAGTACTAAATTTTGCGCATCATATTGTATTTTATGCTCAATTTTTCCTTGTATGTATATGAGAAAAACATATGAAAATTTATTAAAAGAAAATTTATCTTTATTTATTTGTATACATTTAAGATGATATATTCATAATAATATTCCATTAAGGAAATCTTTTGTTAAAATCTATAACTGGAAATATTATGTACATGGATTTGATAGAATTTATATAGAAATTAAATAGTTAGAAACGTTTAACTGTACAAAAGTATATTACCACAATGAAAAACGTTATACATAACTTTGAAAATGTTTACGTCTGATTTCATTATCTTTGTACATCATCACCAGATCCATAATAGCGAAAATTTCTGATAACACTTAGGGCGAATTTCACAGTGGAAGCTTAAGCCTTTACTAGACTAGAGCTTAAGCTTCGGTTTAATTTATTTTCTGGTTTCTCAATATCTCAATGCAAACTTAACGATAAGCCTTCCTTAAAGTGAGGTTTATCTTAAGCCGCAGATAGGTAGAGCTTAAGCTTTACTTTTGTTAATTGAATATGAAAACATATGTTATTCGAAATTAGAAAATAAAGCTACAAATAAAAAACAATTTTATTTAGTAAAGAATTCGTAGATTTTAATATTGCAGAATTGATTTAAAATTTGAACTACTTTGGTCCCATTTTTCTTGAAAAGTATTTAAAATAATTTGCAATAGAGTTTAAGCAGCCGTAATAAAAAAAACTTACTAAGATAATAAATCAAGATTGCTTAAATATTTTTAAGCTAAATATACGCTTTTTAATATAGTAAGATTTTAATATTGCAGAATCAACACACAAAACTCACAAATTTGAATGATATTTGTCATGTAAATATTTATTTTTATGTTCCATTTCCATTTATTTTCAATTATCAGTCACACTAATTCACATTTTTTGGTTTAGCTAAGCTTAGGGAAAATTTTGATTGAGAAACCCAGTGAGCTTAAGTTGCAGGCTTAAGCTACACAATCGGTTTAGTTAAGCTTAAGCTTATGCTTCCACTGTAAAATTCGCGCTTAGGCGTACAACTCTGCCTGAAGGATTAAATAATGTTGTGTTATTAATGAACTACTTTGTAAATGCTACATTGTAAATTAATAAGAAGTTTTGTTATATGTCATATCGATTTTAGCATTGCCTATAATCACTTCTTCATGAACTGTATCAACATTATTTAAAGCCATCTATACTAAATTAACAGCATTGCATAAACTGTTCATTATGGATATTATTTTCTTTGCATGCGAGTAAATTATCCACGTATTCCCCATCTAATTTGCACGTATAATTCATTCCAACATTTTTTTGATTGCGCAAAACTTTGTAATTTTATACTGCGTGCCTTCAATTTTCTATAAATAATTGATTACAATTGTAGAGCTCCTAACTCATAGTCGATTCCAAAAAAACTAATTTGATTCTCATGCAAATTTGAATTAGTCTGTTTTCTTCTGCAAATAATTGTATTTCTATATAATTTTATAGATCGCTCTATAAATTGATTTATAAAAATCAGTGATAATTTTTTCCCATGGCATTATAACATTATTTTCAAATATTATTTACAGTCGATATTTCTATAAAAATGGACAAAACAATCACCGACAAAAATGAACAAAATAATTTCATTAAAATCAGTTTTAATTGAATGTAGACTATAAAATTGATGATAATTTTTAATAAATAAATAACTTAATAAAGTATTTTTAATCAATTTGAATATCCGATTCGATAGAATCACAATAATAATCACAATTTTAAACTATATATAAGTAAATAATAATAATCTTATCTCATGAAACATATAATATCTTTAAACATTTTGTATATAATCATTTTTCTATTGTTATTTTCATCTTTGCGTTATTATTTTCTTTACTTCTACAAAAATCTTACTTTATTTTAAAAAAAAATCCCATATTTTACTTTAAAAATAAAAAAAATAAAATTGAATATACCTGACAGCCAGCAGCTACCATACCACTGTATGTTAAACCAAAAAATATCCTAAGACAATTTTCTATTATAAAACATAAATTATTATGTATAATATGTGAATATGTACATATAGCTAATATAAAGGAAATCATGTCATTATATTTGAAATCGATTTATAGGGATTCTTTTTAAAGTGATCAAAAAACAATACCTAAACGCTTCCCCCTCCCTTAAACGAGAAAAATGTGATATCATTTTTAGATGCAAAAATGGTTAGAAGAAGAAACTTCATCCACAATGGCAAAATATAAAAGACAATGATGAGAAAAATGAAACGATGTGAAAAAGTTGACGTCAAATTGGTTAAGGATATTTTAAATTATATATCGTCGGATGAATACTGACAAGTACTCAGTAAAGAATAAAATTGATTTAAAATTAACAAATTTTGTTGAGTGTTGTTTTAACTTTTACAATAAGTAAAGAAGTTATACAAAAAATCAAATCTAATTCAAAAGTTATCCACAATTTTGACTGCGGAAATTAATTCACAATCGACCCGAAATTTTTTTGAATACAATCTGGATTACTTTTCTATATAATTTAATTTTAGAACTTAAATAAAAATTTTAAATCTATGGAATTCTTATTTGAACCAAAAAGAAAAATTTGCATTTATGAATAACTATGTTTTTCGTAATATTTAGATTCATGTACTATGCTCTTAGAGGATGGATGATATATGGAGCATTTTCAAAATAAATAATGTTAAACACTAAATTCCATATCCCAAAAGTTAGTGGTATAGGGTGGGACTGTTCAAAACTAAAAAAGTTATAAAAAATGGGAATACGTGGCAATTTAGCACTGAATATTTCTGCAACCGAAAAGTAAAACAGAACATAGATAATAAAATTAGCAAGTTCCAAAAACCTTATACCCACTGATGCCCACTTAAGTAAAAAAATAAATAAAAATGTCGTATGGGGCTCTAAAAAACTCGGCCGACGATATACAAAAATATCTGTATACAAAGAAATACGTCGAATAAGATAAAAGTGATATTAGGGGTATAGAAAATGGGTAGAAATGATTAAATTTATAAAATGATTTTTTTATGACACAATTATCAAAAAAATTGTATATATTTTTTTCAGTTGAAACAAATAAATATATTTATAAAAATATATATGTAGGAGTGAGTATACATAATACACACATACATACGTATCTATAAGTAGAATATTTTTATGCTAAGAGAAAAAGAAAAATTAAAATGCTTTTTTTATGGAATTTATGTTGAATATTGTAATATTCAGAATTGGGTAATTGATTTAAAAATTATATCGATTCAATTTAGACGATTATATTGATTGTATTGTTCGTTTGTTTTTTTTTTTGAACGAATATACAAGGATTTTGAAGAAATGTAAATTTTGTTATACTGATGGAAGTAATTTTATTATTAAACATTTTTGTAGAATTTATTTACAATTTACAGGAGTGAAGTTTAATATAATTTAATTTTCTTCTTTGCAATATAAAACTTGTAAAAAAGTATAAAAAATTTGGTCAATTTTAGCTTTATTTAGATCACAATTATATTAAATAAAATAACTGAGAATAATTATAATTTGTGACACATCAAAAGAAGTCTAATGTAAAACTTATTACAATATAAAAAGCACCTTTAAAATTAATGCAGATTAGTTAATTTTCGTATAAAGTTAAATTTGAATGTTCTAAGTTAGGTTAAGTTAAATAAAGTGACAGCCAATTACCTGGCGTATACAGAATTGATGCAATCGAGCTGTCAGCATACTTTAGGTTTAGAAGAATTTAAAGTTTTCCAACATTTCATCACAATGAAATCATTGAAATGCACCACATTTCACTTTAAATTCATATCATTCATAAATTTTGGTATATTTTTGTTTATGGTTCTATATCTACAAAACATAATTATACATATTTATAATATTCTATCAAAATTGTGAACCTACTTCAATTTGTAATACACTTTAACGATAAATTTACACTTCAATTAAATTAAAATTATCTCCTCGTGATTTTCTCCTGGTTATATTAATAAAATTTATGCTTTTAAGGACGAAAATATTAGGAATAGACAAATAAAATAATTAAATTCCAAAAATATTTTGATATAAATTATATAAATAAATCTTTATGGTAGCATTTGAAGTTTTGTAATAATAATTAATGTTAACTTTTGTAATAATAATTAATGTTAACTTTTTTTAAAAAATTATAGAATTAGATAGTTGCGCAGGATAAAGAGTCCTATGAAGAAACTCCTTTTCGTCCTTAATAAATACACTTATTATTTCATTCCATTAAAAATTCAATTAAATTAACCAAAATGTATCTAGTTAATTGGAATAAATCCTTGTAGACGTGTTAAAATATTTATAAATATCCAAAAAAAAAAATTGGTTTCAAGGTAAATAGATAAAATTAAGGTAATAAAAATAAATAAAATTATCATTATAAAGAAAAAAAAAATTGTAATTTTATATTATCCTTGGCCTTGGTCATTTACTCTGGTAATAAAATGTAAATAATTTTATCTACATAGAATTAATATAAATTTTCATAGGATAAATCTTTATTTGTGTGCAAAAATTTAGCAATTATTTTAAGGATATAAGTCTAATTTTTTTTTTCGGCTGTGGTTGAAACCAGCTTTTACTCTCAAAGATTAATTGGAAGGTTGGATAAGTTTAATGGATATAGTGAAATTTTGTTTGTACGTTGTTATTAGTTTAGTGGTGACTGGTGAAACAGGCGAACTAATAAAATCTATTTTGTGGCATTTTTATTGTAATGGAATTTTTTTTAGTGTATTGTAATTATTATGTATTTAAATATTCTTTAATTCATCTTGCAAATTTATAGATGATTTTTTGAAATTTATTATCTATTTTTGTATATTAAGTATGAATATTAAAAAGAATTTAAAATCAGTTGGTCTTAATAAATGTTTAAATTATTTACATTATTGACAGTGATGTAACATGATCAAGTGATAATTATTGTGTATAGAGATGTTGATGGTAATTTATTTTATAATATAATAAGTAGAATCGTTTCTATTAAAAAAATCTGACAAATTACTGGTCTAAAACGTATTAAAATTATACCCAATTAGTGATTACAATTTTGGTTTTGAACTAAAATGATAAATTTCTGGCTGAGGGACAAAAGCACTTAAGTCATGATTTATAGGTTGTTAGAATAGTGTTTTAATTGATAATATGTTCTGATACTTTTACATTTCACAATAGTAAGATAGTAAGTAATATAGTTTTACAATTAATTCAAAACTTCCTGGGAAACTAAACTGTTAAGTGATTGGCAGCCTTGGTTTGGTTTGGTTGATCAATGTAGAATTGTACAAAATATTACATTCTGATCGAGTTAGATGTTTTAGCTAAAATATTCGATTGTCACTGAACTCGACATAGGGGAAGTAAAATTTTTTTTTGAAATTCTGACTTAAGTGATGTGTCCCTTAGCCGGAGAAATATTATAATATGTACCTTCATAAGTTTTGCTCATAAAGAGGCCGTTTTAGTTTACTATATATGACTACAGCTAAAAAATGATATTCAATAATTTTCTAAATTACAAATTCTGATTTTCAACTTGCGATCACCAAAATATTTAAGAGAATATTTAATAATTTTAACTAACAACTTGAAAAATATTGTACCAAATTCATAGATGGACCGATAGAAAATCGGTAATATAAGAAAATTGTTACTAAAAATTTAATGTAATTTTGCAACATATAAAATTGTTCATAAATCAGACATTTTCAAAACTTTCATTTTGCGAATTATGTACTACATAATTCGAAAAACCAAGACAATATAAATTACAGATTTCAGAAAATAGAAAAATAAATTAACTACATTATTTCGAAATTGAGAATGACAGACACAAAGATATTAAAATTAACAATATTATCATTAATTTGTTAGATGTCATCTTGGTGTCCGTCATTCTATTATGAAAATGGATATTAAATGCATAGTAAATATTGCAAACGAATCTGTTTTTTTGTTTATAATCGTAATTCATGTTTCTTATCCTTCTAACGACTCAGTTTTCAGCTTGTAATTGAAAAGGGACATAATTTCGAAATATGATGATAAATTTTCATATTATTAAGTTAATTCAATTTTAATAGGATACCTTTTAGTCTTGACCAAAAACGTTTATTATTATATACAATTATTGAATACCTTTTGGCATGAATTAATTATAATTAATTGTATTAAAATAAAACTTTCTGTAATCCAAATTATTTAAAAAGTAAATTAATTAAATATATTTATTGTAAAACAAACTTTTTTATTTGATGTCTAGACGATTTTTTATCACATCATTTGAAATTCCCTAGTTAGGATCTATTCTATCGTATCTCCTATTCTAATATATTATATAGACCCATTATAAAATTTATAAAATAATTATAATGTCAGTCATTTTTCTCATATTTGGTTTTGTCATACAATTTCAAAACATTTAAAATAGATAAATTGTAGAGTATTAAATTAAAGGTCACTTACCAAAAATAAAACTATTCAAATATTATTTTCCAACTAAATATGAATTTTTTGGTCCAATCTATGATAAAAAAAAATATCATCCCCTAAATTCCAGTGGTTTTCATTTAAAAAAAAAAAAAAAGTTTTCAAATAAAATAAAAATATATATAAATGTAATATATATAAAAAAAAACTGAATCCTGGAGATTTATTTATTGTACTTTATTTAAATAAGAAATTATATTATTATTATCTAAGTTTTTCTTCTTATTCGGATAAGGGTCGCCTTTCTAAAGCCATTAGAATAAATTTAACTGACAAAAACAAATTCATTTTTTTTTTTCATTTAGAAAATCCTTACATTACAGATTATATAAAGTACAGGAACAAAAAAAAAATTATGTATGACATTATAAATATTTATGATTATTATGCTGCTGCTGTTATTCTTATAGTTGATGTGTTTCAGAATATAAAACGATACTTCAAGTATATAAAAGTCTCTATAGGAATATTAATTTATGAAAAGTATATAATCAGAGTTGGATATAAATACGGAGTTGGTATGATTACCACAGGTTTGGGATCAAATATTATGGTATTTTAAAGGCCCGGACTTAAAATTTATGACAGAAAAATCATATAATTTTTATAATATTTAATAATAAATATTTAAGTTATCTTCAGAAAATCGTAAATTATAGATTCAGGTATAAAATATGATCAGGAATAATAGCAATATTCAATAAAGAAATCTGGAAGCATTGAATTACATTTTATAGACAGAACTTGAAGAATTGAAGAATTTAATGGGCGTAGGATTGATTTTTAAAAATTATATGCTATTTCTTTTTTGTAAAATGATTAATAAAATAATTTTTTTTAAAGTTTTTTGATTGGTAATGATAAAAAATATGATAAATTTCTTATAAAACGTATAAAAACTAAATTTTATAATTCATATTAATCAAAACATTTATAATTACTTAAATATTTTAACAAAAACTATGATTTTTTTTTTCATTTCTTCTCCATTTTATTTAGATAGATCATGGTTTATGCTAATTTTCACTCGTATATTCTTCTATATTACTGGTTTTTTGTGATGCATTTTAGTTTGAATTGAAAGATTGTGGTTGGAAAAATGTTCAGTATTTAAAATACATTAACACATTGGGTGCCACGTCAGACACCATATGTCTGACAATACTTTTACATTGGACACCGCTCTAAAAATTTCGGGAATATCGATTGGTACCGTTTCAATATTTCATGTTTATGAGTAACCCAATATTACAGTCACTGTTTGCCTTAGAATACCACCATTTTTTTACAGAAACATACTACGTAGGCACCGCTGTCTGACAAAATATATTGAAAAATGCTTAAGATTTTATAAAATGTGTCTGACACAGCAATTTCTATAATCCCTTCTGTCAGACACATATGTCTGACAAAGACATTTACATATAAAATTTTTGTCAGTCGGTTATGCTTGACATGATCAAGTTAAAAACAAGCTATTTTTACCTTGGCACCCAATGTTTTTGCTATAGATTTATTATAATTGTTGGTGGTTATAAATGAATTTGCTAAGAAAGAATATTCAGCTCGATCAAGATACCAAGAATGGACATGGAATAGAATAGAAATATGTATACTTCGAAAAGGTCACTGTAATGGAATGGAACCTACACACTCAAAAATAAAAACGAATTTTAGGTCACTGTTAAATAACATAAAGGAGAATAATCAAAAAGTAATCTAAAGTCTATGTAAAAGCTGGCTGGTTTTGAAAAATATTGCCAGAAATACAACGCAATGACTCGCATTTGTATTTTCTACTTAAATTAATAATTATTTAAAATATAAAATCATCCTTTCGGCTACCCTGGAAATTATCTCATATAATTTTCATTATAATACAATATATTTATAATTTGTTATGCCGTACTATATTAATAGTAATAAGCATTTTGTGTAGCATTGTATGTATAATATTGTCATTATCATTAATCGTGATTCTGTAATATAAATGGTATATGTGGACAATATTGTTTCAAATAACTGTCACTGTTTACAAGGATGTAAACTTATCACATATAACAACAACAAAAAAAAGAACCTAAAGAGGAAAGGACATTAATATACAAAAAAAAATTATACTCGTATAAACAAGAAATAAATGTTCATCATTTCTAATATGTATTTGACTGGATTTTTGGTGACGGCAAATTACTATATATAGAAACTATCATAAATTATTATATACTATCCAGGACCAGTGATATATTTATTTAATTTTTATGTAATATTATATAAATGACATTAATTTTGTTTTAAGGAATTTGTTGACTTTAAAAGTGAAATAAAACTTGAGTTAAAATAAATAATAAAAAAATTTTTTTTTTGGAAAATTTGAAAATTGAATTAGATACATAAAAAAAAAAAGAATTTATAAATTTTCATTTATATTTTATATTCTATACCAAAAAAAAAAAATTAAATACAATAATACTTTTATAACCTTTCCGAGAGTATTAAATGTAATCCTAAATAGATTTCAATTTAACGATGAAAAGAAAAAGTTCATCGCCTTTAAAAAACATGAATTTTTGTCTTAAGAAATATCTCTAAAGAAAATGACGGAAAATTTTTTAAAAAATGTTTTTTTTTTTTATTTTATTTTCGGTATGGTATAAAATTGTCGATTTTCCCCATAATGTCTTTATTGTATATGTAGAACAAAAAAAAAAGGAAAATAATTTGGAATTTTTATTATATATTTGAAATTTATACTGAGTAAATCTTTTAAGAATATCCTCCTACCTTGAATTTAAAGGATATTCAAAAAGATATGAAATAATTATTTTTATTATAAATGAGAATAAGTTGTTTTATTTAATGGATATTTCCGTAAAATCTTAATGATGACATATTCTTCTAATTTTCTATTGAATTGGTTTTTTTTTTAATAATTTGTTACCACTTCATTGATCATGCCAAGAAGAAACACTTCTGTGATAGTGCCTATATAGCTAGAATACTTGGAAGAAAAAGAACGCTTGGGGCAAGGAATGTTCTCTACACTCCAGTATGAGAATTAGTATGATTCTTAAGTTCGAACATACCACACAATCGTAGCTTCGCTCAAAGGAATCAAATCTTATATACTTAATTTTTTCAATAATTATATTTAACATGTTCTTAATTAAAATTGGAATTTATATTAATTTTAAAATTTAACAATTTTTAATTTTATAATGCAATTTTCTATCTGAATTATTTTATTCACTTAAGTCATTCTCTGATAACCAGAATTTATTACCAAAAACTATTGGGACATAATTTAATATAAATTTCATAAATTCTACAAATACAAAAAATAATTTGGCTGGTGAAATTTGAATGGTTTTTTAACTTAATAAATTATTTAATTTTCTTTAATATTAAATAGATATTGTTACGTCCTTAAAAATACTTAGAATATGGAAACATTTTTAGAAAAATTAAATTTGTATTAAACTTCTCTGACCCATAATGTTGGTCACAATGCCACTTAAAACTTATTTTCTACAAATTATATATTTGGAATTTTGAATGCACATAATCCTTTTTCCATATTATTTATTATTATATTTAATATGAAACTTTTACGTAATATTGCATTAAAATAGTACCAAGAGAGCCAAGGCGCGATTTGTACTGTATCGCCATTGCAAAGAAAGTTACGTAGCATTTAGTTATTAAAATTCAATTTACGCAGTAATTTATATAGATAAATGATTCAAAAAGTTGGTTTAAAAGTAATTTTTATTTATAATTACTTTTAATTATTTTTGTTGTAATTATTTAATTATTTTTGTTGTTTGAAAGTGTAGTTTCAACACTTCTTTTCAGTACTTTTAGTTTACATATATTCGCGTAATGTCCATTCGGTATAATAAATAGTTATTAATGTTGTATAAAAAATGTTCCGTAACAATGCAGGGGGTTCCTATAAATGCTTTCGCAAGCCCAGTGGTTACCAAAAAAAATACGATTAATTATATTGCATGCGAGGTTATTATAATGTGGACAAGAACCACTCCTGCCGGTGAATTTTCCATGCAAATAACAGGGTGGTATACATGCGGCAGTAATGGTGTACGATGGCACCTATAACTATTATTTTAGCATTCCTAGTGAAATGTACTTCTTTAATATACCATTATTCAATGCAACTATATTCACTATTAAAATTGGAGTGGCCCCCAAATTATTGTCGTAGAACGTAAAGTAAAAAATAAGATTTTTGAAAGTTATTTCTTAAAAATGCAGTCAAATTAAATAGGTATCCTTCTTTCTCTAGGTCAAAAAATAATTGTGAACTTGGATCTCCTCTTTCTAAAGATAACGATTTTCTGACATAACAATCGCACTTGGTATAAGGTTTCTTTCTATTAATAAATTTAGAACCACAAGTTTCTTTTATAAAAAATAAACTTCTAAATTGCAACTTTTCAGCATTAAAATCATTGTCAATTTTAATACTGGGTACTAATTTAATAAGCTTTGTTTAAAATTTGTCATAGTTTATTAAAATCAGGAAACAAATAAACTTTAATATCGAATTAAATTTTCAAAACTTATAAAATAATTAAATTTTTTAAAATATATTTTCAAATTATCAACTGATTAACTACCGAATGAGTTCAAAGTTCAATAAAATCTTATATATTTAAATACATTTATATTATATAAATAATAATCTTTAACGATTTATTCTTGACTTTAACATTCCCAACTAATAAATTATAACTATTGAAAAACACAATTTTAATTCCAAAAAAAAAAAAAAAAATTTGTCTAACATTTAACTAATAATAACTAGCTATGTATAACAAAAATTACCCATTAAATATTATTTTAGTAAAGTTATATATAAACCATTGATGGGAAAGCAACTGTGCAAAAATATGCAAATCTTTATTGATCTGTGGCCAAAAGCCAAGAAAATATTTCAACTAAAATAAAAAAGTCTTCTACAAGTAAATTTAAAGTGTTATTTATAGAATTTCATATTTTTTTTTGTTTTAACACTATACCCATTATTATCATATAAGTTTTAGGAAGCACCCTTTGGCAGGATATCCGAAATATTTTTTTTTTATATATTTTATCGTAAAGTTATTATAATTTTCCATATTAAAATAATTTTCATAATATGTAGTAGAATAAGGTTATTGAAAATGATCGAATAAATAAATTTATTGCAGAATATATTTTATTGTTAAAAGCGGATGCAGAAGATATTTTTAATGGGATTCTTTTTTTTAAATACATAATTGGCGAAACCAAAGACTTTGTCCGTCTAGGCATTTGTAAAGTTTTGCTAATAATGATTTAACAATATGTATATCTAGTAATTATTAATCAAAATTGATAATGCGTTATAAAGCTCAATACTTAAGTTACATTGTCGTATTCACTGCACATTCTAGTTCATTCTATTCGCTTTCGATCGCAGCCTACAACAAGACTAGAAATAATACAAAATTCAAATTTGTAATCATCAGTTTTTTAATACCTACTAAATTTGATTGTAAATCAAAATATTTTATCAGTATTAATTATTTGATCTTTTTTAACTTCTTCTATTAAATTTTCTTCGAATGACATTCTATTTATATTTTAAATTTTAAATTTTGACACTTGAACGCGTAGGAAACGAAAAAAGTTGAAAGTTACAGACC
The DNA here is from genome assembly GCA_963920725.1 of Rhamphomyia laevipes. NCBI lineage: Eukaryota > Metazoa > Arthropoda > Insecta > Diptera > Empididae > Rhamphomyia > Rhamphomyia laevipes. The sequence continues at coordinate 44,799,983 of OY987257.1, read as the reverse complement.
TGTTTCAGGTACATGCATTCATTGTAACTATGTACATTCATATAACTCCATATTTGTTATCTTTATTTTGACAACTGTTAAAAGTAGAGTATGCTTACCAGTAGAGATTGAGTGTAGAGTGCGACTCAGATAGCAGAAATTAAAAAATCAACCTCTAAGTAAAATGCACTTTGAATATGTTTTATTTTAAATATTAGCCAAAAATATATTTTTTACTACGCATATAGGAAAAATAATGAAGAGAAATTAAATACTAGTTATAATTAGTATAGTTTTTAAAGTTATAAACTTTAAAACTTAATTTAATGCTGTAATTATTGATATGTGGCCAAATTTAAAATTGTGACCAAAAATGTTGCTTTAACCAGCGTGTGATTGGTAATAAAAAATAGAACAAAACTGAGCCATTATTTTACATTTCGTTCATTAAGTGACTTAAAACTTCATTAAGTGGCTTAAACATGTTATTTTACTATATAAATATGTAATTATTACATAATAGTTTTACTATACTTTCTAATTCTACTAAAATATTTTTTTTTTTAAATCTGAATTAAATTAATTAACAAATATTATATTATTTATGGTTACATTTATATGTAGGCTTGTGGGATTTTCTCATTTGTAGCTCAATATCTTAAGCACATAGACTTATCCAATCGTTTAATTCATATTCGCTTCTGATGTAGCACATGCCTCTAAAAACTTATTTAGAAAGTAGCATTCAAAACTTCTTAAACTGTGCATAATCATATAAAATTATTCGAAGCATTTCTCCATCCTCTTCAAAATAAGACTTTAAAATAATGTGGGCAATCTAACCTAGAATGAACTAGCCTAAAATATTTAACTATATTTAACAGCATGTGTTAAAACTCATTACCTTAACAACACTACACAAAATTATATCTTTAAAAATGTTATCATATTTTGTAAAAAGTTTCTTAGACTATGACATCTCACCCACCAAATGACAATATATTTCTTATATATATTTATATTATTTTAGGCGATCATTTTGACAGACAATTATTATCAAATATTTATGTCATTTTTAGAATTGCCACTCAATGCCTGGAAGGTGGTAAAATGATTGACATTTCTTTCAACTATATTAACATAATTTTACGAATTTCAGATTAAACTTTATTATTATGTCAATTAAAACTAACCCAATTTTGAAAATTCTTAAATATTTTTTAGTTAATTCAAATTTATCAAATTTTATTTATATTAAATTTATGATTGGATTGTTTTTATATGAAATTCTGAAAAAAAGCTTGAAATAAAATGTTTCACAACATTTTGTACGTTTTGTTATGATCCGAAATGTAGTCAATTGTTAATAATATATAAAAGTATAGAGAAGTAAAAATAATAATTTTATAGGGTCGACACCATCATAACGATGCGGTAACACTCATATCTTTCTATATTATGTACGACTGTACGAGTACTTCTAAAATATTAAATAAAAAAGGGGTCGTTCAATTTTTGGAATTTGTTCCCTTTTTTTTGGGGAATTTTTAAACATTCTGTGCACTGACATTTATTACCATCTAAAATGGATTTTTTTTTATTTTGTATTGGGATATGTTGTTGGGATTTTGGAAGGTTAGAGAATAAAAGAAGGTGAAATTGAAAAACATTTTAAGGCAACAGGCAGCAAACTGAAAATAATTCATAAAATTCGCACATATGGCGTAAAGTGGTTTTCCGTTTTTGGGGATTGTTTTTTTTTTTTTTCCTTTTCATTTTCAGAGGATAATTTCATTTTAGTACATATAACAAATAATCACAAAGTCTTGTATATGTGTACATTCGGTGAATTCGGTGAATTGTTTTTATTAAAAAAAAAAAAAAAATATGAAATTGCCGAAAACATATTTTGTAATATACTTTTTATAATAATATTTGATTATTATTTCCGGGGATCTGTTCCAAGTATTACGTACATAAATGTATATTTATAGAATTTAATTATTTTAAATTGATATTTTTGTTTATTAAACATAACAAAAATATATTTATATGATATTAATAATTTGATTTTAATTTATGAAACATAAATACATAAAGATATGTAAACTGATTATATCTTAAAAATTTAAATTCATTAGTTTAAATTTAAGTTTGTATGTGAAGTGACGAATAATTAAATATGACGAATTATTTAAAATGTGTTATGCTCATTTCGTTTAATTTTCGTCAGTCGTCAGTGTTGTAATTTAACATTTTAATGATTTATATAGTCCGTGTTTTGAAAGACTGACGAATTTATTTGGAAGCAATCAAATTGACGAATATTACAAAACATCGTTAGAAATGATTTTTTTTCTTCAAAAAAATTAAAATTACAAGTTGAAAAATATATTTTGGTTGAGTTGAAGGGATCGAATGGTAACAAAAACCCCTCCAAGGACATACTTGGAATATAGGACGGGAATTATTAATAGCTCCTGTGCTATATCTTGTGCCCACCCCTCATTTTTTCGTTAATTTCAATCCCACTGTGTCTTGGTGACCAAAAAACTTTTAGTTCGTTGTTCCTTGCTAGATTGGATATAAAATATTCTCAAATGCTTCATTTTCAAGTACTTTAAGAGATACTTGACTATCAGAACAGATTGTGATTAAAATGCTAATTATGTAGTCTTAGCCAGATTAAAATTACAAGACGTAACCCATAAATCAAGTTTTTAGTACTCTGCAATGCTCCGGTAAGAAAAATATATTCAAAATAAATTTCAAAATATAAATTTATTTATTAGTAAACACAAAACTTTTTCAATTTTCATATTTAATATAAATTTTGTTTGCTATTTAAAATGTATAAGATAATCATAATTAATAAATTTTCCAAAATCATTATAAATACAGTTTTTGCTAATTAAAATAGTTTCATTGTTAACTAACAAATTTAAAATTACATAACATTTTGTATATCATAATTTCCAACATAAAAGTCTAAAAGTTCTTTACAGTTGACATCTTGAATTTGTAAAATTATGCCAATTATTATTCTGTCTTCGAGAATTTTTCTTAAGAAAAACTTGAGTACTTTTGAGACATTCTTAATATATCTTTTTTGTTATATAATTAAGTGAACTCTTATATTATTGGAATTAAATTTGCAGATTAAAAATATATAAAAATCCCATCTATTATTACTGCATTACATTTTAGAGAATTTATATAAATACAATTTTTTTTTTTTATTGAAACCTTAACAAGCATTTTAATATGATTATGTCGGCTTGGTAACAAAAGTTAATTAAAATTTCATTATAAAACTTATTAAGAATTATAAAATAGACAGAATAGACATTTGTTTAAAGTCATTTTATAATTTATATCAAGGTATAATTTAATTTTAAACAGATATATGTCTACAAACAAATGCAGTACGTCTCCCTATTACAAGTAGTTGCTATGAAGTCTGGTGATGAATTTGATGGTCAAAAAAGAGATTTCGCTGAAATTTTCTTACTATGCGTTTTAGAGATCGGGTATTCCAAAAATGCAAAAAAAAGTGTCCAGGGTACGCGTGCACAAAATTTGCATATTCACAGCTACATCTCCTAGAACCGCTCGTCAGAATTTAATGAAACTTTCGAATATATTTTAATTTGCTTTCTAGATAATTTAGTCTTTTTGTATTAAAGATTTTAATATCGATTACAAGATCAATATCCATTTATAACGAAACATTATTTTATGTAAAACGCTTAGCAGAAGAATTTGGTGATCTAAGCAAAAACAGGAAAATTTCACAAGATACTTATAGTTTTAAGTAAAAGCTAAAAAGGTTTAAACAAATTAAGAAATATTAAAAATTTTGTTAAAATATTAGCAAGACTTAAGAAAACAGATAATAAAATTATCAAATATGTAAAATATTTAATATAAAAATTTACCTGTTTTGTTGCAAATGCAAAATGACTGAATTTTAAAAAAAAAAATCTTTAAATACTACATATACAATATTAACAAAATTACTTACACTTTTAATTTTCACTTTTAATTAAAATTATGCACATATTTTTATAATTTTCATTATATTAATATTAAATTGGAAATATGTCCTTTTTATAATAATTAACACTTAATTTAAAATTAAAATACAAAAAAAAAAAAACAATCTGAAATGTACAATTTCGATGCAATGTCATCTGAAACAATCTGAAATGTACCAATTTATGTAGATGGTGCCTATAAAATTTAGAGTCGGTAGTTTTAGTGAATCGCTATCAAAATTACGAGTTCTATAAAATACATGATATATGTGTTAAAATATTCGTAAGTTTTAATAAAATACTGTTTATTACAAAACACTCTTGGATACAGATCACTGTTTAATATAACTACCAGTTATCTGCTAAGGTTATCATATATCGAATCTAGACAGTCGTTAAGAAAAATTGATTTAAACAATTTTGTAATTTCCATCACTGCAATTCATTTTATAGGAATTTAAAATAATATTATGATCCATATCGATGGTTATGCCAATTACAAAAAAAAATATTAGATTAATTAAAGATTATTTCTCACGATTCTATCATTTTTGAATTTGAATTAAGAATTATCAAGAATTATTTTGAATTAGTCCTGAATGTTTCCTGTAGTACATACTATACTCGAAAGTATTTTTATATCTTTTTATCTTAATTTTTATGTGAATTAGTTTAACAAGTGGAAATCATATTCTTTCAAAATCCTATGTTTTTATTTAAGTTTAATCCATAATTTTTTCAGAGGATTTGAATTGTAAGAGATTCATTCATTCTATTCCTGTATAGAGGTATAGTATCAATGGATTTAACTAATGTAAATTACAAAACTCATACCCCAAAATTCAATTCTTTTTATGTAATTAAGATAAAAAATGTAACCAAATTTGAATTACATTTTCAAAAATAGGTCTAACGAGTGAAATATATAATAATTTAAAGATTATATGGACCATTTATGCCATACGTTGAAAAAGGCACATTGTTATCACCAAATTTTAAAGAAATTGAAATCTTCATGTAGTGGTAATACTCTGTCAAACCAGATGGTGATAAAACTTATCGCAAATATTAATGTGATTTGATTAAATGTCCAGTTTTTAATTCTTTATGACAGTAATAAAAATTAATGAACCTATGTGGCTTATGTAACTGCCCTGTGAGACCATATAATTCGAATAGAAGAGATATATTTTAGATATAAACTAAACACATTAATTAGAAACAATGGAAAATCCATTTTTATGTTGGTATATTTCCTGAAGTTATGATTACGAATTTGTTTGACGTGACATTTTAAAGGAAAGTCACTATTTTCCGGCGGATAATAAATTGTAATATTAAAAAAATGTCCTAATTATAGAATATTTTAATAATTTTTACTTAAAAAAATTCAAAAAAAATAAATAAATACTTTTTATTATTTAAAGTACAAAAATCTTTCGAAATTTGTTAAAACTTTTTTTTTAAACTTCCGTTGAAATATCAAATTGTTTAGTTTTTATGGTATTCTTTAATAATAATCTCAACATTTTCAAAATGCCATCCACTGGACTACAACAAAACAGCGTATCAAAAAAAAAAGAAAAAATTGAATCCTTAGAAAAAGAAAAATTTCTTTTCTTTTCATTTATTATAAATTTAAATTTTTGTTTTGTTTATATTTTAAAATCACAAATTTTTGAAGCCATGCGCAACAAAAAAAAAAAAAAAAACAAACCAGAAAAAAAGTTCGTTTTTTAAAATATTTTCAAGTAAACAAAAACAAGTAAAAACTAACAAAAAAAACTTTTTCTATCCTTCAAGGCAACTTTTATTCTAAATTGTTTAAAAAAATGATGTAAAAGTATATTCAAGTGGTTTTATGTTTATATCTTATAGCCAGAGAGCAACATAAAAATATGTACAACTTTTTTTTTTTTTTAAAAAAAAAAAAAACTTTCGCCCTGGTGTACAACCAATTCAAACGACGACACTTTTGAGGTTATAATTTATTTAAAGGTACAGGAATTTCTTTTACATTATATATACAACTGTATAAACTCTACCTGGCCAAGTACCACCTGAACTTTTACAAGTTAACCTGTTTTTTTTTTGCCTTTCTTTACGTTTGTTACTGCAAAAATTTACTATACTGTTATGCATAAATAAAACGTTCGAAAAATAATACAACATGAAAATTGTATTTGTTAAAAAAAAAAATGAATGTAGAAAGAAAATTATAAAAGAAAAATCACCCAACCTTTACCAGATAAACGGAAAAAGTCGGAAGTTATTCAACCACATACCTTCTTGTAATTTTTATAAACAGGAAATTATTATGAAAATTAAATTTTTTTTTTCTTCATCTATTTAACAAGATGTAATATTTTTGGATGGGACCAACATCACCCCTCAAGGTATTACGGGTGATACAAAATTAAATAGAAATGTTAAATTGAGAAAATAATTTTTTAATAAAAAATTGTCGGACATAAAATTAAATAACAAGAATATTTTGATAGCATAATATTTTAGCTCCTGGTCAATTTCTGTCATCCGAAATTTGTTTAAGAATATGTACATCAATATATTTTTGGAAAAGTAAGAAATAAATAGTAATTAAGCCTTTTAATACTGAACATTTGTTTTCTATTCTAAAGCTAGAGGCCTTATGCAAAAGTGAAATTGGCTTTTGACATGATATCGGATACCCTAAAAGTATCTTATATCGAAAATACCAAAAATGGAAAAGCTGTAATTGAATATTGTGAGTTTAACATAAGTACTGTCTAACCATTTCAAGCAAATTTAGCTGTGTCCTTGTGTTTTGTGTGTAATACACCAGGCAAGTGAAGATTGAGTTAGGCTCAAAAGACTATTTGATTAAGTACCTTGAGAAAAGTACCTTAATAGAAATAAATCTTGAAATATCTGACATTTTTTTCCGTTCGTTACTATAATTTTTAATTTGTTACTGTCCTTCCGTTCATTAGAATAAAATATTTGATACGTTTTAAGTAAATTCGCGAAAACCAGATAGGAGTTAATCTGACAAAACTATTTTCGTTCATAATATAGAATTGATAAGTCGTAAGAATAACGAAATATATTGAAGCATATATAAATAAAGCTGCCTTATTAAGTTTCAGTTTTCTAGAGAACTTTAAACTTAACGTTTTTTATGAACCAAATCATTAGTTATTTCAAACTAGTATTGTGCTAATAATTTTAACTTTAAACCAGTGTTGTAATCATTGTCTACCTATCGAATTTTACGTGTAGACAATAATTTAATAACAATTTTATTTTTATTGTAGTACGTATTTAATTTTAGTTTTTATTAAATAATTTAATTTTTTTAAATAATTATTAATACAAATTTCAAAATTAAAGAAATAAATAAAATTTAATTTCTAAATTAAAATTAATTCAAAATTACAATGAACTAATCATTTTGCACTTGTCGACATTATCTACATCTACATCATAATCGACATTGTATACACTAAATCTGTATGTTTATGGTGTACGCTATTGTCAACTTTAAATTGTAGACAATCAAATTCTACGTGTAAAGGAACAACACTCTTTCAAACACATGAAGTAATAATTCGTCATCAATTGATGGGCCATGATACGAATATTTATTACCTAAATATAAAAAAGTAGAATCAATTTTAAATTTAAAAAAAGGCCTTCTAAAAACTATAATTATACATATTACATTTTTGGAATTATGATATCCACTTTATAATTTAGCAGTTTTTTATAAATTTAAACTGACATAATTATAACCTTATTATATCGAATAAAATAGTATAAAAGTCAATTTATTTTCTGTCACTATAATTTCTCCTTCACAAATCATTTTTGTACCATTGTGTTTTGTAATATAAAAAAATATATAATCGTACCTATACATTTACCTTATTTTAACCATTCTTCAAAAATTTCAAAAGCCCATCCTTAAGATCATCAAAAAAAAATGGCATTTCTTTTCAATTCTCCTTATATAAACATTATCAGTGCCTCAAAATTTCTCTTTCACAACACAAAAAATCAAGTACCCATCAAACTTTCTCATATTTTCTGTTTTCCTGGGACTATGCGAAAATAAAAATAAAACGAAAATCATTTTTCTATTCTGGAAAATTTATGGATTTTCGATACGTTTTACACAATAAAGGAAATATATCTTTTGCCAGTAAGTAAAAAGATTAAAATCTTATTGTCCTTCAGGTGGAACCATCCATTTTCATTTTATTTATTTATAAATTATTCAAAAAATCACCTATTGAATATACGTTTAACAATATATCAAGAAGTGAAAAAATAAAATATATTTTTCTTTTTAAATAATTTGATTTAGTGGTTTTTGTTAAAAGAAAATTATATCAAGGAAAATGTAATTTTTCTTTAGCAATAAAATTTTCGTGTTTGCTCTTAATATAAAATTGAAAACCATAAACGAAAAAAATGAGATTTTTAAAACTCACATTTTTTTTCTGATAATATTTTGAGCAGTAAAAGCTACAAAAAGGAAGTATAATTAATATACATCCATAACTGTAATCTGATCCAATCAAAATGATTTTGACCTGATTTCCACAGTACTTTTTTGAAATAATGTAAACCGTGAAATTTAAGCCAATGAGAATTTGAAGAGGTAAATTTATTTGGTTGTAAGATAGTGAACAAATATTTAAATCCTTAAGGTATCAGAATCTTTTTAAAATTAAACTACTTCTCTCAGCTTACAGAATATCGCAAACGCTCATAAGAAATATTAGCTAAACAGAATAAAATTTAAAAATCGGTCCACTCTGTATAATATTCGTATATGATTGAAGGACTAAACTTTCCATTTCAGGATTTATTTAAAGAAAGAGCAACAACTAAAATCAAAATTTTTTAAATTATTTTAACTGGACAGACATGAAACTTTGTTATTTAGAATCTCTAAATGCCTCTAAAGTGATTCCATTATTTGGCAAATAATTATAATCGTAAAACTGTTAACTTTAAAACTTTACCTTTTATAGACAGTCACAGTTCATTTTTAATCATTGATTAATCAGATCAGTACTATTTGTATAATCTGGTTAAGTTAAACCGAACTCTACCTAATAATACTTTAACCATTCATATTTAAATTAATATGAAAATAATTAATTAATTAATTAATTTAAAAACCATTCATTTTCCTAATTCATTTTGTCAAAAAATAAAAATATTTTCTGATTTTTAATTTATTATCCAAAATTAAAATAAATAAAAAAAAAATCTGACCCTTTTTTATGACTGACTTTATGCTAATATAATTCCCTAAGGAATAAAATAGAAATTATTTACACCATCTGTCACATTCATATCCTGTTATGAGCTTTTCTTTATAGGAATTTCCTTAAAAAAAATATCAATATTTTGCTGTGCCTGTACAAACAATGTAGAGGAGTGACACGCGGTAGTGACAATATAGTCATTTGAAGACCAATCATAACGAAAATCAACATTATTAGATAATTTGGGGAAAATGAGGCAATTTTTGTTGTTGGTAGGTTAATATTTTAGTATTTTACTATTTATTATATAAATTTATTTTGTTATTATTGACATCACGAATATTGAATAATAAATTCATCTATTTTTGGACGAAAATTATTTTCCATTTTCTCCATTTATAAAATATAAGAAAAAAAAGAAATTTAGATGATCGGAAATTTGCAAATTATTTTCATTATTATTTTTCTTTTTTATTATTAAGTTTGATTATTTTACCGAATTGTGGAATTGAAATAAAAGCTAATCTGGGGGAAAATGAGAAAATATAAATTTTCTTTTATAATAGTATATAAAAGTTTAAAAATATAAAATAAAATTTTTGTTATATTGAAAAAATGTTTTATTTTTATTTTTTTTAGATGCGATAATAAATTTTGTACATAGAAGACGACGAATATTAAGTGTGAAAATGTTGAAATAAAAATTGAATTATATTATTAAATTCATTTTGTATGCAAATAGATAAAATGGAAATTTAATAAATTTTGTGGAAATCACAATACAAAAAAAAAAGTAAATATCTTTTATTTATTTTTTATTAAATAGAGCAGCTTGCAAGAAAATAAATTAAATACAAAACGAATCAAAGGAAAATAATGAACAAAATTAGAAAAATTATAAAATTACAAAATTAAAAATATTCCAATCAAAAGTGTGTTAGGTGGTCCTAGCCATATCAATAGAATTAATATGGGGTTTCTTACGGCAGTTGTATGAACCTCCGCCTCTCTACACTGCTACTAAAAGAGATCTAATGTAACTGTCGTACTATTATTTGGTCAGTTCATATTGATATACAGGTTTCTGTAAAAGCCAGACCCCCGATTTCATGAAGACTCATAAATTCGTTACCGAACAGTATTAGCATTTCCAGGGTCACACCCTCACAATTTCAGAGCATGTGTTTCGCATCAGTGTCTTCATCATCAGAACAGGACTGAGTGTCTGTATTTTCAGACTTTCTAATCTTGTTTAAATGATACCTAAGTGGGCAGTGTCTTATTACCATGCCAATTACGTAGCTCGGTTTTGCTAAATGCGTGGTCCTATTTATATTTTTTTAAATATAAAAATCGCTTCTCTTGTCGTATGTATGAGATGTTTTTCCTGTTAGGTGGATTCTAATTTCCTTACTTGCTCCGTTAGGTGGCCATATCAATAATATTATTATTTAATTTCAGTTCTTAAAGGTTATATCATTTTACATTAAGAGCTGCCTAGCGAGTTTGAACTCCCATTCAAACACATTAGATATATAAAAATTAATTTTTAATTTTGACAGTTAATTATTTACATTCTTTTTTTAATGTGACAAATTTTTCCTGACGCAAACAAAAATCGGCAGAAATGTAAAACAAGCTTAATGCTTTAGGCATACAATTACCTTTAAAATGTAAATAGATGCTTTTTAAATTAAAAAAAATTCATTTTCCAAAATGAAAATTTATAAATTTCACATATTTTTTGTCCATTTTTTATAGATTCGTTCAAACACTTTGTAATCAGAAGCATAATTTCATTGCAATATATTCAGAAAAATTGTGATTGAACATAATATTAAATTTACTATCATTTATTTCTTAACCGTTTCGCGGAAATTTTAATATACCGATTAAAAGTTGCAAAATAATAATAACGAATAATTTTTGTTAGTCTGAAATATAAAAATGTTTTATGTAATGAAAATTTTAATATTTATAGTTAAAATAATAAAATCGGTATATTAAAATCATAGCCGCGAAATGGTTAAGGAATACATGAAAAAAATATTGTAGGTCAAAGTATACATATACAATTACCAGATACATTCAACAAATCAGAAAGAATATGTATAATTATGAAACATGAGTAAATTTAATGATATTTTAACGAACGACTAATTTTAGAGATTTATTTTTTATTACCATTAAAACTTTACCTTTTTCATACTTCATCAACGACTGTACTTTTCCACCCTACAGGAAAATGATGTAAAAGTCTTTTTCATATATGGTATAAAAATCGATTTTAATTTAATAACGATGATTAAAAGGATGTTTTTTTCCTCTACGACTGTAAAAAAAAATTAAATGTAAAAAAGGATGATATGATCTTCATGTAAAATATATAATCATTAGAGTATAGTAATTTCGTAAAATTCTCATATAAAATTTTCATTTTTTTTTTTTTTTGTAAAAAAATTTTTAATTAATAAATTTGTCAATTGAAATCAATAAAAATTAAATTAATTTTTTTTTAAAAGTTAAATAAATTGTTTTCTATGTTTATGAAATTTATTTCGTAGTAATTATTATTTCTATATATTTTAGTTATAAGTTTTAATTAAATTGACAAAACAATTACAAATCAATATTACCTTAAGGGTATAACAAAAAGGATATGGAATTTCTGGAATTTATTTAATTAATATTGTTTTACAATATTCTATACAATCATTTTAATATAAAATATATATTTAAATTTACATAATAAGGTCCAAAAAGTTTGTGGCCCGGTTAAGTTTGATTTGTTAAAATTTTTTAATGCTTCTTTACCTTTTGGTGTCTTACAAGTTATCCATTTTGAACTACTTTTCAAATTTGTGATTTAACATTGGAAATGACAACTTAAATTGTTGGTAGATAGCGCGATTACGCATTGTATTATATTTAAAGACCGAATAAGTTGTAAACCAATAGCAATTTACCAAAATTGTTGATAGATCTTGCTGCATTGGAAATATATTGGCAGAGTACAATAAAAATTAATGTTTAAATATGACCACAAATTTAAAATACATCCTCAAAATTGTAGTAATATTATTTAAAAAAAAGAACCCCTTCTAATATTATTCCCAGAAATTATTTGTAAGGCTAAATTTTGATAGGACTTTATTATGTTTTAAGAAATTCCTAAGGCAATAATATTATTGAAGAATTCTTTGATATTGATATACAATAATGATTTTATGTATTATATGTTTTATAATAGTATAATAATTTTTGTTGAAATTAAAATGTAATTTAGTTTTGGAATTTTTTTATTTGTTGTTATACAAAATAATTGAAAACTTTAATAATTAAACTTACATTAATAAGAAAAGTTTGAATGATTATTGAATTGCGATCAATATGAAACTTTGGTAACCTGAAATAAAAAATTTAAAATTTAATTAGTAAGTTTTTAATATTTGTAATATATTAATAAATTATAAAAATTATAAGTCATTTTCATTGGACAGAAAATGTGATTGCACCGCTTTCGTCGAACATCATTTATCGTGTACCATTTACACTTTCTGCATAGTAAAATTTAGGAAAAACTTAGCTTTATCATGGTTAAAATGTAATATTCTGCCTTGGAATCAGTTTTTATACTTTTATGTCGTATGAAAAAGTATTGTAATCGTTGAATAAATAATCAGATTTTAATGGATTTACACTTTTTGAATTCCTTAACCTGGAAATGAATATTTTCATATAAATTCAATGTACTCTCTTTATCTCAATAAAGAAATTAGATAGTTGAAATCGGTGTTGATATAGATTTTAACTAAAAAGTTTACTTCTAATTTTCTTATAAAAACATATTCTAATTCAAAAATTGCATTCATTTCTCATTATATTTTTCATTTTAGTAAATTTATATAAATTATTTTAATTTTTAAAGAAGATTTTTATATAATGTACAAAGGAAAAATACAAAATGAAAAATCATTAAAATTCTAAAAATGTATTCAACTTGTATTTCGTGATATACGTTTTTCGTTCCTTTAAAGAATTTTTGATTAATTTTTGTTAGATTCTTTACTGTATATAAATATAGCTATGCATAATACACTAAACAAAAGACATCTAAAGGAAAATAATACTACAGAATATAGAAATTTTTGTGGAAAAATTACTAACCCTTTTTTCATATTATATTATCTAATACTTTTGGAAAACCGCATATTAAAGGAAAACTACAAATTCTTATATGAAAAAAGAAAAAAATTATATATTAAAAAATAGGTAAAATATAGGATATAAGAGTAAAGGAAGTTTAGACATGCAGAAAAATAGAAAATTTTCAGTATTTTATAAAAAAAATTATATACGTACATAAACATCAAAAAGAAAATTGTCATGTAGAATCAATTTTGGTTGACGAAAAAATGGTTACATTGTGAATGTGTAAAAAACAAAAAAAAATCATTGATTAAACCTTTGTACTTGGCATAATTTTGACAAAAATATTTAACAAACATTATTAAGCATTCAAAATTTTTTTAAATATATTAAGACCAATATTTCAATAGCTAAATATAATAAAGTTCTTACCCAGAATGTCAATGCTTAGATTTATATAGATCATTTGTCCCTTTAGGCATTTTTCTCTTACAAATAATTTCGTAGGAAAACAAAATGGTTTGTTATATCCTATTATAAATTATTTGACAGAGAGAAAATTTGCGAAAAATATTACAAAAACCAAAACGCTAAGTGACAACGATTTTCACATAAGAAAACATATAAATCAAATTCTACTCATAGAATCATTTTTATTTGTCACCATTATCTGTTGTCATATGGGCTGTAATCGGGACGTAATCTACTTCTAAATTTGTCATTTTCTTGTCTGATATTAAACAGCGGTTAAAGGATCTACATTATTTTTGTGGTTCAGTTGGAACCAAAAAATCTAATTATGAGAAAATTACAGTAAAAATATATAACTAAATGCGAGATTTAATTTCACTATACTTTGTTACCAATCGTTGACCTATCTGACTTTATTTTAGTTATACCGTACCGACATTGACTATATAAACAAATCTATATTCTATTTTTCGTTCGGCATGGTAATTTTAATTTTGATTATAGGTTTAAGTTTTAATCTTAGAGTTGATTATTTGAATGATTTCGTAAGCTAAAAATAAAATTTGATTTTATCGTTAATTTAGACATTCTAAATCTATTTCGTTAAATTTAATTTTTCCATTATAATTGTTTAACAGATAATAAGCCGAGTTAATAATAATAAGTCCATCATTTTTTATCTTGCAATCATTTTTTTTTTTTTTTTCATAATTTCCATTACAAACTTTTAAAGACTATATTTACCAGCCGTATAAAAATTTTCTGTAAATATTCTTTCCAAACATATTAAAAAAAAAAGGAACAAAAGAAAATCCTTTAAACTATAAAACTTTTAATTTTTTTTTCTTCAAATTTTTAATGGAATTTTTAGTATTTACGTGAAAATTGTTTTTTCTTCCATTTTTTTTTTTTTGGTGCCGGAAGAAGGAAATGAAAATTGAAACAAAGTACCAAAATGAAAATGTTGTAAAAAGTAAGTAGAATTTTCTATATCCTATATTTAGTAAGTATTTGTTTTGTATATATCTTCTTCTCTTACAATTTAAAGGAAATTACTAGAAAGTTTGTGGAAAAGGATAAACCAAAGAAAGATAATGAGATTTTTGTGAGAATGACCCAGGGAAACGATATTAAAATGACGTTTTTTGATCGTGATTATATTATTAATAAAATTATATAAAATATTATACGAAATATGATCATTTAAAATTAGTTTAATGTCACATTACATAAAAAATGGTTTCAGACAAATGTAAAATATTGAATACATTTGAATTATAATCAAGGATTATATTGAAAAATGTTTGATAATAACAAGAGGTTAAGTATAAATCACAGTTTACTATAAAATTATATTGAAATTGGAAGTAATACACAATTTATTAAAGTGTTCCAGGTTTTGTGTAATCCAGGAATTGTGACATAATTTTCCTTTTATCATATAGACAAAGTATCGAAGAGTATTGTAGTTGTCCAGAAAGAAAACTTCACTTTTAATTATTGAATTTTTTCAACAAAATTTATTTGGTCAGCAATTTTCATTCTATGTCTGTAAAATGTAATAAAAAGTTTTTGGCTGTTGTAATCAGAATGACGGTTCAATAAAGTTCAATTGCCAATATTTTGATAAAAGCTAATATTACTAAAAAAAAAGTTATTCATAAACTTGTCGCCATATCCATACAGAAAAGATCTAATACCCAAGAAATTTATTTACATGTAAAATGATACCAATAAAAATATTACAAAAATTTATTAAATCGTTTTTTTTTTTTTTATAATTCTTTTACAAATTAAAAAATCCTAGGCAAAAAAAAGGATTTAAAAAAAAAAATATTATTCATTTTCTTTATAACTTTACTTTGAATAACCGCAGAAACATAAGCCAAAAATACCAAAAAGAAAATGTCTTTATATACACAAAAATTTATAAGAAGAAAACTGAAGAAAATCTGTTCACAGTTATTCAAAAGTGTAAAGAATTTATTTAAAGAAGTTCTTAGTATAAAAATATATTATTTCCTATTCGGGGATTTTCTTTTTTTTTTTTGTTATACGGTTTGGCATCAGGCTCTGGCATATATACCTAATTTTATATATACATATAACAACACCAAACAAATTCGGGACGTAATTTCTCTCCGGGGGAGTCTAGACACAAAATTTTTATTATACAATTTTGCTTGGAATTTTCATAGTGTAAAAAAAAAAAAAATTAAAAAAATAAAACAAAAAAAAACGGAATAGGAAAAACTTTTCTGGGCTGAAAAAAAAAAATGTTTTTCTTATTCATTTCTGCGTTCACAATCGTGACAAGTACGTTTTCCTTTTTCCATTGTTGATTATGATGGCATAATTGTAGAAATCCTGTTGCAAAAAAAAAAAAAAAATATTTACCTCAAAAAAAAAAAAAAAAAGAAAATTTATTTTATAATTTTCTTTAGTAATTTTCATTTTTTTTTTTTAGTAATTAAGTCATTCAGATTTATGGTATTATTCTTTATTTTCGGAAAAGGAATTATATAAAATTAAGTGTAAAAATGGTTGTAGTGAAATGAATAAAAATTTCCGGTACAATTGTTATTTTCTGTGTCTATAATAAAAAAAATGTTTCCTAAGATCTTTTCTCTTGTAACTTTGAAGTTTTCTGTGAAAGTTTTTAGTTAAAACCTTATGGTTTTATAAAATGTCTTTTACGATACAATTGAAGAAATAAACATAGTTTTATATAAAAAGTCATCATTATTACGAGGAGTTATGGATAACCGTAACTATACGAAGTGTTTTCTGAAGGAAAAACATATGAAAATTAATTTTTCGATTGTGGGAATTCCAAAACATATTAATGTTAATAGTCTACAAGTTCAGTAGTGTATCCATATCTAAAATATCCAAATTATATATAAGGTGACATTTTTTTCTTTGTAAATAGCCAACCCGGGAGTGACGGAAGTTTAGTATTTTAGGATAGGAAAAGAATTATATGAAGGGACCGTTTAACAGGGACCGTTTCCTATTTTTCTGTGGTTCCAGAATTTTGTGATTATAGCAATAAGCGAGTTACAATATTTCGTTGTGTGATAAAATTGGACTCAAGTGAAATTTGTGAGCCTGCTATGTTCTTTTAAAATCTTTATACGTGTACAAAGGTTTTAAAGTTTGAAAAAATACACTCTTCGGATCAATTTTCCAGCATATATCTGTAGAACAGACTAAAATCTACTACATTACGGCAGTGGCTTAGACATATTAAGTCGTTTGATAGTTTGCCATCATTTATAAATTTGATAAGCAGCCTTTTTATAAATTTGATGGCAAGACTATCAAGATATTAGGGACAGGTTTACGTTGCATTTCCCCAAAAATGATAATTAAATTAAAGCCGAGTACGAATGTAGGTCTTGTATATAACAAGAAGATCTTGCAAAATATTTTACTTCTTCGCAAAAATCTTTGACATTTAGCAGCATTTTTGCAATGGTTGTGAGAAATAGCTATTCCGAGATAGCTTGCTATTTATTTATATAAAAAATTAAGTCATTTTGTTTATTTTTGTGTAGTACTCAACTTTAGTGTGTGATTCCCTAAATTTCCTTATTTATTTTTCTTAAATTATTACCATTATGTTAAAATGACATGCTTACTTGTCGTACTTATATCAATATATCTTTATAAAGCCTACATTACAGTAACAAATCGATGTCATATTTGCTATTTTCTTGTAACATTTTTTCCTATTTTGAATAAATTCGGATAAACTTTTTGATTTCAATTGAAATATCGGTGTTGGTCCTTCCGAATTTTATTCCCAGCTTGTTTTCACAGATCTAAACAATAATTGGTATCTTTCTCAGGTGCTCATTCGAGATCGGGAACTTGGAGTTTGTGTCTGCGATTGATAATGATTAGATACTCAATTATAGTAATTAAATTACTAATTAAAACTATTATTTATAAAATTAGCGTCAATGTAAAGCCAACCAAGTTAATAACATTCTTGAATACATAAATAATTAGTAAAATTATCTTATAAAAATCATTTTTAATTTATGTTAAATTGTCACCCACTAAGTTAAAAAAATATATATTATATATATAAATATTTCGGTGTGCCAACATTAAAAAACTTAAAAATCTGAATTACCCAAAATTAAAATACTTAATAAATCAGTGTCGAAATGGTTCAACGTTATAATAAAAGATATTTTAATACATTATTATGGGAATAACATAAAAACATAAGTTTTACACAAAAATTATAATTAAATGAAATGTTTATACATAATAACATAAATATGATATAAACATAGTAACATAAATGATAATTTATATATATGTACTTGACATAAGTTTATATAGATTTTAACGAAATAAAATTTTAGTGTATTTGTAAATTCGTTACAGCAGATTTTCTGTAATGCTACCTGGAATACAAATAACAGAGTTTATAAAATTTATAATTTTCCCCTAATTTTGCTGAGATATTTTTGTTTATCTTTAAAAGTTATTATGTTTTATGCTAAAAAATACTCAAAACTATTTCAAACATATTTTGAGTCACAAATGCCCCATCAATTGTACAGAAGTAATAAATAAGTATTTCCTATAATTTGTCACCCCTTATAAAAGTTCTCTTTCAAATTGAAGTATACCTGCTGTGCTGACAATAAAGCACCTTGATACAAATTACAAGGTCATATTTTATATTTATGTAATTCTTTTTTTTTTTTAATGAAATTAAATATTTTACTATAAAATATTGTAAAAATTGAGAAAATATTAATTGCGCATATCCTACCTAAAATGAATTTCTTCTCCCGTAAAGAGAATTTAAACCTAATCCTTATAAAATGCTCTGCAATTATTATTCGAGGGGAATAGTAAACGAGCTAAAATATAAATTTGTCTGCAAAATGTTTTGCAGATTTAACGTATTTTTTCTGCATCTCTCTCTGTTTTTTTTTTCTCTCCTGATACTCTCTCATACTTTCTGTGTTTCACTATCCTTATCTCTATCTGGCTACTTAAATTTTCGGTAGCTTTGTGTCTACTTCTTAACTACTTCATCAGACACAATCACACAATTTACATATTTTTTTTACTCCTCTCGTACACTCGTTCACTTATACATCTTTTTAACTCTCATTCTCTTAACTCTCACTCAATGTGTAACTCTAAGCTTTATCAGCGAATGTCGCGACATCCTGTGAAGAAAAATATTAAATGTGTGCAAAACCTTATCAACCGTTAAATATTCAGCTGTAGTCCTTGTAGTAGCTTTTTTATTTCATCTACTTAGCTATAGCTATATCAAATTTTTATGTTGTATACATAATTTTTTGTAATTTTTAAATTTTTATTTTTTATCTATCTCTGTTCGCCTTTCGTTTTATCGGGCCGAGAGAGAAAAAATTTTCATCCTTAAAGTTTAGTACGGAATAGATCGTGGTTTTGTGTAGTTATGACGGGTTTTCGTCTCCGGCGATAAAAGATAACCTTAAATTAAATATAAATTATATATAAAAAAAAGAAAAATTTAATTGAAATACCAAACAAAAACAACAAACAAACAAAAAAAAAATAAAAAAGGAAAATTAAATATTTCAATTTAGTTTACGTAAAAATTGTGATTTTGTGAATTGTTCTTAAGAATTTGTATATATAAATAATTAAAAATAATTTTAAAATTAAAAATTTCAAAAAAAATATAAATTTAAAATGGAATTGTGTAATGCAAAAGTGAATTTATTTTGTACATAATTTATTTATTATAAATTATATAAATTAAATTATTTATAATTGTGCAATAATTAATTAAAATGTTTCTATAAAAGCAATAAAAAAAAATATCTTTAATAATTAATATAACAAAAATAAATAAATATAAAAATTCTTAAATATTTTTATAAGGTTTTTTTTAAGAATATCCTTAAATTTTAAAAAGAAAATTATGAAATTTTATGTGAATTTATATTAAAAATAAAGAAAATATATTTCGAAAAGAAAATATATAAAAAATGATGCTTTCAAAAAAAAATTAATATTACAAAATAAAAATAAAAAATTAACAAGTAAAATAAATTGAAAAAATAAAATGAATAAAAAATTCAAATTTAATTATTTTTTATTATTTATATAAAAAGGATATTAATATTTCATAACAAGGATTTTTATTATTATGATAATGGTAAGAATTTTTCTATAATTTTTTTTATTTTTTGTTGGAGTATCATATTCTTTGTGGACAAGATAAGACCTTTTTTTAATTTAATTTGGAATTTTTTTAGGTTATGGCATTAATTTTAACAAAAATGGGAATTTTTCTTTTTGGTAAATTTATAAGCTTATTTTCTGATTACCAGAAAATAAACTGGTGACTGCTTTCAAATAGAAATTTGATAAAAGTTTCTTTTTCCGTAATTGGCATCCTGAAGTAGACAAACTGAAATACTCGGCGCGTAAAACTAAAATAAAAATGAAAACTTATAATGTTTTTGAAAGTTGAGCTAACTTTTTAATAATAAATAATTAAATTTAATTATAGAGAGCAAATCTCAATTTATATAATTATTTTTAATTAACTGAGATTCATGCACAATAATGTTTAATTGATAGACCACTAATTTTGTCATTATCCAATTTATTTCTATAATTTTTCAAATTTACCAAAAGTTTAAGCCTTATTAGACTATTTACTATTATTTTATTAATGGTACAAGGTTTGTTTTCTGTCTATAGAGACTAGTGCAGAAAATAATGATGGAGATACTTTCGCCATTGCTTTTACTTTGAAATGTCCAAAAACTTAAAACATAGAAATTAAAATTATTCATAAAATTATGACATTTCAAAGCAGCAGAGTGGGAAACTTCAAAACGAGATAATTTTCATTAATAACATCATGAAACGCCAACTTCTTTTCAACGTTTCAAATCGGCAACAGCGAAGGTATCTCCAGTATAAGAAATTTTAAAATTGATTTATACGTTTTCTATGTGGTCCACTTAAAAATGTAAATTACCATTTTAATGAATTTTATGTGGCTAGAAAAACAGAATTCAATTTTTCAAAATCAAATTTAAAATTTAGTATTACAATTTTTAGAAAGAATTAACTTTAAATTTAGTTATTGAATTTTATATGAAATGAATTCGAAATAATTGAATCAGAAAAAATTGAATACGAAATAATTTCATCCTTGTAAAAGTTATTAGACACAAATTAATTATATATAATTCTAAATTTGTTTTCAAAGATTATTTTTTATTTCAAATTAATGTTATCTAATATCTAAAACGATTATTTAATATTTTGTATTATGAAACTTTCTTCTTTTTTTTTGATAATATTTCACCTATTTTTTTCTGTATTTCGACATTTCCAGTACAGTACACAAAACACTATCAAATCAATCAACAACAAAAAAAATTGCAAATTCTACAATTCATGTTCCAAATGATTTTCCAAAATACGAAAAAAAAAAAAAATCTAGGAAATTGGAATTGAATATTTTATGTTTTTATATTTTATTCGAATTATAATCATAATTTACTACATAAGATTTATGTATTTTAAACGTAAAACCAAAACAAATATTGAAAATGATTAATTATAATTAGTCAAATAATTATTGTACACAATTTTGGCGGTAGTGATTTATTATATTAATTTTTCATAAATAAATATTTGTTTATTTTATTTCCGTTTTGCTCATTCACAAAAAAAATAGAAACTAATTAGAAAATCTTTTTGCTAATTGATTTATATTTTCTTTTATTAATTGTACGGTCATTAATTGAAAGGAAAATTTGATTGGAAAAATCTTTCTCTTAAAACAAATAACAAACATAATATTTTCTTTATGATATTTAAGTTTTTATATAATTTATGTAATATATTTCATAGAAACAAAAAAATTATTCTTTAATAGGCTTTTAAGAATAAAATTTTGTTTAAGTTTTGTGTTCACCCTATTTAAAATTTTAGAACAAAATCATCTGTAAAATTTGAATTTTTGCCAAAAGTAATAGAAACTTTTTCAATAAAATTTTTAATTAGGTTTTGATGGCAACAAAACTTTTTTATGTTTATATATAAATTTTGTAAATTCAAAGAAATTTTAAGATTTTCTGTGCCAATAATTTTTAGGACAAAATTTATTTAGTTTACTAATGACGATTTCATTAGTTTTCTTGTTTTCAACAATATTTTGAACCGTGAATAGATGAAATTAAGAGGTGGATCTTTTTGTTGAAGGGATATAAGGATATTTATAAGATTACTGCTCCTTCCGTTTTTGGTGTTCTATAGATAAAAAAATCCATGAAAGAATGAAATCCAAATCGATTATTGTCAAATCAGTGAAGATAAATAAAAAATTAAAAAAATTTCATAAGAAGAAGGCTAGTTAACAAACTGTAGGACAACATCTAAAACAGTCTTAGGATTGGCTCCAATTACTGCGTTCGATGTTTTTCACGATGGGGAACGTGAAGAAATTCCACACTTCTTAAACACGCTTTTGTTTATACGTAAAATTCCACACTACTTGACATAAATTATGATTATTAGTGAAGCTAGGCTTACTTATTTCTATTTAAATTTAAACTTGATTAGTTCAAATTCCATGCAATACTAAACTCCGACTGAACCCAAACAAATTATCATAAATAAAGTTTTTTTTTTGTTATAATATAGAAAATTGTGATAAATATACATAAATATATAAAATCATGTCGTCTAAACATTTTCATTCACTTTGTCATTGGGGAATTATCTATTTATTAAAAACAGTTTATTTATAATATAAAAAGCAAAATCAGGCAAATGCTTGTATCAGAGTGATGCATCTGACCTAAATTCACAATGACATAAAAATTGTAAACATAATAAAAATTACATCTTACATAATTTATATGACAAAAAATCTTCAAATTTTAAAAAAGAACTTAAAAATTATAACTTCTCACATTTTCAAAATATAAACGTATTAGGACGTATTCCCCCTCCCCCATTTTCTTAAGTAGATTCATTTAAATTGCTTTTTCGATAAAAAATTGACATGTTCAATCTTCTCCAAGTCCTGTTGATGGACTGGGGGTGGAATATTTAAAAAATTGAACCCCATTTTCACTTTACTTACCATATAATAATCACCAAAAGTGGAAAAATTTCTTACTATAGTATCATTAATCTTATTAAAATAGAAAGTGATTTACATGAAGATAAAGTCACATCTAATTTCAAAATATAAAGTGGTTAAATGGTTTTGCAAATTTTATATGGAAAATGTATCATAATTTAATCGATAAGACACTATCATATATTAAATCATAAATATATTTATAAATTCTAATTAACACACAATTAAACATAAATCGAAACACTTTTTATTTTAATCTTATTTATTCAATCAATTTTATTCGTAAACAAAATATATGAAAAAAACAACAACATTAAAACATTAAATTGTAATTTCACAAATAAAATAGAAAACTAACTCCAAACTAGATTAAAATTAGAATAAAAACGCAAACTTTATTCAAAAGCAAAAAAATAATTAGAAATTTACTTACTTAAATTAGACTGGCATGTAAATATTTGATAATATAATTTTAATTATGCAATTTAAAAAAAATCTGAATTTGTTTAAGAACATTATTTGTTGCGTGTGATTATATGTTTATTATGTTAATGTTTTCAATGTTTTCGTTTTTTTTTACGAATAATAAAAATTTATCCATTCAAAATATGTTTATTAAATAATAATCAGTAGAACCTGAAGCCTGAAGAACAACAGTGTCTGAAGAACAAGCAAAATATAGTCTTCCACGATAATCATAAATGTATGTTTAAATACGAAGTGAAGCTGATATTACAAGCAAAGCAAAACTACATCTTTGATAGTTTACTGCAAAGCATTATCTTAGACAATTCAAAATATGTAGATATACAGCAAAATCGACTTTATATCTATAATATTTACTTAAAAAAACCAGATATTACATAATTACCATATAATTATGGTTGGTTGGTTGATATGAGAAGGGGGAATATAAGCGGCAAAACCTCGTACCTAGAATATACGGTACGTTGTACCACCTTACGAAGCGTTACCCATTTTCACCGCCATCCCACTTCTTTAATAAGTTTATCAGCTTAGCAGCCTTTTCCTTGCTTACTTATATTAAATCTCCTGCAAAATAAAAACCGAAAATTTTTAATCTTTTATTACACAGAGACGGACAGTGACATAAAAGATGTTAAATTAAATTGTCTCGTCATCCTCAGCACATTCTCTACAAGCGGTTTCAGTTGTCATTCTTAGTCGTACGTCATGTTTACGTAATAGTAAATGGTCCGTAACTATTCATGTGTACAGTCTGAGCATGAGTTTGGTCAAATTTACAATACTTCTCGATTGTTTAGCATTGGTGTTACTCCAGAACAGCTTTGTGTGGAAACAACTATTTAGCGCGACCCATTCTAACCTATTTTGTTCTACTAGTCATAGTTTAAACGGCCTTTTAATCGAGTTAACTGGGTAATCGATCTGGCACCATTTCTAGCCAATTCATCAGCTTTATCCATCCAGGCATTAAATTAAATATGTGCGAGGCATTATAGTATTTAAATAAGTCAATTTAATATAAATTCAAATTTAATTTCACATTTTTCTCAGTAAGATTTAAGATGTACAAAGAGTATTTAATATGTAGACACCTAAAAAGTATTGCAATGAATCAATTCAGTAAATGTAAAATGTTTAAATCAATTCTGCTTTATGATTTCAAGATTCAACAGTTCAAAACTCCACCAACGCTGTTACATCTTCTATATCTCGTAGTATAATTGTAACTCGATTTGCTCTATTTGATAGGTGTATAAATATTTTTTAATTATTGTTACTGATTTATAAGTCATTTAATTTGGATTTTAAAGTTACAATTATCATTTAGCTAATAGCAAAAAAATAGATATATATTTTCCACAATACATTTAGTTAATAATTAATGAACCACAAAATGATTTATTTAAAATTATTTATAATTTTTATATACTTTAAAACACATAATTATATTTATTTAGATATTAAACAATTTACAATATGAAAAATCAATTTATTTCATAATTATTACGAATTTCCTAGTCGCTAATTTAAATTTCTGAAAATATTATATCCGAATTGTTCAAAGGATATTTTAATAAATCGATTCGTGGCAATTTATATATTAATAATTGAATACAACCTGAATAATAAATTAATGAAAACATTCAAATTTTCAGTTATATAAAATTTAAATTTATATCGTAAATTATTTAAATATTTAATACCAAAATAATGGAAGAAATGTTTTCAATATTTAAGTTCAAAAAATAAATAAATTTATAGTTAGGAAAATTGATTCTTCTTCTTCGAGCCTTGCCCTTCTCAAAGAAGTCTCATCACATTTTCTTGAAATTATGACCTTCTAATTTTATATGAATTCCGTAAATTTCTTTAATAATGATAAATATTTATTTGCAACAAGTTAATGGCTTTTTATAGTCAAGAAAATGATTAAAACCTTTACCATTTTCCCCAGTATTAGTCAGAAGTTACATATTAAAAATGTTATTATTGATACTCATTTAAAAGCTAAGTTTACTTAGAGCGACAACGAACGATGACTCGATCTGGAGTTGAAGTCGAACCTAAATGAATAACATCATAGCTCAATATCACAGTAAAATCCAATCTATGGTTTTATTTCATATTTTTATGCTAAAAGTAAATTTATTTAATATAAAAACTGCACAAAATTTTCCATTAAATAAATTTAAATATTTAAAAAATATTTCCAATTTAAATTCTATCACAATTTCATTCAATTTTGTCGTCTTTTAAATCTTCTTAGAAAATCATCCTTCATGTTTTTATTTTTTTTTTTATTTTGTTCGTTCCATTTAAATAAATTTTCACAAAAAGGAAATCCTTTTTTCATTGGCCTATATAAAATAATTTTTACTTTAAAAAATGTATATATAAATTTAACAAAAAAAAATTGATTTGTTGCCCTTCCAACCCTTGTTCTGTTTTTGTTATATGATTTTTAGTCCTTCGAAAAATATATCAAACCCTAATTCTACACAACAACAACAATAACAAAAACCTGTCACATTATGTGCCAGTCAACCCTTTTCAATAAGAAAAAAAACCAAACAAATATAAGACATAAGGACATAACTAAAAGGATATATTATTGAATTTTGATGATTAGAAAATTTTAAAACCATTGAAATATTGACACATTTTTATTTGTTTTTATTCTTAACTATATTTTCTTATATATAGACTTCCACATGAAAAAATTAGGTAAAACTATATACATCAAATTAGTTAGTATCCTTTTTAACATTTTTTTTTACTCTTTTTATGAATTTTATTAAATATTTTGATTTTTATAGTTTGCTTATCGAGTTTAAAGTTATTCGTAATTCAAGGTGTGTCACTATATCAGATAATGATATAAAAAAATTGGGCTAAAAAAATTCCTTTAGATATTATTATTAGTATTTTATGAATTAAACAAAATAATTTATTTATGGTCAATAACTACGTAGTTGCAAAAAAATGTCCAATGAAATCTTATAGGTCACACAAAAATATTAATTGAAACTTAAAATACTAACAGAGAACATGGCAATTACTCAATTATGTCAACTTTTCACGTTTAACTTGTGGTTCAAAAATTAATGATATAACTGTCCAAATTATATGTCAAAAAGAAGTAACAGAAAAATGTAATAAATCATTTTGTCACCGCTTGTATAACAAAAAAATAAATAAATAAAAATCTTTGATCGATTTAAATTCATTAGTTTATCATTATATACATAATATTTATATATATATTTATACATTTTTGTTATTCGTGTCGATTAAAATCAAAAAATTTAAATTAAAGAAAACCGTTAAAAATGAAGGTCAACTTAAACTTGAATCAGAAAATATGAAATATTTAATTTTCTACTAAGTTTTCATATAAAAATAAATTCAGTTTACGCACTATCCTTTATGGTTCAAATGACTGAAAAATGAAATTATAAGGAATTACAAAAATCAGGTAGTTTTATGTCAATTATATTCCGGTTATATGTATTATCTCCATTTCTCCATACGCATTCAGCAAATAATGCAAAATGCAATCCAATATAATAATAACTTCTTGGTTATTTAGGGAACTCTCAAAAATTAAATTCACTGCATAATGTTTGCAAATCTTTGACTCATTCGATATCTCAACATTTCTATATAATAATAGAATTCGTAAACAATTTTAGGCGCTATGTGAAGTAGCATTTAACTGAAAATACATGTTTTCATGGTTGTTAAGAAAAAAAGTTGTTGCGTCAGAAACTGGTTCATCATTTTGGTAAAGCGTATATTGAACTGAATGTTACAATGCATATCTTTATAAATAGTGTGACCGGTATCATTTCTTTCGGGCTGTGTACTGAGGAATGTTTGTAATTTATTCTGAATTGTCTGACTCAGCGCAACATTTATATTAAAATTATCGCAAAATAATTTATATTTAATTATCAATTCCACGTAAGCGAGCTCTTTCAGCTTCCCTAAATTCTTTTCGTGCAGAAGGAGTACCACCAATTTTCAAACGAATAACTGATGCTGAGCCGCAATATTTATTAGGATTATATGTTTCCACACAAATATCTGACCAATCTTCAGAACATTCTACTTCTTCTTGATTTTCAAAAGTTCCACCTCCACGGACGACAGACCTTGTAAAAAATATAAAATTTAATAAAAATTTAAGAAATATTTTTGTAATTTCTTTCAATATTATGACAGTTAATAAATAAAATATTAAAATCATATTTATTTTAAATAAATTTTAACAAATATTTATATATACATACTTTAAGAAGCCAATATTAAATCTACAAAAATATTATGATTTTTTATTACAACTATCCAATCTATATTTTATCACTATATTTTATCACAATTTATATAAGGTAATTTTTTTAACCAATTCCAATATAAAATAATAAAAACTCTATAAAAATATTAAACAATATTGCCAAAAAATACTTTAATAAAACGTATACATAAATACTGAGTACTTAAGTGCCTCATACGCAAGTTGTTTTAACTTCAGAATTGATTTACACTAGTGACTAGAACATTTAATGTAGTTTTCAGAAGACATTTCAAATCAATATCAATAATTTAAATTGAAAATCATTTCGACTCGGAATTGTACGTATAGTTAGTGCCCTGACTACGTACCTATTGTAACTACACTTCCAGCTGAATCATGTGAATTAGATTTCATAGAAATATGTCAAATTATATATGACATTTAAATATTAAGTTGGCGAAATATATAAAACAGTTTTATCTTATTATATTTTCTGTCATCAAATTATTTCCTTTCTTATAAAAATATATAAAAAAAAAATAATAATTTGTTATTGGAAAAATATAATTTTTGATGAAAATATCCCTTCATTTTCATTTTGTATAACTGTGTAAAGGTATATACAATATAAAACATCGGGAAAATATTTCATTGATGCTGTGTGCGGTGTCCTTTTTGCTTAACAAAAAAGGACAAAAAAGAAAAAAACTAAAATAAAAATATTGTAAATATTGGCAAATGAAACGGCAATTTTATGCGTGAAAATGACACACGAAAAAATATCAAATATATTTTTCTGATGACAAAGCAACGATTCCGAAAGATGATAAAAATATATAAATATAGAAGTTTTTTTTTCTATATATTTTTGTTTTCCCGCTCCGCCCCCGAACTCAGAAAGGACGAAAAACTTTAATGTTTTCCCTTGAATAAATAAACATTATATTTTGTATATAGACAGAAAAATTGAGGATCCTCGATCCTGGTTCATATAAAATTTATTATTATAGTGTATTTTATTATTATTATTATTTTTTGTCTGATGGGCTACTTTTCTATATACTACTACTACTAACCCAACCTATACGTTTTATGCTACTGCATTTTATGATTTTCACCCTACATAAAAAAAAATGTTGTTGTTCTATGTATTTATTAAGTTTATTGGTTTTATTTTGTATTTGTTTTTTTTTTTTTATTTTGGGCATGCCAGAACTAAATATATATATAAACGTATATAAAAGAAATTTAATGGAAAACACATATATATACGCCACGATAAAAAGGATCAAGGGATATACTACTTTTTGGTTGTTTTATTTTTAATATATTTGTTTTTGTGAAGAAGTAAATTTAATATGTCACCGAACGAAAAACGATTTAGATAATATTGATTTTATTATATAAGTATATATTTATTTTTAGATTGTATATTCAGATGTCCTTACTCCAAAAA
Source organism: Rhamphomyia laevipes (assembly GCA_963920725.1). Taxonomy (NCBI): domain Eukaryota; kingdom Metazoa; phylum Arthropoda; class Insecta; order Diptera; family Empididae; genus Rhamphomyia; species Rhamphomyia laevipes. Next base: position 44,770,702 of record OY987257.1, on the reverse strand, counting down.
GGACATTGTAAAAGGAACACACATAGAAAAAAAATCATTTTTATTTAATATAATATTTTCTAGAAAGTATTTTTGAATAATTTTTATTATATTTTAGTTTATGCGAAAATAGATTTATAAAAAAATTAAATTAATTTTTGAATTAGGTCAGTATTGTTCTAGCTAGAGCATCGTGTTTATAGAGGCGCGTATATTATAATATAATTTTTGATAATTGAAATACAATTTATATATACATTTAAAATCATGTATACAAATTTTTTGGTACTAAATGGAATGATGAAATATAAAAATAATGATTATGTATAAGTTTAATAGCTAAAAGGTTTTAAATTTTGTAGATTAATGTGACAATTTTAAATAAAAATATTTTGTTAGTATAATACTCAACATTATTGCGTCTACATTTTATAATAATTAGCATAATTTTCATATAACTCTTAAAAATAACTCATTGTAAGGCATTGAAAACAATGAGAATGAGCAAGAATAGTTGCAAATAATATGAAAAATATAAAGTTATCGAATTTAACAAATGTAAATTATCTAAATATTGTTTTCGATCAGAATTTTATTCTATCGGAATTCTTTATTCATTAGGAATTAAATTTTATATTTAAATGCGTTCGACTTAGCTGTTAGATACTTTTAAAAGTTTGAATAAATTTTAATCGTAATAACTACAACTAAACTCACTCACTATTGAAAATACGACAAAATACTGAAACTTACATAATTATTATCATATGTTAAGAATTGTGAAGGGTCACTTCACGTGTATTGCTTTATTAAATCAGATACCTAAAGCTTAAGCTTCAGTGAATATTGGTACAATATTTACATAAAAATATAATTTATTCCTGTTCACAACATTTTTATAGATTAAATTCAATATTATATTAAAACATCTCTCGAGTATACTGACATGCAAATTAGCTGTTTAATTAAGTTGGCGAAACAATCTATTAACTTAACAGAGTACAAAATGATAAACGACACCGGAGAACAAAATCCTCAGTGTCACCAGACAAAACTCTATTGGGCGTGAATCTCTAAGAAGAAATCGGAAATAATTCTGGCAATAACTAGAAAAATCTATATGAAAATGATCGGTCTTCTTAATGGCCACTATTTTGAGATTTCCATAAATGGCTTAAGTCGCTGTGGGGATCAAACTATTAAAACTATATATACTATCTTTTGTGTTACTGCGAAAAAATAGCGCACTAACATCATTCTAACATACAACTTGATTGATCGACCCTTCCAACGCTTTTGTGAAGAATTGTTTTCTTCAGAAGGATAAGTAGATGATAGGATTAGTGCTTTGAACCTTACTGCAATGGATCCATCGAGATCTCTCATCACGATTCTTACCGAACCCTTCTTAACTTAACCAAACTTAATATTATATTAAACTCATAAAGATATTTTAAATTTTAATTAAATAATAAATATTTCTTTTATTTATTTTCAGATCTATACTAAACAAGACTGACAGAGATCGCTACCAACAAAACACAATTGAATTTAACCAACCAAAAAAAAAACTATTTATAATCATTATTTTAAATAACATTAATTAAATTAACTTATCATAAATTAAACGATATTCTATCAAAAAAAAAAATTCACTTGCAATCAATTTTCGTATAATAAAAAAATATATCAAAAATTTGTGATAAAATTTTCATTTTATAAAAATCGAAAAATAAAATTATTTTTATTTCGTTCAGTGATTTTGATTGATTCTGAATCGCGTTTATTTTCTGTTTATTTTTCGTTGTGGTTTTAAGTGTCCAAAAATAAAATATCACCGAAAATAATATATTTAACCAAAGAAAAAAAAATTATCAAAATTCCAAATATAAATCGAAAAATAATGAAAATATAAAAATTTTGTGAATTTTTCTTTCTGTTTTGTTTTACTGTGTCAACTAAATTTCTAAAAAAATAAAAAAAAAATAAAAATAAATATTTATCCTTTTTTTAAAATAAAAAAATAATATTATAAACACTACCAAAAAAAATGTATATCTAAATGCTAATCTATTTACATACCCAGTGGATTTATATATTTATGTATAGATAGATTACATATATGACTTTATTTGTGTCCAAGGATTCAAATATCAGACAATCAAAAAAAAAAAAATTTTTTTTCACATATTTTAGTTGATTTTATGTAGAAATTCGATGAGTGAAAACTGAAAATAAAAATAAAAATAAAAAAAAATTGGTTTTAATGTAACATATAAAAAAAAGGATATAAATTATGGAAATATCTGTGTGGATTTTATTATGCATTATCTCGTATCTTCAATATATCAAGTGTTATGAACATGGAGATGGATACAAACCAGGTAAATAAAAGCATTATAAAATATATAAAACAAAAAACATCTAAAAATAACTGTTCATATTATATGGAAAAATATAATTACATAAAAAAAATTATTAATGAAAATTTTATACAAAACAATTTTTTAGGGGTTTATTAAATGGGCTCCTTTGAAAGTTTAATCACTTTTTTTTTTTAATTCATATCTTTCAGAATCGAATTATATTGAATTCATATATGTAACTATAATTAGTTAACCAATTAATATAATTAACAATCGATTAAAGTAATTATTTGAATAGTGACTGGTTACGTAATAGGTTGGGTTCTCAGGAAACCCGCGATAGTAATGAACCAATAAAAGATAATTTTCTGTAAAATTTTCAGTATTTTTTGTTAATTATAAACAAGTCCACACTATTTAAATTTTTGATTAGGAAATTACTCCACTTACTTTTGAATGTTGCAATTTTTCCAATGTTGTGGTAAGATATAATTTAAATAAAGCTCAATTATTTCCCATCCTTGTAGAGTTATTTCGCATGTAGTGTTGTTGCCCCCTCGCCAAATAAAATTACCTACTTGAATTTCATATTTAAATCATTTGAATTAGCGTTGCATTTAAAGTATTAAATTTAATTATGCTAGTAGTTAAACATTATTAGTAGTTAAGTCAAAGTAATTTAAGCGCACATTTCAGGTTAATTTGATTTTGATTCATCATAATTGTTACCTTTTGCTTCCTTTTAATAAGTTTTTATATATTTCTAAATTAAATTTTTTAAAATCAGATACCTAAAGCCTATTTATACTAATTGGCCCTACAAATCCTTTAAACAATATGCAAAATATTGAACATTTTTTAATGATTCGCATTGTTTTCACATATTTTGATAAAATTAAATGAAAATTTAATGAATTTAGTGAACGTCTAAAAACATTGTGTTAACGTTGGGTTTTCTTTACCATATTATTCATTTAACTTGACTTTTATTTGACAGATCACTGTTGTTCCAAACCATCGTTCTACTGGAATGATATCTCGGGTATAATAAAGTTTCCATTAGTTTCTGCAATTATGACGAAATTAAATTTATTTTAAATAGCAATAGAAAATCATTCTAAACTTAAATGATTGACTTTACAATTTTAGGTAAATCAGTGGTACGACATGTATCCGTTCCGTACAAATTTGAATTAAAGAAACTTAACGAAACTCGGTATTATATTAATTGTCAAATAATATTTAAAATTTTCAGAGATAGACGTCTGTTAAATTTAAAATCATATTCTGTCATACTGAATTTTATAAAAATGTTTTCACATTTCAGTAAAATAATACTTTAAAAAATTGTTATACTTATTCCAAAAAAAAAAAAAATTATGTTTTTATGTTTTTTCATATTTTTTTTTTTGACATTATACCTTGAGAAGGAGAAAATTGTGTAATGTTTTTCGTGGTGTTTCAAAATAACAATTTTTCCTCTTGTAATATATTAAATTATTTATGAGTATTATATTATAATAGGTAATATTTTTCATTTAATATTTTATATATATACAAAATAAACATAAACCACAACAAAAAAATTACCAAATAATTTTTTTTATTATGAATTTATTACATAATATTACAATATATTTATTCTTATGCTGCTGCCATGGTGTAATAATTTTTATTAGAGACATTGAGTCAATTTATTTTAGCTGCTTTTCTAAATGGATATAGACATAAACACCGGATCGATGTTCGCTAGAAATATTAAGTTATAAAAATTTATGTAAAGATAATTTTTATAAATTAATTTTCGAATTTAGATATTTTAAGTATTTCAAAAAAAAAAAAAATGTTGTTACATATTTTTATTATATGATCTCTTAATTTTTGTGTATAAGATTTAGGGTTGGTCCAGTTTTAGAAATGACATTAAAATTTTTGTGCGGATAATAAAATCTGATTTTAAAATTAATTCAGTGTAAAAAATGATAATAAATTTTTTTTTATTTTTTATTATATTTTATGTAGAAAAAATTAATATCATAAAAAAGAAATCGTTTTATGAGTGTATTTAAATAAGTATGAAGTGTTGTTATGGACTTGGCCCTAAAAAAATGAATTTCGTTAAAACATTTTCTGAGGGTTTTCACGATCATACAGTCAAAGTAAAGTTCTCGTACGCAAAATTAGCCTGAGCAGAACAACATATTCGTTCGGTACATTTTAATGAAATTTGGCAAAGAATCTCATTTAAATTGATACTTTCAGTAATGATTCATGGCCCCTCCCCTAGACATTCATCTTTATGTTGAGAACTGTGTTTTTCAAAATTTGAATGCAATTTGGTCCAGAAATTTGATTTCAGTGGATCATCAATGTGGATTTCAATGTAGTATTTTTTACAAAATGTCGGTAGACATTATAAATCTATGTTTGCCATAAGTCGCTGTTGAACCTAACTACGAATTATCTGTTACTCATAGTTACGAGCATTTTTTTACGACTTTCTTAAAATAGAAAATTATTTTTTTTTTCTATAAGATAATAATACATAATTGAATTTTCATTACTCTGAATAAATTTTAATTTTTTTTTTTTGATTATATTGAAAAATAAACTTATTCAAATTACAATAATGTCAAAAAAAATATAATAATGACACCTACAATATCGATACAGACTCACCCACTGTTGAGGTTTGATTATTATGCTAAATATATTCAAATAAACCAACATTTAACAAATTCTATTAAATAAACTTATCTCAATCGATAAAAATTTAATAAATCCTTTTTAATTAGTATTATTAAACGTCATCTAAGAAATATGCTCCAAATCCTATATATAATCCACTCAGTACAGTAAGAATCAACATTTTTCATTGACCCAAAAAATAAAATAAAATTTAATTTTAATTTTTATATAAACACATTTTCTTATTAATCCTTGTTGACAGTTTGAAAAACTTAACCTTCCACAGTATCTAAGAGAAAGGCAACTTTACAGAAAATATATTTTAAAAAAAATAAAAAATATTTAATTGAAATTCCTCTAATATTAATTTATATTAAACCAACATAAAATATACTAAAATAAATTAACATTATATACATAAAATATTTAATTTTTCTTAACATTTATGTAGAGGAAATCTTTAAATAAATATATTCAATAACAGTGATTGATGGTTAAATTTAACCTCAAAACTTTAACCAAAATGACATGTGAAATATTCCTCAATTTGACAAAAGGGTTCTTTATAATATAAAATACGTATACATTATATGAAATTTTTTGTATAGCAAAAAAGGATATAGTAAAACCGAAAAAAGGAAAACAACATAAAAAAAAAAATTCTTTTTTTTTTTTTATATTTAAATCTTTCATTAAGAAAGGAAACTTTTTGGGTATTTATACCATAAATATTAATAGATTTCTTTTTGGTTAATTTATATTTAAATTCTTGTATATATGTAAGTATATATTTATGTATATGCGAGAAGTTAAAATCTTTATATATCCAAAATAATAAATAAATAAATTGAGGATAATTATCAAAGTCATTTTGAGTCAGAAACTTTTATTATTATATCTAGAAGCAGGGAAAAGTTTCTTATTCAACACCTTTTTTACTAAAAAATTTACTATTTACTATAATTATAAGGATATGAAATATTTCGGAAAAGGAGTATTAATGAAGTTAAAGAGGTTTTTCAAGGATAATTTAGTAAATTCTATTTTAGTGCTATCCTATTTCGAGTATTTTTTAATCTTTCCACTTTTACTGGCAATGAATTTCACGAATTCTATTAACATTTTAGTAATTATTTTGTATAAATTCTGAATCATAATTTTTTTATATTCCACGTTTTTTTTTTTGTCAAGTCATTCCTGACATTATTCCAAAATATTTTTTTACACTTTGTAATAGTTTGAAATTTGGCCTAAACTAGTTTTGCTCGAGCTAACTAGAACAAGTATGATAATGTAGTTTAATATTGTAGTTTCTTCCCAGACTGCACATGTGAATGTTCTTCATTCTGTATTATGAAGGCGGCCTTCATTACCCTTCTAAATATATTATTCGTCATTTATGAGTTTAAATAAATGAGTGGCCCGATTTTTTTTCTTATAATTATCAATTTTGGATTTAAGTATGTAAATAATAAAACTTAAATAAATGTCTTAAACTCTAAATAATATACATACTCCTTTTATCATCCTTTTTACTGATTTTGACATTTATGTTTTATTTGAAAATGTAACTTAAATGAAATTATTGAATTTTTCTTATTTTAACTAATTATATATAAAGATATGCAACAAAACAAAAATCCATAACCCAAAATTTATTGATATGGACAAGAAAAAATTGTTAAATTTCAAATTCCAAAATATTTAACTATATTATAAAAAATGCCATTCTGTAAAAAACCTTTTAAAAAGATATTTTTTTAAGATTTTTAAATGCTTTGAACTTTGATTGTGGTTTTCTTGAATTGGTCCTTCATTTTAAAATATATTATGTATTATAATTTTATATTAAATTAAATTACCATCATTTTATTATGTTTACTTTTAAATCTAATAAATACTTTAAAGGAGAAATAGATTAGGAATCATTTTTAATTGAGACAGTCCGAAAATCTACATTCATATAAAGTTTCTTAATGGATAAAATTATGATTTAAATTCTTTAAAAAATAATGCCTTTTATAATCATTTTACAGCTTAATAGTGCTAATCTAGTATGGACAATAAATATCACGAGTTCGGTAGAACAACAATTTCATATAGTTGCAAATTTTTGCATTCGGCATGTTGAAAAAATCTGTATACATAATTCTCGATATAACTCTCGATATATCCGTTGTAGTTCATATATGTAAGATTCAAAAACTAAGCACTAATCTCATCATAAATTATAATTACTTTTATGAAGAGAACAATTCTCCACAAAGATTACACACATTTGATGGGTTCTATAAAGTTTCATCAACGGCATAAGACATACCAGGATAGGTACCTCTTTACCGATCCAACAGTGACCGAGAAAGGAGGCCGATCTGTTCTATAGATTGTTCTACCGATGAACAAAATTATCTCTTATTTCTTTTTAGAGAGTAGCGGACAACATAGTTTCTTCTGATGACACTGAGGATATTGATCTCAGGTGTCGTTTACTATTTTATATTATTCTAAGTCAATGAATAGTTTCACCAATTTAATTGAATAGTTAACTTGCATGTTAATATACTCGATGGATGTTTTCACGAATTTCTGAGCAAATGGATACGCCTTTTTCATTTCCTTCAATGTTGAGGTGTCCTTGAACCCAGACTCTTATCAGTCGGAAAATATATGATTAATTATATCATAATCATACTTCAAAAATATGTATTGCAATACATAATCTTAATAGAATACAATTTTTTTAATGAAAATCTGACAAAGCAGAGTTAGGGGCGAGGTTCACAATATACATGATAATAACTCCTTAAAAATACCTAAACTCCTTAAAATTACCAATTTAAAAATATCAATATTATATTTAGCATAATTTTAGCAAAAACTCCTTAATTTTATCTAAAATATTATATTTGGGTATGTCCAATTCACTGTACCTACATTTACGCTATTAACATGGATACCTTTTGTTATATAGTACGTTAAACAACGCAAAAAAAAGTAAAAATATTTATTGTTATTGTTATCAACATGTGTTCATTTTCAACTTGTATAAATTTTCACAATAAAATATTTTCAAAGGATAATTCCCCATTGTGTAAAATACCTAGATACATAATAATATATGTATGTATGAACGGATATTTGAACATAATAGTAACAACTAAAAATCTACATTTGTTGTTGTTGTTGTTTTTTTTTTTAGTGAACCCCCATCAACCTCAATTATTAGGCAATGTTATAATAAATTGACCTTAATTCTGAAAAAGAAAAAAAAAATCATTTTCATATAGGCTGGTTAAATAGAATCTATAAATAAAATCTATCTATACATAATAATAATAAGTATATGTGGATTTTGCCAGGTGAACTTTTACATATAATATTGATATCTAGTATAGCAAAAATTTAACTGCGATATTAAAGTGTATAATTTTGGAATTAGGATTAAAATTTAATATTGATTAAAGAAAATTGATTAATTGAATTAAATTATGCAAAATTTTATATAATATTATAATAAAATTAAAATTATGTAATACAAAAGTAAATTATATACTCAGTTTTGTAGTTACAAGTTATTTGCGAAGTTAACTATGAAATATTCTATATAAATGGGAAAGCCAATAACTTTACGTAGCTATATTTATTATTAAGCTTGAATCATCCGTAATATAACATTTCATGAAATAATATAAAAGAATGTACGATAAATTTTAAATTAATTTTTATTAAAAATATTGATGTTGTGAACGAATATAAGCTTCCCCCAACTGGGTCAATTTCTTCCTAACTCTAGCATCTACCTTTTAATTTCTGTTGAATGTTGTTATGTCGTCTTTCCATCTTTTATTTTGGCGAGCCTTACTCGTTGTGTTCGACTGATTTTCAAAATAGAACGTTTCATTGCTCTTTGAGGTACTGTTAATTTTGTGCAGCATTTTGAATTATTGTTTGAGCGCCGTATGTCAAAAAGTCAAAACTGATAGAATTGCTGATTCGGAAAAATATGTTCTTATATTTGGCGAAATATTTAAATTGAACAGCTCTTTCAGAATTGTCGCCATTCACTTGATATTCTACGAGCTATTTGTTTTTGTTCCATATTTTCGAAAGCTATAAATTGAGCATGATTTGTTTAGTTTTCAACATAGTCAATAGTTTGGTGTCCTATTATTATTGGGTTTGGAATGCTGTTCGATATAAATTTTGTTGTTTGTTTGTTCATTTGTAGACCTACGGTTTTACTTGCTATGTTGATACCTAATAACATTTTTTGAAGACTTTCAGATGAGTCACTGATAAGCTCTATATCGTCTGCAAATCTTATATTGTTCAGATACGTTCTATTAGCTCGAATTCCAAGATCTTTCCAGTCAGAGAGATGTGACAATTGATCACCTTGTCGTACACCTCTTTTTTTTTTATATATCTTATATATACATAGTAATTATTATTTGAAAATTGGCACTCAGTTTTTTGACGTAATCTTGGTTATATGTCAGATATAAACATAAGTTTCCACAATTTTATATTTGGATTTGGTTTTTATTTTTTGTATGTTCGCTAATATTTTTTGTATTCACTTTCTTTTATTTAGTGTCTTTAAATTATAATTAATGGAGCTAATTCCTAGTTAACTAAAATAGAAAATATTGAACCTAAATATGTGTCAGCTAAGAAATTCCTTAAGCACTGTATTCTTTATTCAAGTAATTTATAAGTTTCTATTTAAAATTAATAAGAAATTTTGTGAATGGCCTAATTGGTCTTCTAGAGTTCATTATTTTCAAGAAATTTATAACCACATTTTTTGTTTTGATTACTATATAACTATTTGTAACGTCTAAATAGACATAACTAGTACGACAACTACACATCTAGCCAAATTTAGTTTTGTACGACAACTACACATCTAGTACTCTAGACATAAATATACTAGACATAAGTATAGATTATCCTCGAAAGCTTTTCGTACAGGTATTATAACGAACTTCAAACAATAGTAAGCAGAATTCTTACTTTGAAACTTCATTAATAAAACGACCAAAATTTAATTAATTCAATTAATAATAAATTTAATTAAAAATAAATTTTAAAACAATTAATAAAACAATTATTAAATAATCTGTCAAAATCAATTAAAAATCTTAAAAAATTTCAAATTTTCCAATAATTATTTAATGAAAAATTTCAAATAAAATTTAACAAGTATTTTTTGGTTGTTGTGAATACGAGCATAAATTTGATATACCCAAATAATTTGGAACCGTAAAACTTTAATATGTAATTAAAAATATATTGAACCTTTTTTTTGGGTAATATACCCTCAAAAAAAGTTGTATGTATACAAAAAATAATAGCAACAAAAAAAAAAGTAAACATTTTATTTTTATAGGAAAGTTTTCAGAAAACTTTAAGAATTTTCAATTCAAATTTTTCCTATAAAAAATCAATTTGTTTAAAAATATTATTATTTTTTTTCTTATTTAACTTTTACACAAAATGGTTCTACCCACAATGTCGCCCATTTACACAAATATACAACATTGTAAGATGATTTTTTTTTTTTTTGTTTTTTTGTAATGGAATAAAGATAATGTATCTTTTCTCGTTCGAAATAAAAGGATAACATAAACAAAATGAGAAAAAAAAGCATATATGTATACATTCATTGTATATCCTTATATGTATTATTATATTATTTTGTTTTTATTATAAAGTGACAGGCTCAAAACAAGGATTGTATATAGTTGTAAAGTAAATGTCATATGTATGGATAGGTGTTCTTATTATATTTAAAATTGTATATAAACATTATGCATATAAATATCTATATCTTTTGTATACCTTTTGAATTGTACTTTGTTTTGTTGTTTACTGTATGTCATAGTTCTTGACATGTTTTTTTTATTTTGCCATTCATTTTATTTTCATACGATAGAAATATAAAAATCCTTCTTCATGGTGGTACCTAATATAAAATTTATATGCAGAGATATTATAATACTGTAGTATGTATTTTGTCTAGGACCTTTGCTTTTGGATAAAATTGATAAGGTTTCTTTTAAAGATGTAAAACTTTAAGAATAATTATTGCATTTTTAGTTACAAAATTTCAATTGAAATACTGAACATTTTCATTTTATCATACATTTTTCTATATAGTTTGAGAATGTTATTAAAATGGTGCAGGGCATTATCGCCCTAAGGGCGATAATTCCCGCTTGGGTGAGCATTATCGCCCGAAATCCATTACACCACAATATGTAACAACGCAACTACAAGGAAATCTCCAATTTTATGTCCTTTTTATAGGCAAAAAAGTAGTTTTATTTTGTGTAAAACATGATAAAAAACATCATCTTTTATTTATTTACTACATAATTCTATTAGTCATTTTCTACTTTGTAATTCCTTTTCCGGAAAAGGCAAATAGCAACGGGCTTTATTTTTCACTTATGTGGGTTATAAAGCTCGAACATTATTTGTATAAAGGAATTTCTCACGTTTTTGTGGGCGATAATTACCACTTGGGTGAGAATTGTCGCCCTTTGGGCGCTAATGTCTGGGGCGATAATACCCTGCACCTGTTAAAATATGGTCGAATAAGTTACTTTTTACAATGGTTACTTCGAAAACTAATAACAATATTAAGAGTTTAAAATTTAGTATATTAAAATAAAATGTTGAAATGTAAAATTATTTAACAGAAAATTGAAGACGGCTCATATGTTAGCCGACAGCCTAATTCTTCTCTTTTTACTGATAAATTGATTTTTTAACATTATATATTCTAATTTAGATCAACAATTTCATGTAAATGAATACTGAATACCATAGGCTTTTAATAGTGAGTCATTTAACTAAGTTATTAAAAAGTAAACCCGTCGTAATATTTCTCAGTGTTCATTATTGCAAAATTTATAATTTCAAATAAAAGTAAATCAGCCTAGAGCGATACGTTTTATGGAATAGAACTTGCAGTGTTATATAATTTGACATAAGAAATTTTAAATAAAAATTCTGATCGTACAAAATATTTTATTTAATATTTAACATTTATTTCATTAAAAAAATTGTAAAGCTTTGTTAGTTTTTCATATTTCTATTTTGATTCAATTTATCTCCAAGAACTAGTTCAAATTTGTAGTGAATTGAAAAACGTACGTTTTTCTACAGTCAAATTCGAAAACATTAACACCGCAAAGTAGAATTTTGATTATTTTTCTGATAGTTCTTGTACTGTATATGAATTATGTTACCTCTGAATTGGAAATATTTAAATTGAAGTACATCTACTGCTAAAAGTTCATTTACACTAAAAAATCGTATATAAAAAAACAATTATGGATTTCGGTTTTCTATACTATCTAAAAACGGAATTTTCGAAATTCTAGACTCCATCCCATAGTTTCACATTCCTTATAAATTTTGGTTGTATGAAGCAATTCATATTTTCAGATATTTAACAAAAAAATCATATATGTATGAATAATACTTTTTGACCTTTTTGTTAGTACAGCTTTTTATTATTCATTGAACTAAATTATATAAAAAAAAATGTTCACAAACTCAAAGACTCGCTTCTTAAGCATCTCAACTTCTATATCTTTTTTATAAACAAAAAGTACTTGGTTAAAAAAAAAATTGAGGTAAAAATTGTATTTTTTTTATTTTATTATTAGTTTTTCTATTATATATAGAAAAGCAAACATAAAAAAAAACCAAAGAAAATATATAAAGAAATTGAAGAAAATGAAAGTCGCTAAGCAAAAACTTTTTATTCTTAGTTATGAATGGATAATCTTTTATTATTTCGTGATTGGTTTTAAAGCAAAGTTTTTGTATGACGTGACAGTAAATTTCTCTTTTCATAAAATACAGATTTCTTTTTAATATAATAAAACTGACGTGAAACAGGATATGATTTTTCTACTCTTGAAGCATATTATGGTACTGGGAAATGTTCTGATGGGTATGGCAGTATTGTAAAATGGATTTATTAAAAAATATTGTTCTTCAGAAACTTTTATGTCTACCTGGGCTTAAGTTTCTGCTAACTTTAAGTACTTACGCTTAAAATTTAATTAATATTTTATATACAAATTAGATTTAGTTCAATTTTAACTTGAATAAAAGCAGAAATATATTTGGCAACACTGTAATATATGCATACAATTTTGTTGAACAGCGATTACTATGAGTTTAAAGCAAAATTCACATGATTTACAAACACAACTTTCAGAACTAAAACGGTCTATGTACATTTATAAATCTATCCAGTTCATTATTTCAGTTTAGTCAGCAAAAGCATAATTTTTAGTTTAAATACAAAATTCTTACATAAATGTCAAATAGATTTCAAAAAAGCAATCCGTAAATATTTATTACCAATAAATAAAAAAAACTTTAGTTAATAAATTTAAATTTAAATTCAAATTGAATAATAATTTCTAAATCACCTTCGCGTTTTTTTCACCTGAAACAATTTTCTAAAATATTTTTTTTATTGTTGCCTGTCGTTTTTCCCACCCCTAAAACATATTTTCTTTTATTGTTTTTGTCTTTTTTTTTTGTTGTCGTTTAATGTTTTGTTTTTCTACGTAAATAAACGACCTTTTGGCACGCGAAATTTGTTGTGTTTTTTGGTTTTTACTTAGGAGTTGACAGTATTTGTCATTGGGTTAATTCTTTGTCATATATATATACAAAATTTTACTATACATTTAGTATTTTTTTTTTTTGTTATTTTTTTGTTAATTTTAAACAATAAAAGGATATAATTTTTTTTTTTTGTGTCATATTTATGACCTATGTCCATTATTTGACCTTGTCGATGACAGAACTCTAAAATTGTCATTTTCCCAAACCTCGAAAAATGTATTGTATATTAAGAAATGTTAAATATAATAAAAACAAAAAAAATGTGAAACAAACTTAAATGACAGAGTGATATTTTAAAGATAAATTTATTTAATTTTGATGGATTAGAAGAAAAAAAATTCTAATAATGACAGTAATTAGTTTGGCTACAATATAAATGTAAAAGTAATTAATTAAAAAAATATTTAATAATTGTTAAATTTTTGAATCTCCTTGTTTACGAACTGGTACTTTTTTTTAATTTACTACATTTGTTTAAATTTTAATAAATTTATGAAACTTTATGTAATATTAGTCAATGTGATAAAATTTGTAATTCCTTTTGACAATTTCAAAAAGAAGCTCCTTAGCTAAGGACGACAAATGCAGTTTTGAGAAATATTTGGATTATATGAAAACAAGATATTTTAATAAATGAATAGAAAATTAAAGTTTTAAGTATAAATATTAAATAAGAGTTTAAAATTAAATCGTTTTTGATATTTGACGTAATGTTACCATTTTAAAATTTTACATAATTGAACTTTGCATGCTAACTTTTATCATTGTTGGTTTTACCATTCAATTTGATATTTTTAATATCTATATAAATTTTTATATTCAATACTTTAAATCACCAGTTTACACGGTAAAAAAGAAATATTATTTTCATATTTTAATTTATTTTTTTATATTTTAATGTTTTTCGAGTTACGTTACATCGCTTTTAAGCAATCGATTTGTAATCTTACTTTATTTTAAGTGTATTTTAATTTAACTTATATTAAAACATATTTTTTTTTTTTCTTTTTCATTTGGACCCTAAAAGTTATTTGAAAGGCTATTTATAAATATACTCATTCTGTAAAGCACATAACTCAATTTAAATCACTTTTGAAAAATTAAATAATAATTCAAAAATATAATTTTTGAAATGAACAATTTTTAAACATTTAATAGAAAATCATCTAATTATAAATTTCTTGGAAGAAAATAGTTCAATTATTTTTTTATTTATATACCTATATGTTTCGCAATTTAATTATGTTGACCCTTGAACTAAAAAAAAAAAATATTTTTTTAACATATTTAATTTCAGTCTATACAACAAAATTTTATTAAGCTATTCAGAATATTAAATTTGTATTCATTAAATTATGTTGTTTTTTTGAAAATCTACATAGTAAAAAATTATACCATGGAAAATTTTAACTTAAAAAAAATAATTTTCCCTTTATGTTGTAATTATTTTATGGAACATTTAATTAGGTTAATTACCTACTCTATCAATCGATTTTAAGTAGAAATATAAATTTATTTATAATAAAAATTTAAAATGGATAAAAAATTTTGCTGTTGAAAATTTAAATGGAAAAATTTACTTGCTATACAAATTTAATTAATTATTTAAATTTAATTTGTTTTATTCAAAGGTTTAATATATTTGGCAATTTCTTTCGCAATCGAGTATAATTTACAGGCAGTCATAATTTGAATTGAAGAGAACCAGCAATAGTTAAAAAACTAAAATTTTATAATAGACAGTTTTCAAGTTGTTTTCCTACTACATTTGATTTTTGCCATTTAATGGTTTCTATAAAGTATCGCAGAAATGTTCATATCTGATTGAAGGTATATTGGTAATTGTTCATAGTTCATCGGTAATTCCATTTTATAATTATCTATCACCTACATCAAGGTTGTGCAAGAACAGACATTTTCATACTAGTTTAGATTCAGTTGTAACTGAATCTATTGTTTGTATATATTCGACATACTTAAATTACTGTTCTGAGCTACATATTGAATTTGTTGATACATTCCCTAACACAAAGTTTTCTTACGTTTATTTCTTCACTTTTTAAGGTAAACCATCCTCTCACAGAACTATTAATAAATCCTTGATTTTTCTGTTTCAATGAAAAATTATTTTTAAACTTCTCGTATGTCAGTAGCTCTAAAATAAAATTACATACTTATATTATTTTTAATTATTCTAAATATACTTTAAATTTTTCCATTAACTTTAACTTTATTAGCTAAAAACGTATCGTAAAAATAACGACTGATTTTGAAAATTCTTATACGCAATAAAAACATCCAACAAATTCTATTTATAATCAGACATATAGAGACAAATTTTTCTAATTTTATATTTATTTATTTCTACTTAACTGTGACTATAAAATCTATGCCTAAATAACAAAAAATCATTCAAAAATTTTATCCTGGTGCCAGACAGCTAACAAAAAAATGAAAATATAAACTTCTAGTAATAATATTTAAGAAATTCATTTTGATTATAATACACCACAACATACCAGCACCAGCACACCTTAACCGACAAAAAATTTAGATAAATTGTTATTTTGTATACCATACAAAAAGGATCATTTCACTTTTCATACTCTCTAACTCTCTAGTTAGCACATATACAATATAGACAGAAATATCCTGATAATACGCATTTCTCTATATAGCAATTCAAAAGGATTTAGAAATATTTATATTAAAAAAAAAATATTCTTCACTTCTTTTAATCCGCTTAAACTTATTTATATAAAAAGAGTTATAAATTATGAAGGGAATTTCGTTTTTTTTCTTTTTCGTTAGATGCCATCGGGCTGTTTTATTTTGTAATTCTTACTGTTTGGAGGTGTTATACTCTACAATGAATGTGAACACCAAAAAGTGTGTACAAAATAAAGAATTAGGCATTTAAACGTTTAGATTCTATAAGCTGTCAAAAAATATTTATATAAAAAAAATACAATCTAATTTTAGTAGAATTTGTGCTGATTGCTTTGCAAACATACTTTACTTATATTTATATATTACAACACTAAAGTAAGAGGAAATTTGTTAGAATATTAATAGAATTATTTATATCCAGTTTAAAAATAATTTTCTTTTTGTTGGGAAAATTTTTGTATATAAGGGAAAAGAAACATTTTAATATTATAATTTTGGTAAATATTTAATTTAATTTAGTAGGAATTTAAGTATATTAAAAAAAAAAAGAAAATTATATTTTTTTTGATTGGAACTTTTTGTGGAGTTACTTTATTTTTATTGATAATTTTTTTTTTGGTTTTTAAATTGTTTTAAATAATATAAAAATTATTAAATTTTTATTGGTAATATTTTGTAAGCGATCGTAGATAGACTGAAATTTGACAACATAGCTCTCAGATAACAAATTTCAAATCATTTTTTGAGTTGGTTGTTACAAATTCATAGCTATATAAGTAAAGTAGAGCTGATGCCAGAATACGTCGCTGTCGTTGGCAATCCTTCAATAAATAGAAATGTCATCTTTAATTTGATGTTTTTGTATTCAGTTGATTTTAAATTATAGTTTAAATTCATTTCTATTAATTTTTCTTCCATTCCGGAACCTAACTTAATAAAATTATTGGTTTAATAATTAAAATGTCGAAAGTTTGTACAAATTAATATTTAAGGGCTAATAATATTTCATTATTTTAATGTTCTTGTTGTTATATTAATTGTTTAATTTTTTCCTTGAAAATTATTTCATTTTTTGTTTTATTGATTTTATTTTTTATTATTTTTAATTATTAATTATCTTGATATAAATATAAATTGAAACTAAAATAAAATTTCGTGTCATTTAAATAAAAATACTTAGCACTTTATCAAATTTCTCATGTTAATTTAAAATATTTTGAGTTAGATTTAATAACCAGACAACATTTCACAATAGGACCATAGAAGCCGCAGTGGGCGGGACATATGGTACCTACTTAAAACCCTATATAATATAGATAACCAGAAACGTTTTTGTTAATGATGTATTTTAAGAAATGTGGTAACAAAAATGTACTTTTATCCATTACTTTTTTTAAATTTCTTATATAAAATTAAACTTTTTTGTTGTTGTTTAATTATGATCTAAAAACAACAATTATTGAAAGTAATTTAATATCTTCAGTTACCTAGTGAAACTAATGGCATTTAAGTTTAGAAGAAACCAATGACATTTTAGTTGATCTCGATCTTTTAAGGATTAAAATATTTTATTTATATCCAAAAATTCACAGACCTTGTAGTTACAAAAGTGAGCCTACAGTAAATACAGTGAGATTATGATCCATTGAACCATTCCGAAGTTATAAACAAAAATATGAATCCATTTTTTTTAACATCTATTGAAAAAATGAAGTAAATCGACCTGCTTGCTATACAATCTATCAAGGACTACGTTTACGATAGTATAGTACGTTCCTTTCAGCACCATGACTATATTTTGTTAATCCCTAATTCTCTAATTTACCAAATATTAAATTACAAATCTAAAAAAAATTTCTATTTCTATTTTAATATTTTCGTATTAGTTAATTTTGATTATGTACGCATCATTTTTATAAAAAAATTGGAGATCTACTTAAATTTAATGTACCTATTGTAATAATTTTGTGAGACAACCAAAATAGCTTATTTTAACATGACTCCTGCAACATATTACTAAAAATAAATTGATGGTATTTTCTTTTTTTTATAGCTACTTTTGTAAAGTTTCTATTTTTAAAATTGTAAACTTTATGATATAAAAATATGGCATTTTATTTCACAAAATTTTATATATTTTTATTCTTGTATAAAATAGTTTTTTTTGCCGTTTCTGCCACTTCACAAGTTTATGAAAAATATAACTCGAGAAAATACAAAATCATAATATGATGCAGAGCACAACTAAACCATAGTTTCAATAATTGATATAATTTTTTGTTGCAGAACTATATAAAAGCAATGAAATTTACAGACCAGATGTGCTAAAATCCATTAAGAGAAATATTTGTAGGAAAAAGTTAAATAATTATATAAATAAATCGCATGTGTATCAGTTTTTAATTATATTTTAGCTTGACTTAAAGAATGTGAAGCCACTAATTAAAAGTTATTTTATAATAGCTTCTTGTAATGATTTTTTTTTTTAAAAACTAAGAAAATTTTGATTTGTTTTAGGGAAAATACTTTATAATTACAATTATTGTTGTACAAGTAGCGGACAAGTTTAACAAAGAAATGTTATACATTTAATTATTAAGTAATTTAAAAGCTTATTGAAAAACAACATTTGTGAATTATCACTAGGTAATTTAAAAGCATAAAGAAGCATAAAATCTCAAAAATTTACTTTAATTTTTGAATTTACTTTGAATTATCACTCAGTCCTGATTTCTTACTATAGCTTCTTATACTCCACAAAACGACAAGAGCTTAATTAAGTTTTTTTTAATTGTAAAGGACTTTGCACATGATATGCGAACTGTGATTGTGAACAAATGAATAATTCCATGTTTAATTTAATTTTTTTAAACAATTGTCTTAATTAAAATTTTTTTAATTAATTAATACACATAAATTTATCAATCTTTTTTTAACTATTTAATTAAATTTATGAAAAAAAAAAAAAAAAAAAAAATTCTGTGAATTGGAATATCTGGTCGCGAACTATCAAATCATTATTCGCAGTCCACTCGCATTCCACATTGTTGCGAATAAAAAATTCGCTCGTTTTTAACATCAAATTTGAATATTCACAATTAGCAGTTCGAGTTTCATGTGTAAGAAATGTCAAAATTCGCAGTTTGCGTTTCATGTGCAAACTATGTTCGCGGTCTCCATACGTTTAAAATCACGCGAAACTTATTCATGTGACTTTTGTTTAAATATAATATTGAAATTTTTGTCTGCCCATTATTTCTATTTTATTTTAATCTCAGATTTGGCTTTTTCTAACATAAATTAATTTCATAATTAATCTTTTCATCATTTTTCCAAATTTTATGTCCCCTCAAAATAAATTACAATTATTATTATTCTCTTTTGTATTTAAAATTTTTAATTTATTTAAATTTAAATTTATATCAAAACTTTAAAAAGTAATTTGACAAAATAACAACAAAAATTCTCTTTGCCAGTGCCTTACTACAATTTCGTTAATATTCAATAAAAATATCCATCATTCACAATACCAAATTTAAGTAATTCATTATTCCATGAAATAAAACCACCACGTTTATTTGTACTGTTGTCTGTACGGCTTCACTCTTCCCAACAACAACCAAAAAAAGAAGTAAAAAGGTATAAAATTAAAATTAAAAGCTTAACAGAAAATTCATTAGTAATAGAGGATTTTTATGCTTAACATCATCAAAGCCTTCCACCTAACAACAATGAGTTTGTTTATATTAATCCTTTGTATTTATCTTTACCTCTTGTAACTTGAAATTTACTTACTGTACCGAAATATTCTAATCAATTTCTAAATATGTAACAGCAACAAAATAAAAAAAAAACCCAAAACTGTCTCACTTTTATGCTATTATTATATACATACATACATAAAATATATATTTGTAATCTATGTACTAAATTTTGTACGTAATCCTAATAAATAATTTATACAATGACGGTAAGTTTTAGTATCTATAAAAAGAGATACACATAAAAAGAAATATCTATAAGATACATTTTCATATTTTGAGTGTTTACTCTTGAATGTCGTTACTACTTTCTGTAATGAAGCACAATTTAAAAATAAAAATAAAAGTTTGGGGTATGTGCAAATGTAGATTACAAATTTCTGACGTCCAAGGCAATGAAAATGAAACCTACTAAATGATCAATTAACTTATGAAAGTTTTATGGACTTTGCACATGAAACGCGAATTGCGAATATTCGCAAATATTGACATTTCTTTCACATGAGACGCGAACTGCGAATTGTGAATATTCCATAAAAGAACAAATTTGAGGTTAAAACGATCGTTTTTTATATTCGCAATAATGTGGAATGCGAGTGGAATTCGAATAATGATTTGACAGTTCGTGACTAGATATTCCAATTCGCAGAAAAAAAATTAAAATTGTTTATTTTCATAAATTTAATAAAATAGTTTAAAAAAATTAATTTCGTAATTCGCGAATCATGTGCAAAGTCTATTACACTATTATTAATTAAACCTTTTCAGATTTAAATCAATCCAGTCTTTTATGATTTAAATTTCAGTTCTTAAGTGGATCTTAACACACAGTGGATCCTTACAGACAGATTTCCTACATCTTATAAATAAGTTACCGAATCCTATCCTAAAATATTTGTTGGATTTATGTTTTTCAATAGCTTATGAGTTTATTACTACTGAGAGACATTTTTCTTGAAGACAATTGGCCTTTACTTTTGGTAATATTTTAAATTTATATAATATTACTTAAAAATAAGTGAAATTGATGTACTGACCACGTACTCAAAAATATATGATTTAGTAAATTACAGTTTATAGCTCAAAACAATAAATCGACTCATTAAGTCACCACAGACCAGACAATTTATACGTAATTTTCATTATATTATTTTGGTTCGGCTAGATAGATCAGAAAGCTATAAGTATCTTCTAGATAGATGTTATGTTGTGGCAGCAAAGCTCCACACTGGATATGAACCACTTACGAATTACATGAATTATTAAAACTCTGAATTGTTATTTTCCAGTAAATTGAAAGATTTTTTCTCATATTACTTGTTCTAGATTTGGAAAACTACGGTAACCTTTAGTATTTTTCCATTTCACCTGACAGACAAATAAAAACATACACTTATAAAATTACATAATAATGTATACAAAATTAATTGGAAATTGTCTAACAATTTTAAGATATAGTTCGAATTTTTTTTGTTAAAGTAGGGATAAAATTAATTCTCAATCTTGATTCGCATAAAGTCGAAATTTGTGTGTGTGTATGTGTTTTTTTTTACATAGAAACCATAAACTTATACACAGCATAAATAATAAAAGATAACGTTTTTTTTTTAACTTGTTTCTGTTCGATAAACAATGTTCAATTCATAAAATATAAATATTATAAATTAATTATTTTGAATCTTAAGTGGATCTTTATAAGTATAAATGTATCTGTATATATACATGTTGCTGACACTTTTGTTATCGCGAGCTTTCTTAATAAATACTATAACTAAACATATATAAATTCATTGCGCGCATAATTTCATTAAAGGATTAAAATAATAATAATTGTACGTACGTAGGAGTTTCAAAACAAAACATAATGCTACAAAAAAAGAAAAGGTTTTTTTTTATCTTCATATTTCTAATAATACAATTTAGAAAATTTTCAAGGGTTCATTAAAAGTTATTTTCGTTAGGTGGCAGATGGAAAAACACAAAAATATTTGGGGGGCAAAAATTAATGTTTTTTTTTTAGTGTGAAATATTGATATGAATAATAAAGATAATAAATTGATACCATAAAAAAAGAGTATGACATCGCAAACTTTAATATTATAAGAATATCGATTTAATTAATTTGAATATAAAACAAAACTGTGTGGGCCTCAGTTGATTCGATTCATTTTTTACATATTACATATTTACACTTTACAACCTTTACAACATATAATTAAGTTATTTAAAATAGGACCCATGTAATCAAAAATTATTGAACTTTTTTGATTGAAATGTGTTGTAATAAAAAGACTATTTTCATTAATAACATTAGAAAGTTCGAGTTAATTTATTCTTTACTCCATTTTGTAATTGTAAATCAAATATAAAAAGATATTTATAAATTTTGATGCTCTACACCTTTTGCAAGTGTTATTCAGAATGTATCAATTTTAATTCAGAAAGTATAAATTGTAATTCATATTAATCAATTATAATTACTGATATAAATTACAATTGACGCTTTCTGAATTACACTTGAAAAAGGTGCAGAAATCCTTAATAATATTTTGCAATTTCTTCATTAAACATAATATGTCTAATGCTTTAACAAGTATGTATAATAATTCTTCATCTAATAGGTATGGGCTTATGTCATTCTCACTCGGATGGCTCAATAATTTTTCTTTATTGACCTTTACTTACTTTTCTCTTGTAGTTTTTTTTCTTCATATATAGTGGTTCATTTAGTTTGAATCCAGAATGGTATCACAAAGATATGAACCACGCAACATATTAGAATATATAATTTTTTTAATTTTTCTAATTTTTCTAATTTCAATCTTAACAAGCCTCAATATTATTGTAGAAAAAATGAAAAATTTTTAATTTTTATCTTTCATTTTTCATTCTTTTTTGTTAAATAATTTTAATTTATGTAAAAACTTTAATTTTATCTATTTAGGTAAATAATTTTTCTTCTAATTTATTTAAAATAAGTTAATTAGTCATTTTACCTTAAGGAAAAATGAAATATGTTTTTTATTGATTTTTTTTTAAATTTTTTATTAATATTATATTTATATTCATTGATGGTAAAGTGTTTGATATTTTTTTTAGTAATTATTATCAAATAGCTTTAAGCTAGATAATTAATGAATGCAATTATATTATTGTATATACATAATTATATAAATATATAAATATGTATATATAATAAAAGAGAGACAAATAAAATAGCTTGAAGTATTATTAATATTGATTATTTAGGTCAAATTTGGACAATTAGTTTTGAAAATAAATATACAGGGTGAACTGGACACTAAATAGTTGATCGAATGTTTATGGTAGTATTCGAAATAAAAACAAAATGGGATTTTTCCCGGATTCGGCACCCATTTCTAGTTACAACTTATTTTCGGGCCATAAAAAAAGTTACATCATATTTTGGTACATAGCTTTAGAAGTATGGTTTATATATCATTAAATTGATAATAATTAAAACGAGCCTTTTAAAACTATCTATAAAAAATTTCGAATTTCTACGTTGTTTAGTAACTATACAAGCCCGCAAGTTTTTCTAACACTTTAAATACTACCAGAAATAACGTGGTTAATATATAATTTATAATAAAAATTTAATTAAAATTTAAAATTAATAATTATTTTTACAATTTTTTTTATTTAATATTGAGTTTAATAATTAATCATTTTATACAAAAGAAAATTACCACAAAAAATCTATTTTCAGTTTTCTTTTTTTTACATTTCCAATTGAATAATATTTATAATTTAATTAACAATGTTCTCTCAAATTTAGTATTACAAACATAATTTAGATAATTTATTATTATTACAAAACATAAATTCATCCACTCATAAAGAAAATCTACATATGCTATTTAATATATGCTACACAACACAACAAATAGCTATAATATAAATACATAAAACTAATTTTCTAATTTTCCAAAAATTTAACAAATCGCTAGCTAACTAACATTTATAATCGTTGTAGTATTTTACCTGATGTTGGTATTAAATAAATGAAAATGGAAATTATTAAATCATAATTTTCTAAATATAAAATGATATTAACTAAACTAAATTCCTGTTACTGATAAAGTGTATATATGTAATTAAATAAAATTACACAAAATTAATTTAACTGAAAATACTATTAATACTCAACATTAAATTATAAAAGTATGTTTAGTAAAAATTACATAAATTTTAGATATAGAACATTTCAAAAAATTATAATGACAAATATATGATTTTGTTGGAAGAACATATAATATTTTAAGATTAAACCTCAAGTATAAAATGATTAAATCTCTACATACAATACTAATTCACACACTCTTTCGTCAAAGTTTTTGTGCACCAATTTAAATCACTTTTATAAGTACCAGTTTTCAGGGAAATGTGTTTCAATTGTTAATTTAATTTATTGAACATAACATGAAAATTAATCTTAAATGGAACATTTTCATTCTGAATATTCTGAAATTATTTATATACATATATAAGAGACAATAAACAAAAATTAAGAAAATCACTGAAGTAAAACTCTTCATTACACTTAACTTCACGCTTTTTTACCACTCTTAAAACATATTTTTTTTTTTCGGTTAATTCCATTTTTAACGAAATATTTCATAACCAATAAATTCTGATATCAAAAGAGAAGGATTTAAAATAAATTTGGGACAATCTTTTTTGGTATGAGTTAAGCTGCCCATACATTATACAATATTTTGAATAACGTTTTGATAAACTTTTACAAGTTATATTTTTTGTGAACAAATCACAACACATTGGCATCCATTTTGATGGTTTTAATATCGATTATAAAGAAAATTGAAATGTGTAAAGTGAAATTTTACAACTCGGATGACAATACGTTAACAAACAGTTTGTACAATGTATAGGCAGCATTAAGTACAATATATATTTTCATATATTGTACACGTATGAACAACTCCAACAACATACACTGTACATGAATTCACTTTGTTATTTTATTAATTGTTCATGCTCGCTTGATGATGATGGGAGGTGCTATTAAAAATAATGAGATTTATATTTTCCAAACAGAAGACACAAAAAAAAAAAACGAACGAACAGAAAAAGATATTCTATGAAAAAAATCATGTAAGCATAAACAGTGAAATAAAAACCTCAAAACACTTCCAGTCAAATTACTTTTAGGAGGGTTCGGTTGCAAACGCAAATTGTTAGGAGTAATTCATTAAAATTTTATAAAAAAAAATATTAATATTAGCTATAAAGAAAATATTTTTTTCTTCCTTTTTTTTGCGATTACATAATTTATTTTTCATATTTGAAGATTGGGAAAAAATACTTTATAAATATTTTTCAATATCTTAAAATTTGATGGGAAAAATTTATTAAAAACATTAAAAAATTTAACAGACAGAAAATATAAAAAAAATCCCATTAAAATTTATTTAATTTAAAGAACAATTAAAGCGGAATTAAGTATATAAAAAAATAATATATTTTACGTACTACAAATGAAAATAATATTACTTAGTTTTCGTAGTCTCATTATACCGAATTTAAATTTACATTTTACTGGCTTTCCAATTACAACATTCATTCAATCACAGCTTAACTTGTCAGAGTAAAGAAACCACGTCTTTATAAATTTCTAAAATGATTCATAATTAGATATATAAATGTAACTTTCGATCAAATTGATCCTTGGCCCTCCTCAAAGAGGTTTCGTTACATTTTATTGCAATTTGGACTTACTAATTTTATATGAATTTCAATGCAAAGGTTTCGTTATAGTGAAGAAATATTTTAATTGCAACAAGCTATAATGGCTTTTAATATTGAAACATTTGTTGTGAGCAATAGTCTTAAAATCACAATTACATAATGCAAATTTTTATTACTGATACTCATTTAAAGCTGAGTTAACTTAGGAGCGACATCGATGTCTCGATCTGGAGCATATTTCTAAATAAATGCTTCCAATAATCTGACTTTCATTATTAATATTTCCATAAGGATCAGATGCAATAGCTGTAGAACCATGAAGACATGTACAATAATGTTATTGCTTATCTGTTCCTCTAATAAACACTGCGTTGCCTATTCTTTGATAGTTCTATAATTATTACCCTTCCAAATTGGAACAAACATCAATTTAAATCCAACATTTACTAACTAAAAAAAAGTTGATATCGCTTAGCTATGTAATTAAAGTCCAACAATAAAATAAGTAATTAAAGTTTAACAATAAAATTGAAACCTTTCGAAGGTCAAGCAACAAAAAAGAACATAAAAATAATATAAAATTAAAGATATTAATGACATATTATCTAACATCTTCTCTCGCTATGAGTTATCTTGCCATGGTAAAATTTCCATTGGGTTAATTCATTTATTTATTTATATCCTTTATTTATTTATTTATATATATACAAAGTGAAAATATTTGAAAAACATTTCCTTTTTACCTCTTTAAATATAGATGACCACGAAAATAAGGAAAAACAAAAATCTCTGTCCTTGTATTATTCATCAATGTCAATTTGAATGGCAATTATAATATTATTTACTAATATTATATATAGAGCTACCTGAGATCCTTTGTGATACTATATTTATGCTGTCATATTAAAATCCAAAATAAATAAATATTGGATAATATAATACATTTTTAAATATAACCCAGAAAATCCTTGATAATATCAGTTTTTAGACAATTCGAAATTCAGGGTCGACATTTATATATGAAAATTTCGTATTGTATTGTATATTTTTTGTGGTTGGAATTAATTTTGTATTAGAAAATCATTGAAAATGAAAATCAAAAAAAATTATATATTTTAAATATTTTTTTTTTTTTGAGTGAGTTGAAAATTACGTAAAGTAGGCTACACCTACAAGTTATTAAAAATTACTTTAGAAACCAAATAGGTTCAGATTTATAATTTCTTCAATATCGATCGTTAATAATTTTGAAATTGGTAATTTTTAAACATTGAATTCTGATTTGTACCTTCAAAATAAACAGATAACTCGTAGTTAAATTAAAGATTGATCAGCGTGTTGTATAATTTAAAATTTTGTATTTTGCCTGCCGGCCCCAAGGTTATAACTAGATTATAAAACCAAATTTCTAGAAAAAATATTTACATGCTCTAAATCTTGAACATAACTAAAATACTCTTCGGAAATTAAGTTGCTTCACTTGTGTTGGAAATGTCATTGAAATCGAGTGACAAATATAAATTATGTTTGATGTATATTGCAGAGTATTGAACTTATTAAATGTAATTGAAGTTTTTACTGAAATACAGACTTCAAATGTAACAGTCACCAATTACATAAGGAACGTACCATGTGTGCCAAAAATGTAATTCAAATCACATAATAATTACTATATTACGCTAGATTCTATAACAAAAATTTTAGCATGAACCTCTAGCAGCTAATGACCACTACCTGAAGAGGCACATGCATAATAATAAAATCAACCCGCGTACCAAATGTCATCCAAATCTGAGATATATGTTTTTTTGAAAATTTTCCGTAGAGCATACTTTTAGACAAATCCATTTTTTGGGCCAAATCCAATGCAAAATTCCTAATTATTCTAAATACTCGTAAAATTAATCTTATGAATTACAGCGACAGAGCGAACATCATATTTTTTAAATGAATCTAAATTCATTCAAATTATAGGAAAGACTTTTAATGAGCATCAAAGGCGGTTTGTTTAGCGACCATTTAGCTCATCTTCATCACAAGCGTTTCTTACAATCTTCATCGACACAAAATCGCTGTTGATTACATTTGTATTGAAAATATTACTTCTGAGTTTCCCTGGCACCTACACATGATTACCTTAAAATAAAACAATATATATTATTATCATAATTAAAACATGTATAAAAAAATACCATGTTTGTAGTCCATAAATTTTTCATTTCCATAAGTGATCACAAAACTATTTCCATAAATATTTCCACTACTAAAGTATAAAATATTTAATAATTATTGATTTTTTTCTGTTGCATAATAAAACTTTGAACAAATCAATTATAATTTTTCCCTATACACTTAATTAAAATACCCAAGCTTTTTCAAAAATTTACCTACACCATCGGATAACACCAACAATAATTCTAAATTCCTGTTATCATTATAACAGAAGGACATCATTATCAAAACGTCGTACATTCATAAACAAAAAGAAGTAAATTTTCCAAAATAAACTATATAAAAATTCCTACACTTCCTCTATACATTTTCTACTATTTAGTTATACTGAGGAGACTTAGTTTAGGCCCCCCTGCTATAAAGATTTGTTTTATTACCGAATTTTTTTTTTTTTTTTTGGTACTAATACAAAGAAACTCGTGTCATCAGATATATATAAAAGCTTTTCCCGTGAGCTATTATATTTTCCATTCTAATAACACTTAACACCCTTGGAAAAAAAAGCAAACAAATAAACGTTTTCAACTTTTCCCATTTTAGATTTATATTTTTTGATGGTTTTTTTGTTTTCCCTATTATTATAGCCACTGGATTCATATTTGTTGTAATGTTATAGGTAAATGTATAATATTAGTAGAGAATAGGAAGACGATTATTATTATTTTAAGGGTGAATTTACCTACCCTCAGGTAATAAAAATGTCAACTTTTCCTAAGAAAAACTTAAACATTCATATACAAACTAATAATATTATATATACATATATACTTACATATTCTATTGAAAAGTAGGAAAAACATAAAATTTAAAACAAAAGAAAGAAGAAAAAGAAATATTTATCTATAAAT
The DNA here is from genome assembly GCA_963920725.1 of Rhamphomyia laevipes. NCBI lineage: Eukaryota > Metazoa > Arthropoda > Insecta > Diptera > Empididae > Rhamphomyia > Rhamphomyia laevipes. The sequence goes on along the minus strand of OY987257.1, from coordinate 44,741,767 downwards.
ATTAAGTTGTTCTAAGGTATGAAAAAAAAACCGGAGGTAAAAAGTTTTCACACAAAACATAACAATTAGTTAATATTAATATTATTTATTTCATAAGAGAATTTCGATAATAAAATATTTAATTTTTTAATGGAAATTTGACTGACCAGTGTTGGTAATATTTACCGACAAATTTACACAATTTTCATCAATTTATCAGAATTTTCAATGTAATTTCTTTTTGTAATACTATTGAACACATTTTTCTTTAATTAATTGTTGTTTGTAGCCATTAGCAGGTTTGTAATTGTCAATAATATTTTTGCACTTAGCTAGTTAATTTATACCTCTATCATATCATGCTATTACGTACGAAATCATTACGTAATTCAATTACATTTAGACCTTATCATCATTTACAATTAACTGATATGAACAAATTTACACAGAAATGGAATGCAACCATACTAAATATTTGATATATCAGTGATTCATTGAACCGTAATGCATGTCTTAGTTTGGTATCATTTATGAGATTCGTAATTGTTAAATGTTTCTTTGGCAATGGTGCTATACAGCCTAATTCGAGCCTTGGTATCCAAAGAACCTACTAATTCTATATGAATTGTGAAAAAAAAATTAATTGAAACAAGCTAATTGCTTTTAATATTGGCACATGAGCGAAATCGATGTCTCTACCTAGAGTTAAACCCGACATCTTATGCATTACATTCGGGCTAAACTATTTAATCTTCGTTAGAACAACACTTTATATTTTCTACAGGACACACATTCCTCAGAATCATACGACGAAATTAAGATTGTTCACTATTTCAACATGTAAAGGATGTGTTCAGAAGAAATCAGTGAAGCATGTACATCGGTTCAACAAAGAATATACAATTTTTTTCCTATAGTTGAATTAGGTGAAGCAAGAAGGATAAGTCCGATTAATGAGATTAAGTAGGGGGAAATTCTACACGCTACAATGAGAAATAGGTAGTCAACTGTACAGTATAACAAGCCTTTTAATAAGATTTTAGTGCGTATGTGTGCAATATCTCCTTATCCTTTAAAACTACACAATATTTTACATTAGAATCCTATTTATTAGCCATACCCAACAATACTTCAATTTGATTTGTCTATAGCGGAATTTACACAGTTCAAGTTTTTCATTCAAGTTTTTGTAAAAATTAAATTCGGTTCCTATATTCAAGTGGAACTTGAATGAATTTTTGTATTTACACGTTTCAAGTATTTTTTTTTTTTTAATATTGGGAACAATACATTGAAATGTTTATGTTGGCAGCAAATGATTGGAAAAAATATCGAAAGTGTCAAATCGCAATAAAAATTTTTTTTTGAATTTTATTTATATGTAGTATGCCGTTCAAGTTTGAAAAAAATAGAAAGCATTTCTATTTTTATTTTGTGGGATTCAAGTTTATATAAAAAACACGACTTGCGCATTGTGTAAAATAATTCTACTTGAATGTGGAACTTGAACGATTAATTGAAGCGTGTAAATTCCGCATATATGACATTAATTATTATATAATTAAAAACAATTTTGAAAACTTTATTATGAAAACATTACAAATAAACAAATTACTTTCAATTCTATATAACGTGTCTACGTACCACCCACAAAATTATGAAATTTTTATAATAATTATTGTTGTTGACATTAACTTTTATCATCACTACAACTGGTATCACACTCACAAGATAGAATTTCCTTGAATGACAGGTGCAGGTAACTATATTATATTAAGAAAATTAAAAAGGATAAAAATAGAATTATATTCTTAAAAAAAAAAATTAAATTCATCAGGTCAGTGGTTCTATTTCAATGTGTCTTCTTTAATTTTACAGTGTACAGGTGAAAATTATACTCTGTCCTGGTTGCTTAGTCAAGTCCGATGAATATAAATCGTAAAAATTAAAAAGAAAAACTCAGTATATTTTCATTATGTGAGTGCGAATGTGTGTGAATAAAGAATAGAATGAAAGTATGTATTTATTTATCTTAAATTACTTTAGGGCAATGAAAGAAAAATAGAAAGTAAACAGAGTGAAATGAAATTAGAAAAAATAACTTCGGAAAGGCATGGACCAAAAATGAAAAAACTTATATTTAGTTCAGATAATTTCTGTATTAATTTTTTTGTGGTATAAATTTTTGTATTTCCTAGATAGAAAAATGCCTTAAGGAAAAATGATTTTTTTTTTATTTGGAACATTTTTGAAAAACAGTAAGATTATTATCAGATTTTTGGTTGAATTTGACAGTTTGTTTAATGTTAAAGTACAAAATTTTTTTGAAAATAAATATTTTATGAATTTCCAAGAATTTAATTTATATATATAGAAAGAAATTATTTCTACTTTAGTAGTGTGTAGGATGGTAATAAGAAATCCTTTTGAAAATATTATACTCGATTCATTTCAGTATAACTTTTTTTTTTTGTTAAAAAAAAAATTGGTTTAGCACTTCTTACTAACAAATTAATGACAAACTTTATCCCTTAACAAACCCTCCGGTTTTTATTTTCTACTTTTTCTCTTATTTTAAGTTGTATAGTAAATATTTAAGTGAAATTACACAAGCGAAAATTTGATGATATAAATAAGAAAAAATATAAAAAAAAATTTGGAATTAAGACTTCAAAAAGAAATTTTACAATGTTTAAAGATATCGTTAAAGTAATGCTGTATAATATTTATTCTTTTGTAGGACTAAATAAACGGAAAATTTCATTAAAATATGTTTAGAAGATTTTCTTTTTTTCATAAAATTAATTTTTTCTCCTTATTATATCAATTAAAATATTGCAATAAATAAATAAGTTTTTTTTTTTGTTTCCTTCTTTTTTAAATTATTTAATACAATATTTTGTTTCAGTGTAAGACACACTCAAAAATTATCCTGTCAAATTAAATTTTCTTCAATATTTTCTATTATTTTTTAAATTATTTTTATTATTTTTCAGATGGCGAAACATTATTAGTACTAGTGAATGGTTCAGCTCAAATTAAATGTGATGTTTCATCTAATTTACCAAATGATCAAGTTTTGTTGGTTGTTTGGTATAAAAATAATCTTCCAATTTACAGGTAACTATAATAAAAAAAATTAAATAAATATAAGATTTGAAATATTGTAAATAAATTTTATATTTAGTTATGATACAAGAGGTGCACATGCTGGTACACCTTCACATTGGAGGGATGAAGAAGTTTTAGAAAATAGAGCAATGTTTCGTACAATTAAAGAGCCAGCTGAATTGATTATTAGTCCTGTTCGGGTAAAATGATAATTTTAAAGAAAAACTCATAAAATAAATATTAAATTTATAATTTTGTAATTTTTTAACAAATAATTATATAGGAAAAAGATGCAGGGAATTTTCGATGTAGAGTAGATTTTAAATTATCACAAACTAGAAATAGTAATGTCAACTTAGAAGTAGTTGGTAAGTTTTTTTTTATTAAAACTATAATAAAATAATATAAATAAAAAATGGACCTTAATTGACACAGTAGTAGCTTCATACTTGACAATAATTATATTATCTTCAAAATTGAAATTTCAAAGTTTGTGTTACCATCATTTGGAATACGAATAAAGTGCCTATAATAAAATTTTCCAAATATTGATGGTGAATATCATTTTTCGCCATTTCCGTTTTTCGTCAACCATTTTCTATTTAAAATTTTTATTTTTAAGTACATTATATAAAGAATCTCACTTTTAATTCTAATCCAATTTTTTAACTATACAATTGCAACTTGTTTTACATGTCATTATAATAAAGTTTTTAATAAATTTGCTATAATTAACCTGATTTCCTGTATTTACATATTATAAACCTCCCACTCTATACTATTATAAAGAACGTATACCCATATTTAAACTAATCATTAAATAGTAATTTACCTTTTTAGTATATAGTATAATATCGTTTTTAAATACTATCAAAATTTTCTTTAACTATTTAAATTTTCAAAATTACAATTTCAAAATACAATAACGAACCATTCGCCTCCCATCATCCGGTTTAAAGGATATAATCAAAAATATTAGAAATATAGAAATTTTCGCCTTATTTGTATTATATATAAACGGACGAGATTATAATCAACTGAAAATGTCTATAGAATATGACGGTTAACCCCTTAAGTATATATTCTAAATAATTTAAAGTAATGGCATTTTGGTGTACTCACTAAAAAACCATAATTATCCTACGTATGTATTTGTCTTTACTTTCTATAAACAGGGTGGACACTAAATCGTCAGTGTAACACGATATTTGTAATAGTATTCGTAGCAAAAAAAATGTTTCGCAGTTTTCCGGATTCGGTTCCCATTTCGTGTTACAGCCCATTTAAAAATTGTACCATAAAAATTATAGCAATGGTTTCAGAATGGATCAAATGAGAAAAATATGATTTATCTTTATATGTCGATAAATTGGTAATAAAAATGCCATTTAAAACGAACTATATCAGATTTCTACGTTGTTCGGAAACTGGTAAGCTTCCAAAGTTGAAATTAGCTAAATAAATATTACAATTTTGCCAAAAATACTTCGCTCTTGATAAAAACTTACGAGCTTTTAAAGTAAGTGGTAACGCCGTTGATCTTCTTATTTGGTGTTCACCCTGTATTTATTATAAATATACAATATCATAATATGAAAAATACAATGAATTTCCCAGCGATATTATTTTTGGTTTTAAAGTAATTTACCCGCTGAACAAAATTTTTTTTTTCGTATTATATAAGGACGACTGGCTACATAATTTGAACGAATGGTTTACACACCAAAGCCACTAATATACCACCACAACAACAACAACAAAAAAAACACCCAAAAGTATTTCAAATTCCACCAATTTGACTATAATTTCCGGGTAATATATTTATGAAAATTATATTTTCTGAGGTGAACAAAAATAACGAAAGCAAAGAAATATAAATTATTCAGGTTTTTCTTTTGGCCTTACTATTATATTATTTGATAGTCATAAATGGCCAGCGAACTTTCCATTAAATTGTGGGTATTTAAAATATATATAAAAAAAAATTATGATTATATGGTTGGAAAATGGATAATTTTCTTGGTTGTTGGATTTCTTACAACGAAAAAAATAATTATTTTAAAGGATTATTATCCATAGAGTAAATAAATATAATGGAAATTTAAAAAATATTTTATTTTGGATTAGTGTATACATTTTAATTATTTTAAGCTTTTTCCGGGTTTAAATAGCTAGATATTTTTTTGTTATAGAAATTTAATCACTTGCTATATTACAGTACACTTTTTAAGATGATTAACATAATTACAATTTTAATTGCTTTTAACTTCGAAATAATAATTATAATTTTCGATTATTAAAATTTCGTATTTAAATTGATCGAAAACAATTAATGGAATGTGCACTATTGACCGAATTCGCAAAAAACTGAAAGTAAATTGAACGAATGTTGAATTGAAACCGAAAACAAAATTGATTTAATACAAAATCGATAGTAAATTTAAAAAAAAAACTATTTTACTCATAAAATGGAAAAATTTAATTTATCCTTTTTTGCGACCCTCGATCAATTCTGTATTTCCAATATTACGTATTCAGTAAATCCGTTCAATTTATAATCTTCAAATTTCCATTACCAATTCTATTTGAAATTTGGTCAATCATTCAGTCAATTGACCGAAAATCGTTATCATAATTTACTGTCATGTTCGTTGACTTCTAAATAACCGATTTTAAAGTCGAAGCTGTGTTAAATTAACTATTTGATGTTTCAATATGACCCATCAGTGAAATAGTCAATTAATTTCATTTATTTAAACAATTAATGGAATGCATTATTGACCGAATACGCAATAAGCTGAAAGTAAATTAAACAAATGTCAAATTGAAAACGAATACAAAAATAGTTTAAAAAAATGATTTACTCATAAAATTGAAAAATTTAATTTATCCTTATTTCCGGTATATTTACGCTCGATCAATTGTGTATTTTGAATATTGTGTATTAGGTAAATTGCGCTATTGCGCATCCAGTCAATTTATATTCATCAAATTTCCATTACCTGTTCAATTTGAAATTTGGTCAATCATTCGGTCAATTGGCTGAAAATCGTTTAGCATAAATTTACTGTCATCTTCGTTGCATTTTAATAACGCATTTTAAAGTTAACGCTGTGTTAAATTAACTATTTTTGATGTTTCAATATGACACATCAGTAAAATAATTTCGAAATATTTTTTTTTTTAAATTATTTATATAGAATTATGTATAGAAATTTTAATTAAATATAAATATTATTATAATTAAATTTATATTTTGTGATTATATAATTATTATCTATTAAATATAGTTAACCATTAATCTGTCATTTTTTGAACAAAATATCCAAATTTCATAATTTTATAAAATATATATTAATGATTACATAAAAGTGTCAAATTAAAATTTAATTTATTTCGTACAAAATATACATAAATACATAATCACATTTTTTATATCGATAGTAATTTTATGTAAATATATAAATAATAATTTATATAGTAAACTAGTTTAACATTGCGTGCCTAAATAAATAAAGGTAAAAATATTTTTCTTATATGTAAGAGACTAGACCTAATAAATTAAATTCATTAAAATTTATAAATTTCAACGAAATTTCTCTAACTTTAAGATAATTTTATAATTATTCTACCTTGACATATTTTTATTTTAAATATAATTATTATAAAATATTTTTTTAAATTACATTAATTATTTTTTCAATCCATTTTGTTTTATATAGTACCACCCCAAGTACCAAAAATAATTAATGAACGTGGTGAATATATTGATTCAAGAGCAGGACCATATGAGGAAGGTGGTGAAATTCAATTACTTTGTATTGTAATTGGTGGTAAGTGTTTATAAATTTTCTAAGATTATATAATAATAATATAAAAAAAAATTTACCCTTTAAGTTTCACCCTTTCAATTATATTTAAGTGTTACAGCCAAAAGGCAGAAAAATGTTCCCTTCTCTGTTAAATTTAATTATTATAGTTAAAATAAAATTCCAACTTTATTATGAAATGGCATAAAATTTAAGGTGATCGACTAAAAAGCAAAAGTGGAATTTTGATGAGTTTGCCTTTAACAAAAAAACAAAAACAAAACGTATAAAATTTGTTCAACTTTTTAACTTATTACCGGGTAATAATTCACCCTTTCTTTTTTTTTTTTTTTTTGCATGAAACGTTGAAAGGTTTAGCATTTTATATATGGAATATTATATACCTTTTTATTAGATTTCAAAGCTAAAATACATTAATAAATCAAAAATTCTATGTTTCCCTATATAATACTAAACCATCTTACTTGCTATACATCACCTGAAAAACAGTAACAACAACAAAAAAAGCATGACTAATTTAACTAATTTATTTATTTATTTTTTTGCTGTCGTTTTTACCATTGAAACCAAAACGCCTCGAAGTTATACTTACTTATTATAATCCTGGGGATGAGGATTTTGTGTAGAAAAATATTATGTATAGTATTAAAGGAATGACATGCGACATGTAATTTTCTTGTTTGATTCTTATAATCTCTATATAAATAAAAATACATAATACAAAAATTTTAATGGAAATTATTATTAGCAAAACCAAGTAGCAATTTTAGTTTGTATCCGGAATAAATGCTTTTTATGACATTTTAGTGACTTTTGAATATTGTTTTTTTTTTATAATAAATACTAATAATAAGGAAATAATAAAGGAAAATAAAATTTTGATTTTCCCGGTACATTAATCAGACATAATTTTATGATAACTATGATATCATAAATATTTTTTTTTTAGTTTTCAAATTCAATTAATAATTTTCAACTTATAAATTATATCAAGACATTTGATTGACTTCTGATCTGGGTTTCAGTAACTTAAATATATTTATGGCATTTCAATGAAATCTCAGATCAAAATCATAAAATGTTACCCTAATTTTAATAGTGTATTAAGTAATTTAATGAAACCAATAATAGAAACATAAAAAATTAATATTATACACGATTTATAGTAAGTATTATACCGGTGCCCTTCATATATACACTTTTAGTTCCTTATCTTAGACAAATTCTTTAAATATTTCTTTAAAGCAATTGAAACTATGGATAATACCGAAAAACCTTTCTATAAAATTATATAAAACCTGCTTCAATATTATTACTTTTATAGCATTTTATGATATTAGCCAACATTTTTCATACCTGGACTCGAATATGGCAATAGCGTGCTGAATGCAATATTAATTTAAACTTTATGAATTTTTGACTTTAATAGTGGCCTGATTATTATATTGCATTTAATAACTTTTAATTCTAAAAAAATGTTTTAGAATTTCTTGGAAAAACTTGTTACCATATAAAACTAAAACTAAAAAAAAAAACACTTTATAACGAGCAATTTAATGTAATAAAGTTTATTCGTAGCCCACTTGGTAAAGGACATAAAATATTATAAATTGTTTTAATTTTTAATTTCATTTTTTTATATATAACTCATACCCAATAAAAAGGATTCATTTTTTGTTATTCTTGTAATTGGTGTTTTTTTTTGTTGGGTTGTATATATAGGAATATAAAACTTCTGAAAATTTGCTGCTACAGTGAAAATAATGCAATAATTTTTCATGGAAATTATTAAAATTGTTTTTCAGATTTTTGGTATGATTTATAATATTTTTAAATTTCACTTTTAAATGTGAACTTTATTGAGGGCGGACGGGTATACTAATTATTTATGCATGGGAAAATATGTTAATTAAGTTTTTTTTGTTTTAAAAGTATTTATATTAAGCTGTACAAAATTCGGTTACATTGGGGGTTGGAAAATGGTAGTCAAAAATAATTTTATTTCATTAATAAAAATTATATTCATTACACTATGGAAGTAATTATCCTTTCCGAAAAACAAAACAATAAAATTAAATTTTATTCGGAACTGATTAATTTCGGATTTAACGAATTGATATTGAATATATATCGAAAATATAGTAAACAATATTCTAAATTAGCAAATTTTAGAAGTTCGAACAATTTAATGTATTATAAACGCCGAAATATTGTTTTAATTAAATTAAAAATGTATGAACTAAATAATATTTAAATTAAAATTATATTTTATACAATATTTATTTATATATATATTTTATTTTTTATTATAATTATTTATAAAGGAAATCCGCCACCGTCTGTAACATGGTCAATGAATGGTCATATATTACCAAGTTCAATAGATTTTTCAAATCCACAAGCAATAAATAGTAAATTAATAGTAAGAAATGTTTCAAGAGTTCATCAACATGCTGTTTATAAATGCGAAGCTAGTAATTTTCCAAAGAAAATCATGGTTGCAAATGTTACAATTGAATTATATTGTAAGTATACTTTAACTTTTAAGTAATTTAATATTTTATATTAATATTTTGAAAGACACATTAGCCTTTAAGAATATATAAAAGATCCTTTTGCTCAAGCGGATGATCGAAAAACAATTACTATGTAAAGCGGGTAAAGAACTTTTTTTCATGTCGAGTACTTAGCCCCTTGTTTGGTAATATTTTTTTCAATCCCGGGTGTAAATCCACATTTTCCATGCATTCTACTCTATATCATAAAAAATCTACATAATTAGTTTTTGTAAAAATGTCAATGAAAAAATTATAAAATTTAAATTAATTTGGAAATTCAATTGAAATAAAAATTCTAATTGAAGCTACGAAAATATAGATTTATCCGGGGAGCAGCTCAATGATAATTTGTTACTATCAAAATCCAAAATATTGGTCTTAAATCAATACAATGAATTTGTGAAATGGTCTATAGAAAAAAAATTATAACTTTACTCCCAAAAAAAGGAATAAAATTAGCAGTTTACTCCCGGAAATGAAAGAAAAAAAAATAATTAAATGATTTTTACATATTAAAATATGGTCAGTAAAAAATCGATGTCCTTGTAAAAAATTATTTATTTTTACAAATTATACATGAAAGTCAATGATTGATCAGCAGACCAAAACATTGATTACTAAAATAAAATTCTGACACGATATTAACAAATATCCTTTTTTTACTAACTATATAATTATAATTAATTTTTTATTGACCGAATAAAATACGAAAATTATATTTATGAAAATGATATATAAATATATGCAAAATATGCTTTTATGATATTTTTTTTCTTAAAAGATATTAATTATAATTAAAATTGTATCAAAATAAATATTTCGCCATTAAAATTGCATTTAAATTCATTTTTACATCAATAAAATTATAAACCTTTCATAAAAACGATTAATAAATTTATTATTAATGTATATTTGCACAATTTAAAATTAATATTTAACCAATTTAAAAAAAAAATTATATATTTAAACAGTACGACCATTACAAGTTGAAATATCATTTAATAATCAACCAATGTCGGCTGATCGGAAATATGAAATTGAATGTCAAGCAATTGGTTCAAGACCGCCAGCTAAAATTACATGGTGGATGGATAATATGGAATTGTTAGCACATCAAAAGGTGAAATTATTATTGAATATTTACATTTTTATCCTGGATTTATAAATATTAACATTTAATTCAAAGGTTTCATCTGATGGCAATATAAGCTTATCAACACTAGCATTAACACCAGCTCGTACTGATAATGAAAAATTATTAACATGTCGAGCAACAAATGAATTAGTTAAACAGGGTGTTCGAGAGAATTCAATGAAATTAAATGTATTCTGTAAGTGTAATTTGTTTTATATTAGCTATATGTAAATTTAAATTTAAATATGAATGTAATTGATGATTTAAGTAATAGAAATTATGTTATTAAAATTCACTGAAATTTAGCCGAGACCCCAATGCTATATACAAGTATGCTCATTGTACCCTCTAATCGGACGGTTCATAATTGTTACAGCGTCCCAACCAATCCCACTTCTTTAGTGAATAATATCATCGTATACGGGTTTAGTTTACCAGCTTCTTTCTAGTAAGAAACTAACAAATTACCAAAATCACTTATGTTGGACCGGGGCCAATGGCTGACCATTGAAGCTTTATGTTATTATGGTTTCCGAAAATTTAATCAATTAGTGGTTAATAATTTACTTATTAATAAGCACTGTGAATTACTTATTAATAATTTTTAAACAAAAAATCATACTTTAAATAATTACATATTTTAAGGAAAACTCATTTTCTACTACGGTATTTGAAATTATATGGATATATCAGTTTCACTACATAGTATTAATTATTTATTTATATTATTTCATCTAACATTCTTACAGACATTCTTAAACTATTTATATAGAAAAGTAATAATTATAATAAAGATTAATAAAATTTAAATTAATTTAATTGGTTTAAATATTCTTTTAACATTTTTAGAAAACATTCTCTATTTATATTCAAATTTAAGGATACGGAGACTGAATCAAACATAATAATACAACTGTAGTGACAGGTTCAACTACTTTCAAAGAGAAAATGTCATAAAATTTTTTTGTTTTTCTTTTGATAAAACCAATCATTTTTAAAGATTTAGAAGTAATATAATTAATATGTATGTACATTAAAGCTGATTTATCATCATCATAAAACACATAAATCCTTAATTACATTAACGAGTATTTTGAAAAATGTATATGATTATACTGTAGCATAAGTAGTTATGTAATAAAAATATTGATAGTTTCGACAAGCTAATATCAATATTAATATTTTACCTGCTAATAAAATTTGAATAATAACTAAAAAAAATCGCACATACATTTTTCCTAAATCTGAACGCAAGAGAGCACTTCGACTTTATCGATCTATTATGGATTTATAACCAACCCTTCTGCTTACCACAACAGACTTAAAGAAACTTAGAATGTTTAAGGGAGCCATATTGGCCAGTTCTTTGGTGGTGAGTTCACATCTTTACAGAAGATTTTGTCTTCTCCATCCGACTGGTTTGCATTGGCAGAGAATTTGTTCTGTTATTTCTATCATTTAGGAGGCAGTTGTATTTATCATTTACATATACCTTTTGCTGAATTTGACTATGTCTTCCACTTTCATTTTATGTGGTTAATGGCGGACATAGACATAAAAATGTAAATAATATGTGAGAAACAACAATTTTCACCCAATTTACAATTCTAAAGGAGTAATTTAAATTTACTTATTTAAGATTTAAAAGTGTTTCTTATATTTATAGCTTTGAAGGTTATTAGTTTTCTTAACTTATAACTTATATATATAATATTATCACTTATAAAATATTTGATCAAAATTTGTTACCAATCAAAATCGAACCATAATTTCAATAAGTACAAATAAATTTTTATTAATTCTTCCTCTTTCCTTCCTCGAATCATTTCTTTGTTGCACTAAATAAAGTTCATAAAATCACAAATTTCAATCATTTGTTAATCATTATTATTTCACTGAACGAAGCAGATTTTATGTTGACAAATCTTTTATATATAAAAAAACATTGATAAAAAGTTAAATAAAAAACCCCAAATTTTTTAGAATAATTAACAAAATTTTTTTTTGCAGTCATATCCAAAGAAATATAAAATAACATTTTCTGAGAAACTTTTAAAAGCAAACCTGCAATACAAAAAAACAGTGTGTATAGCTCTAGCTAGCTAGCTAGCAGTTTTTTTTGTTCGGGAAGTAAACAAATTTCCGCTCGAATAAAGTGATTTCTTTTAAGAGCAAATTTTTACTTTTTCACGAGTTTTTTTTTTATTTTTTACTATATTTATCATAAATTTAAAAAGTTTTATTTTAATATAAAAAAAAACCATATTGTTTTTTTAATTTGAATGTGAATTACGTGTATATAATTTGTGCCGGCATCAAAAAAATATAGTACTACAGAAATTTTTATTCTAAGGATTCCTTCTGATCTAGATTTTTAATTATAATATACAAAAAAAAATATTTTTATATCCTGCGATTATGATGGCGGATAGCACACACACACACCATAAAAAAACATTTATGTTGTATATATATGTGTGTGTGTGTGTATGATTTTTATAAACGGAAACATAAATATGTAAAAAGTAGAATAATTGTTAAAAAAAAAAACATTAAAATAAAGTGAATTTGAATCCAGGATGACGTAAATTTGCTTATTAAGGAAATTGTTTGTCGTATATTTATGGCACTTTTAAGAATATTGTTGAGGGTATACTTTTAAGTGGTATTTATTTTTGGAATACGTTCTAATTTAGCAAATTCCCATATATATACATAAATACACTAATTGAGAGTTTTTCAAAATATCAAAGGATATGAAAAAAAAAAAAAAATTATTTTAGTTTTGGGTTTTGTTAAAATTGTTTTCGAAATAAATATGTAAAATATATGAAAATTTGTTGACATAAATGAGTAGGTTTTTGTACAAACATTTACGGAATTATATCAATTTAAAGGATTTGTTAAGACTAATTTGTATTTCGTTTGTTTAAAGTTTTTCTGTATAGTTCCTCAAAATAAAAAATATTCTTCTTAAACATTTGTTAGAATTTTTTAAAATGCGAATTCGTTTATGAATATTAGCTTTTTGAATAAAGTTAAAGTATTTTTTTGAAATCATTTTTTTTTTTCATATTTGACTACCTTTAACAATTTTTCAATAGTTTTTGTTTATAAATTCTATTTAAATGTTATGGAAATGCCTTCAAATTTTTGAAAAATATTAAAAAATTAGCTAAATAAAGGAAAATTCGAAAATCTGTTTTGAATTATAAAATGCAGACAAATAATATGTAAATTAGGCTAGTCTTGAGCTCAGCCATCATACGTCTTATATTGTCTTCTCTCTGAATTACAAAATAACGTATAAACTGTGTCAAGTAAAACTTTCTTAGTTACTAGTTTCCTATGTCTATCTTTCTAATCATTCCTTGGCTTTTTAACCATCTAATTCTAATATATTATTCTGAAAATATGGATTTCTATTAACTTTTCAAACTTTTTAAATAAGTGACAGTTAAATGCACAAGCAAATAAAGACATAGATAAATATCGTTCATCGAATTAGCTATTTCATGACGAAATTTCATTTAATTCGAATTTTAAATATCATAGCATTATTTAAATCTTAAATAATCATTTTGTGTTCGCTACTAATAAAAATCCATTCGACTCAAAAATTCCAATTTCTGCATAATTATAATTGTCTGAGCGATCTCTAATAATGTTTCTTACAAATCTACTTCAATTAGTTTCACAGTGTTTTCCAGTTAGTTAGTAATTAAATGAAAAATAATTATTATAATACTCATTTTCATTTTTCAATTTTGAGATAACAAATAAAAATCTTTACTAATAATTTCCATAATTATAGCAAAAAAAAAAAAGTTCGCTTTCAATTTTCATTCTTATTTTTAATAAAAAAAAATGTATCCAAGTAAAAATAATCTTTTTAATTAAACCAAACAAGACTGAGCATTAAAATGAAAATGAAAAAAAACTATATATTTTTAAAACATGTAAATTTTTTTTGTAGCAACATTTATGTTTTTTTTTTATGCAAAATGAAACTAACAGAAAACACAATAAAAATTCACTCCTCTGAAATAATGTAATAATAAAATATTTTTTTTTTAAATATATACATAAAAAAAATGCAAGGATAACAAACTCTTTTACGTTCTTTGTAAAAATAATAAAAAAAAAAATTGTGCAGAAAGCATAAAAATTTCTTTTGCATTTTCCATATAGTTTTATTTTTATTATATATTTACTTTTAGTGAGTAAATTTTCATTAGAAAATTATTTTATATCATGGTAAAAATTCTTTGAAGTTGGATTAAAATGAGATATTCATTAAATGTTGTGACACTTTAATATTTGTTGCAGAAAATGGTTCAAGGAAACACAGTTCTTCACATGTAATTACAGGATATGTACATTATTTTCATTTCAATACTAAAAAGGATCAGGTATATTAATGATTTTGGCCTCTCCCCCCCTTTAACACAAATTTCAGAGACCTAGTAACCTTTTGGGGGGATAAAATCATACACATAAAATCATACACAGTAACAGCTGTATTTCGATGACGTTTATACTTGGGATATGTGAACATATCTTTATTAATTCATCAATTTAAGTTATATACGATATTCTTAGCAGCTTAGCACATTCACACCTCATCCATTTCTTTGCCTGTAGAAAGTCATGAACAAAATATTTTAGGTCACATATTTATGCAGAAACTATATGTCACATATTTGGTAGAGACATCTAAGTCAGTTATGTAATGTGAATTGAATTTTAAGTATGATTAGTGCCACATATATCAGGGAAAACTACAAACTCACAAAAAGGTGACGTTAAGATTACGAAAATCCCCAGTTAAATTTCTATAGTATAACCGTCACACGTGCAGGACTTATTCCCAAGCTATAGACATTACAAATTAATTTAAGCAATAACGTTTTCATACAATCTTGAAACGTAAAATGCTCTTGAATAAGCAGATATTTCTTAATTATTTTAAGATTTGAAAATTACTCAGCTGTTAGTTACAAATTTTTTGAATTATTGGAAAGACTTAACGGTTAACGATATGTCGGACGACAGAAATATGCCGTCGTACGACAAAAAGTAAAAGCTGTAGAATGGCCAGAGACCATGCGGTTTATCTCATACAACCACGCATGCCATATTTGCGAAGAACTTAATGAAAAATAGTCTATACTATCACGCTGCACCTGAAAGTGCCCAGTTCTGGCCAGTACCAGAAGGGATTCACTTGTCAGATACTAAATTTGATATCCTAAGCGACCTCCACATATGGTACGGTTTCTGAAGTAGATATAGAGTCATTATCTTACCTAAACCAGATAGTGAGTGGTCAAAAATGAATCATGTTCACTTGCTACTTTAATCAATCAAAATAGAATAGGTTTTATATGAAAATTCCAAAAATATATAGGCAGTTGTTAAACAAAACTACGATTTGTAAAAGTAGCCCTAATGTAATTTAAACATTTCAAACTTAAAATATCTGTAAAATGTGCTGCAAATAACAAGCTTTTTTTATATATTTTGAAATAATTTTATCTTATTTCTTTTGATTAAACATAATTTAAAATAATTTTATACTCAAAAGGTTCCTTATTTAAGTCTTTAAATTTTCTTTTTTTGGTATATTTATAAATAATACAATTTCTTTTTATAATATTATTTATTTTTCCAAGAATCCTGACATGTAAAATTTATATTACTCTTGTAATACCTGGTATTTTCTAATATCCTTAATATTTTTTTTTCCTGTTTTATTACAATACAAAATGAAATTAATTACATGTAAATATTTTGTATATGTTTTTATTATCATTTTGACATTTTTAATGTTTTATTTATGTTAGAGCAAATAACCTGCAGAGTAAATATTAATATAGCCAAAAAGGAAACAACTTTTGTATTTGTTTTATATTTTATTTTTTTTGCTAATAATCCTTAAAATTTAAAAGAATTTTACTGTCCAATGGTTTATCTGTATATATATATGTATATTTGTTTTATCGATATGATAAGCAAATAATTGAGAGTCCTTTTTAATGTGTCACTAAAAAGGACTTCCAATTAAAATTAGCGGAAATGGCAAAAAAAATATGTATATACAAATACTACATAAATGTTACAGTTTAGTTATTTATAGTTGCTTATTTATAGTCGTTTGAGTCCCGACAATTTCTCGGTTTTACCATACTGTTTAATTGAATATTTATAAATTTACTAATTAAATCATCCATGAAAAATGCAAAGTTCGTAATAAGTTTATATTTTAAACTTATATGAACTTTAATTTGAATTATCTACAATTTAAAACCGGATGGAAGATAGCCCAATAGGCAATAGTGCAACATAGCAAAAAAAAATTAATTATATTATAATACATAATGATTAAGATCTGGAAAATTAAAGAAATTAAAAGGACATATTTGAATCTCAAAATAGCTAGTTGAAAATTTGAATATAGTTTACGAAAATTGATCTAAAAGTTATAAAATTATTTGAATTTAAAGTCAGTTTATTGGAATAATAGTAGAGAAGGTTTTTATATAAGATAGTTTCAATTCAGAACAATCCTTTGGAACTTAGAATACAATAAACTAATTCAAAGCTCAATTTAGAAACATGAGATAGATATAAGTTTGAGTAGTTATCAAGGTATCATATTCCTAGCCACCACGGTGAACCTATTGTGATATATTTTTAAGTTATAACCCCAGGTCCATTGGATCTGTCGTCACACCTTTGAGGTGACATAGTATAGATCAATTGTTTTTAGTAATATAGTTGAAATATTGAGTTATAGGTTTAACAATTGTCAACACAAAAGTAAATTATCTGAAAAATACAAGATGCTTTATCGATTAGAATACGAGAAGAAGAAATATTAGTTTTAAATAATTTCTGAAATTAAACTAAAACTAAAAAACCAATAAATTTTTGTTATATTAAAATAAATAAAATTCTTATTACATAAATTCTGTATTCTGTAAAACTTAAATTCATTTTTTTCAATTCTTTACTTTAATAAATAATAAATTTAATACAATTCCAATGATATCTAATATCAATTATCCTTGATTAAAATTATTGAAATTTTTCTATATATAAAAACAATTAATTTTCAAATACAAAGTTAAAAAAGGATTTTCAATAGGATAATATTTTCTATAAAAAAGGAAAATTTTAACAATTACTCCCTATATACTTAGTGCATTTTATAAAGTCAAAAGCTTTCTGCATTCTTTCATAAAATACCACAACTATATTAAAATATCCTTTTTATATTTAAATGAAGTTTTAAATACTCGTATACATATGCAAAATAATATATAACAATTTTTAACGTTACCTGTACAAAAAAAAAAAAAAAACTGATATCCTCTTTATTTCAGAAGTTTCGTTTTTCCCCCGCATAATTTCAACTTACATAATATTTATGCTCCTTTGCTTAAATAAATGGGACACTTTATACCACACGTTTTTTTTTTTTCAATCCGGACAAACAAACACGGAAATAAATTGAAAATACCTTAACTTTTTGTATATGTTTGATATAATGCTTCTGTTGTTATTATCCTTTTTTGTATATATATGTATTTATATAGTCTGTATAAAAATGGACTTTTAGTTCTTTCCTACTATCATCATTAACGTTAGATAGTTTTATTGTTTCTATTTTTTTATTTTTATTTTTTTATTTTTTGTGATATATTTAGTGATAGTAAAAGGAAAACGTAAAAGGATAATGAAAATTTGAAACAAAAGGAAAAAGCTTAAATTTATTGCTTACCATGAAACTTTTTTATTCATTTATTCATTTTTTTTTTTTTTTTTTTCGTTTTACAGGATTTAAGTGTTTTATTATCTATGAAGGGAAAAATGTAAACTAAAAATCGTGAATTCTTAATGAAATTTAATAACATAAATAAAATGAAGGATTTGAAAAAAAAGATAGATTAGTGGAAAATTAAGAAATTTTTTTTAAGGTTTCATTTTAATTCTTTGGAATATTTTTATTCTTGTTGAATTAACAGTATAAGTTTTAAGAAAGTTCTTATTGTATAGCTCAAAAATTTAATTAATCATATCAAAATTTGAATACGTAGCTAAACTACTGCTATGTACTATTTTATTTCTTATTTATGGGTTCGTATTTCACAGCCCGAAAACTTGTATACATGATTTTTAAAATATTTACTTATAGATTTTGTACAATTTTACTTTACAATCATAAATAAATAAATATTTGAAACATAATTTAACCTAATTTAGTCACCTAGGTTAGGTTATGTAATAGTGACGAGAGAGCCTCACATAGGGTCCACTTTTATGGATAATTTACTCTGAGTATGAATTGGTGTTATTTTTAGTAAATCGAAATATTTCATTTTTGCAGCATGCTTGAAGTGCTTTCTAGTGGTCCAATTTCAGACTTCTTTCAGAGTTTAATAGTACGGATATACTAGAATAAAACCTATGCGTTGTATAAGAGATGTTCCCCGGGTTTAAATTACCCTGGATCGCTGCAATTTCTGCATTAATTAATTGCGATAAATCCAAGAATCCGTGCATGTTTGCTAATCAGGAAGTGCCACTTAACCAACACTAAATTGAATTTTAATGATGCCCATTAATATGTTAATGAATATAGTTAGCATTTAAGGTTAACTATATAAATTTCGATATCGTCAGCGTCACTAAATAAGCTTTTAAAAACGATTTCTATGTCAACAACTTTGAAAGAATTAACATATTCTAAAATATTCTAAAAACGATTACAATATGCATACCAAAATTCAGTTTACAAAATTTATTAATTGAAATATTTATATGTTGTTCAATTTAATCTGATAATTACTTTTCCCCATTTATAAAACCCCTTTTGTAAGAGAACTTTACATAATTCCTTATTAGTCAATCTACAAAAAAAAATGTATTAAATTATGCAAACATAAGAGTTTTAAATCCGAAAAAGAAAATTAATTATCCTTTTATTTAACTAAAATACAATTACTAAGATTATCATAAAATATTTCGTTATACTAACAAGTATAAAATTGCTAACAAGTCACTTTAATTTTGGTCATCAAGTTACTAAGTCTTCATCAATTTGATAAAATTTTATAATTTTACTTAATTCACAATGGAACATAATCCAAGAAAGCCAAGAACTAGTAAAAAAATAATAATAAAATGTCTGATGTTTAATTGAATAAATACAAAAAAAAGCAAAAGAAACTAATCTAATTTGCCATTTTTTTTTTCATTTGTATTATATATCAACAAATTACTAATACAAAACTTAGCATCAAGATTAATCCTTCTAACATTTTTCCTTTCATTAATACAATTTATTTTAATTTCTATTTTTTATATGTATGTATTTGTTTTTTTTTTTATGCTGGAAAAGCATTAAATTTTCTTTATATTGTATTTTAAAAATGAAATAAAACTAAAATTAATACTATTTTTTTTTCTTGTTATAATTATAGTTATACCAACATTACAATTAGATTTAGGATCAAATCTAAATCCTGAGGACATTGAAGAAGGCGATGATGTTTATTTTGAATGTAAAGTTCATGCTAATCCAGCTGCATATAAAGTTATATGGAAACATAATGTAAGTACACACATAATAATTACATAAATACAGAAAATATATAAAGTTAATACTATAAATATATTTTATAGCTACTTATGTAATTTTATGTATATATAACATGGTAAATGATAATGATAAAAATTCCGTAAATAAATTTTGACATTAATACTCAGTTTTGTGATTATATAATGCCATCGTACACAGTATTAGTAGAGCAAAAAAAAAACTATATTATGGTTTTAGTTTTGGTCAACTTAGTGTCAGCTTTTTTTTTTAGTAATTATGTTCATTTCAAGTTTATGTTATATGATTATTTTATGTAATAATGATGGGAAATTGTTTTGTATAACAAATCACAAAAGTGATTTTCATTTGAATATATACAATTTAATTAGGTTTTGAATATTAATGTTTTCATAAATAAGCTGATTTTGACAGAAGAATTATTATAGATAATTTTGATTTTTTGGAAGTTATATTTGTGATATAAAGCCAGTTTCAACTCCAGACCAATGTTCTATACGCCACCGTAAAGAGAACAAATGTCTAACAATTATAAATTATTAGCCAAAGAAAATTTATTGTTCGGAATTCATATACAAATTAGTAGGTCCAAATTGCAATAATCACGAAACTTCTTTAGGTTGTACTTACGAAAGTGCGAATTAGGTTGTACTTATACATTGCAAAGCATGTGGGATTATATAATTACTTATGAAAAAGTTAGTTTGATTTAGGCGATTAAGCGTTCTATTAACTTTTAATCCTAGGGCAGGAATAGTTGATTAAGGAATAACGTCAGTTGATATTACTAAAATTCGAATTTATAGGAAGAATATTTGCATTTGTTATTTTCTAAGAACCAAAAATTATTGTACAAATATTGAAATTCCATATTTTTTTTTAAGATTTCCTTGTTTTTCAACATTTTATATTTAGGTATACTTTAAGATTGTCAATATATTAATTACCTTCTGAACCACTTCCTAACTACACATTGAGTTATATAAGAATCCGAAATAATTGTTAAAATAAAAATCAAAGTTTTATTATAATTAAAATTAAAGGTTAATAAAATCTGATTATTTCGAAATTAGATTATAAAGGAGTAATTTTGTCACCTTAAAAACTTTAGTTGATTTTACGATATTTGCTCTTGAATATTTGTAAATTGTGCATCCTGATATTCTGTTAAATTCAATTATCACAGTTTATTCTAAATTTCACGTCACATTAAAACTAAATAAATTCTAATTGTTAATTTCAAGTAAAGGACCCTTCGGATTAAGCATGATTACCATAAAAACATTATCTTTAGGCTGCGATAAATGTAGAAATTAATTATTTCATTTAAAATTTTGACATTTTAATACAAAATTGAATGGTTTTTTTGTGCAGTTTAGTTTATAAATAAACTGATAATAAAACGAAACGATAATGAAAATCCTTAATCTGAGATACTAATCTGAAGCAGCGTAACGCTTTACGTTTTCGCAGATATATTTTATTATGAATTTAAAAAATATACAATATTGATAAATAAAAATTCCTCAAAATACTATAGAAAAACTAAAATCCTTATAATTAGATTGTGTTATCCTAAAATTAAATCAATTCATCTATTGATAGTATTATTTGAATTAAAATTATTACTCTACATAAATCAATTTATTATTTTTAATAAAATTAATATTCACAAATTACCCAGAATATTAACAAAACAACGAATTCAAATTATATTAAAAGTTATAATAATTATAAAACTATTTTCGGAAAATATTTATATTAAATTAGGTATGAAAAACTTTTTTTGTGATAAAATTAATGATAATTTTAGTGATTACAATCAATTGGCGTGAATATTCAAAAACATATAATTACTAAATATTTTGTATATGTATAAAAAACATAATTAGGAATATAAAAATATTTCTAAAAAAAAAAAATTATATAAATTAGATTTTTGCTACTAGATACGCACAAATTGAATATACACAAAAATAATACTATGCAAACGGTTTATTGTTATTATACTATTGACCCTTGGGGACATTGACTGTCATACTACAGTCCTGCACAGTTTTTCATCCATTATTATTATTATTATTATTATTATTTAGATTTTTTGTTGTTGTATAAGTGAAAACAGGAAACTTCCAACCAAAATGTCGTTGTTTGCTTATTACCATTCATTGCCGCAGTCCAATTAATTTCATAAAAAAAAAAGGACCAAGGTAATTTTTCTATATATAATACGTTATATATATTCATCCTTCCGTAATATCCCTTTTTTTTTTTGGAGTAAATTTACATAATATTTTCCTAAGCGTATATATATATTTTGTATAGAGGGTAATTGACTTTATTTTATGAATATAAAAATATTACGTGAATTGTGGCATAACCAGAAATTTTATGAAATTTCACTGAATTCTTTTGTGATTATTATAATTTTTTTTGGTCAATTTTCATCATCAACTGGAAATTATTGAAGTGTGATAACTGATAAGTTTTGATTATGATAATTTGATTTTTTTTTTTTTGTATTTAGTGAAATTTAAGTGAAAATTTCAATTAAATTAATTTATAAAATTTTTGTAAAATATTTCACTGTAAATCTAAAATGATTAAAGATAAAATTAAATTTTTTTTTGTTAAGAAAAAGGGCTAAATTTTCAATATTATATATATACAAAAAAAAAATGTGATTTTCCTTGAAGCTTAGTACGAGGCTCAAGTTAAATCAAATTTTAACGACGTCTCCAAAGCTTTCCAAAATATCCAGTGAAATAGATGTGAAAATTATATTTTGTAAGGAAATTATACAAATTAATTTGAAATTTGAATATTTTAAATTTTAAATGTTTGTTTTTTATGTTAAATATTCTAGGAGGTTTTTTGCGCGATTGAAAATGAACTAAATTATTTCCCATGACCGTTTCACGTGAATAGGTAAACCTATAAGCACCAGAGGCAAACGAAAATTTAAAAATTGTGATCTCACAATGTTAAATTTATATGAAAATTTTATTTCAATCCTGGTCATTTTCATTTTTCACAACTCTTCATAACTTAATCCCTAACATTTCGTAATTTCGCAATTGCATATACTTAATTTATAAAACTACTAAAAATTCTAAATCTAATAATATTAATAAAATGAATTAAAGAAAATTTGAATTTAACATATTTTTTATTTTCTTCACACAGAATCAATTAATTCAACATAACCAACGAGCTGGAGTAATTGTAAGTAGTGGTGATTTAGCTTTACAAGGTGTAACTAGACATCAAGCTGGTAATTATACTTGTACTGCATCAAATGTTGAAGGTGATGGTGATAGCAATATTGTTGAACTTAAAGTTATGTGTAAGTTTCTAAAATAATAGAAAATATTGAAAAAAATAAAAAAAATATCAATGGTTAATGGTAAACTTAACTTTATCCTTAACATATATGCATAGAAATGTAGTAGATATATAGATAGAACATAACAAACAACTAAATGTTTTCTATATTTTATTATAAAAATTCAACGGACCGTAAAAATCTAGGTTAATCCTTAAAATAAACAAGACTACAAAACAAAAACAAAAAATTATTTTATATCCTTTTAGTTTTCTATTTATTACACAATACAAAACAGAACGTTCCGTAGCTAGAGTCACTCCAGCTATAGTGAACATTCACTTTCATAGTGTGTGATAGCAACAATAGTAACAATGAATGCTTAAAAAATGTCATCACATATAATTTTCATTTGTATGAAAATTGAAAATGTAAATTATTCCTGATAGATAAAAGGACTATGAATGAAGACAAAAATTTGTTTTTATATTATTTTAAATGGTTTCATTAATTTCTACTAATTGTCATCATGACCAACGCGTAGCTCGAAAATAGCGAGTATAATTCATTTAAATATAATTTTAATTAATATTGTTAGTCTGATTTTTAAATATATCTTACGATATTGGTTAGCTCAATAGTTCAATCTGAATTACAACAACCTAGATTTATATAACAAATGATCTTTTAGCACTTTAAAACACTTGTACAGAAAGATTTATTAAAGATTTGCGAACTGATATTATAAATTATAAAGTACCAAGGATTTGGAGACCAAAATATATAATACGACGAATTAAAGATTTAGCTTTCTAGCTTTCTAGTAGATCTGAAGAACAACAAATAACAAACTTAAGACATTATACTAGTACATGAATAAATTATTCTACATTATATTGAAGTTACTTAGGTTACTTGAAAATTTTCCTTGAAAGTAATCTAAGTAACATATAGTAAAATGGCCACTACTGTACTATTTTAGTACAACTTTTAGCTTAAATATAAAAATAAAATTATATTATTTTAATTTTTAATATTTATAAAATTTTTGTAATTTTAATTTTAATTAATACACAGATAAACCAATTTGTCGTCCTGATCAAAAACGTATTTACGGTGTTGCTCGTAATGAAGCTGCTGATATATTATGTGAAGTTGATGCATTTCCGCCACCCGAAACATTTAAATGGTCATTTAATAATACAGCTGAAACATTTGATATGCCACAAAGTGGTTTTCGAGCACATTCAGCCCAAGGATCAACATTGACCTATACACCAGTCAAGGTAAATTTATATTATAAACAATATAAAAAAATATATACAAAACTAAAACTTAAATTAAAATTTTGTTTACAAAACTTTACATTTTTTATATAAATTTCGTTTTGTAAATAAACACAAAAAGTATTAAAATATTTAATATGATTGAAAAAAGTAAAAACTTTATATTGCTTGAAAATGGAAAAATAAATTAAATATTGAAAACTTTTTTGTACAAAAACAAAAAACAATTTTGTTAGGTCAATACAATTCGTTTTTTTTTTAATATAAAATTGCATTTTATATTACAGAAATGTACATTTTACTGGCTATTTAGAGGTGGTATCATCAGAAAATAATCAATATTGTATAAATTTTCAATTTTGCAATTGTTGAAATCTTATTTTATATACATATAATCAAAAATGTAAATAAATTTGGTATATCAAAATTGATTAAATATGCAAAAAAAAATACTAAAAATTAAAAGAATTGAATTGCCTAATACTCTGCTCCATAATTTCTTATTCCAATTGCAAATATTTGTTAAAGAAGTCAAGTTTACTAACTGCTATAAGATTTATTTTAATATAATTTTATATATTGTCCTTACTATACATAAATATATATATTTTAGTTGGACAAACAAAATTGAATTGCAATTTCTGAAAACCTCTTAAAAATGAAAGTTAAATTGTTTGATTTCAAATAGAACGGAAGAAAGAAAAACTATTCATTTCAGGGTTGATTAATACTTTGTATATGTTCAGTAATCATTATAGCTACATATATAAAGATAGGGTAGAAAATTTAGTTTTCACTACTAAGAATTATGTAATCTTAACATTCTTATAATAATTGACACCCAAAAATAAGTATATAAATTGTTATTATATAACTCAAAGCAGAGACTTATAGTTTACTACAGTGTTTTGCTATCTTGAGATTAGTATTATTGGTGAAGTTACGTGATCACTTAAAATTGAATGAATTAATTTTATATTAGAAATTACTCCATTTAAAGACGCTACAATAGGTAAAAAACTGCCCAATTTCATGAATTACACTGGAACAAGCGGCTAGACATCAAGACATTCGAAGCTATTCATTCATGAACCATCAAAAAAGTGTTCTGTCAAGACGAGAACCAAGTAGATGTGAAGCGTTGATGTTGAAAAGCCTTTCACACCTCAAAAAGCTTTGTTGTCGCTCGTGTCTTATCAACTGTAATAAGACAAATTAGTAGCTGTAGTGATTGGGACTATCTGTAGCTCACCCTTTCTCTAAACCTAACCTAGTAGTACAATACAAGCATAAATGATAACGTATTTAACTAAATTTTAAAATCACCTCTATATCCGTGAAACAAGACATATCGTGTAAGGAATCAACCTCACATCTATTTATTTCGCTCATTGACAACATAATACCAATTATCTACATGTAATTTAGATAAAATATATTCAAATATTTCAAATTTTATCATTCTTTCCCATCACTGATTTTATATTATATTTATATCATTCCTTTTAAACAATGAAAAGAAACTTGAAAAGAAGGATATATCTGAATCTATAAAGGATAACCCATTAATATTAATTTTAAATAAAAAATATATTTTTTATAACTTTTGTCTACCATTTTTTATTCTGTTTAATCTATGTTTTCTATTGTATCGTAATTTTTAAGATGACCGACGATAAACTAACAAAAAATAAATTTTCTATGTTGCAAACAATGACAAATTTTATTTATTGCATGTTTTGGGCTCTATCTAAACTATAAAATATACAAACAACATTGAATCTATACATAAAAAGACAAAAATTAATGTTTACAATATTATTGAAAATATTTATATTTACCTTTTCATTAAGTATGCTAATAGATTTTCAATTCAACTTAATTGAATGAAAATATACTTGAAATTATGTTTATGTTATCGAATATATAAAATTAAGGGTTATAATTCATGTTATTTAGAAATTTAAACAAAATTGTTCAGAATTTTAAATGATTATTATATTTTGTATAGAATTAACTTCTGGAAATTTTAAATTTTATATCGAACTTTTTATATTTATACATAGTGATCGGTATGAAATTAGCTAATAAAGCAGCCATTATTTATAGCTTTGTATTTAATCAAATGTAAATTGGTATTGATTAGCATTTTCTAGTGTTTCTGCTAAAAAAAACATATTTTTACACTAAAGTGGAAACTTCAGAGAAATTTAACTGATAATTCAGTTTCAGCCAAAATTGTGATACATATATTAACTTTAGTCATTAGTATACCACTTTCAATGGATTTAACAGACCTAATAGTAAAATATTACTGGGTGCTAACTGCAAACATTTAAAATAAATGTAAGAGGTAGTTTTAATTGATTTTCTGACGAAATATAAAAGTCATTCGGCAGTGATGATAATTAAACGACTATGCACTACAAATTTTGATAGTTATGAACCAGAGAATATTGATTTTATACTTTAGATTGTTAACAACCTTATTAGAGGACTGTAAAAAATCAGGACATGAGAATATCGGTGATTTTCTAAACTTTTGCTCAAAATATAGTTCATTCGTATTTATGGAGTAATCAGTAATTACATCGTCAAAGTAGAAATTGATTCAACTTCTATACTTTTTTGACAGTTCACAGAATTGACGGCGAGGCTAATTTCTTTTAAACATTATATAGAACTGTCATAATTCAATTTCCTTAAATAATGAAATAATCAATAATTCTTTTTTGAATATATTCTTCCTTTAACATTAAATCAAAATTAATTTGTTCCTTAATAATATTTACTATATAATGCGATTACATAAATATAAAAGAAACTATTTATATCCTCATTAATTCCAATGATTTTATATAAAAAAAAATATTCTCATAATAGATATTATAATGCATAATAGTGGAAAATATTTGAATAAGGTTATTTTTAACATATGCTTACATTTATATAATTTCAAAAGGATTTTTTATTATATTCATCCAAAATCTGGAAATAAGAACATGAATTGTAACAAAAAAAAAACTAATCTTTAAATATCCTTTTACTAAGTGTCCCTAATGACCCTAACAAAAAAAAATATATTTCATTGACGCACCTAAAAATGAGAAGATAAATATTACAGAAAATGAAAATTTTAGTGTTTTTTTCATATTAGTTTTACCCCTAGATTTGATTGTATGTAATATAAAATGTAACTATAAAGAATATAAATCGATGCTAAAATGGATAAATGGAGAGATTTAAATATTTAATGAAATATGTATAGTTGGTAAATAGATTTGTAATACCATTTAATACAGATTAGTTATAGCAGAATTGTTAATATTATTTTCTAGGTATACTAGACTCATAGCTCGCCGATTGTAAGCGCTTTTTATACTTATGGAAATATTTGCGTTTGAAATGGATTTTTTCATTACAATTATTTAGTTATATCATTATGATAATACTTCAAATAATTTACGTAAATTAATTATTACCTTAAATCACTTTTTTTTCTATGATACCAAAAAATGGTAGTGTAAATTGAAAATTAATCAGTTTACAATCAAAGCTGATTATTTAGAAGTGCTTTTGGAAATATGTAGATGCTCAATAATTTTTATTATCAATATCAAATACTAATACATCAAACAAAATAAAATATAATTTTAATTTATGCTTTAATGAACTGTCATTTTAAAATAAGTAAATAAATGAAACTAGAAATTAGAAATTAGAAATATTCGGTTTTTACATAAATGAAATGTTATATTTGAGTTTGATTGTTTTTCAAAAACCAATTTTTATCGATTGGTGACAAACCCGTATGAACTTTTTAAATCGTATGGTATTCAACTAAAAATTTTAAAATTAGCCTATATCAAATTTGAAGTGAAAAAACGACAAATGTAACCCGAAAATGTTATATAAATGAATGTTCGTTGTTTGTATGTATATGTAGCCGATAAACGCTGAAACTATTGAGGGCAATCCGAACCAGTTTAGGCTTTACGATAGAGAGAAGATGTGCTGCTGCTACGTAAACCAATAATACCAACAGATATGCCACTTCAATCAGTTTCCAATACGACTCGCCTTTGCATTAATAATCAACAAATCATAACGACAATCGCTGAAAGTGTGTGGACAAAATTTCTCATATTGACAGTTGTATGTGGCCTATTCAAACGTCAGACATCTGATTTATTTTATTAATCACCTAATGCATTATAATGATGAAAAGTTTTATTTATGTTAATTAGAATTGGTTGAAATAATTTTTAATAATGACTTTGGGCTAGAACAGCTTACATATTAATGAAAATTTTATGATATGTCAAAAATTCAAAGTAATTACTATCTTTCAATGCTATAATTTTCCATTTCATCGATGGAACCATTAGCTCTGTTATCCAGAGATTAATCTCATTTGTTTTTTTTACTGTGGCATTCATAAAAGTATACTTGTTCTTTCACATCTTTCATTTTTCGGCAATACAAAATTATATTGTAACAAAAATATCTTAAGTTTAATATATAATTATATAGAAAATTGTCAATTTATTTGTAATTGAATTTCAAAAAACTAATTTCTGTATTTACATATGTTTATAATATATATATATAAATTTTTTACAGGAAATGGATTTTGGTACAATAATGTGCTGGGCAGATAATGTTGTTGGACAACAAAAAGAACCATGTGTATTTCATTTAATTGCAGCAGGAAAACCAGATCAACCATTAAATTGTACATTGGCTAACCAAACATCAGAATCATTAGAAGTTTATTGCATTGAAGGTTTGTAAAAAGAATTTTAATTCATCTTAAATATTTTAAATTATATATTTATATTATAGAAATAGGAAAATTTTTGTAGGATAAAATTAAATTTTAGTTTTAAATTATTTTTCTTTATGGAATTTAATTCAGTTAAATATCATTTTTGGCTTTATGACAATTAAGAAAAATCAATTAATTTAAATGAAATGTTATCCATTTTAGAAGAAATTCATATTTCAATATAATTTCAGTAAGATTATCTGTTATCATGAAATAGTTGAAGGGAGGGAATTCCGAACTAATAATATAACAATCATTTTACACTATCAACAACGATGGTATTTGTTATTGTATGCATAGGTTGCTCAAAAAATTACGTCCTGTTCTCTTCTATATCATTATTTCGGGGTCTAAAATTTATATTACTATTTTTCCATTCCCAAAAACCCTATACATTTATCGATTGCGATAACAACTGAAATCTGAAATCATTCAACATGACATTTTTGTCTGTTTTAAAGTTTACAATATGAAAGACCATATAAAATTTTCATTCTTACTTAAAATTCATTTCCATTTTTTTTATATTAATTCCACAAAAACATATTTCTCAATAAAATATAAAATTTTTATTTATCTTAAGATTGAAAATATCTGCGACATTATTAAATTTAATTTTCTGTTATATAAATTTTTCATACCAATAACAAAACCATGCAAAAAATATGCTTTTACTGTAGTTTTAAGAGTTTAAAAGAGAAACATTGAAAAAAAAAATTATAAACTTCTACATACAGATTGAATGTTTCCACCCTATCAATCAATTGTCATACAAAAGTATTTGATTAGCATTCAAATTTCAAATACGAACATGCAAACTTTACGTATTGCTAGAATAATGGTTTTTACTATGATTTCGAGAATTTCTTGAGGGTGAATTTATGTTCTGGAATTTTCTACTGTATAAAATATATTTAATAATTGATTATTTTTAAAAAAAAATCAATTTTTATTGTATTTTTGATTCCATCTATAAATAGTTATTTACCTCGAGGAGTTTATGGATGCTGAAGGCACTGATTTATAATTTTACTAAAATAAATTCTATACTAAAAATTGTTATGCATATCAAAATAGATTATATTTAGGCATTGACAAGAAGTTATCCAGATACACATTACAGCGAAACCATAATTTAACCAATTGACGTACGCTTTATTAATTAAAATATTAATAAATTCGAAAATTTCTGGTTGAATGGTCTGAATGAAACAATCAGTAAACTCTAATCATTGGTGACCAAATGATCAAAATTTCATTTTTATTTGAATTACTAAATTTTCTGAAATAAAATTTAACCAATTCATGTCTTGCTAAAATATAATATTTGACAGTTCATGTACGTTTTGTATTATTTTTATTAGAAATGTACAGGAATCGGTTCGCCTGAAATTCAATTGTTTCATATCTCTTCATAGCCGTGTAATTTTAGATGTCCACATCAGTAAAACGCTTCTCATATTAAATAAGGACAAAATACTTATACATTTTCCACTGGAATATATTTTGTCTACCTACGTTTCCTTCTTAATAATTCACAAGAAAAACCTCTCCTAACAAATTTAATATTAATAAAATATTTATATTACTTTAAAAATAACATTTCCTTTAAAAAAAATATATAAATTTTCCTTTGAAATAACAATTTATTTATAAATATAATTTTTCACTTCATTTATACAAAACTCAAAAAAAAAAAATATAACAAAATAAACAGGATTTGATGGTGGCCTAAGACAATGGTTTCTTATTGAAATATTTGATCAACAAACTGGTATACTTCAAGCAAATATCTCATCAAAATATCCTATTTTGGGTGTAAATGGTTTAGATTCTGGTAAACTTTTAAAATTATTTGTTTATTCAGTAAATATGCGTGGGCGAAGTGATGCTGTTATCCTTGAAGGATATACATTAAAAGCAGCCGAAAAACAAACAGGTATAAATAATTGATTTATTTTATTTTTTTAAATTTACGTAGCTTGTAGTATTATTGATTTACATCAAAAAATGTTTAAATTTGGTTTTCAATGTTGTCGTGGTGTAACGTAAACAAAATTCAAAGGAAAACACCAAATAAAAAAATAATTATTGATTTTTGGGTTTTTGTAATATAATTTATTAATAAATTCTTTTTTAAATTATTGTAATTGCAGTTGCTTTAACTTCTTACAAAGGATCTCAAGCAAATTTCGAATTAACACCAATATTATCAATTGGAATATTTGTTGGTATATTAGTAGCTATAATATGTATTGCAATTGGTACAATAGCAGCATTAAAAATACGTACACAAAATCATCAACAAAAATATCATAATCAAAATGCAAAATTTTCTAGACCAGCTAATTTACAAATAAAAGATAAAATTACATTACCATTAAGTCATTCCGAAGAAATGTATGATGAAAAAAATCCAGATGTTGTACCATACAATGAAAGTAAGTTTTTCATTATGTAAAAAAAATTTAATTTTAATGAAGTAAATTAAGGAAAATCTACTGAAAATCTACTTACCTACGTTTATACTCCGATGGGAGTACTTTTGGACTCCTTTGGTAATGAAATGACAATACTACTGTACTCACTAATTCCACCAAATACTCCCATTTAAAAAAATAGTTCAACCTGGAAATTGTTAAAATGCTTTCTGTGTGGGCTGGCATCTTGAGAGCAGTTTTGAAAACTGAAACATTTCTTTTAATCTTTGTTTAGTGAATATATTTATATAATATTTTGTCACCATTGTAGCAAGTTTTAATAAGTATTCCCAGAACGTTAACATTTTCGGATTTGGCAGCAAAATGGCTCTTGAAACTTCTCTTGAAGTATAAAAACCATACCAAACTTGCCTATAAAAACTTTTCATAAATGTACTACCTTTTTTGTACCCTTAAATATATAAGGAAACTACTCCCCAAAATGGCAAAATACTACTCTAATTTTTTTTAAATACTACTCTCAGAAATATTGAAGCGACAGCTTTGCTACTAAGTGATTATCGCTTTTCCATAATTTAAAATTATTAAATAAGTTAAATTTTTGTGATGGAATATTTATTTATATAACTCCGATAAAAACAAAATTATAATCTAATAGAGTCTAGATTTTATTCTGTAACGATATTTTCAATTATAAAACTATATTTAATCATTTTTTTTTTTAATTTAATCATCTTTAAATAATTTATTTTTATTTTCAAATGCCATAGTGGATGCCGATTATAAACTAAAATCAGCCAATCAAACTCCTTCTGGTCATTTATCACAAACCAGTGAACCAGAAGTTTCAACTAATATTGTTGATGAACGTGTAACATATCAAAGCAATAAGGTAAGCAAAAAAAAAATTAATATATAATAGCTTTCTTTTTACTTTATAACAACAGAGTAGACCACAATTTATTGAATATTCCTATAATTAATACACAATAAAAATAGATTTATAAAAAAAAAATGTTTATCATACATAATTAATGCAGTCTTTAAAATATCAACTTTAATTTTAATTTATTATCATTTTATATGACAACCATTCATTTACCCAATTCATATATATATTAGCAATCCTCCACCGATGAACTACATTATGCTGAATTATCGATTCCAAAAATTCCAACCGATTGCGGTGGTAATACCGCAACCGTAAAACAAAATTCTGCCACAATACTAACTAATACCGTACCAGGTGGTGGTAGTGGAATAATAAATAATAATGGTATGGTTAATAATATAATAATGGGTGGTACATTAAATAAAAAACCACCGCCCACTTATGATTATTTTGAAGAACCAACAATATATGCACAAATAGATCATTACAAGACATCATCTGGCTCTGTAATACCATCAACATCAGTTATATCACCATTTCCACCATGTATACCATCACCGTCTGGACCACATAATACAAATACATTACCATCAACAGCTCAACTATATACAATGATACCAACATCATCGAATACATTAGGGGGACGAAATAATCATCATCATCATACAAATACAATTCCACATAGTCATAGTGGTGGTTTTATACAAACATCACACCATCCACATTTGCCACCGCCACCGCCAATACAACAACAACAACATCACCAGCAGCAGCAGCATCCACAACAACAACAACATCATTTTCATCATTCTACAACACAAATGCCACCGCCACCGCCTCCAATTGGTATTAGCAATTGTATTAGTGGTGGTATGAATACATTAATAAAACAACAACAACAACATCATCATCAGTTGCCACACCAACAGCAACAGCATCATCATCAACAGCAGCAGCAGCATCAGCAACCACAATCTCCCATTCCAATGACAACAGCTGTATCACAAATTGGTGTTAGTGGTGTTGAAACATTGCCTGTTAATCAAAATTCATCAGCGGCGGCAGCATATTCACGGGAAATTGTCACCGTACGTACACCACTTATGTATACACAACAGGAAAGTTGCGTTTAATTTAATTTATTTTTTGTATAATTGTTTTATTATAATTATTTTGTTATTATTTTAAAAAAGAATTTATATTAGCACAATTGGAAATATATCAGTAGTTATTATTGTACATATAAAAAATAAATGTATCGAATTGCAGAAGAATTTAAATCGATGTTCAATTTTCAATAATTTATTTAATTTTGTAGTATTTTAATTGCATTTAAATTTTAATTAATTCAATTTATTATATATCGACTAAATACAAAAGTTTTATTTAAATCGATATTGTACAGGGTGTTTCAAGATATATTTACAATTTGTTTGTTTTTTTTTTTTACAAAGTGACCAAATTAAAACTATTTTTCGAAATATTTCCGCAAAATTTAGTTAAAGATTATATCAGGCATAACCTACCTACACCTACATGAAGTTCGCAGAATTCATGTATTCTTATCCGGACTTTTATATCATTTTTAATCGCGATCTTCTAAAAAATATAAAAAAAATCCTCTTTACTTGATTCAAATAAAACTCCAATTTGCTGAACCATTTAACAAAAATTGACTTTTACAAAATATGTGGCCGCTGAAAACTATTTGAACTTAAGATTATTTGCTCAACAAATTATAAACGTCTTCGGATCCACATTATATTTGCAAAGCTTTCTTTTTAAAAATTTAATTTAATAATATGAAAAATATGATAACCAATTACGAAATGGATGTAAATTTAAAAACATTGAGTAATCGCAAAGAAAAAGCAAATATTTCATTGGTGGTAAAATATCATCGAAAATAGTAGGCCATCAAGAATTGGCCCAGAGAATTATCTAGGTTCGCCAGGTTTGGTTTAAACAAATAATTCATTTTAAATTTTACACAATAAATTAAACAGTGTACAACCCATAAATTTTCAAATTAATTATGACAAGTGACAAATTTTATCATAATGAATATAAATTAGCTCTAAAAACTATCATAATTTATTGGTACGTACAATTTACACAGTTTAGTTAGTGGTTTCAAATGGAGGAAATTATACACTGTATATCAAATAGTATCAACCACTATGAAGAACTCAACTGACTCTTTATTTGAAGAACTATACTTTTGACGTTTCATATAGACAATTTTTGTAAAATTCTAAGTACGTTAAGTTTTAGCGGCTAATAAGTATTCATTAAATATAGAAAATTTTAATTAATATGCATTAATTAACATGTAATGGGAGTTCACTGAATTCTTTTACACTGTTTTTAAATTGACTTGTATGATTTCATGAATGTATAGCAAAATATTTTCTGTGCAAAATGTTATTGATTTAAAATCACCCTGTACTCATTCACATAATCCACATTCCAAATGGAAATTATTTATGATTTTAAACTAAATCTATACATTTTAAAAATTGTTTCTTTTTTTTAAAACTTTAGGCTAAATTTTTATATAAACAAAATATATTTTATGTTTTTTATAAATTATAAAAAATAAAAACTTTCAAATTTAAACTATTTAAAAAAAATTTAACAGAACTAACAAAAAAAAAACCTGAAAACAATTTTTAAATAAATTAAATGTAAATATTGATAAATATTTAAATTAATTATTAACAAGAAAAAAACTGAATATTAATATATATAAAATTAATGAAATTTGTAGTAAGAATTTTTTAGGTAGAATAAATTAATTTTTAAATTTAATTTTACAAATAAATAAAAATTTTCTTAAATTTCAACAAAATAAATAACTAATAAATATTTTGTCAATTATGTGAGAAATAAAATAAAAAATATATTAAAAAATTGGTTCAATTATGTCACAATGATAAATCAATTCAATTTGAAGTTTTGAACTAATCAAATTAATCTACCGAATTTTAGATTTTTTTTTTTTTTCAAATAATCTTGTCGGGATATAATTGGATCTTAAAAAAAAATGTGAAATTATTAAATTTATATTTTGTTTTCTTAATATATAAAAATTATTTATATTATTTTTTATTAAATTTAATAAAATTAACAAAAACCAAAAAAAAATACGACGAGTTAAAAATGTTCCTTCCTTATACTAAGGTTAAAGAAAAATTATGAAGAAAAAGAAAATTGAATTTAGTTTTTTAAGAATTAATAAAAGTGAATTAAAAAAAAAATAGAAAATAATGTAAATATATATTTAAAATTATAAATTCCATGTTAAAAATATGCAAAAAAAACTGACCCCAACATAAGATCATTTTATAGAATTGTAATGGCTTTAAGAAGAGTTTTTGAAGCGACAATCATGATTTTTCTGTGTTTAATATTATGACTCCATAGAATCATCTTTTTAATTACATATATATTAAGAGTAAAACCACTGCAATCTGACCCATTCTGAATATCACAGTCTGACCCGTTCCGATTCCGACGTTTACGTGAAAAATTAATGGCATATAATACTTTTTCTGATAAACAACTTTACTTCCTTTTAAAACAAATACCATTCAAATATATTCCACACTGTCAATAATTTGGGTCTTGCGTTTCATTTAACCATTAGTCATAATCATAATTATCAAAATATTTTAAGAAGCCAAGAAATAACAATTAAGAATTAAGTGTTGCAATGTCTGTCAACATATGTAAAAAAATTCCAATCAATTTTTCTTTATACATTTCCGATATAATTCAGATTTCATAAATGCAACGCATCGCTCCAGCTTGTATTAATCATGATTTAATTAAAGGATGCTCTTTAAATTTTGAATCCCTATCAAAATTTCCGAATTTTATAAAATCCGTAAATATTTCTACAAAACGTAATTCTGACCAATCTTGAGTTTTAGAATATATTCCAAGCTTAGTAAATTAAAATCAGTTTTTTGTAAATTTAATTATTGTTTAAGAAAATTGCAAAAGACTGAGTTCAAATGTAATTCATTACAAAATCATGATTATCACTCAAACTCTAAATAAATCAAAAATAACAATTTCATTCGAATAACTTTAAAAAGTCATTACATAATTATAAAATTATGATCTCGATGATTTTTGTATTGATAAAATCATCAAAACATTTTTAAAACACTAATAAATTCAATAATATTTTAGTTGATAAAAATTAAGATAAAAAAATATTATAGAAAATATTCTATAATAATTGAAATTATTGTAAATCAAAAATTATACAAAATGTAAAATAGAAACAACCGCAAAAATTATTTAAAAATAATGATCAATATAAGAATTTAATCCAATAAACAAATTTTTACCCTCTTCCAAATATAAAAAAATAAAAATAATAAAAAAAAAAAATTATATTTATCTGTAAATAAAATAAAAAATAAATTCAAATTTTTTTAAGAAATATTATGAAAAAAATTAAAAATAAAAACAAAAAAACACAAAAATTTATTGAAATTCTTCTTAAGATAAATATTAAGTATTAATAATAAATAAATATTGTAATAACAGATACCAAAAAAAAAAAAACACAAAAATTGTAATTATAAACTCATAAAATAATATAAAATAAAATTTAATTAATAAATTTAAAATATAATATAAAAAATAAATATATCATCTAAGAAAATTTGATAAAAAACAAAAAAGTTAAAATATAATTAACAAAATTACAAAAAACAGAAAAATATAACAAAATTAAATTAAAAATGAAATATTTTTTTTTTCTTGTGAGTGATTTATAAATAAATAATAATAAACAAAACCAAAAAATAAAAAGATCTAATTGTGCAAAAATACAAACCATAAAAATAATTAATTATATGTTAATAAAAAATAAAAAACAAAAAAAAAAATTAAAAAAAATAAAGAAATTTAAAATATAATTTTTTTTTTAGTTAATTTCTAAAAGTACTGAATTTTCATAGAAATATTAACGCACCAGTTACTCTCAACATACACAACAAAAACGCCATACAACGCAACATTTACAACGCCATTTTAGGTACATACTCTCAAAATTGTATTAATGCATCAATGACATAAAAGAGGTGATTTTATTCAGCTGTTTTTTAATATTAAAAGTATTCCAAAAAATTTATTGGCGGTTGCTTCTAATATTCCAGCAATTTTTTTCCATATCTTAGCTTTTTTTTAATATTTCTGCATTGTAAATGTTTGCGTTCAAATTTTATCTACTCCCACACATATCGCGTTGTAGTCCGTTGCGTACGTTTAGAGTAAGTAGTGGTCATAAGTAACATGTCATATCGATTGTAAACAATTCATAACTTAATAAGCTAAATTTTTTTTTCTAATAACCTTTAAAAATATTCTATTTAGGCTACAATTATTGCACAGTTCATTAAAATGCCGTACCTCGAAAACGGGGCAAAATAAAACTTATTATCTTGTTGGATATTAATTTTAATGTAATACCTCGTAACTTTAGTTTTAATAACAAATAGTTTTGAGTGCCTATTAACTACTACAGAAGCAGTACCACTAAATTTGAAGCAGTACCGCTTCAAATTCTTGAAGCAGCACCTTTTATGTCTTCAGAAAAATGTATTAATTAAAATGGAATTATTCTTTAATTCTTATTTTTAGTATTTTAAAAACCGTACAGGCCTAAATGTTTTAACCCAAAAAAGAAAATTGTGTGTCACAACACATTTTGATTCAAAAGTAATAAAATTGTTTATGCCTCCTGTAAAACTTGCAAAAATCATCACGTATGAATTGTTGCCATCGATATATACCGACATTCGTCAAAGGATCACATGCTCTAGTTGTACTCCGCCACTGCAACAATAAGAATCCCCTGAGTAATACCGTAATACTTAAATGGTTGCAGAAGGTAAAACTACAGGTATTTAACTAAAATGTTCATATTTGAAATACCGCAGATAAATAAGAATTTCAGATTTATTCCGAATATCAGTAATTATAATAAGGAATTCAGATATCTCTTCTGATTAGCTGCTCAAACAATCTCGACGTCTTATTGATGGACTCTAAATATAAATCGAAAACCGGAGAAGTGCCAGAGAATATTTTATATGAATATTATTTTTGATATACAAATTTTCACCTAGAAATTTCAAATTATATCAAAAAATTTCAAATAAATTTCTTTCTCCACTATATTTGCTATTATGTTACTGAGATTCTTCCATTAACAAAATATGTTCTTGCAACTTGTAATGCTGCTGGATATTCCTAAACAAAATGAAAATATGTAATAAAATTTTCATCCTTTAACTTTCCAATAGCTATTACAACTTTGATATTTTTATATACAAGTATAAATTCATTGATTTTTTTTGGAATTCGACAACGAATGAGGATGTCAGGTCTTATAGTTAAATTAATGATCATTAACTGATAACCTATATAACAGAAACAGAAGTTTTCACTACATGTATTAGCTACTAAAACTAGATAATATTTAACTTTGTACTTTTACTCTTTAGTATTCATGTTTAATATTACTAGAAAATCTTTTGAAATATATTTACATTACCAATAAAGTTTTAATGTATAGAATTTGATTTGTATTTTACATAAACATTTATAAGGTTACTACAACTATATGGCTGATTCTATTTCTAAATGGTAATGCAAAACTTCAACTAAAAAGATTTCCATTTTTATTATATTTAACATAAATTTAAATTTAAAAGTTTTTAAACTTTTTATACATATAAAACTTCTTGGATAAACTTCAATAAATTGGCAAAAAAAAAAAAATGTCGTTTAAACCAAAGAAAAGATCTAAGAATATTTTAGTTGTTAGTGTCAACAAAAAATCAGCAGAAATAAAATGAATCACTTAAATATTCAAATCAAAAGTGATTAATCAAAGAATACATCGCACTATTGAATAAAAAATAAATTTTATTTGCTCCTTGCAATATTGGATACCTATATTTTCTAAGTGTCGAATATCAATAGAGAAGAACATTACAAAACTCTCATCATACTCGTTCTCACATATGGATGCAAAAACTGAACGTTAACAAATAACAATCAGAGAGCTGTTGATATATTTGAAGGAAAGTTTCTTTGGAAAATTTATAGTGGCACATAAATAATTAAAATTTGAAAACAACGCTACAGCAATAGCCCATCAAAAATGTACGGAGACATTGATATTGTCTAACGCATTA
Source organism: Rhamphomyia laevipes (assembly GCA_963920725.1). NCBI lineage: Eukaryota > Metazoa > Arthropoda > Insecta > Diptera > Empididae > Rhamphomyia > Rhamphomyia laevipes. The sequence goes on along the minus strand of OY987257.1, from coordinate 44,701,534 downwards.
GAATCTAAAGATAACGTTCGTTTGCACAAATTGTTATGATGAATATTAGCGCTCCATTTAGAAAACTGTTTAAATCCAACCTAAATGGAACAAGAAAGCAAGTCAGACCGCCAAGTTAGAACATACGAAAAATGAAGTTGACTAAAATAGTCAGCTAAAGGTCCTAGTGTCATGTAAGATATATAAAGAAGAAGAAGAAATATTTTTAACCATATTAAAATATCGGACATACACAAAGTTTAAATTTGGCCTTTGTTAGTTTAAAATACTATTTTAGTGACGAAATTTTAATTGCAAAATTATTTCTATGGATTGATTTTATATACCTAACTCCTAAGTTAATATTAATATACAATCCTTAACATACGTCTTCTTATAAATATGATACTATAAGTTCCAGGACAAATTTTCGTTTTTTCCTAGAAAACTAAAAGCAATAAATTGTAAAAATTACATTTTCTGGAAAGAACCCTTCACTAAAGAGTTTTTTTGTATTTTAAATTAAAGATAATCGATTAACCTATTTTTATTTTACATTAATTATATTTATTTTTCTGGCATATTTCCAATTCAATTTATATTTTACAATTTACATGTACATTTTAAATTTATTTAAATTGTATTAAAAGAAAAAAAAAACTCTAATTTGGCAATCAAAGATCTAAAATTGTGAAATTTTAATTTGTTTATCAGTTTTGTTAAACATAAAAAATATATCATGACAGTTTTATAATTAAATTTTTGCATAATACAAAACTTCAATTACACTCGTAAATCGTAATGACGTAACTATATAGTTCACAAAAATTGAATGTAAAATTTTTGAGGAATGGAATAATGTTAAGTAATCATAACGTTAAAATATTTCAAAAACTTAACTTATTTTAAAATAGAATATTAATTAACTCAAAATAATTATAATTCAAATTAAGTACTTCACTTAGTAGTAATTCAATATTTATGCATATTTTATTATTAAAATTACGTATTCATTTTGTAAAATATATAATAACAGAGTTGTAAAATAATTATTATTTAAAACGTAACACTAAAACGAAATAACGAAATGAATTGAAATTATTTTTCAAAATTACGTCAGTTAAGATTTAAATTAAATTATGTTTAAAAAACGGAAAGCGTGATGATAACCTTAACAATTTTTTTCCGTTTTTCGTAACACAATTTTTAAGAAATTATTCAGCTAATTTGAACAAAAATTAGATCGCCCAACAATAAACACGGTTCAGCTATCTGAAGAATTGAAATAGATTACGTATTTCAATTCAATTCAATTCAATTTATTCTGTTCAATATAAAATGTATGTTACAAAAACAAAAAAAAAGTAATTTAGAGATGACGTATTTATATATTGTATACCACAAAAGTAAGATTTATTAATTTATATACAATATCAATTGTAACATTAACGTTTTTTTAACTTAACGTATTGTAACGTTATCAGAAATACTTTATTAACATTATATTAACTTATAAATTATTAACATAACGTTATCAGAAATACTTTTGTTACAGTTTTGAATAACGAAACAGAAAATATATTATTTCGTTGTAAACGTTATATTTAACGTGTAACCTTTAAAATATGTGTAACGTTATTTTTTTTATCGTTTTACAACATTGCTATACTTATATGTTATATATATGTACATATTTCTATAATTATTATTAATAAAATTCAAAAATTATATTATATTCCCCCATTTACAATTCGTCAATTATAAATAGACTTTAATTGATCTTGAAAATTTATAAAACTCGTAAACATTATTTTTACATGACAATATTTTAAAAGCTTTTTGTCAAATTATATTTAATTTTTTTTTTACACAAAATTTCCTCTTTATAGTACAGCAGGATATCATAAATATACACAACAACGACAAAAATTGTAAAAAAAAATCAGGGTCCGGGGTAACAAGACAGAAACAATAATAACAACCAGTAGAAATTCCATCTGTCAATCCCGACATTCCCATAGGTATGAACCAAAAAAAAAAAAAAAAAAAAATTGTTGATTACCTTCAATTTATCTTTGTGTCCTTGTTTGTTAGTTCTAATGAAGGAGATTTATCAAATTCCATTATACGAAACACAGAAAAAAAAATGAGTTTTCACTACTTACCGCCACCGCCACCGTCGCTATACTAAAACCAACGTATACTATCATTATTACCTTATCGTATGCTTTATTTTGTATATTGTTACGTATATATATTATAATAAAAAATTTCGTTTTAAGGAATCTTTTAAGGAATTTCCATCTTCACAGTGAAAAACATTTGTCGTTCAATAACATGAAAATGGCCTAAGATGAAATATGAATAACTTAGATAAAAAAAAAATCTTGTTTTTTTTTATATATATTTTGTACGTATAAGGATAAGAAAAGTTACCGATTTTTCATAATATTCACATTTTTCTTCGCAGGAATTTTTTGTAAAGACGCGCGCGACGAGTTAAAGAAAAATTGTAGAACATAAAAGGCCATATGGCAAAAAATGGAATATTATACGTAAAAATGTTAATCAAGGAAATATGTAAGAAAGAAATTAGTTATTTCCAGGATTTTGTGTGTGTAATATTTTGTAACTATTAATTAAGTTAATTAAATATTTAAGGGGGTTAAAGAAACTTGAATTATTAGGACACGTAATTAAGTCTATATTTAATATTTCTATTAACATGTTACTTTTAATTAAGTTTCTTTATTCGAAAGGATTATTTTAATTCGTAATTAACACAAGCTTATTTATTTATCACATTCATATTAAAATATTTAGTGTTATAAGCAACATTTTTCAGTTTTTTGCAACAAGACTAGATTTTCGACTAATATTTCTACATTTTATAAACTACAATTCATTTAATTTATTGTATTTTGTTAAATGTTTGTAAGGGCCGGGGTGCGGTACCAAATTATATTATGAAAATGATTGTCTTAAACAATATTGTTCATCGTTAACAATTGTGGAGGTTAATAAGTAAAATTTATAGGAAATATTAAAATATTTTACTAAATCAATTCTGTTCAAAATAATTATTTCCAATTCAATTGTTAGCCACAATAATTAGCTATACAATTGGCCGGCCAAATAATGGGTGTTTTTTTTTTTGCTTAGATAGAACTTACGGAAGGGTTAACTGTCAAATGAGCTGGCATACTGTGCTCACTTTTTGACATTTATATCAGTATATAAATGTCAATTTATTGATGAAAGAAAGCTTCATTTTTTAGATTAATTTTGGATTAGAAACTCAATTACTAATATAGTATCAATAGACTCACGCTTGAACAAATTATCCAAATTTACTTTAAAAATTTCTTCAAAAATTATTCATTGATTGAAAATATGGATGACATTGATCTGGAAGAGATGTGGTTTCAACAGGATGGTGCTACGTGGCATCTTGCGACCGCAACTATCGACTTATTGACATTCAAATTTGGCGATAAGTTCATTTCGCGAAATGGACCTCTCAATTCACCTCCACGGTCATGCGATTTGATACTTCTCGATTATTTCCTGTGGGGCTACGTGAAATCACTGGTTTATGCTGATAAACCAATAAAAATCTACGCTTTGGAGGCCAACATTGTTCGTGTTATTCGTGAGATACGGCCAGAAGTGCTGGAAAAAGTGGCCCAAAATTGAACTTCCAGAATTCGCTTCGTCAACAACAGCTGCGGTGGCTATATGCACGAAATAATTTTGAAATATTAATGCCATGTATTCATCTTTCGAATAAATAAAAAAAAAATTGATTAAAATTTAATTTTTGTGTTATTTTTTACAATTTAAAATTCTATCGGGCTTAAAAAAACACCATTTACAAAAACAAAAAATTAAATTTTCGCATAATCTAAAATTATTTCTTGTTAAGTTTACATCAATTTCAATAGAATAACCTCAACACCAAATACCAGATTATTGTATTCCGTTCTGATGCTATGTTTCTAAATTCGTACTCGTTAAATTAATAATATGAAATTCTAAGAAATAGTAAAACTATTTTATATAAAAAAAATTTCCTATTTCCGATATTAATTCTAAACCACATCTAAAATTTTATATTCTTCAATATATTTTGTATAACCAAAAGTACTTTTCACTAAAACTTCTCTATTTAAGGTTGTAATAAATTTATGAAATAACAAAAAAAAAAAACATTTAGTATTAATTTTCAATGCTTCTCCAGTTAGAGATGACAAGTAGCATAAAATCTAAAACTATTTAAATATAATAAAGAATTTGCATATTTTGTCATTTTGGTTTCGTAACAATTTAATCTTTCTTTGGATCTGGGGTTTATATTTATACCTATTTAAATATTATATAAAATTATATATAATAATGTGTTCATAAAAGTCAAAGGAAATTTATTTAATTCGATGCAGATTTTCTTTGTATATGTAGGCTAAAGAAATTTATGTTATTATAGTTATTCCATAGTTTTATAATACAATTACAGAATTTATATATAAGTATCAAAATTGTATAATATTGAAGGTTTTTTTTTTTATTTTGATTCCTAGTAAATACATTTGTTATAATGGTAATACAAAAATTTATTATAAATATATATATAAATATAAAAAGGATTTTCAATTTCTACACTGCAGTTTTTAGGGGATTATAAACATAAAGTTCAATTTTAAAATTTATACTCATCCTTTCTATAAAATGTTATTATAATGTGAAGAAAAAATAAAAAATATTTTTATATATTGCAGATATTCTTGTATATTTTCTAACTATATATATATAAATGTAAAATAATATTTCATTAGTTTAATATTATCATTTTATAGTTTTGGATTATTTGACTTTAAATTTATTATGATTTCCTTTATATTATTTAGTTTATATTTGATTCAATTTATTTGGTTATTTTGTAATATAGTTTTTAGTATTACACAAGTTATTGTGTCTGTAAATTAAGAAAAAGTTTAACTTTGGTAACAACAGCAAATAATATTTCATTAATTTATATATAAAAACGTAATTTTCTTTGCAAATAAAATAAATATTTTAAATAATAACATTATTGTAACTGCAGTAATCAATCAAAATAATTCATTATTAACAATAAATTTAAGCATTTTTCAATACAGTCAATACAACATAAATAAAGTTAACTTAATAAATGGTTTAATGATATAACAATATAAGAATATCTACAATAATGTGTAAGTTTAAATTTATATTTTTAAATTAATTGAAGCTTCAAAACTAAAGAATTGACCAAATAATCTATGAAAAATAATTATTCGCATTTCTTATTATCGCAGAATTAGTGGTCCACCCAATATTATTACAAATCTTTTTTTAAAAAAAGATCTTCAAATAATTATAAAGAATCTCTTGAATAGCAAACCTTATACAAAACTGTAGAATTTAATCTCTGCAACGAAACATATGAAAAGTATAAATCTATACTTTTGAAATACACGAACTTGTATTAGATTAGATTATATTTGCTTCTACGGAAAAGGTCATTATTGGCCCTAATAACTGCATTTATACAAGTTATTGTGATTTACTTTTCCTAATTATGTGTCACTTCCCAGGCCCATACGGTCGATAAAACAGTACAACTTTTTAAGTAACAGGGTCCACGATTATGTAATTATTTCAAATTTAGAGTGTTGCTGTTATAACTCTACAGTAAAGCAAGAGGCTGGTTCAAGGTATGTTTCTTCGCTTCCAGTTTTAAGTTTTGGCACTGAACAAGGGCGAATTATCTTTTTTAATCGTGTATTTAGTATTTTATTAATAATATCATTTTTTCTGACAATTTATTAATATTAATACAAAATTTAATAGCAAAGTAATGCCACTAGTGGCAAAAACAATTTTAAAAGTTACAAAATCGTTCTTCAGTCTATAAAATCTGAAACAACAAAATTAATTTCCTAATTAACAAATTCTTATACAATGATTATTTTATTCGGAATATAATAATTATTTAAATAATATGAAAAATTTATATCAAAAACAATTCAAAAGAATCAAATAATTTTTTTGGTATAATTTAAATAATAAATTTTTAACGTCATCAGAACAAAGAAGAAAAAAAAAACATATTTCTTAAAATATTAAAAAATATCTACAAAACAACAAAAACATACATCATCCTTAAAAAAGAAAAATTAAATATTAATAACAAAAAGGAATACAAGAAATTTTATATACGTAAACAGGAACCAACAGAAAAACATAAAAATTATCCTTATTTTCTCATTCATAAGATATAAAAGAAAATACAATTGGTCGCGAAAATTTGCATTCATAATTTTTGTATCCTGTCGTCATTTTGATTATTCGTCGTTTCTACAATCTATATAATACTAATACCAAACCTAAAGGACTATGTGTCTGCTTCATATCCTTTGTACCATATAAAATATTACGCAATATCATAAAATTTATTTTACAATTTTATTATAATATTTCTTATTCTTATTTATTTATTTATTTTTACAAATGATAGGACCTAAGATAATTTTATTTTTATTGTAATTTTCATTTTTCCAGCATCAACTAATTTATTTTCATTTTTTTTTTTTTTTTTCTGAATAGAATATTTTCTTTTCGGTGAAAATGTTGTCTTTAAAATATAAATTTGACTTGAAAATTTTATATAGAAATTTTTAATGATATGTGTGATGTTTAAGGCACAAAATAAAGTCTCATTTGCCAAAATTGATTTTGTTTTTTTTTCTGTTTGTTAGTACGATATTATCTAAATAAAATGAAGTTATGGTAAAGAAAATTGGGTAAGAGTTCCTGCTGGTTTTAATGATGAACACATCAGCTATGAAGACGATGTCGGGTAAGAATGATAGTAATAAAATATATATATAGAAAAAATATATTTTTCAAACAAAGTTTAAAATTTTTAGCTTGTGGCATTTATGTTAATGATAAATAATTTTTCTTATATTATATTTTTCATATTTTCGCATACTATTGTAGAAATGTTATATTATATACGAAAGAATTATGAAAATGAAAATTTATATAAAAAATTTCATTATTTTATGTGTAATTTTACACAATTCTTTTAGATATTACATAAAATAAAAAAAAAAACTTGTTTATGATCATGAATGATAAAATAAAATGTTTGTAAAAATAAATTTTGGCATATTGCAATATTTCTAAATAAAACATCAAAAAATTAATATATAAGATAATATTTTGAATGTAGACCACTAATTTTATGATGGTAAATTACATCTAATGAATTAGGTTCAATTTCTATATTTCAATAGAGAAGTGAAGTGAGTACGATAGAGCTAAAGAAGGAAATTAAATCGCTCTGAATTTTGAATTTAATTATTTGAAATATAATTCTAACCTTGACAATTTCATGGCATTTAAACGTAATTTGGACCTTATAATTTTATATGGATTCCGAGTCATAAATTTCTTTATACGTATAGTGTAGAAACATTTAATTTGCAACAATCTAATGGCTTTTAATAGTGAAACATTTCTTGTCAGCAATAATCTTAAATCAAAATTACATATTTCAAATTGTATTATTGTTAATCATTTAAAACTGAGTTAGTTTAGACGTTTAGAGCGACATCGATGTTTCGGTCTGGAGTTGAATGTATGACCTAATGCATCACAGCATAGTTTACAATCGTACGCCCCGCTACGTATTTAATTTCATACTCTACAAAGGAGGCTTTTAAAAAATGAATGCGTAGAAAGGGAAAATGTGTATATACTTAGAACGATTCTAGGCCCATTCAATTATTGCAATTCAACTAAAAACAATTCGACTAATACTCAATTCTACTAAGACAATTCCGCTAACTACAATTGGACTAAAACTCAATTTGACTAGAGCAATTTAACTACAGAAATTCAACGGTTGTAGCAGAACCTACTTGGGTAGGGGATGGGTCGAAAAAAAAGTGGGATGGGTCGACACGCTTTAATAATGATGCAGCGTTCGACTGAGACTACAACGGGGGATAGTTATATGTGGCTTACATGCGAGGAAGTCTCGAATTTCCCAATCCTTTAAAACCACCCATATTTTCGATCGCTTGTTGTACACCACCTTCTGACTAGGCATATTCTTATAATTCTTGTTTTTTTTTTTTCAAATATAAATATTCATTATATAATAAATTTTGAAATATATGCTACTAAAACATATTTTTAATTAATTTTTAGAATCAAAGTTTAAGGTTTGATAATCCAGTAGTAATTTAGTGATTTTAGACAATTTTTTACTATTTTTTCCAAGCCAACAATAATCAACAATTTATTTACTTTTCGACTTATAAAATATATTTAAAAATTTATTGAAAAAATTAAAATTACGAACATTTCAAATTCAAAAAAGAAAAAAAAAAGGATTAAATTATTTTCTATAAATTTATCCACATAAAATAATATACCTTAAAGTTGAATAAATTCATAAAAATGATTCCCAGTGCATGTACCAATAGCACAAAAAAAAATATAAATACCCTGGATAAATAAAGTTATATCAAGTAAAAGTTTTACAAGGAAATTTATATACTGCAATCTAAGGAGGTTAAATATATTTTTCTTCATAAAGAAACCACCCGCTGTGAAACATTTACCAAAAAGTAACAATTTCTTTCTTTTACATCCAACCACATTATTATATACGTTATAAAAGTATTTATATATATGTGTATACATATTATTATGCTTTTAAACATATTTTACATAAAATATGCAATTGTTAGAATTTGTTGGCAACAAAATTATTTTTATTGTATGTGTTTTTTTTTTTTATTATTATTATTTTAAATGGAAAATTTTTGAAACTTTTCTTACAAGGCTATTTTCCCCCCAAAAACGACTGGAAATATATTAGATTACATAATAAATATATACATATGTATGTACATAGTAGATGGACGAATTTAAAAATCACTAAAAAAGAAAATTGTTGTAAATAGTTGGCTAAAATAAATTTACGAATTAATAAACCAAACTTTTATTTTTACAACGATAGAATTTCTTAATTTATTGGTTATACAATATCATTGACAAGATATTGTACTGAATCTGTCATTTGATTTTCTAAAATCTGTTAGGATGAAATATTTACAAGTTTCTTTAGATATTGTTTTATATTGTATTTGGTAAAATTAAAGATCGAAATTATTTTTTAACATAGATCTGTCAGTACGTACAAGTACTGTCAAGGTTTGACAAAAATATAACCTTCAAAATTGTAAAACTCTTAAATGTGGTATGTATATTTACTTAATAGTCTCTTATTATATTAATCTAATCAATCTACGCTTACGACCAACATAAGTATATAATGTATAAAATTAATCCTTTCGGTATAAAACAGACTTATAAAACCATATTTGTTACAAATACTGTAGTATATAACTATATTCTCCTAATTTGTTAGTTTGTTATATACAACCGTCAGCAACTGTCACAAATCTCGTATTTAAGACACCGCCTGGTGAACACCAGAAAAACTACAACGTAGCGTACTATTGTGATATGGTTTGTGCTATGGTAAATTAAGTAAAGACCACAAGATAAAGAGTTAAGACAATTGTACTCTATACTAAACCTTACGATAATATGCAACAACTGTCAATTGTAAAGTTTGAAATTTCTTCAAAAGGGACACTATGATCGACTTACAACTTTGTATTTCTTAGGTGAATACTCATACCAAAATCGTATTTACAAAACCACTACACTACGCACAATGTGAACAAGAAATAAATGATAGTCATTTTTTCAAAGATTACTTTATAAAGTAAATTTTAAATTTTACATCTTACGACACGTTTACGACGCTTTTGATATATAAATCAGTTAATTATTAATAATTTAAATAATAATTATAATAATTTATTTGGTAAATCTATTTAAAATTACAATTATTCCTTAAAACACCTTTTTATAGCCATGAACCTGTAATTTGATTATCCGCTGTTTCAAAAGCTTCCCCTCGACTGTAAGCCTCACAGGCTTTCACATATTTTGGTATTGTATGTTAAACTTAAAATCACTGTCAGTGAATTTTGTTGGAGGTTTTGTTGTCGCTGAAATTAGAATTTAATCTTTTCGATTTCTTATATATTTATAAAAATTTCGGTTCATATTCTGAGCGATATTCAATTAGATATACAATATTATAATGATTAATGTGATGCTGACATCATTCTATAGTGTATCTGTCAATTATAGCTAATTCTCTTAATTGCTCATGTAGTTTATTTGTTTTCTCAATATAAAGTAGCTAACTGCGAAAATTTACTAATTTGATGATTGTTGAAAGCAGGAAAAGATCTTCTTAATTGAATAGAGAAGACATTTGTGAAATCTAATCATAATTGAAAACTGTTTGATAACACAGTTACCCTTAGTTTCCAACAATCCTGATCATGTAATTAGCATTTGATTTTAATTCACTCCACAGATAATATATAAAGTTTATTGTTGAAAGAAGGAAAAGATGAATAAATTCAATGATTTTGCTGGAACAATTGAAACCAATACTGGAGCATTTCAAAAGGGCAGTCCAATTCCTTTATTCCTTTAGTCTTTATTCTGGAAAAATCAATTTCAAATGAACTTATATTCATATTTTTGTTAAATATTCGATATTTTTCAGTGCATTTCGATATGAAAGTAATTTTTTAATTGATTGCCAGCCTTAATGTTTATATAAAAAAATGTTATTGGTTAAAATTTTAATTAAAATTAAGACAAATAAATGTCAATAATAAAATAAAAATAATGAATTTTTCATTTAATATTATATAAAAACAAAAAAATATATTTACAATGGAAAAATTTATATATTTTTTATGTTATCGGTTTTTATTTATTGTAAATATTTAATTGGAAAATATGCAATTTCGCTACCACTTTTTTTTTACTGATGCACGTACCGATACACTTTAAAATATTATCAGATTACAATCATAGAGAAAAATTGATTGTTGAGATTTTAATCCGAAATGAAATAAGATGAAATAGATTTTAAAATGAAAAATGAATTTGAAATTTCAAATAGGATTATAGAATTTTAGTTAACAAAGTAGAAAAATGTTTAGATTTTATTTTTAGTTTTCAAATAATTTTATAATCCTATTTCTGTCCGACACCATTTTTAACATTCAGAGTGACATTTATTTATAGCTGCAAATTGAAAGTCTTAGGAGGAATCAAAATTGATTTTGACGTTTCTTTGTGATTTTAAAATATCATCATTGGCACTGAATTGACAATTAATTATTATTCAAAAATTATTTGGTTGTTGACATTTATCTATCAATGGAATCGAAATGATAATTATAAGTTTACTTAAGGAATTTTGCAGAGACCTTTAGGAAATATTAGTTGTTTGTAGGTGTAGGGAATCGTGAAAAAGTAATATTCAAATATTTTAAAACAAATAGTTTCAGGTAACCTTCTTTTAAGCAGCTGTTATTTAATAAATGAATTTAAATTATATTTTTTAATATAATACAATATGGACAACAATTGAGCCGCTGCGTAGTTTATGCAGCCTGAAAAAATTGAAAAGGAACCAGTATCCATAAATTTCGACTGTATTTATACATCGGCATGAACAATGTTAAGTATATTTTGTATTATTTATATTTATAAACAATCTAATTACTTACTCTTCATCATCGTTACCAGTCATCTTGAATAAGATACACCAAAATAAAAAAAATTGATATTTAAAATTTTGCACCCTATTTTCGGTGATTGTTATAACTGAAAAACTGCGTTAGTATTTTCTATTTTAACCGGACAGACTGCGCTACTTTTGCTCCCAATCTTAATTAATGACTGCCTGCAACAATTCTTGACAGATGATTCTTGACCACCACCAACTTATTTTATTAATCATCTCTCAAACTGCATATCCTTTTTAAGGAATTACTATTACACTACAATAAAAAAATTTGGTTATTAATATTTTTTATGTTAAGGCGTTGTATCCATTTTTTTTGCGTACCTAATTTGTGTCAGTCAAAAGTTTTTGACAGTGAATTTCGAAAGGTACGGTTTTATTTTTATCTTGCCATGAGTCGGTTTATGTCTGACAGATGATACTTTAATTAATTTACAGATAAATAATGATGAAATTGAAAACTATTTAAATACAATGGTAAGTTGTGAAGACGTTTTCAATTCACATGATTCTGTAGCTGTTTCATAGAATTTTGAAACACTCATGTACCGCTGCCTAACAAAATGTATTCAAAAACTATGGAAGTTTTATGAAATGTGTCTGACACATAAATTCTTATAAACAGACGTTTTTTTTGGCTGACACGTCCTAATTAAAAAGAGCATATTTTTGGGTCGGCACCCAATGTGGTAATTATGAATCAAATTATGTAAATTACTCCATTTTAAAAAAAAAATAAAATAAATAAATATTGAAATTTTCCTCTTAAATAAAAATATTTGATTACGCAAAAATTTGTACAAGCAATAAACTATAATTTAACACAATAAACTAAAGTTTTTGTTGTTTGTTGTATTCTCATGAGATTTTTTGAAGTATGTATCTGACATATATGATACATATACATACATTATCCGAGAAATATTATTTTGCATAAATGCAATTTATATCAAAACAACAACAAACAATCAGCCCATACTTTTAAAACTATATAGTATCATGTATTTTATCTCTATAACTCTGTAGTACTACACAATTTTTTTTCCGAAAAACAGAGTATAGTAAACAAGTTTAAATATGTATACAAATCACTTGAAAATAAATATTTCCATATACATATAGTAAACCCAACAAAAACGGGAACGAAAACTATTTATTTGATCTTCTGGTCAAAATTTTTGTATTAAAAATACAATACAGCAAAAAAAAAAATACCAATCCAGCTGAGTACGTGGAAGGATTCAATACAAATCCAATAAAATGATTGTGTATTATGGACAAATGATAGTGAACGCTGGATGGTGAGTAGATGGTGGTATTCATAAAAAAAAACATAATGCACAGAAAAACAATGAAAATATTTTACTGGTTAAGGTCATGAATGATTTATATCAGAAAATATGACACGATAAATAAGTGCTGCAGCTAAAAAATAAATAAAAAATTTCTTTTTTTCTTCAAAAAAAAAAAAAAACTGAATTTAAAATAAAAACAGGTTAAATATAAAAAAAAAACTCAAGTACTTGGAGATCGTGTATACGAAAAAATATATTCATCTACTAGAACTAGATGGTGGATACATACTTCAATTGTTTTTCGTTGTCGTTTTTTATGTTTTTCTCTTCTTTTTTTTTGTATATTGGATTATATGGAGCTGTTCAGAAGGACAGTAGATTTACGAAAGAAAATGGGATTTTATAGTTGAGAGTAATAATTTCCTCCTTGTTTGGGTATATAATTTAATTTTGTAAATAAAAGTATGGTATTTTTTTTTTTTTTTTAAATTTAAAGTGTTTTGCTGAACGGCAAAAATAAAACATTACTCTAATTGGTATGATGCTTAAAATAATTTAAAATGGCGTATTTTTTTCACAATAACTTAATTGATATTATCTTTAGTAAAGTATACTGTACAACAAAATACTGACAGAAATGAAAAACAAATAACAAATTATATTAAAATATAATAAATATCTAATACATTTAACATTTTATATAATTTATATTAATAATCTAATTAGATTATTAAAGAGTTGTGAGTTGTGACAGTAGATAATGCATCTTAGAAAAGCGATCTGAAAGAAATGCGATACACCCAACTAATTAAGTCGATGAACAGTTTTTTGTGAAAGAACCTAGTAATGAGTAATAAATAACTCACCTAATTATCACAGTCTTACCGGAATAACGACTTTAATATTCGCAACAAATATGTTTTTTCTTCAAAGTAAGCAAAATCAACAGCCTGCATTATCCGATTTATCAATGTTGATCAGATCACATCTAATTAAACTGTACACTGTGAACACTAGTTACAACATTTTAGCTACATTTTTCGAAAAATATTTAAACTTCTTCTCATTCCTGTAGAGTTATTAAGTTGTTTCCACACACTCCCTCATTTTCTTCAATAGATGGTTCCTTGAGTTTCCAAGGAAGCACACTGATCCCATTTTTACCAGTTTATCGGAAATTCTGCAGGTCACTTTTAGCTACCTCTTTCGAAAAATCTTTAAACTTCTTCTCATTCCTGTAGAGTTATTAAGTTCTTTCCACACACTCCCTCATTTTCTGCAATAGATGGCTCCTCGGGGTTCCAAGGAAGGTTTCTGCTCCCATTTTTACTATTTTATTGGAAATTCGCCGTAAAATACTTCAAGTTAAGAATGCTTTGATCTGTACACAAAAATTAATCTTTTAATACAATACGTAAAAACTTATTTTCATCAGAAATTTACACCAAATAAATGAACAACTATAAATATTTTGGAAATACAATTATTTTCCAATTTTCCTAAAAATATATAAATTATAATGACAATTTCTTTTTTCTTTTTTTTTTGTGAATTCATCCAAGGATAAAATTTCTTATAATTAATATTGACACAAATCTGCCACATAATATGTTAATTTAATATTATTAGTTCATTAAGTTTCAATCAAATTTCATCAACAATATTTTTTTATTTTATTTATTTATTTTTGTTATTTAATTAAAATAACCAATCAGACGTAATATTTAATATGTCTGGACATAAAATAATTATTTAATATACTCAATTAATTTTTAATAATAATAATAAGTAATAAAATTAATTCAATCAAACATAAAAGATTCATTTGATTAGTTTAAGCGCATATCAATTTTATGACAATATCATATAACATAAAATATTTCTTAGTCTTTTCTTAATATAATAATAATTTCTGACCTTTTAATCTATTTTTGACCTTTGATATTGTAAATGTATGCTACTATATGATAAGATATTTCCTTGTTGATATACTTTAGATATTTGTTTATTGCGTAAAAAGGATCAATAAATAACGATTTAGTTAGAACTTAAGGATTCTCTTATTTACTAAATATAATAAATAAAGATTTAAAAATAAAGGATTTTTATAGTTAAAATAGTTTTTATTATTATGAATTAAACGGAAAATTTGAAGTAGATAATAAATTTTAGGCTTATCGAACGTTCAAACTAGGTAAAAGCAAACTAGGTACTTATAATAATGTAAGGAAATATTTTTATTTCATGATTCATTCTCAATCTATTTCATTCTATTTCAGTGGACTTCTTGTAAGGGTTCAGACACAATTTATTATTCATATTTTTCTGTTTGAGAAAATTTCCATGCGGCGAAAATAAAATTTCAAACTTCAAAGTGATTCGTTGGAGATTTAATTTTCGAAATTTGTATAATTATACATCAAATTATCAGCTTATTTCCTACTGTTAATTATATCTTCAATAAAGTGTGGGCTACATAGTTTTGATCGGTTCAGTTTCGATTCGTTTAGTAAAGTTCAAATTTGACGTCTTCATATATTTTGTATGAGAAATCGATTAAGTGGATACAAAGAGTTCGATTCGGAACAAAAGAGTTTGGAATTTTGTGAATCCAAACTGAAGGAAAGCTTAAGAAGAGGAATGAAATTTGCCAGTTTAAAAAAAAACATAAACAAAATAATTTTTGATTTAATCGAGTGGAATCGATAGCTATGTGTTCAGTCTATTGAACCAGTCGAATCGAATTGAATCCAATCGAAACTGAACTAAACTGAAATGTAGCCCAACCTTAAATCTTAATAAATTTAAATTTAATATACTTTTACTTTATAATTGAACTCTTGCCAATAACTTTTTATTTAATTATACAAGGTGGAAACTGTAACTCAAAATATGTAGATGCCGAATCTATGCTTCGAATACTACAACAAATTTCGTCCTATATTATTTTTAAAGAAATATTAATTTAAATTTCCAATCAAATCTCATTTATATTATAAAAATAATTCAAATTTTATTTTAATAATTTTTTTTTTAAACATAATTTTATTTTTATTGCAAAAATTAATTATTAATAATAATAAAATGAATTTATTATTTATATAAAATCACCGATTTTAATTATTTGCATGATTTGATTATCGCATCATAAAAAACAATTGTTGATTTTAAAATATAATTTAAAAATTTAATGCATTATCGATTAATCGAAATTTAAATATTAATTTCAATATATGAAATCAATTCGATTTAAATATACAAATAAAAATATAAAATATTTTTTTGCTTTAAAAGTGGGACAATAAATAAATCCCCAAAAGTATGCAATTAATATCTTTAATATTCTCCTAAAATCATTATTTTTTGTATATTTCTCTTGTTGTAAAAGTCAAATTAATTGAATAAATAAATAATTCTATACAATCTAAGCATAAAATTAATATTGATCATATTTTATTAATTTTTGATAAAATTACCGAACTGTCCTTCGAAAATTATCGGTTTATGTAAAATTTTATCGTTTTTTAGAATGATTTCTTTTTTATTTCGTATTACTTCAATTAATATGGTATGATAATACACATACCTCTGACCTCTGACACGTCTCATCCAATTATTAATAGTTTATTACTATTTGATTGTCACTTTTGTTTATATTAAAATTTATTTTAAATCCCACTAAAATTCTAAATTCGGTTTATATTTGTTGTTCTATGAAATTTTGTAAATTTATTTAATTATGTATTACAAAACGTATTAGTTTTGTACGCATAAAACCATTTTTTTTAAGTCCATTTTATGTTATGGTTAAAATATAGAAATTATTCTGGATTTTGAATATGGTAATAAATTTAATTTACCAGTTTTAATGAAATTGAATTAAATTGTATATTCGTGGAGACTTTACGTTTTTATATATTAAGGTGGAATAACAGAGCCACCGTCACGTTAAACAGCTTTATGTCTAAGCAATTACAATAGTCAACGTTGACGTAATATAAAAATTTATACTATCAACGCTTAAATACCACTTTAACACCAGTACGAATTCGCCGCGGTACTAAAAATATTGTATAATTAAGAAGCAGTATTAAATAACATCAAATTCACAAACAAAAGTAAGGAAACGGAAACTTTTAAAATTTCCTTTAAACGTGTAAGATGTAATTCAAAATACTCTCGTTTGACGGTGACGGTGGCACTATGATTCCAGCTTTATACATAGTTTTTCGAAAAAAATAAATAAATATTTATTTCAATTACAATAATTTAAAACTAATATAAATTGTAAATGCATTTATTTTGGTATTGAAATTAAATTTAAAGAAAATCGTAATTGCAAATGAATAATTCATGTGGAAAAAGAAATAAACTAATTAAATTGATTGCATACATTTAAATTGTATATTTATTTTGTAATATATTGGATATTAAAAATATAAAATTATGAAAGAAAATATTATATTAAATTATTTGTTACTATATGACCGTATTAAACTTTGTTAAAGAATCATTTTGAAAAATTTCAATAATTAAATTTTTACAATTCATTAAAATTCCAATTAAATTTGCAATGGTTATAATAAGAGTATACTCGATTTATGCCAAATTTTCTGAAAGGGCTAATAAAAATTCATTTCATACTGTAGAATATTTACAATATTGAACTTCCAACACTTAAATTCAGAGCACAGGAGTAAATACAGGTTTTTCAACGGTCAATGGAAAGATATACAGGTTTTTCAACGGTCAATGTATTAAATATGAATCGAAGAGATAGAGTTCGAAATGAATTTATAATTAGTTGATATTATTAAACGATCAAAAGAATTAAAATGGAACTAGGCAGGTCATGTAAGTAGAATGTCAGACAACAAGTGTACTCAATTATTGACTATCTGAATTCCAAGAGGTAATATTTAAGAAAACTAGATAGGCAATTGAAAAGATAGATAGATAAGCTACGGTGGTCTGGATTATGATAAACAGGGTTGGCACTGACCGGTTGCTTACCCAGTTTTCCAACTTTTTAATTCCTGGCCAAGTGTTTGCGGCCGCCAGATACTGTTCCTTTTTAAATGAACAGGCTAAAACTGCAAATTCTCGGGTTCTCCTGTTTAGGGGTAGACATGAATCTGAGAAATCGCTTCCGGTCAAGAAATTGGGAAACAACAACGTCTGTAAACCTGAATTGAGGAGACCAAGACTCGAGCAGGGCTGTAGCGCCATTGGAATGAATGAATAGATAAGCTACAATCTTTTGATAAACTTTCCAAAAACAAACCTGAATGGAAGTTAAAGAAGAAAGCTATTACGAAATTACTAATTCACTAAATAATGTACTAATATTTAAATTGTATAGTTTATAAAATTATTTATAATTGCAATTATGTATGTTATTCTTAGAGTAATAACAATATTAATAATAATAATTATTGAATAAAATAAAATAAAAACAATAGAAAAAAAAGTGAATAAATTTAACACTTAATAATTTTCACTAAACTCTTCTCAGTTACTTGGTTTGCAGATAAAGCAAAAAATAAGGATAATGATTTTCTTTGTTCAATTTTATTGTCAGGGACAAGAAATATAATATTTATGTTTACAATGTTCCGTTTTATTATGGCCTTTGGGTTCAACAGTTTCTAATTCACATTTTTTATTGTGTCATGTACCCTTTAATTATATTTTTTCGATAACAATTTTACTAGACAAATATTATAAGAATAATAATAATAATTTTTCAAACAAAAAAATTTAATTTTGGATATTGTCCAAAATAAATATCCATTTCTCTTTGATAATTTTTAAAATATAAACTGATTATAATAAAATATTGAAATCCTTTAATATAATTTTTTTGGAATTTGTTTCATAATTAAGGATGAAAATTGGCAGCGCTTTGATTTAATCTTCAGAAAATGTTATTGAAAAGTTTGTTTTTATATTAAAATATTTTATTCTTAAATGTAAATTATATTAAGTCGTGTTTTTATGGATTGAATAAATATAATACTTAGACTTAGAGCATCTGAAGTAACTTCGTCCTGTATAGTAGAAAAATATTAAACAATAATCTTATCTCGCCTGCAATTTCTCAAAACTGGTATAATTATTACATTTCTATTAATGTTCCGAAATTTCAATGTCTCGCCTAAGTTGTTACAAAATTAATTCCACATATTTGTGTATATTGTGCATCAGATATTGTGCATCAAATTCTCACAATTTATATTGTCTTATAGTGAAACCTACACTACTATAGTTTTCTAGCTTTCTTCCTTCTAAATTCAGGATTTTATCTTTTTCATTATATCGAAAGCGCCTAAATCCTTTACACATGTGCAATAAATGACTTCATCCTGATGCCAGTACAGTACAGTGTAAAAGTGGGCTTCCAAATAGGTGCAGGTAAAAGTTTCCAATCAATATCTCATATATTCTAGTCTAGAGCATGCAGTAATTATACAGCATGTAGTAATGATTTGAATTAAATTTTGTACACATAATAGTTGAAGTATGTAAAATTTGAATTCGGTAGATTAATAGGTCCATACTAAAATCCCCAATAATGTTTCATAAGTTAAACACTCTACATCTGCGTAATACAGTAATTGTTACCCGATTTTAATGATATTTCACACAAAGATTGCCTTTGTCATCTAGTTGCCGCTTTTGAAACTTATAGCCGGTAGCTTAAGTAGGTTACTGAATAACAAATATATGTGCAGCTAAGTTCTAAAGAATTTTTAATTTATGTCGAATAATTATTTTTCGATTTCGATGAAACTTGGTAAACATATTAGTTTTGTAATCTAGTTGGCCGCAATCAAAATTTCGAATTATATAAAATACTTTATTAATGTCTTAATAGACTATTTGTTACAAAGGTACTGCTAATTACATAACACTGTTGAACATAAATAACTCTTGAAACTAACTACAAGTTATCTTCCGTATCGTAAGTCAGCTTTTTTAAATTTAATTACAATTTTATCACTGAAAATTCTACTAACTTTACTTAGAAGATAAAATTCCTTAAATAAACTTTAAATAAGAAGATTTCGTTATTAAATTTAAAAAACAAAAACTTAAATAATTTTGTAATGATAAATAATCAAGTCAAGAATACAAAAAAAAAATGAATTCCATAAAATTTTTAATTCGAAAGATTCTTGTATGGAACGTGAGAAAAACGTCATAGAATATGAAAAAAAAAATTAAATAAAAATCTTTTAAGGCTTAAAATTATTATATTATTTTCGTTGTAAGTAAAAGTACAATTTTTTTTTCTTAACCAGAAATATAATAATATGTATTTAGTATTTATATGTAAATGTTTGGTTTTGGTTATGCTGCTAAGAAAATTCTTAAGATTGTATATAAGGAAGATATAAGAAAGTTATTTTTTTTTCTTTTCATATAAAAGTCACGTTTGTCCTTGAAAAAAAAAAAACACATATTTTTTTATATTTTCCTTAATAAAAATTCTTGGGTGTTTCAAACTTTGGGGTGTAATTATATATCGCGAAAATGATGCTACAAACATATATATACATAACAAATTTATTTTAATAATGTTCAAGGATTTCTTTTATTATTATACATAGTTTTTCAAAAAGTTTTCTTGGTGAATTCAAATATTTTATGATCAAACGAATAATGTGTACAATTCCCAAATAAATAATTATATTATTTTCATTTAAATATGCTAATTTATATAATAATAAGAATTTTTTATAATTTTTTAGTTAAAATGTTGATAAAAATAAAACTTTTGCCTAAGGACGAATAAGTTATATACATATATAATTCATAATCAATTATATAATTGCATAAAATGTTCAAAATACACGAACATAATTTTTATAAGGATAAATATATAAATAATTGTATATTTTAAATATAATTAGTGTCATTTTTAAATATGTCTAATTAAAATTAATTGTTCAAAAATTTTAATCAAATTTTAATTGAATAAAATTTTATATTTGTGAATTAAAATTTATTATATTACGACACAAGGTGATGAAATCGTGCCTAGATCCTAGGTCCTTGTTTGGGACTATATTTTTTTCATTTGAGTAATAATTTATATAGTTTTTTGTAAAAATTATCAATGATAAAATTAAAAAATTTAAATTAATTTGAAAATTCCAGTTTTAAAACAACTTTGTATACAGGATATACAGAAATTTTGCATTATAATGATACGTACGACGATCGTACCAAATATAACTTATTGAAAACTTTAATATTAGCTATTTAATTTTGTTTAGAATGTATGTGATTCCAAGCGTCGGTCTACTAGGTTTCGAGATATTTTACAAGCATCTGTCTACACATCTTAGATAATGAGGCTGGTAAATTCATGATTAGCTTTAAATTGAGTAGGAACTATAAATTTTATAGAGTAATGTGATTTTCAGACTAATAAAATGTATAATATTTAAGATGATTTGTAGGAAACAAAATGCCTTTTGACTAGGAACCAAAACAACTAAAAAAAATGATAAAAATTTAGCAAAATTAGGTCTATTTTGCTTACTTAAAGCAACTTAAAGTAACTTAAAGCTATACCAAAGTAACTTAAAGCTATACCATCATATATTTTGAAACTATATAATGCATCATTTAATTTTGCATTTAGTATAGCTTACAAATATTAAAGAAACAATTTTTCCACCATATTTAAGTATCATTTACTATAATTACCATATTAATGATTGATTCCAAATCTATTTCTAAAATTACGGTTTCCAATATTTTCATATACAAAATATTAAAGAAAATTATAATCCATAATTCAAATTATTTGAAATTATATATAACTAACCCTGTATTTACCCCTAATTATAATAGTTTTAATATGTATATATACATATAAATATCAATAGTGCGACTATATAATGATCATTATCTTTTTATACAAAACAAAAAAAATGAAGATTATTTTCTCAACAACATACAAAAAAAAAAAAAAAATTACCAATGATATTATAAAAGTTATATATTTTATGCACACACTTAAAGGAAATTTTCATCCTTTAAGCTTATTTTTTTTTTTTTTTTGTATATATGAAATAACAGCGCCTAAAGTCTTTAAGTAGAAAGATAGATTATTATATCCACATCAAAGACTAGGCGCAAATACAAAAAAAAATGAATTTTTCCTTTAGCCTCATGAAAATCATCAAGGAGTCATAAGTGGATATTGCTACAAAATAATAATAACAACGAGTAAAAAAAAAATTACTGAACATATAAGAATAGAAACTGAAGATAGAAAAAAAAGGAGCAAATACATTAATAATAATGGAAACAAAACTTAATGATTATATGTTTCGGGTAAAGAGGATATTTCAAACAATTTTTCGTTTTTTTTTTTACGTTATATCATGTAAAATGTGTGTATCCTTTTTATAAGAAATATACACAATAAAGAAAAGGAGATTTTTAGAGGCTTTATATAGTTTTTATGTTGAGTATTATAATATATATATATGTTATTATACGATGGCTTTTATTCTGTTTATATTGTTGACCTTTTATGTGGAAAACATAAATACAGAAAAAAAAATCGAGTTCAAAATTTTGTTGCATAGCCAATTTATATTTTTCATGTTTGTTATATAGAAATTATATTTAAAATCTAATATTTATTTTATTATATGAAGTTAATTAAATAAACTTGAAATTACTATGCTCTATATACAAATTTTTGGTTGATACGTTCCAGTGCAATCGTGTAAAAAAAACTATGTAAAAACAGAAACCTTGAAAAATAAATGATTGGTTCCAAATCTAAGAAAAGTCGTAAAATTAAATTATGTACACACTTACTATAGAATGCAAGTCACAGTGCAAAAAAAAAAACACTTTTCCAGCATACTGAGAAAAAAATTACTATCCATAGTTGCTTGAGCTCTAATCCTTCACCAAAAACAAACAAATATTACAAAATTAGACACAACTGATTAATACAACAATGGAAATAAACAAAATGAACTTGAATTAGCAAATTACCACAGTTTCATAGTTCTGAGAAGAAAACTACTACTTCTCTAAGCCGTGACATGCAAATTTAAGTCATTACACATTGTAAATAAGTAAAATGTTAGAACATCGCGATTTCAAATCAAAAAAAAAATATAACAAAAAAAATTAATTTGACCGGTTACCACTTGCAACAGGGTACATAGTTCTGATAAGTATAGACAACATTCTCGTTAAAGAGGAGTTGTTACCGCATGCGTATGGTATTGAATATTCGAGATTACTAATATAATTAATTTACCACTTGAATTAAACATGATTTTAATGCTCTAGTTATTCATAATTCCTGTTAATACGATTAATTAAAATTAATTTAATTTAAAAAAAAATCAGTTAAATATGAAACAAATTAATAATTATTAATACATAATTAAATATTTCAAAAATTAAAGTACATTTTTCTTGAAGTTTCAACTGCAGTTACTATTTCGTATTACTTGATTGTAAGTTAATATAAATTAATTAAATTTTAGTTGATTACATTGAAAACACATTTGATAACTTGTTAAGAGTTCTAGTTACTTCAGCTAGTTATAAAGTTTTTTGTTAGATAGATTGATACTAGACATCTAGTTAAAATAATTTAATAAAGATTTTGTCTTGAAAACCTATCCTACTTCCTCAATCTAATTTCAATTACCACAATTCTAACCAAATTTTAGTTAGAGAGAGATACATATATTTTGTGAGAGAAAAAGCTATTGCATCAGAAATTATTGTTATACAAATCTAGCAAATTTGTTATACAAATCTAGCAAAACTACCAGGAAATTTCATAAAATTAACAATATTCCCAAGAAATTCTTATTTTGTTGCAAAAATGTTCAATTGCATAATTTATCTGATAATTTTTCAACATTGCACATAATAATATTTAGATGACAAAATTAAATTTCTATAAAAATTAATAAATTAATTTAAATATTTAAAACTTATTTTTACATTTTAAATATTTATTTAATATAGATAAACTTCTAATATCATTCCATATATATGAATATTCAACAAGAATGAAAAAGATTATTTTACAAAAAGGACATTTTCTAATATGCAAAAAATAATCTATAAAACTTAAACTGTTAACTTTTCATATACATTTTATACATAAATACAATAAATATACCATATAAATTTTAATTGTATTACTAAGAAGAACAATATAAACCTTACACCTGGAATTTATATAATAACTATACATATTTTCCTATGAAAATGGAAAACTTTTAATAGTTCTTTGGAAAACTTATTTAGTAGTTCTGCATAGGTGAATGCATATTATAATTAAAATTTTCTCAGGCTTTTGTTAAAGGTGTGAAATTTAATTACCCAGGTAACTTTTTTTTTTTTTTGGCACAAGGTAAAATTCACTAACTGCTGATGGACTAAAAGAAAAATGTAATTTGTTAAACAACAACAAAAACTACAACAAGTGTTAAGTCACTTCACTTTTGTGTGCTTCAATTATTTTCAATTGTTTTACTTTAAATTAACTTTGCATACTTCCTGACAAAAAAAAAATAAAGAAAAGTTTATATTTTTATAGTTTATGTAATTGAAAATTATTGTTAAGTAAAAAAAAAATTTTTTTGTTTATAAAGATAGTTTAAAATTTGCTATAGCTATTAATTTTTAAATTAAACTTGAAATAAATTAAATATAATTTTTGTTCAACTTGAATTTATTAACATTAGTTTTTAAATTAAACAAGAATTTATGATATTTTGTGATAATTATTTAAAACAAAATTGTTATATATTTTATAATTTAGTTATTGGCACTTTCTTCAAAGAACTATTTCTACTCTAATTAATTATAATTCCAAATTTATGCTAATATTATAGATATATTTAATTTACATCAACAATCTGCGTAGCAGTTACTGAGTACAAAAAGTATGTAGAATAACACAAATATTGACTGTAAGGTGCTTCAGAGTAGTTTTTTTATATACAAATGGAAAGAAGGCACTGTTGTACATCAATATCGAGCATTTAATTATAGATCATTATAGGATAAATAGTGTAAAGTGGTTAAAATTTCATAAATGATTTCATATTTTAGCATAAACAACATTAAATATGTATTGGTACTGTAATCTGTATACTTTTAGTTATTTTTCTATAATGTTTCTTTAATAAATTGCCCAGAAATAAAAATGCTACTGACATAGAGGTTACCAAAATTTGATATTTGTTAAAACAACACTTTTTCAACTCTACTCTAAAATTTTACATTATGTCTACCAAGTTTAATTAGTGTGCAAAATTCACATTCAACTAAATTGTGTGCTTTAAAATATTTGGCTTATGCACAGGCCCATCGCTGATACGATTTTATTACTGCATTTTTGGTATTTCTGCTTTTGGAAAATAAAATTTGATTTGAATTAATTCAATTAATTCAACTTATAATCACAACACTTCATTCAAGTTAAAAAACCATCACTAGATTTAGAAAATAAAGTTTTTTTTTTGTACAAATCAATATTAGAAACCATTTTCACCACATAGATGATCTGCAGTTTTGAACAGTTGTATCGAAATTAGTCAATGAGCCCAATCAAAAATATTATGAATTATTACAAATGCATAAAGATATATGTCGAGAGAATAAAGACGAAATACAAAAGTTCCGATATGTCAAATAAATTAACTGGCCATCCGAAATCCGAATCCACTAGAAAATAATCTGTTTAACATACCAAACTTTAGTAAATTGAAAAAGAAAAATGTAGCTGTTTAGAACAAGTGATGAAATCAATCTAGTTTCGAATTATTGGATTAGAACATTTTTCATGTTTAGTTTAAGTAAGTAAAGCAGTATTCAATTATGTTGTACTAATTGATTGTAGTTTTCTATAAAGAAAAATCCAATAAATACAAGAAAATTCAAAGTGAGGAGAAGACGCCAGATTATATATAAAAGGATGATCAGGACAACTGACTTCATTTATATATTTTTAATTTATTGACGAATCGTTTTTCATATAAATATTGGCATTTTTTAAAATTTATTTCATTTTTTTTTTATGCTTTTATTTATAATTGCATTTCTATCTTAATCTGCATAGATACTTTTTAAAATATTTTTTATTTTCTATAATAATTCACTTTTTTTTTTTTTTTTTGCTTTTGAAATTTTGTTTTTCCTTCTTCAAACCATATTTAAATCTAATATTTTTTAACTTTATTTTGGTTTTTATAGATGGTTTTTTTTACATATATCATTTTATACATATATTTAGGATCGTAATACATGAACATATTCTATATATACTGTACAACACTCCAGGGAACTTTTGTTTTATATTGCACTATTTTCATCCTGTCAGAATAATAAAGTTTTCTCAGGCACTTTACATTAAAGGTTATTTTTTTTTTCTATGAAATTTTTTACATATAAAAGTATTATATTTTGTTGGACTAGGAGGATTTTATCCTCTTCCTGTTTTGTTTATATTTAGGATTAACCTAGTTTTTTTTTTTTGCACTTTTATATGGTCCGTTTCCTTTTCTAATAAACTAGAATCCTTTTTTTTCAGTTTTATTTGAGAATATTATATATAAAAAAAAAATACTAAACTACATTGAAATAAATTTGCAAATAAAGGATATAAAAAACAGCGTTACATATAGTTTAACAGAAATGTCCTTAGACCTTGGAGACTGATTATGGTGAACAGGAAATGTTATCGATTTTATTTCTTTTTGTGTACCTTTTTTTGGAGAAAATTATTATTGCTACTATATTTAAGATGAAAATTTCAATTTGTGTAAGGGTGAAATAAAAGGCTATAAATAAAATTGTCTTCGTTTAAGGAATATAATTTCATTTTTATATTTTGAATAATTTTGAAGTAGTA
The DNA here is from genome assembly GCA_963920725.1 of Rhamphomyia laevipes. Lineage (NCBI taxonomy): Eukaryota > Metazoa > Arthropoda > Insecta > Diptera > Empididae > Rhamphomyia > Rhamphomyia laevipes. The sequence continues at coordinate 44,674,614 of OY987257.1, read as the reverse complement.
TATGTAAATAAGTTAATTCTCAATTGTTAAATTTAAATTTTTAAAATAGTTTATGGAAATTTAAGATATTAACCTTTAAAAATCGGGTTCCATAAAACCTTTAAATTTATTATTGGTTTTTTTGTTTAGGTATTTTAAGATTTATGAAGGAAACAAAATGTGGCAGGAAAGGATATTATTAAGCATAAATGATAATAGAATCAGTATTATTCAGACCTTTAATAGCATGCGTCTAAGGCCTTTAATTATTAAAGTCTAACCGTGCCTAAACTTTGTCTCCAAAAAGCTTCGAAAATTAAGGTTGTATTGGTGAATTGCATGGAAACTAATGAATTTTACCTGCAAACTATATAATTTTAATGTAACAGTATTGAAATTATATGGTTTGCAGACATAGGGTCATTTTTGCTGAATTGCAGAAATGAAATCCCATAAAAGCGGTGCAAATGCAACGATTGTTTGTCATTCAATTCGCTTGCTTTAACTAGTTGACTACTCCCCACCAGAGGTAAAGAGTCAAATAGGAAAACCAAGATTAAAAGTAAATTGAAAGTAAAAAGTATTAGTTGAAATAATATGAAAAGTATAGTAAAAGTAAAGTTTTTAGTAATAAAGTAAATAGTTGGTACTAAATATAAATAATAACCAAGAGTTTTATTTGGTCAACATTCACGAAGGAAGAATATATTTATTTAACACTTGTAAAATATGACTTTAATATATATTCGTACGATGGCATTGGAAAGTTTATAATTTGTGTTCATATTTTATAGATTATATCAATAAATTGAAATTTTTTATATAAATTAGAGGATATTTTGCAAAAAAAAAATCCTTTGAAACATGACGCTGGCATGAAATATCTTAAGAAAATTAAAAATAAGTATTTCAAATTTAATATTTTAATTTTATATGTACAAAGAAGTATAAAGACAAAACCATTTTTTTACAATTTAAAATTAAATTATTTTAACAATATGAAAACTGATATTTAAAATAAATAAAATAATTATTAAACATTTTATTTATAGAGGTTCTTCTGCAGCAGCTGACGGCAATTGCATACACATGTGTTCGTAATATTTATGACAATCTGTTGGACTAACAGTTGCCGCTGATTGTTCAATTACGTGTGTTAAATTTAATATATTCCCAGGATTAGCTAACATATTACGGGCACAACATTTTATTTTCGAAAATACTTCTTCTATTGGGTTGATCATAACATTTTAACATTTTTTATTATCAGTTGAATTTGATTTGCAAAGGGATGAATTTGATTTGCAAAAGGGTGAATTTGGAATGCAAACTCTGTAGAATACTATACAAAAATAATGCCTTTCATGATAGGAAAATGAAATGGAAAACGAAGTAGTTCATTAATTTATTATTTAATTTTTTTTATATATTACTAATATAGTAACTACTCAAAATATTTAGAGAATATTAAAAATACTATCTTTCAAAATTGATTTATTTATATCTATTCAATTGTATAATCTAAATATAAAAAATTTAACCAGTAATACAAAATAAAACCAAAAAATATAATATTTAAATTATAAACTTCCTTAACAAAATTGTACTAAAAACTTTTTATTTTCTACTAAAGTCACATTTACATCTAATTGACATAATGGTTCACAACCGACCTAGTATTAAAATTAGGACATTATTCCTAATTATACAAAAAAAAACTAATAACAATAATAATCTTCATTTACCCTGTTTCACGTTTTGCAACATCAAAAATAAATGACCTTAGAACTAATGTTTTTACCAATATAGTCGACTCGACAACAACAACAGAATTATGAACAAAAAAATGGAAATTATTATGCAAAGCAATAAGAAGGATACCTATAACAACAACAATCAAAAATAAAAAAAAAATTAGGTAAAGAAAATTTCATTATTATTAATTTTGTTTCCTTATTTTCGGTTAGCTTTCGAACAAAAATTATATAAAAAAAAGAAAAATTCAACTTGAATGTTTAAATATAGTTGTTTAGGTCATTATTACTATCAAGATCAATAATTTAACGAGTACAAAATTAAGGAACCGGAGACTATAGGGCGAATATTTAAAATTGAATAGGAAAAATTATCAGCACGTACTTTTAAATATATTTAAATTTAATAAAAAAAAAAATTTTGGTTTTCTTATAAAAAATTAAGAAAGGAAATAATAAAATATTTAAAATAAGTCGATTAAAATTAAACCAATTTTACATTAATTTTAAATTACTATAAACAATCCTTTATTCTTATCCTACAATATGTAATTAAAAACTATACAATTATTTGGGTGACCTACGAAAATGATCATCCAATTTATGTGAAACGAGCGAATATACAAAATATGTTAATGTGATTTTGTTAAGAAGTTATATGACAAATTCGGTTAGATTTATAAGATTATAGATGGCGATTTTTGTACAAGATTATTGTCATAATTATATTATATTAAATTTATAATATAATTTTGTCAATAATCTTGTACAAAAATCGCCATCTAATCTTATAAATGTAACCGAATTTGTCATATAACTTCTTAACAAAAAAGTTTTTCTGTAAAACTTTTTTCAAATTAAATTTTAAATAATTGATTTACAAAAATAAATGAGTGGCTCAGTAATTCAGTATAACATGTAATGTTCTACCTAAAATGATGTTGTGGGTTCAATTCCACCTTTACATGACACAATTACATTAGATATTTAAAAAATATGAAGAGGATCCATATAATCAAAAATGTTAGGTAGTACTCTATAAAAATTAAATTAAAAAAAAAAAAATTTTAGATAATCTGTTTTTTATTTTAAGTACTTAAAATCGATTAATTTTTCTTTGGCTAATAGAATTTTGATAACAGTCTGATACATTTGCTGTTGAAACCAACATAATTAGCTTATAATATAAATGTAATTCTAACTTTGAAATCCATTAAAATTCAAATTATTCTGTAGTTCATGTTTAAACATAAGCCTAGCCCATCTCCTTTCAAGTATGTCTACCGTTTGCTGAAAATTCCTATGAAAAGATGGTCTTTTCATCAAAGTCATCGAGATTATCCCTTCATAATTTTTGATTTTTTTTCTGTTGAGATCCACTCTGTTGTTAATTTGTTCCATCTATTGTCTCCTAATCTGACTATACATGACCAATCCAATTCTTTGGTCACTTCTATAAGGCATCTATAAAGTTAATTGGCAAGCTATTTTATAACCTTCAAAAAGTAAGAAGTGTTACCAACTAAATCAACCGTAAGGTTTTGATTAAGGGTCTGGACATTTTGCCTAGTATAGTCTGAATACTTAAAACTATCTCTGAGTTGGCTTTGCCAAAAAAGGTTAAATGAATGAAGTGTAAAGGTTGAATGATTTAATGCTCTTCTGTGTAGTGTGGTATGCCAAAAACATTCATTTGATTACTCTGAATTGATTAACATTTGTCAGGTTTTGAAATTCATTTTCTACCTGTTAAACTTTATATATAAAAAAAACCTAAAATTAAATTACAGGCTGCTATCTATAGTTGATAATATTAGAAAAAAAAACTATTTATAAACCATTTTTGATTTCCAAAATTAGTTGTTCATTAATAAATAACGATATAACTTTAGCCCATATTTTATATCCGAACACAAATATCTAATTAATAAATTTAATTAATGGTTTACTTATTTAAATCTTCCTTTAAAATCTGTGAATTTATATAATATTATACAACCGTCGTAATATTATAATACTATATTTATTTAATTACTTTTACAGCTTTCTAATTTATAATCTACATTTATATATGAATGAATTATTTTTGACATATTTCCCAAATCAAAATATAATTAAATCCAAAATGTAAATATAAAATTTAGATGCAAAAAATAAAAAATAAAAAACATAATTTTTCCAAAGAATGAAATACCCAATTGGAATTTTTATCGTCATCATCATTGGGTACATAATATAATTTTATTTTCTTATCCAAAAAGAAAACACAATTTTCATTTTCATTTTTTTATTTTTTTTCATACTTAAAATTCAAAAATAAATCCATAATTCAAGGACATACACAAAACCAAACATAAAATTTTGAGATTTTAAATAAACCTAAAAAATAAAAAAATATTTTCATTTTCTATACGACAAATTTTGTGAATAACTAAAAGAAAATCTGTATGACAATAAGGATTTTTTATATTTTTGAATTTTGTTGAGTAAAAGATTTTGTTTTTCTTTTTCATATATGTTCATATACATATATCATTTATAAAAGGATATTATGCTATGTGTATTTTTTTCATATTTAGAGACATATCAAATCTAAAAATCATTTAGTTTATAGTCCACAGAACTTTATTTCTGAATTTCGGTTCATTATGTAAATTTGTTATATTTTTTTGGAGAATTAATATATAATATAATAATGTATGAATTAGGAAAATTTGAATAAGGAAAATTAAATATACTTAATATAATTGTTAAAGTAGTATTTATACCAATTTAGTTTAGTTATAAAATATTTGCTTTAAACAAACATATTGTTAGTTGAAATATGTTAAATTCAATATTATTATCTATAATTTTAGTATGTTGATTCAATTTATTTTCAAGGAAAAATTTAAACTAAAATAATTATTATTAACAATTGTTCATAGTTATTTACAAATCAAGTTATGCTTACCAAACATATAAAAAAAACTTAATTATTATCAATATCATTATTTGAAATATGATAATTACGAAATATTACTTAAGCTTACTATGTAGCTCGAGTGAAAGGATATTTTAACGCAATCTTCAAAGCTTTGCATATTCTCCGGCGAAATAGCAGTGACAAAACTGTGGAAAGTATGTTATTAAGAAATTATATTAGTTAATTTGACATTTTAATATTTTGACATTTCAAATTGTTTTTATATACATTTTCAATCTACATACACTGTAATTATATGCTTTTTTTAAATTTAAGAGATATTAGCATTTTTTATAGTAACCTGTCAACTATTCAAATATCTATCGAAATAAAAATAAAATAAATGTCAAAATTAATCGTGACATAATGTTTAAAACATTATTTCATGTGCAAAAAAAATGGATGCTTTTACGCGCCATCTCTTAATTGAACAACATACTAAAAAAAATTCATGACTTTTTGACGTGAGCTGTGTAATCTACCTATGCACAATTATAAACGAAATTTTTCATTTCCGATATTAAATTTATATGAAAATTTCATTTCACTCGAGCTGCATACTAAGCTTAAAATATATTAATTATCATAATTTTGAAAATAAAATTTTAATCAATTTCGAACCCATCTGGGATCCTTGATTTTACAAAAAAAAAAATATTTATGGAAATCAATAGTTTCATTATTCATGTAGTTACAGGACACAACCTTCAATAACGTTATTGTTATATGTATTTACCAAAGTGTATTGAAGTTTATATATTAACTTAACAGAATTTGTCTCAAATGTTAGTGAAAATATTACTGGCTCGCACTGTTTTGAAAGGTATAGGAAGCTAACTTGGAAAATTACTTAGACAGCATTAAGGTCTTAAACTGACAAAACTCAAAAGCACTCTTTACTATTAGTTACTTTCTTTTTGAGAAACTAAATCCTTTTTTTTCCTTGCATTTAATCATTGTGCATTTCACATGAGAAATTTTTATGAACTAGAAATAAAAAGCATAAAAGGAAAAGGATTTTTTATTTAATCGTATTTTACTTGGCACTTTGTAAAAAAGTACTACTCATATTATATGTAACTAATATAAAAAATATTAAGAACATATTACATAATATAGTACATAAAAAAAATAATAAATTTTTAAAAACGTTTTTTTTTTATGTATACAACACTAAAAAGGATATTATTTTTTTATTTAGGAAAAAGTAGAGATCTTAAATTTATTTTATAATTGTAATTTGTAATAAGAAGTTTTTGGTACCATAAATATTGATTTTTAAGCTTTGAATTACTTCTGTGTATTTTATGTCTAATGTCAATTAACTAATGGCGTATCCTTTAAGTACAATCATACTATGAAGCATGGTGGTTGCAGTTTGCAATCAATAATTAATCTATGTACTGAACTGAAAGAGACGGAAAACCTCTTAATAATCATATCTTATCTATCTTTCTGCTTGTACATATACATTACATATACATAATTGATTCACTTTTATATGGCCGTTTTCAATGAGAAGAAACTTGTGTGTTTGAATTAATTATGAATTAAAAATTCAATTACTAATTAAACTGAAAAATCTAAAAAATTATAATAATATTTATAATTATTCATATTTTTATATATTAGACCATACATTAATAATCAATTTCACAGACAAATAACATTAAAGATAAAAATTATTTTGAAAATATTATTTCATTTATTAAATTTTCTATATTTTAAATTATTATAAAAAAGAATATTTTTTTTTTTTTAAATTTATTCAAATTCCAAAAATTGCATTATATTATATTCAATAAAAATAAAACTCTTTAGACCAAATCATATTCACAACTCAATTATTTTTTATATTGTTGGTTCATCTAAAATTCTATATAAAATTTTGAAGGATGATATTTCAAAAATAATAATAATTATATTTAAATTATATGCTAATTTTCAAGGATAATACACTTTTTTGTATAATAATTCAGAATAATACGCGCGTGCACCATAAATACGTACCCCAAAAAAAAAACTAAATTCATATAATTTTCACACTAAAAATTTTCTGAAAATTATATAGTAGGGTAACAAAAGCTAAATTGATTTCATTTTATATTATAAATTTTATTATGTTATGGAAATATATTTTAAATAATATGATTATTTACAATTTCAGACCAATATAAAAATATTTTGTATTTAAATAATATAATTTATGATTATTATAGTTATTTTAATAATTGACTTGAGGTGAAGATTATTAGCTTTAGGTCATAAAATTGAAGGGTCAAAGTAAAAAAGTAAATTGTATTATGTTGTTTATTAGTCAATCTTTCTTCATAAAATATATTTTCAGCATGGAAAAGTTTTTGTATAAATTTATATACAGGGTCTACCAATCGTAACTCCTTTTTTTATTTTAAATTAAACACACTATTTGTTAGAAAGATTTGTCATTCTTTATTCAAATTTGTTGTACAATAAAGACTATATTATCTGGAAAATGTCATATGTCCTGTGGACGAAATTTATGTCTAATGTCAATTATGTCAATGAAGACATTTCTTCATAATTATGGCTCATGAATGACATTGTTCGATATTGTTTTCGAGGTCTTAAATTGTTTAAATCATCTTTATTCATCAATTCTATAATCAAAGCTATTATATATATATATGGCTTTGCTATAATTATAACTACAACTATTATGCAATTTAACGCAGCAAAGAAAGTGGAAATTTTAAGTTACTGTTGAAAATTTTTCAGACGCCGGAAATTCTTTCAAATTTTTTAGTATTAATTACCAAAAAAAGTCTTAAAATCCAGATAATACTAAGCCAAAAAAATTAATTTACAAGTTTAAATTTGGCATATGAGCCTTTTAATCATAGTAAAGGGTAAATTAGACTTTTTTGTTAAGGAGACGTTGGTCATGTTAATGCGCGTATTAAATATCATGATTTTGAAAAATTTACGATATGATATGTGACTATTTAACTTGCTACTTGGAAATTTTAAATATGTACTTAACTAAAATTTCAAAATTTTGCTCTTGTGACCATTTTTTCTTAGTACGGCAGTATAAGTATAATAGTCCTTAAAATTATAATTATAAATTTAAATAATTATAAAATAAAAAATACTTTTTTCTTATCAAAATTAAACTAATCAAGTCAATTTTTAAAATATGACCAATTAAAATTAAAATAAATAATTAATATACAAAAAATTTATGTAAATTCATTTTAAATGAAAGGCTAAATATAATTTTGTTAGTGTATCGTTAAATATTTTATATAAATACATAATAATCTCATAAATTTCTCAAATGGTAAATACGTTTATTATATAAAAAAATTATATATAAACTTTTATATAAACATATAATAACAATATTAAGTATATTTCATAAATTTATATTAAACAAAATTCCTATAAATTATTCAGTGCATTACTTAAGGAACATATTGTTAGATCTATCTCTGGTATTCATAAAAAAAAAATAACTTTACAAGGTAAAATGTAAATTTGTCTTCATTTTTTCTTTGTCCTGATTTTATGTAAAAGGTAAAAACGACTCTTTAAGAAAATATATGTTGGTTAAATGAAAATAAGAGTATAATCTTTAAATATAGCAATCTTTTTATATATATATATATAATATTTACATTGCTTTTGTCTGTCTTGTTAATTTACCTGATTTGTAAGCATCTCTCAAAAAAATCTTCATAATTTTTTAATATACTACCAGCTACCACCAACCAATACAAGCTAAAAAAATGTATTTTCTTTAAAAATTATTATATATTATCTTAAATATTCAACAGGACTAAAATATTATGATATATAAATGTATATAAATAAAAATCCTGAATGAAAATTTTATATTATTTCATAATTTATATTCATTATATAAAAAAAAATTTTTTCCGGTGGTTGAATTCTATGTTATAAAGGTTATTTATGAAGAGGATCAAATCGCTAGAGAAAGTGAGTTTAATGCATTATGTTTTTATTATATTATAGAAACATCAAATGAAATTTATTATAAAATTGATAAATGTATATATTAAATAGGATTAATACTAATATACTTATTTAATGTAGATACAAAAAACACAGTTTTGACGGAATGTTTATATATTTTTTTTTCTAAAAATTGTAAAATATACAATTTTTTTTTTTGGTTTATTTAATAAATTGAAAGTTAATACAAAAAATAAATTTAATAATTTTATAACAATTTCCCGAGAATTATATAAAAATTCCTCAAATTGTTGAAGAAGAATTTTTCATAATTGGTTTTCATTTACTAAAATGTTGTACTCTGATAAGATTTTCTATTCGTTGGTCATAATAGTGGTAAACAATCTTGCCGTAAGCTACTGAGCTATACTGGAATGTACATTCCTAAAGTAGCTAGCAGAAATGGTTAACTTTGATGAAAAGTTTCGATGAAATTTAAGTAAACCTTTACTGGATCCAATAAAAATTTAGAAACTATTACATTCCACAGACAGGCAGGCAGACGGATATATGCAAAAAAAAATAGTTCCAAAAAAATAGCTAAAAATGTAAGTAAATAAATAAATTGATTTCCTGTTATCGAGAGACTTTTCCTTTTTAAATGTCAATACAGTTTTTTTTTTTTTATTATTATTTGGTATTTGACTTTTAAATCTTCTATATTTAAATTCATCTTGAGGAGTTCTTTTTTGTACAAGGGCTGTTTGAAAACTTTTGAAACCGACTCCGAAAAAGCAATCGTAAAACAAAAAATTCTACTTCTTTTTAATGATACCAATATAACATGAATTTGATTTAAATCTGATGCTGTTGCCCCTCTCGTTTGTTGTTGACCTGGTGTTTAATTGATTTTTCTTGAGCTGTTGTTTAAATTTCATTGATTTTTTAAAATCAATTCGACGATGGTAAAAATATTAAAGGAATCTATTCCTTCCATAAGAATAGAACGATTTTGTACTTCGTTTAATAACTTGGATGAAACTTGGATCGATAATTACACAACTGTAAGTATTAACTGTAAGCTGGTTTAAGTATATTATCTTCAAAAAAGGGATCCAAAATTAATCCGATTCTCTTCAAAATGTTGTTCAAAAATTTAAAACACAACTCAAAATTTTATAAAAACCTGTTGGATAAATTAAAAGTAATTTTTAACCCACAAAATTCGTTTCCTTTTTTAAGTTTTCAAACAGCACTCGTATTCCCATATGTGTATCCTTCTTGTAGATTTTGAATTCTTTTAGTTTTCCATTTATTTTTGGTGTTTTTCCATTAACAACAAAACAAAGTTAAAAACCCATATTCAGTTGGCATGTAGAGTTGTTAAACGTCAAACCTTTATCTTTGAATTTGCAACAACCCAGCATAATGTATGTACAGATACATATTATACTGACTTAATTTAATATCATTTTCAGAAAATAAAAAAATGTTTGTAGTATTTTAATTACATCCTCTAAATATTATATTTCCAAAAATATTATTATTATTTGTTATTAAGATCTAATCGTCTTGAGGAAATAAGATTGACTAATTGAGCTAATCAGTAAACCCGATCCCTACATTGGTGAGCGAACTGTCACTAGCCTATAAGAGAACTGGCTGTACATGAAAAAGGCTATAATGATAAGGAAAATAAAGTGATTCTTCCTATTACGAAAAGTTATACATAATTTGTAAAATTGAAAAAATGTAATAAAGTTCATGGACTATAATTTGTTAAAATTTAGCTGCGGTATTCCTGAAGATGATAACCAACCAGATCATTGATGACTGACTTCCCATATGATGACAGTTTTTACTAGTGCATAAACTAGTAACTTTAAACATCGTATATGTTATTGATGAGGGTATTACGATGAACCAATATCCGTCTCTTGGTTCCTAAATCTTAACTGCGTGGTACACGTGGTTATCTTTAATTCAATTCAATAAATTGTATTTCGAAAAACCAAAATTATTATATAGAAATAAGTTTTTTATAATTAGTTTACCATAAGAAATTTTATGTAGAATATAAAAATTTAAGAATATTTCAAAAGTAATTTTCTAGAAAGGTCAAACAGTTAATAATTATTAAAGGTTAAAAAAATGCATTTAATGAAATCATTTAAATTTTAACTCAAATATTCCTTAATGATTTCAATAAATTAAAAAACTGTTCTTGTTATATGTTAATTTGTAATATTTTAATATAAATGACATTGTAAAAATTATGGATATACAATATTAATTATGTAAATTTATTATGTTAAATATTATTAAAAAAAAAAATTCTGATAAAACTAAAGAGAAATGTAACGAATTTAATTATTTATAGAAAACTTGTAAAGAAAAATTCATTATTTTTACATTACATTACTTTTGTGAATAACATTTAATATTTATAAATATACTCATATAATATACAACATGAAAATGTTAATTAAAGTCCTTAATAAATTGTTAATATAGTAAATATTATGTTAAAAACTTATTTACATATATTTATTTTTGAAATGCAACATAAAATTACTATTCAAAATTAATCATTTTACATTGTATGATCAATTCAATTTAATAATTTCATTACAAAACTACATCAAATTACATATATTTTCATTAGTATATATTTGTTTCATGGAATTGTATAAATCTTAATAAAACATAATATTTAACATAATTCAATTAAAATTCTAATTAAATATTTAACTATTAAAGGTTTTGTAATTATATACAGATACATTTTTCTAATTATTTGAGATTTCATATCCGAATTTTCTTATAAAAACACTGTAGTAAAAATTAAGTATGGTGAAATTAATAAAACATTATAAGGAGAAGGACACAAACTGAAATTTATATCTACATATATTTATATATATATAACATATACATACTACTAAAACATAAAAATGATTGTGTAGAACAGAAACTCTACTAATGACATGTTGTAACTACCATTCAAAGTTTTTTTTTTCCTACACATTTTCTTTTTTTTTTTTTTTTTTTTGGGAAAATTCTCTATAGAAAAGTTTTCATATTAAAAGTTTCATAAGTTTTTTTTTTTTGTTGGTGTTGTAGTAAAATAGTCTTTTTAATGTTACTAATATTAGTTTTCATTTTTCATTTTATAGATTATGTTTTATGATTAATATAAATCACGAAATTATTTCTAAATTATTATTAAAATTCAAAATGTAATTAGATTTATGGACACATTTTGTCATTATGGAGTCAGAAAGAAAAAAATTTACAGGAAATAACTTTTAAAAATATGGTAGAAATATTAATTAAAATATGTTTATTTCCTTATCATGGTTCGGATTTTATATGAATACGAATTTACAAATAATGGATTTGTCCCCATTTAACAAAATCTTTCGAAATTTTACTATCCAGAATATGTTACAGGACATTCCGCATAGTTGAAATTCGAAAGATTTTGGTAAATGGGCGCAAATGCAAGTTTTTTTTATTATTTATGCGAACTTATGTTAATTTAAAAGCCGTTTCATTATTTCAATATGTGGAACAACTTTTCATTTGATCTGTCAAGAAATCGTGTAGTTTGAAAGTGAATGTTGACAGTTGTATGCGATATATTTTGAATCGATTTTTCATAAAACAACATATCTAATGAAAAGGTATAACCGATTGATATATGTGAAAGACTTTAAAAAAATTTGATTAAAGGATATTTCATTTAATTGTGTAAATTTCAGTTTAGGGTTACAGTTTACAATTTACTTTTTTCGACGATTTAGTGTTTTTGGAAGAACAATTAAATTATGACTTTAATTTAAAATATATTCTTTAATTTACATAGATTATTAATACCGCACTAAATACAATATTATTTAGTAATAATTACTCGCAATTTCGACTAATATAATGTTGTCGTAATTTAATACAGAATTGACAATTCCGAAATTTTCGTAAATTTCGAAATTTTACTTGCAATTAGAACATTACAACACATAGAGAATCCGAACCCTATGTGGTAGATGTACTTAGATATCTAATACAAATCTAATACAAATTTACCATATATATTTTAACGTATATATTAAATTGACACGGTCTACACTGGCTGTAGGAAAGATTTAATAAAAGTCGATTAAAAAAATTAATACTAATCTATATACTCTGATGTTGTATATCTCTTCTATAGTTCAATATTTCCATAAGCGGAATTGCTAATAAACTGATGTGAGATTTATATTGCAAATACCGTCACAATAACCTAACTCAAGGTAAGCATTTTGTAAAATAGATCATTTTATATTTATGTGATATCATAAAATATTTGTTATAGATAGAATCGTTGTCTCGTAGTGGGTACCTGAGAGAAACCATTAGGAAATTCATGTTTATCAATTTTTATAAATGACATGACATTATTATTAAATAGTTGTATAAATTTCAGATATATAAAAGTATACAAGTGGATAGTATTAACATTTACATGAATATTTAGAAATTCTTGGGTGGTGGTCTTAAATGTTAATAAAAATGTCTTATTGTTTCTAAAATTGATTAATAATCATGAAAGAGACAACTGAATTAAAATATATAAGCAACATCTTATAAACAGATAAATTATGCTCCATAGACGTTCTGGTATGCTTGGATATAAAAAGACAAAATCAAAAGAATTCAATGGTTCATTTATTTGAAAAGTATTTTATATTTTGCTTGTTATAAATTAAATAATGAATATTTTTTATATAGTATATTAAAAATGCAGAATAAAAACGTTTAGAATCAGTTCTCGAGTATTTTTTTTAAAAAAGTTTTGATGTAGTCTTACTTTACGATACTTACCAACCAACAATGTTTCAGCTGGTAACAAATTTTTCATAGAAATTACACCTAGACCAAAACATATCGAAAGTGCCACATATTCTACAAGAATTTTATGTCAGTAAATGCATACCTATCACTCGAAGAAAAGAAGCACTATTATTTAAAGCTAGATTTAGAAACTGACTGACGTAATAAAGATTAAATAATTCGTGATAATGGACTATATAAATATGTATTTTATTGAAAATTGTTGTAATAAATTGATAATGAAGAAACTCAAACGTTTTATTAAATGTTTACAAATCTTACAATTAAACTAGATGGTATTAAGGACTAGCACTAGACGACTGACTAGCTTATAACATTGACTAACTATATTATTTTCTGCTAGTTTTTGTAATACTAATTAAATTTCTTGCATTAGGTTTGTTAAACTATACAGTATACTATTAATTTTCCAGAATAACGAATGCTTTATTTCGTAATAGCATCCGTAACTTGAGGTTAACAGTATAGATCCTTATGTAAATTTTTATTTTTCATATACAACATGGAATTTGTTATCATACGCATTATTTTTGACTGTATTCTTTGTGTAATTTCAATATTTGATGCCAATTTTCATAACTGAAATTTGTCCAGATCGGATTAATCTGGTTCTTAAAATCAAGATGTTTAGCTTTAATTTTATTACTATTAATTAATATGAATTTTGATCGTTATTGTATCAATTATTGATGAAACATAATTTAACAAAATAAATAAAATTATGTTTGTTAAGTTAAAATTATGTTTGTTATTTATATATACTTTCAAATTTCATTTTAATCGGATTTCTAAACATTTTCCACATATTTATGTACCAATTACCCACAAGGCAAAATAATAATAAAGTATTACATACGAAAATGAAAAATGTCAAATTGCCAAAGACATTTTCATCATTTAAACATTTTCCTTTTGTTACCAACAAAATGATATATTGATTTTGTACCTGAAAAGGTTTCCCAATACAAAACAAAGAAAAATTGAGCGTTTTTTTTTTTTGTAAATATAATTTTCCAATTCTTATATTGCGGAATTTTTCTTTTTTACATTTTATTTGTTATTTTTACTAAACTGTTGGGAAAACATTAAATATTTTGTATTTGTTATTACATATATATATTTTTTTTATAGTTATTTTTTAATGTTTATATTTATTTTTAAAGAATGATTTATATTTTTATTTTTTTTGTTTATTTGTTTCTGTTTTGTGTATTTTGTCGTTCCACTCAATTACTCACACAATTCTTACTATGAAAATAAAGTGTGAAAGTATTTAATATTGAAAATATTGTATTTAAAATACTTTCTTTATGTGCAATTATTGGTATAGTACTAAAGTGTGTACAATTCAGTTTATTTATAGATTCTTATATTTAAAATACAGACCAACCACTTTAACACGTAGTTGTACATACCTAACAAAAAAAAAATATTCAATTTTATTTAAATTTTTGAGAAAAATAAAATTAAAAGCTATTAATCATGAGCTTATTGAGGTATAAACAGGCATCAGGTATTGTAGGAATAACAACAACAACAACAAAAAACCTGTAAAAACGATTAAGGATGAGTTTTTGTTAGTGTGTAAATAAGGAAATTGTTAATGGTTTTAGTTAGGTTTCATTTTTGTGAAAGTATAAAATTATGTCGTATGTATTTATATAGTGTAAGTGGAAAATGTTGAATGGTGCTTAAGGTGACATCTTGCATAAAAGAGGAAAATTGAATGATTTATTGACTGTAAAGAATATTAAGTTTATTTATAAATACAATGACAGAAAAACTCAGAAAAAATATTATATATATATAAACTACACTGAAAGATTATTTGTTATCAAATCTAAATGTTATAAGCCATTGGTTCAGTATTTTTATGATAATTTCTTGTAAGTGGTTTATACTTTAATGGACGTACTAATGACTCAGGACCTAATACCTAAATAATCTCTAAATACATGAAAGTATATATAAAACCTACATGAAACTATACATTTATACTTATCTATGAAACTATATAGACAGATAATACGATACGATGTAATTCTATAATCGTAAAAGAAAGAGTTCAGAAATACGAATTTTGCCATTCAAATTATGTATCAAGACAACTTCATTCATAACGAATTTTATGCTAGATATAAAATAGATATCTAAAATAGATATTTTAAAATAAGATTATTTATTTTGTAAAAAAAAATTGAAAATATTGGTGCTATTAAAACTTAAAGTAGCTCTTATAATAGTAAATATTGGTTATGTTTCTTACATTTCCGGATCCCAGTATTTCCAGTAAAATTAAACTTAAAGTTTTCCATGTCAAGGCAAATTCAAAATATGCAATTAATTGGAAATTATATATTTAAAATCGATGCCAACATAATTTGCAACATTTAACAATATAATACTTTGAAAGTTGCTTAATACTATCAAAAAATCATATACAAATAGATAGTTCAAATGTTGGTGATCTGCGAAACCTAAAAAAGTGAAGAGTTTACTTGTAGAGAAGGAAATGCTCAACTACTATATAAATTAAATTCCCACATTTTCTAAGTTGAATATCCTTTTAGACAAAATTACTTCAAAAATTCAATTATTTTCTACAATATTTCAGCATTTTCTTCTTTATAAGTAAATTCTCAATTTGTTTTAGATTTCGCTGTTCGCTAGTTTGAAATATCTATTTATAAATGATTTTTGATACTATGAAATTTTAACAAAAAAAAGGATATGCAATTTTGTCAATATAGTAAATACTTTTAAGGACCCTCATTTTTTTCATTTCTGGTCAATATTTCTTTTTATTTATTTATATTTTTATTTCGTTAATTGTGCCGTAATTACTTTCTCTGTCCAATATATTTAAATTGTTCGCTATCTATCGAAATTCAGTTTGAATCTCAACGTGTGAAACCGTGGATAATTCAACTTGGTGTAATGAGTTTAAATTTTGTCATAATATTGTTAATTTATAATATTAACAAATAATTTACGTTTAGTGTAACTATTTTTCTTAACCCATAAAATATCCTTATTTAGTTTGTTTTATTTATTTATTTTTTTCATACATTTTAAATTGGTTGTTTTGATGGTTTCACAGTTAAGTGAAATTATAATGTATTGATATTTATATAGTATCTTTAATATTTATGTTCACATTATATACATAATAATGATCATCGTTGAAAAGAAATGATTTTTTTTTTCTTCTTCTTTTATTTATTAAAAAGTCCTCAACAAAAGATGAATTTATATTACAATTTTTCGTGAATATATTTTTTAACACGCATTTGCAATTGAAAAGAATTTTCTTTCTGTTTTTTTTTTTTTTTTAACTTTCAATATTTTTTATATACATAAATATTTGAAAATACTATATACTAATAAAAAAAAAATATGTTATCGTGGTTATTTCATATATGGTGAAATGATGATTTCAAAAGAATTTTAAAATAAGAAATACAAAATTAGTAATGTATTATTCAGTATTTTGATATACAAAAGGCGTTATAAAATTCCATTAAATATAAATGGAAATTATATGTTCAAATCTAATAAAGCATGAAAAATATTATGTTATATTTATATAGAATTTACTTAAGAATTTAATATACATATAATAAAAAGAAAACGAAATTTATGATGATTTTATTAATTCTCAAATATTTTAAATAAATTACAGGATAGATCGTACTAGTACTAGCTAATTTGTTTAATAATTTTATTTATATTTCTTAGTATTGAATATAAGAAGTTTAAAAAGGATTGGCAGCCCAAAACGCAACCGGATGATAAGCCTAATGTAATTTTGGTTTATTACTTTTCAAAACCAAAATCGACTGTAACTTTTGGTATAAACAATTATCTTTTACAATATACCTTTACAATACGCTCCCCAAAACGGATGACTGATACCTTAACATACGGATAAGGAATATTTAAAGCAACCAGGTCTTTAGTTCATTTCTTTTTTTGGGTGTAAATTTATTAATAATGTTATTCCTTTAAATATGATATTATTAACAATTAAAATTTTGATTTATGTAGGCCAACCGAAAGAATTTATCCTAATGACCAAAAGTGATAATTTTAAACGTAATTTATCATATTTCAAACTTATAGGTTTTTGTAATATACCAAATTATATTATTTCTAAAAATTATAACAAATTTATCAAAACTTTATAACTGAAATGTATAATTCATATTTGATAGTGACATATAAACACTAATAAGGAATTATTCTTTTATTTTCAGATTCCTTTTTATTTTATTTTATATTTTTATTTTGGCACAGATGAATGGCCCAAATTAAGGCAACAGATTTTCGCCTAACTTTGTTATGTTTATTTAGCTATAAATCATAAGAAAAATATAATTTATTCTTTCTATATTTTATATATATGCCTTTCAATACATTATATTAGACACATAAAAAGGACGAAAGTCCTTTCATTTATTTTTTTAATATGTATGCATATATATATATTATGTATATATGAAATATTGTTCATCTCTTAATACTTCTGGAAAAAAAATGATATTAAATTTGCGTGTATAAGTTGAGAAATTTTTGGATATTAACAAAACAATGTAAATTTTATGTAATATTTTTATCATTTTTATGTAATATTTTATTAGTTCCTTATTATATTTTAGAATAAAATAAAAAAATATTAAAGTATTTATTTTGAATAATAAAACTATGCCATTAATAAGTAAATTCTTTTTAAAATAATAACAATGTTTGACACACCTTGTCAGATACATTTTACACACAATACTATAATTAATACCAATATATTTGAAGGGCTGGCTGTAAGAGTGTCTATTAATCTGAATTTTTTTGAAGGGAAACTAAAATATTTTTAAATTTGAAATAATATTTAATATATAATTGTAGAATCTAGTAACAGTGAAATAGAATCTATTTGAATCTCATCTGCAATCATCTCAAATCTAACCCATTTTCATGAGGTTAGGTACCATATTAGGTAAATAAGAAATTACTTAAATATATACTTTCTCCATAAAAACTAAATCCTATCGATTTTGAAATTATGACTAGTGTACGAATTGAAAATTATTCCTTCAGATCCTTAACTTTATTAATTAAGAATTCTGATAAAAATGTGTAGTTTTGAAAAAAAGAAATTTTGCTATTATAAAATTCTTAAATTAAATTTAGTTTTTTCGATGAACCTCGTTACATGGAATCGTTAATACATGAAGTTTTATAAATTCTGTACAATTGTGTGGTTACTATGATATTTTGAATGATCCTTTTTTTTATATAAAATTTTATTCTTTAACATACATAAAATATATGAAAATTATTTTAATTTGCATATATGTATGTATAACGTATGGTATACCTTATAACATATTTTCATTATTATAAAAGTAATTTTGTACTTTTTTTATTTATTTTTTTGAAAATTTTAAAGTATCCTTGACAACTATCTCTTTTGTCAACTCTATATACAACATACTTTCACAAAAATGTAGCATAATGATTACAATTTATATACACGTAGAATATAATTGTTATTTAACCCTCCATTATTAACTTATTAGGTGTTATCTACCCAATTTTAGGAGAACACGCGCACTTCTCTTAGTAGTTTTGGATTTTGATACCTGTCAAGTGTTAATATTACAATCTAGTCTGAGACAAATGAGCGATTTTGTTACGACTTATATTATTAGTACTTATGTGCTTTTTGTATTAAGATATTCCTCAATAAAATCGTCCACTTGATGCGTTGTTGTTGCATCATATTTCATAGATTCTGTGTATTTTATTACACTAATTTGCATTTTCAAAGGATTTTAATCGTATTAGGTCTTCTCAATATGTTTGAGTTGTTTAGAAGTTGAGTAACTTAGAAGCTTACATTATTTATGAGCCTTTGTACGTAACGTTCTGAAAAATTTTTAATTTCATTGTTGACAAATTCTATTTGCAGGTCTTTAAGTAGATCGTAATTACCATGAAGCTCCTACGATGTTCCTTAAAACTTTGTTTTGAAGTCGTTAAATTATTTCTATATTGCAATGTTTAGTGCAGCCCCAGAACTGAATACCATAAATCCATATCATTTATCTCTGTTTTATATAGCAAACTGAAGCTTTTTATATACTGTTAAGAGGTAGAGTGCCTTCACATCAACCAGGACATTTTCTGTAACATATTACCAAACTTTTCTCTTTCGTTTTTAACGTGTGCTTGCCAGGGTTGTTTTGAATCTAATCTCATACCACTACACTTGGATGTGTTTGCATACGGAATTACCTTCCAAAGCCTCTGGCTCAAAATATTACAGACACATATTAAAATTGAGTACTTGTTATAATTCGACACAGAAGTTAATATAAAAATGTCGGTGTACTACACACTCAGCATACATAAAGTAATTGAGGGTTAATTAAATATTTATTATATAAATTAAAACACAAAAAAAATGTACAATATTGAAAAGATACCATTAGAAACATGTTACATATATATATTTTTACGTTGTTAATTTCCTAACTGCGAACATTTCAAAAGGTTTTCCTTTGAAAATCGATCATAATATAAACACTAACTATGGTTTTGTTAAAAAACGAATTTTATGTTTAATATCATTTAAATTTTATATCAATTTTTTTTTTTATATTATATATATTTTATACAAATTCAACAAACTCCTAAGAAATTTGATTTCAGAAAAATCTTTTTAGTAAAAGTATATCAACAACAAAAAAATTACATATTTCTCTTATAAGATATTGAAAAATACAATGAAAAATTTTGAAAATCTATTGGGATTCTAATATACAATGTTAATAATATGAATTTATATTCAAAGATTTTACCTGTCAGTCTTATCAGTCTGACTGATTGAATGATTTAGCATAAGGTATTTTGGGAATTTAGAAAATATGTATAAAATCAAAAGATAAATAGAAATGATTTTGGAATTATATTCATTGATTTTATCAATTTTACCATTAAGGCATTTTTTTTTTTGTATTTCCTTCTAAAAATATAAATATATACTGAAAATTATATTAATATCTGTAGTACATAATAATAAATATTAATTTAATTTAATAATTTTCTGAAAAGCATAATAATAATTTGGAAAAACAAAAACATTTTAAATTCTAAAATTTAATATAATATTGAATTTTATTATAGATTTTCTATAAGAAGATGGAAAAGATTTATCAAAGGACCTTAACTCGACTGACTCTTATATAAGATATAATTTTTTTTTTTGTGAGGTTTCAGTAAATTTAAAGGAATATTTATATATAAAAAATATTTTCTAATGGAAATTCTATTTTTTTTTTGTTCCCTTGTGGCACTGTATTTAATGTGTCCTGGGCATAAACTTTATGTGTACATATTACTAAAGTAAAACTAAAATTCACTTAAAATTTACTTTGATATAATATTTTTATTTTAGTTAAGGTTTGGTTTTTTGCTGGGGAATTTTATTAGAATTCAGTTGTCTTTAATGCATGCATTATGAAAAAAAAAATTATATTCTTTGACAAAAGAAACCAAAATAAAACAAATTTCATAATTTTTATTAATAAAAAACAGGCTAATTTTGTGTAGGCGATAGACGTATAGATTATTGTAGCGGTGGCATTTCTCTACGAAGGTATTTTATTTAATTACTTTACAAAAACTATTGAAAATTGATTAGAATCGTCGACTTTAATGGGAAATTTATATGCAGCTCCAACCTATAACTGGCAACCCGTGTGACTAGTGGTACATATCTGTACCAAACTACCAAAATATCAAACATTTGTGAAAACTATAACTGCTAATCGTTAAAAATATGCAACAAGATAAAAATCTCTTAGCAAAAACCATCGATAATTTTTTTGGAGCAAGTAAGTTTATAATTCTTATGTAAGTTAGATAAGATAAGATTAGATTATAAAGATGTCGTTAAGGCAGAAGTACGAACCACCGCCTCCCTACACTGCGATCTAAAAAGATTTATTGACCCTACCCTACTAATATTTGGTCAGTTAATACCCAGGCTTCTGTAGAAGAGTATAGTTTTTCTTACGGCCACACCATGGCTCAGAAATCCCTACTCAGGTGTATCAGCCTTTTTCGAGCAACAGCCTCGCAATTTCAGAATATGTGTTCCGCGCAGATTCTTCATCATCCGAACAAAACCGACAATCACTATAATCAGACTTTCCGATTTTCTTTAGATGATACCTGAGCGCGCAGTTGCCCATGAACATGTCAGTTATTGTACGTAACTCGGTTTTG
Organism: Rhamphomyia laevipes; assembly: GCA_963920725.1. Classification (NCBI taxonomy): domain Eukaryota; kingdom Metazoa; phylum Arthropoda; class Insecta; order Diptera; family Empididae; genus Rhamphomyia; species Rhamphomyia laevipes. The sequence continues at coordinate 44,652,774 of OY987257.1, read as the reverse complement.
TTAAGTATGAGGACTTCTTTATCCTTTTTGTTTGAGAAATCTAGGAATCGCTTCCCTTGGCGTATGCCTGGGATGTTTTTCCAGTAGTTGAATTTCTCTTTATTTTCCCATTCACTTATTTTCTCTATTATGTGGCAGAAGGGTTCGGGCCCGATGATTTATATAAGTTTGGTGAATATTATAACTAGATTGTATCACTTGTAACCTTCTATTTCGAGGAATTATGAATTATATCTAATTGAGAACTACCAGCAATATGTAAAATACATAATTTCTAGTCGAAAGAGTTGTCAAATGATGGAAACAATATGTCAATAAAATATTACTAATAAGTTTTTCAATATTATTTTAAATCTTATATATGTAATTAAACAAAATATAATTAATTAAGTAATATATTATTTAATGGTACTAAAAGTATTAAGACAAAAACTGTTTTTAAATTTATTAACTTCACAATCTTTTTTTGAAATGCAAATTTCTTGAAAAGCTGAGTTAATGTGTAAAAGTTTATGAAATTTAAATTATTTATTATATAAAAATATAAACTCTTCATATGAAGAACATTAAACTTAAAAAAAAAAAATTTGTTCGTACCTTTTTATATTTATATTTTGTTCAAATTTACACTAAAAATGGAAAACTTTTAATAAAAATTTATGAATTTTTTTATTCCACTTAGTTTTTCTTTACATATAGTTTTTAATATTTCACTATAAATTAACTCATTTTTTTTTCGTGAATGTACAAAATTTTCATTTTTTTTTAGCTCATTTTATACAATTGCGTTTACTGATAAAGTTCTTAAAATTAAGTTAAAACATAATGTAAAGCTATAAAATTGCATAAAATATAATCATAAATGTACTTTTTATATGGTGTATTTAAAGACAATATCATGGATTTTTTATGTATTCTGTTTGTGTATTTATGAATATTATATAAAAAACAAAATATATAAATTTTTTTTTTTGTTATTATGTTGTTGTAAAAATATTATTTACAACTTTATAAAGATTTATGATATACTGGCAGGCAAAATGAATATTGCATATTCATTTCTTATAATATATTAAGGTAACATCAGTACATATAATTCCAAAAATAACATAAAAGTTTCAAAAAATTTGGTTACAAAATTATTTGCTTTATGTACGCCTTTTGGTAATATTTTCAAAAATGCTATATAATATTACCAGTATTATTTAATGAAGACATAGGGTACCTGAAGGTTTCATGATATGATAATTCATAAATGATTTGACCAATGGAAAAACCGAGGGAAAAACTTGTATTTCTTATGTCATTTAATGCATACCAAAAATAGCAGCAAATCAGGTATAAATATCAATCATCAAATTTGACTTTTATAATAATTCGACAACTATATCCAGGATAATTCACTCTTAAAAGTAAAACTTTTATAAAACTTTTTTTAACAGTCACTTATTACTTTTACACAGTGAACATATTATAGAATATAAAATTCCTGTTTATAGCATCGACACAACTGAACTAATTCATTATATTCGATTAATTCATTTTACTATTCATAAATTTTAATATACTGTCAGGTAGAAATGTCAAAATTGAACATATAACTCCAATTTAATTGCTATATTTGATGATCAAAACTATGAAAATTTATAGTTCTTAGTCTAGATTTAGAATAAAGCGAGAAACCGAATCTTGCTTACATACTGGCGTTACAAATGTAAAATATGAAATGAAATTGGATTCTAATAATTTGTGAACCATAGACGTGCGTTTAAGAAGTCTGAATAAGAATAAACAAAATATCAAAGCAAAAATAGATTATTTTTATTGAGTTTAATGCGTGATAAATTATGTAAAACGTTAAAATCAATATGTTAAAGAAATTGATTATATATGTATAGCTACAATTTTTTTTTAAACAAATCAGATTGTAAGCGAATCAATGATTCAAAAATGTAAAAACTAGATCTACTTTTAATTCTATTTATCGTTTAACGAAAAAGTTATACTTTTAATTACAATTTTCTCAAATTGTCCTTTATTTCCGCAATATACCTTAACATTAAAAAAAATTGTTGCTCCTCGGGAATCACTCTATTTGCTCATATTCTTTTATTTATTATACATTATTAAACCGTCAAAGAAAAGAATGAAAATATCAACAATCCCCCAAGAAGGGGTAATAAAATTCATCTTATAACAAAATATTATAAAAAATATTATACCCAAGAAAAATATCGAGCAAGTCAGGACTTTACCAAGGAATAAAAAAAAAACATATTTATAGAGGTTATTTTAAAAAAAAAAAAAAAAAATATCTCAGTATGTAATTTCGCGCTACATATTATTATGTACAAAGTGTAACTTAAGGATACTACGTATATAGATACTATGATTATATTGTAATACGTTCTTTTTTTCCAATACATTTTTTTTTGCAACTTACATCCTTCCTTCAACAGTGCTTCATCGTTTTCTATTGTGTTTGTGTGTTGTTTATAGAAGTTTGTTTCTTTTTTTTCAGTATGGCCTTTTTCTTTCTTAACTTTATACTTTGGGTAATCCTTTTATAATACAAAATATACTGTAACATGTATTTAACTTTTTTTTTTTTTTTTTGTATTTCTTTTAACACTTTCTCTAAAAAGTTATTTAAATTCTTTTTCTAAATATTTTTTCACATTATACCAATTTTTTTCTTTTAAAGATATCATATCGCTTTGACGTTTATCCTTTGTAAAAGTATATATATACGTATATATAAAAAAATGAAAATCTTTTATGGTTGATTTACTTTTGTTAAAACCTCAGATAGAAAGGAAACAAAAAGGCGTTAAAGTTGATGATATACTGGCGGTGGTATAAAAAGTTTTTTGAATAACCAAAAACTGGAAATTGTACAAGAACTTATAGAAGAACTGGTGGACAAAGTGTTGAAAATATTTATATAGTTTATAGGATGAAAAAACTTGATTAAGATAAAAATAATAATAATACAAGAAAGAAATTGGAGGGAAAAATCGGTTTTTAGTTATTTTTAGTTTAAAAAGTAATAAAAATAAGGAAAATAATATTTTTTTCTTATAAATATCAATCACATATATAAGAAAAATATATTTTAAATTATGATAATTATATCTTAATCCTATATCTAAGCACTCTGAAGTTTTAAAATAAAAATTAATTATAATTAATATCTTTGTATATATAAATGTACTTTAGATTATAGAAGTTTATATTTTGGGATTCAAACAAATAAATTCATTGCACGACTGATTTTTTGAATCATCATTAGTACACCTAAGTTTTATCTACTGAAGAGTGAGAACTAAATCAATTAAGTCAAATGATTTTTGATAAAAATGTAAATCATAATCATATAATTGAACATTTGTTCAATTTTACAGAAAGACATTTAAAAAGCAATAATATTATTTATTTGTTGTAATTTATTAAATCATTTCACTTGTAATCTCCCTCGGAACTGGTTACAATTTCCAGTTACCAAATTCTTAACATTGAAAATCTGGTAGCAATACAATTCATTTATGACAGCAGCATTGGATCTGTGATATACGCCGATGTGGTTCGAACTTAACTAATTTTAACTGAATTCTATCGCTCCTTAAAGATTTCATAATAAAAAACCCCATATTGAAAATATAAGCCAAATTTGAATTAACCAATTCATCTGACCCGAAGATTGATGGCCAAACCTGTATCTCCTCGTCAAAATGATAGTATTGGCATCCTTCAATTTTTCCTGTGAATATTATTAATATGTTGATTAATTATTTTCATTTAATAATATAAAAATGTTTACTGGGATCCCCTAAACTGATGGAATATTAAATTAATTTAAGAGGATTAAATTATTTAAACAATTACTTAATGAATTTTAAAATATAATACCAAAAAATTATATAAAATTAATAGAATGATACTTAATAACATAATAGTCCGGATTCTCTAAGCATCGCAATGTTCGAATTGCGAGTGTAGTTCCGAAATTGACGAAAAATGTCAATTCTGTATAAAATTCCGACAACATTTAAGTATAAATTGCTAGTACTTTTACTCGCAATGAATAAAGGTTGCAACAAGTTGTTATAATTAATTATATTTTTATTTTATTGGTGTAAATTTATTTAGTTCTATGTGTAAATTAAAGTAGATTTTAAATTAAAGTCATCATTTCCAAAATCATTAAATCGTCTATAAAAAAATCATATAGAAATATAAATAAAAATTGATTTAAAATCCTTTCACTTATATCGGTTGTACAACTTTTCATTCGATGTGTCAAAATGTTGTATGAAAAATTTGATTTTACATTTGATATACAACTGTCAAATTTACATTCACACAATACGATTTTTTGACATTCGAAAGATCGAATAAAAAGTTGTGTAACCTCAATCAATAGTGAAAAGGCTTTATGCAAATTAACTTGAATTTGCATAAATAAGCAAAATAAATGCAATTTGTCAAAACTATATTATAAGTTTGCCCCATTTACAATTTTCGAAAATCTTATGAAATTTTACTTTCTGAAATGTATTACAGAACAGAATTGGACATTAGTCGTACAATTATGAGAAAGTTTGATTGCAAGTCTTCGAGAAACTGGACCAATAACAAATATTCATAATAAGAATGAATATTGGCTATAGTTTAGAAATAATAATAATATAAAATGTAATAAAAAATTGTAATGAGTAATCCAGAAATTTAACTCTAATATTTTAATATTAAATTAGAGAAATTGTAATAATTTATCTTTAAATATAATATAAAGTATTTACATTTATATTCAAACTAAATAACATAATAACAATATTAATGGTCAAATTTATTTATATATTATTTACCTTATTACATATTCCCATATTGAATATTCAATTTAATGGTTGCGTAATATTATGGAAAATAAATAAATGTTTGAAACGTGGCCATTACAAAATATTATAGTACCAACCAATTTTATATTTATTTATTTTTTTATTTATTTTTTAATATGAAATACTTTTATTGATATTTGAATCTAATAAAATGTTAAATAAAAGATTTTCCAAGAAAAATTTTGTAAAAAAAAACGTAAAAAATACTTTAATTCTAAATAAAATTTATATAATAGTATTTTAAAATTATAATAAAATTAACCACCTACGCTTATATAAATAAATAAATATTAGATTAAAATGGAAAAGCTAATAAAACTTTTTCTTTTATTTAATTAAATAGGAAAATTAAACAAATAATATTAAATATTTATTTTTTAACTATAATTAATTTTCGACAAGAAAAATATAAATATATAAAAATTAATAACTAAAACTATAATTATAAATAATTAATATTTATAGTAATACTCTTCATTTTAGTTAAAATATTGACAGAATAATTACGTATACAAAAAAGTTTTTTTTTAAGTATTATATAAAGTTACAAACAAATAAAATTAACGTAAATAATGACACGTGCCGATTAAATTCAAATCGATATTATATTCTGTAATTGATTTGTACAAAATGTTTACACAACAATAAAAAAAACAGAAGGTTTTGTAAATAACTAATTTTTAAATCCTGAGGAAATCTGCGGTGTTCGGTATAAATGGCAACCACGCTCTTAACAGGGCACTAAATGTAGTGACGAACGTGAGACGATCGAATACTTTGTTTTGTAAATAAATATTTTATTTAATTTCTTGAACTAGTTGCGTAATGGACAAGTTCAGGGGTTCACCCTAGACAACATGTGTTACATAAATCATAGTTTAAAGTGAAAGAGTGGGAAGTATCCTATTTCTATCGATTCAACAATTCCATTTTGATGCATATGAATTAAGGTAATTTCCAATCCAATTATAATTTGCATATCTTATAATAAATTTAAGTTAATTTTGATAAAACACCTATAATTTACAATTAAAATAATTTCCAACTTATAAATTCAATTTTACGTATATAATTATAAAAAATAAAACATTTTACACGCTTTTAAAAGTTCCTTAATTTTTTTAATTTGATATTTTAATTCTTATATGATGGAATTTTAAAGCTAGTTTTACACTAGATGAAGAGAATGATTACTAATAATTATAAAATTACAAATTATTCGGTTTAAGATGAAATTTGTATTAATTTTTCAGTACATTTTGATACTTGTACGTTTTATAATTAGAGTACGCTATGTTACAGTACTTTGACAAATCCTTATACACTTCTATTTTATTCTCACTTCTGAATTGTTCTAGTTGATATACCCTTTTTAAACGTTCGGTACTCAGCCTTCTTTCTAATATAAATGTGTGAATATATTTATAATAATTAAAATTTTAAGATTTTCCTTGTAATTATTCTAAAGGAAATTGTATTACAACAAAATATAATTGACTCATTTTATTTTTAAATATTTCCGAATGACGACTGCAAGAATCTTTCAAACGCTTATATTTGATATGTAATTGTACATTTTAAAAGTTATTCAATATAATTACACTACATAATTTTTTTACAATATACAATTTTAAATTGTTTGGTGCAATTTTTGCAAACATTTACGTTTATAATAATGTGCAAAAAATAAAATAATGTGCCGGATTTTGTACATTAAAAGTGCATTTTAATTGTGAGCTTCAATTGGTTAATTACTTTACTGCCAGGCGCCATAAGTTTGCTAGATTATTTTCACATGGATAAATAAAAGTTCAAGTAGGTGCAAGGAATAACACTTTTCCTGTATATAATTATTAAAATTCTATAAAATATCAAATAAAAAAGGGGCATTTTACTTGCATATTTACCCCTTTAATGTTAATGAATAAAAAAAAGACAAACATTAAAAATTTCTTAATTCAAATTTGAAATGTTTTTGTTCCATTAATAGAAAATGAAAGCATCAAACATTAAGATAATCCAAAATTATCAAAAATTAAGATAAACTTTAACTGCGGTTTTCTTGCCTTCTTGTGTATAAGTTTATAAGTCCAAAGTATCAAATTAAGATAACTTTATATTAACTGATATTCATTACAGACTCTAATTTGAGCAAACAACCTGCAATTTAAACAAATCAATATTTTCATCAGAATTTCATCCACATTTATTTTAAATTTTACCATGTTAAATTTGTTAATACTAAAATGTTATAATGATTTACCCCTAATTAATTTATCCTAGAATTTTATTTTAGGCGAAGGACATGACAAGTACATGTAATTATACACTATCATTAAAGGTGTGTATATATTTATGTTATATATTATTATATACTCGTATAAATATAAAATCAAATTAAACTTTTGAAAAGTTTAAAAAACAACCATTAAGTAGGATCCACATAGATAATTACAAGTGAACATATGTTATTAAAAAAGTTAAGGATATTAAAGTTAAATATAAATGATAATTATTAAAAAAAAATTAAATAAGTTCCAAAATTTAATACTCATGAAAATATTATAATAAAACAACTTTACAATATTTATATCGATTCTATTTTTATGTAATTCACAATGTTGCAAAGCAAAATAAATATATAACGTTACACATTTTGTTATAATAACGAAATAATAAAAAATATTACATTTAAATTTTGGTTTTGTATATACATCTACAACATTATTACGTAATCTCATTCAATTCTTAAGGTGACAGTGTCTTTCACAACAATTATTCAAAGAAAAATTAATTTTGTAATACTGACATAATTATAAGTTTGACATTTACTAGTAAAATTTGAACAGTCTTTACTGCTGGGTGAATATTTCTTTGTTCAAAATGCTAAATTATACCTAAATCATTTTTTTAAATTTGGGTTACATTACGTTTTCCATTATTACAATACAATTTAATTTATAAAACGTTATGTAATGTAATTTTTGATAAATAATGTTAATTAATTTCGTTATTTCGTTTTAACGTTCCAATGCTGTTTTTTTGCAACACTGATAATTTATCATTAATTAATAGAAAATTTAGTCTACTTTACAAATACTTCTCAAATTTAAATACTTTTATTTATAAAAACAGCCTTAGCTAATTCAAATGTACTTAAACTTAATTTAAGAGTTAAGCAAAAAAAAAAATTGGAATATTTTCTTAAATGCTAATAAAAATAAAAATATTTTATATTTGAAATGTTTTCAAAAACCATTAAAAAATATCTCATCTGCCCCAAATTTAATTTCTTTTTTTTTTTCATCAACATCATTGGTAAGCTTCCTCTCTATATTTCCCTTTTTATACTACTATATAATAATGATAAATATATCCACTTTATTGCGACCATAAAATGACATTTTCATCTCTATCATGCCTAATAAAACTGATCTAATAAATCCACCACGATTTAACTATACCCAAGTAACACATAACTCCCATTTCTATAAGATATGGTCTATTTATATATATATATATAGATACATATATGTATATTTATCATATCTCTATGTAATATAAAGCTCTTGAGACATATATGAAACATGCTGTTTTGTGATGACGATAAAAATGAAAGAAATTTTATAAATAGGGAATTGAGTTTAACTTGCAGAATTATAATTTGTTTAAAAAAAAAAATATGATGACACTCTCTTTATTTGCTGTAGTTGTTTTTTTTTTTGCCCTTTTATGTTGAATGTTGGATTATAATACTTGGCTGTTTATATTATTATTATTATTTTTTTTTATTAAAGTGTAGCTATATATGAATTAATTTGAAGACATAAAACAAAATAAAAATAGACATACAAAATATATAAAAATTATGCCTTAGAGATTAAATTGCATATAATATATACATAGCTACATCTAGTATTATTTAATATATACGAATATACAAAAAATGAACATGTTAAAATTATAAACCTCTTGAGAATTATATACAAATTTAATATTTATTAGACTATTTTGCGACAAAAATAAAAAGGGCGGAAAACGCGAAAAATATTTTTGATTGTAATACAGAAATTTGTTTTAATTAAAATAGGAAAAATGTTTTTTATTTACAAAAATTGCATTTATATATTTATATTATTTATTATTACCGAAAATTATATTTATTTTTAAATAAATTTATTTATAACAATTTATTAAAAAAAATGTTTCATTTTTGGTTCTATTTTAATAATAAAATTTGGTATAAATTAAGCGTTTTAACATCACAAGGAAAACCAATAATTTGAATATTTTAAATAAACTTTTTAATTTAAAATCTTTATATCAAAAAGAAAATATTACTAAAACTTTTAATCTGTAATGTAAATTTCAGCTAATTTGTAATTTATGTAATTAAATTATCATTTAAATATTTAACACTTGAATTATTAAATTGTAATTCTAAATTTTATTTTTTACATATTAAAAGCTAATATTTTTTTAAAATGTGAAAAAATTGTTCTTTTAATGGATAATATAAGTTATATCAAATCATTTATAATATATTTAATATTACACTTACAATCCTTAGCCAATCTAAGATGGAAGAACCTAACCACGTGCAGAAAGGCAAGAAAAACATGGCCGTCTTACGAAAAAAGAAAATGGACTATACTTTCTAAAGCTGCCCCGCAATGACATAGCTAGAACTACAGCTGTGTATATATGTTCAAATAGATATAAATCAATAAAAGCAAACACAATGCTAGCGATTATCACCAACCAAAATAATACTATCAGCGAATTTGAACAATTTTTAATATTGATCGGAAGCGCGTGAGAATTTCAATACAGAGGAGTCAAAATATTGTTAATATGTTGTAACTTTTGACTACAAAATATTGTTAAATTTTAATTAAATTTAATAATAATGGAAAAGAAAATCTACAATTTTCTTCCGCCAGCATTTCGTTTCGCTTGGGTTTACATTGCCCGGGTTAAATAAATGTATATAGTTCCGAGATCTAAAATACTTAAACCAATCATTTAAAATTAAGTAGACGTAAAATTAATATTGAAGATTACACAATTTTTCCTCAATCATTTTTCATTTTAGTATATAATTCTAAGGATATTCATTTTTCTTTTGAGATTAATGCAGACTATTCTAATTATGCAATCTTAATTACGCGTTTCAAAGACTCTGAATTTTTTACATGTTAGAAGTTATATTTTATTAAACTGTAATGAATAGATAACAACCAACATAACAACTTATGACTTTTGGTTAATATAAGATATGTAATTTATGTTAAACATAATTTTTTTATTGCTATTTTCTAGATCTTATAATTACAGTCAATAATTTCTGTCAATATAGTTTCAGTGTCAACATGAAATGTTTCTGACTGAATGATTATATAAAAACTTATAAAATAATACCTCGTGTTAAACAATGACATTATACCAAAGCAAACAATTTCCTTCATTGAAGATAATTCGCATCACATTTTTGAAAGGTTGAAATATTGAACTATACAATGCTACATATTACTAAATTATAATGTTAGAGAACAATTTTATTAAACTAAAAGCATTCTTGGAATAAAAATATGCTTCGTACATAATAATCTGATTGTATACTTTTAATTAATAATTTCAAAGGAACATCATAAAAAAAAGAAGAAAAAAATTCTTGTTTAATAAGCAATTCATAATATAACAATGAAAAAGGGACTTTCATAAGAATATCTACTTAAAGGATTTTGACAATACCTTTGAAGTTTCAAGTGTTTTTTAACACTTTCGGAATTCATTCAAAAAGAAATTATCTTGATTACATCAGTATCGTTTTATTAAAATCAGCATGTTGCATACCAAAAAATGTACGTCTACCATAGCTACTTCAAAATTTATCATATAGGTATACATATTTATATATATTGAAGCAGATATATAAAATGTTACATTAAGTTCATCAATTTGAAGGGAAATAGAAAGAAAATTATGACATTTTTAATAAAAGAATATTAAATGAAAATATATATAGTTAATTTTACCTTGGATCCTTTTTTAATTATACCTTGAATTCTATAATTTTTCATCTTTTAAAAGACAATGCCAAAAAGATTTAAGCATTTAAGAAAAATTTAAATTTGTTAAAATTAAATTTTACTTGATAATAAAGGATTTTTTTACAAGCAGATTAAAAACTTTAGAAAACTATAAAGTTTTGTGGTAAAGAGATTAGTTGATAAAATTGAATTTGCTCATATTTCTGTTTCCGATAGTGTAGGTTCCAAAAATGTAAAAAAATCAGCTTATTCCATGTTGCTGCGCAGTTATATCGCATAATAATTAACATTCGTTTTTAATTAAATTTTTCGTTATCTAACTCCTTGAAATTTCAAATTTCTATCGAAATAAATATGTTCTAAACTTCTTAAAGATCTGAAATTCTGCAACCTATTCGTTAACTTTTATAAAAACGGCTAAAAATTGTCAAAATTGGGCGGAATTACCTAACTATCTTCATTTTAATTTTTATGAAATATTATGTAGTAACCTGTGGAGTATTTTTATTATCATTAATTTATTAATTATTTATAACTCTGGAAATTGATTACCCTGATATTTCATATATATCGATAGAAACAATTCATAACCTCGTAAGTGCAAAAATTGATGCAATGACCTTTAAAAATATACCACAAATCATCTGGTTAATACTGTATAGACCACAGTAAATGTAGAATTCAAACTTGTGACTTGTTAACTTTAGTTTTAATAAAAAAATATCATTTTATGTACCTCATAATCTATACAATATTCAATTACCACTGATTTTTTTTTTAAATATTTGAAACAGGACCTGCTATGTCACAAAAGTGTATTAAATAAAATCTATTTATATTTTAATTCTCGTATTTGGTATTGGAAACTGTACAAGGCCGAAATATTTTAAACCAATAACAAAAATTTGTGTCACAACACATTTTTATTCAAAAGTTATTTCATAATTGAAAAACTTACAAAAATCACATACGCGGTTTTGAATTGTTGCCATCGATATAGCTCGCGAATAATTTAATATATTATACTTACGATGGTTTAAAAGTTAACTATTACATGGAAATAATAATATTGTATTTTGAAGCCCTATCTATATCTGCTACTAAACCTTTCTCTGTCATAATATAATTTATCATATTTAGTAAAATATTTAAATTTATTTTATCAATATCATTAATTTTCTTCAAAACTATATTATAATTTTACTCAGACCTCTACACTTTTATACTAATTCAAAAATTTCTATGTAAAAATTATCTTATATTAAATCTTTTTCGGTTTTGGTTAAAAATATTTGATATCAAATTTTATAAATAATCATTAAATCAAATATTTTTCAAAAAAAAAAATTAAATGGTTATTTATTACAAACCCACTTACAACCAGTTTCCCTATAATAATAAAAAAAACAAGATTTGACATTGACAGAAATTTTTAATTTATAAAATGACGACATTAAATAAAATACTATGGAAAATTCTGAAAATTAAATAGAAGATATTCACTTCTATATAGTAAAATATATAAAATTGTATAAATATTTTTGAAGGTTTATGAATTTAACAACAACAACAAAAAAAATTGACTAAATGATTAATTATTATGGCATAGCTTCAATTTTTAAGATCATTCAAAAAGCACTTAACTATATATTTAATGTATACAGAAAAAAAAGGTACCTTAAAAATTATAAATCCTTTTTTTTTTCCTTATATTCCTTAATAATGTAAGATTTCGTGGCAATATTAAATATAATATTTTCTTTGTATTAAAGTTTTGATGGTTTCTCCTTTTATATACGTTTTAAAGAAGAATTTCTTTTGGTTATGTTTTATATATCTATAAGAACTATAGATATTCTACAAAAAAAAATAAAAAGGATAGGTATCTTTTTTAATTAAAGTTCAATGTTTAATTATAAAGATATGAAACTGAGAGTAAGAAGTTCGTCTTTTCAGTTTCTACCAGTTTGAAATTCTTTTCACAAAATTTTAATGGGCTTTTTAATAAGATGCTAATTTCGGGTTAAGTACGTATTATAAAAAATATGTATATAAAAATAGATATTATAATTTAATTTAATATTTTTAATAAAACGTAAAATATAATATAAATTTTAATCGTATGTTTCTTATCAATGAAAATATAAGAAAATAATTGGAAAAAAGTGATTCTTTTAAAACTAAAACATCATTTATTATCATGAATGTTAAATTATGGTAGTAATTTTTTTATGTTAGATTAATATTACCAAATACAAGTCCGCTTAAATCAAATATCTTGAAAATATATGATAGCTAACACTGAATTTTCCGATGATTAAAAATTAGAAATAAGAAATTAAATGAAAATGCAGTGGAAAAATATATCCTTTATCTCACATTTACTTTCGGTATGATATTCTATCTATTGCCGGTCATTAAGTATATAATATTGTCTTTATAATTTTTTTCCCAATATCTTATTAACCATTTCTTTAATTTGTGGAAATGTTACTTATTTTTAATATCTACATTAGTTAGAGTCCAAAAAATATGTTAGCATAGACATAAAAATTGTAACTACGAGTATGCTTGCTATGCATTATCATAACCAGATGAAAGAAACATTTTCTATTTCACAAATAAATTTAATCACTTATTTTGTGTGTAACATTCAATAAGCTCGATCTGTCTACAATGTATCGATCAGTAGTTCAGTTTTGAATTAAATTCGTACAGTAGGCAATCAATTAGTAGACTAAACACAAAGGTATCGATAAATTTTTTTGTTTATCGTCTATATTATATTTTTACCAAAGCATATCTCCAATTTTCTAGTTTTCATGTAATTTTTAATATGATTTTTATATATAATTCTATGGATAATTTTTAATATTTTCTATAAAATTTTCTTCAGCCATGTTTCATTAAACATATTTTTTAAATCTGTCAAATTTAATTTATCTTAACATTTGCTTTAGTTTAAGTTCGTAAAAGTTCAATCGTTCCAAACTTCTTTTGATTCGATTCAATCGCACTCAATCAATTTTCCATACAAAATATATGAAGACCTAAAATTTGGAATTTACTTATCGATACTGAACTGATTGATACTTTGTAGACCAAGCTTAAGTGTTTTAAATATTGTGACATATCTGTAGGCTAATAAAGAAACAAATGAAATATATATTGTAATTTGTAATATATTTTGTAAGTGTTAGGTAACCCCTGTATTTTACGACCGTGATCTTTTTAAAATTACTCTACATATTTTTTCATAAATTATGTAAATGTTTAAATTAAATGTTTTCATAAAACGTGTAGAATTTACCAAAATTTTGTAATTTCTAAAATATATTATTTCAAATAAAAGAAAAAAAAACACATTTTTTTAAGATTATTAATCATAAAATAATATTAATAGTAGCTATAGGGAAAAAGGTACACAATGACCTGTTCAAGAAAATAACTATATATAATAATAATTTATTAAGACAATCAGATATCTCCCCTCCGAACCCTGCAAAAACCATTTTTTGACTACCAATGCTAACATTTTTTTTTTGATATTTTGATATTATGTTAAAAAGGAAAATTGAATGATTTATTGAATGTTTAGAATTTTAAACATATTATTATAATATAGTGAAAATGATGTTAACGAAAGTATTTTTCCAGAAAATATACTACGATGAAAATTTGTGATGAAAATTATTGTTTAAATAAAAAAAAAATGTTTATTGAAGAAAAGACGACACGCACCATTTAAATATATTATAACACTTTGCAAACGAAATGTTATACAATTTTTAAGAGAAATATTTGTTTATTGAATAAATTCTATTTAAAATTCTGAATATGATGTAAAAGGTGACATTCAGGTAAATAAATTAAAAACGTATATTAATAAATGAAATTAAAAAAAAAATGTAAAAATTTACTTAGCACTTAAATTTTTATTCTATATAGAAAACGATATGAAAATTAAATAATAAATTATTTTTTAACAAACAAATTTCAAAAAAAAAAAGGATAACAAAAGGATATATATTAAAATTATTTGTTTAATTTGAAAAATTTATATTATACGAGTCCTAAACCATAAACAATTGGTACTGATATAAAGTATTTTTTTCATATTCTAATATGTACAACAATTTTTAATAAAGTTCAACTAAACATGAAGTCCCTGTACCCAATGATGTCTTCCCCCATAATAGTTTTTCTTTACCCTTCAAGGTATGCAACATTTGATCGAACTCTTGAAAATCCTAAAACAATCAGAGACAAAAAAATGTGCGGTAGAATCTTCTAATTTTTGCGTGGCAAGCAAACTGATTTAATGGCTTTCTTAAACTGTGTAATTTAGGTACAAAAACATACTTTATAAAACCTAAATTTCAGTTTTAGCATAGTTGAGTTTTAAATATTTTATGATCATTTTTCCGGCAAATTTTCAATGGCAGCTAATGGCATTATGACACTTGTTTTTTCCAGCTAGTTTTCCGTCTCTTTCTATGAACTTAGAAAGAGAGAAAAAAACAAAGAAACATTACGCTGGAGTGAGTGATTCACTATAGAACTCTTTATCAAAGCTTAATCGTAAATAGAAGCTACAAAGTTGTTGCCAACTATGGATTTATCGTAAATTTTATATTTTATTTAAATAATGCAAATAACTAATATGAATTCAATTAGTAACTATGTAAACTGAATAGACTAACTACCTCATTATCAATATTTGATAAATGATATATTAGATTTTCATATCAATTCATACATTTAATATTTTTACAGTCATTGACAACGTTTTTGACCGTACAAATTATTTATGGTCAACATTTTTCGCTTTTTAAAAAAGAATGTTTTTAATTATGACCCAGGTTCTCTGACAATACGTAACATTACATGCTATCAAAAATTCTTCAATCCATATAAAATGTATGAGAAAGTTAACCAATACAGAAAGTTCGAAAATTTGAAAAATTGAACACGCAGAAATTTGACAACTAAAATTCAAAAAATATGATAGCAATTTTGTAAATTATCTCATGTTTTCGTTTTAGAAATTATAATATTTAAAAAAAAACACTCACATCCATATCAATTATTTATGGTTAGGGTTCGTATAGCAATAATGTTTAGGATTGCCATTGGGAATGATGAAAATATTATGATTTATATTTTATTTATTTTATTATTCAAATTAAATATTAGTTCATTTTAATAGTAAATAAATTAATTCAAAATTAGTTTAAATCTTTACTACTCAAACCACAAAACCTACCCTACACCCTCCTCCACCAATACAAAACTCATCCAAAACAACAGTAAATACATATATACATACAATAATAAAACATAACTTTTACAAATAATTTGACATATATTTTATGTAAACATAAATTTTATGAATATTTCCACTTTAATAACTTTTATTATTATGTGGTTACGATAAGGTTCTTCTTATTGCGATGGAGATGGAGGTGGTAAATGTATGGTTTTATTATTAAATGGTTTTGATTATACTATATATAAAATTTTCAGTGTTAAAAAAGCGCGTAATATGTGACAACCGATTAAAACAAAAACAACAACAACAAAAACAAAAGTTAAAAATGAACAGATAGAAATTTAACCTAATATTTATTTTATTTATGTATAAATAATTTTGACAGGAAAAACATCAAAGTGGTTTATTTCCACCCTCCAGGTAAACTCTCTGTTAAAAAAAAGGCATTCGGTATAAAAATGAAAAATGAAAAAAAAAATTGTATAAATTTATTTTGACAGGCATTTTTTGGTACCAAAAATAATATTTAAATTATATTCATTTTTTTTATATATATTTACTTTCTATATATCACCTAAATATATTTATTTATATCATTTGAAATATATTTCATTACAAAATATTTCCGAGTCATTTTGAAAAATATTTTTATTTGCAAAAATATTTTTACTTTGATGGTAAAAAAAAAAAAATATTTTATTTTTATTTTATTATTTTTTTTGTTTTTTACTCTTTTTATGTAAATAAATAAAATATTTACTAGCTATATTAACCAAAACGAAAACGAAAAACAAAATTTAATTGTAAAAAATTTTCAATATATTATACGGTGCTGTTTCAAACACAAATCCTCAACCTTCTTCCATCCACCTATGTATAAGATAATTTAAAAAAATATAAAAAACAATCAAAAAATCAAATCAGAAATAATGTCAACTACATACAAAATATCTACGAAACATTACAATTTACCCTCTGCAAAACACAGAAATAATATCAGATTCAATTATTTAATTTCGTATCCATAAAAAACATATTAGTGGTTAGTGAGCCAGATTGACAGTACAGAATATTACATTAAGAAATAATATTATTTATTTATAGAATTTTCGAATTTTTTCGAATTTTCTCAACATTAAAAGTTAAATTTTGAATATTATAAAAAATAATTTTTAAAATATATAATGTTATGTAGATTATTATAAATATTTAATTTAATGTTATGTCATATTTCGTTATAAAACATACAGTACCGAAAGATACCATACAGATACAGAGCAAGCAGGTACTGAATATACTTATCATGTTAAATCGTTTTTTGTAAAGGAAAAATATGGTTTCATAAAATGAAGATCTACAATCAATACCACATTTTATAGTTAAAGGCTGGACTACATAGTTTTTATCAGTTCAGTTCAGTTTGGATACGATTTGATTCGATTCGACTTGTTAAGTAGACTGAACATATAGCTATCGATTGCAATCGATTAAATCACATTATTATATTGTTTTTGTTTTATTTTTAAACTGTCAAATTTAACTCCTGTTCAGATTTCATTCAGTTTGGATTCGGAAAATTCTAATCATTCCAAACTCTTTCTATTCGATTCCGAATCGATTCGTTCCATTTCGACTTATAAGTCCACTCAATCGATTTCCCATACAAAATATATGAAGACGTCAAATTTGAAATTTACTGAAGGAACCGTAACTGAACCGATCGAAACTATGTAGACCACACTTAACTTTGATGGAGACTGTAGAACATCTTAGTATTTATTCTATATTTACTGACTTTTTGATCAGATCTCTCTCATTAGTCCAATACAAATAAAAATAGGTTTTCAAGGAATTTTCTTGACTTGGCTTCTATTCGTTCAGTACAGATATAGATCATAAAGAATTATTTTTAATAATGTTATTTCAGATAGTTTTAGTATAAATTATGATATTACTCTTTACTCAGGGTTTTTGACCCATTTTTATTGATACTATTTCATCAGTAATTATAAAATATAAAATTCTGGTTTATGTTGATGATGTAAAAATTTATAAAACTATCAAATGTGATTCCGATTTTTGGTGATTTTACAGTCAGCTTTACATGATAGCATAGGGCTTCAATGATAGAAGTTTCGTTTCGTGACATTTGAACAGATGCATTCTTTAAAGAAGAAACTTTTAACTTTTAAAATTATTTGATTTTTAATTTCCTAACTATAATTATAATTTAGTTCTTAAAAATACTAGTTCCTTAATTGATTTAGGGGTTTGTATTTTATATAAAACTTTCCTTTGTTGATCATATTAATTAGACCTAATTCCTTGTTGGAGTTAAACAAATGTGTTTTATTTTAATCCTCTACTTTTACTAAGGAGTTTTTCTTTAATTATGTCGAAACATATTACATCCTCGTAATTCGTAGTTACTAAGGATTCTTTTCCTCATATAAATATAATACAATTTTGGAATTGAATACAGAAAACCCTAACATCGTTCATATCTTCATCAATTTCTTATAATAAACAAATTCTGTACACTCTTTGGTACTACTTATTTAATAGTTATTGTAATCCTGCATTTTATAAAACAATATTTTAAATAATTCGCGGGTTATGTTCCGGAATTTCTTTAATTGAATTACGCTAATAATATGGATAATATTATTAGCGTAATGAGAAGAGACCATAAAAATATATTTTTTTATTAATTATAATTTTTTAATTGCGAATTAAGAAGAAATAATTTGTATACAAACTCATACATTATAAAAAGCATATTTCAGAATATCCTCTGAATTTTCCATAAAATATGTTTATTTTTTTCTCTGTTTTTTATGGTGTACTCGAAAAAGCATTGAAATTTCTTTTTTTTATTTGGATTTTTCGTGTTACTTACATCCTAAAATTAATAGTTCAAAATTCATTCAACAAAAAAAAAAACGTACCTTATAGAACATAATAATAGAGGAAATATATATTTTTATGCTGTATGCTCTCCCTAAAAAAAAAAAATCATATTTTATCCTTTTGTAATAGTTAGCAAGCTTTTTAAATTTTTCATTTTTTTTTTTTTTGTCATTTATTTTTTATTTTATTTTTGGTTGTCTATGGAAACCGTCAACAACTACTAACACCTCACAAAAGGAAAACGGAAAAATTATATTTCAAAATCGATGAAAACCATTCATAACGATTATATTGATGTCGAATTGTCAACTTCGCGAAATAGCAAAACGATAAAAAATGAGAATTTTGTGTCGATTGACAATTTATGACAGGAGATCAATTTATCATTTATAATATTTTTTTTATTTTTTTATTTTTGTTCTGGAATATAATTTTTTATTTCTATCAGATCAGAGTACAAGTTTATACATAAAAAGGATATATTTATGGTACCATGAATTTGTATTTCGAAGGATATTTAGATTCTTTTATATATAGAAGTATACATTGAAAAAATATTATTGTGTATACAAATTTTTTTTATTTATGATGGAAAATTTTATTTTTGTAATTTTTTTTTTCTTTACACTGCATTATATTTTACGTACTCTGCGGGGGACCCTTTTGAAATTAACTCTGTATTTTTTATTTTTATTTTATATACAAATTATTATTGGTAGTCATAGTTTTTCAAAAACTGTCACCAGCTGAATTCAAGTAATGAAAGCAATTTGTATACCCAAAAAAAATGTGTTGCGATTCAAAGAATAAAAAAAAATTTAAAATTTATACACCGATTTTTTCATTTTCAGAATTCAAAAATTGATAATTTTTTTTTTTTCTTTTTTAATGTACACTGTACAAGATAGAATTTATTAGTATACAATTTACAATTTAAATTTTTTATATCTAAGTGGCATTAAGTTTTACAAACTGAATATTTTTTATCATATTTAAGCTTATTTAAGGATCAAATTTTCATAATTCATTTATAAAGTTTCAGTCTAGCTGACAAAAAATTTGTAATTGTATAAAAATTCAAATATTGCTTTTAAATGATAGATATAATTTAACCGAAGACATTTATTGAGCTAAGGTTCGGGTTAGGACTAAATTTCCTTTATTCTAACCATTTAATTTCCGTGACAAATCTAAGAATTTCAATTATGGCTTATGGGAATTCTCGATATTTACTCCAATTTATCGAATTTATAATTACATAGTCTAATTCTGTATATATAGATTAATATATCAGCGTTATGTCCTGACATATCCTCGCCAGATTTCGACACATAACATACAGTTATGACACTTAAGTGACATATGTTAATAACAATTTATTCTTCGAATAACATTACTGAAGATGAGATTTTTATTCTGATATAAAAATTTGAAGTGTTAAAATCTTACATTAATTATAAAAATGATAAAAAATTGTTAGTTTATGTGATTTATAAGATGATAACTTGAGTTTGACAGTTCATTTGTCTAAATTAAGTATCTAATAAGTTAACTGGCAATCAGTTATCTATTTCTTAAGTGGACTATGAAAACTTAAACCCTAATTGAATATTATTAATTTTATGATTAAATCAATTTCAACAAAAAATTCTACTCAAATTATCATCTTATAAATTCTATAATATAAAAAATTTTAAAATTATCCCCATACATTTTCTAAAACTTCAAATTTTTTCATAATGAATATCGAAAACGAAAAAATCAATTTAATTTCTATGGTATCCTTATTTTATTACATATATAATTATATATCTTAAGTATATTATTTATAGAACTCTTATATAACCAATTCTTTATAAGATTTTCATTTAATTTCTATGACAATAGCTAATAAAATTAATATAACGATAATGTTTTAAATTTTTCCTTTGTTTTACCAATATCGTCACTAATCCTGATCATTTTTTTTTTCTATACAAATTTCCAAATTTTCCAAATTGTATAGAACTGGCAAATTTTATAAAAGTTCAATCATTTAAAACTCTTCCGAATTAAATTACAAATTTGAACTTTACTGAACGAAACTGATCGATATAAATATTACTACTGATCGATATTACTACTGATCGATAAATACTGTAACCCGAGCTTTAGAATGAATTTTAGTTGTCAAATTTCAAATGAAGACCTAATATAATTTAGCAAACTATAAAATTTCTGCATTTTGTAAATGTTGTCTTTCAATTTTTCAATATTTCGAACTTCACAATGAAGAAAAGTGAATGTTTGCATTGAATTTATCTATATTTGTTTGACAGTGCGTTGTAGCGCTTGCAGTTGCGTATGTTAAGAGTGAGTGCGAGATAATATTTTTCTAATTAACAAAATTAGGAGTTTGAAATATTTTTATAACTTTCTTTTTCATTATTTATATTCAACGCTATATAGTATACTTAGCTAAAATAAGTGCTGTCGCCATAAATATTATGAATTAAAATACTACTCGGCTAATTAGAGACACGATACAATTCTCACACACCTACGACCTACAAGAAGACAAGTACCTTCTGTCTTACCGATCGTATATTAATCTGACATTACAATGGACATTTCTGAAATAATTTAACCAAAGACTTCTAACTGCAGAATTATACATTTTAAATACAAAAGTTAATTTAACCTATACAAATTTCTAATGAAATATATCTGAGAATTGATCACTAAAAAAGTTAGCCCATTTAACTAGTGCCCATTTTTAATTAAATAAAAAACATAAAGTAATAATTTGTGTTTCCTTTTTAAATAATATAAGACCGCAAAATATATAAATTATTAATTAATTATTTATTTTTTATAGAATATTTTAATTTTATTATTTATAGAAATTTTAATTCTAAATTTTCTTTGAAGATTTATTTTAATAATTCTTTAAAAGTATATAATTTGATTTTGTCTGCTTCCAAATTTATGGTTTCTTTAGTACCAAAAATACACGAACTTATAATATTATATGTATCGCAACTGTGTATTATGTTAAATTAGATTTTTTCTTTTCTTTAAAGTGGAAATTAGAAAAGTTTTATTTAATTAAAATTTCCCACATTTTTAAAAACATTTATATTTTCCTATTATTGAATATAATTTTTAAAAAAAAATTTTTAAACAGAAATAAAAATTAGATTTCTGTGCAATTATCCAAACTGGCCATAAATTTAATTTTTCATTTTTAAAAATTAGATATTTTTAATTATATTTCAACTTATTTCAAAATTTAAGTATAGTAATCTGATTTAAAGCTTCCACTAAATCGATCGCTCTGTTTGAGTTATTTAATGAACCAGGATTCACAGACACATTCAATAAATTAATGTCATCATTCCAAATATTGTGAAAATGGTTTCGGCGAATCTCAGCGAAAAATTTGCCAAAAATAGTGATTTTGTTAATAACAATATTTTTCTTCCTTCGGAATTAGGAAGATATAAATTTATATTTTACATTATATAATTAATTTAGTTTAAAAAGTTCGTGTTCCAAGAAATTTTTAATTGCAAAATAGAAAGTTATAAAAAAATTGCAAATAAAAGATAGTAAAAGGTACAATTATTGACATGATCAATTTTCGGCATAGCTATTGACAGTTTAGGTGGAGACCTTTAGTATTTTTATAATTATTCTGGTTTGATTTTGTCATAACAAATCAGCGTATAAGAATTTAGTAAAAGATTTTAAATTATTTCTGTACATAATTATATATTTACAATCAATAAGTTATTAATAGTAGTGTCAATAATTGGTGAAGTTTTGACACACATTTAATTATTAATATCCAAGTTGTCAATAATTATTTTCAATATTATTGGTGGTGTTAATAAAATGATTTTAATTTTTAAGTTTTTTTTTCTTCTTCTTGATTGATTGCTATATCAATAGCTATACTTCTAGCCCAGTTAATAGCACACTGTCATTAACTATGCTTTTTATTGTGAATTAACATTATATTTGATTAGTATTATTAAAATACTTGATTTACATGTTACCACAGTATAGTACAACTATGCAGTAGTACATTAACCTATGTGAATTTAAAAGGTGTAAAAATAATTATAATGGTTACGCTAATAAGGTAAACAGATTTTTTGATTATATATATGGATTTTATAAAACTCTTACAACTTTGTCCATTTATTAATTCAAAAGGGCAAAAATAGAAAAAATAAATTAGTAAATTTTTATAGCAACATTTTAAATGAATACAATATTTTATATGATGGGTGATCCTTTCAGACAATATTTACATATCATATATAAATAACTAAAAAAATTGGAATACAGAAAGTTTTTTTGTATTTTTTTTGGAGAAATATACATGAAATAAAATATAGAAATATACTCGTACTTTGCCTATTTTGCATATAAATATGGAAATTTTTTTTCTATTTCATTTTTTATCTTTCATAATTTCTATTCATTTTAAAAACTTTACAGTAAATTCTTATATTTTTCAACAGCAATCAAATATAAGAAGAATTTGCAGATACATTTTTGAATTATATAATTATAAGTTTGCTGTTATAGTATCAATTAATTACGATATGGACTATAATTGTTAGTTATATAGTGTCAAAAATTGGACGAAATTAGCTTGATTTTTAAGCGAATTAATCCATATCGGGTATATAATGGAATGGGTACGATAGAACAGTCAGTATACCGTATATCAATCAGTCAATTAATTTGAAGTTCTGTCAAAAACTGATTATAGAATAAAGAAGATTCCGGAAAATTAATGAATATAAATTCTATGATTCTTTGAGATCCATCAATATTAGTAAACATATTAACATATTGTAGACAGAAGTTTGTAGACTTTGGTGACATTTAGTATTATTATTGTAATTCAAATATTATCGATCAAACCGAGTTTATTAATGTTTGATTTTATTGTTATTGCTTGTCTTTGTACTATGAACTTATCCAGCGAGTCATTCTAGGTACATGTTATATATTTTTTATACCAGTTCGAAAGGTTTCGTCCTTTTAAGTCTCCGTAGTATGTCGATGTTATCTAGCGTGAACATTCATGTGTTGTCGAAGTCTTACATTTTAGATGTATCAAGGTGTACCAAGGTGCATCTACGATATTTCGTATAGTACTTTATTCTGTAACCGTATTAAAATATTTAATTTTGTTTCTGTAATCCCAGAGATGGATGTCATATGTCCAAGCAGGTTTCAGGACTTACTTATAGATCAATAATTTATTTTCTGTTGACAAAATAGAGTTCCTTCCTGATTTAAATGTTCCTGTTGTGAATATCAAGTTTTTTTTTACGAGAAACAGGTTCATTTTTATAGTCCATTTTTTAAGTTTCTTAATTATATGTGTAATGCGTAACCCTAAAAATCCAATTAAATTAGAAAGTTTTGATAAAGAGTTTACTGTATATACCTAAAATATGAATCGTACTCAACTCATTGGTATTACGTACATATTTAAAACACTCTAACTGTACAACAACAACAACAAAATATAAAGCCTTTTTTTGACGGAAATTTATGTATTAGATAGATATGGTAAAAAGATTATGCAGCGCAGAAAAAAAGGATTTTTTTTTTCATTTTACATCACAACCTAAAATAAAATATGCAAAAAGAAATTTAAACATATATGAAATATTCTGAGTACCTCCTTTTAATATTATATATAGATATCCAAATATGACTGGGTTTTTTTATATTTTATATAAATTTGTATATTTTTTATACTAAATGGAAAAGTTTTATTTTTCTACTCTACTAATATATATTTGTCCTATATTATGGACCAATCTACTTCCTTCTTACTATCTTTAAGGTGTTGACACAGCCATACAACAGTCAGGACTAAAAAAAAAAAAAAAAACAGAAAATTGCTGAATTTTTTTTCGCTAAGTTTTTCCCTCATGTATAATGCATAAATTTAAAGTTTATATGGTAAAAATGATATAAAAATATGAATTTTTTAAGAATCAGAAGAAAAAAATGGTTTGAAATTATTATAACACAAGAAAAATAAAAATTGTATATTAAGCAAAAAGGAAATTTGTAAATTGAAGATATAAACGTAAAGCAAAAAAAAAAAAAACTTAGAGATTGAAGATTATATATTTTTAAAATAGAATATTATTTTCATTTATTTGACATATTCAAGTAAATTTATATAATTTTCCAAAAAGAAAAAAAAACGAAAACTAATTTACTTATGGGCATAATATATTTAATAAGTCGAGTAGTACTCAGACGATTTGAAAATTAATGGATATACGTTCGTTGGAAACGTTGTTTAATATATGAAATGTTTCCCTAAATTCTTCCAAAGGCCCTACAAGACTTTGGAATAAAGTTGTGTGTTTATATTTAGAATTTCACCATGTTCTGTGTAATTTTAATTTATATGTATTAAGATGTCTAACTCATCAGACGACACTAAAGAAACCAGTCGGTAGCGTTCTTTTCAGAAATGAATAACCCGAAGCAACTATTTTATTATTTCAATTGTTAATTAGTTGAATAGTTGTATTAACAGTTTTTGCTTGGACAAATATTTAATGGTTTGCTACTATTATATTAAAAATTTTATTATATTTCTAAAAATGTCTACTGTTTGTTTTCAGCGGAAGGTTGCTACTCATTATTTAATCTGTATGAACTTAATCCATTGCGAATAGTAAAATATTATCTCAGCATATACTCAACTATTTATCGATACATCAAAATTTTATAACTAGACTTATTCCGTCCATTTGTCTGGTGACTCACGTAGAAATGTTTGCGGCAACCTAAAAAAAAATATCCAAATTAAAGTTCATCAATTGCAGTAACGATAACAAAAAAGATACTGCATGTGCATTGTGTCTTTAATTCATATACAGGAACAGTGGAATTTAGAATACAGTAGAAGAAAATACGATATCCTTGGGTTCTAGAAGCCATTAACCGAATAATCGGGTTCTAGTAATGGCAAGACATTCACATTTACATAGAATATGTTCAGCAGTCTCGTCATCTTCGTTACATAATCTGCATCGGGATAACTGTGGCCTATTTATTTTGTTGAGGTGATAGTTGATGCGACAGTGTCTCGAGAGAAAATAGGTTAGTTAGGCGCACTTGGTTCTTTGATAGTTTAAGTAGCTCAAATGCCATTTTATTAGAAATAGAGGGTAGGAATTTCTTGGGTTGTCTGCAATTTGGGGTTGCATGGCATAAGCCTATCTCATTCTTTGATTAGCCAATTACTTATAGCTATATATTCTAAAATATATTCTAAGTTATAAGTATTGGACTCTTTTTATGATGCTGTTTGACCATTAATAGTTCAAACTCACAATTATAATTATAAATTACACAGATGATAAATATATTACATTTATTTAACGAATAAAGTTCAGATTATATAATCATATAAAAGATATTATTTAAATAATTCTTCTTTTTAATAATTCTTTTTTATTATTAATATCAAATTGTAATCCAGAATTCATGCAAACTGTTACAAGCTTTCAAAAATTATGATCAAAATAAAATAAGAAAAAAAAAAATATAATAAAGATGAAATTAAATTCTTCTAAAATTTCAACATGAATTTTTTACATCTTTATAATTTTCTGTAAATCATTTTTTATATTCAGATTTTTTTCTATGAAAATTTCTGTCATGACAGCCGAGAATTAGTTAATGACCATCATAAAATAGTCAAGCTCGTCCGTTTATTTTGACATATCTCTTTTTTCTGAGAAATGAAATCATTATAAATTTTCTTATTATATATTTGTTTTAGGAAAATTATTTTTCTTGATTTTTTTTTTCATAGAAAAAGATTATCTTTGTTTAAACATTTTATATGATTTCTTCACGTAAAAATAGTCATTTAAATCTTCTATAAATTATATTCTTCATTTCAGAGATTGAGATATAGCCTTGTACTCATTTTTAAAATTATGTATACAACTTTATATATTTATTTATTTTATATTTTTGTCGCAATAACTCATCGTGGGGGTTCTTACTACAGAAATTTTTTTGTAGAAATTTAAATATTGTTAAAAATTAACATACAAAAAGTAGATCTTCTAAAAAATGTATACGGAGGGCTAAATGTATTAATTTGTCGTGACAAGGATAGATCACAACGCAATTGTAATTGAAAAGTTAACAAGATTTGAGGATTCATCAAAGTTAATAATAATGTTTAAAAAATTATTTTAAGAATTTAAAACGTTCCCAAATTAAGGATAATATTAAAAATAGACTCGGTCAATAAAATCGATCTATACAAACTGGATTTTTAACAAGATATAATTGATTTATTGACCATTTTTTGACAAGAGAAAAAAAAATATATTAATAAAAGTTATTTTAGAAAATTCACAAAACATAATAATTTTCTGTAAAGTTAAATAAAATTCAAATAAAAATTATTTAATTTTCCTAAGACGTTTTTATATGCTCCTAAATGGCACAATTCTATCTAAAATCATTTGTGCCACATAATTTTCAAAATTATTAGTGCCTGATTATAAACAATAGATGGAGCTACATAAACATTGATTTTTACTTAGCCAATTTTTTTCATGTGAACTAATAAACTTAATTCATTTTCGAGTTTATTGTGTGTTTCACAAGCTATATTTAAATTCAATTTGAACTTTTTTATACAAAACTAAAAATGACTAGCCCCTCAGTTAAAATTTATATAAATTTTTTCAAATCCATTATTTTTTACATTAAATTTTTAAACAATGATAAAAAAAAAATCTCTGAAATCCTCTGAATATTAAAAAAAAAAAACATCATCGTGAACGTATTTGTCAAAAGATATAAACGGCAGCGATATATTCGCCATCTATATATCAAATTGTACTAAACACCATAGTAATATAAAGTCATTTTACATTACTGCTTTTCCTTAAAAGTGACTTAAACGCAGTTAAAATAATTTATTAGCATCCATAAGTTTCAAATTTCCTTTTTTTTTTTTTTTTTTAATTTGAAAGTTTTTTTTTTTTTTTTTTGCTCTAAGGATTGTTTTTTTTTGTTCAGTTTATGCTTCCATTTAGTGAAAGTGGAAAAAGGATTTTTTTATTTATATATATACGCGAGATACCAAATAAGCCTCAGATAAAAAAAAATTATATATAAATTTTATTCTTGTACGCGCCGACACTGATTTAAAGGGTATAAATTAATCACTTTGAAAAAGGATAATATATATAATTTTTTTTTTTGTTGTAGAAAATGAATAAAAAAAAAATCAAATTTCCAGTATCCAAAAAAAAATCTTCACTCATTATTTTGAAATAAAACTCATCATGATGGAAATTTCCTTCTAATAAATATTTCATTCTTTTTATTTTTTTTTTTTTGGTTGTTATATCAAAATTTATGAAATTAGTGAAATAGCACAACTGGGAAGGTTTACTTTGTGACACTTATTTAATCTTAATTTTTAACTTTATAAAATATATAATAATAAATTTGAATGGCGCAGCAATTCAGAGCAATAGCTAAAAAACAAGGATAAATATATATATAAAAAAAATTAATTAATTAAAATTTTGTTCATAGTACAGGGAGAATAATGATGTTCCACTGGGAAAATAATGTTAATATATTTTTGATATTTTTGAAAGTCGAGAATGAAAATATTATTATATTTATATTATGGCAATTTGAAAGGTTCCCTTGGGCTTATGTGATTTTCTTACTGATGATGTAAATGAGTTTCTTCCACTCACCAAAACAAACAAAAATAAAACTTTATAATAAACAGGATTCTAAAAAAACAAAAAAAAAATAATTACAAAACCAAAATATGAAATAATAAATATTTAAATATTTAACTTTATAAATGTTGGGAAAAGTTTTAAACAAATGGCAATTTATTTGGTTAATAGCGATTTAAGTTTACGGAAAATTTTGGAAAATTAAAGTCGATAATGTCATAATATCTTAATAGCCATGTTTATCAATCAAGCTGAGTTATTAAATGGATTTTAATCATGGTAAAATAAATGCAATTTGTTTTCCTTTCTCAGTCTTTTTAGTTATATCAACCCCGATATGTCAATAAAATCTGCATACGGTCAGCCAATAAATTCGAGTTTTTGTAATTACCATCCTCGTAAACATAGAAAACGATAATTTTCTAATATTTAGACAAATATAGATGATTTCCTGATCTCAATAGCGAAGGTATTTATTCTTTACGTTTACGAGGATGAAGATTATAAAAATGCGAATCTGCGTACTGTCTGCCAACATAATACCGCCACGAAAACTAATCACCTATATTATTGAGACTTCTAATTTAAAAAAGAACTAAGAGTTATATGATTTTTTTTCAATTATTTTGATGTATTGAATAACATTAATTTCTAATTTCTTCAAATTATTCCGAATTAGAATATTTATTATATTATTCAATATTCAGATTCAGATGACTTTTACAGAAGCAACAGAATCATTCCCATTTTGATTATAAGTTTAATGTTTCCTTTTATAGGAAGACTATTGAAAATAAATTAAATTTAGATAATCTACGTAATTAATCATTACCGAAAATGAAATGTGTACGAATCACTAATAATCCAAAATATTCAAATTATCAATATATTTTATCTACACGTTTCATATATACAAAAAGATTTAGAAAACCTTGAATTCATTGACTAACTATAAATTTAGAAAATCAAAACCAATGAAAAAAAATATTGAAATCTCCAATATCTGTTCATATATAATATATATAAATTTTCCAACATAATAGATTTCCCCAACCCAAAAAAGAAAACTTTCAATATAGTCCAAAATAATTTAAAGAAAAACACTAAATAAAAACAAAATATTTCGATTTTATTCACAGCAGGATTTTATTCAATCATAAAACAAATGAAAAAAAAAATATACATATTTGCAAAATGTTATCCTTAACTTAACGCTAAAACGAAATAACGAAATTAATTTATAAAAATTACAATACGTAACGTTTAATAAATTAAATTATGTTACAATTATGATAAACGAATTTGTTTCGTTTTTCGTTACATTCAACCATTCAACATAAATCTAGCACTTTGTACAAAAAATATTCACCCTGCAGCAACGAATTAGATATTCTATTTGGAATATGAAATTAGCATTAGTTTTCCATCCGTTTCTAACATAAAGTACATTCAACATATTAAAAAAATGTCTTTATGAAGCCGAGAACAAAGTATTTATATTTTTTCAGCTCGCCAAACTATTAAAATTAATTCATCGACCATGGACCGAATTCTGAAAAGCTCATAAATATGATTACAGCGGTAAACAATAAAGCACATCTGCAGTCTGTGTCTAAAAACATTTTACTGAATTTTTAAAAAGAAACTAACCTAATTTATAAAGTTTGATAGTTTCGAAAATTAAAGAGCGAGTCTTTAATGCTTCAGATTGTCTCGCCCTCTGCCCCGTTTTGTTGACGGTTTGAATTGTCAAAAGGCATTAATGCCGCTGAAGACTTTGAGTACACTGTACACACACTTGCCCCAATGTAATGTCAAATATTGTTAATTGAAATTGATATTAATTAATTATTCTTAACATATTATACTTAACAAAGTAATTAAGAAAAACAATTGTCCAAATTTTATTTGTCAAATTGATATTCCGAAACGACAATGACTTAAAAAGTTGAAATAGAGTAAAACTTTGCTATGTCTCGGACGTCGCCGACGTCAGAAATTCCAAAACCTTCATCGTAAACGGCGCAGACTTCTTCATCGAGTTATTCTGTGACAGACTTCAATGTATTCATATATTTCTATATCGTTGCCGTGCACTGTTATAATTTTATTAAAAAATGTCAAACTTATAATTAAATTAAATCAATAATATAAAATTGACTTTTCTTAAAATATTTTCAAGAAAACCAAAAAAAAATATATTATATCGTTATTATAACGAAATGTGTAACGTTCTATTTTTCCGTTTCTTAACTTTGCAACCCTGCAAAACTGACTAAAAATTGAAAATTAATGGTTTATTATTTCCGTATAGAAATTCTTTTTATTCTTGTTTCGTGCAAATTTTCCTGGATATAAAAACTACTTACTATATAATACAAACGTAAAAACTTTAACTTGGAAAATGAACATTTTCCAACAAAAAAAAAATTTCGAATCGTATTTATATTAGTAATAGTAGTACCAAAAAAAAAATGTTTCTTTTTTTTTTATTTTGATTTTAATAGAGAAAGAATCAAAAATAAATATAAATATATCATAATAAATAACTAAAAAAAAAATACTGAAAAATACTAAAGATTATTAAAATGATTGATGAACCACCACCCAAAAACTTTTGGTTAATGTTTTATGTATAACAAAACAAATAAAGGTAACAAAAAAATGTATCTTATGGGTTTTTTTTTTGGTCTTTCTACAAAAACAAACTAAAACTTTATGGAAAATTAAACACAAAAAAAAAAATATTTTAAATTATTAATTAAAAATATTATTAAGGCCTTTAAAATTTTGTATTATAGTTACACAATTTATATAAAATTTCTATATTATTATAATTTTTTGTTAACTACTATATTTTCCACACCAATTTTCTTTACTTTGTCATTATTTTTGGAAGGGTAAATAAAATATAAAATAATTTTCTTATTTTGTTTTTATATATTGAGATCACGAAAATTAACAAGAATTTTCATGGTTTTTTTTTTCAACAATTTTAAACACAGAATATAGAAAAGAATTTTTTTGAAAGGAAAAAAGTTAGAAGAATAAAACTAGATAATTAGAAAAATATAAGAAATTATCTTTACTTAAATATATCGTCGCTTCAATATTATCTTAGAAGAGGACATACACCATTTTGGTTCATGTTTAGATAATAATGTATTTTAATAAATTCGGGGGCGAAATTGATGAATTTTTAAAGCAATTTATTATATCTTAATCCGTTCT
The DNA here is from genome assembly GCA_963920725.1 of Rhamphomyia laevipes. Taxonomy (NCBI): domain Eukaryota; kingdom Metazoa; phylum Arthropoda; class Insecta; order Diptera; family Empididae; genus Rhamphomyia; species Rhamphomyia laevipes. The sequence goes on along the minus strand of OY987257.1, from coordinate 44,620,643 downwards.
CTAGATAGAGACAGTGTAATTTTATTTCTTATGAACCATTTATGACATATCCTAGACTTGTGGAGAATAAAATAGATTTTTTTTATTATTTTAATATTATAAATAGTTCATAAGTAAAACAATTAATTCCATTTTCAATATTAGACAAAAAAATAAAATATCGATATATGGACTTAAGTCAACATTCTGAAAGAAATGATACCGAAATTCCCAACATCATTATTTAGTAATAACATTTTTGTTAATAATTTTACAATATAAAACCGAGTATAATTGGATACATAGGAGAGTTTTACTTCAGTTCTTAACTAGATTACAACAGGCCTAACAATCAAGAACTTGTTTTAAATACAATTGATTGTTTGGTATTATGTGGGGAACCGCTAAGGTTCATTGTTCTTCATGTTACATATGCCGTATATGGTTGGCTGAACGAATAACTCTTTCGACCCAACCAGAGAATTGGTTTTCAAATCAAAACTCCTGCTTCACGCAGTTCGTTCATGTTATAAGAAACAAAAACATATGCGTCACAGGTGCATGAGACAGGGACAGTTGCAAGATTCAAATAATCAAACATTAAAGTTCGAGATCAGCATAAGGTAAATAATTAAAGGTAAATAATAGGTTTAAATAAAAGAAATATATTAAGTATACGATTACAGCAATGACGAAGGATTGTTAACCAATGTTTGAACACACATCGGTTTAATATTGAACAATTAAAACACTAAAACTCAACTGCATGGACTAAGATAATATATGACGATATATTTACCCCATTACACAAAAATCTTTAGGGTAGTAAGTCAAAATATCAATTGAATTTGAAGTCACAACCAAAAAAACTCAGTTAGTTGACAAACGTAAGACCATTCAATATTGCTGTATCACTTCACGGAATTTCAGGCAAAATTCATGTTTCAAATTAATTTATGGAGTACTAAATTTGAATAATTTGTAATTCAGTTTATGAGTCCCAAAAATTTTAAATCTACAACTTTAGTAACCTTCTATATATATGAATATTTCCAAATTAACAACAAACTCCGACTTTTCGGCTACCATCTATATAGATTAGCTGTTTTTTTTAACGAAGTGATTAATGAGAGTAATTTAAACGCTCGCATAACAATTGAATGCCATAGTAAGAAAATACTCAAATTGTAAGAATAACTAGAATAAAAAAAAAGGAAATTAAATACGTATAAATATATAAAATATTAGACATTACTCGTATAAAAAAAAGTATCCTTGAAAGATTAAATATACATAATATTGTATGTATATACTGATGTATACAACGTACCCAGAGTTAACGAATAAAAATACTTTTAAATGTTGATATATATATAAAATATAATTTTGTATATAAAATATACAAATAAACAAAAATAAAAAATAAATATAAAAGGATATATAATTTTTATGTATTTGTCTATTACTTTACTAAAAGATGAAAAATTTTCTATCCAAAAAAAAAAAAAAAACATATCCTTTAGAATCTGTGTTAAATTTTTCTGTTAAATTGTAAATTTATTTTGAAAGAACACGAAAATTTCTTATTTTGCGATCTATTTAAAATAAAAATATAAAAAAAAAATATTCGCTATTTTACTAAGAATAATTTCTTCTTTTTTTTTATTATTATTATTATTTCAGGATATACTAAAAAGGATGGTGGCAGAATTCAGGATTATTTTTTTGTTTTTATTTGTTATTTGGTTGATATGCTTGAAAGCTTTACAATTATCTGTTCCAAAAACTTCGCCGCTCTGACTTTTTTTTTTTGTTATACACAATGTGTCGTCCATTTTTAAGGATATTTTTTTTATATATAAAAAAAAATTGCCTTCCTTATTTTTAATTTTTTTTTTATTTTTTTAGATTTTGGATTTTCAAATTCACAAGAGAATAATTTTTTTTTTTTTTTTTTATAGTATAAGTAAATATAAATATATTTTAAGGATATATGAATGTTAATATTGTTATTATCAGTGAATATATATTATTATTATTTTTTATGTTGTCTCCGAAAATAAAAAAAAAAACATCCTTTACGATTTCTTGTTTAAAAAAAAGAAATCGTTTTTCCTGATATAATTTTTGGTTCTGTTGAACATTTCTTATACATATTATTTTTTTTTTCTGAAATGTCAATAAATGTCTGATTAGTCCTTCTGTCCTTGTGTAAGAAATTGAAATTGAAAAATGTCAAAAATAACAACAACAACAACAACAAAATCATGTCCTTTGAGAATTAAATTAAAATTCAATTCACTACAATATTGTTTAGTAATGAATTTTGGTTCTATGATTGTTCGACGATATTGTAAAATATATAAAATATAAAAATTAGGAAAAACCGATAAATAAATAAATCAGAAAATCTTTATTAGTTATCAAGGATATTTTTCATTTATATTATTATTATTTTTTCGAAGAGGGTGAATTTTTTTTAGGTATATTCCTTTTTTTTTTTTAATTCTTTAAATAATTATTTATTTAGGATGCTTTTAAAAAAAAAAATCCAATTTTGTAAGACTAAAATTAAAAGAAAAATAAAAAATAATTTTAACATTTTAACAGAATTATATAATCAATTACAAAGGTTTGATTAAATTGTTTAAATTGAAAATGGTACATTTTAAAAATTAAATATAAAGGTAAATAAATAATAATGTTGGTGTGGATAAGGGTAAATTTACCGGTGACAAAGGATCAATTTTATATATATATATATATATATATAGAATAAAATTATAAGGTAATGTTTGTAATTAACCAATGACAAATTTAGTAATATTTAAATATAACTATATAAATATATATCCTATTAAAATAACAAAAATTAATTCAGAATATAAATAAGGATACGCTGGCATGTCAATTTTGGTTGGCTGATATTATTCAAGATAACCTTAAAATATACAATATTCATTATAATAGTCGAAACTATACTATCCCAAATAATAGAATAATCAAGACTACAACATTTTGCATTAAGCAGATTGAGTTAGATTGACATTAATTTTCGTATATACTAAAATAATATTCAATTTTGTCAATTTTTTATATTTTTATTGAAAACTTCAATCAGATTGAAGAAATTTTTCGTATTAATGATTACATTGAGTCAGCCTACTGATGAATAAGCTGCACAAATGTAGAACACTAGAATTAACAAACATTCCTTCACCTTAATCAAACTTTATAAAATATTATACACAAAATTCCAAGTGAAGAAATCCAGGTGATATTTAGCTTAATGTTGCACTGAAATGAAATTCGAAACGTTTTAAGGCGGAGATTTTGTTGAATTTTTCTAGCTTAGTGGCATGATTCTAAATCCGTGCTTGAAGAATCAATGGATTGGCTCAAAATTGTTTACGTTTAAATAAATCTCGAAACAATTTAACATCAAAATAAAATGTTGATTTTCATCAACTTTGTGTTACGGTGTTGAGTCTCGTTCTGGAATGACAATGACCACCCAAATTGTATAAGTATTAATTGCTAAGTTTTAGTAAATATAATCGAGTTGTCATCACGAGGTTCGCAGTGTCATATATAGAATGAAGTTTACAAAAACTTCAGAAGAGACTTCTCATAACTTTTGGATAACATTAAATTCGATTTACTTGAGACAACATAAGGACTATTTTAAAAAATTATTTATAATTTATAAATTACAACTTTAAAAATGTCTTTTTTTTAAAAATTTTTTACAATTTTATTTCAATGTTAAGAAAATTCCAAATTTTTTTAAACTATTATTATATATACATATATAAAACCAAATATTTAATTATTTCTTTAACTAAAATTTTAAATATTTACATAGTTTTTTTAACAACCAACATACAGCATACAACATAGTTCTTTTTATAGCCTTTTTTTTATAACAATATTTACTTATCATCAAGGAATATGAAAATGTAAATAAAAAAAAAATATATAAACTTGAAATTTTTCCACTTATAATATTTAGAGTACACAATTATTTTGTTATTAGGGTGCGACCAAAGAAATTTAACGAATATTTTATGCGCCTGTCACAAGAAAAATATCATTTTATAGAGTAGTTCATATATCTATCATCTATCTATACAAAAAATATTAAATTGGGGTAAAATTTAGAAGATCTATAATTCATTTTTAAAACAAGAGAAACTAAAATATCGTCATTTTTTTAAAAATATGGTATAAAATTTAATAATTCCCCTTTATAATTTTAATGTTAAGAGAAAATATTAAACTAAAACTGAACGAAAATTTCAATATAAATTTTTAATGTTTATCCTGGAGAAGTAAATTTGTCCTTTTTTTCATATTCTGAAATGTAGGCCAACTTGTATACATTTCATTTTGTATATAATATTTAGGTAAATTGAGCTTTAAACAAAATATAAAAAAATCAATTTTATTTCGTACCTGTAAGTATAAATAGTCAATATTAAATGCATTATAAATGAACTTTAAAGAGTACATAAAAATATATTTTACCAAAAAAAAACTTAATTTTTTCATATTCATTTTGAAAATTACATATTATAATATCCTGTTTATTTACATATTACATCAAAGATTTAGTATCGTATCACTTTCTCTAAGGACATTTCAAAATTTATGACCAATTTATATAATATTTTTTTTAAATTCAATTAAATTTAATCATTATAAATAAATATAAAAACAATAAAAGAGTTGCCGAATTGACACAAAAGACTAATTTTCTCGGGAAAACAGAAAAATTTCCCTTAAGAAAATATGAAATTTCAAAAGAAATGTATTATACACACAAGAAAAAGGATCTGTATTTTTTTTTTGTTTTTTAGTTCCAAAAAGAACGTGACAAAGTGTCGCGTGACTAATTAAGATTCTTATTTTCCAACAACAAACTATATAATAATTGTATATCCTTGTATATCCTTACATAAAAAAAATATGTATATTTATATTCTTAAGGGTTTCTTCACTTTATTGTCCCTAGACATTTCTACTTTTTAATAAAAATTTATGTCAATATTTTTCTACCTGATGGCAATAATAAATATGTGTGTACGCGTGCCATTTATAATGTGATGAAAATATTTACTCATATGAATAGTTGTTATTATTATCATATACATATTATGCATACATATATAAGATATTAAATATAATGATTATAAATGGAAAATAGTGAACATAATATTAAAAATTTACATGTAAAATATTAAATTTTTTTAAAATTGTTCAATCGTAAAGTAACTTTTTTAAACAGATTAAAAATTAGATAGAAATGTCAAATGCGCGCATTAAGACATTAAATAAGTTCTTATAGTTGCAATGGGTCTAAAGAACAAATCGCCACATGGCCTCCTCAAAGAGGTTTCAGACCAAATCAATATACAGATGAATTAAGCTTTGAATAATATAATAATAGTGTTAATGGCTTTTGATAGTGATAGAGATTTGTTGTACGCAAATGGTTACAAACTTAACATTTTTCTCAGTCTTCTAAACTTGTCATTATCTTAAAACTTTAATACATTTTCTGATTTCAGATGAACGAGATTATAAATGGAAAATAGTGAACATAATATTAAAAATTTACATGTAAAATATTAAATTTTTTTAAAATTGTTCAATCGTAAAGTAACTTTTTTAAACAGATTAAAAATTAGATAGAAATGTCAAATGCGCGCATTAAGACATTAAATAAGTTCTTATAGTTGCAATGGGTCTAAAGAACAAATCGACACATGGCCTCCTCAAAGAGGTTTCAGACCAAATCAATATACAGATGAATTAAGCTTTGAATAATATAATAATAGTGTTAATGGCTTTTGATAGTGATAGAGATTTGTTGTACGCAAATGGTTACAAACTTAACATTTTTCTCAGTCTTCTAAACTTGTCATTATCTTAAAACTTTAATACATTTTCTGATTTCAGATGAACGAGATGTAGTACGAATATGATTGTATCAACAAATGTTCAATTTAATGGACGTAAACAATATAATCTTTATCTTTTAATACAGATTAAGTAATGCATTACTGCAGTAATGCAAGATATTTTTGTACTTCAAACTTTTCAATATGGCAATACTGTACTGCATTAAAGTAATTTAACTAAAGTATCTAGTACTGCAGTAATGATGTAGTAATAGATTAATAAAGTAATGCATTACTTAACAACTCTTATTATATTTTATATAGAAACGATATTACAAACCATTAGCCTTTACTAGAAATCAAAGCTTTGCTCCAAACAAGAGCAGTATAACGCCTATATAAAGCGTTTACGAACGAAAAAAAACGCTATTATAGTTAAGGATATTTTCGCTGGATACTGTTTAATTGACACGCATTGATAACACGAAATTTTTTGAAATGAATAATCTTAATAAATCCATCTGTAAATTATTTTGTAATATTTCTCAAAGTGGTATCAGTAAACAATCGATTCATTCTATGCTAAGCAATTTACAGCCACTTTACTTAATCTAACCTACATACTGTAAATTCACAAATGTACGGCTTTCGTGTCTGCATTCATTGAAATTATTTGTTCAAAATCGCAAAAACATCACGCACAAACTGTGTAAATAAAATAAATTCAGTTGTTGAGTGTACTATCACATTTTCTTATACACACCTTGTTGTCGCACGAAAAAATTTACTTTCATAATTCATAAATGCTTACTCGCAGGACATTTTCTTCAACTAAAATTCTTTAATAGTTTTTTTTTCTTCGATTTTCCATTTATTACTATAGCCGATTTAACTATAAATTTTATTAGATACTTAAAAATATATTCATATTTCAGTTGCCATAAAATGTATTAAGAATATCATAAAAATTTGCTATTATAACTAATAAAAAGAAGTGTAACCGCACTGAACTAATTTACATAAATCTTTTATCACCAACTCTACAGAGAGGTAACACATGGTTAATCCGGTTTATAAAGGTCATCTTGTGTCAATTGTAATTTTGACACCAAATAAATTTGATCAATAAATTTTATTATATTTGGAAATTTCAAATCTTTTCACGAATTTGTTAACCTTTTTTCTTAATCCGTGAATATAAATTTTTTTTTATTCAGTCAAAATAAATTGAAGTTGTAAATTTTTTTTTTTTTTTTAGAAAATTTTAAGTACGATAATAAAAATTAAAGCTTAGTACGCTAGTCAAATGAAATGAAATTTTCATATAAATTTAACATCGTGAAATCAGAAATGAAAAATTTCGCTTCTGATTTCGCTGAAGTCGTACGCAGTTCATCGTGAAAAAGTTGTGAAAAAACCTACTTTTTTTAACAACCAACAGATAGCGCGCAAAAGTCTCCAATTATTTTTCATCGTGAAATAATGTTCTGAACATTATTTCACGATGAAATTGTGACATTTACATTTTTTTTTTCTCAATAATTTAAATTTGATTTTTAAATTTGCTCAAATTTGATTTTTAAGTCAAATTTAAATTTTAAAAAAATTATAAACATAAACAAACATTTGAATTCTCAAAATATTATCAAAATATTTGAATTATCAAAATGTCAAATTAACCTGTCTATTTTTCACAACTTTTTCACGACTATTTCACCGGAGACTTTGGCGAGCTTTGGAGATCGCGTTAAAATTTCAATTCATTTCACTAGCGTACTAAGCTTTAATAAAAAGAAAAGAAAATCATTAAAGGAAAAAATGTAATATTTTTTCATATTTTCTATCAGATAAATTGTTTTAAAAATTCGATTTTGAAATTTTAGTCTGGAATATTTAAATTTATAATTTTTTTATGTAATTATTTTTATTATTTTAGAATTATTTTTTCAAAAATTTAAATTAATATTTATTATTATTAGTCAGTGCTATAAGATTTTCTTTAAATAAGTAACTAGAAATAACTTTAAAATTAGTTCGTCTTTCATAAGTTGAATATGAATGTTATTATATTTAATGTCGACTCGACACTATCGCCAAAGGGATCAAATCACCTTCCGCAGGATTTTTGTAGGGAAGTCAAATGTAGTGATATTTATAATGATGAATTGGCAAATGTTCATTATTTTAAATGTAATTTCTTATTTACTTACAGTAATCAATGAGTAACACTGTAATAGTTTTTATTTTTATTATAATGGTTCGGATTTGTCGTATTTCGTATTGTTCGAAAAACGAGTGAAAATTTGAAATTTCGACAAATGTCAATAATTAATTATATTTACGAGTAATTTGATTGCGAGTTTCCGACGACCATTAGAAAATGGTCGTACGTGACAACTTTTATTCATTAACAAAAATTTACATATACTTTTCTCAGTATGGTTCGATACGTTTCTGCTATCCTTTACATTTACATAGTAGTACATCTAATTTAGTAATTTTCTATACACTAGATAATTACCATCAATATAATTTGCTATACGTAATTACAACTAATTAAAGTTTAATTTCCATGCTGTCTTAAAGTATGGGAGTTAATTCTATATATATGCAAAAGGTAGTTTATAATAATTAAATAAACAAATAACATTCTTATCAATAATAAAATTACTTATCAAATTCTTACAATTTACAATTTCAAATATTTATTTTGTAAAAGTTCTGGAAATGGGAAAATATTCAGTCTACCATTAAATTACATTTATTTCCCAAAAGAATTATTAGTTAATTTTAAATTTTATTTCGATAAAATGTTTGTTGTATCAATTTTCTCCTTTTTAATTTAAATAAATCAAATAAATAAATACAATTAGAAAGAAACTTCATGAAAAACTTTTTCTTAATTTATATATTTATTTTGAGAAATAAAACTAAAATCAATTTAAATTTTCTATATCATATTTAATTTGAACTTTAAGATAATGACAATCGAAAGTTTCAACTATGTTTTTTTTTATTATAGAAAGTGTTTTTAGTTCAAGCTCAACATTACCAGCGCCAATTACAGCTCCACATCAACAAAGCATTGAAAACTCAATATACAAAACATCAGTTTTTGAAGATAAAAAAATATATTAGTTTTACACTTCTTTTAAACAGATCTTGTGAAATGTAATGAAAACTCTGAATAAAATTATCTCTGTATAAATTTACAAGGAGTTATGGAATAACTTAATATCTAGGAAGTGTTCTGAAGGAAGATTCTAAAAATTAAAAAAAGAAGTTCATGACGCACAGCAATATCTTATAGTAATTATTGTTATCTGATTTGAATCGAATTTGGATGACAGTTTTTGTTTCATGGACTTATTTTTAAAGTATGTCATTGAAATTTTGTTAACATTACTTTTTACAAGGTACTGTTTTAATATTCTACACAAGGCATCCAGCTATAACAAAAATATTTCAATTAAATCAATTATCAATGCCTTATTAAAGCCACCCACCATACTCTAATTTTCATTTTATATTTAAACTAGTTTTTTTTTTTCATAAAACTTGAATTGTCCATTTAAATTCACTTGTTATCCACTATTTATAAATATTTTCCAAATGATAAAATATTTTTAATATTTCATTAACACGTTCGCTACTGACACATTTTATAGGTTTCCTGTAGAAACCCACAAAAAAAAATATTACGTTCAATATATCTTACACATGTCACTTATATTTGAATAACTTAAGTTTTGAATCACATATATAAGTTACGTAATTTAGGATTAGTGTCACAAATTTGTGACATAAAATAGTTTGATTTCTTCAAATTAAGAAGAAATTTTATTGTAATTTATTATAAATTTATAATGTCTATGTCAGTTTACTGTATTAGCAAATATTTATGTAATTATTTGGTTAACCGACAAACCGCTGCACATAAATAAGTGTCACATTCTACCAGAAACTAAAAAGTATTTACCAGAAACTAGCGCAAAATTGTAGCTAATCTAATTAGACATCTACTAAAATGTTGTGTGATGTGAATCTCAAAAATCAAACTTCACAAGTACATGTGACCATATCTGTGACATTGAGTGGGGAAAGTGTTAATTAATATATTACCTCAATATTAAAGAAATTAACATATCCACAGGTAGAATATTATTTTATTTTAATAATAATTAGAGCACAGATTGCGTGTAATTTGTAATTTTAAAAATAGCAAAGTCATTTTTAAAATGCACATTTTATGATTATTAACAATATGATGACTTTGATGTCCTTTTAAAACTATGTATATATAATATTTATAAAAATATACAAAACCTAAGCATAAAAACATGAAAATCATTCGGTTCCATTAGTGCATAAATATTATGAGATTTTGAGTGTAGTATATTGTTGGTGCTGTTGTTTTTGTTTTTTTATTTATTTATATGTCAACAATGACGATATGACCACATGTTGAAAAGCCCATACTGTTAATAGCATTCTACATATTGTTTTTTATGATATCATTTTTTTTTTTTTTTAATTTTGTTGCTCTGGCTTCATATATTTTTATATGAAAACTGCAAAAATAAATGGAAATAAAAAAAAAAAACATCAAAGAAATATGATGCCATCAAATAGTGATTTGCGGGTTTGGTAAAGGATAATTTATAGTCAGGATGATGTGAAAAAAATATGTCATCATAAAAGTTTAATTATATTTTTTTTGGTTAATAATTTTGACTTTATATATATAATGCACATTGTATGTAGAAAGAAATGGTCATTCATAATATTTAAATTGAAATGTTTACGAATAATTTTAGTTAAATGGAAAATTTTAAAATATTTTTTATCATTTTTTTATATGATTTCTGATTTCTACATTGTTTGAAAACTACAAGCCCGCAAACTTTAAATTTGCCGAAAAAATTAATATTAAATTTGACCTACGTTATAAATGTCAACTTTACTGGCGTTTAGCGCATTTAATTAACAATCTAATAACATATGAACCACACTTCTCCATTAACCCATTCTACAGGTATATAAGACCAAAATATGATTCTACTTTTTTTTAAGACCATACCCGAAAATTGATTGTAACTCGAAATAGAAGCCCAAATTCTGGAAAGTGCCTATACATTTATTTGTTTCGAAGAATACTACTAATATCTTGGTATACCATCGATTAACTAACTATACATATAAAATAGTTACGCTGCTTGTTCAACAACATAGCAAGCAATCTTATTATAATCGGGTTCGGTTTTTAGAAAAAAAGTATCACTTCAGCATTAGGTCATAAATGGAACATTTATTATGTCATTTTCCTACCGTCCAACATATAAGTGCCACATATACATACATGAACACTGTACAAGCAACTGAGAGCCAAGACCAAACAACGGAATAGATTAAATTTGACATCGATCGTCGTAAAATTATCATTAACAAATCTTCCACCAAATATTGACGATGTATTCAAGTTAATGCAAGCTCATCCTTCCCATTGATTAATACATAAATTAATAATTTTTTTTATTAAACACTTATATAAACATATTTAATATTAATAAAAAAATTCTTTGCTATTTTTACTTAAATAAAAACAATTTAGTGTAAAACTTTATTTTTATTTTCATTTTTGCAGCTTTTTCAAATAAATTACTATATAAAAGTTCGTTATTATGAAATTTTCCCTTTTTAAATTGGTTAAAATAATTTCACGCCATTTTTAATCGACAAATATGTCAAAAAGGAGGATTATTATAAAAGTGGATAATACTCATCTGGCAATAAAAATTTCCAAAGGAGTTCCGCGAAAACGAAAAAAAATAATTGATAGGGTTTCGAAGGGAGTACAAAAAGTTTTCGAAACACTGATCGAAACAAAGCAAATCGCTTTGAGTAGATTCAAAAAAAAATACAACGCTGTTAGTTTACATGATTTGCGGTTCACGCAAAATATACAAAACACACCCAAAATAGACAAAATATCATAATAGTTTGTTAAGGATGAATTTATGCAGATGCAAATATATCAACGATATTTCGATTATTTTTCCAATTTATAAAAATGTTGACCCAAGGATCCCATCGAAATTGAATACTAACTAATATAAATTTTAAAATGGAGCATATTCAAGCAAATGCTGACTTAGATCAACAAAAAAATAATATGATCAATTATTGTACTATATCCCACCAAAAACAGAAACAGAAAATAAAATAAAAACAATCTTTTCTGACAACCAAAACAGCTGATTTTTTTCATAATGTCATGGCTGCAAACGAAATTTAATAGAAATGTGACGTCTTCAAACTTCTACAAACAGAAATTGAAACTTTGAAAAAAAAAAGTTTCATTTTCTGTCCGATAAATTAAAAAACAAAAAAATGAAAAATTCGAATTCTTGAACAGAAAAAATATAAAATCGTTTTTTATCAAAATAAAGCGATTTCAAGCAATAAAAATAAATTCGACAACAGTTTGTTATTTTATTTTATTTTACAAATATTTTTAGCTGAAAAACCCTGTAAATTTGAAAAATCTTAAGTTTAAAATATAAAAGTTTCTGTTTCTGTTTTTGGTGGGATTGACTCTATAGTCCATAAGTCTAGTCAGTGCCACTTTAAATCCAGCTTGAAATTCATTTATAAATTTTACATTTTTCTTTAGAAGAGAAGTTATATGTCAAATTTTAGCTATATCTTAATTTATTATTGCGTAATTATTATGTTTCTCAAATAATTGAACAGCTATTAAATATTAACACAAATGTTTATTATTAAATAATTTCATAATTATATTTTAAGATAAGTTTTCAAATATGAAAAAAAATAGAAATGATATAGAAAAATAAATTATTTATTTTCAATAACTAATAAAAGTAGTTGTTCCAATAAGAATAAGAAATCCGTGAAATCAAATTGATTTATAACCAGCAATAGTAAAAAAAAGTTTATATGTTCATAATTCTTAATCGAGAAGAAATAGATCTCTACGAAATGGTAATAACAGTATTTGTAATTTGTATAAGGCATTAACTCTAGTTCTTGACTACACTTAACAATTCCCCCTCACTTTAAAAACAATAAAGATTGTTTTAATTATTATTGTGTAGTTGTTGTTTTACTCGACCACTAACAAAACCAAATTTTGCTGATAATATTTAGACTACCCAAATCCAACTTTTGCTGAATATGACTAAATCTCGTATATTATCAACAGGAGGATGAATATTAACATAAACCGATTCAAAATGATCAGCAAATAATTCAACTTAGTCAGTTAACGAATTCGAGACAATGTCATTTAAAATCATCTGATTTGGTATACCACTAGATGATTTCCTATCACTTATAAATGACCAAAAAGACTTACTATTTTGTTTTATATTACTTTCAATCCCATTAACATATTGTCGATATAAAAATCTATGTAAAAATTCATATTCCTTACGTAAACGTTTAAAATGTTCCCTATCATTTAAATTACCTGATTTTTTAGAATATTTATACATTTTATTTCTCATATTTTTTAATCTCAAGAATCCACCATTAAACCAAGGAGGGTGATTACTCAATACACTATGGATATACGGTACATATTTTTCGAAACCATGATAACATAAATTTAAATTACTAACGGAGCAGATTTGATCCATATTTATTTACATCATTTAAATAAACATTTAATTTTAAAAAATTAGCCCTCTTAAGTTTCTTTTTTTGTCCAACTCTACAGTTTCACCTTTAGCAGCAAAGTTATAAATAGAAACATCCAACGAAATAGCATTATGATTTAAATCAGAATTAACTAAAGGAAAAGCTTCAATTACAGATGTTAAAATACTACTTATCAGATACAAAAATTAAATCTAGTAATCTATTTAAAACATTATAAATACAATTAATTTGATTCAAGTCACAATTTAATAATGAGTAAATTACATATTATTCAATTTTTGATGTTACATTCTGTGGCTGCAAAAAAAAATTCTTCTCAATATATTGCCACTTTAATAAAGGGAGATTAAAATCACCTAATATTACAATATTACGCTCACCAGTACCATCAATAATCCCACAATAATTCTCAATATGTGATTTATATATGGAGAACGAACTCTGAGGCGGTATATAACTCACTCCAACAATCAACGATGACAATTTTTTCTAGAATATGTGTGCTCATTTATTTCAACAATAATTTGGTCGAATTCCATACTAACAAATAGTAATTTACAATTAAGCTTTGATTTAACTGCCACTAATACACCCACCCCCTCTATCTGTGGACTTCATACATCGATCACGCCTGAACCGCCTGAACACATTAAATTCATTAGAAAAATATTCTGAAGACAAAATACTTTCATAAAACCATGTCTCTGTTATAACAATAATGTCATAATCATTTTCTAAAACAGCTAAATAGAATTCTCTACTTTTTGTTCGCATTCCACCAACATTTTTATAATAAATTGAGAGAGATTATTTATCACTCAGAAGTTTACAGAAACATTATTACTTGAAGTATTGTTTGACAGTTTGACACAATAACAATAAACATCAGACAATACATCAACATTTATTAACGATATTAATGAATCGTTAGATTTTAGATTAGATGAATAACAGCTACTTTCAATAAAAAAAATGTTGGTGATTTCGCCAGAGTCACCAAGTTTTTTGAAGCATTTTGGAAATATTTCATTGATGATCCAGCTGACAAGTTTGCTGGGTTAAATACAGAACTAACAGAGCTATTAGGTAGACCCAATTTAAACGATACAAATTTGAGTAAATTTAAATCAGCATCTATTTTAAGATATTCTAATTGATATTGTGTTTTTCAAATTATTAAACAATTATTGAAACAAGTGTTTAAAATATTTTATTAACAAATTTTGGAATTTATATTACTTTTTGAATTTGGATATAATTTTCATGACTATTCAATATATTCCAAAAGTTTATAATAATTGTGTAAAAAAGTCAATAATTATTATTTATTAGCCTAGCTATTTCACGTTTTTTTGTTTCAAACTACATTGTCAAAAGTAGAGAAATAGCTCTACTGTTAATACCAAGACATGATCTTAATGCTTGAGTTACAATGTCACTTTCATTACGCACTCTAGTTGCTCTCGAACACAGTTTACAAAAAAAGAGTAAACACAATGCAAAAAATTTCTAACTTTTACCAAGGTTACATGTAGCTACGTGCATTGTAACTACTTTCAAACAAGCCCATACAATTAAACTTAATTTTGAAAACAGCTAAGTCTACATTAAGTCTGAAAAGCGTTCATTATAATCCTGGTATAAGGATTTGCTTTCGTATATTCGATATTTTTCCATTTACAAAGCGCTAACAATAAACTAGATTGGAGCTCCGTAAGTAAGTATTATCCTAATTAGCGACTGGTAATCTAAAATTGGTAATAATAGTTTTTTAATTCAATTGCTTTAAAGCATTTTAATTAATTTTTTTTTATATATGGTCTATTTCTATTCTATAGAGAATAGGTTTAATTTCAAATCAAATCCTAAATATTTTTCACATATTTAAAAATTTATTACTTTATTATTTGCTATTAAAGGAAATTCTTTTCAACTATTAATATTTATAATAGAAACAATGGTGAAGTAAGCATTCCTTGACCTAGACAATTTTTAATATTAAATATTTTGTAATTTTTAGTGTTAATACTTCTGTTGTGAAAGCATCTGCTAGATCAATGAATAGTCTCCACTAATACATTCTTTATTGTTTATTTTATATGATAAAAGAGATAAGAAATTAATTTGGGGACCGCAATGTATGGTGGAGTATTTTGGTTTAAATATAAATTGAATAAAACAATTGTTAATAATTAATAACTTGATCTACAATTTTAATAAAGGGTTGGATTTGAAAGATGGAGATGCTCTTAATCAATGATTTTTAAATGACACATAAAGTGCACTTTTATAAAGATAGATATTATAAATAATTTGGTAACAAGACAGATTATCGTAGCCACATTACATCGTGATCAGATTTCGTTTGGAGAATCTGCCCTCTGTGATCGATTACAATACAATAATTATTAGCTCATAAAATATCCCTAAAGATTATTAATTTGATCGACTCTGCCATTTTAGGTGAATTGGGCAACATGACAACTCAACACTTGTTGTGTTAAGCTGTAAAGACTTTGTAACTAATGGTCCCGTATAAAGTGCAAATGCCTTAAGACGATTGATTTGAAGTGACTATTTAAAGTGACATTAACAAAATAAATTATTGCGCTTCAATTTGTTTAAATTACCCAGTATGAAATCCCCATTACAGGTTAGGACTAGAATAGCATGCACTACTGGAGCGTTGGCTTAAAATATCATTACTGATGAATAACATGTCAATAGATCATTTTCACGCTTGTTCGTTGAACTGAAATCGTGTAAATCAAAGTAAATTGATTAAATAAAAGGTTATTATTAAAGCAATTGTTGCTTTCTAGGTCATAAATCATTAACTCCAATCATTTATTTCTGTATGTGTATATTAATATTTAAATTCTAAATAATATTTTTGAATTCCTCAAGCGTTACTATTACTATTGAATCCAATTTTATATATTGCAGTAAACACTATCATACAGAGTATAGTTAATGCAGAATTTAATAGTGTGTAGTGAAACTATACAGATAAAATATTCACATATTTGAAGGTAACTATACTACAATATAGAAGAGGAACAAGATAATTTATAATTATATTTTATTAATATTTTTTTTTAATCAACAATTTATATAAGTTTATTTTAACATATAAGTTCAAATATTTAGATCTAGTATGGACCTAAACATAGACTAAGTATAGGCCTTCAGAATTTAATCTACTTGTTGTTCCAATCTTCAAAAATTATATATAGAATGTTGTGAGCAGCTTCACATCTTTAAAAATAATAAAATAAAAAAATTAAAATAAATTTTTAGCAAAAAAAAAATTTAAGTTACTCCTCAGGTTCATTTATTCCAGGTTCAGGAAATGGAAATGGCATAATTTTAAAGTTTTCAAAAGCTAATTTATATTTTAATGCAACATGTCCATATAAAGATTTAAATAGTTTTACAAAACCTCCAAAGTTAACATAATTTCCATTTGTCATCTAAAAATAGTACATTAAATAATATAAAATTTTCCAAAAAAAAAAAAAAAAATTATTTACAAGTTCTAAATTTTTCAATATACAAGCTTCGAAACAGCTACCATTACGTGTCGTCTGAAGTCGCATATTTTTATAATTTTTTAATTCGTCTAAAAAAAATGTTTTTTATTCGTGAATGAAATAGAATTTTAATTAATTTTACCAGGTGTTAAAGTAAATTTCTTCTGACAAGTTTCTGCTGCAGGAGCAAAAACTTTTTTAATGTCTCTTATAATATCTTGGTAAAATCCACATTGAACTAAATAAAATAAACAAATTAAAATAATTAATATTTTCATAATTAATTTATGTAATTTATTTAATTTATTGTAAAACGATTTTATTTTAAATGTTTCAGTTTGAAAATACAATTTTGACTGAACTGCTTATAACAAAATCCTTGGTTTTATAGTCTAATAGATTAGAATTTATCTAAATTTTTGATATTTAATATTTAAAAGATAATTTATTTTTTTTGAATAATTTATTGATATTTCTTGTTATAAATATATCATTAAACAATCATTAAAACAAATGTTAATATTTTTTTATTTACAAATAAAACAAATATATATTTTATTAATATAAAACACATTTTTTTTTATTTTTTAATTAATTGTATTTTCAGTTTTTTTTAAAAATAATTTTTGTATGTATGTAAAAATTTTGGATAATTTTTTAAAGACTTTTTGAAAAATTTATAATAAATAAAATGTATATGTAGTTAATTTTAATACATACATACATAAATAATCATTTTCGCCGTTTTGACATGAAATTCCTGAATGGCTTTAAGTATATTTACTGAGAGAACAAAAATTGTGAATTTAATATTTCTACCAATTTGTTTTCATTTTAGCTGAATTCCTTTTTAAATTAGAGTGTTCGCAGTTCCCATTAAACCAGGGTTGGTATGATTTAAATTAATTGATTGAAATCATTGATTGAAATCAGATTTGAATCAAATGATTTTTTTTCCTGATTTAAATCATCGAAAAAAAAATTAAATTTTATATCTATTTATTTAAAATTTAATGCACGAATTGAACCTTTTAATGGTGCAATATTGAAAAATGAAGTAGTTAAAAGTATGACTGATTTTGATTGGTGGAAATCATTCAATAATTTATTTAATAATATATTAATAAAAAAAAAAGATTATTTAAAAATTCAACAGCTTCTTTCTGCTTCAGCTACATCAGCCGGTGTAGAGCGAATTTTTTCTACCTACAAAATTGAGAAATAGACTTGGGGTAGAAAAAGCTGCTAAATTAAGTTTTTTAGCAAAACAGTTAAATAAAGTATAAAAAAATACGATTTTTGTTATTTAAATTTTTGCTGTGAATTAGCATTTAATTTTTATTTTTATTAGTTATTTTTTTGTTTTACTTTTTTTTTTGTTTATTTTTATATATGAATTTTGTTTTGTTTTCAATTATAAATCGTTAATATAATAACTTTAAAAACGTATTAAACATTAGTTTTATTTAAAAATTTAAAAAAATCTAAAAAA
The DNA here is from genome assembly GCA_963920725.1 of Rhamphomyia laevipes. NCBI lineage: Eukaryota > Metazoa > Arthropoda > Insecta > Diptera > Empididae > Rhamphomyia > Rhamphomyia laevipes. Next base: position 44,602,053 of record OY987257.1, on the reverse strand, counting down.
TCAAAAAAATCTGATTTAAATCAAGTGATTTTGATTTTTTTGATTTTTTTAAAAAAATCAATCAAAATCCTAAAAACCCTAAACAAACACTCTGAATTCAGATTTAATTAAAAGCAAAATATTACTTAGTACGCAATAAACAGTGCAATTGTTTTATTTAAATCAGTGTTTCTCAAACTATGTTCCGCGGAATCCTAAGGTTCCGTGAACAAATTTTTGGGGTTCCGCGAGAAATTCCATTGGAGTTTAATTTTAATATAGAAAACATTGAAGAAATTCCATAAAATTTGTTTTTCTGAAAGTTTCAGTTTGAATTTCAATATATTTTTAACATTAGAAAAATTCCATGGATTTCTTTATATAAATTTCAGTTTTAAGAATGTAGCACAAAATATTTGTAAACTTTTCATGTCCTAATTTATATGTAATCATCAGATCAGACGTGTCATTAAAAAATGTAAAGGAAAATTCGTTACTTGCTATATTTTGAACCCTATTAATGGCAAGTTCACGTTTTTAAGTGCAGAGCAATTTAAAATATTCCCCATTTCCTTAAACTTATATGTGCGAGCCAGGACCGGCGCTTCCTTGGAACAGTATGAACAGCTTGACGGGGCACTGAAATTGGAGGGCGCTAAAATCTAATCAATAAAAATAAATTTAAAAAAATAAAAATAATTTTTTATTTTCAAAAATTTTTGTTTACCGAAATTTTGAACAAATATTTTTTTCACTGTGTAAAAATATATTTTAAAAAGGAAAAATATAAAATTTTTTGTCGTTGCACAGTATTTGAACACTGTTCATAGTTATCATGGAAAAGAAAAATATCGATATCACTCCCTTCCGTTTCTTATATGAAAAAAAAACCTCAAGTCCAGTATATTTTTTCTGTTCATAAAGAAATTTAGCTTTATACCAGTGATGGCGAATCCAAAATATTTAGCGTGCCAAAATTATACAAATATAAAAATTAATTTGAAAATTAGAAAATGGTATTGAAATCATAATAAAAAAAAATTATATTTTTCATAAAACAAAAAAAAAAAAAACTATTTATTCAGTATAAAATTATATAAAATTGCACAAGAACTGATCACCACGCCAGTTTAATTTTTTAATAACTACTTTTATAATATCAACCGGTTACTTTAAGCGATAGGAATCAACTCTCAAATTAAATTTAAATCAAATTAAAAATGCATTACAAATCATCGAACTGAATTTTTGTTAATCTAACAAAAATCAAGGTTTCATTATTTGCGTTCAATTACCTGTTATATTTGTACTTTACTTAATTAACAAAAGTGTTAAAATATTATTAATTAATATATTTTATTATAATTACGCGTGTCAGGTAATTAAACCTTATGTTGGTTACAATTTTAATTTTATACAACAGCAATAATTCAAAAATATATATTTTAAAGATAAAATAATATTAAAGGATGCTAAAATAAATTAGAAAACTTGTTAAACTTTAATTAAAAGATTAATTAAATATTAAAACTCATTTCAAGCTGTATTTTTTTTTTATTCTGTCCAATGTTTATATGTATTTTCTTCTAGTTCTGTTTCAAGATGGGATATTTTGAAAAGAATGTGAAAACACTAACTCTGATGTCACTCTGTACGACAAGATGGGAAAGCTGTATAGAAGCTTTAAAACTCTTAATGCGTAGTTTAGGTAATATTTATGACGTTTTAGTTGAAATATGAGATGACAAGGATAAGGACGGAAGAACTAGAAATAGTTTTTCTCTCAAAATTATTCAATTTGAATTCATTTGTTCATTAATTCAATTTCGTATAATATTTTAGATAAAATTAATAGTCCTGCTATTTGTTTAGAGGGTAAACAAATAGTACATTTGTTAGAGGGTACAAAACAGTTTTTGACGGACTTAAGAAATGACGAAAAATTTCAGGGGTTTATCATCCAAGCTAAAGAAATAGCTTTAAAATTAGATGTTCCACCAAATTTCCCTGATGCTCCAAGACACCCCAGTCGAAGACCTCAACTTTTTCGTTTTCGTTTCGAGCTGGGATTTATTGCAATCTTGAAATTATATCCAATCCTGAATATAAGTTTAAAATAGAATTTTATTTTCAAATCCTTGATCGCCGTTTTGTGCTATTCAATCTGTTAGCGAAAGATTTGACCAAATTTCGGAACACAATACAAATTTTTGCATAATATTTCTGTGGTTTCATTATATGCTTCTGATCTTTTAAGTAGTTTCTTCCCCTAGAAAAGCATTTAGCTTTCAATTCAAATTCTGATATAGTAGGTTTAGATTTTTCTAAAAAAATAATTCTAAAACACAACACTACATACAGAACCAAGTAAAGGTAAACAGTACTGCTTCCATGTATATCCTCCTGTGGTTCTATGATTTTATTATCATTTCATTCATAATTCCCTTCCCAGTCCTTATAAGTATAGTATTAAATTGAAAATTCGTAAAGACTTGCAAAAACAAAATCATAAATTTCGAATTGCCAAATCAATATCAGAAGAATAAATTAAAATTATATTAAGTTAAAGTTAACATAGTAAAACCATTAGCAAAAATAAATTGTAAAACTTTTTGCAATATTTAAATGTCATCCTGAGGCATGATTGATTGACACCTTTTCCAAAAACCAAATTTAGAAATTTTGACAGTGATATTTAAATATAGTTTTCGCAAATTCTTTTAATCTAAAATCAAAAATATGCAACTTAAATTATTTATAATTTATTTCAATTTATTGTTAATTAATTTAAACATAATAAATTCATCAAATTTTCTTGATTTATCTGAATTGAAATATTTACGAATAATGGAATCAAAATTAATTGAATTTCTTAAAATTTATATTAAAATTAAACATGAAAATAAAAACATTACTGATCATAATCGAAAAATTGTAAATATTTTAATATTGTAAGTTTTATTAATATTAAATTTTTAGAAAATCTCATAACATTATTTTCCGTTTCAGAAAAGTGAAAATGTTTGGTGTAAAAAATATGAAAGCATCTAATAAATATTATTTTGAAAATCCAATTAGTAAATTCAGTTTTACTAAGCGTATTATTAATGATTGGAAATACATTGTTGATTATATTCCTGATGAAAGTAAGATTTAAATGTTCAACTATAATTAGCATTGAGTATAACGTACCATTTAAAGCCAGCTTAAACCAAACTACGATTTTATATGAATTATGTTCTAAAACGACGACTAAATGACGAAACGAGAGTTTTCGTCGCAGCCAAGAGATAAACTAACTTCAAGGCACCCGCCAACTGCATAGAACACATTAAACTGAAAACTCGTACACCTGGAAACGCGTACAAATACATTAAACTGGAAACACAGTGCCATCGTCACCAACGATGGTGGTAAGCTCAAGGTACCGGCAAGGTGGTAAGCTCAAATTTTAAATTACAACGTACGCGTTGAAATGACGTTGCTGATTCCATACCTTTTTTTTTGTTAAATTTATGCTAATTAGTGCTTCTTCTTAAATTAATGCTACTCTTCTTAACTACGTTTTTGTGTCAAACTCGGGTTTCAGCGTTGACAGTAGAAAATTTTAAGTATACGAGAAAATGAGTTTTTTGTGGACAAATTCTGCATTCCGCAGATAAAAATCAGTGGAAATGTAAAACATTTTATGCTCTCATTATAGTTGAACCTTAACAATTTTTTGGTATTTTTCTAAATTTTAATTATTTTTTAGATTATTTGGAAAAAACCCAGATTTTTCGTGAAAAAATATTTCCAAATAAAACATATTTAGAAGCATCTGCTGACATGTTTTATAATATACAAAATTTTTATAATTTAAATATTTCAAGTCTTGTAAAAGGACAAATAAATGGAATTCAATATAAGTAAATACTATTAGAATGTAATATGTTTAATCATTTTAATAGTTTGATGTAATATTTTAATTTTGATTTTAGTGCTTCACTAACATTAAGCGATTGTTTCGAGCTGGGATTCATTGCATATCGAAAAAATGACTTTTATAATGCTGTCTTATGGTTAAACGAAACTATGGCACAATTATCTGCAAAACCCAACGAGCTTATTAAGAGTATATGTTTAGAATTAATTACGAAAGCTTATTCTGAATCAGGTTTTATATTTATGATAATGTTGTTAATTAAAAATACCGCCAAACTGAACGATTTATTCGCAATTGCTGCGGTAGCAAAAAAAACAGGTTGTGCGTCATATACTACGTGTTGTAGACTACATCATTGTTTACAAGTTGACTTTTAGTTCGACATTTTAATACTTAAATAATTTCTTTTTAATACAAATTCCAAATTCAAACTTCACGTTGTCGATTAAAATTAAACTAAGAACTTTGTTCACGCTATTGTCAACTCAAAAAATTGTTAGTTAGAGACGATATAGTCTCTACTCAGTGTAGCCAATAAAAGTCTATGAATAGAGAAACAGCATAAATAAAGTACTTCCGCTTTATTGCGAATAATTCGTTCCTAAGCTTCTACTATAAAGAATAACAATCTCTTCGCATTTTCTTTTTTACAGCTAGTGGAAATTTTCTTTCACTGACAAGAGAACCATTTCAATTAAAAGAAAATTATTTCACTAAGGTTTTTATTTATAATATTTGAACTAATAACCAATATTTATCCCTACATAATCAATTTTTTTTAGAATTGCAAAAATAATTCCTCAAATTCATATGATAAATTTCAGTTATTATGTCAAAAAAAATTTCGAAAATCAAATAAAATGATTTGTCGTTATATACACAATAATATACCATTTTTAATACTGGCACCATTAAAACAAGAAATACTTAGTTTAAAACCATGGATAATGTCATTTATTGGTGTTTTATCAGCTAATGAAATTAAATTATTAAAAAAAATACCATCAAAAGTAAATTATAATAAAAAATTACTTAATAAATCAAATAAATTTATGAAAATTATTCAAAGATTTTGTGACATAACTAGATTAAATATACATAAAATTAATTATTATATAAGTATTGATTATCATGAAAGTGGTCGACAACAACATTTAATACATCCTGAAATAAATAACGTAAGGGAATCATAAATTTAAAAAAAAAAAAAAATTATAATTATTTATAATTTAATTACATCCTTTTTAGGCAAAAAAATTTAAAAGATTTTTATCTGGAGTATTTTACGTAAGCTATAACAATAAACCTATAATACAAATTTTTACATTACTATGTTCTTGTTATTTACTAGATGAATGATGTTGAACAAGGTGGAGGAATTGTTTTTCCAATGATTGATTTAGTATATTTGCCGAAAAAAGGATCAGCTATTTTTTGGTATAATTTTGATTTATCTGGTAAACCAGAACCATTAGTTAAACATGGACAATGTCCTGTTTTAGTTGGAAAAAAATGGAGTATATAATAAATTTTTTGAATTTGAAATAAATTACTAAAAAAAACACAATTTTTTTTTTAGCTTTCAACATTTTTACACGATTAGAAAATGAAGTTGAAAAAATAAATTAAGAATAATTTATAATTTTAATTTATGTAACATAATTATGTAATATGTATTTAACAATAAAATAAATAATCTAAGAAAGTTATTATATAAAAATTTGTGAAAAATATAAAATTTTTATTTTATAATTCAGTAATTAATAATTTATAGCCAGTAATTTATAAAACAAAAATATAATCTTTGAAATAACTTAATTAATGACAGAGTTATGTCAGGATTTATAGAAGCAATTTAATTTACTGACTAAGACTAGTCGTGAACGGAAATTATTTTTGAAATTATTAAAGAATATCAATCACATTTAAATTAACTAATATTTTGAAAAGTAATTCAATATGAAACTATTTGTCAAGTAAAAGGATAAGAAAATTTCGGAATAATAAATAAATTCCAAGTGTTATTGACATTTATTACTCAGATTTACTAAGATTATTTGACATTTATTACAACTTTATTATTAGTTATTAAAATATTAATTAACATTTGCTTAATACTTTTATTGAGTTATTGGTGTTTTCACATTGAGGCTTTAGTTGCTAAATTATTGGTCACTTGCCGATGTTGTCAATTATATTAATAATTACTCAGGATAATTAGAATAAGTCATAAATTTAGTAGAATAAAGAAAGTGAAAAAAATAATTATTTAATTTATAATAATTTTGTTCGGGATTGCTTGAAATCATGTTACTCAAAGCCTGATTACAATATACTTTACAAAACTTTGAGAAATGTATCCATACAACATAGAACATACAACCAATTACAATGTACTTAAAAAGACTTTCGTTAATTTTTTTTTAAACGTTGGCTTTTGCTACAGCGCACTTTTGAGTGAACATATACTTACGAACTTATGAAAATGTCGGAAACGAAACTCCTAATATAAAAGAGACTTATTTTTTGACTACATTTGGAGTCAGCTTCCATAAAAGATGCGGAATCATTTCAATCCTTGTCACATAAATTATTGAAATAAATTATTTACATTAATTTATACTGTCAATAATAAAAATAAGACTAAAGCAACAAACGCCAATTAAGTTTTGTTAAAGTTACTGAAGAATTTTTCCAACTATCCAAAAACAATTCGAAAATCTGTAAGTCTATAGTAACTCATCTTTAATACTGTTGGCAGCTCTCTTTATCTATACATAAAAAAAAATATTTATTATCCTTTTAAATTTTTAATAAATTAATCAACTCTCTTTTTTGATTATTAATTGAGCCAATTGAATAAAATCATTAATCATATACATCGACGAAAAATAAATATTTATTTAATATAAATTTTGTATTTCAATCTTAATTAATTGAATACCATTATGAAAATATATCGAAAAATAAATTAATCATTACACTACTTAAAGATATTTCAATTAATAATCGTAAATATTCAAAAAATATAGATAATTTTTTTTAATATTAAGTAATATTTTCTTTTAAATAAAGTAATTTTCTAAAGTAATTTTATACAAAGTAATCTATACAAAATTTCGCATAATTTCACATCTATAAAAAACACTGACTTGTCAAAATGATGTGAAGTTTTTTACACATATGAAATGTTAACAATACATTATAAAAAACTTGATTTAGAAAAAAAAATTAACACTGAATTAGTGTTAAATGATCAAAATATTGTAAATACATACAATATTTTAATGATAAGAATATCGAATATTTAAAAGTATTGTTTTATAATTGAATTAAGTATAAAAAAAAATAAAATATAATCAATCATTTAAAATGAATTCAATTAAAATATATTTTTTTCACTCCCGCGAGTAAACTGATAACTTTAATCCATAGTTTTAAGGAGCTAAGTGACACTTTTCCTTCCTGATGATTAAAAATTACTTTTCCTCTCATCAGGATTAAAAATAAAGTTTCGGCTACAATGTTTGAATCGAATCGATTCGTGCAGTAACCAATTGCCTAGTTTCGTATTTACATTTAATTCATTTTATTTTAAAAAAAATCATACATTTATGAAAGAGTATATTGGGAAAATATAAAAATATGTAAATTATCAGAGACGTTACAAAAAATTTTAATTTAATCTTGATTCCTGACAAATTAAGGCAACAAAACAAATCTTGTACAGGCCGAACTATTGGATCAATATAAAATAAATGGAAATTTTCATTGATTTAACTTTTTTGTTGTTCAATATTTTATCCATATTTATTATAGATTTATGTAAATAATACATATAACATAACTAGTAAGATATTCATTTTAAAAACAGTATGTTGAAAATTTTTCAAAACAGTTTAGATTTCCAATAAATTTTAACAAATTTCAAATATATAAAAACAAAATAAAAAGTGAATTTCAAATATGCAAAAACAAAATAAAAAATGAATTATTTTTATTAAAATGGACAATATTTTTATGAATAATTAAAAAGTAGCTGGACCTAAAAAAGTGACTTTATTACGAAATAAACATAAACAATATGAATTTGTTGTTATTTTGTAAAAAAGTAAATAAGTTTTATAATTTTTGTAAGTTTCAATTATAAAACTATAGCGTTAAGAAAGATATTCGGACCAATACGTAATCAAGATAGTTCTTATAGTGTTCGCATCAACAAACAGCTGTACGGAGATACAATAAGGATAACTTCATGGCTTAAAACCCACCGTCTCAGTTGGCTGGGTCATGTATTTTCAATGGAAATCCGCCAGGAAATGGACAACATGGTTCGATGCTAAATGATTTTCGGAAAATCGGTGTGCTACATTAGAAAAGTAGTTCTGAACACCGCACCATTTGGAAAGGCATTTTGAAAGATGCCAAAGCTCTGAGGGACTGTAGCGCCGTGGAGTAAGTAAGCAATGTCAGTCGTGAGTGATTCGTTTCCCACATTTCTGTTTTTGTAGAATACAAATTAAATTTTATCTTTATATTATACGTCCATTCGTTCATTGGCATGAATTCCATCCTCTGCAATACAATTCCTTACAATAATAACTTTGAAATGCTTACATTATTTTACGATATGTAACCCATTACTGTTTATGAATCATATTTGAACTTATCATGTGTAATAACCGTATCTGAGCATTATACCTCAGGAACATTTCAGCCATTAAATATGTAAATACATTTTTTTAAAGCACTATTACAAATTAATCCCAACTCAATAATCTGATTCAAAATAATTGGTTATCAATTTTATTAAAAAATTTCACGTTTCACAATTCTGTGGATATTTTAAATTTAACTATATTTTGTCAAAAGAAAAAAAAATCCATATTTAATTGGTAGATCCTGAAATGTATCCGCACAACATAACAAAAAAAAAATACTATTTAAATGGAAATTTTTCATGTGATTTTAATTTGATATCAGAAAAATTCAGTTGTTTTTTGTTTGAATTTCCACAAAAACAAAAAAAAATATATGTACAATAAATGCAATATTTCGAATTTTTTGTGTTTAATATAATAAAATTATAATAAAAAATTTATATTTTAACCCTCATTTATTCTTTATATTTATTGCAAAAAATAAACGTCAATTATAATATTCACAACAGGAATATTTATTGAACTATATACTTTGAGTGTAATCTTCTTTATCACAAATTTCATGATAAATTACCTGTATTCAAACAGGAGTGACTTTTATACTATTTTCGTAGGTACTCATTGCATCGTCAGATTGCTATACAATATTTTAATAGGTCAGAATCAAAATTATCCGCCAAAATTATTCAATAACCTTAACTTTATCTTCCGAGTCGAAATGAAAAAAAAATCTATACAATTGTTGGCATCATCTGAATGAGCAAACGCAGCTTCATATACAAACTTTACAAAATAAAAAAAAAAAATTAACAAATATATATTGTTAATGCGTACGGTAAGCCCTATAAACCATTTAAAAAAATCGTCTGGACAGCATAAAATCCATTATCAAAATATGTATTGAAAATACTCTAAAACTTTCCAAATAGTCCAGGAAAAATTTGACAGCACCGAGCTTAACTCTCACTAGACCAATAGGCTTTCCTAACACCTGGTCGTATTTGTGGGTTTTATTAGAAAGAAATTGTCTTCTTGGTATATGGTACATTTAAAATTCTTATTTAGACTAGAAAACGTTGCCTAAGTTGTTAAATTTGACAATTTTAGATAAATTACAAAAATCTTTTATATAAATTTGAAAATCTAAACTTAGTACGAATTTATACAAAAACCGTATAAGAGTTAAAATAAAACAAATAACGCAAATTTAATATAAAATTATCATTAATATTATTACATGGATGGATTTATTCTTATTTTAGTTTACAGAATTTAATTACAAAATTATAATCCCATTTCTTTTTTTATTATATTATTATTATTTTTTAAAGTAAACATAATAAATAATTTTATAATATAATAAAATTAATTAAAAAGTATTTAAAATAACCGGGAATGATTAAATAACAATAATTTAAAAAAATGTAAATAATTATTTGCCACAAATGTTTTATATTAAAATTCGGTTTTCTATACGATAGTACTAGCAATATATGCTCAATTAATTTTTATTTAAATTATTATATTCAATTTAGTATCAATAAAATTATTTTGTTATTTTAAATAAAATTAATATAAATTATATTTATTATAATCAATACTATAAAAATTGTGTGTTTTTGTTTTAAAATTGTTTGAACTAATTTATTATATAAATTTAGATTGTAAAAAATTTACATATGTAATATTTGCAAAACAAAATAATAAATTAAATTATAAAATTGTTTTTAGTAAAATATTTTAAAAAAATTTCAGTTTCTATTTTAAAGTTATTTTGCTGTAGTTGTTGAATTAGCTTTAATCAAAATTTATATATAGAAAGAGATCAAAAAGTATATAAAAGTTTTTATTAAGGACGTATATTTGGAGATTAAACTTTAGCATCATCGAAGCTCTTGTTTTATAAAAATATATCTACTTTTTGTATTTATACAAGTCTCATATGATTTTTGATCTCTTTCTACATATACTTTTTGCTTTAATTCACTTTCAAATACAAATTTAAATTTATTATTGTTATTAACTAAATTACTTAGTAATTCATAATTCAATAAAATAAATTTATTAGTAATTTACTTAGTAAATGCAAATTTTCTTAATTTGATTAGGATAGAAAGCTCTTCATTAATCTTTATGGATCCCGATTATCCACTAATTCTTCCAGTTTTCTTAAAAAATTCTAGATCGTCTCTTCACCACTTTAACTGGCTGGTAACTTCTCTTGTACATTTTTTTTAATCCATTCAGTAATTGATTTGGTCCACCTTCCAGCTTTCACTCTCATAATTCTTAATTTTTCAACATTTCTCTTGTTGTTATATTTCACATTCTATGTCTTCTGTTTACTGTTTACTGTTAATTACGATATCTTGCATTTTTCTCTGAGTAGTTTCTTAATTTCATATTTAATCTTGATGTCATACTAAGTGTTAGTACAAGTAAAATTTCCATATCAAAAAAATGCGTTCCTGTAATTATGTTAACATAAAATAACATAATTAACTGAACAGAAACAGAATGCGTTAATGTAATGGAAGCTTCTACATACTAATCGTAATATTGATTTTAGCAAATTTTGATATTGAAGAAATTCAATTTTATAAATATATATTCAAAGATTTCCAACATCCATCAAAGACAAACTATCTTTTACAATGGCGAAATCTAATCAATAAGATCTTAAGAAAAAAGAATATTTAAATATTATAAGAATTTTGCTACTATGTTTAGTAATGAGCATATTAGCAAGCATCTAGGAAACAAGTAGGTTTCACCTATAAAAAATATTAAATATCTAACTAACTAACCTAACCGATAATTACAAAAAGATCGGAGTTCCAAAATCTGATTAAAACGAAAAATACAAAATTCTTATAAGTTAAAATCCTGTCCGGTTCCATTGTGTCTGATTTTGACTTGTGGGATTTTGAATGTATAACATAAAATATAATAAAATGATATTAAAATTATAAGTCTCACAATTTTAATATCGCCAACATTAATAAAATATCTATTCCAAAATATTTTTATAAAATGAACTTATATTTTACATAAACGAAGCCTTAACATTGACGGCGTTTCTTTATCTTTATATACCTAAACCTAAGATACATAAAATAATACATTGAAAAATTACAATTAGCTAACATTATTTAGTTCTGCCGAAGCTTTACTCTACAATTTATGAAATTATATCATAAAATTCCCAAAAAATTGTGCGTATCACTAAACAAAAATTTCATAAAAAAACTAGTACATATTTTCAAAGAGTGTCCTTCTTTCAAAAGTTATGTACGTTTACGTATCTACCATACATAAAGAAAAAATACATTTTAATTTTCAAAAACTTTTTTGATATTTTCATAAAAACAAAATTGCCTTTCTACTTTTTATCACAATATGTTGGTATTTTTCAATAAAAATTTTTATGCAATAGATTTTCTAACAATTTTTCCTAAAATAAAACAATTTCTCTATACATAATATATGCACATACATTATATATATAGTAGCTACATCTAATAGTTTTTAAAAGAAAATTTTCAATAAATCACTTTCAACTGCAATCTAACGAATTCTCTAAAGATAAATATTACTCCTTATACCTTATAGAATGGAATATGTTAGCTATATGTACCATCAGCAACATTGAATTATATATCCTTTTATTTCGTGGCAATATCTATATAAAAAAAAACGAAAACATTTGTAAAAAAAAACACAAAATTTATATACATATATCCAAAAATGTTAGATACCATTTAAAATATTCTATGTGCTCACACATATCTGGTACCACATTTATAAATTACCCCAGGAAGTCCCATTAGAATTCATTGGTATAAGGTATTCTATTTTGAATGGGTGATTCTGAAATCATTGATAAATTTGATCATTAAAAACCATACCAAGAACAACATTAATTATATTTACTTACTTAATGGTATACAGTCATCTAAAAATCGGAATCCAATATTACTAATATTAATGAAACCAATAAAATAAAAATAAATACTGAATTGTAATACTGAAAAGGTTAATATTAATTCGATAGCATATACAGAAATGATTGTGGTCAGAAAATTTCAAGAAATTGTTTAAGGAGTCCTTAGTATACTTTCCTAATAAAAATTAACTTACCATTCTTCCAAGTAAAAGAAAATAGACCCAAACTAAAATTCACTGTTTAATTTGCTTTATTTTGATTAGAAGATTACATAACGAAAAATTACGAAATTAGACAGCAAAGTAGAAATTATATGCGTATCAAATTTTGTATGACGATAACAACAATAATTCATAATGAAATGCATAAATTTTAAATTGATGTACATGAATTTTATGGTAATTATTTAATAAATTTACACTTTATATTAATTAATGAAGTTTTAATAAATATTAGGTTTTTCTTTACAAAATCTGTAGTCACACCTGTAGAACGTAACATTGATCTTAAACAAACCCAAATATTAAATTTGAAATTTTATTAATTAAAGTCACCTTAAGACACTCTGTACAAAATAAAAACACACATTACAAAAATTACTACAATGTGACATCTACCCACTAAAAAAAAAAAAAAGGAGTTGCATTTTTCAAAATTTTCCCATCGGGTACAAACAAAATAGAAAAAATACATTAAATATAAAAGATACTCCTCTGCAGTCTGTACTGGGCACATGCAATGCAATTATGTATAGAATGGATAGAAAAAAAACTCTAGGATATTTTTAAAAAAAAATTATAGGAACCAAATCTTATTCAAAGGACAGCACAGAAAAAAAAAATAAAAAAAACATTCTTCAGAAATATCAATATTTTTCTTGACAATATTTTTGCTGATTCCGGTGTCTTTTTTGCTTATATGCTATCAAAAAACATAATATAGAAAGAGATCAAAACGTATATAAAAGTTTTTATATGGATGGTAAATTTATGGACTAAATTCCGCAAGAATGAAAGCATTTTTTTAAAATACACATACTTCCATAAAACCAAAAATTATATAAATACTTCTTGGTTTCATTCAAGTATGAGTATTTTAAAAAGCTTTACGTTTGTGCGTAGTGGGATTCATTCCTGATTGAAATTATGTGATTAAATCCCACAATAAAAACTTTTATATGAGTTTTGTTCTCTTTCTATATATACTTTTTGATAGAATACAAATAATCCTTTTTATACTAAGAAATATTTGTATTTAATATATAAAACAAAAAATTTTACAAAGTAGGAATTTATTCAATTTCACCAGTAAGGACTATAAAATATATATAGAACATTGTAAAAAAATTTTACATTTTTTTTTTATTTTTATTAAATGAAAAACATAAAATAAAAAATCTCTACTATAATATATTTCTCTGGACAATCTTACATGACATTTATCTAATATGTTGTTACAGTTTTAGAGAAATAGTCATGTAATATTTTTATGTTATACTCGTACTATTTGTATAATAAAATATGTTGACATAATGTTTGAATGATAACCGTTCGCATGTAACGAAAAAAAAAACATAAAATGTTGTAGTAAATTTAATATAATATAAAATAAAAAAAATGTTACGATAATATAAAATATTATGTGACCATAGTGCAATTTCAAGAAAACTTTGAAAAGTGTTAATTTGAAAATGTTAAATTTTAGATTTATATTTATTTATTTTTGATATATTAACTTTTGTTATTTAAATAATATAGAAACGATTGATATTTAATGTACCAGGACAATAATTTGTGTAAATTAATCCAGGAAGATTTGAATTATAAACAAAAAGCAATAAATTTTATCAATCGAAACTGAATTCAAAGAATATAAAAATGGTGGTAATTTATACAATATATACAAAAATATTAAATTTAAATAAATTGAAACTACAATTTCAGGGAATTGAAAGCTTTCCTAACATTATATTTACAAATTCTAAGAGAAATAAATCTAGAAGAAATTGGTCACTACAAAAAGTTCTTGGAGATTTTATTAAGGATCAACAGACTTGTACAGTACTTTAGGTCGTATTTCGTATTTGTTACTGGCAGCCATTTATGACTATATATCGATCCAAAACAATATAGTGAGTTGAATCTGGAATATATGAACAAGACCACAATGCATGAGAACCTACATACATGTAGGTTCTACATACATAAAACCTACATACATACATGAGAACCTACGTAGGAAGTATACCAGCCAATTCTATAATAATATTCCCAGACAGTCGAGCCGTTGTTGTCTAAAGGGTTTCGACATATCGAAAGCTAAATTGTCGCCCCTTCCGATCATCCGAAACATGAAAGTTGTGTCCAAACGCTACTATTTTATCAGCAGTAAGAGCTTGATTAATGACGTGTAATTAGAAAGGATAATAAACCATATGGCTGCTGTAATCAGACCTGTCTGATACCTTACCCTACTGTAAACGTAACCTGAACCTATATCATATCTATATACCAGCCAATTATATGGTGATTAATTTTGTATAGCAATCAAGTTTGGAATCGAATTGTGGACAACGGACACCTTTATTTTTATGTAATTGCGCAATGTTAGACATTATTCCAAATTAATATAATATTGGATATACAAAAAAATCTTATTATTTTAGATCCTAATTAGATTAAACATTAAAAATTGATATTTAAATAATATTATAAAAGTTTTATTAAATGAAAAGAAAATATAATAAAGAATTTGCCTTTAAAATTTCAAAATACAAATGCAAATATTTATAGTAAACTAAACTATACACAAATAAAATCACTTACCCTAAAAGCTTACGACCAATTAAATAATCAGTTTACAAATATAAAAAAAAAAAATCCTTTTGCGTTAAGCAAATAAAATGTATATTTTATGTAATAAAAGCCTTTAAAAGGAATTTTAAATTATCATAATATAGAAAAATGTTATACGTGTATCTATATCGTCTATATATATATTATAGATACACGTATCATTATTATTCAATACAATTTATTTATTAATGCAAATTTT
The DNA here is from genome assembly GCA_963920725.1 of Rhamphomyia laevipes. Taxonomy (NCBI): domain Eukaryota; kingdom Metazoa; phylum Arthropoda; class Insecta; order Diptera; family Empididae; genus Rhamphomyia; species Rhamphomyia laevipes. The sequence continues at coordinate 44,586,488 of OY987257.1, read as the reverse complement.
GTACGTATTTCCTTTTTTGAAAATACATTTTTTTCTATTATACCGAATACAAGATTTATTTTTTATTTTTCTTATCATGTTGATGGGTATCCTATATATATTATTTGCCATCCTTTTTTAAATATTTTTTGATAAATCCTTTTTTTTTGTGTGTTTAGATGGATGAAATTGGATAAATACACCTTTAAAGAGAGGAGTGTAGTGTGTAGATGTCGAAAGCTCGTAAATATTTATGTATATATATATATATATATATAATATAACCAATAAATTATTTATATATATAAAAAAAAATCAAACTTAGGGGTAGTTCAAAACTCGGGGTTTTTAAAAGAAATTAGTAATATATAATATTTAAGTAAATATAATACAAAATAGAAAATTTATAGAAATCTGTAATATAATTTATATAATTTGGAATCTTTGATATAACATAGATAAACTGAACTTACCAAAAATGTGCCAGTGCTTAAACGAACCAAATCTCTGTTGGTAATACAGCATATAAGAACTAATTACATAGAGCATATACAATTTTATTAGGAATTTAGGATTTTTTTTGACATGGATCTACTAAAATATACTGACCTTAAATTTTACGAGGATCATCCGAAAAAAGTTGAATAAAAACTTCAGTCGTTGCAATTAATTTGAAATTGAAAGTTTGAGAAATTATTTTAAATTTTTTTACTTATTTTCAACTTTTCATTCGATCACAACACTTCATAGTTATTCCATTAACTATAAATGTATATAATATTATTATATTTTATATATATTACATATTTATTTATTATTTATATATATATAAATATGTATATTTGTGTTAGATCGATATATAAATGTATATTTTGAATAAAAATATAAATAATGATACAGAGGTAAAATCATGTCATCATATTGAAATCAATTGAATGATCCCTTTTTTTTAGAAATATTTCTAAAAAGGTTGAATTGTTCAAGATCTAACCATAATGAAATATTATACATATATATATATATATATGGCTTATAAAAGGATATATTGAATGTGTCATAAAGAGAAAAAGATCCTTTAGGTGGGCTAAATGACATGGTAAAATAATGATGTGATTTGGATTTGTATTATTATATGATTTTGAATTCATAAAATTATATTTTATTGTACAATTAAATATAATTTAAGTTAAATGCAAATCACTCCTCTTATAATATATTCAGAAAGAAAACATGATTTTATTAATTTTATTTAAATATATATTTAGCAATGTTTTTTCAATTACTCCTCTTGTGAGTATTTCCATTTTAGTAAGTTAGTTAGTAAGGGGGGATTATACCCCCAACATTAGGGCACTAGTTGGCCTATAGGTATCCCCTTGAATAACAACAATATTTTCCCTCTACGGTCTACTGCTCTTCAAGCCAGCCCGTATTACCATTTACTCTGTTAGCTGCTACTGTTTTTGTGCTTTCTCATATATAGTTGAATTTTCCTAGTTCTTGGACTACGGCGTTATTTGGTCGACCACAAATTCTTGCTCCTTAAGAATTCCACTCTACTGATATTCTTGTAATAATGTCGGGCTTCTTTCTTATGATATGGCCAATGCATCTCCACTTTCTTCATTTTATTTGCGTCAGTATGGGTTGTTAGTTTCCAGAGGTGTTTCTAATGGTATGGACTTAATATTCTGCATATAATAGTCAGACACTAGTTGATGACAACCTGTAACTTATGTGTGATGGTGTTCGATTTTAACCAGGTTTCACATTCAAATGTCAGGGTTGATTTTACGTATACGTTTTTATCTATATTACAAGAATTTTCAATACTTCACAGATATTGTATTTAAAAACATAATAAAAAATTACATTACTAAATTTCAAATTATGGATGATCACAAGATAATGAATTTTTAATAGTTAATCATTTTTATTTTGAACTAAAATAGTCGGAATCATATTATTTTGAACAGATTATCATTATACAAAGAATTTATTGAAATATTTAATCCATTTTTATATTATAATTATTTCGTATTATATATAAAAATGAACTATATATTTTATGAGATAATATAATTTACTTACATGTCATTTTAATTCCTTACATGATTACATTAATAAATTACAAAAGGACACACTCTAACTATAATTCTTTCATCAATTATACATAAATATATATTTTTCAAAAAAAAAATATAAAAACCATTTAGTATAGAAACTTCATATAAAAGAAATATTACTATCTATCCACAGTTATACAAGAAGTTTCAAAAATGAGCTTAAAATTCGTCATTCATCATTTTGGCCTATTATTATCAGTTTTCTAACATAAAGAAAACATTTATTTATTTTTTTTTTAGTTAGTATATAGAGTCCTTAATCTTAATAATCGTTTTGTAGCTTTAGAAAATGAAATTGTACATATTATATACACACTAACATTACATACAATTTATTATGAACAACACAGATGGAAAAAAAAATAAGAAAATTTCTTTAAGGATAATCAGGATATATTTAACAATAATTTTATTTTTACTTTGTATACCATTTTATAGGCATATACAGATATATATACACATCACATATACTCATATATATTTTGTATATAGATTTGTTAAATATAAAATATAACGCAGTAAATTTTATTTTGATAAGGATATTTATGAAAAGAGAAACTAAGCCAACTTTGAACATAATTTACTATTATAGAAGATTAATTATGTATTAAATATGTCCAGACAATATTTATACCTGTTAGAAAAGTTATAATACTTTAGGTTAAAGAGAGTATTATCCTTAAAATAAAATATATAAAAAAAAAAATTTTTGTACAGTGATGTTAATTCTATTTAATAAAAAAAAAGTGTAGATAATATAAAGTTAATTAAATCATAAGTTATTATTGAGTGTTATAAGAAGACCTATTTATTTTTAATATGAATTAATAAAACGTAGAAATATCGAAAAAAGAAGAAATTTGAACTAAACTTGTGTAGTTTTATTTGCAATATTCGTTCAGCATTAGTAGTTCCACGATAGAGCAGCAACTATACGAATAATTTACGAATTCAGAATTAAGTTATAAATAAGCATCACTATTTAAAAAACTATCATGATACAAGTCCATTCGTTTTTTCGACCGATGAAAAGGATTTGTTGTCAAACTTAAACGGTTAGCTGCTTCAGTCCGCACCAGATGTAAGACCAAAAATATCTAAATCCAATAATTTGAAAATATTGAAAGTAGTTTCACATTCGTTTTCATTTTCAGTGTGATTCGATAATATTAAATGAGAAAGATTGGTAACAATATCAAAACGTAGATGTAAATATTTTTTGATAATGACTGTACGCGTAAGAAATATACTTGATATACCCTTGTAGTTTTGGTTTTGATAAAATCCTAAATTTATGACGTTTGAAATATACAATTTTGGTCTTCGACCACATGTCTAAAAAGAAATATTTTTATTGGGTTTGGATTCCTGATGTAAAAACACAAAATCTCAAAATAAAAAAAAATTCCTTTACCACAAAGTAATTATACCAATGAAATATATTTAATGGTTATCATCTGTGTAACTTTTTAGGCTTCCTTCTACCAAAAACCATGTACATATAGATAGTTCAATCGTATAGTGAATTGTAAACCTTTCACGGTCGCTTTTAGAAGAAAAAAAATCATCTACATTCAAAAGTATGCAAATTGTTAAATCTAAATTATCTAACTAAAAGATTCAACAGTTTTCAATCTTCGAAAAGATTTCGAAGTTTGCCATACGATTGAATTATCTATATATCTATATAGATGATTTGTGCTTTTCCTTTTAGCTATTGCACTAGTAGTATAAACGACTTTCTTCATTGCATTTTCAATTATACTTATTTTGTAAAAGTAAAATGATTGTATGTCATGTCATGTATAATTTTGTTTTATTAATTTTCTATATTAATTAAAAACAATATTTTTTCCACCAAAAACATATAACTATTTAAACTTAAATTTTCTTTTATAAAAATTTAAATTCTACAGCACTAATTCTTACAAAGAAATTAAAAGTTTATCATTATAATTTTCAATTTAACTTATTTTCAGAATCAGTTTTCCGAATTAATTTTACATATATTTTAAAGTAAATACATATTTATATGTGTTAGTAATATATTTTAAGGATTACATATAAAGTACGTTCAATTATTATAACCATGAGAGTAATTTAACGTACAATAAACATAACAAACCTTTTGAAAATATTTTGCAACTTTTAAACAAAAACAACAAAAAAAAATATAATTATTATTATGTATATACAAAAAAAAATATTATTTCAGGATATTTACATATATAATCATAAAAAAACACATTGTATAAAACTGATAACATATAAAATCCTTTGTTTTAAAAGGACTTTTTTTGTGGTTAGTTTTAATTTTTATTTATAAAATTTGATAAGAGAAAATGATTTTCTTGCGGAGTGTTGCATTGGACTAGACCCACAAACAAATTAATTTGGCAGAAACTTTTTTTTGTGGGCCGAGGTCGGAAAGTCCAAAAAATAAACAAAACGTATGCGCAGCAACATCATCAAGAATCGCTTGTCAGATTTTAATATCTAGTTTTAATATTTAACTACTCAGCGTTGCAAAATTAAAAATTAAAGAACTATAATTCGAAAGTTTGCAACTTATAGGATGTAAAAACTTTTGCAAAAATTGTCTTATATAATTTATCATTTTCGCCCAAATTGATGTTTAACAACGCATTTTAATTGTAATAAAAAGTAGATAAAAAATAGTGATAGCATTATTTTACATTTCGTCAACTAGAGGCGCTGTAAATAAGTTAAATTGTTCATGTGTGTTTCGAAAACATCGTGTTTCTGTATGTGGAATCCATTCATATGAAACTATTATACTAATTACATGTCATCTTTATTATAAATTATATATTTAATATTTTCCAACTAACGTAAAATTCAACATGATCATAAAATTAATATATATATATATTTATGTTATTAATTAATTAATCTTAGTGATTATTTCATTATTAATTATATAAAATGTTTTTTTTTTTTTAATAATGTTATTTATATTAATATAAAATTTTATTTAAATATTATAAATAAATTAACAATAAATTTAAATTTTTTTTTTAGTTCGTATTTAATTGACAAATCTAATTATGTGGCAAATTTATTTACTAAATCAATTTTTATTTATACATTAAAATTTTCAATTAACCTATTTATAATGCTGTCCATAGATTATCCATTTTGGTTGTACGACTGGTTGACCAACTGTTGGCTAACCACTTCACGCACAACTTCTTTTTCAACCTGTGTACAACCAACCATCAATACAATATTTTATTACAACTCTTTCCAGGATAGGGTCAAATATGAAAAACATTTAATAGAAATTTTTTGACAACAAAATTGAAATTATTTAAATAATTATATTATCATATAAAAACATGTGTTCGTGTCTTTTACATAAAACCTCAAGAAATGTAATTTTGGTTGTAAAACCAATCCACACACTATGCAACTACTGGTGTTTCAACCATTTTGATGTTTGGACAGACCGTTTTACGGCCAAATTCGATAGTCTATGGGCAACATTAAGATTATTTATGTCCAAATAAAAAAGCAATTCTTTTTAAATAAATTTAATTTTAAAACCCTAGGTAATTTAATAGATTATTGTTAAAAGCAAATTTAAATAAAAATTTGCAAATAATATTTATGTATATAATTAATAAAAAAAACTGGTACAATATTTTTAAAAATATCAGGTGGTAATTGTACTCTCTACACTATTCTACAATTTATCTGATTAAATCGAAAATGACCACAATTTAATGCTCATATAAATAATTCAAACATATATAAATTTTTGCATATGCAATAAATAAAAACAACAACAAAAACAATCTGAAATATTTTTCAAAAAAGATAAATATAATTCTGGAATTTTTCCAAAAAAAAAATAATATAACATAAAACATTAAAGGGAATGAATTTTAAATCTGTAGTTTGTATACGCATTCCTTATTTAAACGTAATCAAAATTAAGGATATACCATAAAAATTAACTGACGTAGAGATTTATTGTTATTGTAGTAATATATACAATATATTGTAATACGGAATTAATGCAATCTTAAAACATATATCAATGTAAATTAATAATATTTAAATATATATTTTGGACACGAAATATAAAATTTATATTTTTTTAAATTTTGAATCAATTTTTTGAATAATTTGTTATGTAAAATATATTCGTAATGTCCCATAATTAAATTTTTCTATAATGCTTTAACACCCCAGTTACAATGAACGCTTTCAAGAGACGCAGTCTACGTGTAACAATTATCAAAATAAAGTAGAAATGTATATTATGAAGTTGTACGAAAGTAATTACAAAACAAGCAGTTGAGAAAAAAAGTTTGTCAACTATCAACTTTTTTCGCTTTCTACACATTGAAACGTCCAAATTTAAAAATAAAAATAGAAATCAAATGTCCTTGAAGAATCAATCAAAATTAATAGAAGAAGTAAAAAACATGATGAAATTAATACTAACAAAATATAATTTATTGATTCTATGAGGGGAACTGGGGAACCGCTAGAACTCATAAACTTAGGCCAGAACCATTCATATTACATCTAGAACTTATGATACCTTGTTTTAGGATCAATTGTCCAAGAAACTTTACTATTCACCATGCGCCTCTTACAACTAGAAATTTTTCATTAAATCTCTCTTTTCAGATTAAATAATGTTTCCAACAAGCCCACAAACTTTATAGCCATAGATTTAAATTTGATTATTTTGTAAATGTTGTGCAATAAAAAAATGTATTTTCAAGTTACTCCTCTGTTTTTTCGATACACAGAAATAAATTGAAAAATCTTACTTTATAAGTTTTTCCACAGAAATAAATTCTTTCTTCAAAAAGATGACATTGGAGATGTCAATCTATAATAATCGAGTTCAATTTAGTTCTCACTCGCTTGTTTAATTCTATGTATACTTGACTTATGCAGGATATATGTTCACTGTCTGAACGGGAATGATTGTAGATTTGTTCTAGAATGAATATTGTTAATAAAAACAGATCGATAAATCCTCAGGTCGTCTTATATCTGCCAGCTTTTTAAAAACATTCCATTAAGCAGGATACACCAAATTTAATTAATTCTATGACTAATAAGTTGGTGGATATAATTCTTACATTTTTAAAAGATTTATTAAAATTATTAAATTTATATATTTATTATATGTTCAATATATTTCGAATATTTTTTCCTGGACCCAAAGATCTCGTTACTAAGTATCAAAATGCTACTATTTTATAGCCATTTTTTCACAGAGCCCTATAAAATAGTGTGGCTTCATATTTTTGTAACTAGCTATAAAATATTTTTGTAACTAGCTATAGAGCATAGCGTCAGTGGCTGTCTACATATCGGTAAAATAATTAAAATCCAACAACGGTAAAGCAGTGCTACTCCAAGTGGGCTTTAGACATCTAATTTAATTTAATTTTTTTTAAATGCTTCATGAAGCAGAATATGACATGAAATTATGTTATTTTTATTATTTTTCGAACTTCTAAGTTTTGATTTTAAAACTTATGCTTTTGGTTTTAGTAATATTTTTGTTCATTTTTTCACGTTTTATGGTTTTGGTTTTGAAAAATCGGTTTCCAGCTCTGATTAGTATATAGCATAAATTTCCCTTTTATTATTGTTTAAACATTTTATGAACAGTGATAAAATTAAAATTACATAAAAAAAATTCATATTTTATCAACATATTTGTAAATATTTTGTTGTAAATGTTTTGCTATTTAATTTATTCACAATAATATAAAATTTAAATATCTACCAATTTTTTTTTTTCAGATTTTTTATTTATATTAATAAACGAACGAAAATATTATTTTATATCTGGTATTGGAAACAGTTTAACAGTCAATAATATAAATTGCAATAAAAATACATAATTTCTGGTTTTTTTTTTATGTTTTATATATTATCATCATTGATTGTAATCAGTAATATTTTATGTATTATATTATATTGCAGCTCGTTAAAATCCATCAAATATAAATCAATTATTATTAAATTATTTGTGAATGGACAAACGAGCTACAAATAATATAAAAAAAAATATTTATTTAACGAACTAACAAAAAAAAACCATATCGTAATTTAATTAATTTAATTTTAATGAGAATATAATCGATAATATTGTAAAAATAAAAAATATAATAAAAATAAAACATATAAATTCAGAATTTGAAATTTGTGAAATAATTTGATTAACAAATTTGATAACGATATCCTTTGGTTTTCCACTTTATTTAATAAGTATAAAAATATAAAATAAAAAATTTAAATTTTGAATTGTTACTAGATGCGTCATTACAGGATTAGCCTTTATGGAAAAATCAGACTCATATGTTTTCGGAGTATTAATTGATGTAAAAATAAATTGTAATTTCAAAAATATCTCATTTTGGTTTCGCTTGAGAGACTGAAAAAGCATCTTTCGTCTATGTCTCAGTTCCACTAAAAGCGAATCCAAATTCATGTTTCGTAAAGAATTCAACTTGCATAAAGGGAACGATATAATTCAATATCAGAAAATTAAAAAATTAAATATTTTTAATAAAAATAATTATTTCTACAAATATAAATGAAGCAGAATAGCAACACCATCACTATCGAATCTTCTCAGAAACATTAGTTGTGTCATAAAATTGTGGAAAACTAACTATACTTATAGCCTTATAGGAACTTGGTTATGAATGATATATAATTTGAAAATATAAACACGTTCGGCTTCACTGCTTTTGTTGGAATTTCATTTACAGTCCAATTCCACTACTAGAGCACATGAAACCTGAAATCTTATTGACTATATGTAAAGTCAGAATTTTCAATTCGCATCATCGTAGAGTTCATAAGTTAATTACTTAGAATTCCCCTGTGCAAGGTTTATCACAACACTAAACTAATTATATGCCATTTAGGTATCCATTAATAATAATGCCCTCTTCCATTAGTTGAGGCACAACGTGCTCATAGAATGGATAACTTCCTATGATTCTATATCTGCTCCTACTTAGCCAGTCACATATCATAAGATTTATATCTTACTCTACTCTTTGACATCCCTAACATTGATCCACCGTGGTAAGACCAATTCTTTTGACAATTTTGTCCACTATTAGCCTGTTTAATGATAGAATTCTTGTGATTCTGGCCCGACATCGACGTGTGTCAGTTATAATATTGTTTGTCACCCATATTTCATTTATCTTCTTCACTATTGTTCTGTGCTCATACGGAAACTTGCTGCACGGTTGGGACTAACTAGGGTCTTGACATGCAAAGGTTGTGAAGAGGAAAAAGAAACCCTCGAGCATCTATGTCATTGCCTTTCAGTGCAAAACCGAAGATTAAGATACTCATTTCCTAAATAATCTGTTAGAGGCGGATGAAAACAACCTGCCGACCTGATCAAGTTCATTAAGGAGGTAGGATGGGTGGATGCGGTATAGGATAAAAAGTTCAGCCATCGACTAAGCTGTACAACGGCCCAAATTGTGGCTTCTGTGCGTGAGGTTCTCGGATCCTTCTCCTTACAAACCAACCAACAATACATTGTTCTGTCAATCTCATTCTTCATTAAACCTATGGCGAGAGTTCATAAGAATCTGGTATAAATATTTTAATTGACTAAATTAGACTTTATGAAGAATATAATAAATTTCAATAAATGAATAACTGAATTAATTTCAATTAACTTTTCAAAAAAAAACAACCAAAGAAAACTTCTATAACCAACTCTCTTTATATAGAAAGCTCAATTGATTATATACGTATAAATCTTGTAGTTTTTTTTTTTTTTTTTGTTACGTAAAATTTATTTAAGGATATTTCATTCCAATACATTACTAAACCAAAAATGATTTTTTTTTTGCCTTAGGATATTAAAGGAATATAAAAACTCTAAACACACCACTAATAATAATGAGATCGCAAAAGAACAAGAAGTACAAAAAAAACCATGGCACACGCAACGAGTATAGAAATATCCTAAAAATTCCTTTTAAGTTTTAAGCTGTTCCTTAATACATAAAGTATCTACATACACACCATCTTCTATATAAAGGATATAAATATATTTTATGGACTTTTATTAGAATCGTTGAAATTTTTCTTATCTTCGTGTTATTAATATAAATATATTATTCTCTATAATTTTATTTGAAAATTTATGAGGTTTTTCTTTGTTTTTCCATTAATTCTATATATATTTTTTTTTTTTTTAAAAAAAACTAAGTTTCCGTTTAAGAATTTCCATTAAAAATAAAAATTGAAATCCATATTGCAAATAAGAATAGAAAAATTCTTTATATATAAGATAAAATTCATTATTATTTAACTTATAATAATTAGTTTTTAATTATTTATTATTTTTCTATATATTTATTGTTAAGAAAATGCTTCTTTACATTTTTAAGTAATAATTAAAAATACTTTCAATGGTTAGCATAGTTCAAATTATTTGTGATACCAGCTAGGATTCATATACTAACAAATTATAGTAGAGACAAAGTTTTCCCAAATTTTTAAAAATTACTTGATAGTTGGTGATCAAAGAATACTTTTACAGAATGGTTTACAATTGTACATTTAAAAGTAACGTCTTACCCATTAAACGCAACAATTAGTGAAAATTTGATGTGATTTCTCGAAATATTTAAAGTACCTATTTAAAGAAGTAATTTTATAACTTTCAAAATATAATTTTAAAATTTACAAGATTTTTCCTCAAATCTATCGATTTACATTATTTTTTTTAAAATCTTGATTTTCTGAGTTCTTATTCCCTTCAGATAGTATATTGCAATTTTTGAAGATACTATGGTTAACTAAAGAATGTAAATTTTTCATTTATCTGAAACGTAGAAAAAAGGAAATCTTGAAGTAAAAAGAATTTCAACTTTAATTCTATAAAATATCAAAAAAACAATCATGTACCCATTTAAAGTTTACATCTTGTATGAGTATCAGGAAGAAGTTGGGATTAGTTAATGTCCAAATTCCATTAAAATCTGAAGAGCAGTTCTAAGAAATTTTATTGCATACATGTAAATTTTGAGTACGCTTTTTTTATAGCATTTTTAAACTCCCCGATTCGAAAAGATTAAATTAAATAAATTATTTTTTTAAAATTCCAGTAAAAAAATAATATCAAATTACAAAATTAACAAAATAAAAATGTTCTTTAAATAAATACAATAAATTATTATATTAAAAAATTGTGCAAGGGGGAATTAGCATATTAAATTCTCTAAAGGGCAATTTATTTAAATGAATATTTTAAATATATTCCAAAATAGATTTCATTAAATCATAAAAAATGAAATATACAATAAAAAAAAAAGATTTTAATTTTAATTTTAAAAAAAAATAAGTCGCCGCTATAAAAATTGCTAAAACTATCGAATTACTTTCAAGGAATTTAGAAATTGTAATCAAACTGGCAATAAAATCATAATTTAAAATATAAAAATTGTTCAAATTGCATAATATTTTAAATTATCATTTAAAATTCTTTATTTAAATTTAAGTTCCCCTCAACCAAGCCATCAATCCTGAATTACAGAGCGTGCCAATCTTTTTATATTTAGGTTTTTCGTTTTAACATAAGAAATGTGTTCATTTAAACTTAGGAAATTGAAATGAAATCAACTTCGAATTTCGAATTTTACATGCTTGATTATCAATATATAAGTTTTTTAAATAATTGATAATTAATTAATGTTAAGTATTAAAAAATGAACTATTTCACAAAAATACCCTTTTCTGTCAACAGAAACTGCTGATTGTTAAGAATATTCACAACCAACTTTTCAATACAAAAGTTTATAAACTATTTAAAATTTATCACCAGCCTACAATAATGCATTCAAAACAAGTAAAATTGGTTTAACTCATTGTTATTTGCAGTGAAAATTACCAGCGGCAGTAAATATTACCAATAATTGCTCTGTAGTATATGGAAATTCATACATTTTCCATCTTTATTGCAAATTAAAAATAAACATTATATAAATTCAAAATCATAATTATTATTTTCCAAATTTTCATTAAATTTTAACTTTCCACTATAAATTATTCTTGATATTATTATATGATCATATAAAATTTTAATTATTCAATTTATGGAATTTAAAATTTTCAACATTAAAATTAAAAATTTTTTACTCAATAAATCATAAAGATTTTAAATTGTTTTAATTACTTTTGCGTATATCATTTTACTATATAATAATTATAATGTTAGTTATAAAAACGTTATGGGTTGACCAACCTTTAATAAACCTTTTAAATATCATTATAATAAAGTCTCTATGCCATCTTGTTATATCATAATTTATGAAATTTATGAGTAATATTTTTAAGTTTTAACTTTTTAATAATATTATTTAATAGAAAAGTTTTTACTTCAAAAAATTGTTTTTTTTTTTTTACACTATAAATGTTGACAACACCATAAGAACATGAAATTAATGTTTTTAATACTTTTAATATCCTCTTATATATTTTATGGTACATGTACGGATGTACGCATCATCATCCTTAATATATATATTTTTTTTTGTATATAAATCTCTAAGCTATTTAATATGAAGTAAGTTTAATATATTATTAAGTTACTAGATATATAATAATTCTGAAAACTTCAGTGAACATCATATAAATAAAATTATAATTACGTGTTAATTATGGTGTGTTCACATTTTGACTTATTGTATATAATATAAATGGTAATATGATATAATATAAAAAGTTACGTGGTATTACATCCTAATACAAAAATTAGTTAATTTTATTAAAATCAATTACCAAACCTGGGTAAAGAATTTCTAAGTCCTCTCTAAATAAAGGATCTAGCCGTCAGGAAGATTTATCATCATTAGTAGGGCAAGTACAAAAGATCTATTTAGGTCTATTTAGGGAGACTGGATTTATACATTAGCCTTAATAACATCATACTAATCAATATATTTAAAAAAAAAATTATACTAATTACAAATAAAAACATGATTAGATCAAATTCTTCCTGAAGCAAACTTCGATAAAACCCTATCAAAAAATATTCTAAAGTATGAGTAAAGTTTACTTATAAACACATTTAATAACATACATTTAATAACCCGCAAATTTTGACATTTATTATATTAGTATAGAGATTACTGTAGTAAATATATATTATCGAAATGTTATATCAGACACAGACTATTATGAGAATTATGGTCACATCATAGGCGACTCGTCTAATAGTTCATTTCGTTCATGAACGCCTAATAATTTATCATAAATTTCACCATATATGTTAATCAAATAATGTGAAAGATAAGATATTTTTTTTGCCTTCTTTAAAAAACAAGCAACTTATTTTGTTAGAATTAGGAGGATACTTTACAACTACAAACTACATAATTATAACTAATTATCACACTCTTCTATAAGCCAATTCGTGCAATCTTGATATAAACGAAATTTCCCTGCGGTTTATTGCATGTAACAAAAAAATCGCAACAAATTTTATTCTGTCATTTCGTTCATATTGAATTTGCACTAGCCATAGCCACACACAAAACAAGGTTTTCTCTTTCTCTTTCTTAATAAATTATTATAATTGTATTGTATATTGTATTGTATGATGTCAATTGTCAATGAATGTGATGTCATGTAATGTAAGCAAGCAAATACAAATATGTATCAATTTTGAGCATGAGTGAAATATGAAATAATGAAATATAAGAAATTATATTCAAATTATTCAAATATGAATTGTTTTAGTTATGAGTGTGGGTTTTGGTGGGGTTTGAGTGAGGTAGCGAAGCGACAAACGAAATTTACTCTAATTCTCTAATGTTATGAATTTTTCTCAATTTCTAATAATTTTTTTTGTAGTGTTTCATTGTAGCAAACAAATCGCAGAATATGAGCAATTCGTTCAAAACAAATTTGAACATAATATAAAAAAAAGTACAGATCTAAAAAATTAAAGGTTTTTTTATTCTTGTACTTGTTTTTGAACGCCTAGGGAAAAAACGCACGAGTCGCCACTGGGTCACATAATTGAAACATTTTATGACATTCTGATATTTCAAAGTATATTTAAATTTAGCTTCTTCGTCACCAATAAATAAAAATAACGTCAAAAAAAAAAGTCAGTCAGCAAAAATAACTTCGAAAAATAGCTTTCCATTACTTTATCTACAAATTTAGAATTGATTAGTTGCAATGCATCGGTATAGAAATATTGGTCTAAGAAAAAAGTAAATAAATGATCAATAATCGTAATAAGATATTGAATATAATTTTAAATTACTTATACAAAAAAAATCATATAGAGAATGTCTAAATCCCAATTGTAGAGAAGATTTTGTAGGTGGTGATGGTGTGCTTCATCTGAATGCTCCAAAACATTAGCATCAAACTACAAAATACCGATACAATAATTAATTACCAATAATAAAAAATAAACTTATAAAGTAATTACGTCTGCTTCTGCTGTGCAAAACTTTCGATAATATTTTCCAACGTAGTTATTACTTAAATTTCAAATAATATTAATTGTATTTGAAATTCTACTGGTAATAATACTGAATAATACTAGTAATATTACTAAATAATATTACAGAAGACTGACTCAGTAATATTACCAGTATTATTACTGGTAATATTACTGAAAATTTAATTGATATATCTAATTCAAAACTTAAAGTATTCACTAAATAATTATCATAATTTGAAATAAGGATAAACTATCCTTAATAAACAAAAAAATGGTAACCTAGCTGATAACTCGTAATAAAAAAGTGGATTTTTGTAGAAAACAGTATTTTTTAATTTTACAGTACTTTAGCTTGGACTGAAGCTAGAGTTCCAAAATTTGAGCGTGGAACCACTGAAGCTATCGATCCAAATTCCAAGCGAATCCATACGAACCTGTGTGCTTTGATTTTATGAAATTGGTACAAACGATTCAAAGGTACGTTCAGGATCAGCCCTTTGTGTAAAATACATGTATGCGAACGATTTCTATCTCCGAAGCTACAGAAGAAAACAAGATTTAAACGAAGTTGTTTTTGTTTAATCCATTTTAATTAGCGTTGTTATAATTATTATTATTATTATTTTTAAAACCAGTAATATAATAAGTATAATCCTTGAAGTACTTTAGAAAAGGATGATATTTTTAAAGTGCATCTCCATTAAATTCAACAACATTTTATAATAATATTTATAAAATGATGTAAAATATTATGTATTGTCTACATATATATATACAAAATATAAAATATAATTATGTATAGTATAAATATATAGATAAAAGTAACCTTCAAATATCACATAAAGTTATGGTTAGCTTAAAAGAAAATCCTATTTAGACATGGCAAAAAAAAAAAAAAAATATTAAACTTTTATATTAAGTATATTTTTTGTTAAAACCCAATGGAATATCATACAACCAAATCTAGTTTAAAAAAAGTTTTATTGTAAATTACTCTTATAATATAGTATAAAATACATACGACTATACTCTAGTAACTAAATAATAATAGTTGAAAATAAATATATATAATATTTACACTATATATAGTCACTATAAACATCATAAAGTTCATTGTATAAATATTTTAGACTAGTTAAGAAAAACTATATAAAAATGCTTTTAGAGCCACGTAACGAGGTCAAAATGAATTGATATTACTAAAAATGGAATGAAAGTGGATATTAAAAAATTTATATATAAAAAAAAATAAGAAATCCCTTTAGAGAGTTTGTAGGTACATAAAAATTCTTACTATATTATAGTACGTATAACAATTTTTATTAAAAAAAATATATATAAATTTAAATTAATATACATAATAATATTAAAAAATATTAATAAAATTGTGCTTATTTTAATGTAATTATAAATTACATCATAAAAATTGATTTCTATATTGTTCAACCATAATTGTAAATTATAAAAATTATAACCGATGCATAACACATGACGAGAGGACCATAAATGAAACCATCAAATAATTTAATTTCAGCATTTTTGTAAAAAATACAAGTTATCAGATGCAGTAATTGAAGTGACGTAATGCAAGGAATCAGTTCATTAATACAAACATGTATCTCTTAACAAATACAACAAGTTTATCAATACAAGCCGAATATTAATACAACTAATTATATTACAGCATGACTAAATATTCAAGTGAAGTCATTATAAAACCAGCTAAAAACAGCAGTTCTCGTCATTCATATACAGAATTTTAAATGTTTCTATAAATTTTAGTTTATTATTTTATTATATATTATTTTTTATATTTAATTTTTATTTTATTACTAAAAGAAATATTATATAGTCTATCCGTTTACGTGAGTAATTCCTTCTACGCGTAAATTAAAACCACGCAAATGGATTGATTAAAAGCCATTGAAAATATGTTTAAAATATGTTATGGCCTGGTCCATGTTATAAAATATTTGATTCTTGCTTTTTATTAATTTTTTGAAACACTTTTTGAAATAATTATCAATTATTTCCATTTTAAATTCCAATAGTAAATGTGAGCGTAAGTCGATAGCGATAGCTTTAAAAATGTTCAACTGTGGAACTTGATGAAAGCAAAACCAAAGTTCGTGCTCACAGTTCAAGGGAAAACAAATTATCGCAATGAACAAAGTTGATATTGACGAAAGGAGTCCAAATATTATTAAATATCTTGTCTCTTTTGACTATGTTTTAAGTGGGATGTAAAATTTTGTTTAAGGATTATAATAAAGAAAACATAAGAGATTTCAACGAAAAATTAATTAAGTCCGTAGGGTCCCATCAATATTTATTTAATTCTTATTTTACAGCACCGATAAAATTTATAAATTTAGCTTTAAAAATTATTTTGCCATATTTACAATTTACTTCTGCCAGCATTGCGTTTGGCTTAGCTTTTTTGTCTTGGGTACAAAGCCTACAGTTAGCGCTATTGGTTTGCGCTAACATTGTAATTACACCTTAAAGATAAAATATTACAACCTTGTAAATTTATTCTATTTAAAATAATTCTATCTATTACACAGCTGTCGTATAGTTCTTACGATTGTATGGTTATCGATTTTTATAATTATTATATTTAATACAAATATTATAGTGACACACTCTGCAACTGGAGTCTACAGTTGATTATTTCAATTTTTAATAAATCTCCGCATCCGCATTGAGTGAATTCGTTTAAAAGGATGGTATTCTTTACATTTTAATCTGTTGAAATAATTTGATATTTCGAAATTTAAGAGATATTCAGAACGTATTCCGAGGATATAAATACAAAATAATCTTTATAAACAACTAATAATATAAATGCGCCTTAATTTGTAAGTATACTTTAAGAAAATCTTATTTATATATTAATTTATAAAAATTATTTATATATTTAGGGTATATATGCAACATGATATCAATTTTATTACCCAAATCTTATTACAAAACCTCACAGAGAAAAAAATAATAATATAATTTTAAAATATCATTTTACATATAAATATAATATTATGTTATTTATATTATTATATACATAAATTTTTTTATATGTTATAAAACAACCTCTGCAATCAATTTTGATTTGATTTTCCTTCATAAACTTTAAAACTGATTTGATTTCCGCATATACCCTAAATATCCCATATAAGCTTAGAATTCTTAGTGTTTCATTTACCCTTGGATTTGTTTTTTTTTTTTTTGTAATTTTTTTTTATAACGTAACCCCAAAAATAAAATCTCGTATGTGCATCGAAACCTAACTAGTTTTAAAGGATATTTTTATAACAAAAAAAAAAATCCTTAAAAATTATATATTATATACGAGTATATATTATTTGTATATTTTATAGAGATATAAATATATTGAGTTTTTTTTTTTTTTTTTGTTAAATGTCTGCATTAAAGTCCATTTCAATTTTTTCAACATGAGTAAACATCGAATGAAATCAATGTAATTTAACATCATCATAAAAATATATCCATTTTTATTAGGTATAAATATATATGTATATAATATTGTTTTAAGGATTTTTTTTTTTTGGTTCAGAAACTAAATCCTTATGTTAGCGTTCATCTGTCTGTCCGACTCTATATATTAGTGCTTTGTAACTTTTTCAATTTTTTTATTTAACATAGTAAAGTAACATCCTTTCTTATTCGTAACAAACTTCACCTTGGTTGGTTGATTGGTTGGTTTGAGAAGGAGGGAATGGAAACGGCCAAACCTTGTAACTAGATTATACGTTTTCAGCACGAATAGTGCCATCCTATTTCTTTAATAAAGTTTATCAGATTAGCCGGCTTTTCCTTGCTTAATTCTATTAAAGTTCCTGGAAAATAAAAACCGAAAATTTCTTTTCTTTTATTACACAAAGAAGGACAGTGATATAAAAGATGTTCAATTGTTTCGTCATCCTCAGAACAGTCCCTACAAGCGGTTTCCATTGTCAGTCTTAGTCGTACGGCATGTTTTACGTAATAGTAAATGCCTCGTAACTATTCCTGTGTACAGTCTGAGCATGGGTTTGGTCATATTCAGAATACTTCTCAATTGTTTTGCATTGGGGTTACTCCAGAACAGTTTTACGTGGAAACAACTATTCAGCTTAGAAAGCTTGAAAATTTAAGAAACAGATGATGTTAACAAAAATTTAAAAAATAAATATCAGATATGTCCTTTTTCCGAAAGCGGATCCTTTTTCAAAAAAATAAATGCAATTTAATATTAAAAATAAAGATTCTACATTTATAGAGACTAATTCCAAAAAACTAAATTACTATTTAGTAATTGGGTTACTAATCTACAATTATTCCAAAACAGAAGGTTTGTTTTCACAAAAACGGTCAAATAAGAGCTTCTTAGTGAACCAATTAATTGTTCTTCAGAGAACAAGCAGAATTATAGATATGATTATTAAGTGAATATTCGTATATTTAAGTTTGCTCTTACCAATTTTGTCTAGATGCAATAGATTAAGCTCAGTACACATACAATGATTAGCAAGCACACGCTTAATACAAGTAGTAGACATACTATATTGAAACGTAATGAAATTGTTAAGTAGAAAGGCAATAAATTGATGCTCAAAAGAGCATAATATACAAATTAATTATCCATTAAATATTAAACTACTGCACAGTAATACTGCTGCGCGGTATTGTTTGGTTTGTGGGTAAAATAAATATACGTGTGAGTTCAAATGAGATTAGATAATACCATGATGTAACAAAAAAAAATGTAATATATAATGACAGATATGCGGTCAACAGAACAGTTTGCAAAATATTATAAAATACAATTAGGTAAATAATTAAAATAAAAAAATTATAGTTAAACATTACAGAATAAACACAACCTCGTAAACGTCTGTAATCAATAAAATAAATAAAATGTCAGAATATGACTGTTAATTAATGAATAACTGATATTTATTTTCTTAGTAAGCTAATAAAGTTCTTCTATTTAAAACCAGCTTCCGAAAACTACAAATTGATATAAATGATGAATTGAGTTTTGGCATCTTTTCGCATTGCGAAGATCTTAGATTCTTAAAGATATAGGTTCTATTTCTATTAAGAATTTAATAACAATACATCGTGATAATAATATAGCGTTCGACTGGAAGGTACAACAAGCTCACTAATATGCGGTTTACGAGCATGTAAGTCTCGTAATTAAATCCTTTAAAACTAACCAACCAAAAATTCAATATTGTCCACCAAATACTATAACTGCCGTAAAATTACAGCTTTGTCTCATATTTTATATTTAAATTGATTTCGACTTCTTACAAAATTTACTACTATTTCCTTTTACCGAAAATGTTGACAAAAAAAAATCACAAAAATTAAATATTTATTTTAAGGAATTCTAAAAAGAATTTTATTTGAAAATAACAAACTCAGTTATTAATATTTAATATGTTACTTAAATCAAGTTTTTCCAATATTTTTTTTTTCCTGTAAAAACCTTTTTAAGATTCCTTAAGCTTTAAATCAAATATTTACTCTTGTCTATATATTAATGTTCATACAAAATTTATGATTGGTTCAAAGAATTTTTCATGGAAACTAAATAAAAATTTCTTCAATATTATATTTGCAACAGAATATAATAAATAAATAGTTCTGATAAGTTCTAGTTTTCCATTAAATATATAAAAAAAATTGTTTTACGTTCTATTTACTTTTAAACTTTATGACGATAGTTTATTGAGGGATGAATTTTTTTTGACTAAATATAAATGACCTTCGTTTACATATCCATATTTAAAATATGAACTAATATTTTTCTATCTGAAAAAGCAGCTATAATGTCTTAAAAATTTATGTGGAGGACGTTTGTATGTAAACATAGTACAGGTCGAATTCATGATAAAATTATTAAAAAAAAAATTTAATAATAAGAAAAGTTAAATAAAGCTGAACCGGAATTGGAAAAAAAAACCTTCATTGTTGTGAATTTATATTAAAATGATCGGTAACATTTGAATTTCCTGGACCTAAATTAAATCCTAGTGCATATCAATCAAAAAATTTATATAGATAATCAATGATTTTTTTTTTATTGCAATGGTGGTTCACCATGAACTTTAGCTCCAACAATGTTTGCAATGTTTAGTACTTTTAAATTTTATCAATCGATCTTTTTTTTGGGACGACGTCTGCTTCTCGTTTTTAATAGTTTCTTTAACTAGCGTTTTATTAAATTTTCGTTTTGTGTTTTCTGAAATAATTTTTGATTTAAATAATTTTGTATAGTGTGTAGAAACCTTTGTTCCCACTTTGAATTGTTGAATCTGCCATGTTATATTGTTGTTAGTTTTGAATGCTTCCAAATATACGAAGTTTATGACACCTTCAAAGTTGTTGTCGCTTTTGCGAACTTCTTCTATTCTCTGACCTGTAAATGTAGAAGTGTTTCGTTTTGTTTTCATTAACCTTCAATCCTTTACTTCATTTTCTAACTTATTAAATTTTACTTTCAATTCTCTAATATTTCTTGCAACTAATTGATTGCTACATTATCGGCATATGCACCGAATTGCGTCCTCATCTATCTTGTTTAACGTAGTATTAAGTTAAAAAGTATGCTTTGTAAAGATGGTAATATGTAAATATGTAACATGTAAATTTACATATAGAAAATATGTAACCAATATTTTCAGTGGTAATCAAATCCACAACCTCAGTGGTAATGACTTTTATTTGAGATTATTTTATGAATGCATAATACTTTAAATTTAAATCTACAATCTAAAAAAGGATACCATTTTTTTACTTCAACATTTATCGTTAGAAGTTTAACTTGTAAAAATAATATTACGGAAAGTCGAATGTGTTACGTTATATCAAAGTTACAGAGGTTCCTTAAAAAAATAGCTATAAGGACCAAATTTTCTGTCAGTGTAATATTAATATAAAAAAAAAGAATTAAAATATAATATTTTTTCTCCATGCTATCCCCGAGAGTGCAATAAAGGAAGTCCATCAACAAATAAAAAAAAATTATATAACATACAAAACCCTAACAAAATGAATTGTTTTATAAAGATTCAAGGAAAATGTTAGATTCATAAAATACTATACGAGTCCTATATAAATATAAAATTTATTATTAGTAAATTGGATTACCGAGCAAAATCAAACCAAAAACCCAACAAAAAATTTATATGAATTTTTGTGATCATAATTTTTTTAAATAATTCCAAAGTTTTTGTGAAAAGATTGACAAATAAAAGGTTTGAGTATAAAAACAAGATAAAAATTGATTATGATGAACATAATTTGCATTAAAATCCAAAAATCTGGTATGCGCGATTTCACAGTGATAGTTTAACCCTTTCTCAAAGGTAAAATATCGGTTTAACTTTTGGTTTGGTTTCTCAGTGCCAGGCTTAAGTTAAACTTCACACTTTAACGAAGGCGTCGATAGAGCTTAAGCTTCACTTTAACACTTCTGTTAATATGACACATTAATTTTTATTAACAGCTGAATAATAAATAGCATTATTTCCTATTTATTATTCACAAAAATTCATATGTTGCTAGCTTAAGCCACATAATCGGTTTAGATGAGCTTAACCTTAAGCTCCCACTGCGAAATCGGGCATTAGAAATATAATTTCCCATATATAAAAGTTGAATAGTTTTTCGGTTTTCTTTTTTTGGTAAATATCAAATTTTTCTATATAGAAGAAATATTAAATATTGTTTAAATAAATTTCCGAGAGAATATTTTTTAGTTCAACTTTAATTGGTATATCAATTCGAACTATACATTTTATTCAAACTTATATTATTTATCAGAACTGCAAACCAGTTCTTGAACCAAACCAAAAAAACACCGAACCAAACGAACCAAAATTAAACTAATTTTAATATGAATTATGCGAACTAAACCATTTTCAATAAATATATTGTGGTTGATTTATGAGTTCGGAACATATTCAAGTTTTTATATTATTTCAATAGTAATAGTTGAACGCCTACGGTTAGTTACATTGTTTAGAGGGTAGGAAAAGTTAATTAGTTAGTTGGTTTTAAAGTATTGAGAATTACGAGAACCCATGCACATTGGCCGATTTACCCTCCAGTCGAACACTGAATCATTATTACATCGTGTCGACCCATCTCACTTTTTTAATGAACGATATCATTTTGGCTTGCTTCACTTTACCCGCGTCTACAAGGTTTTTTTAAAGAAACTACCAAATTTCTTATAGATATTTGGGCAATGACGTTTCATATATAACGAAAAGTTCAAATCAAAATGTCAATTTCACTCTTTTAAGTAGCTAAAACTAAAATAAAAATTGGTAGAATCAAAATCGAATCAAGAAATAAAATTTATCATTGAACCCAAAACCAAACACAAATTCTATTGGTTAGCATCTCTGTTATTTATATCATATGAATTTATCTGAATTTTTGCATAACAGTTTATAATATCAATCGTAAAATATTTTTGAATTTTTGAACAAGAAATAATAATTTAAACAAAAAAATATACAGAAAATTATTAATATTTCTTGAGAAGTTTTTAAATTAAAGTTTTTATATATATTTAGTACGATTAATTTAAAAACTTTTTTTTTTATATAGAATTTTTATTAGTATGGTTTTTACAAAACAAAAATTATTTACTTTCTGTGAAATAACATAAAATAATTAAAAATTCAATTTTAATTAAAACCATTTGGAAAAAAGAAAAAACACTGCGGAAAAATTAATTGAATTGCAAATTTTGGTCCAAAATATTAGATATATTTACACTTTTTATACAAGTCATTAACATATTGTAGTTCTCTAAAGTGTTTTACTTTTACTATATACATACAAATATATTAAAGGAACATTTTTGATATAAAAACAGGATACTAAGGATGTTTATATTATGTTGATGATAAGAATTTCATCATATTTAGAGATTAATGCATTCGTAAAATGAAAGAATAAATTAACATAAACATAAATAATGTATATATACATAAATTTTAGTAGAAATTTAGAAAATATATAAAACTTATATTTTATATATATAGAATATAAATTTTTTGTTTTACTTAAAAGCAATTAAATGTTGAAATTATAATATTTAAAATTTATTCAAAAAACTTAAAGTTTTGTAGAAAATATATAAAAAAATAATATCTGGTTTCATGATTATTGTGTTAATGATATATAGATCAGTAAGTAGACCACATCTGGTGGTCCATTACCAAAAATTTTGTAGCGAGCTTCTAAAATTATTACACAGTTGAAATTATTCAAATCAACTGAAATATTATATAAAGTCAAATTACCATTTTTTCTTTGGAATATTGCGTTACACTTCAAAATCGAGCCTTGGCCTCCTTAAACAACTTTCTTCACATTTTATTGGATTTGGATTAGGAACCATTTTATAGTTAAGAAACAATTTAATTGCAACAAAAGCTAATGGATTTTAATAGTGAGATATTTGTTGTCAAATTAATTATCTTTCAAATGATCTCAATTACATATTGCAAATTTTATTACTGCAGTACTCATTTAAAGCTGAATCAAGTTAGAGCTAGATCAATGTCTTGGTCTGGATTTGAATTCTAGGACCAAATACATCACTTTTTAAGATGCAAATTATATTACTTATTTATGTAAAGCTGGTTTTTCATTCCGATAAATCTATATCGCTGATATAGATTACTTTAATTACTCTATTCAAATTATAGGAAATAGTTTTCTTTCACTATATCAATTTTGTATCGATATCCATTTTAAGTTTATATTTTAATTATATGATAATTTAAATATACTTATCTTTATTACCGCATTAATATTATCAAACTATAGGATCAAAAACCCCATAAAAATTCTATACCGTATTTGAAACGTTTATAAGTTTATACAATTGAAAATGAAATTAAACTAATCCAATTAATAAAATTAAATATTGAATTTTGTATAACATCCCTTAATAGATAATATAATACTTGAAAACATAATGTTTGTAATTTAGTTATCTTAATTATTTTGGAATTTGTGGCTTGGTAAAACTAAAATATATAAATATAGAGATACAATAATGTAATAAGTATAAGAGAATGCATTGATTATCGAAAATCCACAATCTAATTACACAAATTTGAATACTATAGAATAGATAATTATAATCGAAATAGTAAAATTTGTCTTTAGGATATAATTTGTACGTATTTAGTATGATGACCATTTAAATTAACCTCAATTACCAATACGTTGTACCAATTATTACATAATCTATAAAAGACACATTTAAGAAATCGGTTCTCTACTGTAAAAATCTTTAAATATATTTCGGTATTTATATAATTCTATATCTTAGTGTAAAATTCATTTAATTTTTGGTTTCTTTAAATAAATAAAATTAGATAAAACTTTGATAAAATAAAAAGTTATAAAAAATAATTTATGTCGAGAATTATTTAATAACAGGTTTCTAACTTAAGGCATGCAGTACAACGAAATAAAAAGTCTATTGTGTATATCAGATTGATTTAAATTCGGTAATTGCCCTAAAACTTCTAAAGAAGACCTTTTCAAAACAAAATGGAAATTCACATTTTTAAACAGTTTCTTCTTCAATTGAGCAGAATTAACAGACAGACATTATCCGATTTCCCAATTTAGTAGAGATAATATATCAATGTGCAGCGGTGACTCATGTTGCAGTAGAAACAACCTAGCAAGTCAGAAACCATCCGAGCAATATAGATTTACATTTTCAAATGAATAAACACGGCCGTTTCTGCTGCAATCGACAGACAATAACCAACTTTCTAGTTGTTATGGTTTTAAAGGAGTAGGAACTCAAATACTCCGTCGCACATAGGTCACATATTAGCGAACCCGTTGTACTCTCCAGTCGAAGGATCAAGGATGAATGATTATCACAATATGTTGAACCACTTCTTTAATCAATTACTATAACATAAATAATAACATTTTGTGTTGCAAAACGTTATGCAAAATGTAATTCTAAAACGAAATAATGAAATAAATTAACGTTATTTAATTACGTTACAAATCATTTTATAAATTAAATTGTGTTACAAACTTAACGATGCAAGCAATTTGTTTCGTTTTTCTTTACATATTAATTTGTTTATCAAAAATAAAAAAATCGAAACTGATAAAATAAATATTTTTTCGTTATATACAAACGAAATGTGTAACGTTATATATCTTTTTTTATCGTTTTGCAACATTTTTTTAAATATACAATACTTTTTTTTAAATCTTTTAAAGATTTTATAAATTAATTTTTCTAATCCAAATTAAAATTTAAAGATCCAAGTATTAAATGTAATTTATATAAAGAATTTAAATTTAATTGTTTATAGTTGCAATTTAATTTCCTATATTTCATAAAAATATACATATTATGTTCACAAAATATTTAAATTAACATATTTCTATATTTTATAGTCAACACTATGTTTCTAAATTATTTATACCACAAAATATTTAAAACCCAGATTATATTTAAGTTTCCTAATAATATATACACAAAATTATATAGAAGATTTAATAAAAACCACATCATCATCATGCTATCGCCATGTATAGCATACCAAATATGTCATAAATCTAAAATTCTTTTCAAATCAAAACTATAATATTCATTTTTTTTTATATATATAGTACAAGTAGATATAAATTTAATATACATATAAATATATAGTAAAATATGAACACTTTAAATATTTTATAAATTTATACAATTACCAATACAGATACATAGATATATATAGAATCATATATACATATATGTATGGTATAAATATTGCAATATTTCTATAATATATTTAAGAGATTTTTTTACCATATATATCTCATAGGACCATCAGGTCTCAAAATGACACGTATAAGACGATAGTATAAAAAAAAAATTATAGAACAAAAAAAAAAGTTGGTTTTTTTTTTGTTGTACACAAAGATATTCGTAAAGCATATTTGTTCCACCTTCTTATATTATCAAATTTTATTAGAAAGTCACGTATAGTTTTATTATGGTACCCCTGCTGTTACATGACACGCCTGTGATATGCCTCTTGCCATAATAATTTTTTGACTACAATATCTATATAGGAACAATATATAAAAGTGAAACATAAAATCCCGAAAACTTCAAAAATATGAATTTTCCGAATATGAAAATTGAAAAATTCAAATCTGAAATACAAAATCCCGAAAGAAATTGAAATGAAAATTAATTATTAAACTTCATTTATGTTTTCTTTTTTTTTTTTTATATATATTTTCTTAGAATTTTTCTTACTTCCCCAGCAATTATGGGTTCGATTATCCACTATGTTGCATGTCTTCTATTACATTTTTCATATTTTTTATATTTTTAACAGTTCTTTTTACGAATAATTTGCTTTAAAACTCATATAAAGATTATTAAAAAATTTCGATTATTTCGGGATTTTCGTACTATTCGCGATAACATATTTGGTAATTTTGTGATTCGAAATTTTGTGATTCGAGATTTTATGTTTCGCGATTTTTTTTCAAGATATCGTGATCGGGATTTCGTGTTTCGGGAAAATGATATTCGAGTTTTCAACACTAACCTATGTACATAGATATGTATGGTGCGATACATATATACGTATATAAAAGCATTAGAAAGTCCCGTAAGGCATTAACTCCTTGGCCCAGATTAAAGGTCACACATAAACATTTTATATACAAATATATACATAAAAAATATGTATGAAAATCCCCTCAAAAAAAAGAAAATCCTAAATCCTTTAAATACAATAGAATAAAAAACTATAATAACAGAATATAAAGTTAAAAACGGAAAAGTTTTTTTTACTATATAGTATACACTAAAAAGAAAAATTGCTACATAAAATTATGGAAAGTTGAGAAATTTAATAAATTCAATATTCTTTTATAGTGTCAATCCGTATCGAGCTATAGAGTTAGTCAAAGAATATGAATAACATCGAATTAAATCAAATTCTTCAAATCCAGATTATTAGTAATTATTATTTATATGTGTTACTTAGATAAATCATTATATTTTAAAGGAAAATCTTTCCAATTCAATACGAAATAGTTTTATATATGTGAAATTCATTGCTAACTAACTACAGAAGTAAATATGTAAATTTATAAAAGCAAAAAATTTACTAGTGTACAAAAAATAAAAGCTTTAATCTTTAACTACATAATTTTACATAGCTATAAAAATTTTGTAAGAAAAAAGTTTCTAGAAGATAGAATTTTTTAACACTTAACATTATAATCTTATAAATATTATTATCACAATATATTAAAAATATATATCAACATAATTAAATTTTTTATGGAATATGTAAAATTTGAAATTTTTAGCTATTATTTATTATATGGGTTTACAAAAAAATATACAATACGAGTACAAGGGCTGTTTGAAACCTTATTAAAGCCGTCAGTCTAATTCAAGCTTAACACACTTAATCCAACAATTCTAAACCATGTTTATAATAATTTGTATCTAGGCTTGTAAATTAACCATATAGCATCAAGTTGCTTTTTGATTGTACGATGGTCAAAAAACCTTTAGGAGCTAGTGCATTGTATTGTAAAACAGGTCTAATATTTTTAATTGAACTAACAGGGTTATATAAATTCTAAATTATTTGTTTTACCTTTCTGAAGATAATCATTCAACAACATTCCTAGTAGAAAAAAGATGACATAACTTTTACTACTGATTGCCTTCTTTGATGTAATGGAACCAGCTTTAAACCATTATTTTGATTACGCACCCATTTCGGGTTGTTTTCATTTTTATATACATCATTCAAAATATAGTAAACTCGTTCTGTTGAAAAGAGGTTTTTGCTATTAGTGACTGTCAATGGTGTTCGCTACTGAGATATGATAACCAATTTTGTATAGCCAATAAAATAACGATTTGTGGTTTCAACAAGACGACGTTAGATGCCATACAACAAATGAAAAAATCGATTTATTGAAAATTGTTGGACAATTAATTTTGCGAAGATTTGATGTAAATTGTCTATCAAGAAGATGCGATTTAACACAACAATTCAAGATCTTAAAACTAATATCGAATGCGTCATTCATGACAGAAATGTTATTAAAAATTTCTTCGTCAGGACATTTTCCCTATAATATAGGATCTACTCTACAACAAATTTCAATAAAGAATGACAAATCTTTTGAACAAGGTGTATGTAGAATATTTTTTAACGCCATATACGCGAAGGTTTTGGTTTGCGTCGCTATTTTATTTCACACATAGAGACGCAATCCAAGAGTGAATAAATTGATATAGATTAGATGCAAAGTAGGCCCTTGGCCTAGTACAATCTGTAAGTAATGAAAAATCTGAATACAATTAATTTTTCTTGTTTCGAATATTTTTAGTAAATTTAAATCGTTTATACCTGGACGTTACCAGTTATTATGTTAAATATTTTCCTTAATTTTCCCTACAAATATATGAAACCAATAAGTTAATTTTCCAATATTCGTATGCGCTTATTTTATTACTATTATTAAATCTTTTTTTATTTTTTTCTTTATTATCTTCCATCTATAATATTTAAAATTCATGTCAAATTGACGATACTGAATAATACTTAAAATAATAATTCCTTCCTTCATTTCTTTTCAGTATTCCATTAATTTACTGCAAATTGTTCAACTGTGTTTTTATTATTATTCTAAATATAAATTAATTCTACTTCTGTCTTTTCGAAAAGACAAATCTTCTGGACTTTAGTACAATTTCATAAATTCTAGATTTTATGAAAAAATATAACGTAAAAAAAAATCGATTTATCTAATGAATCAATTTTTATTGTTCTTTTATATACAACATAAAAAAAAATAGCTTATTCAATCATTAATAAAAATGTAAAGATATGCAAATATGTACAAAAGATATTTTATTAAAATTAATCAATTGAAAATTCATTATTGAATTTTTTTATTCAATTCAGGATTTCATTTTTTTTTTTTTTTTTAATAAAAGGAAAATATTTTTTGAATATAAAATTTATAATTTTAATTGAATGAAAATTTAATAGAAGGTGTAAAATGAAAAGAATATTCAATTAGAATTTTAAGTTAATATATACGTAATTAAGGATTATTTAATATGAAAAGTTTTTAATTAGGGAAATTTTTATTTCAATAATTGACTTCATTTTATTTATTCATAAATTCTTATACATATATATCATTTTTATTTTTAATATTAAATAATTTAAATCAATAATCTTATTAATTATTATAATAAATGTAGGATTTTTTTTAAAAGGTTAAAATAAATTATTGTAAACCTATTATATATTAAATTTAATGGAACATAATCGACAAGCACATCCTTATACGATGTCTTAATTGCAAAAATTTTGGAAAAACAAGCAGAAATATTAGAAGATTGTTAATACCATTTTCAAATTAAACCAAACTATTTTTAAATTGAATTAATCAATTTTTAAATTCGCATTTTTATTTTTATTAAATTAAATGCAACTTTTTTTTGAAATTCAACATTCAAAAAAAGTATAAGTGATAATTTGCCACCATTTTAATCTAGAACACAACAAACTACAGTAGCATAACATGCAGTACAGTACACATAATTGATTGAATACATATGTACGAGTACGACAGATTCGTCCATTTAGGGTCTCAATGATTTTACTTCTTCATTATTTTTTCCCTTGTGTAATGTAACTCTTAAACTGTAAGTGTTATACCGTACCGTAATTGTTGTAATATAGCATAACCGTTACAGTATAATAGTTTTTAGAACCAACAGCTATGGTACGAGTATAACAGAAGAAATTATACTGTGGTCATTTTATCTATGATTTATATAAATACACACGGCTTCCGGCTATATTTTTGAGGGTTCCGCGAGAAAATTTAAATAATATGTAATTTTCAATGTTATCATCAAAATGTTCGGGCAAATGCTTCCATCGATTAAATGAAAAGTTATACAAATAGATGGAAAGTGAAACCCAAGCTAGTAGGTATTTAGTTTGAATTTATGATCACAACATAAAATTATCATTCGTTGTGACGGTTATCGCAGCCCAAGGTCCAAATTAATAAAAATTAATTCATTATTTGCTTTTAAATTAATTAATTAATTAAAAAAAAAGAGAATTAAATTAAATAATTAATATTTTTGTTTTTGTTTGTCTCCATTTATTATTTGTAATCTAAAGATACAATATTATTTCATTTGTCATTTATTTTTTAACTATAAACCTAAGTTTCTGATCAAACATTGTGTGTAAATTTGAGCTCAGTTGTTTTTAGACTTTATCAACTATACATACAACGAATATTCGTTTTTTAATGTCGTGTTTTTACAAAAGATATAAAATATAACAGATAAATAGAAGATAAAAGATATCAGATATAGAAGATAGATAGATATTATTGCATCACACGATAAAAACTGATTCAATTAGCAAAACTTTAATGAGCATAAATTCGCTCATATTATTTAGTTTGCGCTATATTAATGGGATTTAAATCTACATTGAAATATGTTTAAATATTATATAAACAAAATGAATGTATAATTAATTTAACTTCCTTGGAACTGTATTACATCTATTTTCTAATTCAGATTGATTTTCTATAGTAATACCAATTTTGATTAATTAATTTGATATAAAATCCATTTTTGTGAAAGTAATGTAAATTTGTATTTATATTTTCCAGCTTCATTATATAAATTTGTATTTATATTTTTTTTTTTTGAAATTATGTAATTTAATTCTTTCAATACTTAAGCAAATATAGATACAAATTGAAATATTTAATCAATACAAAGTTATATTTGTTATTCCTTCAATTTGTGAATCTTTGTTCCGGCTATATTTTTGATGGTTCCGCGAGAAAATTTAAAGTATATGTAAATTTCGGCTCTATGCAACAGCTCCTAACGTATTAACTCCTAATGAAATAAGTCCTAATCAAGAAATTCCTAACAATGGTTGCAATAATAGCTAACACATATAAATGAAATAAGTCCTAACCGGGGATGTAATATGTCCTAATCCGAAAATGAAATAAAACCTAACGTTAGGAGTTAATTCAAAATGAATTAATTCCAAACAAAAAAAGATGAAAAAACTTCTAATGTGGGAAAATAATTTTATGTTAAGGTACGTATAAAAAGCAATCAATTATAATCGCCCACAAAAAGGTGAGCATTATCGCCCGAATGGATTTCGGGCGATAATGCTAACCCAAGTGGGAATTATCGCCCAAATTGTATTTAATAGATTTATCAGAAGAAATGGGTAATGGTAAAAATCATAATATCATAAAGAGAATTTTTATGAAATTTGTGATTTAACAATATATTACTGAAACCAAATGAAATAACGGAAGCTTTTCATTTGTTAAAAGAAGATAATCCCTTTTCCGGAAAAGGAAAATAGCAACGGGCTTTATTTCTCACTTATGAAGCTCGAACATTATTCGTATAATGGGAATTATCGCCCGCATAGCGACACGACGCCCACAATAATTTATTCATCCATTCAATAACTACATAAATTTTACCTTTTCAAAATATTCAAGATATAAAATGCGAAATGAAATAAGTCCTAACATAATTTTTAGTGAAATATTTCCTAATTAATTAAAATTTATTTCATTTGCATAGTTTTAGGAGTTACTTCATTATGAAATAACTCCTAACAATAAACAATGCAGGAAGTCCTAACTTTGATGAAAATAAACCTAACATTTAAGTGTTTCTTCATTTGTAATAACATCTAAATTTGTATGGGAATTAAAATTTATTTCATTTGCATAGTTTTAGGAGTTACTTCATTATGAAATAACTCCTAACAATAAACAATGCAGGAAGTCCTAACTTTGATGAAAATAAACCTAACATTTAAGTGTTTCTTCATTTGTAATAACATCTAAATTTGTATGGGAAACATCTAAATTTTTTTCACATTTTTTTGTTAGGAGTTAATACGTTAGGAGCTATTGCATTAAGCCGTAAATTTCAATGTTATCATCAAAATAATGCTGAACTCAATGAAAGTGTTTAAAAAATATTTGTTTATACGTTTACTGAATATTGCGTGATACATTCCCATATTACCAATGAAAGAAAGAGACAACAATATAAATAATATAACTGACTTCACATTGAAGTCAAAATTTATATCAAGCAACATTTTGATATTCTAAATTTTTGGGTACGGATTTAAAGCTAATTCTCCGAACTAGCAAAGCGACCAATTAAACATCTAATGAAGCTTGTTACAACCTATGTATATGAAAACACATAATATTGCCATATAGAAACAGATTAGATGCAGAAGATGACATGCGGGCTGAAAATGTATTCTAAGTTTTGATGACACACACAACCTACTAGTAACTGATTCATTGTAATAATTTTTTTAAATGAAATTTAATTTTCCATTAACAAGAGTTTCCAATTATATAGGGTTTCTCGAAAAATATTATCAATGAGATGAGTTCCAAACCTCGCGAAATGTCCATTGATTTAGAGATTATATATTATTTTTAAATTTATGATATATTAAAATTGTAAAATTTAACCCATTAAATTCAATTATTGTTAATTTATTATGGAAATATATTGTAAATATAATGATGGAGATAATTTATTTTATTTTTTTTTCTGAAATATGAAAATTTTGTACTATATTTAAAGCATAGTATAGTAATTAGAATTAATTAAATAAAAGTTATGTATTATTTGAAAATTCTATATTATCTACCCAATATAATAATATTAATAATAATATTGGTATGTTATTGTATGGTCTAATTTATAATAATATGTAATGCGAAATTATAATTATTATTTTATTTCCGCATAAATTTCACAAAACATTAATAAAATTTATGAAATATTCATTTTTTGTAAAAATTTTGGATTTAGAAATTTATATCTGTTAATGCCCGATTTCACAGTGAGAGCTTAAAGTAAACTGATTGCGTGGCTTTAAACCTGCATCTTAAGCTTATTTGGTTTAAGACCTTACTTAGGTAAACAAGAAAATGTGGATTATTGTGAATGATAATTGATAATGTTTTTGTGAATGTAAATTAACCCAAAAAAAAAATCAATTGGAATTTTTGAGTTAGTGTGCGTATATATTTTATTTTTTGTGTGCGTTTTATATATAAAAAGTATAAATTTATAATATTGAGGAAAAAGGCTTAGCACAAATTTTAGCTTTTTTCTAATAATTTTTAAATATAATGTTAAAAGTAAAGCTAAAGCTGTTCCCATCTGTGGGTGAAGTTAAACATAATTTTAAGGAAAGCTTATCATTAAGCTTGGTACTGAAAAATCAGAAAATAAATTAAACTAAAGTTTAAGATCTGGCAAAGGTTTAAGCTGTGAAATCGAGCATAATAAATTTATTATTTTCAAAATATGTATACATAGGCAAAATAACCAAACAGGTAAGAATTATACGGAAACAAAAATAATTTTTAAAATAACATCCTTGAATAATATAAATATTTATAGATATGTATATATATTATAATTTTATTATGTATATATCCTTTCCGCAACATATATATAGTGATGAAATATTAATGAATTTATGCGAATTTATATTATTATATCCTTAACGTATTAAATTACAGCAGAAAAAAAAAATTATTATAATGCATTGCATATTTTAGATATAGTTAATAACACAAAAGGATATTTAACATGATAAAATTGCGGAAATTAGATTTAGTAGATTATAGAATTATATGTATGAGTTTTTATTTAAGAGGTTATACAAATTCACATAATTTATAAATTAATGAAGGTTCAGATATTATATAATATTAATTTCAATAGAATTTCTTATTATTTATGATTAATAATTAGTTGTTAATTTATTATATTTTACATAAATTTAAAAAAATGAACTTTAATTGAAATATATTCAATATTAAAATTACAAATTATTAGAGAACTTAAGAGAACTAAAAAAGAATTATAGGTTTAGAAAGGTGTTTGGTCAGTTACACCAAGCTTTATATAGAATCCTAGAGCTTTCCTGATGGCCAGTAGGGAACTTACTACCAAATTATTCACGTGCTGGGTATGATGATGACTGTAACTAATTCGGGATTATGTCGTCGAACAACTTATGTTTTACAATATTTTTAACTGGTTTATCATTTGCTTGCAGCATCATTAATGATGTGGTATATGCATTAGAAGCATGTGACCTTCGTCACATCAATTTATTTAATTTTAAGGAACAATTTTGTTCAACAAATATAGAAAATTAATTTACATATTTTCCACAATAAATATAATTTTTTTTTTTTCATAATCAAAATTATGTTATTCTTTTTATTGTTGTATTTTCTCATGTAAATGGTGGTGACATCATCAATTGATCAAATGCTGATGTTAAATTATCTGTTCTTTTAAATTGACGATAGCCCCAAAGTGACATTGCTTTCTGGCAGCTTAATTCAATAAATTGAATCTGTACCGAAAAATATTTGAAAAAAAAAATTATTTTATTTATTAATATAAATTTAATTTTATTAAAAATTTTATAATATTTCTTACTTGTAGCCATTTTAAATCTTTGATCCAATGAAATGGAGCTGATTTTGAATCACGAAATGTGGAATAAATAGTACCACTATTAAACTTTGTATGTGTATATAAAAAATCTTCAACTAATGGATCAAATGGTAAACCAAAAAATTGTACAATTATTTGTGTAACGTTATATGAATTTAATGCTAAATCTTCATAACGAAGTGTCCTGTGTGTAGAATAGAGAAAAAATGTAATTAAAAAACTGATTGAAAATGAGATAAAATGATGAAAATTTCGATGGACATATTCAAAATATTGAAAAATAAGACGGGAAAAGGTACGATATATAATAGATCAATTTTTTTTAATCTAAATTACAAGAGAAAGATACGACCTGGAAGCGTGAAAAATCAATCTTTACACTTTTAATAAAAGAATTTGTAAATTGTCTATTCGTAAAGAAAAAGATTAGTAAATGTAATAGTTTGAACAAATATATAAAACACAAACTGATAAACAAATACAATTATGAAAAATGAAGAATAAATTGTTGACCAAAATAATTTAATATAATTACCTAAATCGTGTTGGATATTTTTTTAATAAATGTTCTGCAGCTGCATAATCTGACACTAAACCCATACATAAATTTGGTACATAATCACAATCTGGATTACCAGGACACCATTTATGATTTTTTCTAGATTGCATTGTAGCACGAGGATCTCGTACTAATAGCAGAATGCGAACATTCAAACTGAAATTAAAAATATAATAATAAATATATATTTTTTTTATAGTAATAATTTAACATTAAGTAGTATTTTTAAAAATGTCATATCGCTAAATACTGAATATTTTAATGGAATACAATATAAGGGTAAAATATAAGTTTTACAACAATAATAATATGTAATTTTAAAAACGACACTTAATATGTAATTCCAGAAGTAACGAATCTTCAATTACCAAATCTTCAAGTTCATTTTCATATTTCCACACAAAATGTTCGAGTGTAACTTGTTTGGTATCGTCGCCACATCTACACAGATCACTCATGAGCTGTCCAAGGTATATACCGAATAGTATTGTATTTTGATCGAAAACTTCCTCCACGTCAACACAGTAGGTTGAAGTTTCAAAACTATTTTAAATTAAATACTAAGTGTTAATGTTTTGGAAGTTTGATAAAAAATTTAAAGCGTAACGTATTTTTGATTAAAAATAAAAAACGATAGTTTTATGTGTGTTTCCAAAAGTTGTATAAAAAATTGATATGTTAACTCAATTTTATAAAGCTTGGTTATTATAGAAATGTTATAAAAAAAATACATATTTTGCGATAGCGATCAAGAATACAATAAACTTTTAAAAAACTGTAGAGTATTTCTCTACGAAGACGCCCGTCGCTATACTAAATCTGGAACTTCTTCCCAGGAGGTGCCACTCCGTTCCGGAGATTAGATATTATCATTAACACAGCACAATTTCTCTTGATTTCACCGCTTTCAACAACTCTATAGTAGACATACTAATCCATTGTTCTACATTTTTGAGCCATGAAATTCTTTTTCTTCCTATGCTTCTGTTACATTATATTTAACCCAGTATTACCAATTGTGGGATTTTATAAATTTCTGCTCTCATGATGTGACCTAGCACCTAGGTAACTAAGCTTTATTTCTTTGATTGTGTTAATTAGTACACTCTGTTTTCCCATTCTGTTCATTACTTCTACATTGGTAATTCTATTAGACCATTTTTTACATCCCTCTCTAACTTCTCTTTTAATTTCAATTTCATCCGACTCGCCATCTGCAATTATAACCGTTGCTACTTGGCATCAGTATAAATTTTCAATTACTTTAACGTCTCTGCTGTCTAAACCTTTATTTTTAAGTATTTTAATTATTTTATCGTGTCTCACCCTGTCAAAGGGTTTTTCGAAGTCAATGAAATATGTATGTACTTCAACATTCATTTCTCTACAGCGCTGGACTAGTGTGTTTAGTGTGAATAAGACATCTCTATAGTTCATATTTTTTGTGAATCACTAATATCAATTTCAAGCTTTTTATATATTCTATTATGTTTTATTTTTAGGTATATTGACTCATTAAGCTTCTGTAGTCATTAGAATCTGATGCATTACTTTTTTTCGGTAGAGTTGTTAATGTCGACTTTATTCATTCTTTCGGTATCTCACCAGTTTCATAAATTCTGTTTAAGCACCTTTGTTAACAGCTTGATACCATCATCATCTATCAATTTCAAATCTCATTAGGAACGTAATCAGGCTCCGTCACCAATCTGTTTTTAGATTTCTGTATGACATTTTTTACTTCATCTCCTAATATGCATGGACCGTCAGTTTCATTGGAACTAACAGAATCTGACCTGATATCATCAAACAGTTCGCTTAGATATTCTTTCCATCTATCAGCATTTAAAATTATTTTTTTATGCAGCTTGAAGCTATTATATCGTTTATCTAGACTAGATCTTCCATTTCTTTACCTTGTCTTTGCCAAAACACATTTTCCCCCTCTCTAATATTCTTCATTATTAAAGAAACGATCTTCTTTCGTTTTTTTAATATGATTATTTCGTTCGTCATCCATTCCTTATTAGATGACATATTAGAATTCCTTGACGTTAGCTTTTTAGTTGCTGCTATAAGTGGATTATTATTTTTTTCCCCATTTTTCTGTTACTTTTTGTTCAGCTATAATCTAATTTTTTTTTTGCTTCTAATTTTTCATTTAAATTGTTTCTTATTTCAGCTTTAATTTCTGGGTTTTCTAAAAGAAGTAAATTTGTTTTTCCTAATTAATGATCATTTTCTTCTTTTTTTTCATTGCTATATTATTGGGAACATTATTTTGAATGAAAACCAAGGAAATTCATGCGGTTGCTTTATATACTCAAGCTTAAGATATATAAATAAATGCAGTACACAAATTTAATATCAACTTTGATTTAATTCTTAATTCGAATAATAATAATGATTTAATTATATCTAAATTTAAATCTATAATT
The DNA here is from genome assembly GCA_963920725.1 of Rhamphomyia laevipes. Lineage (NCBI taxonomy): Eukaryota > Metazoa > Arthropoda > Insecta > Diptera > Empididae > Rhamphomyia > Rhamphomyia laevipes. The sequence continues at coordinate 44,548,231 of OY987257.1, read as the reverse complement.
TTTAAGTGCATCCAAAAAACTTTTCTTCTTCGCCTGCATGGTACGCAGTAATGAATATAAAATAGAAATAAATTACATACATCGTACAAATTTTTCACAACTAGCTTTGAATCTTTTTTTCGATAAACGAGTATATTAGCGTATCACATGAATTTTCCGAATTATCTAGACGTCTCTATGTTAACTGAACTATATTAGTCAAATACATTATTTAGGATACAAAAACTTTCTCGAGATTTGTTATTAGTAAAAGGAAGTCCGTCGGGTACCCTTACACTCAAAATATAAGTAACCTCGACGTACATAACGTAACACACATTTAAATTTTCTAACAACAGTTAATAACATTAATATAGACTTATAGCACTTATTATAATATAAATTCAATTTACCTTTCATCGGCTAACAATTTTTCAGCTAATGCTAATCGTATTCGGATAAGTTTCATACTTTGTAATGGAAATAATTTACAAAATGATGTCAAAAACTTTGAATTCCAACAATATTGTGGATATTTTTGGCATGGTTTCCACAATCTTTTATCACGTTCAAATAAAAATATATTTGTTTTACTACATTCTAAATAATACGTCATATTACTATAATCACATTTTAATAATTTTATTAATTTATTTATTGCTTTTTGACATTGAATTTAATAAATCACCTAAAAATGATGAACCAGAGCGCCATGTTGATATAATAATACTACGTACTGGATTGCCATTTGTTTCTAATATTAAATCTGATAATTTTGCAGTATCAATACCAAACCGTCCCACGGGATATTCAAAATTCAGCATTTCTTGACGAATACGTTGACGTTGTGCAATTAAAATATCATTAATTTGAACAGTTGTATTCAAATCAAATGTTTCAGTTGAAAATTGTGGATCTAATGATGAGCGGTGTTGTTGTGTTGCAAATAATAAAAGTATACAAATACCACAAATTCTTATTAAATTGGCACGTAGTGACAGCTAGCACGATTAGGTACAGTATTAGTAAATGTAGTAAATGTTTCTGAGTATCAGAAACATTTTGTTCCATATAGCATCATAAGTTTCAGCTATAATGTGACTAGTTGATGCTTCCGATACTCTGTAGTTATATGATAATGATTTCATCATATCACCACTAGCCAAGTATCTATATAAAAAAAAACAATTATTTAATTTTTTTTTTTTTAATTTTTCTATTTTTACCTCAAAGTCAATGAAAGTCGTGCACCAGCAAAAATAACTTCTCTCTGGTATTAAACTTTTCTATTTTACGTTTTAGTACTTCTAATAGCTCATCGAATGGGTTAACCCAATTATTATTAATATAGGCCCATATTAACAACAATTTTAAATTTCTTCTTCTTATTATTATTTGATACCTTGTTAACATAATTATTTTCCTACAATTTATAACACTTTGTATAATAAAATTTATCTGAACTTTCAAAACATATAACACTTTTAAAAAATATTCTTCGCTTTCAAGATTGACATTACGAACTGTCAAGACAAAAAAAATATTAGTGTACGTGGCTGAAAAGCGTCACAGGTCACATGAGTAAATTGCTTTATAAAAACCGTCGCAGAATTTCTCGACCGTCACGGTTTTTCGGCACATGTGTAAATCAGCCTTTTCCAGGCAACCGCTTCGCAATCTTATATGTTCCGCAGTTTCGCCGTCATCTTTAGACTTTGCAGATATTGTTTAGTAGTGGATACCTAAAGTGAGCAATGATCTATGAACAGTCCAATTATTATACGTATAGCTCGATTTTGAAGTTCTTTAGCTCTTTTTTTAGTAATCTAGGAATCAGGGTTCTTCACGTATGCCTGGGTTGTTGTTCCAATATATGAATTTCAAGTTATTTTCCCATTCTTTTACTTTCATTGGATGGCTTTTATAGAAAGGATTCCGGTTCGTTGAAGGCCCGTTTAGCCCCTATTGTTGGTAATTCATCGGCCATACCGTTGCCGCTAATTACCTCATATCCAAGAACCCACATCAGACTAGCTCTGTTGGTTGAGAATAACTCCAAAAAATTTGTAATTTTCGTTTGTATTAAAATTAGATATGTGGATATTAATAATTAATGAAATGTTTAAAACTAAAAAAAAAAATCTTCCTGATATTTAAATAGAAAACGAAAATTAAATATTTGATTGAGGTAATAAAAAAATTTTATAATAGAAATAAAATTTTAAATGACAAAAATAAATAAAACTTCTTTTAAATGCAATTTATTTGATATATGAAAATGTTTATTAAGAAACTCTTCTATTTGTCAGAGTTACGTGTTTAATTAAACAATATATATTATAAAGAAAATGATTTTGTAAAAGATTTCACTCTGATTTAAAATACAAAATAAAGTAAAATGTTGCAAGTATAAAAACCATGTATGAATTGCATGTTCAAGAAATTTCATCATCATAATATAAAAACTATGAACTTTTAGGGAGCAGATAACTCGTACTTATGTGGAATAGTGATACGTTTAAACTATATAGGCCAATAATTTAATTATATAAAATATAATTCAGACACGAACACGAAATCAACTTTTCATTCACTACAAAAAACACGAAATTCAATATAAATCGGTTATTTTAAAATACTGAAGATATCTTATATCAACGCGAAACCCAAACGAACTAATTTGCATTAATGGTTTCAATAAAATAAAATCGTACAAGATGTTCTAAAATAAATTTCTGCCCATAGCCACGAAGATTCAGAATTTCCGACATCGAAAACTTAAAGATAAAATAGGTTAAAGAAAAAAACGATTTTTTTTTGTCAAACTCCATCACAACACTTCATTATATATTCCATATTATAACTACTCAACAATACATATTAGTGTATTTATATATCTATGTTTTATATGTTCTTTTAATTTCTTTTTTTAATTTAAAAATGAAAGATTATTTCCTCTTAAATATTTACATGGGTATAGAAAATGAAATAATGTAATGTTTTCTATGATGGGTTAAACAATATCCTTAAAGACAACATACTTCATAAGAAATCGAGTATTAGAACTAATTTAACATATCATACAACTTTGTTATAAATAATCACAAAAGGATTTGCAGTTAAATTAAATTAAAAAAAAACCAATTCATGATTTATTTATATATAGAATTCTAAAATGATTTAATAAAATATAAATATTGATGAATTCCTAAAGCCTGTAGTTACTCTCAACATACGCAACGGAAACTTGCTAAAAACGCCACATTTACAACGGCAGTTATAGGCACTGTCAAAATTGTGTTAATGCGTTAATGACATAAAACAGCAGATTTTAATCAACTATTTAATATTATTAATAATTATTTGTAGGTTAAATTATTTTTGAAACTTATATTTATTAATGTATCTTAAAATTAGCAGATTATAATTTATCAGAATCGTTATCCCATTTGACAGATATAGCTGAAACATAGATCACGTATATAGTAGTGTACTAATCAAGAAGATTAATAAAATAAAATTTAGTTGTCAAATTTCTGCTTTAACAACTTTGGGTGTGTAATTAATTTTTCGAACTTTCTGCGTTGTGAATGGTTGCCGTTTCGTATGTTGAGAGTAAATGCGTATGCGGCGGCGTAAGGAAATTTATGTATATTTTTCAAAAATCCAAATTCCACCTACCAGTAATTCGATTCTGTATACCGATTTTTCCTTTTACAATAATGGAATTTTCCAAAGCACTCTGTAAATGTTAAAGAAATCTATTTAAGGATGTAAAATACAAAATGTTTATAATGTCTTACAAACAAACTGAGAAATACACTCATCATAATAACTATACTTTTCGCCTATAAATATACTAACATTGAAACAGAACATAATGAGATCATTCATCATCTAAAACAATTCATATATTATTTATATGCTTTTATGTACAATCATCCATAAAACTTAATTTTAATTATTTTGAAAATGTTTTTATGAAAAGTACCTGCACGTATTTTGTAGTTAATTGAAGTAGATTTGTAGAATTTTAATAGTATAATTTTAATGGAAATATTTTATATACTACTTCATTTATAATTTTTTTCTTTTTTGTGTTTTGTTGAAACAACATTGTTGATACAATTTACGTGTAGATAATTACAATTCATCTATTGTGATTTAACATAATTAAGTAAATATATAGCACTAACCTTTGATGTTATATATACATGTAGAATGTAGATCGATATAACCATCTGTCAGTTACAAATATTTCACTGGTTAAGATAAAGTGGCGCCAACTTTAGATTGAAGAAAGAATTAAACTTAATAATAATAAATATTTTTTTTTTAATTTTTATTCAAAACTTCTAAATTTTGCAAACTGTTTTGTATATAAATTTCAATATCGAACACCATCTACCGGGTGTATATTTAAATTAAAGCATCTGACAAAATTTAGTTTTCACACTGCCAGCGTTTCATTATTGTCTCGTGAGAGAAGTTGGCTGCTATCACCTATCAGTCCAGTATTTAGTCAAAGATATTAACGTAATTAAGTAATTAATAATATTAGAATAGCAACGATTGTGTTGAAATTGGAATGGTTGTAATGAAAATCATTAGCCTCCAATAATTACCTCAATTTTGGTACAGTACTTCATATCCCCTTGTGATCCAGCTGAAATTATTGTCAACATTTATTTTACTTTACAGTAAAATTCCTAAAGTAGTTTTAGGAATTTTTTTTTTCCAAACAGATACAATTTGATATGTAAAATTACATACGACTCCTCCTTAAAAAGGTTTTTCGGTTATCTATAATATAATTCGACCGAATTATTAGATCCTATCTTATAAATTTATGGTTTAAAGTGCATTTCAAATTTGAAAATTTTCAAATTCTCTTATAAATTTAAATTAATTAAATATTGTAATTTCAAATTCACGACTAAACTTGATATTCTATAAAGGGTAGTCAAAAAATAGTTAATCGATGGTATTTGTGGTAATATTGTGTACTGGAACCAACAAAATGTATTTTATAGCTTGTTTTAAATGGCATTTAAATACCAATCTAATGACATATGAATCATGCTTCTCCATTAACCGATTCTGAAGCTATGGACCCAAATACAATGCTAATTTTTTGCTTCAAAATACCGAACTTGAAAACGAGTTCTAGCTCGAAATGGGAAGTGCACATCCTTTTTTTTTTGCTTCGAATACTACTACAAATAGTGTATTAATCAAATATTTCTTATCCACCCTGAATAAATATGGATTTGAAACATAAATCAATCACTTATTTGTAAGGTGAGTAACGTCAATTACAAACATATTTAAAGAAACTATGTAATTTATGTAAATATAAATTTCATTTGGCTAAAAACTTGCAATTATTTTAAATGTTCAATAATTGTATTCGGGAATTGTAAAACCAAATTTGATGTTTGAAAATTGATCTTTTTAATAATAATTAAACCTCGAACCTCTATAATTACGAAAATAATAAAAAAAAAATATTTTGATACCAGACTTATTTGATGATTCCGTGTTTAAAATAGTTTTAAAAATTAATTTTTATATATGAAATAATAAGTTTTGTTTGAAAATATAATAAATAAAGGGAAAGTAAAATGTATTAACTTTTAATATTATATTTAAATGGTTATAATTTTATATACCAATTTGAAACGAAAAATATTTAAAGTTTATATTCTAATTATATTTTAGTAAATAGCATTGTAAATTTATTATAGATATAAATTTATATAATTTAATTTATATTATAAGAATAATTTTCAGTTTAATTTAAATAATGGATTTTGATTGAATTTCGTTTTAACTTTTATATAATATATTCAAATTTAATCTAGAAATTATAGTAAAACTAAGGATTTATATAAATTATATCATATATATTTAAAATTAAATAAGTAAAAAAAATGATTTTATTTATACAATGTAGTATAGTATAATTTTAAAACTAAAAAGCACTTAAATTGATTTGAAACTTTTAAGATTTATTATGTTTAAGATAATAAATAAGTATAAAGTATAAAGTTAAAGTAAATTTGAATATTTTAATATTTATGATCATAATCAAAAATTCTTTTAAATATTTATAATATGTATTTAGTTTTACAATTAATATACACTCTCTTAAATCATCCTTTCGAATCGCTGACCGTGTATTTCTCTACTTCTATAGCAGCTATAAAGATGAATATTTAACTATCATTCAGTTCAATTTATTTAATATTAATATTAATTCCTTGTGATGTAATAATTCCGTTAAACCAAATATAACGTATATTTACAAAGAACTATTAAATCGCCTATAAGTCCAGTGCCACGAGGATTTACTTTGACAGATACGAATTTAATAACCTTAGCGATCTAGCAGCGTAGAAACTTATAGATATGGTACATTTCTAAACACCTCCAGGTCATTATCTTAGCTAAACCAACTGCTCACCTGAGTGATAGAAAAATGGTGCTAATATTTTAATCATGTTGTATGGAACTCGCTGCTTAAAACAAACAACCAGCTAAAAATTTACTTAATTTAACCAGTTTGAGCCTATGATAGAGCGAGTCACAGATCTTTAACGCTGAAGCATTTTCTTCCATTCTGACTACGTTCCCATGCCGCACAATCGCTTGATTTTGATATTCTAGACTATGTGCATATGTCATAGAGCTCATACAATTTTTATTTCTATCTTTGACTACACACTACTGGACCAAAGATCTTACTTAGAATCATCCTTTCCAAGGGTCTAATAAGGTTCTCATCGTAATTGGATATAGTACAGGACTCCGAACCCATATACCAGAACTGGTACCATGAGAGTTCTGGTGAGCCTGGAGAATTATTCTCAGTGTTTGGAACGAAAATATTCCTGCCTAATCCAAAGAAACGCCGGTTAGCAAGCACTACACAACATTTAATCTCAAAGCTGATGTTGGTTCCTTTACTGTCAATCATACAACCTAGGTATATAAAATGTTACACTACATTTAAATTGTGCTGACCAGCAGTGGAATTTTGCTCGACATAATTCAATCAATATTGATTTTCACAGATTATAGAATTGTTAAATTTCTTAAGTATGTATTAACTAGCAACGTATTATTTTCTATATTGTAATTGTCCCATTAATTGGCATAACTTTATGTTAGCAAAAAACATTCAAATTGAATTTCCTACAACATATTTTTTACTATATCGTTTTTATCTATAGTATAAAACTCAAAATATTTCTAATATAGATTATTATAGATTAGGTCTAATAATTGGTAAAATCCAAAATAAAAATTCGTAAAATGTTTTCCATAAATTTCGATACGGACTACACACCTACACATTACAAAATATCATAAATTCCTTTAACAAAAATATATAAAAAAAAAAACTTTATTAGCTTTTAAATTTATTATTACTTTATTTTTCAATATTTCCTTTTTATCTTTAGCATATAGATAGATTATATTTATATATGTATATAAAAAGGCTTTTAACTGCTTTTCTTTTAACACAATTTAACTTTCCTTCCGAAATTCAAGTTACGCCTTTTCATATATTTACCAAAAGATTTTTTTTTTTACTATTATTTTTAAATTTATGTTGAAATTGTAGAGTGCATATAAATAGTAAAACTAAATATTCTTTAGAGATCTATTTTCACTTTTTTTTTATTTTATTTTTCAATATAAAATAAAGATAATTTTTTTTTTTTTTAAATTTAAGTTAAAAAAATACTTTATAGTTGGTTGAGAAACCGATAGACAAGTTCGTTTTCAAACATTTAATTTTACACAAATTGTTTCATCCTTGCCGGAGTTAAAAAAAAAATAGAAATTTATATGTATATTTTCTCTAAGGAGTCTAGTCCTCTTAAGATGCCCTGAGTACAGGTTGTCAAGTAGTAGTGTAGAAACTTGATATTATAAATTTTATTGATATTACCACATTAAAATTTTTGTAGGAACGGAACTGAATTCTGTTCCTACGAATATATTTTAATAAGTCTATAAAAATCAAGCAGAGTTTTAAAAACTTTATAGCTATGCCAGGTCAAAGCTATAGTTTGAAACTATATACAAACTCGATTACGATTGCAACTTCATAATTCATAAATTAATAATAATATTTAGTTTTATTTAGTTTTGGAAGATAATGTTGAAAGAGATTTTTACAAATAATATTATTATTGGTACGGAAAATAATCTGTGGTGATGCATTTGCATCAAAAATAAAAAAACAAGCTAAAAAACTTACAGAACATGTACAGCTTTAGTGATGGTACTATAGGTTAATCAAGCATTCAACACCGGATTTCCTGTTGAGTAACATTTTTGGACATGGTATGGTTTTCGGATACTGCTCCTTACTAACCAACAAACCAACCAACCTTTTAGCATTTAATTTTAGGTTATATCGTATTTTTAAATAATTTGTAATGTTGAATTCAAAATTATCTACTACTGATATTATAACTAGAATCCCAATATCGTTGAATATTTTGGTTTTAAGGAGCGAGAAAAATCTGAAAAAATCAATTTTATCCTTAGTGTAATTAGTATAAAATTGATGCCTAATTTATAGAGTTGTGCTAAAATTATTCCTATGATTAGTAAAACTAGGCATCAATTTTGATACTTACTAAACTAAGTTTCTAACGACTGGATTCTACTTTCTCGAGCATCCTGTATAAAGTATATCCAATGTAAATAGATTGCAAAACTTTGATACAAACCAGAAGAAAAAAAACGATAAGAAAATAAGACGAATAAATTTTTTTTTAAAACGAGATGTAATATTTTTTTTTTTTTCTTATAAAGTTTTCAAATAACTAAGTGCATTCACAATATAAATTTTCGGGATATAATATATAAGAAGAGTTGAACATCAGCAACAACAACAACAACAAAAAATGACTTAAGAGAGTTTTATAGACTGAAGGGAATATAAAGTTGGAAAATTGCTTAAAATTTACTTTAAATGAAAATTTTATAAAAAAAAAAAAGCGAAAGAAAAAGAAGAAAAGCTTAAAAAAAATATCTAAAAAGTTTTATAAAAAAAAAATTCTTTTCATAAATTTTTATATTTAATTTCCGATTTTATTTTATGAAATTGATATTATATTTGTAATATGAAGTGTGTACTTTTATACACATAAAAAGATTCAAATCTATTAATAGTTATTGCACGTTTCTTTTAAAAAGTTATAGTGATAAAAAAAAAATACATTAAAAATATAAAAAAAATTCCCTTTTTTTAATACTAATTTACAATATAATATAAAAACGAATCCGTAAAGTTAATTAATTTGTCAATTTTGTTTTAAATTTTTAAATTTATTATATTACCAAGGATTTACAACATGCCGAATTTTGCTTTATCTCTACCTTGTTGTTATGATTTGATAGGATCCATTGGATCGAACTCACGCCTCACACACTAAGATAATCTGACTTCCTTCTGAAGTCCTTGAAACTTTCAAGGTTTATAAATTTATTCTTGATTTGCTGGTCGCCCGAAAATATTGGTCACATCTGACTCGAAGAAACCTTGGAAGTTTCTAAATCGCGCTCTCCGAAATAATGGAAAGTAACATCTAGATATGAAGGGAAGTTTACAGCTTCCATAAAGTAATACAATAAATTGATAACGATTTACGTCTGGAATTTTAAAGTAATAAATTGATATTGGTAATAAATATTTTTTAAATGGATATAAATACAATTTTATTGAAGAGCATTGTTCAAATTTGTTAAGCAAATACCAATACAGTATAACTATAATACATAATAGTTGAATTATTGATTTGAAAAGCTAGTAATGTGTCAATACTTACACTATAGGTAGCAGTACTCTACCATTTCTGCAATTCCATTCCATTCATAAATCTAAAATTATAGTTTTGTGTGATAAATTAAATGTTGTGTAGTAATAGAAGCCCTGAGTTGATCCTGTGTTCTCATAAACATTATTTCTCAGATAGCACCAGAAAAAATTGTCCAATGTTGTTAAATCGCATCACATGTTCTTATTGGTAACATAATCTCTGCAAAATTAATCGTCCAAAGAATCTATTTTTCAATAAAGCGTGTGTTTCATTCTATGTAGCATATAGCGCCGTCTTGTTGAAAGCACCAGTAGTTAATATATTGACTATACAAAATTATGTATCATGTCTGTGTAGCGAACATCATTGACAGTAACAGCATCATTCGTCTCTTTCATAGAGCGCACAGTGATGAATCTAATAGTTGCTCAATAACTAGCCTTAGATGTCCTAAACCCCCAATAACACAATTTTGCTTGTTAACGGAGCTTGAAAACCAGAATTTTAGAAAAATAATAAGTAAATAAACACGCTCAACTCCTTGTACAACATACTTTTGATATTAATCGATCAATTAATTTTTAAATTGCTGAACAAGCAATTTTGGCAAATAAATTAAATGGATTTTTAGTCTTTCCGGGAATTCAATTTGAATAGGCACAGGAATCAGAAAGTTAAAACTGAAAATAATTCTAAGGTCTAATTTCTACTTCTCCTCTACAGGAATTACCTAAGTAGTAAGGATTGATAGCCGTGGACCATATACAAGTATTGCCTTTGATTACATTATAGTAGAAGTAACAGCAAAATAGACATTGCCTCAGTATTATTAAACGTTTAGGTCAGGATAAGAAAACACAGCATAAATATTTATGCTTGTGAGTATTTTTTTGTTGCTCAATATCATTTAAAGATATAAGGTATAATGTTATATAATATATAGGTTCATACAATAATTAATTTTGCTAGATACCAAAGAGTTCAAAAGCTAATAGGGAGGTAAACTTTGGTTCTTAAATTTTAGTATGAAAATATTAATATATTATTGTAATATACATAATAACAAAATAACTTTCATATAAAAGCCACTTTCGAATTTTTATATGAATAACTTAGTGTAATATATACAAATATATTACCAACTTTCTGTCTTTCTCGTAAAATTCTTTTCATTTTAAAATAGGGTCAAATATATTAAGCGTAGGTAATAAATATAATCTCAAATAAGAATTTTTTACTAGACACAATCTAGAATTAGAGAGTTTGATTATATGTATTATGTAATCAAACTACGATGACGTATAATCCATTACAGAGACATTAATTTTGACCGTATTTGCCTACATCAAATTAAATAAACCATTCATATATAATTAGTATATTTTAAATGAAATTGTCAAAAAAAAAAACCTAGCTACAGTGATAAATTTAATTTACATTAGCTGGAAATTATAAATTTTTAAATAAATATTTATACTACAATGAATCATATCATTCAAAAAAACCTAGCTATAAATATGGTTACCATCACGTTAAAGATGTACATAATTCATATCCTTTTCATTGTCCTTCAATTCAAATTTTAAAGAATACGCATAATTATTAATTATATAGAAAATTCTTTTAGTATTAAATGCTACTTTATAATATTAATAATATAAAACATTGATAAAAATAACGAAAATAATCAACATTATATTGAATCTTGGAAATTTTAGAATTCGTAAATGTAACAAAATTTTATCTTTCAAATATTGTATTTTATTGTTTTTTATCCAATATAAAAATAAAACCACTCGCATTTATTTTGTCATATTATATGTTTTTTTACATAAATTACCCATTAAATTGAACAATATTATATATTTTATTGTAAATAATCATTTTATTTAGGAAATATTATATATAAGAAAATAATAATTTTATATTATATATAAAATTTATGTAAAAAGCATATTTTTTATGAATGTATCTATATATATAAAAATTATTATTGCAATATCATTTATTTTATTTATCTTTTTTTTTTTTTATTTAACAAAATATATAAATAAAAAAATATTTTGGTCATAGAAAGACTTCAAGGGAAATAAATACAAAATTTTTTAGGCGTTTAGCTTCAGAATATAATCATCATTACATCCTCTTTTGAAATCCAAATAGAGAACACTTAAAAAGATTTATACATATATATCTGCATATCTTTTTATGTAAAATGATGTCCTCTTAAATCTACCATAATCGAAGGATATAATTTTTTCTTTTTTTGAATATATAATATTTAAATGAATATTGGATGGGTGCGATGACAAAAACTTTTACGATGATTTGAATCATATTCGCTATAATAATAATAACTATACGGTGTCATATATATAAAAAAAAATGTATTTTAAAATAAAACCGCATTTCATGTTTTTTGTAAAAAAAAAAAAATTAATATAAACGTTTACAGTCTTATATAATATTTGTCGATTGTATAGGAAATGGATTTTTCGATATTTTCTTTTATATCATACCACAAGAAAAAAAAAATTATGATATGTATATATTTTTTTTTTTTAACATAAAATGTTTGTGATGTATTTGCACTTACATTTAACTCTGAATTCTAAAGAAAATATACATAAATAAATAAATATATATATGTATATAAAATAAAACATTCACAAATCTTTTTATCTATATAAACAAAAATATTATATATATAAACTTTAAAAATTATTTATGTAAAAAATTATTTATTGTATGTAATGTTGTCTAAAACATATCAACAACATTCATGTAATTTCGTCAGGTGAGTTCTATATCATCATAATCGTACAATTTTTTGAATAAACCAATGAATACCATCGATCAACTATTTCGTGTCCATCCTGAATATAATTTTCTTTTATCATTGGCAGATTTTACAGTATAAATTTTAGGCGTTTTGAGACAATTAGATTAGTTGGGTGTTTTTTTTTTATATTTGGCATGTAGTCAATTTTCAGCGTTATGCATTTTAGGTTAAACTTTCAATTTTAAACTTTACGTATTTGTAGTTTCCAAACAAACGTAGAAATCAGAAATATTGTATAGATCGTTTTAAATTGAATTTAATTACCAATCTAATAAAATTATGAAGCCATTGACTCAAATATGAAGCTACTTTAATTTTAAGAACGAACCTGGAAATGGGCAGATACTCGAAATGCGGACCGAATACGAAAAAGTTGCAATGTATATTTTTGCTTCGTATATAATCATAAAATTGTGTAGTGTACAGTCGATAAACTATTTCGTGTGAACCCTGCCTTAAATAAAAAATTAAATATTTTCAGAATTTATTATTTTACATCCATCACAAAAAGCCAATAAAAAATCTTCTCTTCTCTTTTATCTAACTAGATAAAAGAGATCTTCTCTTTTATCTAACTAATTAACTAATTCGCGAAAATTATTTTCAGTAGTACATACATAATCGTGAAAATAATTTTCGCGAATTAGTTAATTAGAATCCTATCTTTTTAGTTTTGGTCCTACTATTGTAATACGATAATACTAGAATTAACCAATTTTATGTAATTTGCATTATATTCTGTTAGTTTCATAAAAAACTTAATTACAAAGTTTGTAATTTGCAATAAACTTTACGGAAACTTTAATTTTACTAACGAAATTAAATAAAATCAAATCAAATACATCAAAATGGAAATATAACTAAGGTGATGATATACCAGCATTAGAAATGACACCATAAGGTGAAAAAATAAGTATATATGTACATATATATATTTTTAAAAATGTTACAATAATTTTTTTGTTTTTTTTTTATATATTTTAAAATATTTTTTTATGGATCAAAAAGGTTTTTAGGAAATGGAAATATTTATATAAAAAATCGAATAAAAATTTGATGGTAGTACGTACTATATATACTGATGATATAATATTGTAAAAAGTTATATGCTAAAGTAAAGAATTTATGTTTTAGATAGAAAAAAAATAATAATATAGTAAAGAAAATACAAATTTGTATAGTGTTATTGATGCGATAGTCAAGTTAACAATAAATATATAAATAAATATAAAGTTGTTATGGATAAATTGCAAGATTTATTTGCATTGGTGATTTATTTGGTTATTGAACTAAACAAAATGTTATTGCATGTTGGAAGTATATTTACTTTTCTTGTTTTCTATTACAAATAAAAAAAAAATATATGTAACTATATTTTCATTTGCTGTAAAATATAACAAAAAAAAATTATGTATTTTGGGATAATATTAAAAATGTAGAATAATAAAATTAAAATATTTAAATATTATTACTACTATTAGCTAGGTACGAACCAGCTGCGATCGTTTTTTGTTCCTGTATATTTTCTAAATCCATATCCATATTTCGGAACGCAATAGAGCAGTGCGAACGTGCGAACGTATTATTCTATTGTGCGGTTATAGTCCATTTCTCTACCACAACCTAGTAGTCTTAAATAAATTTGGATGTTTGAGAGGGCCATATTGACAATTTCTTCGGTTGTGAAGAAACTTTTTCCAAGAAGATGTTGCCTACTCCTTGAGATTACCTCGCAGTTGCAGAGAATTTGTTCTATCTTTTATTTATCATTTATGCTCTATTTCAGTCACGATTTTATTATGGTATAGTTATCAGTCGGTTCTGATATCACTTTTGTTGAGTTTGATTATGTATTTCACTTTTATTTTATGTGGTTTTATATATTTTTTTTTTAAATTGAGAGATCTAGTATAGTATGTAACAGTAGATCTTATGATTTTGTTAGTTAAATCGATTTACATAAGATTAATTTGGAATGTCGGCAAACTAGTTCTGGTTTAATGGTTTTTAATTATTATTAAATTTTATATTAGACTTTTCAATTACAATATGTTACGTTTTTTCTATGTAAACTTTACATTGTTGCAGGTTGCAGGGGGACAGAGGAAAGTTCCAAAGATAAAATAAAAAAACATCTAGCTGTCTCTGAAGGCAGTTCTTAATGATAAAGGCAGTTCTTAACACGTAGAGGATCTAGTTCTAGTGTGTTAACATATGAAAGATTGTTGGATAAGTAAGGATACAGGAATCTGAAAGAAAATTATTAGTAATAGAAAAAATTAATGAAAAATTGTGTCGTCTGAAGGCATCTCTAGTTAATGTATGGAATACATATTACTAATACTAATGTAGTAATATGATATTTGCTGCGATTGCACACAATTTGTAAATATTATTCAAAAAAATCATAATGTGTAATACAAATTTTTGTCGAATTGCTTGTAGGAGTGATAATTGTAAGGATTGTATCATACGACTTAATAATAATATATTGTTTAGACTTAAATGCGTGTTTTGCATAGATCCTTGTGAATATGAGGCCCCTTAGATGACCAGGCGGCAATATATCCTACGGATAAGTGCGGTTGTAAACGGGTGTATAGTTTATCGATAATCTTATAGCATAACACATAGCTCATAGCCATAGTCAAATAATTATAGTAGTTACATTACAAGGAATAAGGGATTTACATACAAACCTTACCTTGTTTTCAAACAATACGGACGTATTAAAGACGAAAGTCTTCAAACAATACGGACGTGTTTTACGAAGTTGTGTTGAAAATATAAATTATATAGATTATTTTGTTAATTTATATTATTTTGAATTTTTAAAAAAATAGTAATGATAATTATAAAAATATGGAACTATATCAGTGTGATAATTGCTATTTTACGAAGCGATTGTAAAAATAAAAACCGGTTAATAAATCGGTTAAAAAATTGAGAGTTCAATCGTGTAAGTTGTAGGAGATAAACATGAAATTTTTATACCCAAACAGTAAAAGCCTAAAAATTTGATAAATGGTATGGATGAAAAATTAGTGACGAAAGAATCGTTAATTCCATAAAAATACAAAACAACATTAAATATGCATAGATACTCAATTCGCTGTTGATCGTAGAATTATGTTTGTAAAACTCTAAAACTGCAGTCTTAATGGAATTTATAATCAGTGGTTTACATCCTACTTAAGAAAACAAGAACATAAATCAACAAATTAGTTTCTGATACTATAAATGTATTGTTAGGTGTTCCTTAGGGAACAGATATCGGTGTGCTATTGTTTTAATTGATGTTATTTAACAAAAATGCAATTAGAATATATTCCAATTGCAATTAGAAACCACATTTTTAATATTAAGCATAAACTATAAGTATATGTGCAAAAATGAAATGTATAGTAGATTTCAAAAGCTACAAAATAATGGAATGATAATAATAATTACCATAATTTATTGGTTAATTTTACCTAATCAAGAATTTTTAATTCAAATATAAATAATTTTAAAATGAATAAAATTTGAATGATATAGAAAAAATCATTTCTTTATTTAATCATCGATTTTAGTCTAAAAATCATTTTTTTTTTATATATTATTTTTTCACGAATTTTTCACTAAACATGTTGGCCGTGTCCACTTTTAAATGTAGTACAGCAACAAACTTAAAGACGATTTTTTTAACGTTTTGTCGTTGTTGGTTGGTAGCGTCAAAAGCTATATATAGTCGAAACACAGAAAATTTTTGAAAATTATTATTTTAATTATTTGTTGAAGAAATATTTAACAATAACCAATAAGTAATAAACTTCATAATTTATAACAATATTAATTAAATTAAATATTTTAATATGTAACTTTCAATAATTTTTTAAATTTAGGTTTGACAAAATTATGAACTTTGTTCTTTTATAGCTTTTATTTTCTATAAATATTTTAATAAAATGTAAATGTAAGGATATTAATGTGTTAAAAACGTCATATTTATATGAATCTTCTCTTTGGAAATAGTAATAGTAATTTACTTTTACAGGCTACCACGCTAAAGGTCGTAACGCCTTTGAAATCAAATTCACATGCTTAATGATTTGGTTACATCGTTCCTTTGTAAGTTGTTAATGTTAACAAAAAATACATGCTATATGCAACTTTAAATTAAAAATATCAAGTATATGACTTAAAACAAATCTGAATTTTAAATATAATTTTAATAAGTACAAAAAAAAAAAACATATTTACGAACATCTTTAACTTGATTAGTGGACATAAAATTTATTTCAATAACTACGGGCTTATTATAAATATTATTTTTTTTTTAGATATATATATGTATATACAAAATATCTTATATAATATAATTATCGTTCGGTATTTGGTTTTATATAAATATTTGTTTGCTTTGCTAGTATCCCTCCGCACGTTCCTGCCTACGGTTTATCTGTTGGTTTTAAAAATTACATAAAACTGATTATATATTATAAATATTATTACAAATTTAAATTGAAATATAATTATTTGGTCACTACAAAAATCTTTTTTCATTTTTTTTTTTTTTAACTTTTCAAAATTTTACCGCAAGTAATGTAAAATTGTATAATTATGTAGAGTATTTTTTAAACATACTTAAATTATTCATATAAAATAATGTTTTTTTTTTTTCATATATAAAAACCGATAATATGGCAGATATAAAAATAAAATATATTTTTAATAAAATAATTTAAAAAAAGTTCTATTTGAATACAAAAAGCAAACGAAATTATATTATTTCTTATAATTAGGAAAAATTAAGCTATATTTTTGAAATCTTAAATCCGAAAATATAAGTGTAAAAATAATAATTAATTAATGCAAACAAATGAGTATATATTTATTTAACACTTTTCTGGTCATAATATTTTTTTAAGTGTATTTGTTTTTTTGTTATATATGAATATATATATATATATATATATATATATATATAGGTTTTTCATTTCTAATTCAAGTTTTTTCATTTCAAATTCAATTTTTTTCATTTCAAATTCAATTTTTTTCATTTCAAATTCAATGTTTTTCATTTCAAATTCTATTTTTTTCATTTCAAATTCAATATTTGAAAATAAATTGATATTTATTTTTAAATTTTTTAAATTGAAGAAACTAACTATTTTTAAACAAAACAAGAAAGATAAAATGTTAATGTTAATTTATGTTTTTAATTTTTGGCTCTAGCCAGTTTAACAATATATTTATTTTGTTTAAAAATACTTAGTTTCTTCAGTTTAAAAAATTTAAAAATAAATATCAATTTATTTTCAAATATTGAATTTGAAATGAAAAAAATTGAATTTGAAATGAAAAACATTGAATTTGAAATGAAAAACATTGAATTTGAAAGGAAAAAAATTGAATTTGAAATGAAAAAACTTGAATTAGGAGTGAAAAACCTATATATATATATATTTTACAAATTTATATATATATATATATATATATATATATATATATATATATATATATATATATATATATATATATATATATATAAGCATATAATTCAAAGATCCAAAGTATATAAAACTTGAAATTATGACGCGAATGTGTTAAAACTTGAAATATTTCCAGGTTAATTAAATTTCTTTGTTTTCTTTTTTATTAAAAATGATATGTAGAAATTTGTAATTGTTAACATTAATTTATAAATTAATGCAACAGATAATAAAAAAATAAATCATAAAAAAAGCAAAATATTTATAAAATTTATATTAGATAAATTAAAAGGATAAAAATATTCGAAATTAAATAAGCAAATATGTTAACATTCACATAAAGTAGATACCTAGTTCTATATATATTTAGTTATATACATCATTATGTATAATAGTAAAATGTATATTTGGTATATATATATAAATATGTATATATATGTTAATAAATATTAGTAAAAAGTTTTTTTTTATTCGTTTTATGTCGTAATTATTATTTAATAATAATTTGGTTGATAAATTTTTTATTGTTTTATATCTTAAAGGACAACGTCAGGCAGGTCGTGCGGCCTAGCCTAGGCGCGCATTTGATTTTCATGTACAATTTTCCTTTCTTTATAATAAATTTCTTCAGATTCTTTGTCGCACAATAGGAGAACTACAGCCCCAAATAAAAATATAGCTGCCCCCCATCCAACTCCATAAGCCCATCCAAATTCCCATATCGGACGATTTCCTGTAAATATTTTTATTTTATTTAATATTATCAATAAAAGTAATCTTATATTTACCTAAATTAAGTTCAGCAGCAAAACATACTGGATACAAAATAAGTGCAATCAGTACGGATAGGACTGAAATTAATTAATTTCATTACTGTTTTTTAAGATTAAAAAAAAAATTAAATAAAACTTACGAGACAGCAGCATTACAAGTACTGCGATTCTATAAAATTTATATTTTAAATTATGATTTTGTGTTTTTAGACCTAGGCCAGTTAGAATTGTTGCAACAACATCAGTAAGTAAAGTAATTATACAAAGTGCTGCTGTAGCCTTGATATAAGCTGAAAGCGTAAAAAAAAATATTTTATAATGTAATGAAAAATATAATTTGATGGCAACATATTAGAGTAATTTTTAAACTAAAAATCTATCACAATTTAAAATTTCCTTAAACTTAAATGCTTTTAAACATTTTTTGAAGACCAGTTATTACTAAAAACATAAATATGTTGAAATTTTCGATCAAATTCGAATTATACATTCATATTTTAACACAGCATTTATTAGTAAAAATAAAATTGCTATGAATAAGATTTTTACTTACCTACATCGCGACTAGGATAACAACCGGGTGGATCATGTAAATTAAATGGTAAAGGAGGTACTATATCCTCTTCTATGCAATGGACAAATAATCCTTGTCGCCATCCAGCTGCCATTAACCAATCAGTTGATGCCAGTGCCATTATCATTAATATAATAACAATAATACCGCAAATAAATGCAATTACCTATAAAAATTATAAATATTAATCTGCTAATAATGTATTGTCATATAATTTGTTTTACTTTTAGTGGTCTAGTAATAGTGATTGTTTCAATTGTTGTAGTTGGGGCCATTTTTGAAGGCGATGGTCTCCGTGAACTGTTAAATAAATAATACATTATAAACTAATCTATTTCATTAAAATGCACAGAAACCTACCTTATGAATCAACGAGATAAGGTTTTATTATTATATTATGTATATTAATTGATATTTAAATTAGTTCCAAATAAAATGTTTCCGTGTTAGTTGATTATAAAAAAAACACTCAAAAAAATCTGCCAAAAAACACATTTCAAATTCTTGTTAATACCTTTAAAAACCATGCAAAAATTTATATTTATTGGAATAAATCAAGTCAGATTATTAAATTATAAAATAAATATTTCTTTTTTTTTAAATATTTAACAAAAAAAAATGTACACTCTTTGTAATAATAATCATTGTTGATTTATCAGTGTCAAAAAGTCAAAACATAAACAATAAGCTTATACATAAAAAAAAATTTATATATATATGTATATAAAATTTAAAACAATTTTATTTTTGTTTTAGTTTTTCTTTCTACCTTTCCCTAAAGTAGTCTAAAGTGACCGACTCTGAATCAAATTCACTGTAATCTGGTAAAGAATCACTATCAAATGAGCTGAATCCACCAAAAATATGTTGCTGGTTGCTGTCGTTTTTAACAGCCTTCGACATTATACATATATTTATAGTATATTTCAACAGATCCGGGGTTATGTTATATTAATCTTATAATGTATAACAAAATGGCGACTATTTTCAATGTTTTTCGTATTTTTTCACTATTATGATGAAAGCACTTGTGAATATAAAATGCTTGTTATTCTTAAATTTAATAAATATGGAAGTTAATATTATTCATACAGAACTAATAAATTAATAATAATTCTATTGAAAATTACAAATGTAATATTAAATTTGATTTGATAAGAAAACAAATACGAATTAAATATGACCTATTATTCTGTTTCTGTTCTCCTTTTGCTTTTGAGATATGGATGTCTTCTTGACGTAAACGTGACACTTTTGCTGTGTTCTTGTTCTGCGAACTGCAGTTTGTTTTGATTATTTTATCCGTTCAGTAGACTGTAGCAATTCAAACACCTCGTTTTTTATTGCACAGTTGCATATTATAGCGCGTCGTGTAACATAATTGTATGTATATTAAAAAATCTAAATATATCATATATACATATTACATTATAGACAGTTTTGTTTTCCAAGAAACATAAATAACTAACACTAAGACTAAGAGGGTGTTTACATACTTTAACTATCGTTTCACTGTAACTCGTATATAATAACTTCGGGATATCTATAGCAACAGGGCTTTCTTCGTAGAAGCAAATAGTGATAGTGCCAATACAATATGTAAACACCGCGTAAATTTCGTTGTAAAATGCAGTCATGTTAATTATAGTACATAGTTCTAGTGACCACTTTTTATAGATACGTTCTCTATTTGATATTTAAACATTGACGAATTACAATGTCATGAGGTAGGTTCAATTTTATTGAACGGATATCAAATAACTTTTCGATTAACTTTATTTATTATTGTTAATGACGAAAATGAGCTCGTTCCGAAAATTGTAACAATTCATATACATTTTAATAAATCGAAAACAATTCACAAAATTATTACTGGTTGCAAGGTTCGAGTAGCGAGCCATATAAAACTACCACAAAAAACTAGTAAAAGATAACATCATTCACTAATTAATCAATGTTTAAATAATGTCAAATAAATTTCTTAGAATTTTTAAGGAAGAAATGTAAAAAATAAATATATTGATTTGGCATTATGTTTTAAAACCTATTTAAAATTATTAAGAATAACATCATTATCGCTTATAAAACAATTCGAGATCGTACTGAGTAGAGTATCCCAATTCCAATGTAAACAACCCATCATCAGCGTCCACGCTTATGTAGTTTTCAAGTGTTAAAAGCTTTTGAACGGAGTATTTCGTCTGAGGTGCACCGGTGCACAATCCGTCTAGAATGGCAATGTCATATAGCAAACAAAACAATGTATTATTCCCATTATTCCAATATACGATATTGTAATTATTGTTTTTTCACTTCTTTTCTTTATTCTTAGTGTTATAATTTATTTATAGTCATTTTTATAATAATATTATATGGAAAAGTTAAATAATTTAATTTGCATGCAATATCATATAAAAATAGTGACAAACTGAAACTGTTGACGTCGTCAAATCAAATGGACTTTCAGAAATGTTGAAAATAATTGTAATTCTAAATATATTATGTTGTGTTATCGCCAACCATGGCAGAAATGAAAAGGATAACTTTGGACATAACGATTTCAATCCACTGGGGCCTTTAGTAAAATGTTCCTTCTTATCTAAATCTTTTCTTGAGTGCAATGAGCCATATGATCATAAAGGAAATAAGACTGGCAAAGACGATTTAGGTAAAAAATACTTATTTTTACCTAAAATAATAATAAAACATTTTTTTTAAATTTAGGCTATGGTTGTGTTAATTTTGGTGGAATATACTACCACGATGTGGAAAAGACAAAAGTTATTTGTACAGTTTTACCTGGGATAGAATGTTATGGTCCAAGAGAATTTCATCGAGATGGATTTCCTTGCGTTAAATATACAGATCATTATTTTGTCACAACATTGATCTATAGCATACTTTTAGGCTTTTTAGGAATGGATAGATTTTGTCTTGGACAAACAGGAACCGCTGTAGGAAAATTACTTACTTTAGGTGGGGTGGGAATTTGGTGGTTTATCGATATATTCCTGTTAATAACAAATAATTTAGCTCCAGAAGATGGCAGTAATTGGAATCCAAACGTTTAAATTCTTATAATTTTAATCAAAAAAATTTCAAATATATATTGGAATTGTACATTAAAAAACAAATTTTTAATTTAATTTATACAGTTTGAGTATATATATACCTACTTAATTAAATACCATGAAAAATTATTCATTTAAGAAGTGTTTCAGATCGATATCTAAATGTCTAAAGAAACATTAAAATCATGGGATTAAAATAAAATGTAGAAATTGATTTTGTTTTATTTTAAATAGGATAAATTTAAATATCGATAAATCCAAATGACTTGCTTATCTGAAAACTTGTAAACTAAAATGAGGGCAGGATTTCATGATTTAGCTGTTACATTTTTAAATACAGAAATTTAAATAAAAAGCAACCATATTATATTCGTATATAAATGTTTGAAAGAAAAAAATAAATTTATTTAATTAATATATTTTTTCATAAAATCAGCTAAATATATAATTATTGTTAAAAAAAATTAAATTATACATTATCATAATATTTAATATTACATTACAAAAAACAAGTTAAGTATATTATTAACAAAAAATTAAATAATATATTTTTGTCAATGTTAGTCTTCATTGTATATTTGTGCAAAATTTTTAACAATAAAATTACATTTAAATTTATATTCTTATAATTGGTATTATATTTGACTTGTAAAAACACAAACTAATAATAATAAAAATATAATTAAATATTAGTAAATTAATGTAAAAAAAAATAAAAGCAAAGTCTTGAGTAAATTCATGAATTATTAATATTATGCTTAATCTATAATTAAATTTAATGTAACATTTTCAGAATAATTTTTGTTCTTAAATATGAATATACAATTATATAATTTAAATTTTAATAAATATCTGTTTATTTTTTTCTTAATAACGATAATATATTCAATAAATTTACTTTGTTTTTTTTTTCTTAAATTTTACTTGTGAAATATATTAAAATTTGTGTGGATCATTATTTAACATTTACAATAATTAAAAACTATGTTTCGTTATACTACGAGATTAACACTATTTATGAAAAAAATTGTTACACAAGGAAAATATGTTAATTATACAGTTTATAAATCAACAGTAAAGATTCGAAGCATTTTTTATTCAAAGAAATTTGTAAAATATATTTTAAATTTTTGCTTAATAATTGAGTATATATAAAAGTTTAAATGGCAGTTTAATTTGTCTTAATGATAAATATATTATTAAAAAACAAAAAAACAAGATTTTGGCACAGAAAAACGGACATAATATAAAAATGTTAATTAACTAACTTGAAGAACATTCAATTTTTTAACTAAAAAACTACTATATTATATTTTTAAGCACACCCACATTTTCCATTCCATATTATTATAACTGCCGAATTAGCCAATATTGATTGAATTAAAATATGAAAAAGCAGCATAATTATAATAAATTCTGTACATTTTTTTTTATAAATTTAAAAATTTGCAAAATAAATAATCAAAGATATTGCAATAGATTGTATTAATTCCTGCAGAGTAATTAAGTGAAATCTTATGTTAATAAATTATACAAATTCTACTCATTTGCTTAATATAATATAGTAATTATTTGAGCAATGACAATATTTAATATAACATGCTTTTAAAGAATTATTGATACATTACAATTTATAAAAAATTCTTTGTTTTTATCTAAAATATGGAGATTCACTAAAATATTGGTTAATAATGTTATTCATAAAATATTATTTCTTTTAAACATTTCATACTTTCAGAAGATCGTTGTTTAAAATATATATATAATTTTTTACGTCGATATTAATAAATAAATTTAATTTAAATTACATCAAAATAGACTGAAAAGTGTTTGTAAGATTAGAGTTTTAACAGGTTTTGAGTATGAAACATTCACATATAAATAATAAATATTTATTATTTATATGAATTTTCTTTTATACTGACGATTCTTTATAATTGAAAATATTTTTAAAAGTAATATTTCTCTTGATGTTACAAATTTATAAAAAAAGTGTATTAATTCGATAGAAATATTTGAGAAATATTGGTATTTCGGTACGGATAATATTATTTAATCTAAAATTGTTAGTCAGTTGGTTTTTTCTGAATTAATTACCTTTTAAATTGAGATTTTCTAAAATTGCAGGGTCTGTTTTTTTTAAGCTTTGTAATGATCGTTCTTAATGGCACAACATAATGATAGTGAAATTATTAACGCTATTAGTTCCAATAATGATATTATGATGGTTACAGCAACAATAATCTGCCAATGTTCATGTAAGAGTTCCACAATTTTATCTATACAACCCTAAAAAATAATAACATTCAATTATTAAAACTGTCTCCAAACATGATAATTGATACAATAATATGTTATTCATATGGTAATAAATCATAAGGCTAGCAAAAAAGAAGTAAAGTAAGGTTAAATAGGAGGATAGAAATTAATACTCATATACTATTGGGTGTTAATAGGATGTGGCTTTATGATCGTAATATAAAGACATAAAGTTATGAAAAACTATCCTTATAATACTTACCTTAAAAACATTTTTTTTTTTTGGTAAAATTATTATTTATTTAAAATTATTATTAAACCAATTTTTGTTTGATGAAATTGGTCATTTATAAATTACTGAACCAAAATGCTTATAGAATTTTTTACTAAAGTGCTAAAATTATAATTGTTGTGCCCAAACGTTTTGAGTCTAGGTTCGTGCATAGTCAGCGAATATATTTTATTATATAAGTTCTTTCTGAAAACTTATGATAAAATATTTTCAAATAAAAAGAATTTTAAACAAAATAAAAAAAAAAGCTTTTCTTTATCGCGGTGGTATTAAATATCACCAAAATATGCTCCTGATATGCGCGAACGTGTAGTGTAGATCGAAAACGAAAAACCCAAGCCACGCCGATTGACTGGACAATTTCAAAGATTGAGTTATTTTTTAGTCATCAAAGAGGAAACATCGTTTTTACTAATAAAAATAAAATAAAACATCAGACATCGAGAAAAAAAAACAGATAGTACACAACATTTTGGCGCAGCCGGTAGGATGTCTGATATGTTATTTTTTTTATAATACAAGTGTAACAAAAAAGTAATTTACAAATTTTTTGTTAAATTTTCTTTTAAAAAAAAGAAAAATTTGTGTTTATAACTTATGATGTAATATAATTTTATGGTTTAAAACTATGGTGTAATATAATTTTAACATTTGACATTAACATTTTACCATATTACAAATTTAAATAGGGAAACATAATTATTGAAACCTAAATTAAGTAATACAATTATTAAAAAATATAATATAAAGAATTTTATAGTTGTTATATAAAATAAAAATAATTTTATAAAGAATAGTTGGAATATTCAAATTATTTCCATTTTTTAATCGTTTTGGTATTATTATCCATTATTATTGAATTTTCTACAGAAGTTACTTCAGTTAACGACGTCTGTCTATCTGTTGTTGATGACTTACGTTTGGTTTTAATTTTTTTGGGATTTTGTTTGTGATGATGTATTCTGATCTGCATTATTTGTATCAGTAATATTTGATAAATTTAATGCTTGTTTTCTTAGTAGTTCAAAATTATTAATATTGATAAATTTTCATTCGTATACCAATTTGTAATTCTGTACAGGACCGATCATCTCTATTATTTTTTTTTTATGGGGTTATACATATATAATTTTTTAAAAAAATTAGTATGGCAACCATCCCATATATTATCATCTTTCTTTAAAGACCCATAACTCACGTCATTTAAAAAAAAATAGTTATTGTAAAAAAAAGGATTACAAAGAAAAAATTAATACATTCCAAAAAAAATAAAATTGTTTAAATTTAAAATTAATTAAAAAACAAAAAAAAAATAGATATTGTAAAAGAAAAAAAAATTACAAAGAAAAAATTAATACATTCCAAATAAATAAAATTGTTTAAATTAAAATTAATTAAAAAAAAATAATGTTATAATGATGTAAAAAATAAAAAAAATTATTAAATAAAAATAAAATAAAAGGAAATCAATGTTTTTCCAGTCAATCGGTGCCACGACGCGATTTTTTCGGAAGGGGGAAGAATGTTGTGCCCCAACCGTTTTGAATCTGGGTTCGTGCATAATAGCATAATAAACGAATATATTTTATTATGTTCTTTCTGAGAACTTATGATAAAATATTTTCACATAAAAAGAATTTTAAACAATATAAAAAAAAGCATTTCTTTATCGCGGTAGTATTAAATATCACTAAAAAATGCTGCTGACTATGCGCGAACGTGTATATCGAAAACGGAAAACCCAAGCCACGCCGATTGACTGGAGAATTTAAGAGATTGAGTTCTGTTTTAGTCATCAAAGAGGAAACATCATTTTTTTTTAATAAAAATAAAATAAAACATCAGCCATCGAGACGAGACACCAAAAATAAATAAAAAGGTTAGGTAGTACACAATATAATGTTTCACTGTAATACTATAATAAACCGCTTCAGAAACTAAATTATTATTTTTCAAAATTAGATGAATTATCTTGCGAATTTAATAAAATTAAGTAACATCG
The DNA here is from genome assembly GCA_963920725.1 of Rhamphomyia laevipes. Taxonomy (NCBI): domain Eukaryota; kingdom Metazoa; phylum Arthropoda; class Insecta; order Diptera; family Empididae; genus Rhamphomyia; species Rhamphomyia laevipes. The sequence goes on along the minus strand of OY987257.1, from coordinate 44,521,123 downwards.
AATCTTACCGTTTGATAAATAGCTGGATTGATTAGACCACCGACTTTTATTTTCCTGGCTGTTTCACATACTGCACGATCAATATCATCTTTGCAACAGGATTCCGGAATTTCATAAAATGGGTTAATATTTGAAACAACAACACTTAAAACATTAGTTCGATCAACACTATTGTATTTACTGGCAGCCCAATCATGTGGTCCATTTGCACCGCAGCATTTTAACTATATTAATAAATAAAAAAAAATCATTATATATATATATATATTATGTATTGATGTAATGGCTGTAATATATTACATTTCTTTGGAAACTGTCAAATGTTATTGTTCGAGTACTTATTTGACCATATTCTTCCTGAACCGAGTATTTAACAGTGTTCTTCACAGTTTGGTCCAGTTTATACTTATTTTGGAATGCCCAAACCCCCGCGGCAATTTGTGCTACTAGTACAACTAATAGTACACAGAAAAACTGAAAATATCATGGAACAATATAACATAAATATATCTTATGTATTTATAATATTATAATATATATATAAAATATTGTTTTATATATTGTATATATTTATAATTTATATACATACCGAAACAAGTAAACACTGAGATTCTTTATATGCACCACAACATCCTAGAAAAGCACCAACCACTATAAAACAGCCTACTCCTAAAAATATATACAGAGCGATGTAATAGTCGCTAGCAGGTTGGGTCATAGATAGCAAGAAAGTCGGATCAGTAAGCATCCATACAGAACATATAATGAAACTAAGCCCAATAATCTAAAAAAAAATATTTATATTTACAAATAAATAAATTTTTTGTGTATAGTATATAGTAAAATTATGCATTTTAACATAAATAATATATTTTTAATGAAAATTTAATGTTGTAGGAAGGTTGTAGGTAATATAAAATTATAATATAAGTAGAAATCATATAATTGTCTATTTCATCCCACGAAAATGACGTCATATTTTAAAAAAAAAATATTATTAATAACACATTTGGTAAGATTAGAAAATTTACATATGAAGCTAATCATAATAACTAAAGTTATATAAATACATTTACATAGTCTTCTTATATAGTTAAATTAATGTTAGAAATAAGAATATTTTAATATAGAGAACTTTACCAAAAATAATATATTTAAAACAACCATTAGGTATTTTGTGCACTGACAACAACCATTAAGACCCATTTTAAATTTATAAGTTATAATTTATAAAAATATTTTTGAGATTTTTTGTATCTTTATAATCTAGACTTTTTTTTTTTTTACTTGTTGTGACAGTGTTTCCAATTTTTTTTTTTGATAGTTCGAAAAGCTAGATTTCTGGTTAATGAAAAGCTAGCTTTCTGGTACTGCTAATATAACAAAGAGTTGTTTATGTTGAATACACTGGCATATATTTTAAATTTCTTCTTTTTTTAATTCGAAATCATAAAATGCAATACAATTATAATTTGTTATATGTTTTTAATTTTGTGCTGCATCATATAAGAAATAACAATCATTATAATATATAACAATCAGTATGTGATACGAGTGATATTTTATAGAATGAATTATTTTTAAATTGTAAAACTCTGCGTTAAGTTTATTATAATTACCCTTCGGAATATACATAATGATGTGAAGATATTCCTGAGGTCGGTAAACCGATCCTAATCTCTGTTTCTATTATTCTCCATTGTTTTCAATAGGAAAGAGTTAAACTTATTGGTTTATATGCCTTTGAAGACCCAAAGTTAGTTCTGCCCGGTTGGAATGAAGATAATATTTGAATCTTGCCATAGGTGGAATATAGCTAAGTTTTAGACATGCTTTATAAACCGCGCATAATCTATCTAATCTACTTTAGTAGCTGCATTTACTTTCTGTATAAGTTCATGAAAAATGCCGTCCATTTTTGGTTTTTTGAAGGGTTTAAAAGTATCGGCACCTTAAAAACTATGATTATTGGCATGTCATGACACTAACAAAAGAATGAAATCATTTATGATTTCTGTGCGAACTTCTTCAATATTTTCATTTTTGGCATTTCATAAAACTAATATAATATGAAAATCCTATTTTTAGTACAGTTATTGCCACTTGCCAATAATTATATTATAATTAACACAACTACTGGCGCTTTAGTGAAACTTGCAATGTAGACGTGAGCTTGTAATTTCTTAGTTTGAACTTATCAACATTGATATTGAAATCAACGTAATAATTTCCAATGAGAGCGTCGGAACCTGGCATCAAAAATATCGAATAAATCCAGGGCTACATTGTTTCGATCGGTTCAGTTTCGATTCGTTTCGAAAAGTTCAAATTTGACGTATCCATATATTGGGAAATCGATTGAGTGGACACATAGGTCGAATCGGAACGAATCGAATCGAAAGAGTTTGGAACGATTGGAATTTTGCGAATCCAAACTAAAGGAAATGTCAAGAGAAATGAAATTTGACTGTTTCAAAAATAACAAAAACAAAATATATGTGGTTTAATCGATTGTGATCGGTAACTATGTGTTCAGTCTACTTAAACATCGAATAGAATCGAATCGAATAGAAACTGAACTTGACTGATAGGAACAATGTAGCCCAGGCTTAAGTAATAAAAAGTATCAACAATAATTATTTAGTCACAGATTTGCCAAACGCTAATGTTTTAAAAATATTTTTGGTTTTTTATGTTTTGCGGCGACACTCACATTGGCCGGCTTTTCTAACTATAAGTTTGAAGATTTCACACCGAAGATTCATGACAACACTTACATTACATTGGAGATGGGCCATTATATAGATTTGAACGTATAGTCATTTTATTTCACACACAGTTAGTTATATGGGAGTCACTGTTTTCAGTTGACATTGACAGTTTCACATAGTTACCCTGAAAACAAGAAGTATCGTTTACGATTCGTAAAAGAAATAACTTCCTCATACAAAACATCTTTTACGAATCGTTTAGGTGTATCATTTTTATATCGTTAACGATTCACCAGTCACATGATAATTGAAATCAAAAACGAAGTTTGGTGTATGTATTGGTACTTCGTTTTAATTCCGTTTTGGTGGATCATTAATGATTCGTATTTAGCGTAATGTTTGTGAATCTCTTTTAACGAATCCATTAAGAATCTTTTTAGGCGAAAAGTGAAATATTTATTTTGGAAAATGGATTGAAAAATAAAAATAAATTTTTAAATTTAATTATTTTAATTTATATATATGTATATCTTTATATTATTTTTTAGATATAATTTTTAAATTTAATATAATATTGTTAATATAAAAATCAAATTGTTGTTTTCTTGATAAAGGCTTATGTATGTTGATATAACTCTTGTTACTGGAGCATCCAAATATATCATCTTCAGTAGTGTTCCTAGACACCATAAACTTTCTCCGATTCATTTTTTCTCCTATAATATTAATAATAATTAATTATTTTTATTTGTTATGAAATTTAATTTATACTTACTTAATTTTTTTCCACGTACGTGTCTATTGTTAACTACAAAATTTTAAAAATGGCTCATTCTTTGTTTGTTATTAAAAATGGCTGATTTTTTGTTTTGCTAAAATTTACTAAACACACATTTTACGAAACAAAAATATATCGTTTTCGATTCACCTTTAGCGAGGAGTTTTTCAATCTCTATATTATACAAATACTTATATATGTGTTAGTACAACTTCACTTTCCGATATCTTTTTTAAATCATTTACGTATCGTTTTTGGTGAACTTCGTTTCTATGATTAAAGGGTATATATTTAAGTATAATAAAGTACCTGTTTGGTGCATATAATAACTTCATTAATTTAATTTAATAATTCAATTGCATTTTGCAATTTGAATATATTAAATTAATAAGATACAAAGTTGATAGCAAACTGACTGATAGTGATAAGTTTGATAATTGTAAAATAAAAGGTAATGTTTCTTAATCGTCTAAACAGTTTAAGAAATTTACAACAAACTTTAGCATATAGAATACTAGTGACACAAATCAAATTATCGTCCAGCGAAATTCCAGGTAAACTTGAAATCTTAAAATTATATTTCTATTCAATAAATTTGTATACAATATTTATTCAATTATGAATCTATATTTATTCAATTATGTGTTGGGTTACCAATATCATTTCTATTTTGACCTCCTTTATAATTTAATTAATAACTAACCACATCTAATTTTAGATATTCCCTTCCCATTTATCAATTATTAAATATATTTTTGTATATGACCATATTAGCAATTGTATCTTTAATTTAAAATTTTGCACATAGCACTGTATTATAAGCTAGCATAACCACATAAAAAATTAAATTTAAAAAAGAACAAAAATTTATAGGTATTTCGTATTTCCAGCATATGAAAGAAAGATCAGTATACATACATATTTATAATTTGATTATTTTTACCCAATTTAATCATCAGTCGATTTGCTTCATCATTGTCAGCGTAAAGCAAAGCAACGATTACTATTTTTAGGATTTCCTCTTAATCATTTTGTCCTATAAATTTTTTTTTACGTTTTGTAAAAATTAAATTTTTCTCAATTTTCAGTTCATAGTTTCACTTGTTTTGTAGACGTCATTATTATGTTTACATTATACAATTTGAAAAATTTGTGTTACTAGTGCTGTGGTTTTATTTCAAACTATAGGTATATAGAATTGTTGGTCAGATTTTATTGGGTTACTGAATATATTTCGATTTAAAATTATAAATAATTTCATTGTGATTATTTGTGTGTTGCATAATAATTTATTGTGTTATTTAAACTTGAATTATATATATATATATATTAAAAAGATAACCTTTAGATATTAAACATAAATAATAATGATGTTGTAACGAAAGAGTGAATTGAGTAATATAATGACTTAGCGACATTAAAATTTTTAAAATTATTTAAGTATTATAGTTATTATAAATAAAAATTAATAAAAAAAAATGTAGGTTTTAATGTGTTTCGATTAAATGTAGTTTAAATATAAACAAAAATTATGTAATAATTCAATTAATTTGCGGAAATTTTAAACATTCTTTATCATTAGATTACGCTTTTTTCTAATATATATTTGATTAGTATATTTTAAATAAAATCAACTAATCAAAAAAACAATATTTTCATATGTGTCGATACGACGACACTGCAGTGTCTATTAAGACGAAACCAAAATATAAATGTGTTAAATACGAGATTAATTCAGTATTGTTTTCATTTTTTTAGAATACTGTCAAGAGTAAAGCTAAAGATTCCCTAGCTAGCATTTGCATGATTAATGTATTTTTTTTTATATCCCTTTTAGTGGTAACCGGCGTTACCAATAATATTTAAGGTACTGCTTAAATATTTTATAGCTCGGTAATGCGTTTAAAAATATATTTGGCTGGAGATAGCATGTCATGCATAAATCACATTAATAAATAATTTTTTCAAAAAGAAAATCTAATTTTTAACGTGATTTTAAATGTGGATATTAAAATTTCTTTTAATTCATATTGCAGCTACCGCTGATTTATTATATGTTGAAAATATTTGTGATTTGGATAACAAATACGGCAAGTAAGAACAACTTCTACATATTGATCCAATAGTTACAAAATTTTAAAAATTCTACTATAGAAAAAAACATCCGTGATCCAACTGCAAACAAAATAATTCTTTCTAATTAATTCCTATTACTGTATTAATTATTTCATACTTTAAATAATTATCACAACAAATCCAAAAATTTTATTTTAGTTATTATATACAATCAAAATTATATTTATATTTTAATATAAATTATCAGGTGATATCAAAAATCATATAATTAATAAAATGGAAACCAAAGCGGAACTACGAAAACGTTTAACACCAATGCAATATCAAGTTACACAAGAAGCTGCAACTGAACGTCCATTTACAGGTAATATAATATCTAGAATTACAAATTTTCACTATATATTTCTATATTTTTAAATTGTTTTATTTATTATTTTTATTTTAAGGTTGTTATAATAAACATTACGAGAAAGGAATTTATCAATGTATTGTTTGTCATCAGGATTTATTTTCATCAGATACGAAATTTGATTCTGGTTGTGGTTGGCCAGCTTTTAATGATGTTTTAGACCAAGGAAAAATCACATTACATCGTGATGCTAGTATATCAGGTTAGTGTATTTTTTTTGCATAAGTAAATATTTAATTGAATGTTTTTGCCAGTATATTTTATTGTTAATAATAATTTTTTAAATTAAACAAGAATTTTTTTTTTGTTTTGTTTTAAATAAATCTAATAAATTTATATTATGTGTTGTTTTAAAATAATAAATAAATATTTACAAAAAAAAAGTATGTAATATTGAATTTTTTGTTTTTTGCTAAAAAAAATTTTGATTTTTTCTTTTGCTAATTCTAAGTTTGTGAATTGTGTTTAGTAATTTTTATATAACTGTAGAATTAATAAATTTGTTTGTATATTTTTTATCTGTTCAAATGTCAATTGCAATCCCAGGCTGTAGTTGTTTTTTCCTTTTTTCTGGTGAGATATTTCGTATATTTTTATTAAAATTGGTATTTTATCACTACCGATAAAATAATTCCGAGAAAACAGCATTCATACGGGCTATGTAGGAGGATTACGAAGAAGGGGATGTAGTCCTTGTCAATGGCACTTCAGTGGCCCTATTTTGGTCATAAATATAAATTAGGAATTGATAAATATTTTTGACAGATTATACCAGTTTTTCATATAAAAAACTAGTATAATGTGTCAAAAATCTTTCGCAGAATTACCAATGATAAACAATTATAAATACAACTATGCTATATTGTAACAGTGTAACAGTTTTCTTGGAATTTATTTTTCGAACTAAAATAAAATATATCAAATTAGTTAATTTCATTAATTTAAATTTTTATTTTTCGTTTATTTTTTACGTAGGATTTAAATTCTATTTTAAATATTCTTATTTACTGGAGTAGGAAATATTTTTGTTATTAATAAAATATTTATTATTTTGATTGCCTTTAAAAAAGTATATAATTTTTTTCTGTTGCTTAAGAAATATTTTCTGAGATAAAATTTCTTATATTACATAACATATAATTTTAATGTAGGAATGGTACGAACAGAAGTTTGTTGTTCTAAGTGCTCAGCACATATGGGACATGTATTTGAGGACGGTCCACCACCAACTTTAAAACGATTTTGCATCAATTCAGCTTCTATTGAATTCGTACCAGTTGCCAAATAATCTCAATTTACTTATTGATTTTTTTTTTTTTGTTTTTTTAAATATGTGCCTTTCAAAATTATGATCTGTAAAAAAATTTCAAAAATCACATTAAAAAAATAAATTTAGTAATTGTTTTTAGTAATGAAAATAGTAAAATATTGTTTCTTATTGTTAGTATTTGAAGACTTGATATGATAAAAAAAATCTAGTTCTTTTTTTTTTTATATTTCGAATTTCGGTATATTTTAGTCTGCAGTTTATTGATTGATTTTTAATTATTTTGCATGTTGTATTACAGAAAAATGAATGAAATCCTTATGTAATGGAATTTTCTAAGTATTAAATTATATATTTGATTATAATAATATTAAATATTTATTTGGAATTTGATATTTTTACTATTCTACTATTATCCAGCATCACCAACAAAAAAAAAAACTTAATATTTTTCTTGAATGCATTTTTCATTAACAAATTTTTACACCTGCTTTTTACTATTTTTTTTTTTTTTCACATTTAACATTGTTTTTATTTCTGTATACTTAAATTTTAAATAATTTATATTAAATATAAACAATCTAAAAATAGACGCACAATAATTAACTAATAATTTTATTATAAATTGAATTAAAAACTCATTTTTAAGAAAATGATTCTTTAATTATGTTAAAAAATATAAAAAAATTTAATTTATATTTTTTTCTTTTTTTTTCTCTTCTTTTTTTGTGCTACATTGTGTGCCTATATTTATTTGGTGGGGATAAAATTTTGTATGTACATTCAACGTATAAATATAAAAAAAACATAATAATATTTAAATTCCTTAAAAATTATTTTCATATATTTTATAACTCGTATTATTATTTTTATGTATCGTTTGTTCATCATGTGATATTGTCCTATTAATTTTCTTTTATTTATTATTATCATTTGCATGCATATTTAATTTATTTTCATTAAATCTTTCGAAAACAAAATCATCGTATTCATGTTCCACTCCATCCTATTTCCATATTATAAAAAAACATATATATTTAATTAAAATCAAAAATAAAAAGGAGGAAATATTTTACTACTAATTAAACATCCAGAACGTATCCGGACTGAAGTACGTTGTGCCAATTGTAAAGCTCATATGGGTCATGTATTTGAGGATGGTCCAAAGCCAACAAGAAAACGGTATTGTATTAATTCAGCAGCTATAGAATTTATATCAGCCGATCAACTTAACTCCCCTGCTACACAATGTGAAACAGCAACTAGATGAAATTTTTATATATATATATCATGAAATAATTACATTTAAAAGAAGTTTTTCAATTATATATTTTTTAAAAATTTGCAATTATATTTAAAAATTGTTATTTATTTATTTGTTTTTATAAACTTACGCACTGTGACTGGTTTTTTTTTTTGTATAAAATATTAAAAGTAAAGTGAAATTATAATTCAATTAAAATTATTTAGAAGCAATCGTATTAAAATATAATTGTAAATAATTAATATACTTTTTTTGTAATAACTATACTAAAAAATTTTCAAAAAACAAATATAAAAATTAACAATTAAAAATGTTTTATTTCATTTGATAAAAGTAACTTTCAGATAAATATATAAAACTCTATTTTTTCCATTAAATTGGCTTACTCTTTCTATATTTCTATTTTATTGAAAAGAATAATTGTGAATTATTTCCGATAAAAATAACAATATGTTTTTTTTTATTTAAATATATTTATAATTATAAATATCATTATTATAAGTGCCAAGAGTTGACTATCCAAATTGATACTGATATCAATAAAGAGTTTTACGTCCGATTAATCTTTTTTTTTAACCATAATACGAAAAGGAAAATGTTATTCAGGAGAGATCGAGATAGAATTTATACATAACCTAAATAATCTTATTTGTTAAATTATATATGTATATTATTAATTTAATGGACTTTAAAATATAATTACTTTTAAAATATAGCGACACATATCTATCAATGTCTTCTATTCGAAGTATACGATTTTTAAACGGAAATTCGATGCTAAAAATGTTTTCCTAATTTCTAAAAATCGTTCAATCCTTTCTATCTCACATAAGGATTTTAAGTATTTAAAATTTAATCTGGCGAAACCATTTAATGCAATAATATAGAGTTCAATTTAGGTTTGAACTGTATATAATAAATTATAATAATTATTATTTAGAATAAATATCAGATTGGTAAATAAGCTTACTGCTTTTTAAATTATAAATATTAAAATGATCTAATTTTGTAATTAAAACAATTTGTTTTATTACTCGCAGCATTAGTATTTTTATCAATACTTTTCTAGATTTCATTCAATCAAATTTTCAGCGAAAATATTTCTTGTGTAACTTAGTTTTTTATATATGTAATATCCTTTTAAAAAAAAAAATATAAATATTTTTATATTCTTATACATTTTTTTATTTTTTGTTTCATTACAATTTAATATAACGTAGCAAGAAAATCTTATTTGCTCGTTTTTATACAAATTTCTGGTATATTTAATTTTAATTATAATTTTATTTTTATTTTATACATTTAAAAATAATATATATAATTATGTACTTATAAAAAAAATTTACATTGCAATACAAAATATTATTTACTAAATATGTTGTCATTATAAAATAAATAAAAGCTTGTTACTACACACGCATACATATTTTAATTAATTATATATATAATATATATAATATTTTTGAGTTAAAAAAAAAAAAAACAAATAAAATTTAAATAAAATAAATATCACAAAAAATATAAACATAATTTTGATTATACATTTTAAAATATATAAATATGAAAAAATACAATCATAAATTATTTTTTATCGTGTCCTTTTGGAATAAAATTGTAGATTAATTATATCCAAAATGCATAAATTTAATTGAAATTAATAATTTTATTAACTGTTATTATTATTTTTTAAATTGTACTATATGTATATTAAATATTTTCTAACTATATATTTTTATTACGCGAAAAAATTCTATGAAAGAATTCCATAACAACCACTGGAACAAAGTATAGTTCATATTTTAATTCAAGAACAAATATTTAGTTTAAAAAAAAATGCTGGCTAGATTGTATACATGTTTGTAATAGTCAGTTTTTCACATTAGAAAGTTATGGGTTTCATGTTTCATTGAATCAATGTACGAAAATATTTTGAATAATTTTTTATATAACACGATCTATATAGTCAGGTTTTTAAAACTAACTTTCTCCTAAATATTCATTCTTTATAAATTATTATTATACAAATTTATAATTCGACAAAACCTTTATATAATTTTTGTTTACTTATTTAACATTTCTACTGGTAATACGTAATTAAATCTCATTCATTATCCCGGTTTTTAAATTTTCTATTATAATTTTGAATTTATGCAAATTTAATATACTTCATTTGTATATAAATATAATATATTTTTTTATATTTATTTCTGAATTTGGAGTATTGTTTAATATCGAAAATATTGCAAAATTATAAGCGTCTTTTATATTTTTATTATATTTTCTCAAAAAGATTTTTCTTTTCTGGTTATTACTATATTTTTGTGATATTTATTAATTTATTATTGTTTATAATTTGAAGATTTCATTTAATTCTCTTTAGTTTTTTTATAGTATTTAAATGCTAGTCCAATAATGTATAATTATACAATTCAACAATTTATAATTATACATATTACATATTTTGAAAGCAATACACATTATTTATATTTAAATATTTAAATTGAATTATTTTATATTAAGAATATATTATTTGTTTTGCTGCAATTATTATATTATATTGAATGGATTTGTTTAAGGTATAAGAAAAATATTAAGTTTTTATGAACACAATAATTTTGAGTCTGACGCTTATATTCTAATATATTTCGCATAAAATATATATTGTTTAAAACAAACCAGAGGTAGAATATAAAATGAGAATAGCTTGTTAATAATTTTTTTTTGTGCATTTTGCTACTGGTTTTTACTAGGTTAACCTTATTTTAAGAACTTGATACTCAGAGTAAAAATCAAAATGTTAAATTCATATATATTCTACCTAAAGTGTTTTTTTTTTTTTTTGTTTTTGGAAACTCGTCCTTTAATTGGTTTGCTAGAAAGATTTGTTAAAAAATTGTATAACCGTTGTAACAGATAAGTCAAAAATTTCATATATTTTCAATATTATTATTTAAATGTAATTATCAATTATAAAAATATAAAATAATTATATTCATATTTTTATGAAATTTCAATGAATTTGTTTACCATTTTCAAAAACATAAATCTATATTTGTTATATTTATTTCACCCAGTCTTTTTAATTAAAACTGAGAATAAAGCGAAACTAAAATGAATTAAATTAAAACAAAAAAAAAAAAAAAAAATGGCACCAAAATATATAAATTTTATGGTAATTATTATAATGTAACGCATACTTTTTTTTTATGAATATACTTAAAAATAAAATTAATTCTTTATACCTTAAAAATTAAAAAAAAAATGTTTTTTTTTTTTTGTATTACCTAAAATCAAATACATATCTAATCAGTTAAATATTTGGAAAATTTATTTTATACAAAACTGTACTGATTATCAACAGCACGGCCAGTGTCATCATTCTGTTGTTGCTGTTGTTGATGATGGTTTTGTTGTTGTTGTGATGTATTCTGACCATGTTGTGAATGATGATTATTTGTATGATGATTATGATGATAATGTTGCTGTTGCTGTGAAGCAACTGTTGTACCAGGAATTGCGACTTGTAATGGCATTGGTAAATCTAATTCACTTGTTTTAAGACGAACACTTCCAGTCATTGTTATTATTTGTTGTGGCTGTTTATAACAAAATAAAATAAAATTGGGAAATATATTAATGATAATTAGAATAAATTTAATTTTTCTTTTCAAATTAATTTTGATTTCAAATTAAACTAATATAACATTAATTTCCAAAACAGTCAAATTGTATTTAAAAAAAAAAACATGCATCAACTGCGACATGCATAAATAAAAAATGTACAAAAGTAAAGAAATACCAGAAAAAGCTAATATTGACAAATATATATTATATATATATATATGTATATATATATATATATATATATATATATATATATATATATATATATATATATATATATCTAACTTTTTTTTGTTAATATTAAAATAGAATTGAAAATAATTAAAATAGATCAAAGAAATCAAAATCAAAATAAATAAAAAAAAAAAAAATTAAAAAAAGCATCACTGACACTGAATTGACTCCAAAATTTTGGCTATCTCACATGTCTTGGGGATGGATGTTGCTGTGAGTTATTAGCACCGCTACCAGTATTCAATTGATGTTGCTGGTGTTGTTGGTCATCATTTATTAATGGATCTTGATAAAAAACATATTTTGTTAATGTTACATCAGCTGTACCACCTGATTCTAATGGTATTGGATTTTGACGAAAATGATCTAACATTTCCGTTATTGTTGGAAACCATAAATGTTGGACACGACATTGTCCCGAATCGTTTAATGTCATACGTAAATGTTTAGCTCTACCTTGGAAATTAAATGTCAACACAAATTCACCTTTTCTTGTTTCACTTTGTCGTACTAAAAATGTACCATGACCAGCTGCCTCTGTATGCAAAACCATACGTGCAGCTTCTGATCTTGGTAATGTACCATGAAACCATGGATATTGTCGCATTTCTGCAGCTAAATCGGCTACATTAAATTCAGTATTTTCTAGGTCATTTTCAGTTAATTCAAAATTACTTGATGCAGATAATCGTTGTTCAGCACCCTGACGTCGTGGTGGTATTTCAGGAGCTGGACTACTAGCACCACTTGGTGAAATATTTAAATTTGTATCATTTAAATTAGATTGTGAAGATGGTGATATTGTTGTGGAAATCGGATGTGAAAGATTATTTAAATTTTGATTTTGTTGTTGATAATTTGGGTTTTGATTTCCAGCAGTTTGTAATGTGCTATTTTGATTTTGTGACAAATTTCCATTTGTTGAATGTTGTTGCTGTTGATTAATGATAGAAGACGATGATGATGGTGTACTTTGTTGCATAGCAGCTGCAATTTCAGGATCTATAGAAATATTATATGTTGGCTGCTGTGTTGGTGGTGTACGCATACAATAACGTATTGTTGCCAACCAACTACGCATATCATCAGTATCATGAGCTTCAATAACATATTCCATATTGTTGTCAGCTTTCAAAACAAATGTATTTTCATGATCAGGCATCTCTAATGCTGTTGTTTCACGTGCCTCAGATATTAGAAAACAAAAAACTCCGCTGCGTGGCTAATATAAAAATATATATATATATATAAAATAAATGTTATGGAATTTTTATAATCTTAATGATTATATACTTTTTGTGATTTTGGTGGTGAATAGAATTCTAACATATAACCACCAACTGCTTTGACTAATGCTAGACGACATTTTTCCCATTTTTGTGGACCAGATGGTTGATCTAAACTTTCTGGTGTTAAATAGTTTACATAACCTTCTTTTCGGCATTCAACAACAATTTTAGCTAATTTTGTTTTACCATTTTGTGATTCAGCATCATCTGATGATGTTTGACGGTGGAATAAAGCCTGAAAAAATAAAAAATTCTACGGTTTGGTATAAAATTGAATTTCTTTTTTTCTTTTTTTGTAATTTAATTTAAATTCACCTTTCCTTTGCGCAACCCTTTGAATGAGAGTCTTCGAAAAAATGGTTTATGAAATAACTTTGGTGAATCAGTTTCTTCGGAAAAATCGTTATCTTCTGGAATTGTTGCTGTACCGTTCCCAGTCTACAAAAATATATACATAAATTATAAGTTATAGTTAAATATATTTACAATTTCAAAACATTCAATAACCAATTAACAAATTCTATCATATTTAGCCATAGCTTTAATAATATTTAACCGTATTATTAGATATCGCTTTTATTATTATACATAATTATTAATCGTTTAATAATTAATAAAGAATGTCCTAATATGTGAACCATTTCAACTGAAGTTCTTTTGTGGGGCCAAAGAAATAAAATTACCACAATCGTTTGCTAATTGATAAAAAGTGGTAGGAAATTTCTAAAGAATTAAAAGAGGAAAGTAATGTAGATTAAAATATGCAACACAAAAGCAAACTCCTTGCGTAGCTAAACATTTCACTCTACCACTCTACGCTTTGCTCATACTTCCAGCACCTAATACAGCACAGCATAACACATACTACCAATTCTTCGAAAATTATCATAATTGGACAACAACTTGTCCAAATCTATCAAAATACGACATTTTTGAATTACAATTTATCAATAGTGTGTTATGATTAAGTATAAATTAAGGAATACATAAATTAAATAACTATTTCCGATAATAAAGGAATACATTTTGGCATTTTAGGGGTGATGTGAGGAGTTCAGTTGGATTCGTTGTTGTTTTTGTTATTCTAAACATGTATTTCTTTAATTCTACCGCACCATATGATGTCGAAAGCTTGATAACTTAAATCGGATACTTTAATCTAATTAAATTATTTACAGATATTTTCCAATTTTTGGTATTTGTTATTTTATTTAATACATAAAATGTCTGAAAAAACTATAAAATTTTGTGGTGTTGTTGTTGTTTTTTTTTTCATTTTGACAAATAAATATTCATATATATACTTTACGCTTCATTAAACTATCGCAAATTGTTTGTTGACGTGGAAATTTAAAACGCCAACGTGAATTTTGTTTACATATTTTTTTATAAATCAACAATAATAAACCTATGTCGCCCATATATTTTTAAATTGTTAATTTGTTTGTTTTATAACAAAAACAACAATATAGTACGTTTTTAATATTTTTGTCTTCATTTTTATCTTTTTCTTCTTGTGACGCAAATATTGGATGTACGTGACTTTATGTGTTGGAACATCTTTTAGTCACTTTAAATTCTACCGTCCATATTTTTAACCACTTCTTTGAATAAATTTCGATATTAAGCTAGTCTTAAACAGATCGACTTGTACCTATCCAGGTGTTGTTGATAATCCTCCAGGATATTTACGATCTTCCAGCAGCTCTCCTTCCTTGTATGATAATTTTTACATATTTGGGATATCCCATCAGATGGCCAAAATATGATGTTTTTCTACTTTTAATAACTTGAATGAAGTCACTCTGACCAAGCATATGTCTTAGAAAATTTTCATTAGTCCCTCCATGTTATTTTAAGTAACTTCCGGTATGTCCATATTTCAAAAGCTTGAAGTTACGCAGTGTAGCTTTCTTTAATGTCCAAGTCTCCATCCATACCATACAATAAAACGGAACAAACATAGCATTTAACGAATAGCCAACGTAGGTTAACAGTCGCTGTTACAGAAAATGTTTTTGAATATTTCCTGGCCTGTTGCATCTGAATTAAATTCGTATACAAAATACATACATTTGTACTTAGTCTTATGTAAATGAACCGCAGGATGAAAACCATCTATATAAACTTAGATGTTCAGACATAAACACATAGCCAGTAATTTAACACACCGATATCGGTAGCTTGTGAAATAATGTCATAGGATAGATGATTTATGCCCTACTTAATTTTCTCATTAAAAAAAAAAAAAAAAAAAAATTTAAAATCACAATTTGTTCAATAAAAATCGTCTTGACTTAACAACATACCCGACAAGGCAACAACATATTATTATCAGACGCGACAATAGAAAATACTTTAACAGATATTTTATTTCTTTTCTAAGTTTATTTTTAATTTAATATATATTTGAACACCCACAATTTATTGAAATTTTGAGATAATATTTTTATTGAAAGTAAGAAAAAGAAACAATTTTATAAAAAAAAAATTGTACCTATCCAATTATATTTTAAGATGAACCCAAAACTATATTATTTAGTTCCATTTCTAGATAATACATTAAATTTAGTAATAGGGTTAAATTATGAAGCACTTTTTCGTACACATATCATCGCACATGAAACATCTTATATTTTTTATTTGGAATAAAAATTTCAAGAAAAATATTGAGCCTGAAATTTTCGAAATATTGACTTATTCACTTGTCGCTGCGGTGAACTGTGCGTTATCTGTTAAATGGAATCAATTTAATTAAAATTTATCTTATCAATTTCGTTGGAAAAAAGAAATATGAAAAATTATTTATAATAATCATTTTAACAAATTCCCACAATATTTTATTTAGCATATATTTATGCAATTTTTCTTTAAAATATTTAAAAATATGCATAACTCAAGTTGTTTTTATTTATTTTTTGTTTCGTCTTTCGTTAACACGTGTTACATTAATTACAGAAATATATTTTTTATTCACGAAAATAATATGTTCATGATGATAGATAAACAAGTAAAGAGAAATGTATAAATAAATTTATTATTATTGATTTATATCTTATAAAATTAAGTCTATTTGAGCTATTTTTCTATGAAATCTAAAATAAAAATGACGGGTCAATTTTTAATCCGGGCACATTTATAAATCATTCAAATATTTAAATTCGAACATGAAATCCTCTGATTTTTCTAAAGGTGTCGGAGTCTGGCATACCAGTTAATATCTATCTCTATGACCCTAGCACAGAAATAATTGTTAGTTAAATTATTCGCTGCATACAGTTCGTTCATGTAGTAAGAACCAAAAAATCTGCATCACAGTCACAGGTCCATATGACAACGACAGTAGCACAAAAAGTGTTCAATCGTTTCGTATTTATTTCCGCATCCTCTACATGTTTACTTCGGATTGCCGTATCTTAAAGGCATGAACCCTTTTCATAGTGTGTCCTGTTAAAAACACGATTACCAGATATATAGAGCTTTTATCTTCCCCCTTGTTGTAAGCTTACCGGCTTTTTCGTTTCTCAGGTAGTCCTATGGCATGCGGACCCATAGTAAAATAGAAATTTTAGAAGAAGAAATCTAATGTATTAAAGAAGAGTAAACTCTTGTAGACAACATTTTAAACGAATAAATAAATTTTTACACAAACTATTTTGTTGTATACAAAAAATATCTTATTTTTGTTTCAAGTATATTTTAGGAAAGGCGGAAGCTTTTTCGATTTTTCTTAGTCTAAGAATATATATATATACTATACGTATATGTAATGTTCAAATTTCATAGTTAGACTATATATGCATTTATTAGTTCTTCGAAAAATGAAGAGACTGTATTAAGTAATCCGAGTCATTATATTTTAGGGCCTAACATATTTTATCCGTTATATTCAGCAATTTCATTGCTAAGTAATTGGTACAATTTTTGGTTTTTAAATGGAATTCAGCATATTTTAAAATAATTTGAATTTAATAAGTATTATATTTATTATAATTTGTACTATTTATCTATAAAATATGTAAATAGCATAATTATTTATTGGTTGAAATTATTATTTTACACATATAAGAAAGTTTATGCTACACACAATTTTTGTAAATTAAATTATTATGATAATGTCTGATTTTTTTTTTATATTCTTCTTGTTGACTGACCTAAATTCGAAATACTTTACACTCAATTAAATTTCTTAAAAATTATGTTTTTTTTTTTAATTGTACATAGTTTTGCTATTTTATAGCTTAATAAATTTTTATATATGTATAATATAAAATAAAAAATAAAAAATATTAAGCATAATAAAGGGCCGGCTTTAAAATAAAACAAAAGTAATAAAGGGCTGGCAATGTGATGTTCAATCATGCTTAATTTTACACCTGAACTTGTCGTAACTATATATAAAAGACGTAATAACATAAATAACTATAGCAAATTGAAAATAAATAGAAAAATAAAAACTTTGTAATAAAGTGAAAGGTAAATAGTAAATATCGTTGGTTTATATTTTATTTTTTAAGTTTTGTATAATTTATTTGCATAATCAGTTATGGTATAATCAATAAAAATATAATGTTTTTTAAGAGGCATATAATAAACAGAAAATTTATCTTGATAGAATTCAAATTATATAGGTTTTATTGTAAGTTAACAGATTATAATATTTTAGTAAAAATAAAATAATTATTCAAATAGAATTTGATTGAATAAAATTATAAATAAATTTTAAATAACAATACATATAAATTGTTCATCTTATTTATTTTGAAATAAATATTTTCAGCAGAATTTTACAGAAATTCTAAAATTATATATATTTTATTTATACTAAGTATTTGTGAAGAATTAAAAATTAAAATTAGATACCTAATTTGTTATTAATTATGATAAATTTGTTTACGTTATAAATTTAAGATTTTTCTAAATAAGTCCCATATTTGTACAATGTCTTAAGTTTTAGGACTTTTTCGTGATTAACTGGATATGAACAAGAAAATCAGCGTTACTTCATAATCTAGTTTTGAATATTATGATGTCTTATTACTTATTTATATAAAATATAATTATATACAGTATATATAATTATATACAGTTATATACAGGGTGATTCGAGTTAATATTTTAAGATTTGATTGCAAGGTCTCGTGTCCCTGCTTAATTTAAAAAAAAAATCACATAAGTGGATGGGGGTCTATCTTCGACACCCTGTTAGAGATACAGGTTGTTTAAAAAACTACCTACATATAAAATATTTATTCTACCTAGACTAGACTAACTGGGTTGATTTCATATGTAATTGATTGGCCTCTTTTTCAGTATTACCGATATATTACCAGTTACATTTTCAATTTACAGTTTGAATACGGTATTCTAAAGACCAGTTTCAACTTTTAAGTATATTGACCTAACGGGTCCCAATTTCACTAAATACATTTTTTTTTTTTTTTGTATTTCCGATTAATATTATTGTACTCTTCCAGAGTTTTCATTTTATACCTCAACTCAATCGACAAACCTCTCCTCCCATATTTTGAAACCATTATACTAGACAAACGGAAGGCCTAAGTAAAAACTTTACACGGGGAAATTCTATATCTCATATATAGCAACATAAAAAATAAAAAAAATAAAACTTAAAGCAATTGTTTTTATTTTGCACAAATTACTGTAAGCTCAGCCGATGGTAATAAGCTCATAATAATAAGCTCAGTAAGCTCAGCCGATGGAAAAATAGTTTTTTATAAGCACCCTGTACTCAGCGAATATCACAGATAGACGCCTGTTATCATACTTAAAATGAACTAGAGAATCACCGGCAAAAACTTTTGCACCGTAACTTAGACAACACCGTATGTATGTATATTATTTGTACAATGTATGCAATTATATTTATTAAAAAAATACGTTTTAAAGTTTTTAATTTACCTTCTGATAAGATTTTCGTCTAAGAAATTCGGTTTCAAAATGTTCTTCAAACGATTCAATAAATTTTTTCATAAAATCTCTATGTGATATTTGTTGTCTAACATTATCCGGTAAATTTGTATTTACATAATGAATACATGATTTAGCAAAATCTGATGCTGATGCCCTTGCATGACGTTCACAAAATTCTTGCCATCCAGTTCCATAATTTTGACAACCATTCATACCAGTTAAATTATTAGCTGATATATCACCAGTACCCCCAACAGCCCCACAGCTACCACTTAAATTATTAATATTTGTTGGAACAGTTCCACCAATATAACCTGTACCAGTGGTACCACCACCTACATTTGTATTTATTCCACTTGACGTTGGTGGTATTCCTATACCACCGCCGCCACCACCATCTACATCTTCCTCTTCAGAAGATGCTTCTTCTTTAATATTACCACCGTCAATAAATTGCATTTTTTTAATATATTATTTTTATTTAATTTTTAAATATTTTAACTACAATTTTAATTATATTATGTTTTATTTTGCACAATAAAAAAAAATATTTTTCTCTTAATGGACCTTTTTGTTCATAAAAATTTTGACGTCTAGATTTCAAACTAAACCAGTTAGCACATTTCATTAATATCTTTAGCTTTTATTTTGTTATTTTCAACCCAGCTAGATTTATATTCAGTTATGAAATTAATTTTCGAAACTACAACTTACGAATATAGTCAGCAGCATAACTAATAATTCATTGCAAATTACAAAACTGTATTTTGTCGGCAAAATTAAGTAGTAATAAAATGTGAAAAAGGTGTTAATAAAAATTTTGAAAAGTGTAGAAAACTATCGAAAACTTTTGGATAAATCTAATTATTGATAGTTTCCAAAATATTTAAAAAAAATTGATATTTATTAAGTCAAGTCATAAATAAGTTATTCGATTTTACCCATCTCTGCTATTGCCCATCAATAAATTAATCTATATAAGATTTTGTATTATTTTTTCATTTCTCTCCGTTTTCTAAAGCAAGAACTATTATTACAACGTTATACTTATAACGTTATAACAGTAAGACCTAGGTAAAAAATTTGTATGGTGAAATGGAAGGTAACAATATGGCTCACCTAAATAAATAATAAATACAATTTTCACAAACATTATCCAAGGAATGAACCCTTATACCTTATAGGATTTTGATTTAAGTACCAAACATCCTGTAATCAATTAAAATGTGTAAATTTATTTAATGTAGAAATCATTTCCAATATTAGTATTTTTTTTTTTTTTTTTAAATTTTCCTGAAATGTTTACGGTTCGGCTTTTAACTAAAATCGTCAAATAATCAAACATTTTTAATAGTTTTATAAATAAAATTTTATAATTAATATATTAATTTCATTTAATTATTCATATTAAATTTAAATCGTTTTTTTTTTTTTTTAAATTATATATTTTTTATATTGAAATAAATCTCTAAATCTAATTATACTTTAAGTTTATTGTTTATTTATTTATTTAATTTTTGACATTTTAATTAATAATTAATTTTATTTGTAATGTTAAAAAATTATTTGTAAATACAAAAATCACTTAATTCTTTAAATATATATAATAATTTGTATTTTTAAATATATTTCTAATTTAATATTCAATCATTTTTTATTAACTTTTCATCAATATTCTCTTTCTAATATATTTTTCTATTTTCCTTACATTTTTCTTCAATTTTTTTTTAAATATTTTAATAATTTTTATACACGCTTAACAATTTCATTTTTTTTATGCTAATAGTAATAGTATGTTTCTCTCTAATTATATATATTGTATAAAAGAAAATGATTAATTTAATTGATTTTATTTTTTAATGTTAATTAAAATTAAAAAAAAAAAAAATAGATAAAGTTTTAGCTGCTTAAATAATGTATTAATATTATAGCGGCCTTAAGATATAAATTAAAATAAAAATACGTATACTATTGTAGTTGACCGTAATTAAAATTAACAGCTTTAAAAATTAATCCGGTTGAGTTGGAATTTTATTAATTATTAATGTTAAAAATTACAGTATAATAAAATAAAAAATATCCTATTTTATGTGCAAATAAGAGTATTCAAAAATTGATTGATTGTAAACAAAAATTTGATTGGTTTTCTATTATATTATAATTGCAATTTAATATTTTTTTTGCATAAACTCAATGTCAGTGTGCAATTGAAAACTATTTTACAAAAAAAATGATTAATTGAACACATGTGGGTATTATTTAGATAAAAGAAAAACTAGAATTATTTAAAAATGAATATATATCTCATATCTGAAAATGTATGAAGAAAATTGTATGTTTCCTCAAACGAAGTTTCATTTTTTTATTTTTTTTTTTTAAATATTATGCAGAATTAATGTAAAATTAAATATTATTAAGGACGGAAAATGAATTTAATGTATTTGTAATATAGATTGTAATTTTAAGTTTAAACTTCTAAAATATTACCTAACACAATTTTCATATTTATTGTTTTATTTCATACTTTCAGGTTTTCAAAATAACAAGACATAACAAAAAAATCTTTAATTTATTTTTTAACTACCAATCAAATTTTAATCAATTTAAAAATTATAATAAAATTTATATTTCAAAATATATTAACAAATAAAAATTTCAACAAGATAATAATAATTCAAATATTTCTAAATTCCACAATAAAAAGTTATTCTTTTTTTAATAAAAAAAAAAAATTTATAAATCTAATTTTTTTTAATGATATGTTTTATTTATAATTAGAAAAAAAAATACTGTGCAAGAAATTTCAAAAATATTATAATTTGTAAGGTTTTATACAATCGGTGGTTAATTAAATTGAAATTTAATAATTTTAATTAGAAATAATGCAAACTATATATTTGCAAAAAACAGAATATTTCTTATGAGAATACAACACAATTTACTAACTTTCAATTTATACAATTTCACTTATATTTATAGAAATTGATAACAAAATTCCTGAATTCATTTCTTTCGTTTATTTTGTATTTCGTCAGTACTTTTAACACTAAATTATTAAAAGCCAAAAAATCACTTTATATTTAAAACAAAAAATTATCTCTCACTAATGATTATTATAGTATCTTTTTGGCATTTAAAAGATTTCATATAATTTTATAAGAAATAATTATTAATAATAGAATAATCACGGAATTAATTTTAAATTTTCGAATTTTAATTAATGTTTTCGAAATAAATGTTGTGTAAAAGCGCTATTGTTATTTTCACATTGAATATAATAGTTTATTTTTTGTTTTTATATTTGGAATCTATATCTTTACTAAACGTTTTAATCATAATATTAATAATAATATTATATATTTATTATACAACTTACAAATTTGAATTAAATTTTTAAAATTTTATTCTGAGGAGGGGAAAGTATTTTTTTTTTTAAATTCCTTATATTTTACATTTTTAAAATATGTTTGCTAATTTAAATTTATACACAATTTATCAATATTGATTTGTTATTATTATTTCTTAAAGTACGAAATGAAATACTTTTGAAGTTTTTGGGTTTGTTTGTGTTATTTTTTTTTTTTTTTTTGTGGGAAAACAAATGTAAATCTTCTATTTTATAGTAATTTCTATTATTTTGAAACTAAAACTAAATATTTAATAATAAAAAAAATACTAAAATTATATTTAATAGAGAGAAAATAAAAGTGATTAAGATATTTAGCTGTCGTTCTATATTTTTTATGTTTATAAGTTTATAATATTTATACAATTTTTATTCAGACTTCAAGTTGTTTTGGAGATTGATGCGCTATAAAGGGTTCACTCCACATTCGTCGTAAATCACCCTAAAACAAATAAAATATATAAAATATTATTAAATAAATTTATTTCATTATTATAATTTAAAAGTAATTTTTAATATTTGTACCTTTAAATAAGCCATTGTCAGCAATGGTAAAAGCGTAAACGGTACTAGGTACAACAGTGCAGGTTGTGCAGCTTTAAAAACTTCTGAACTAACTGTGGCAGTTAATAATCCCAGAAAATATCTAAATTATATATATATATATATATATATATAATATAAATAATATAAAAAATTATTAAAATATAAATAAGTTATTTATAATTAATAGTTACCCCAATAAGGAACAATGGAAATATGTTAATTTTGAACCCATTCCTTTAGGTGCTGATAAACCACCAGCATCTGATGTTATACCTTGTAATTTTTTATATGCATCATAACGTAATACAAAACATAATAATAAGCCAGGCATTACAATATCACCTAAACCTAACATTGAAAAATGTCCGCTATTATGTAAACTAGGAAATACTAATTTACCAGGTAAATTTAATTTTGGTGTGTCTTTAACCATACCACCTAAATTTAATTTTCTAGCAACAATACCAACTGGATTATCAGCTGGTCGTGTTGCAACTTTAACCATTACATTTGTACTAAATATATATGATGAAAAGAACACCCAAAATACATCGTATATAAGTAAACCAGTAAGTAAAAGTGTTGAAACTTTAAGTGAAGGTAAACGCACGAATGCAATGAATGCAACACAAAGTCCCATACCCATAGCTGTAGAAAGTACATATATATAAAAATGAAATATATTAATTTAAAAGAAAAAAGAAAACTGAAGCAAAATTATTCTCACCATCCATAAGTAACCAATGACCAGTAAGCACCCATACACAAACTATTGATACTGATAATGAAAAACTAAATAACTCGGCTGATGTAAAACGTCCACATATGCCAAAGGATATTCTAGTACCATCTGTACATGGTCGTATAATATATTGACACATTGGTAGTAATAGAAAAGCTAATGCAACAGTTGCAATAACTGGAATTAAAAAGATATTAGTTTGAAAAAAATATTGAAACAAGAAAATATATATTTTTTTTAAAATAACTTACTAGCTGTACAAACGGCAAATAATAATTGCATTGAATCAAAAAAGAAAAACATCACTAATAATGATACTGATGCGCCTAATGGTAAACATAAAGCGTGCATTGTATCTAGTGTTGCAAATTTACCTTTAAAAAATGATATTAATTATAATGTTCAGAATGTTTTTTTTTTTAAAATTGAAATATTTTACCTTGGTCATCTTCTACTGGTTCACCAGTTAATAAATTATTTAATTGGTCATTTTGTCGTTTCTTTTCTTGACGTTCTCTAGCCTCCTGTTCCATATTGAGACTACGAAAACTACCATAAACTATTAGCAGCATAGATATTAAACATGTTGATACTCGAGATGAATCCATTACTGTATAAGCCCAATGAATTTCACGATATTCACCTTGTGTATTACCACTTCCACCGATACCACCTGAACCTTGCGACATTTCTTTTCCAAAGATATTAATTTTTTTATTTTTTTGTTTTGTTTTTTAAAATATTTCTTTTTCTCTCACACCGCCCCTACCCTTTGTATCACCTCTGTAAAGAGGTGATTTCCTTGTAGAGAGAGGTGAAGAGATTTGTTTTTCTTGATTTTATGTTTATAATGTTGTTTTTGAAATTTAGAATTTTTTTTATAGTTATTTATGTATTTAATATTGAATGTTATAATTCAAATATATCGGATGATTCAAATAACTATATTTGATGTACATAAAATTAAGAAGGCCATAAATGATAAATTTCTGGAAAATTAAAATTAAAGAAACAATATTAATTATACAAAGAATTAAAAAAGTTTCGTTTGTTTAAAATACATTGTTATTTTTTCTGATGGTACATAAAATATTCATAATATTTAAACAAGTGTTAAGACATTAATTTCAAAATATTTTTCATAATAAAATTGTTATTTCATATGTGAAATGAATATATATTTCTAAAAATTAATAAAACCTTAAAAAAATATTATTTTTAAACATATAGAATCAAAGATTGATTATATTTATCCGAAAAATTTTCATGGGGTATTTGTTAAGATGGTTTTTTTAAACAGCTCAACAAACACTGCTTGAATTTTCTGAGATAAATATAATCAAGGAATATAAATAAATATATATATACGGTATATATATATATATATATATAATCACTCAAGGAATATCAATAAATTTAATTACATTAAAAATATATGTCCTTCTACTTATTAATTCTATAGATTTAAATTTAATATAAATTAAGTATATTAACATTTTTCTACCATTCTATTCCAAGTCAAGTTACAACATCTAGATATAATTTAATTTTCTGTTTAAGTATATTCTAATTCAAATATATAATATTCAATAGATCAATCATTTTAAAACTTTATTTTCATAACGTTCTTAGTTATATGAGTTTCAGTAGTTCTAAGTAATCTATCTTTAATTAGAAATGATGCACTATATTATATTTATATTGTATTCTAAGTAAATCTGATGAAAATTACCAAGTATTCGTAGTCAAGTTAGAACATAATATAATCTCAGTTTGAAATAGGTTAAGTTACAATTTTAATATATGTAATTAATTTTATTTATTCTAACTTAATTTTTTAATTATATCTCATTAATTTGTTAATAATGTAATATTATTTTTAAAAAATGCAGAAATAATAATACAAATTTGTCATGGACTTTCAACTAGGATTCAAATAAAACAGTATTTATATAACCTCCAGAAAACTGATAATTTTGTATTTTTTGAAAAAAAAAGGAATTAATTTAAAAATTAATATTTAATATATCTATATATATGATAAATTTCTGGAAAAATTTATTTTTATTTATAATACAACTATATTATTTATGTTGAAAATTGTTATCAAAATTTTATTTTTATTTATATATTGATAAAAAAAAACTGATATATATAATTTACTAAAAATACAAAAATTGTATTTTATATTCGATAAATTTTAAATATTGCTATAAAGTATTTTGAAAATATCATAGAGGGAAAGATATTTGTTTTTTGGACATGAATAACTTGTATAATTAAATTAAAATAGAAATATTTAAATCTATATACTTAATACATTACAAATAACAAGAAATTATAGTTGGTATATTACACAAGATTTTGTCAGTGTAAGAAGGTTTAATTCAACTTTTTACTTGATTCCAACGATATAATAATATTAAATTAAAAATTGTATTATTATTTTTTACTTTTTAATGAATTGTATAGGTAAGTAATATCGTATATATATATATATATATAATAATAATATATAATTTTATAAACATGATCAACAAAAAAGATTTTGTATTTTAGTTTTTTTTATTGATTTTTCATAGTGAAATTATTATAATCTACGATAATAATTATAATATGATGTATATATATATATATATATGAAAGGTATATATTAATGCAAAAAATTTAAATATAAATATAAGTACATAATTAGAAAATTTATTAATACTTAGTTTATAAATAAAAAATTTTGGCATATTTTTTTGTTTTTGGAAAAGTAGTAAATTAATTTTTTTAATAATAATTGTCTGAATAAATAAATCACACCTGTTAGGTTGTAAAATATATATACATACTTGTCTCGTACATATATACATAATATATAACATTAAATATATATATATATATATATATAGTTGAGGCAAAATAATAATTTTTTGGTTCATGAACATAGAAAGAAAACTTTCTACTATTTTTTCTTGTTTGTAAATTTTTTAGTACTATAATAAGAAAATGCAATATGAAATAATTATTACCTTTTATTTTGTTTGAAATTTAAATTCTATTGTTTTTAACAATATGTTTTCTTTCTTTTTTTTTTTCTTTGCTTTACGATCTACTGCACTAATTGTAATGATTGGTGGGGCCACCAACTCTTACCACTTTACACTACATGTAAAGTAAAAGATTAAAAGAAACCCTGCACTGCACTTTACAACCAAAATTGATTGAATATTTTTTTTTTTTTTAAATTCTATATTTATAAAAATTAAATCTTTAGACACAGTTGAATGGCCTTTTATCTATAAATCTATTATTAAAAATCATCATGTTTTATTTTTGTTTAAAATGTTCATGTTCATATAATAAGATAATATTTTTTTTTACTCTTGACTAATTTCTAATATATTTAATTGGCCTTTTTTATTTGTGGAAACACTTTCACTTATAAAGTACAATATTTTTACTACACTTTTTAATAAATAATTTTTAAAAAATTAGAATTAATTTATGACTTTTTATATTTAATTATAAAACTACATTGTTCTTATGTTTTTAATTGATAAAAATTAAATAACATATAAAAAGAAAACAAAATATATTTTGCAGACATTCAGCTTTATTTTTTAATGTACATATATATATATATAATAATTATTATATATATAAATAAATATAATTAATTTTTGACAGCTGGAGTAGAATAATTTTTATCAAAAATTTTTTTATCAAATAAATATTTTTTAGCCCTCTCTTTATATTTTCTGAACGTTACCTATATAGATATAGATAGATGTGGATTGTGGACAGAGTCTTATAAAATGCTTCGTCCATATGTTTTATTACTCGTAATTCTAGAATTCTAGTATTTTATGTAAGATTGTAAGATTATTGTTTCATCCTAGATAGTACTGTTCCTTTTTTAGTATCAATAGATTTTAGTATCTATCGTTTAATTAAAGTATTATTTTCAAAAATAATAATGTACAATGAGTAGAAATAGAGTAGAATCTAGAACAGATATGAGTTGATATGGTTGATATAATGATAAAAAGCAAATTCAACATAATATTGGTCGTATTGGCAGCACGGTAATCTAAGGAAAAATAAAAATATACGAAAACGAAACAACGAAGAAGTTTTATTTTTTATAAACAAACAAACAAACATGTTAGTAAACAAAACTATATATAATTAATTTATAATTTTATATCTAAAAAAAATAATTTTCGTGTTGAATATAAATATAAAATAATCATGGCATTTATATTGAAAAACTCAAGACTGTGTAAGTTAAATATAAAAATAATTATTTTTGTACCACATAAAATTGAACTTTGAACTTTTTAGGTAGAAATTTAAGACACTTTGATCGTTGCCGTCATATAGCCAGCTACTCCGCTTTACCAGAAACCCATCAAATGTTACAAAAGTCGTGTAGAGATTTCGCCGACAATGAACTTGTACCCAATGCATCAAAAATTGATAAAAAACATTTATATCCAGATGAACAGATTAAAAAAATGGGGTCACTCGGTTTAATGTCTGTGTCTGTACCCGAAGAATTTGGTGGTACTGGTTTAGATTATTTAGCTTATGCTATAGCAATGGAGGAAATTTCTAGAGGATGTGCTTCAGCTGGTGTTATTATGTCGGCTAATAACAGTTTATATTTGGGTCCAATTTTATCTTTTGGAAATGATAAACAAAAATCAGAATTTATAACACCATACGCAAGTGGTGAACGTGTCGGTTGTTTTGCATTATCTGAACCTGGTAATGGTTCTGATGCTGGTGCTGCAGCAACATTAGCTATCGATAAAGGTGATCATTATATTTTAAATGGTACTAAAGCTTGGATTACAAATGGTTATGAAGCTGAGGCTGCTGTAGTATTTGCTACTACTGATAAATCATTAAAACATAAAGGAATTTCATCCTTTATCGTTCCAAAAAATATTAAAGGATTCTCACTAGGTAAAAAAGAAGATAAACTCGGAATACGTGGCTCATCAACATGTAATTTAATTTTTGAAGATTGTTGTATACCAAAAGAAAATTTATTAGGTCCTACTGGAGCCGGATTCAAAATTGCAATGCAAACGTTAGATAGTGGCAGAATTGGCATAGCTGGTCAAGCCTTAGGTATTTGTCAGGCAGCATTAGAGCTGGCTGTTGATTATGCAGGCAAAAGAAATGCGTTCGGTAAACCAATATCAAAATTGCAATCTATTCAGCAAAAAATTGCAGATATGGCACTAAAAATAGAAAGTGCAAGATTATTAACGTGGCGCGCTGCATGGTTAAAAGATAATAAGAAATCATATACAAAAGAAGCTGCTATGGCTAAATTAGCTGCTAGTGAAGCAGCTACATTTTGTTCTCATCAAGCAATACAAATATTAGGTGGTATGGGATATGTATCAGACATGCCAGCTGAACGACATTATCGTGATGCCCGGATTACAGAAATTTATGAAGGCACTTCCGAAATTCAAAGACTTGTTATCGCTGGTGCTATAATTAAAGAACTCTCTAGCTAGAAATAAGACGAAGTTTATTTTATATGATTATATTTTGTATAGGTTTTTTTTAACAATATATAATTTAAATAAAAGTAATTATGATTTTTAATCTTCCAAAAGGTTTTTTTGAATTTTCAATTTCAATAATTCTGTTTTATGAGTGTTTGTAACCAAATGTTGTTTTAAATGATGCAATAATCTAAATTCCTTACCACATTCATCGCAACTATATAATTTAATCTCTTCATGAATAAGTGAATGATTTTTTAATGCTTGTGAATACATAAATGCTTTATCGCAAATTTTGCATTTATATTTCCGTATTCCACTATGTGTCCTTTCATGTGCACGACATTCTCCATTCATATAAAATGTCCTACTACAAAAATTACACTTGAATGGTTTAATTCCCGTATGTTTCTTAAAATGTTTAAGCATATATGATTTGCGGAGAAATTGTTTACCTAAAAAAAAAAATGCTTAAAAATTCAACATTAATTTATCAATTTTTGGATTACCACATATTTCACATTCATATTCTTTGTCACCTTTATGCCATTGTAAATGATCTCGTAATTGACTATGAAATAATAATAGATTTTATTACAATTGTTTTCCTTTATATTATTCACTAATTTACCTATACTGTTGATATACATTCCCACAAATTTCACAAACTAATGATTTACAACGAGAATTTGAATTTTTTTTAAGTGGAATTCGTATTGTTGGACTTTCACCTGGAATATCTGATTTAATAACTTGACACTGAATACCATTGGTGTAATTAAAATATGTTGTTCTTAAATTTCGATTCATCCATGGTTCAAATTTTGAAATATTTCTTTGCAAGTTTAATTTTAATTGTGGCGCATCGTTTTTTATTTTCGCTTTTGAAATTTTTAAAATTTTATTTTGTTCAAATGTTTCTGATAAATTTTCAATTAAATCGTCATCATCAATATCCGATAAATTTAAATGTTCTTCTATAATTTCGTCTTCATTTTTAATATTTTCAGTCATATCTGTTTCATTGTTTTTATCTTCCATATCATTGATTTCATCTAAATGTTCTATATCTACACATTCATCAAGGATAGGATCTTCTTTTTTTATTACTTTAAGTGAAATTTCTTGGGGTAGCGTATACGTTCTACCATTATTTATTGATATTATTACACGATTTTTGTTTTCACTTTGGCTTCGAATAAATAATTGTAAAGTATTTTCCGTCTTTTGTGCAATGGAACGAAAATTATATGATGCTTGCAAATGATTTAAACATGTTTTACATATAGTTCTAGCATATAGAAATTTTTCGGATATCTAAAAAATAGTAATTATTCAATTGGAATATATTTTTAAAAATAATTTTGCATTTACTTACAACTATGCCAGAGCATTCTGTGAATTTATCAGAAATTTTCTTGTTATCTTCATCCAGTTCGTCTAAACTGTACCGTGTATTCGGAGAAGGTACTTTAAGACAAACTCGACAAGAATCTCGTGAAATTGTTATTGTCATATTTATTAGATTACTCGCCTTTTTATATTTATTTATTTATTTATTTTTACTATAAGTTATAATTTATAATATAATGAAACCCACAAATAAAAATATTTATAAAATAATAACTATGTATTTATATACGTTTTTTGTTTTACTTCGTAACCCTGTCAGTTTTACCGTCTACCCTATAAGCAAAATTATTTATAATCCAAAACTCTGCAAACAATGCCCCAGTAGTAGTGCTATAGCTTATATGGTTTTAAAGTCCCTTCACATATATCAAGCGGTTATGCAAGTTGATTTATCTATTCCCCATTTTTTATTCAATATTTTACAGGTAGTCATGAGGCAATCGACTGTCTTACGTAAAATTAGAAACTAAAAATTCCCACCAATCGGTGCTTGCAACTATAGTCTGCAATAAAATTTTCAAGGATATAGACAGATTGGGAGATAGTACTGCGCTGACGGTTTGCCGAACTGTCAAACAAAAGTTTAGATATATAAAAATATATGAAAGATGACAGCCGATAAACTCGGCACCGTTGTGACGCTGGTGCTTTCAACTTTTTGCTGCGGTGCCGGTTTGGAATATCAGTTTTTATATTGTTATTATCATAAAAAATTGTTGGTAAAAAAGCAAGATGAGTTTTGAAGAAAAAAAATTGAAGCATTTATTTTTCACTTTGAAGCTAGTGGTCTGAAGCTAAGCTTTTAATTTGCGGTAATGGAAACATCTGAGCTTAATCCATTGTGGATAGTAAATTTTTTCTCAACATATGAGAAGGTGCAAGAAATCAAGCTTAAGAAGAAAAGATATTTTTTTTTTCTTTATATATATTTCGTTATAACATATCCATACTAACAATATCTCGTCTTAAGACTGTTTTTTACTGCTGATCCAAACAAATACTGCAATTTCTTTCCCATATCTCCATTTTCTTGTTAACAGGAAGATGTAGTATGTTTGTGAGATTGTTGAGGATTTACTTATATGATTGTATTTGGTATCCGCAGATAAAGCCTGGGCTACATAGTTTCTATCAGTTCAGTTCAGTTTCGATTCTATTCGACTGGTTAAGAAAATTGAACACATAGCTATATCGATTAAATCACATAATATTTTTTTTAAAAAACTCAAATTAAACTCTTCTTAAGATTTTCTTCAGTTTGGATTCGCAAAATTCCAATCGTTCCAAACTCTTTCGATTATATTAGTTCTGATTCGACCTATGTAGCCACTCAATCGATTTACCATACAAAATATATTAAGACGTTAATTTTGGTTTACTGAACGAATCGAAACCGAACCGATCGAAACTATGGAGCCCACACTTAAGGCTTAAATAAATTTGGCCCGATTGCATTACGAAATTGGAAATATTGCATAAAAACGGAAATAAATTCAACCTAAGTTATGGGCTAAAATTCCTGCTGTGAATTTCCGAAATAAAATAGGAATGTATTTTATAAATCAATAATGTATGTAATAAAATAAAACTGTTTGATTATAGCTATTATAAATTGTAAATAAAATATATATCTGCATATACCAGATTCCTACTCGAAACTAATTTCTACTTCAGAACTTGACATAGTATGTTATAGTGGATATGACGTCATAAAAACTTTGACATTGGTTTAGTTTTTTCTTTCTGTTTTAGTTGATTAGATTTTGTGTTGCGAGAAACAATAAATAAATAATATTGAAGTTAATATAAATATAATAAAATAAATACAATTTAATGTAAAAATAATAAAAAACAATTTGTTTTAAACATTAAATAAACTTTAATGTTAACTTTAAAAATAAAATTATTTCGCTAATTTGATTTTAATCTATTTATCTGTCTAAATTCTAAATAATACATTTTTGTTTTCTAAAATACAAAAACATTTTGTGTGGCAAAAACCTGAATTAATTTCGTTAACTTTTACTTAAATTTATGGATAAACTTTTTAATTTTTGTAAGTTATATTTTCGAAACGTAAAAACAGTTTTTGTGAGGTATATTTTTATTTCCATATTTGGGAAAATAGAAATAGTTGAGAAAATACATAATAATATTAAACAAAATAAACACCCACACTATAATTATCTAATAAAAAGCTATAGGTATAATTCTATCTATTTTATATATCAAGCTAATGTAAAATTATTTTCAGAAATCTAAAAAAATATATATTACTTTGAACGAAAATTTGATTCAATCAATTTTTTATATACCTATTTTTTTATAGGACGCAATTATATAAAATATAAAAATAACTTCTTGATATTTTTAGATTAGAAAAACAAAATACTAAACAACCGCATTGTAAGTAAACAAATTTCTTATTGGATTCACAATTAAGTCTGATTCTAAATTTGGAAAAAAAGTTAAATTTTAAATTTCCATCCAATATATACAGAAAGTTTTTGCATCGAATACTTTTGAACTCTTATAGAAAAGAAGCTAATATTTTATATCACTGCAAACATTTTCTGTGTGCAATTAAGTCAATTTCCCCTTTTGGTATAATTCCCTTGATATTCAATCATTTTAAAACCACAAGTAAACCTGATTTGAATATTTAATTAATTTTAATGGGCAGAGAGACAAGGAAATTTCGTCTTAAATGTTTTTTGGCGTTGGCAAAAATATATATAATAAATACACAGTAAATTCTCATTTGAATAAGAACCATACTTTAATTGTTATAATAAACGAATTTATATACGTTTTATCCGTTTTTCTTTTACTAGAAATTGAATTGATGTGAGTAATTTAATAATTAGTTTAATTGAGTAATAAAATAAATAATATAAGTACTTACTTAATATTGTTTTTATTTTTTTGTTTGAATAGTAAAACATAATAGTATTTTATTATACATATATATTGGAATTATTTATTTGGGAGAAAACATTGTCTACTTTAAAATTGTGGGAGGATAAAAGTGATTAGCTAAAAATAGGTGGATTAGGGGCGTTTTGTTCTTGTTTAACAAGTGCAAACGGAATAAGGAAATTAACTTTACCATATAATTTTCATATGCAGCAAATAAACATAATATGTATTCTTCGATTAGTTTTAACATATTTTTTAGTTTTTAAATTCTCAATTTTCATTCAATTTATTTGAATTAGAGTTTATCATAAAAATTATGATGTTTCTTATTTATTATGTTAATTAATTATTTTCATATTAAATTTTCGTTTTTATTCTGAATTTAAATTTATTAATATTATTTAATTATTAATAATATATTATTATCTATATTATTTTTTTAAAGGAATTCGTACTAAAAATAATGGGGCCTAAAAAAATCACAAAATAAAATATCGTCACGTAAATTATATAAATAAGATTTATGGTATGACTAAGTAATATTTTTATAAAAGTAGTACTTGATTTTTTTTTATTTGTCGATTATTTCTATTATTGTTCAATAATTTATATTATACCAAAAATAGTAAATTTGTTATTTTCAAAAAAAAAAAAAAAAAAGAAGTAAAATATAATTAATATTACGTACGTCTTGAATGAAAAATTAATTTATTTCTTAAATAGTAAAATAAATAATTAAAAAGACATACTTAATTGTAAATAACCACCAACTGATTATTTTAATCGGGTATTTCTTTCTAATTTAAAATAAAAATAGTCGTGGTTTTATTCAAATAGCCTCTCTATTCTGTTAGCTTTTGTTTTGGTTTGGGAGCTATAATTTTTTTTATTGCTCACTATTTAGTTATTAAGCTTAGTTATTTTGTTCTATCACTGACATACGAGGGCTTATTGGTTATTTCGTCCATTATCTAAGAAATAAGAAAATTGATATTACTGTGTACCTCGTACTATCTTGAAATAGTTAAATTGGTCCATGACATGACAATGTGGTATAAAATCGTATAGTGAAAGTGCGTGAACATCTGACATGAACTTGTTTACAACATCTTACTTGAAAATTTTGATATGGAAAAGCTATATGTAAGATGAGTTCCTTATTTATTCCTCGTTTGCTAACAATCAAAAACGCATTTGTGTTACATCAATCTAATTTTTGGAATGATTTAATTATAATCGCAAATTTGCGTAGATTCAGAACAGTTGATGAAATATGACTCCAAAGAAATTAAAATAAGTTCCATCAGTTGGCAACATTATATCATCCAATTTTTAGGATACTACTAATATTATCATTATTGATTATACATATATATCACACAAACTATGCTTAACAACTGATGTGCCCAGTGAGATGGCTCTTTCTATATATAATTTATAAATCGTCATACCATTTATGAGTGTACTATATAAGTTTTCTGACAAATTAGGTTATATATGAAATTATATTCTAATTTAGTTACAATCTTTCGGTTGGCGCAAATTATTTAATTCTATGTCCAACCGTTTCAAAAAACCAAGTTTTATTGTATTACCACGCTTATCCCCCAAAATATCACAATAGTAACGAATTCAATAAAGTTAATAATGAATGCTATTAACTTCATTTATAAAAGTTTTCATAATTTAATAAATTTAACGTACTATAATTTTTCTTAAGTTCATTATGCTAGGCCCTTAAAAAAGTATTAACAATTTTAGAATGACCTTTTTTTATTAATTTATACAGTGAAAATAATACTGCATTATACTGTAAAATAGTATTTTCTTATCGCTTTAAATTGATTAATGGAAAATACTAAAAGTACAAGCAAAATAATATATGTAAAAATTTTTGGTATAAGTTTTTAAATTATAAACGAGTTATTGAAAAATTTTATGTTCCATGTTTAATTTAAATATGTACACAGTAACGTAGACAATTATATGTAATATCTTTAAATTGTGATATTAATTTGTAACATTCAAGTGTAAAATTCAAATTACAGTGTTAAATGTTTTGTAATTTAAGATGTTAAATTTAACTTTTTAAAATAAATTATATGCAAATGTTAAAATGGCTTAAAGAAACATTTGAATATATTAAATATAATATATTTTCTCTTTAGGTCAACATTTCAATAAGATTATATGATCATTTTTTAGAACCTCTTTTTCGGTTTTCAAGATTACATATTATTTTTCTAGAAATAATTCGCAATATTTATTACAAAAACTAAAAGAATTATAAGTAAATAATTCTACTATTTGATTTATCTCTGATTCATAATATTATATATATTCATTTAATTTCACGTTCATTAACCACAACACTAGTTATATATATTGATAACCGCCTTTAGATATTATTGATAGCCATACATACGTTATTGTTAAAATAAATATTGATAAATTCAATTTCGATTTATATATTTAATAAACTTGTAGTTCCAAAAATATTTTAATAAACTTGCAGTTTATAAAATAAGACGAATACTTGAGTCATGGTTTAGAGATTTTAAATTATTAGAATTAAATTATATTCAACTAAATTGTATTGTAAAAAGTTTTATTTATCGTCATTATGCTGTAAATTATTTAAAACCATTTTACTCGTAGCTTATCACATTTTTTAATATAATTATCTTTTATCTAAATATAATTATATAAGTATTAATGAAAATCTGGATTTAATAGTCTACAAGTATATATAGGTTTTTTTTAAAAATATTTTATGTAATGTACTAATTGTCATTTAATTAATAATTTGAAATTTTTTAGTTGAATGGCGACGTCACCTCGTTCAGTAGATACAGTTTCATTGTGCTCAACAGTATCAAGCTGTCCTGATCGTAATGGTTTCTATGGTGGATTTCAAAGGACTGAAACACATAAGGAACCATTATCAAAAGCACAAATAGTTGCTAGAGAAAAGAAATGGTTACATATGATTGATAATTGGTCTCTGTACATGTCAAAAAATTATAAAAAAGTTAGATTTTTGAGATCTTTTTTTTAAATAATAAATTAATTTATATTTTCTGTTCCTAAATATAAGATACGAGATCGCTGTCGCAAAGGTATACCAAAATCAGTCCGTCCGAAAGCCTGGTTTTATTTATCTGGTGCATATTTATTGAAAGAAAAACATAAAGATTTATATGAAAAGTTATTACAGAAACCAGGAAATCCTCAAATTGTTGAAGAAATTAAAAAAGATAAACATAGACAATTTCCATTTCATGAAATGTTTTTGGATGAAGATAAAATTGGACAAATTGAATTATTTAATATACTAAAAGCATATTCAATATATAATCCAAAAGTTGGTTTTTGTCAAGCACAAGCTCCAATCGCAGCATTTTTATTGATGCATATGCCAGCTGAAGATGCATTTTGGTGTTTTGTAAGCGTTTGTGATGTGTGAGTAAAAAATTATTATTTTATTAATTTAAATTTTGTTTTATAACACAAAATATATGTTGACAATTGACAAAACAACAAATTATAAATTTGGTACAATTATATTTTGAGAATCCATATTTTTCTTTTGTGTAGAATTGTGTTTAGGTAAGTAAAGGAGTTAAAGTTTAACAATCAGATTGTTTTCCGATCATAAGTAAATATTGAATATTAATATATTACATTTTCAATATTTTCTTATATGAGAAGAATAGTCAAAAATCAAAATATTAAATTGAAGTTCTAAATTCTAACCACTTTACTTATTTTATATATGATTTCGTATTTCCATTATCTCTATGAACACAATTACTGTTGAACTGTTTATAAACGTTCCCTTAAAAAAAACCTACATAAAATATGGTTTCGTTTCCTAGTTTGTGGTGTAATTAAATCAAATTTGCCATAAATTCACTTAAACAGCTTGGTGATGTCTTTGAGTTGTTTAGTGGATTCATAATTATATTACGAAAATTGAAATCAAACTCAAGAATCAAGCTAGAAAACTCTGAAACATAACTCTAACCTATTTAGTTGTTAATTTATTATTCAATTGCAATGTTGCATTGTTTATCTTTATTTAGTGACTTTATTTCACTACATTCTGGTGTGTTTGTTTCTACGGTATATGTGAATTCGATGTTTTATATCAAATACTAGAAGTTATAACATAACTCGAACAAGTAAATTTTATGGTTTACATAAAAAGTAGGACAAACAAATAAATTTTAAAAACATAACCATGTTAATTTTACGTAGGTATATAATATATTATGTACTTATTTTTCATGTGCGAATTCAAGTTGTTCTTAAAGTTTATAACAAATGTACAAAAATAAATTTTAATTGTCTTATGCAGAAGGAAATTTTACTAATAATTATTGCAGGCGACAAAAATTTAATTTGATAACTTTAAAATAAAAGTACTATTTAAAAAATATTATTCAAAATTATTAAGACAATATATTTTTATTTTTAGATATCTTGAAGATTATTTTATACCAGGTCTCGAAGTATTACAAAATGATGCTGCAATTTTAAATGGCCTTTTAAAGAAAACCTGTCCATCAGTTTATCGTCACCTTCAGAAACATAAAGTTGAACCATTATTATATATGACAGATTGGTTTTTATGTGCTATGACACGTACATTGCCATGGGAAACATTATTACGTGTTTGGGATTGTTTTTTAGCTGAAGGAATTCGTGTTATATTTAAAGTAGCTCTAGTAATAATAGGTGCTACATTGGCTAGAAATAAAATTCGTAAACAATGTAATGATTTATGTGAAACACTTGAAGTACTAAGATCACCGCCAGAAAAAATTCTCGAAGAAGATTTTATATTGGAAAATATTCAACGTTTAAATTTAACAGTACAAGATTTTCAAATTGAACATACTAGACAGAAGGCACGTCGAGCAAAACAAAAATCATTAGAGTTATCAACAAATAATAGTTCTAAGTAGGAAATTTATATTACAGTATTAATTGTGGTGTTGGTTAAGGTAAATTTTAAACATTGAAAAAAAACCAATTTTAATTGAATTTAATTAAATTTCTAATATAAAATGAGAACACTTTGTCGTCTGCACTTATTTGCATATTGCACAAATTTATTATTATTATTAATGGCGCTATTTCTAATATCTCAATATTAATAATATATATATTGTATTTTTTTTCTACTATATTCTTTACTGAATTATCAATTATTATTACGATGAGAGATAGTTTATTATTTTTGAATTCTAAAATGAATTATAATTTGAGTTCATACGCTAATTAATTACATATTTGTGCTATATAGAATTTTCAAATGAAAAATGTTATATTATTTTTATTAAATTATTTTTTTTTCTTAGTTTTTTTTTTATAAAAATAATTATGTAAGTAATTTTTTTTTTATATAAAATATTTTCTACGTTTGGTGCTCTAAAATGTGCAAAAATATATAACAAAAATAAAAATATTCTTTTTTTTTTCTAATTTTTAATAAAATCCAATAAATATAAACATTACAATGCA
This sequence comes from Rhamphomyia laevipes, assembly GCA_963920725.1. Lineage (NCBI taxonomy): Eukaryota > Metazoa > Arthropoda > Insecta > Diptera > Empididae > Rhamphomyia > Rhamphomyia laevipes. The sequence goes on along the minus strand of OY987257.1, from coordinate 44,481,466 downwards.
ACATTATTCAATTATAAAAAGTACAATTTAGTAATAAATATTATCAATCTTCCATTTTTTTACCATTCCAATCAAAATTTTTAATTGAAACTGTTAAATAAATATAAATTATGTTAGATATTAAATAATAGAAATTTTAATAAACCAGAAAGTAGTAAATTAAAGAGTCTAAAAATAGATATATAAAAAAAATGATTGTTATTTAACATTCTAATTTTTTTTTAATATAGTTATATTAATATAATTATATATATTTATATATATATTTAAAATAATTGTAAGGATTAGAGCAATATTCAGGGTCAGTTCTTTAAAAATGATTTGCGAATTGACATTCAATTACAAATTACTAAAATATTTTATTTTATTCTACAGATTTAAATTATACTAAACTGTCCTATAATAATAATTATCTTTTTTCTCCCTAAACAATAATAAATGTAATATAATCAAAAATTTATATTTATAAATATATATAAATATATTTATATTTGCAATTCAATGTGCAATTCTTTTGAATTTATTTATATGTATATGAAAATTTAATTGTTAGATTAATATAAAAATATCACTAAAAATCATATTTTTAATTTATTTATCAAGCAATCGATATTCCCAATTTATAATTTTTAAAAAAAAGGGCATATCGAATATTGACGAGAATAATATCATATCATTTCGTTTAATTATTTTTAATTAACTTTTTATAAGTTTATAAACTTTAAAATAATAATAAATAGTTTACTATTTAAAATTACTTTAATTTTATTTTTTGGTTCATTAACTTAAATTTAAGAATTAATTTTTATTACTTTCAAAATTTTATATATTACACAAGAAAATTATTATAACTATACTTTGAAAAATATTAAAAACGAATTTTTACTAATGTTCAGTTATGTAAAATGTTGAATTTGTAAACAATTTTCATTTTGTGAATAAAGAGTTAAACAGAAAAGCGAATAAATTATTCTTATATTATGTTTTTTTATTTATATTCTTAAGTAATTAAAGAAACGGTTACTAAATTCTATAAAATCAGTTAAAAACTAAATATAATAAAAAAATTGCAGAATATTTTTTAATAGAAATATGTTTATTTCAAAAGATAAAAAATACAATTTTTTTTTTTTTTTTTGAAGTTTAATCATAATCAACTAATGGCGGTATAAAAAACTGTGTATATATTAAAGCATTATTATCGGATTGGATCATAAAATGTAATTCTAATAAACCATTTTCATCTGTTTTAATTGCTACTTGTGATGCCAGTGACAACGCCTTAATAATAGTTTTAATATGCGTGTATTTATAAATCATTTTACTTGGTTTTTGGCATGAATACTTAATAATCATATCACTATTCTTGGGTATTTCAAAATTTGATTCTGATTGCATGACACCAATAATTGTAATTTTAAAATGTGGTTCACTATTGGACAATGAAATTTCTAATTTTTCAGCACTTTTATCAATTTCCTGAATTAGATTTGCAAAAGCGGGACCACGGAAATAAACATAATTATATGTATCACTATCTTCATCAACATTATAATATATTGGTTCATCATGATGCTTAGTTTTAATTGAACATTCCGTTAACCAATCCTCGTCACCATGATGTTCTAATACTAACATTAGTGGTGTTCCTTCACCTTTATACAACATTTTCATACTACAATCAACACCTGCGAATATACTTAAACATTCTGTAATTACATTTAATCCTATATTAAAACGTATTACTTCATTTGACGACATAACATATTGTGAAAAACATTCACGTGTTATATAAACGTTGCCTTGAATAAGTTTAGCATTTTCAACAATAACACGCAAACCATCTTCAGAAAATTGAAATGTTGCTGTCTAGAAAAAATAAATAAATAAATAAAATTTACTAATATTATAAGGATTATTTACTTCATCAAAATTTATAGATTTTAATGATCCATAAATTGCCTTGATATTATCTAATTTCCCGACAAATTTTAAATGTGTTATTTGTGATTGCGTCAACATACTTAAATTTTGTAAAAGTCCCTTTTCAAATAACATTTTTGAATGTTGCATTTAAGAAATTATAATTTGTTTAATAAGAAAATTAAATTGATCATTTGACAATGTTTGCAATTGGGTTTTTTTAAGAATTACTGCTAATTTTAATGCAATCACATGTTTACATGTATATTGTTGTGCCAAACTAACTACAACAATATCAAATTCTAAGCAGTTGCAATAGTTTATATGAGGAAATAGCTTATAAGTTACAGGATTATTAGTATTAATATCAGATATTTCACAAACTTCACGAAAAGATGAATTAGATGATGTTGTAGGTCTATAAATTACAATACGTTTTCTGTCAAGAATATTGAGAGCTTGTTCAAATGTATTTCCAAAAATTGAATGAAGTTCGAGGAAATCTCGATCAGATACTAAAAAATAATTATATTTATGAAAATCTCATTTTAAAATTGTTTCAATTTTCAAATATTTTTTACATTTTGGATTTGGTTGATTTTCAATTTCTGAAGAAATCCTATTAAATACTCTTTCTATTATGTCAGTAATTGATGAGGATGCTTTTAGCATTTCATTAATTCTCAAATCAAATTATCAAAATATACTGAAAATATAGGTATATGTTTTTTAAAAATATAAATAAACAGAAATTGAAATGACTTAATAAAAAATTATAATAATATTTTTCATCTTTTTTATTTGCAACCAACTTCATATTATTTGTATCCCACAAATTCTTTTCCGATTCTCAGTTTAGAAATTCGTGACTTTTTATTTTGTTTGTACAGCGCACTATATAATTCGAATTTTAAATTTTAGTTAAATATGATTTCATACGCTTAAATTCTTTTCTTTTTTGTATATATTTATTTATTTGTTCTATGATATTTAATAATAATAATTATAATTTGTCTACTATGTGCTTGTGATAAGCAATTAAAACATTTTTTCAACCATCTGAGCCTAACCCAATGGGTAGGTGAATGTTTCTTGGCATTAGTTGAGGAGTGCGAAACAGTTGTTGTTTAAATTCTATCTTAATACAATTATGCCTACTTTTGATTCTTACAAGTACAATCACTCTTTGTTAACTTTTAAAATCTTATTGAATATAAAATAGGGAAGTATTATTTTTATTTCTTACATAATATGTAAATTATTATTGGTGGACATTTTATATTCAATTTGGGGAGTTTTTACATATTCAGTTTTGGGGAATTATTTCTTTGTAAAGCCACAATTAACGGATTAATAACAAAATATATTTGTGTAACTTTTTAGATCTCTCGTTTTTTTAAATTTTACCATTTTATAAATATCTGAATCAGAAATCGTTCTCAATATAAAACCATATTTTAAAAAGCCGTATTTTTTGTATGTTTTGTTTATTAGGTGATTCGTCCCATTAATCTGCATTAATCACAAACTTAGAAAAAGAACAGAACACACATCAAATTTAAATCAGTAAGTTGTTTATTGGGGTGCTGTCGGGAACAAATGACTTTAGAAAAAAATTTATTAAATCAGAAAGTTTAGTTTTTAAATAAAATTTATATTAAATAATTTAATGGCAGAACCTCAATCATCATTGTTATTGAAAAAACAATTATTGGGTAAGTAAAATATAATAATTAATATATTTTTTTAATAAACATTGCTATGAATGAAAACTAGTTATAGTCCTATTCAAAAAAGCCGCAGTGCGGCCGACATATTTCTTTCAATACTCACATCATTTATTAAAGAAAGAAAAAAAAACGTGCAAATTATAGGTTTTATAAATTTGGATTAAATTTTAATGTCTGCAAGTCCATTTTTTCTAGATTAAAGGTGCAACATTTTTTAAATAATTTTTAATAATAACCATTTTGCAATTTAATAATTTTTTTTGCAAATAAAGAAAAATCAATAAATTCTACACGATGGAAACGAGAAAGAGTCTGGGACCAGTTTTTTTTTTGTGATATGATTCAGGGTTTTTTATTCTACGTCAGAGAAAGTTAATTGAATTTCTTTTTTATTTCATCACATAAAGTATTTTCATTATAAATTTATGCAATTATAAATATTTTCCGAAATATGCGAAACCAACCAACCATGTTTGGAGGAAGAAATCATTACAATTTGAATTAATCTAATAAAATATCATACAAAGAAACTTACAAAATGTCGTCTTGTATAAAATAAATAAAATTAATCGAAAGTGAAAAAAAAAAAATATATATATAAAATAAATATAGATATATTTTTAAAGAAAATAAACTAAATTTTTTTTTTCTTCTATCATATCATTTTTTAGAATTGAATAAAAATCCTGTTGAAGGATTTTCAGCTGGTTTGATTGATGAAAATGACATTTTTCGTTGGGAGGTTTTAATTATTGGACCTCCAGACACTCTTTAGTAAGTATATTATTTGTTTTTATATTTATTTAGTAAAATTTGTTTTTTATTTTAAAGTATTATTTTTAGAAAAATTATTAAAACAGCAATAATTTTAAAATAGGTATCATATTTTTTTAAGTGTGTAATTAAAAAAATATATTTGTATAAAGACACAATGATTAACAAAAATAATGAATCTTTAGTTTTTGTAGAATTTATTTAATGTGTCATTTTTATATATTAATAATTAATAATTAGTTTTTTGTTTGCGGATTTTAGGCTATAGAGGCTATGACGTTTTTAATACAAATTTTTGGCCGCTTCTTTTTTTTATATATATATATATATATATATATATAACGTTAATGAAATTATCCATCACATACAGCCACAAGATTAAATTTTTTTCTTCATATGTTTTGTCTGTCTCTTACCGGCTGTATGTATGGTGTGAATCACCTTGCAATTTTGTTAGGAGCGGGGATACAAAGTTATGGTGTCAATGTCCGCCTTCTTTTCAGTTTAATGCGATTCAGTGGATGGAATTATTAAAGTTCTTTTTTGATATTTTCAAAAAAAAAAAAAAAAATTATATATATTTTTACGGTTTTATATACAAAATAATTAATATATAAAAGTGATTTGTAATTTTATTTAAAATCACAATCACAACTTCTATACTTTTTTTTGTTGAAATGATAAAATTTATTATTTTTGGTACTTATTTTTTTAATATAAAAATATTTAAATTAAATATTTCAATTATTCGAATTTTAATGTTTTTCAAACTTTTTTAACCATAGAATTTCGTGACCTTGGTCTTCTAGACTGTAATTAACTTTTCCAATAAAATAATATTTGCAGATAATTATTTTAGAAATAATAATTCGTAATTTAGTTCCGTACTTTGAAAAAATCTTATTTGAAACATTCTAGTATCAATTTGGCAAGCGTGAATCTTTTGCACACTTAATAGAACGCGTATCAGTCGATTCTGTAGTCTCAGCAAAGGCTTAATTTTGAATAATGATATCGCTGTCGGGTATTTAAAATAACGATTAATAATAACTTAAATGTGAAATGGGGACAACCCTTATGATCAACATATTTATTGGTACTATTACTTTTTGAGTACGAGATCATAAATTTTTGAAACATTATCTTATGGTGTAACCAGTCAATTATCGTTACTATTGAATACGTGTGGCTGACTGCTTTTATCAAAAAAAAATTTGGTATCTTTATATATGTACATATATATATAATTCTATATATTTTTAAAAAAAAGTTATTTCATACTTAAAATAGAAGTATTGAAAATGAATAATATCTAAAGTTAACAACATGATTTTGAAATATATGTCTTGGCTGTATTTTGAAATTATACTTACTCTATATTCGAAAATTTTAAATTGATATGTGACAAAGCAATGTTATTTTTGATATACCAAGTTAATGTTTGACATAATAAATTAAATTTCTTTTAAATATTCACAATGGAATCTACAGTAATCAGTAATACTATTTGTAGTAGGTTTTACAAAAATAGAATTATTGGTTGCATGTGAACATCTTCTTAAAATATGCGGGAGTCACCTGAAAGTAATTCTGTTATTTTTTTAATTCAATTTTCCGGAAAAGTAAAAATTAATGATTTTTATTATCGATTTTACAAAATCTGGACGAAAATGTGATTAATATATGTATCCCAAAAAATAATTATACGATAACTTACTTTGTCATTAAGGAAATAACTAATAAAAAACCCATAACTAGTTAGTAATAGTTTGGAAAAATTGATTAATCAATCAACATTTATCAATATTCGAACTAGTTAATCAACGAATATTTGAATATATTTATCAATATTCGATTTAAATAAAAATAAGGAATATATTTAATAATTGAAATTAAAGTTACGCAGTTTCATGGTGTCATTTAATTCATTAAACTACAAAGTTGTCCTAAATTCTTTAATTTGACACGAAAATTAATTGAATTTGATTTAAATTACATATATAAACTTTAAATTTGAGATTAAATTTATTAATATAAAATATATATAAATGATATTTAACAAAACAAAAATAAAAATTAAGAAATTAAATTTAATCTTATATATTTATCATTTAGTGAGGGCGGTTTCTTTAAGGCTCATCTTCATTTCCCAAAGGAATATCCATTGCGGCCACCACGTATGAAATTTGTAACAGAAATATGGCATCCAAATATTGAAAAAAATGGTGATGTATGTATTAGTATTTTACATGAACCAGGCGATGATAAATGGGGTTATGAAAAAGCATCTGAACGTTGGTTACCAGTTCATACAGTTGAAACAATATTAATATCGGTGATATCAATGTTGGCTGATCCAAATGATGAATCACCTGCAAATGTAGATGCAGCTAAAGAATGGCGGGAAATATATCCGGAGTTCAAAAGAAAAGTAGCCAGATGTGTCCGAAAAAGTCAAGAGGAATCGTAGGAATTATAATTATATTTAATATATATAAAAAAATTAAAAAATCATTTTTTTATTCACTTCTAAAAATTAAATAAAAAATTACAAAAATATAAAAAAAAAAAAATCAAAAAAGCAGCAAAAAAAAAAATATTAAACAAAACAAAAAAAAAACATCAATTATACAATAAAATAATAAATTATTTCCAGAAAAGAATGATAATTAAAATTATTGAAAAATCCTAACTATATAACAAAAAAATATATTCTCTTTGCTTAAATTAAAGTTTTAATTATAAATTCTCTGCTCATTTAAGAATAAACAACATAAAAAATTCCATTTTTCATTTTTTTTTTTTTTTTTTGTGTAAAAATGATATAGGACATTTAGTTTTAAATTATTTTTACTGGAGATGTAAAATCTACGAAATTAATGCTGCAAAAATCAACTGCAAAAGTTTCAATTTGTATTGAATGAATATTTAATTTTTTTTTTAAATTTTAATTTCTCTATTTTGTCTATAAATTATTTTTTTTTATTTTATTTTTATTTAAATAAAATAATTTCAATTGCACATAATGGCAAAATCTTTTATTTAAATATATCTTCAAATTATAAAGTTTCCTTCACAATCAAAGTAATAAGAAATTCTCTAAATTAATAATAAAATTAAGCTTAGGTGAAAAAAATATATAACATTAATAATTAAATTCATAAGTAAATGTTCTTCAAAAATGTAAAAATAAAAAATAAAATTTTTTGATGAATAAAACAATAAACAGAAAATTACGTAATAAAAATCCCATGGTTATTAAAAACCTACAGAAAATCAAAATTTAAAATGGCGTATTTATAAATTTCTTAACTGTTATAATTATTGCAAATTTAATTATAAAAACTTTAGCTTCCAAAATGGAAACTATTAAATGTTTATGAAAAATTCAGTTTTTAATAATTAAATTTGCATTGTTATATATATAAACAGTTTTTGATTTTGGTTTTTTTTTTGTTGTAAAAGAAACGCTCAGAAATACACTTTTGTACATTTACTACTTAAGATGAAAATATTATTAAAAATAAAATATAAATTAATTAAACTTTCATAAAAAAAAAAAAATAATAATTATAATTCCAATTTTTCTTATTAGTTTAAGGAAACTTATTAAATTATAATTAATTTGAAATTTTGTGGTTTTTATGTTTTAATAATGTTTTCTTTTAATTATATATAAATATATATATATTTTTTTTAATGTTCACTTAAGTTACCGTGTCTCTTGATTTGTTTAGGAAAACTAATTACATATATGGAAAAATCGTATTTTCATTTAGAAATGTATTAACATTTCATATAAAATACGATTAAATAATAAAATAAAAAAATAAACATCAATAAGTTTTAGTTTATTTAAAATTAAAAACAAAAATATTTTGTGTCTGCATTTTTTATGATTAATAAAATTGCTTTAAAAAGAAACAATATTATTGAAGTATTTTATTATTATTCGAAATCAATAGGAAGTAAATTTATTGTGCTATGAAGAAAAATACTACCAAATTATCATGTTTCAATATTACCTGAAGCCATTTTGATTATGTACGAAAGGATATCCATTTTTATGTGTACATATGTTGGTGAACACGATTCATCTTAATATACACTTACTGATATGTGGAGAATAATATGATATGATATAGGATAGGGTAAGATAGTAATAGATAGAACTAAAGCAATTACTCCTCGTAATTTATTTGGAATAGGACGTAAAAAGAATTAGCCAGTTTGATTGTGGACGAGTGTCTAGCGGGATTGCGGAGATAAAATTGTCAGAGTCTCCTAGTAAATAATGATCATAAAGTCAACATTATTACAATAATTCTTCCGAAATATCTTTGAATTACAAATAGGAATTAAAAGGAATTTTATTTATATTAGAATTAATTCCTACATGGAATGATCCTCCTGTTTGGAGAAGAAATAATAATAACTGAATTATTGTTATTTCAGCTAAAATAAAGGGTAAGATAAAATGGAAGGTAAAAAAACGTGTAAGAGTACAATATGTAACTTGTACATATAGATTGAAATGGACAAAGAGGTTCTGAAAAATAATTCAATGTTAGATTTTAATTACATATTTTGAAAGATATTTTTTTCTTTGTAAAGGATTTTTATAATATTTCCGGCTTCTATTATTTATAAACCCACTGTGTACAATTTATTAGATCGGATGTATTTCACATTATTAAATAAATAAGTTCGATGTGGTTATATACTCGTATATTAACTATATATTTTTCTCATTGCTGAATACAACAGAAATTGAGAGAAATTGAAGATGAAAATTATTTGTTTGTATACTTATCATAATATGAATTTTAGCGCCACATGGTTTGGTATCACGTATAGGTTTTCTTAGGATTATTTTTGTTTATGTACATTTGGAATTATTCCAATAAGGGAGATTATGCGCAAAATAAATTACATTTAAATTTATTAGATAGTAAAAATAATTACCATGTGCGAAATTACATATTTTAATAAATTGAATTGAATAGTAAATTTAAGATTGTTATATGTAGTAAACTGCTACTTTTAAGGATATAATTGAAATATGTTAATATAATTTTAATTCATCTACATAGGAATTGAAGTCGTAGATGTAATTTAATTTAAGTTTTTTTTTTAAATTATTTGTATATTAAAGATATTTTACTAACCAGTTTTCTAGACATTTCTGATAAATATTTAAATTTGTTTGATAAATATGAGTTGATATAAAAGTAAAAATGAATCAGTTACATTAACATGATTTAACATTATATTATATAGAATTGATATATTTAAAAGGTAAAACTAATCCTGAAAATGTTCTTATATGCTTCTAACTAAACGCAATCCTTAACTTATTTATTAAATTTATATTATGTATTATAAAAATTTATAAATAACGTCCACGTGTTAAAACTCGGAAGATATATACATTATCTGACCTTAAACTTCTTATCAATATTATTCAAATTTTTGCTCTAATAAAATCATCTCAGAAATTTTATATATATATTTTCTTTTTGAATTGAATTAATTCTCTCTAATCAAAATATCATTATACATCATAAATATATTATGCAATTCCTTAATATCTCAGAGACACATTTTAATTTTATTAATACTATATATTTTTATACATCCTTCTCTTATAATTTTTTTTAACATTCGCTAGACTAACTAGAATACCATTCAAAATTCTTGTTTTGTTGATTATTTATATTTAAAATTACATCGTCATCTATATAGTATTCTTCCATATCACAAGCGTTTACTACTGGCGTTTACATCCATCTATTTATTACAATAACATCAACAAAAACAAATAGAAAATAGAACCACTTGTAATATATTTTTATAAACAAAAATTCCAAATTGGAAAACTGGAATAATATATATAATATAACAATATCTTGTAAGTTATTTATATTTTTTTTATCTCATATCTGTTGAGTTGAGGGCATAAAACGACATCCAGCAGATTCATCTCTAGAATATTTTCTTTGCGCAGCAACACCATAAGCTAAAGTCACATTTTTAACTATAGTGTCTCATCATTTCATTTATCTTACATAAAAAAAATCACTCTCTTCCAAACTATATATAACATTTATTATTTTGTATTCTCCAGTTTTATATAAATAAACATATATTTGAAAAAAAAGCTCTCCAATGTATAACAAAAAAAAAAACAGGGTACAACATAGTCAGCAGTATAAAATAGTCATATTTCCTCCAAAAGTGGTGTATCTATATACAATTTATGTATACATACATTTAGAGATATATAAAGTATTGTATATATATATTTATTAACATTCTTTCCAGTGTCGATGATAGCCAAGTCAGTTGGAGCTAACCAATTCCATCGAAAAGGTCGGAAATTTTTTTTTAAAAAAATTATTATTTTTTTGTTTTATTTTGATTTTATTTTGACTATAGTACTATATAAAATATTGTTGCCGGCCATCCGTGTCTTCAGAATTATTTTGGTAGCCGTTCTGTGTATACGTGTATTTTAAATTCGGCGGAACTTTCGGTAATACAAAAAAAAAAAAAAAACATAAAATAATAATTGATAAAATATAAAAAAAAAAAATTTTTTTTTTTGGAATTTTTGGTGCTTAAAAAAATTCATATTACCAGCAATTATTGAACATACTTTTTTACAAAAACAAAACACTCTGATATCTTAAAGATATTCTTAACATAATTTCTCGTTTTTGTTGTTGTTGTTGTTGTTGTAATAATATATTCTAGAAAAAAAGATTCTATTTAATTCTGGTTTTTATATTGTGTATTTTCTTGTTAATGATTTTATTTTTTTTGTAAACGATTTTTTTTTGTGTAATAATAATAATTTTTTTAATAACAACAAGTTTTTTATTTACTTTAAATAATAACTATAATATTGTATACTTAAATTTAATTTAATTTAATCATTAATTTAGAAGAAATCTATAGAATTTTCAGTTTATGTTCAAATTTGGAAAAAAACTATATAAATATCCGTCAAATTTAAACTTTATTAACTTAATTTACATCAATTTATTATTATCACCATTAAAACCTATTAAAACTAAAACTTTAAATTAAATGTGCTTTAAAAAAATTTAAAAATAATTGACAAGACCTCAAAATTATAAAATTTATTGAAAATTTAAAAAAAAATATTGGAAATTATTAAATTAATTGCAGAATTTGTTAGTTCTTTTTTTTTTCTTTAATAAAAATATATAAGAAATTAGTGATTTTTAGTATATTATACATTAAAAAATTAATAAAATAATTTTGAATAGTGATTTTTAAAAGTGTTTTTACATAAAAATATTTTAAGATATTTTATTTTTAATAATAAATAATATTTGTTGTATTTTTGATTAAATCAAAATGCAACAAATTAAACACGACTGGTTTATTTAAAAGGTTTGTTTAACACAAATTTTAATTTTTTATTTAAGTTTTTAATTTTATGCTAAATTTTAGTAAAAATACAAAATATAATTATGCAAAAAAAATGTTCATTAGTTTTAAAATTTTGCACACTTTTTTCATACTAAACATTTTTAATAATAATTTTTATTTATATTTAATCTTTATTTATTTAAGGTTTGGTTTGTTAGTGAAGTCATTTTATTTAATTAATTTTTTAAAATTCCTTTTAGCTAATTTTTAAAATGAGATCGTTTATTTATAATTATAACTTTGAATTCGATTTTTTTCTTATACTAATACTTTATATTAAATTTTTTATTTATATTTTGTAATTAGAAGCAAATAATCTATTTTATTTAGAAGTTGGATATTGGATTACTTAATTAATTTTTGCTTATTTAATTCAAATTATTCATTCAATATTTATGCTTATTTAGTTTAAATATAATACATTAAGTAAAACTATATTATTTATATAATATGTCTACACATTTTCCAATAGTACTTAATAATTAAGAAAACTTCAATTGTTGTAATTCAGATTAGTTAATTGTAATTCAGAAAGCATTAATTGTAATTCAGAAAATATCAATTGTAATTGCATGCCTGCCGGTTGTTAACTACAATTTATTCATGAACATTTAATTGATTAAATATAATGGGATTAACAACTATGTCCAGGAGTTGTTACATCATTAATATTAATTATAAGTTTTTTTATGTTCTATGTAAATTTTTAATATTGCTTCTATATTTTTTTTTTAATCTTTGTTTTTATTTAAATTAATATAATAAAAACTAAGTAATAATAAAAACAAAATAAAGATTTGTTAAATATTATTGTCTTTTCTAAATTACAATTAACGCTTTTTGAATTACAATTGACGCTGTCTAAATTACAGTTGGAAAAGGTAGAATAATTCCAAAGAATTAAAATATTGAGTTGATGATAGCCTTCTTTACATAATGTTGCAACATAAAAAAAACATAGAAAATAAAGTTAAATTTTCAATATGTTCAATAAGTTGCTCGCAAGGGCAGATATAATCTTGAATTCAGATATAACATTAATTTGAGTAGTGATTTCGTTGCCATAGACGTTATTTTGTGTACAGATATATCATCATCGTGTCATAGCTAAATAGTCCTCGGAGAACTTAAGCTTTATCATTAATGATATAAGTTTCGTGATATTTTATTGCATATTAGACTTTCTTATTATGTATGGATTCCGATCAATGATACCTCCAACTCCAACCATAGAGCCCACCATACAGTGACACAATAATGTTGCACAATAATTACCCTTGGATGTTCAGAAGTAGAAATACGACAATTTTTCTTGTTCACGTAGTCAAGCGATTCAAATAAAAATTAGTTTTGTCAAATACTTTTCTGCAAAACCAGCGCCTTGTTTAATTATTGATTGTTGTCGATGTTCAGAATAATCTTGTAGTTTTAATTCTTGTGCTAATTGGAGCTCATAATGCTCCAATCAGAGAAAAATTAGAGAAAAATTAACCAGGTGGCCATTGTAGATACTCTCTAATTGTTGATAAGAACGTCATGAAACTGATTCTCTAGATCTACACTAGTTTCACTCGTCGTAGCAATATTTTCGGTTGAATAGCCAAAACTAGCACGTATTTTTAAATCTCTAATTGCAGACTCAGATGGAAGATTTTGACTACCAAAAATATCCCGAATTTTACAAAATATTGTTTTCACTGTTCGACCATTTTCATAATGGATTTGAATTATTTTCATACGATTTTGAAGGGAAATTGCATTCATCATAATAAATGGACAACATCCTACTAAGAATATGTAAAAAAACCGAATAACAGAACTAATTTAACCTTATTGAAAAAAAAAGTTCTTATTTGAAGACAGACCCTTTATTAAAAATTTATATATATATATGTACTTATATATTAAAAATTGAAAAAAATTGATTTAAAAATTATAAATTTATATTATAACACGACATAAAATTATGAAAACCACCACATAAATTACGATATTCCACTTTTTATGACAAACCATATAATTAGAGAAGTAGCAACGTATTTACTTTGGTTATTTTCGCAGTCATGACATGAGTAGCCAGAGACTCGTATGAACGAACTAAATGGATCTGGTAAACTGGTGTCTGGCTTGTTTTTCAAATCATTGATAAAATAGGTAATTTAAAGATGAACAACATTCCACAAATGCACTAGTTTATAATCTAGTTTTTAAAATAATGAATGCAGATTTCAATTCATTTACTACCAAAATCCTTTAAGGCAGCATTATCAATACACAACAGCATAGGTTTGCCCTTTAATACAATATTTATTGAGTCCATCCGTGTCTGTCTACTTATTTTCATGATTGCGAAAATAACCAAACTAAATATCATTTGCTATAGCTCTTAGTCAAATATTTTTATCAATTTATCGAAATAATTTAATTTTAAATATTCGTAATAAATTTTTTTATATATACGAAATTGATTGACGGTATACCACGCTATTCGTTGTGATAGTATTCGAAGCAAAAAAAATGTATGGGCACCTATTTCGAGTCACAGCCCATTTTCGCGTTCGGTCTTAAAAAAAATAATTATATTTTGGTCCATTTTTACTGTTAAATCTGAATGGTTAATGATTATTATATTTTTAAAAATTTTTAAGAAATTTCAACTTACATAAATTTAAAATCAATAAACTAAAAAAAAAAAATTTAATATGGTTTTAAATCTAAGTAAAAGTTTCAGATTAATTTTTAATATCTTTATTTATTATATAGATAATATGTAGATTGTGTACAAATATTTAATGAGTTTTCCGTTTTCCCAGAAATTTCGAAGGGCTTAGATAATAAACAATTTTTATAAATTTATCCTGTAGTTGTAATTGATTAATAAATTAAATCAGTTAAAAGGCTGTTATCTGTTCAGTTTATAATTATGTACAATATTAGTAAATAAAAATATGTTTTGGTTATTTTTTCATCGCTAGAATATAGAATGCAAAATCTTTATTTAAATGAATATGATTTTCATATCTATTGATTAATAAAAATTCAACCATCAAGAATAGAATTAAATTGTCATTATTTGTTATGTGAAAAATGCCAGTTAAAAAGTTGAAATTTACTACAATTTTTTTTTAATTATAAAGGGATATCCAACGGTTTTGGTGGCAAGTGTTCCTTGTGCCTTAAATAGGATCCATATATTTTATATGATGCCATATAATTTTTCTTTGATATAATATGACGTATATTATATATATCAATTTTAGGAAAAATTGACAAAATTATACATGGGAAAATTAAACCAAATAAATTGACGTGAAGGTCGTAAAAATGTTTCATTTTGTAAGAATTTATTTTGATTATGCAATTTAAGTCCTTTGAAATAATGTAAAATGTATCATAATGTTCCACAAAAACATGTGTTATTTTTTAATTATATGGAAGAGTGTCCCGACGCCGTCAGTTCTATGATATGAATCTTAAAAAAAAAGTTAAAATATATGAAATTATATGTATTCTGTAAACTGTGCGCAGTTAAAGTTTGATAGATTTTTGGTTTGACGGCATCGTTACTCCGTAAATTCATTGACTCTATATCTAGCTTTATGCTGAACTTAGTCTCAACGCCGTCAGTTAACTATTTCTGTTAAAAAAGTTAAAACATTTTAAATTATATTTAATCTTACTATGCGCGGCGCGGTTAAAGTTACTTTGATTTTTGCTTTGACGGCGTCGTTACGACGTAAAATTATTAACTCTATCTCTAGATTTAAGAATAATTCCCACATGTAATTGTTGGATTACACTTTAATTGCCACATAAATTTATATTTTATATTTATTAAAATTTTATTAATTTAGAAAAATTAATCGTACGAATCTTATAGTATTATAGTTTTCTTTTTATGTAATATTAAATATTATTATTATAATTTTATTAAGTTCATCATTTATGTAAAAAATATTATATCCTTAAAAATGGTCAAAATATGTGTTCCTTTGTATTATTTAAAAATGAATTACTTATCATTTATATACAAAAACATAATGAAATGAAATAAATGATATGTAAATAATTATATATAAATACATAATAATAACATGAAAATTTAATACATACCGGTAGGTAAGTTTAGGTTAGGCACTTCAAAAATGTACAATATTTCATTTAAAATAAATTCATCGACTAAAAGTTAAAAGACATTAAGCTTTTTATAAAATTTTTATACATACATTTTTTTTTGACAACATAATAAGATAGAATCCTTGAAGGAACAAAAAATAGAATCAATTCAAAATTTCTAAAGTTATAATTTCGAATTTGTTAAGAAATGGAAATTTGAAGATTTTCCAAATTATTAGTATAATTCTGGTAAATTTTGAATATTTTGGCAAGAATTCAGAATTGATTTTTAAAGTCCTTATCTTAATTAATTATATAATAAAAGTATAAATATCAAGAAGTTTATTTCGAAATGAATTTCCTATATAAAATTTGTTATTCAAAAGTATTTTATTATTATATGTGTATATCGTCCTTTATAAAAATACTATCAAAAAATATATAAATTTAAACCAGAAATAACTATAAAAAAAACATATGTTAAATACATAAAAAAAAGGAATTTATATAAAAAAATACAACATTTTAAAAGACGATAAAAGCTTTTTTTTAAGGATTTGTATTCGTATGTAGAATACCTTTTACTCTAAGACGAATAAAAGCCTTTCGGCAGAAGGTGTATTATAACCTCTTTCTTGTTATGTACGATACGAGACCAATTTTTTCAGTGTTTTTTTTTCCTGTCAGTAAATTTTGATTCATTTTTTTTTTTTTTTTGATATTTTGTTTGTGAAAAGGGTCCTTCCTATCTGATGAGTATATTACTTAAAAATACTTCAAGATTTACAAGTCTTTTATATAAAGGTTACCCCATCTAAATAATACTAACGCAATTCTCAGAAAGAATATTACAAAATTATTATAACATTTTTCATGATTTTTTACAAAATTTCCATACAAAATTAAAGAGGGCTGTAAAAGTTATCAAAAAATAATAAAATATGAAAAAAATATTATAAAAAATTAAAATATTGAGATAAAAATATTTAATAAGATTCATAAAAATTAAGAAAAATGTTAAATGTTGAGGAATAATTTCCAGACTAATTTCTTTTATAAATAGTATAATTTCGAAAATTCTTAGCAAAAGTTTGTAAATTCAATAAAATACTTTCAAGAATTATATGCAATTCATTTTCTCAGAACCTTAAATATTTAGGCACAGGGCACAGGTACAATCTCACAAATTCCATAATGTTGTTTTGACCTATTGAGTGGAGTGATAATATCACAAAAATTTTAATTATGGAATGTAGATGTAGTAATGATGGAACATTATCGTAGTTGACAAACAAATTCATTTTACCTTTTTAATACAAGGTTCTTCTAAAACTTTATCAATTTTTCGTCAAGTTAATTTTAGAACTATCCTCTGTATTCAAAAAGTTTGATTGTAAACGAAGTATTTATCGTAATATTTAAGAATTAAGACTTATTACCCCAGTTTTAAATCAATAAAAATATACATTTTAACATATACATTTTGTCGGTTCTATAAAATTGTAAGAGACAACCCAAGCTGTTGGCTATTCGATATCCAAAAAATTCATCCCTACAATATCTAACAAAAGAACGATGGCTTTTGCCCCTTAAAATCAACCAAATCCATCTAATAAAACCGGCTTTCTAACAGTCCACTGTCAGCTGAATTACCACATAAATGAGCTGAATAGTTTACAGAGGGGTGACTGTATATAATTTGTTGCCAACACGTCGAAACCTCCAAATACCACATCCAATGTGAATGCGTAGGGCTTTCTCGTAATATATTCCAACAGTTCAAACCGACTTTATTAGAATTACAGGACATCCCATACAGCCCTATTAAATACACCATCAGGTTCTTGCATTATATTTTCTTTGTAAAAAAGTTATAAGACAACAGAATGTCACAATAGATCAGCAATTGTTGCAGTGACATGGAACTACTATGCCCAGTTGTGTAATTCTTAATTTAAGGTAGTCTAAAACTATTTAAATAGAAATTACATCGTTATTGTTATACTTCTAAGGTCTGATTTTATTTTTCTAGTTATTTTGAGGTGTAGTAACTATGATTTTTAAATTGCCAGATTTCATATTGTAAACTTCAAAAGTTTTATATATCTTCTTAAAAAGTTAAGTACAAAAGGTTATAAAATCAATAAAAATATTGTAAGTAAAACCGTTTTAGCTCTTATCTATTAAAAGGAAAATCAATAAATATTTTTTCAACTTTAAAGAAAATTCAATCAAAATTTTTCGAAGAAATTTGAATTTTTTCCTATGAATATAAATGATTAGCGATGAAGATGGATTTTAAGAATATATTAGTTTTTTTTCTTATAAATTTAGCTGAAAGCTAAATTTTAGAATTTACATTATTGTATCTTTTTTTTCAATCTTAAATTGACCTTAAATTGATTCTTTTTGTTCTCATAAATACGAAACTGTATCCGGTTTCCTTTTTTGAGATTCTGAATGTATATTAAATTGTTATTCAGATTTGTTATGTTATACGCTTACGCCGTATCGTCGTCTCTATTTTTTTTTTATATTTCATATAATTTGTAATTTATACATATAATAGTAATTGTTAAATTAATAATATTAAAAATTTTACGATTGTGGTTATGGAATAACTATGCGTAATGTGACGGACTTTAGAAAGACGCTAAAAATAGATTTCGCTCAAATATACGTATATATTTTTTTACGTTTTCAATTTAAATGAAATTTGACATATCGTCAGTTGAATATAACAACGTCATATGCTAGTTTACAATTGGCTGAAAATTACATTTACCAGTTTAATTTCCTTGTTCTTACTTTACAAACACATTCAAAAAAAAATGTAAGTAAGTTAATAAAAACTAAAATTCTGTAACTTAAAAATATTCAGAACATTGGGATTACATGGTCGTATGTCAATCATACGTCTTTATTTCTTATATAAATAAAACATTTTAAGCTTTACACAAAACATTTGAATTTGACTTTATACAAATCAAAAATTCCGAATATTGAGCTTACCCCTATGTTTAGTAGCATTATAAATCTCCAAATTGTTATTATTTTCAAAATGCTGTTTATAAGTACATATTTCATATTTGAAATGTATATTTTTTATGCTTATTATCTTAAATTTGTTGGCAATTTTCATATAAAAGTTTCAATTATATACATAAATAAAAATGGGAAAATTGCCAAAGAACAAAATACATTTTTTTGTGACTCTGTGAAATGATGTGTCCTTGTAATACTGCAGCAAAAT
The DNA here is from genome assembly GCA_963920725.1 of Rhamphomyia laevipes. Lineage (NCBI taxonomy): Eukaryota > Metazoa > Arthropoda > Insecta > Diptera > Empididae > Rhamphomyia > Rhamphomyia laevipes. The sequence goes on along the minus strand of OY987257.1, from coordinate 44,462,209 downwards.
AAAATGAATCTTTATAATTTTCATATAACAAAATTTATCTAAAAATTTAATTTAAAAATCAATTGGAAAAGTTTAATTTTGATAAAAATTTTCATTTTGTTAATTTAAATCATAAATTTTATTAGTTTAATTTTTATTTAATTGTTTTTTTTTTATAAATTCATTTAATATTTTTTCGATTCAAAATATACATAAATTACATAGACAAATTATGACACTAACACAAAACATATATTCTATTTATATTATAGTAATAATAATTTTTTTTTTATAAAATATCTATTTTTTAATATCCTTCAATAAAGGACAAAAAAACACTTTTTTTTTTTGCAATGAAAAAAATAAATAAATCAATATAATTGAAAAAAAAAAAGGATATAAGAGTTATTATCCTTGTTTATTAAAAAAAGATATAGTCTCCTTAAGTTTGAACAATATCGAACTCAGCTGTTTTATTTTCATTTTCTTTGAAAACATAGTATTGAAAATGGCTAAAATCGATTCAGGTAATTGACTTTAAATATATATAAATGGATTTGATGTTGTTTATTATTATTATTATTGTTGTTGTTATTGGTGTTCACTATTATACTTTTGAAAATGTATTTTTAAATATAAAAATCTATTAATATCAATAAGAAAATCTATTTTTATAATACAATAAAAGACATTTTCTTTTTTATTAATAAAATGAAAATGAAAAAAGTATCCTTACCAAATATAATAAAGTAAATACAAAAAAATAAAAAAAAAATAATAAACGCTAAGAAAATTTTAAGTACTACGTACGTACTACAAAAGTTTCCCTATCAATTTTCTTTTTATACCAAGGTTATTAATTGTGTCCACCAAAATGGAAAATTGCGTGTATAGATTTTATGACTTTATTACATAAAAAAAAAACCTAAAAAACCCAAACAAATACAAACATATTTTTTTTTAATAATTTTACTTGTTAAAACCAGAGCAGGTCATATAGAATTTTGCGCCCTAGTGCTAAGAATTATAAGGCTCCCTAACAAAACAATAAATTTAAAAAAATCTTTCAGAAGTTTTATTATTTAATATGAAATTTTCAACAACTAAAAAAAAAACTTTACAATTTTCAGGATTAAAGGACCGAAAAGTATAATCCACAATTACAAAAAACTTATGCAAACTTGTTGGTATAAATGTTGATAGCTTAAATGAATTGAGGTTATGTTTAATATACATAAGCTATGTTTATTTTTATAAAATATACAAAAGATTTCAGTCGATTTCAGTTGTAAGTGTACTATTGAGCATAAAATTATTGTTTATTTATAAATGTCTTAAGTTGTAGTGAGGTTTATAAATTCGGCCCTAAATAGTCGCAAACCATATAAATAACTTCTTTACAGTCAGTGAGCTTTCAATTATGTTCGGTTATGTTATTTATAATACATTCATGTTGTCCATGTACTTAGCACACAATTAGTACAATGTATAAGACGGTTCTGTGATCAATAAAAAAGAAACTTATTATACAATGACGCACCTGTTTACCTAATGAAAATCCTGATAAAGGAATACATAAAAAAAATGTCAAAATTATGACCTAAATTTTTCTTTTAATGCTTGAATAATTTTCGATTATTTGCTAATAAATTTTATTAATTTCTATTAATATAATAGTCTACTTTTAAATGTAATTAGAAGACATATACTTTTATCGTTGATTAATAAAAGGTTGCGCAACAGAACGACAGTATGTATATTTCACACTTATGGGCTAAAATTTTATGGGCTTAAGTGCCGACAGTTTTATTTTTGTTCATATAATCTTATGCTCTTTAAAAACAGGTTTAAATTCCCGTCTAGAATTTAAGTTTTTTAAAAAAATGTATTTAAATTGCAGCGCCACAAAGCGGAAAATATGTATAATTACAATACGGTTAAGGAAAATAATTCCATATGAAATTGCTCCACATGGAAATTAATTATAAAAAAAATCTATTTAATTTATTCTCCCTTTTTAGCCTTTTTGTGGTTGTAAAACCACTGAAGCTCTGCGGAGTGTAGTCTGATTAAGATCGTATCAGTATTTGTAATCAACATAGATTTTAATTTTTAATCTATGCAGCCTCAAGTGCTACAAACACGAACATTATATTTAGTAGGACGATTTTGATATTTTCCCTTTTTAGTTACACAACAGTGAAAACCTTTTTTTCAGCAGCAATTCCTAACATTTTTTGTGAACAAGTCCACTAAGAACTGATATTCACAAATTGTTTACTTTAGTTCAGAAAGTTTTTGATGTCTCTTTTTTAAAAAGATATGAATGTTGATTATACGAATAATCAGCCCGTTGAGATGTCACGAAAAAGTTGCCATCTTTGCGAACCTTTTAGCTTTAGATGTATCTGTAGATGACAAATCGATATGGGATATTTTCTCAAACGAAGTGAAAATTAAAATTGGTGGAGTTTTTTTTACATTTAAAAAGTTTGGGTGAAAGAATGAAAGACAAATAGGCGCCCGCTTAAGGGTATGATATTTGAATGTCGTCGACACTATCTTAATTTTTCAAGCTTTATACCAACACTTTAGTAGACTTTTACTATACTTATATAGTGTTAAATAACAATTTGAAATGTCTAAAACACACGTAATTCAAACGAACAGAAATGGTTTAACATAAGGAATTTATTGTTTCTGAAAGAAATCATAAAAAATAAAATTTAAAAGTTAAAAAGGATAAGAAATTTTGAGAAGAATTTTAAACTTTTTATTGATTACTCATTTTGAGATTTTTCCTTTTCTGGTTTTAGACTTGCTCTCTTGCATACTTAAAATTATAAATATTAAATCTATTAAAATTAGGAATAAGATGAATGAACAAATACACAACATAAAAAAAAATTGTTAAATAAAATGAAAAGAAAAATGGCACGAGTTTTTCATATATATAAGAACAAGATACATATAAAATAAATAAATATCCTTATTTTTGTATGTGTTATATAATATATCTTACGAATATTATTGTGTCTAGAGATTATGTTTACAATACGTTTTTTTTATGTTTTGTTTTGTTTAGTTATGTATTTGCTTTAAGCAGTTTTCTTTATGTATGGTAACAAAAGGTGAAGATTATTCCCAAAAGAATTTATTATAAAAAATTTACCTTGTCCTTTAAATTTTGTGTTACATATTCGAGAGGATGTCTTATATCGTACACATTTTTTTTTTTTGTATAAGAAGATAGAATATTATCTTATGACAATATCGGATAAGGTAAATAGATTTTGGTATATATATACTTAAATTAAAATCAGAAGGAAGCAAAAATAATGTAAGCAAGTTTATAAACATTTATGGTTAAGGTTGAATGTTAGAGACTACACTGATTTATTATTTTTAAGCATAGCCTGTTCTAAGAAAGTAGCTTTATATTTTACACCATTATGTATCACTAGAATATTGTATGATTGAAGGTACTGAATGAGAAAGCAGATGAAATAGCATGAAAAGATGCAACTGATGTCGTTGTAATATATGTTACCCGTGCCGCGGTACAAATTAAAAGCTCAATAAATAAGGTCGAAAAAACTGAATCCGACCAAAATGATTTTTATCATAATGATGATAATGATGCAGTTTCCGACTCGAGGGTACAACTGGTTAATATGTGGCTCACGTGCTAAGGAGATTCATAATTTCCACTATCCTTTAAAGCCAACATGAGATGGTCTCAATGTCGTCAGTTATCGTGAACTGTCACAATTAAGTTAAAATATATGAAATTATATGAAAAACCACTTTTACACACTATAGCCATCAATGCCACCTACCGTAACATATTATTCCTATCTATAAAATAGGAAATATAAAATGTATTTCGCTGAAAAATATACTAAAAATAATAATTGATGAAAATCCCTTAATCAAATAAAGCATTGATACTTGTATATTTAAATTTATTAATTTCTCCTGGGAAATTGATATACAATCCATTTAATATCATTTTTACAAATATATTTCGTATCATTTTATATTATAAAATAAGAATTCCGTATTTAAGAGTGCCAAACTGGAAATATTTTGGTGTGGGTATAAATTCTCAAGTGTTAAATTATAAAAATTTTACGACTAACTATTCTTAATTTAAAAATTCATTCTATTTGATCTATTAATAAACGTAAATATAGTTAATAAATTCTAAATATTTTATATGAATTACAAAGTCAAATATTTAGAATATAAATTTAAATGATTATATTTTTTCACGCAAATATTAATCAAATACATGTGTTAATAAAATATTTTATAAATAAAAATAATTATTTATTATATTAATTTTGTATATATAAAATAGTAACTGGTAACATTTTAATAAACTATGATTAAAGTTGATAAGAAATTTTGGTTTTGATTTATATGTTTCCATTTGTTTTCATTAAGTTTTTTTCTAAACATATTTTTATTAAGTATAGTCTGCTTTTAAAAAATATATATTATTGCTAATTAAAATTGTTTAAACAAAAAGAATAATTTTTACTAGTTTAATGGAGTAGACAAAATTATATATTTATTATATCCAGTAAATCTTTTAACCAACTCGATTCTACACATTAATTCGAAAATTTATGATTTTGCAATTTTATTTCTATTCTATACATATTTTTTTACTATACAGTTCTACAGTATTTTGGCCAAAACATGAGTTAAACTAAAGAACTAAAGATATTAATTATCACTCAAATATTTGTTCAAGTTTCTTCTTCTTACACTGGTGATACTCAGTTTTTTTCCTCTTTCACCAATGTGACAGCTCAAATGTGTTTCGTCTTCTTAATAGGTGTTACAGCCGGTGTTATCGCAATTTAGATCTATTTATTTTATATGTATATAATAATTGGTTTCTTTAAAGTGAAGAAATTTGAATTGCAACTATAAGTAATGAATTTTAATAGTGAGACATTTTAAAATAGCTAGCATTTAGTCTTAAAATTCATTTCAAATTTGTAAATTTATATTACTTATATTTAAAATTTAGTGAATTGAAAACTATATTGATATTTCAGCTCCGGAATCAAAGCCGAAATCTAAAATATGAGATCATAATAAAACAAAGCATAACGCCACCGCCGTTTGTTTATAAATTCAAGCGTATGACGAACTATTTTTGCTATAATCTACCTCTTCTTATGAAAGTAAAATTTGCTAAGATTTTTTATACTGTTTCATATAATCTTAAACTATATAGAATAAATATTAATACTTGTAATTTTTATATAAACCAATTTATATCTTACTTTAATTAATTATCATATATAACCCAGAACCAGATCTTTTTAAAACCAATACAAAAATGATAAATAATTATCATGTTTGCAATCAAATAACATATTACAGAATTTACTTTGGACATCAGAGTAACACCCTTAACAGTATATATTTAAAATTATCATCAATAGTCGTAAATTAGCAAATCGATAATCATATTCTATAAATTCTGAATTATTCAAGTCGTTATTTTTATCTAATACATATTAAATAAAAAAAAAAAATGAAAAAAAGAAAATTAAATCAAATCACGTTCGAATTCCATTTACACTTTTGCAATATAAAAAAATAAGAATCTTTAACACATTGATTATTTAAAATTATTATTTTACACTTGACTAACTTGACTGGTATTGAATTACAAATCTAATTGAGTGTTAAAATGGAAATTATATTATAACTTTTGACACTATAACAATAATAATAAATGAAATTATAATATTATTTTAAAATTATTACAATCTTGATTTAGTGATGTATTTGGAGTTGTCCCCAAATTCAAAACCAGATCGGGAGCTTGATATTTTATCTCCTAAGTTTTAATTTCAATCGAAATGAATATCACCTTTCGGAGGGAAGTAGTAGCGTTATTTTCAGATATGTGAAGGCTAAAGCTAGTGGAAATCTATTAATATGACTGCATTTTTCTTTTTAAGTTAGTGGTAGCCTGAGTTTTAATGTTCTGTTTCATTTAATAATTATATTTAACTGCTTGTATTAAGCAGTTTTGTCTAGTTACTAATGAATGAAAGAAACTTAGCTACGTATGCTTTAGCAATAGAGTTGTAGACACTTAGGCTCTTTTGGCCCATTGTACCACCTCCACCCTCCACGTTGCATTCAGATGTTGCTCGTTGAGATGGTTTGCTGTTTGGACAAGACCAAACAAACGACTAGACGTCAGGTCGACTAGCTAGATTCGTTCCCAGTTGCTAGTGGTGTTTCTGATTCGTTCATCATACTGAACCTCTCTTACACTTTCTATTGTATTTAGTAAACTTTTTCTAATCATGTGGAGAAAGTGCAAGAATCCAAGCTTAAAATTCAAAGATATTATCTTCTTTTTATTGTTTTCTTATCTTATATTAATGAACCTACTAACAATATCTCTCTTTAAGCTTGTTTTCGCCGATCCAAACACATAATCAGTTTCATTTTTATGCCCCTATATTCTGATAAGGATTATATAATCTATTACAAATGTGGGTTAATTACCTCAGATACTCATTGTTTAATAAAAAAGCTAATGTCTTTTGTTGCAATGAAAAGTTTTTTCGCTGTAAAGAAACTATATGAAAAAAATTAGTATAGGTCCAAATTTCAATGAAATGTCAAGCAACGGCAACATGTATCAGTAAGTTTATAAGGATCTTGTTATACTCATTCTCATTATCGTTGAAATAACCTAAGTAAATCCGTTGCTAGCTCTCCGATGATATGATTAGATTTATTCGATTGTTATCTGATTGATTATATTATTGTCGTTTTATTCAAAAAAATTTGTACTAAAAAAATGACAGTATTTAATATTAATCAGAATTATTAAAGTGGGATTTCGAATTCGAAAGAATCCTTTCAGACGGTAACTTCTTAAGAATAATTTTTTTCGAGATTTTGCCGTCACAATAACCTAACCTAACCTCACCTAACTATAACTTTTTTAGACTATTAGACTTTGAATATTTAACCTTCATTCAAAATATTCAGGGAACATGTACTTTTTGAAAATTATTGAGTAAAATCATCAAAGTCAAATGAAATAAAATATTTATATACGAAACCAAATAAAAAATAATAATTACAAAACATTATATAGAAAAAAATTGTAATGATTAATCAAAATTAATTTTATTGTATTTTTGGTTAATAAAATAAATCAAAAATTATGGCAGACTATTAATCAATTCACCTTCTTTCTGGAAATTACCAACAAACTTGTATAATTTCTATTTTTTCACCAAATTTGTTTTAAATACCAAACGGTACCAATTTGCCGTTTTTAATCGAAAAGATTAAATTTAGAAATTTTATTTAATAAAAATTACGTAATAGAAAATAATTAATTGAAATTTTTCATACTAAATATTATTTAACATTTCTATTGTATAAAGAAGAAATATTTCGAATACCTGAAAAAAATAGAATGGTCAGGAAAAAATTGTATTAAATCATTGAAAATAAATTTATTTACGAGCCCTGCGTATCGATTATCGTATGACTAGTTAAATCTATGGTAAGATTACATAAACATTAGTATATTTAAAAAAACTTTTTGTAAGTTAATATTATGAGGAATAATAAAATAGTAAAATTCTAATAATTAAAATAACGATAATCCATTCTTAACAACTGGATTCAACAACTTACGAACGTACGATTAAATTTTAAAGCTATACAGTTCGTACGATCTGTATTAATATTGTGTTAAGTCATCTTTATTATCCTTGATTGCATATTTTATACATTGTGTCATCTAATTTTCGTAATTCTTAATTTGTATATATTTACCAATTTCTCCAGAAATTCATCTTTAGTTATTGGGCGAACACATCTTAATTTTTTTTAATAAATACCCACTAGTTTTAAATGGGATTTCGATTTGAATTTCATGAAGGACGCCACACTCCACTAAACTTTATATTCTTGTCATGAGTTATTTCACCATTTCTTGGTAGTGGATCGTTCAGTTGAAATATAATACCATGATCAAAATCCGCAAGTTCTAACGAAGACAGGAGATATTCTGTTAAAATATTTAGCTATTTTTCTAAATTAATCAATGAAGCATAATTATGTCTAACCACTTTGTGCGGCATACAACCCCACGTCAGTAAATTAAAACAATCGGAAAATAAGCTTCAGTTTTGTTGGTGATAATCCGACCGCTTTGATTGAAACATCGAATTTTGATTCATCACTGAATTCTGTTTTATTCATTATGCGGCCAATTTAAATATACTATTTAGCTTATGCTAATCATCGTTTCTTTTGTATTCTAATAACATACAGGCCAGAGCAAAGGGTTTTGATTTAGCATGTAATGAACATGGTAAAACGCTTATTTTATTGTTTTAGTATACCTTACCTTATTGAATTCATATCCCATAGATTTCATTCGTCTTAGACATTTTAGATTGATGTAATGTAATGATGACATAGGGCTCGTAAAAGAAGTTGTTAAAGAACCATAATATAAATTTATTCTCATCGATTTACGATAAAAAATTCACACACCTTTTTTGTTCTTTAGAAAAAATCCATTTATTATCCAATATAATACACAACCTATAAATTCAATTACTCAATATGATTTTTTTTGGGGGGGGGGGGGGGGTTGCGGATCACAAATTGTATCAACAAATGAAATTCACTCACCATCAGTATTTAAACTATGGTATTATAGTAGAAACAACTTAGTATCAGAATAATATAGAAAAATGTTATACATTATATATATAAAAAATAAAACACTTGATGACGGATAGATGAGGATCACAAATCAGTAGAATCGCGTTACATTTTACTTCCTTCCACACAAAAAAAAAAAAAACTAATCGTATATAAAAGTGATACTTTCTGAAAGAAACATACATTTAATATTGTGTGTGTTTCGTTAAAAGTATAGTAAACATATTGGATCAGAGCCAATTCCGACGGAATAATAATGAAATAAGGAAATGAATGGACAGTATATAAGTTTATCAATTATTGTTTTTTAGAAGCTCATACACAGGCAGTTCTTATTAAAGCAAATAAAGAATTCTGGTAGAGCAGAAAAAATGAATGTCCTTTTTTCTATAAGGATAAAATATATGGGTAATGTCAGAGTTGATATGTTATATATAAGTATTTCATATATTAAAGACTTTTGTTATGAATTTAAGTTTTTATCAGGAATTTTATATTATGAATTTTTACGAAATTGACAAATGAATTATAGGTTTAAAGTTAATGTTAAATAACATTAAGGAAGATAACATTATTTATATTCGGTATTAAAATTAACATAATTTACAAATATTTATTTTATATCAAAAACTTATAATTGCAATATTTAGTAAATTGTTAAAAGGACCTCTCCATTAATCGTTTTTTTTTTAAAGTAATGACTTTATCACGTCGGTAGGTGTCGCTCTATTTTTAATTTCGTTAAATGATAAAATGTAAAATAAGTCGGAAGGTGTCGCTGTATTTTTCATTTCGTAAAATGTTTCTAGGCATTAACCTTTTTATGGTACATAGTTATATTAAAAGTAAAAATTGTTTATATCAGGAATTTAATTTATTTAATATATAATAATGAGGCGCATTACATTAGTGAAAAACGATCTTACCTACCAACCCAGAGGTCGTGGAATCGGGACCTACCTGAGACACTGTCTTACGCTTTATCCCAAATAATAATGGATTATTCAGAATCAGAATGCCAGAAAATACCATAAATTTTATCTTAATCTCTCATTTAAACGCGAGATGACCCTTCATATAATTTATTATGGTTAAATTAACTTTAACTTTTGAAAGTAGTGACTTTTAAATGTATTTAAGATGTTATTTAAATTTTTTTTTTTGTATAGTATAAAAAAAATAATTTAAATTGAATTTTACGAATTATGGTAGAATAATCTTCTTAACAGATAAAAGTTACTTATACAGAAAATTTATATTTTTGGTCCAAGTTTTTAAATTTCCAGTAACAATATTGACAATTTAATAATTCTTGCAAAACTTTATGATCTGAAAACGTATTCTTATAAACAAAAGTTCGTGTATAAAGTATAGAGGAGAGGATATCCTTAGGAATTTGTAGCTGATGTAAGATGATCAGATTTGAAACACGTGTAATTTAAAAAAAAAAAAAATTTATTCACTTTGCTCTACTGGAGCAAATATTTTGATTTTGATTAAATTTGGTATTTTGGTTTATAATTTTGAAAAACATGGTTCGAAATCATCGAATTAAGATAATTATAAATTAACCATTTATAATTATATAAAAAAAATCTAATTATAATTGTATATATCTAATTATAATAAAACACAATTTAAATCACTAAATTGTAAATATAGATTATATTTATTTATTTATTGAAATGTGAAAAATTAAATTTTACCTTTAATTTTTTTGTTTATAGTACAATTTTATTAACATCTAATAAAAAAGTTCAACAAAATAACTTAATACAAAATTTTTATTGTACATATTCTGGTGGTAGGTAATTAGTGAATTATGTAAATATTCAGTCATGTGAACCTCGTTCTATCCTTCAGGGAACATTTTATTATAATTTTATTTTTAATTTTGTTTGTTTGTATGTTGTTGCTGTTGTTGTGTATTGAATTGTAAAACATTGATAATGTGAAAACTTAATTCTCTTTCAACTTTTTGAGTATAATATGTAACAATTTTACAGAATATGTTTACATACATGGTACTTAAATAAATTATCAATATAAACTTTATGTATTACGACAACGTATTTAATGATAAAGATGAAAAGTGTAAAAAGCTTTTATCTTTCACCGAATATATTTAATACGTTTTCTTATTCAATTTCACAAACATTTTCCATTTTAATTGAGTGAACAAAGAAGTGAATTTTAAATATGAAAACACATCATAAAAGAAAATTATATTTTGTCTGCTTTTTGATGATAAAAATTATTTTATCGGAAATATAATTTTATTAAAATAAATTTTCAATAATATATTTTTCAAAAAATATAAAAAAAAATTACAATTCTGGAAATAATTATATAAACATATATTATGATGATTTCTAAAAATGATATTCAATTCAATAGTATATTTTGATAGTAACAAACTTAATGCTAGATTCAGAATAAAACAAGTTATGTAAAATAAAGTCAGCGCAAAATAAAGTTGAAAGTTGAACTATGTGTATGAAAATAGTTCCCACTCAATGAAATTGACAATAAGTCAACGTAAAGAAAGCAAAAATTACCCGACTTTCAATTTTCAAAAAATATTACAGTGAATGCCAGAAAATATTACAGTCACACTTTTTCCCCCTGAAAAAATTATTAATATTTTTCAATATTCTTTTTGATAAATTAAATAAAATTTGAATTCTTGCATTTCAATTATTTTAGTAATTGATGAAATGGAAATGAATGAAATACAACAGTCATTTTTAAAATGTAATTTTTGAAGTTTAAAATAAATTTTCATTGTACTATATTAAAAAATTAAAATAACTTTACGTTGACTTGCTCAAACTTTGCTTTGCGTTGGCGACATTTTCAATGTAGAATTATTATTTTTTATATGAACTCTTTAGATTTACTTTTCTTCCAATATTAGCTCCAGTTGCTTGAAATCTATAACAATAAATTGGATCATAAATATTTTGGATCTTATGTTAGGATATACTAAACAATTAGCTTTGCTCGCAATTCGCAATCATACTTTATAAATTTAGAATTATCATATTAATGGTTTGCAACTAACCGTGTTACTCAAATTACGTGATAAATCAATCTTTAATAATCAGTACGACAAAATCATCTCAAAAGCTAAAAAAATACTTTGTAAAAAGAAGAAAGATAGAATTTAATTATGTATGGGTCAATAAATCCTTATTAAGTGCCTTATTCCATCCTATTCTAAAATATTCATGCTCCATCTGGGACTCGTATTTCCAGTGCAATATAGACATTTTGTTTTTCAAAAACAATTTCTTTTCTTTCGCACTACGTGACATATATTAATATGAGCCTATGACGTTATTTGTATAGTTAACAGGTTAACACCACACGGATGCAGTAGCCTTTCAAAAACGAACTGTTTTAAGTAAAGTGTAGTACACCACATGTATTATAATAAAATAACATATTTTTTTTATACATATTTTGATTGTTTTTTTTTTATTAAATTAACTTTACAAATTTGCATTATGTTATGTACATTAATTTTATACGTTAAATTTATAGAACGTTCAGAAAGTAAAAAAAATATAAAATCAATTAAATAAGAAATTAAATGACAAAGTTTACGTAATTTTAATAAAGTTGAAAAATAATTTCTTTGTAATTGATATTTTGGAGATCACATTTTTTTTCTTCAAATTATTTCCTTGACCTCTGAAAAAAATCCTTATTGAATAAAAATTGTAGACCATTTTAGATATTTTTACCTCGTCGTTCCAAGTAAACGACCATTTTCATTGTTGTGATTCATTTAAATTTCAAAAGTTTACTTACAAGGTCAGATATAATCTGAAATTTAGAGCTTAGAGTAATTTCTATGGTTTACTTAGACGTTATCGCGTTCACGGGATTTATAAATATACATTAGAATCTGTTAGGTTTAGGGGATCTTGAAAATTTGTCAAAAAAGTGAGGGTTTAATTTTGACATGATAACAATATCAATATATTTACCAAAAATGTTTTTCCTTTCATCAGAATTTGCAAAGTATAAATATAAATTTAAATTATTGGCTTTTTTAAATAAAATTAATAATTTATCATCCGAATAACGTTTACTTAATATTATGATGAGGTCGTTGTTATAACATATTGACGGAAATTTTTATAACAGACATATTCTGGAGGCCATCACTCTTCACGTTGTATCAAAATTATATCTGATTGCTAATTCTTACTGTTCGAATAGCATATTTTTACAAAAATTATAAGACGTGACAGTTTAAATTATGGTATAGTAATAAAAGTATTAATCGGGCACGTATTAGTTATGTTCTAATAAGAAAAATTAATTAAGATATTTTTTCATTACAATTAAATCAGTATTAAAAATTTATATTATTTTTTAAAATTCATACAAAATTAATTTATTTAATAACAAAAAAAAAAAACAATATTAACTTTAATTTTTTTTTTTCAATTTTTTTTCAGGTAAGCAATTCATTACTTTTTAATAACTTTTGGAATTTTTTTTTGAAGTTAAATCACCAAAAAAACCAAATATATAGTAAGTAGATGAAATACGTTCCCCCTGTGTCACTGCGTATGAAAATGGAAAAAACTCGAGCAAAAACTTTATCTTGTTTTTTTTTTTGTTTTGTTTAATAAATTTGTAAATATTTTATGAAAAACATTTCTTTTTTTATGTTAAAAGAAAATTGAAAAAAAAAAAAAAAAAAATGTGAAAAAGGAAAAACTTTTTATGTTGTTTTCTTGAAATATCCTATATAAAATTAATGAAAACTTTATACTCTTTAAAATTAATTACAATAAAATCATATACAAGAGTATCAAATAAAGTAATTACAAAGAACTTACAGAACAAAAACTCCAAATTGGAAATTTTGTAATTAAATTTTTACAAAATATATAACTATGAAAATGGAAATTTTTCTTAAAATATGGTATAATTTTAATTGAATTAACACAATTATTATTAATAAATAAATAAAAATCTTTTAAATTTTATAATTTCATACTAGTAAAAAAAAACTAACAACCATAGTTCATAATCTCCTTTGTGATTCAGCTATATAGTAGCTTAATCGTTTGAAAAAGTCAATTTTTCTTTTGCGTACGTCCTTTTTTTTATACTTTTTTCTGTACGTCGTACACGAAATATTTTATTGTAGTTTCTGAATGGAGAAAATAATAAAAAAATCTATATTTTGCCACCCAGCACAAAGCTACGATCTACGAAGCAATATTCTGTAACGATTAAATAATAAATTTGTTATAAATTGTTTTCATTGTAAATTGTCTTTAAATACAGTAAATTTTATTCAATAATTTAAACTTACCAGGACCAAATAACGAATTGGACAGATTTTATATTAAGTTATTTTAATTTTTAACCTTAAAATATTATTTACGAAACATTTTGGCAATTTTAATTCGCAATCAAAATTAATTATTTTGATAATTTATAAGATAATAAAGAAATCCATTTATTTAAAAAAAAAATATGATTCAAAAAATATTTTAAATATTTTTTTTGCTGAGAAAATATAATTTTCTTAGTATAATAATATTTTTTTATTACTTCTCTTAATTATTCCATAAAAAAGTACTTAATAATTCGAAAAAAAAGAAAAATTATTTTAGTTAAATTTTACAAATTCAGTAGGGTAAAAATAAATTAAAGCAAGAATGCAAAGTAAAAAAGCAACGCTTTTAGATTTCTAACAAAAAATTTCATTAAACTTTTCCTTAAATTTTTGCCTACAACTACATATACATATATAGACCATATCTAGAGGGGGTGTTTGTTAAATTAATTCCACATTTCATGCTAAATTTGATTATCGTTTTTAAAAAATGAAACAGAACCAGAATTAAAAAAAAAAAAACATGACTGCTGAATATAATCAGAAACGGAAATCCTTTCGGCAAACTAGGTCCTTTCGGCTGACATGGAAATTCTTTGTTTTTTTCGTGGATTTCGACGACATTAAAATGGTTTTTCATTTCACAAAAACAAAAAGCTAGTTATTTATGACAAAGGCTATTGGCTATAATGCGAGACTTATTGCTATTAGAATTAGTATTATTTGGAAAGAAATACAATTGCAATTTTTTTAAGTACGTTTTCCCAATCATTTTCAAACGAACGTTAATCGAAAACGTCGAATTTTTACTACACACACATTTTAACTTGGTTTCAACCGTTTTGTGAACAAATGTCATTTACAACTGCCCCTTACACAAACGTCAAAATAGTTGTCAACATGTAAATATGTCCACAAGTGATAAAACTTGAACAAGTTATGAACACGATGATAAACATGTTGTATAATGTATGGGTAGCATTATTAATAAAAGAAATATAAATATGTTAGCATATTTTACAATATATTTCATTATTGAATTATGTTTTGGTAGTATTAATCAGTCCGACGTAAATTCCATTTGGTAGTAATTTTTGTTAAATTAAACATTTGCAATTTCTTATGGTATTGTCAACTTTAAATACTAAACGTATAATTTTTATTCCTTTACAACACTCTAGAAGAGTCTAGACTAGACTGTAGATTAATAATCTATTCGCTAAAATTCACTAAAATTAATACAAGAACGGTAATTACAAGAAGCTCCGTAGATTGAGAGAAATATATTAAAGATATTAAGAAGAAGCTCTGTATATATGGCAATCGCGCTCTTAATAAGACAATAAATTCTGAGGGATCATACGTTTAAGATACGGCGATCCGAGGTGAACATGTATAGAAGATATGGATACAACTGAACACTCTTTGTGTCATTAACCCTTTCTCATGAATCTACGACGGAAATGCTTTGGTTTTTACTACATGTACGAACTGCATGAAACAGTTATTCTGAGTTGGAAACCAATTCAATTCTGTAATAAGGTTGAATGAGTTGCGAACTCAGCCAGTCAGCGTTGGATATATAACGTGAAGGATACGAGGGTTACAATGTATCTAATTCTGCCCTATGTGCATGAATCCAATCCAAGTAATATTTCAATTATGAAATTATGCCGCAGCTTTCAACAAACTTCAAAATTTCGGCATACTAAATTCACGTTATTTAAGTATACACAATTGTATATTTATCAGTTTTATTTTTCACTTTTAACTAAATATACAAATGGATTTTCTCTTTGCGGCAAATAAGGATTTTTGTATATTTTTATTTCGATGAATTTTTAATTTTAACCAAAATAAAAAAAGCCATTTTTTTTGGCTGTCTGTAAATAGTATAGGGTAAATCGAAAAAAGTAAAGTTATTTATTGGTGTAAAAATAGAAACAAGTTAAAGGAAATTGTTTTTTTTTTTTGGTAAAAAGTTAGAAGGAAAAAATCTGCTTATGTATAAATTGAAATTAAATACTTCAAGGCAAAAAAAGGATACATACCAAGAGTGCTAAAAATAGAAGAGTTCTTTTTATTATGTACAATTTCTTAAGTCTTATCTGAATACTTTAGGTCTTTAACAAAAAAAAAATGTATATTTGTAAATTATTTGTATTTTTACTGTCGTCATAGTCGCTTCCTGGTGGTATTTTAATGTATATAAGTATATACAAATTACAATTTATATATGAATTTTCCATTCAATTAGATGAAAATTAAAATAAAATTGGAGAACTTTGATTAAATTTTGATTTCATTTATTGGTTGGTTTAAAATAATTGAAATAAAAACCAATGTTTTTTAAAAATTTAATGAAATATTTTAGATTTATTAATTTACGATTGTTTTCTATTAATTTTTTTAATCAAGTTAAAGTCCTAGGACTTGTTTTATTTCCTAAATATTCAATTATGCAATTTATAGTGAACTTTGACCATATGAAAATGAGATTAATTTTATATGACATATTTAATTTTTTTGGGACTTATTTAATGAACAAATTTTGGGGACTTAGTTCATGTTATTTTGGGCAGTTAATTCTTTGTAGATTTAAAGTTCATAGTCTCGGTAAGGAAGTGCTAATCTATATAAATTTATTGCAGAATATATCAAGTCAAGGGTGATGGATTATACGGTTTTCAGAACTGATGTATGGAAAGTTCACAGATTCTGGTTTTATTTCAGTTAGTAATATGATGTGCCCATTGAAATTTTAAATGCAATTAATTGGGAATTAATTGGGATAGGTAAAACTGAAAGGCAGAAATTAAAGAGTTTAAATTAGGCTAATTAATAATTAATGGAGCAACCTGTGAGCTTATGCTTTGTGTGCTTCGCAGTTATTCCGGTCCTGAATATTATCATTTACATGACAAGCAAGGACCTTTTTTTACAGTTATTAAGTATAAACAATGCTGAAGGTCAGGTCACTGAAAAAATGTAACCTACAGAAAAAAATAATACTTAAACCTGTCATGTACCTATATAAGAATCAATTCTAATTTTAATTTATTGTGACATCTTTTAAATTGAAATTTTTTATGACATCATTTAAATTTAATTAAATCAAAAATAAATCAAATCACTCAAGTATAAATATTAAATAATGTAGCCAAAATAATTATCCTTAGATGTTTTACTAAAAGTTTCTGAGATCGCAGATAAAAAATTTTTTTTGTTAAAAATCTTTTTTTGAAAGAATTCCCAATATTTCAGTGCCAATTTGTTCATCGTCATCATCATCATCATCAATATAATAATTATTATCCATTAAAAAAAATCATCCTTTTTTTTTTACAATAATTGCTTTGTCATTTTTCGGAAAGATACAAATTATTATCTTTCTAATCATGTTTACCTTTAATTTTTTTGAATTAACACATTTTTGCTAGTAATAAAGAAAAAATATATTTTTATCAATTTGTCCGAAATAATTATTTTTCATTGGTGGATTATCTTCAATCGAAGAAATAAAATTGATGTTTTTTTTTATTTTTTTTATAAATTTATCATCTATAAATAGAAGAAGGATGAATTTTTGGATCCTATTCTATGTATTTTAACACCCCTATTACCAAGCACGTGGTAGACAATTTGTTCAGGGAGAGTGAAAGGTTATAGGAAATATAGGTCGAAACTGAAGTTTTGTATGTATAAAAAGGGCTTTCGTCCTTGATTTAATAGAAATGTTAACAAATGAATGAACTTGAACTCTATTTTGACATTATATTGAAATATAAATAATGTTCATGTTTCATATTTACCAGAAAATTATATATAATTATGTATGATATTTTATGGTATCATTAATATACAGGATAAAAGCAATATTATGCAAACGTTGGAATATTTTTTGACATTATATTATAAATATATATAGTTTTTTTTTGTGGTACTGTTGTCATTAATAAAATGAATATAAGATTAAATTGTAGATTATGATGCTTTACTGCTTTACTATACAATGATTAAGATATTCCAATAATCCTAGAGTTTTATCTTATATGGACTAAGATTATGGTATATAACGAAAAAAATTGGTTTTTATTTTTATGAAAGAAAATTTTCGTTTAAACATTATATTTTTATATTAGTACTGCTGTAATGTGTGGACATTATTTATATTTTGAAGAAGAAAAAAAATGTCTAATAAAACTTTTATAGATTATAGATGGATGCTCAAAATGTTATAAATATTTTGGCATCTACTTAATAACCAAATTATACGCGTGCCATAAAAAATTTCAGGATTTTGTCAACCAGTCCCAAAGTTCTGGTCAATATTCTATGGAAATGTGAAAATTGTGGTCTTATTTCGCTTTTGGAAAGTTCCCTTATTGCTTTATTTGCTGAAATGATATATTTAAGTGCCAGTTAGCTCCTATTCTTACTAATTCATAGTCATCTTGTTGACGGTAATTTAATTTAAGGATTCAATTTTATATTTCATAGTTTGTTTTATACTGAACTATTTCAATTTTGAAGTATACAATATAGCCCTAAGTTCTAGTCTGTGTACATACATGAATACTTTATAGATTTCTACCTATCCATTCATCCATGCATAGAAAATTATTTCAATAATCTATAAATTTTATGAATATATTTTCTAATAAAAATTTATTTTAATGTCCTTTATAATTTTTTGCTCATATTAAAGTTTTTGCTAAAATGTATTGAATTTAATTTAGCGTTTAATTATATGAACCGTAAAGGACGATATGCTTCAATATTAAAATTTAATTTACATATTTCACTTTTCTGCTTAGTTGCACAGAAAATTTATTTAATATTTAATAAAATTTAACAAAAACTTTAACGAATATTTTATTTTAATGATTTTTATTTAAAAAAAAAAAATGAAACAATTATTTTGAAACATTAAATGAATAAATTTCCTTTGTTAAAATAACCAGAGATATTTGAATCCCAAAAAATAAATATCGAAAAGGATACAATTTTATATAATATTTTATGGGTGGTTTACTTATTCAGACTGAGAAAATATATTTACTTTCACCAGTCGAAATTTTCATCCATTTTTTACTAATATGGTGCCGACATAATTTCATTCGTCTGGCCTGAATGTCGTTTTTAATGAAAAATTTCAATTTAACGTACGTATTGTACTTTTAATTTATAAGTTTAATTGCCATACGCTTCCTAATAGATAGCGTTAATAATATATTTTAGATATTTCAGTTGGGTTACAATTATTTGAAGAGTTCAGTATTCAAATGAAATATATTTTATTTGGGATCTGCTTCCTAAATATTTTGTTTGCATCTTACGAAATCATAAATCTTTACATTTATTAGAGAGTTCAGTATCCAACTGTAGACATTTAAGAAATCTTGTGCTTTTGCAATTACTACACAAGTAATTTAGCTGTGTTCATGTTTATATTTTTCTTTACTAGACTTATGACCAGTTTCACAGTGAAAACTTTAGCAATTGAAACAACTTAAACTTTAGTTTAACTTATTTTCTGGTTTCTCTCTGCAAAGATAAGCATTCCTTAAAATTAAGATTTTTTAAGCCACAGATGGCTTGAGGTTAGGCTTCTCTTTTGACAGAAATTTTGCAATAAATTTACATAGATTTTAAAATTTATTAGAAAAAACTAAAATTCCTACTACGCTTCTTTTCTTCCATATTATAAATTTATATTTATATTATAAAACACACGTAGGTTTAAGTCACATAATCGGTTTAGTTAAGCTTAAGCTCTTACTGTGAAATCGGACATTAAAAGATAATAATAAATTTCAACATTGAGAAAAATAACCACAATATTCTTCCAATTTATCCCTATTATATTTATTGTGAGAAAAACTTAAATTGTGGTGAAATTATAGAAATGCGATATGAAAGGAAAATACGAAAAAATAATTATTTTTAAAGATTTACTAAGGTGATACCGTGATTCCTAAAAGCTTTACAAAATATTTAATAGTATGTCAGCTAACAATCTATCAAATCGACTTAAATAAAATGAAGAAATATTTTATTTTAACTTTATATATTTTAATATCCTTGAAAGCCACACACTACAAAAATGTCTAGGGTTTTTTAAGTTAAGTTATTATAAGTAACAAATTTTAAGTTTTTTTCGAAAGGGAATTAAAAGAAAGTATATTTAATTTCAAGATAAATAACATTAATTTTTGATAGAAATTTCTGCTAACGAATTTGTAATTCAATAATATTATTATATATAAACCGATATAATTTTTTGAGAGAGAATATTATGTTTCAGGCAGAAATGGTAGCTATTACAGCTATAACATATTACGAAAACATATTGTAACATGATAGAGACTTGATAACCTAATAGTCAGCCCTCATTTAACATTGTGACTTCAATCTGACTGAATCCTAAGTTGACATTATGCCAACTGTGAATATAATGTTAATAATCTGGGAATGGATAAACAGAGTCACCTTTAAATAGTTTCCGGGTAATTTAGTTTACCGCAGTAATGAAGAAGAATATGATATTTTATGATTTTTTGATTAATTAATAAACTTTAGAATTTTACTTATTAATGTAATACAAAGTTTTGTATAATACAATACTAACAATAACAACAAATAAAGGATTTAACATATACACTGAGTGAGTCTGACTGGTCATCTAAATATCACAAGTATACGCATCAATTCAATCGAACTGAAGTGCTGAAAACCAACAAAGTTTCCAAAAAAGTTTGTGCGATCCTGTACTCTTACTTTTAACAAGCAGCCTATATTGACAATACAGTGACGCAAGTGAGTTTTGTGCTTTGGCACAGTCAAACTGCAAATCCCAACTGCATAGTTTTCCTTACGGAACCAGTATTTAAAGACCCATGTATCTCAACATACGCAACGACAATAGGCTGCAACGAAATATCAAAAAACTTCAAGCCATTACAAAATTTATGTGTAGCTTGTATTTAAAATATTATATATTTAAAGTTTATAGTTGACACTGTTAATCTTAGTAACTAAGATATGAAATAATGAAATGTACCTTGTTTGGTTAAATATTTAAATTTCAGAATGAAAATTTTCCCCTGCTTTTCTATAACAACATTTTTGCAAAGTGTTATATAAAATTAAGTTTCCCTAAATTAAGTCGCTTTTAAGCGGTTTACTCTACTTAATACTCTTAAGAATTTAATAGAACAAATCACACAAATATTTTTTTTTGTTTTGCCAATCCCAAACAAGTACTTTTACGACTGGTATGCTTCTAGTATATTCGGTAACAAATTAGATATTTATTAAACAATATTACAACGAATCCGCAAAGCTGAAAAGTACGAAGACTAAAATAAATTATGAAACATTTTATGAAAATCATATTCAAAATATTACAAAACTCCAGTCATAATATTTTCATTCATTTTTAAATATTTTTTTATTTATTTTTTAAATATATTAGAGTAAATTAAAATGATCTTAATTATTGACTGAAAATGTCTTCAATTAAAATATTTCTTATGCAAATAACTTTATTTCAACTGATTTATTACAAACACAAAAACAACAAATTATAAATAATATATTTATACATATAATTAAATTATTTAATTGGCATTTAAAGTATCACTAACCGTTTTAAAACCGCACAAATAGTCAATTATTTATTAAATAAATTGCCAACTGTTCAAATTAAAAAACACACAATTTTACATTTAAATAAATTCATTATTTGTCGATTTATTTTACTAGATATATATTTATAAGCTAAAGTTAAACTTAGCAAACATGAGCTATAAAGCCGGCATATATATACAAATATATAAATAAAAAAGCAATGATGTTGGCGTCGTCGACATAGTCATATTGAAATTAATTGAGCGATTTAATAAGATTTATACAATTTAAAATCAACGGAAAAACTTAATGTCCACATGATACGACATTATTTTATACATGCTTCTGAATATAGTTTTAAATATATATATATAATCAAACAATTTGTTTAATAGGTTATGGAAAAAGTAAAAGGAAATGACAAGGGAAATCACTTTTTTAAAGCCTTTTCCTTATATTTATATACAATGTACTGAATGGGATAGTTTTTTAAACCGCACAGATTGATTTTAAAGTAATAAATTTTTGTATATTTTCCTCTAATATATTTTGAATAATTCTATCGAATAATATTTTTATGAAACGATTTATACCATTTTCAAATTAAATTCGTCGTTTCCAAATTTTAAATTCGTTATTTTATCAAATCATATTGGTTGGTTTTCAAATTAAATTTAACCACCCACTTACCCTCAACATACGCGACGGAAATGCGCTACAAATATAATTTTTGACATTTCACAAACAATTTAAACACCAACTAATTATTTATAATATTAAATAGCTGATTAAAATCAGATGTTTTATGTCATTAACGCATTAACACAAATTTGAGAGTGCATATAAAGCAATTGTTACGTTCTAATTCGTTGCCTTTGTGTATGTTTATAGTTAACTCCAGCATAAAACTTATCAAATTAATTACATTAGTTATCATTCGTGGCATATAATTTACTTAATTTATCAGCATATTATTTTTGTTTTGCAATGCTGGCAATATAATAATTCTACTATACGCCACTTACAATGTTTAATGTTATTTTCAATTTCATTAGTCCTTTAGAAATTGAGCTAATACACAAGCAAATGATTTCCTTATTAAGTGTAGCCTTTGAATTTAACTAAGTATTATGCTGACTGGGTTCACTTTCTATTATGTTTTGAATTTTATAAAAGTGGTTTCATCCAATTTCATTTTGCGGTTACGTTCTTATTTTTTATAAATAAGTTTGCAGATTGTATTTAATAAAACTGCCAATTTGATGCAGGTCAATAAAAACTTTAAACGTTTAAATTAAATGTTTCCATGTATTAAAGAAATTGTTAATTAATTTTGGAGAAGTACTTAAAACAACTTTGCCGGATTCTCGAACAGATGAAATTAACGGATATCGAGTAATCTCTCGAAACTCATTAAAAGTGTGAGAAATTTTACTAAAAGTGTTTACAGCTAGAGTGATTTCTCATTTCCTGGGTGATGATCACTAGGACCCGGGATCCATTTTAAGGTGACATTGTTTGGTTGAACCAGGTTATTAAGTTGTTTTTACATTCTGGGACCAGCCTAGCCTAGATTGTAAAGCAAGTCACCGCCCTTTAGAGCAGCTTGAATATCGGAACAGATTTTCAGGTTTCTATCAGTAACACCAATTTCAAGAAATATATTACATAGTTATTGATTTTAAAAATGATGAATTCATTTTGAAATCGATATAATTTAATTAAATACTTTCAGCAGCACATAAATAATCAATTTCAGTAGTCATAATTTTGAAAAACTTATATATAATGTAAATGTACACACAGTGTCTAAATATACTCGTAGTTTATTAGGGTTACTTTTTTTTAAAAAAAAACTGAAGACTTTTACTATACTATAAACATTTTTCAAGAAAATGTTAAAGTTTTTCATCTTTTTTAATCTATATTATTGTATATAATAAAATTATCGAGAATATATCAGATATCAGTCAATCTTGTTTTGCCATTGGTACTTTTAAATTGCATTGTTGTTATGATAACACTCAGCATATATAACCGCGAGCATATATTTAACAATATATTATGATTTTACTTATTTCATATCCATTACAATTGATTGACTTCTTTCATGTAAGTTCATTTTTCCCTTTAAGTCATAACAAAAGATATAGAGTTAAACTGAATTTATTTATATAAACAAAATTGAAAAAAAACCATCTTTCATTATTATGTTAAAAATATATTATAAGTTAATTTTGTAAATGATATACGATAAATATTGAACAAGTCGACTCACAAATGTTTATAACTCGTCATCAACAAATCATATAAAAGTGGTTAACAAAAAAAAAAAGAAAATATAAATGGAATGGAAGTCTTGATTTTAGAAGAGGCTCAGGCTGATATTCATTTTGACAGCACTGAGATATGTTTTATGCTACTGTTTGAAAGTAAATAAATGTTTTTTGATTAGATTATATAGAAATAACTATTAGAACATAGAAATTCAAAATGCATTTTAAATAAAAAATTGTATATTTAGTAAGATCAGGTTTTAGCCGGCTTTAATTTTGTCAGATTATTATAAATCGAAAATTTCTTGTTAGTTAGTTTTGTTGTCAATCAAATTAAAAATTGGACATACCAATTCAGGAATCTATCAATAAATTTTGTTGAAGAAAGTCCTTATTTGGAAATGATTTTATAAAATATATATATTTATTTAATCATATTCAAGAATGACTTACTATTTCTGAATTATTTGATTTGATTTTAAATTATATATTTCAAAAATTATAAAAAAATTTCGTAATACAAAAACGTTTTTCTTTTTACATTTTCATATTGTTTATTTCTTTTAGCGTTTTTTTGATATTAACGTTTAAATGTTGACAAAAAACCAGTTTTACTTATATGTTTCTTAATTCTATGCTTTCTTTCCTTTTGGTTCACATATTTTTTTTTCCCAATATTATTCTCCTCGTCAATTTTTTACATTAATTATCCAAAAACTGCATCTTCGATCGTGATTATAACAAAATTGATGCTGGCATGTATATATTTGACACGTATTATGATTATCGTTAAAAATATTCCGAGTTGGTGAACTTCTGTACATTAATTTCATAAGCATGGGCTTATTTGTCGCAATATATGTGAAATGTTATCCCAAATCACAGTATACTTATAAAATGTCATATCATATTCAAATTAGTTTTTGAATAAATTAATCTAAAAAAGGATAATATTTTAAAGATTATTTTAACTCAAAACGTTTCGTCAGTTTGCGCTTCAGTTAGAATAATTGAAAATGTGCTAGAACAAATCATGGCAAGATAACAATATTTTAAATATTTTTTTTTAATACTAAACTAAAAATATGTCAATTATTTTTGAACATCACACAAAACATAGTTTACATCGTGGACTATATGCAAAATATTATTGCAGCCAGCAACATAAAAGGCTTAATACTTATTCAACTCGCTGTTGAACATTTGCAATATTTACTTGCAAGTGTTCAATATGTTTTGAGATAAACACACAGACTATTTTTTTTCAGAATTATCATTTAAACTTCAATATTTCAAATGAGTATTCATAGATGAACTTAGAAAATTTGGAAAATATTTAACACAAGACAAACTGACAAAAGATTTAACATAAGAAAAACAAAAAGTCTGGAAAAAGAAAAAAAGAACTAATTCCGCCTGAAGGTTTCCATTATTTTTGTTATTTTTTTTTTAAAAAGTTTTTTATATTTTATACCCTGAATAGTGTACGATAAATACAGGTAATTTGCTGCGCCCTATGTGAAGGTTTCTTTTTGCTTTAAAATGTTTGTAAAATTTTACTTTATATATTTACAATCATAATTTTAATAAAAACTAAAATTTTTGATTTAAAGTTTTATTAAATTGCAAATTATTTATATTCAATTTACATATACATATACTTAAAATTAATTAAAACATTTTGAATAAACGAAATTCAGAATCCTGGCTGTAAATTTATATACCGTATAAATATATAATTTTGTTATATAAATTTTTTATAAATCTTTGATATTTCCAGTTTCGATGTGCCTAAAAATCATTGCTATTGTTTTTAGTATGAAATGTAAAATTTTTGAATATTTATATAATTGTCTTATCAAAATTTATGATTGTAATTCAAAATGCCGAAACACGTAACATCCAGAAAAAATTTCAAATGTTATAACATAAAATAATATTTAACAATTTAACTAAAATTTATACATTTTTTATTATGATATTCAAATTTCCAATATATTTAAATTTAATGTTATGCAATCAATAGAAATTTTATAAAAAATGCATTTTAAATTTGATAAAAAGTATAAATTTTCTAATCGGCCTGAATTAAAGATTATGTCAGATTTAAATTTAAAGCTTGTGTTACAATATATCGATCAATTCATTTTCGGAACGATTCGTACAGTAGCCAATCGATTGGTTAAATATAGACTGACTGAACACATCATTTTTAATCGATCAAATTTGGCAGTTTGAAATTTTGTTTTCGTCTTTGTTCTGGTGTTCATGTAATTTTTATTTTTATTTATTATGTTTCATCACAACATAATATTTTTTTTTTGAAATTTTCAAATTTCATTTCTTTGGGTTTCGATTCGTAAAAGTTCAATCAGTTCGGAACTCTTTTGAGTTAATTTATTTTGAATCGATTTCTATAGAACTTATATGTCCACTCAAATTATTTTGCAGACAAAATATATGAAGACCTTAAATTTTAACTTCGATACTGAAAACTGATCGATACATTGTATTGTAGCACAAGCTTAAATTTTGTGAAAGTTCAAAAATAATTGACATATTTTTAATTTACTAACAAAATTTAACATAATTTCTCCATTATATATTTTGAAATTCCAATTATATAAATATATTTTTTATTTTTTTACTAATTAAAAATCTAATAAATTTTATCAATTAATTTTGATATTTTTAAAAAGTTTTTTATATTCCAAAAAAAAAAAAATATATAACTTAAAACTAAAAGCCCAAGGACATTTCTGATTATTTTGCAATTTACTTAATTTTTAACATACATACATATTTACGTACTTATAGATCTATGTGCCCACCTATATAAATTTCCTTTATGTTGTAGATTTAATATTATAAAATGCTCCTGTTAAACTTGGTTGTTTAATGTTTCTTTTGTTGCCTAGAGCATAAAACATGTTTTCAGTAATTTTCAAAAATGTTTTCTAATGTCAAAAAATTGGAATATTTAATTTAAAAAAAATAAAAAAAAATGGGTTATTTTAAAGTTGAAACGTGTGGGTTATTTTTAGCCTAAAAAAATCAGCCTAAAGGAGATTTTTAGTTGCTTCTTTTTTTCATATTATATTTATATTTATTATTTTTATTTAAATTTATGTCGCGCCCAATTTGTATCTTGTAAGAATTTTATGTGCACAGAAAAGATTTAAATTAATTTAGTTGGTCTTTTATTTTAAAATTATTATATATATTTTATCATGACTATCCTGTCCATCTTTTATAGGATTTATAAGTTTTGGTGTATAGTGTACGATACAGGTGTATATAGTGTACGTACTTGAAAATATTATTAAAAATTACAATTAAAATTTATAGGAAGTAGAGATTTTTTTATATTTTCTTTGGTATTTTAATTATAGGTGTGACTGTAACAAAAATGTAAAGGTGAGATGACTGTAAAACTTATTAGTTTAGATATATAATATTTAAAAAAAGAAAAGATATTATATAGGATAGGTAATTTTGAATATATATATATATTAATTATTCTACATATTTGTGCCCCTAAGGCTTATTTTGAATATGAAAGACAAACGAATTAATTATGGGATATAATAATTTGTTAAAATGTGTTTAGCACATAATAAAAATAAAATATATTTATATATTAATTTTTTCTAAAAATGGAAATTTCTATATATATATGTATAATATATTTATTATATGTTAAAAAGAAATTGAATAGTTCGTAAAGTGAATTGAATATATTAAATAAAAGACAATTATTAAGTGAGATAAATAATTACATAACAATTTACACTATAGAAGTTAAGTTAATATCACAGAATAAAAGGAAAATAATAAAAATTAAGTTATAAAAGGAAAATAATAAAAATTAAGTTATAAAAAGTTGTGACAATCCATAACATTTACATTAAATTATCTGCCAATTGGTAATAGACAGTTTTTTTTTATTAATCGATGTAATGCATTGTGAAATTTTTTATTATAATATTAAGATTGAATAAAAACCATGTAAATACTTCAAGTTTTCATAATTATTTACTATAGAAATAACAGTTGGTTCTAAAAGTATTTGCGTGAATAGAAAAAAATCTTATCCTTAAAAATGATTGACTGGAAAATTTTAAAAACGATATTCAAAGTAAAAAAATTTTTCAGAACTATCTTGCAATTGACAAATAATATTTTAATTATTTGAATATTGTTCGGAATTTATAAAGTACAAAATTAATCCATGTATGACAAACTACTGTAAGATGATTATAAGCAATTTGAATTTTATACATTAAAAAAAACCATTCTCATCTTAGACTTAGATGTTAAAAGTTAAACTCTAGTGCTAGTAGATTCCAAATAATTATCTGCTATTTTTTCAATTATTACTTCCATAAATCTAGCTAGACATTTTATAATAATCATTTAATTTTTTTATAAAAATCAATTTCCGATTCTGCAAACTTATATCTGCTTCAAACTAATTTTCAAGCTACTTCAGACTAGAATGAGAATTTTTAAGTAAATACAATATTTTATTCATTGAAATTTAAGTATATTATTGGAAAATGTAATTGCTAATGGTTGATTGATTTGAATCGCCGCAAGAACTCCTACATATCTAAGCCAAAAGGACCGATGTTTGACATCTTTTTTAAAAAAATGCAGCCCATCCTACCTCATTTACAAATTTGAAGGTCACAAATTTCTCCGATTTTATTTCTCCTGCTTCAATAAGACTAGCCATAAAATGACACACCAAAAATTTAAATCATTTATATCTGACAGTGGGGCAATGTGAATTCTGTGCCAGTCTAAGCAATGCCGCATGTTCTCTTACTTTTTCTTTATTCATTGTTAAAATTTAAAATACTTTTAGTTATCTTGCGCATGGATTACCCCACAGTAGCTTGGTATTAACACCAAAGGTGCAGCTTTCCCACTCCAGTAATCGAGTAGTAAAAACTATTAAAAATGTTAGCACTAGCACACCTATAATTTTAAGTAATTACTTCAAATTTTATTCATACAAACAGTTCTAAAACTGGAATAAATACTAGTGAAATGCATTTACAATTTTACTAGATTAAATTAGAAAAGTATACATTTAATTAATTTATTTTAAAATTGTTAAAAAATTATTCAAATTAATTTATTTTTTAAAAAACATTTTGTAATCATTAAAATGTTCGATTTATTAAATATACTAATACCAAATGCATAGACGTCCTTTTCCCAAAGTATAAACCATTTTCAATACTGTGATATTTCTGTTGAAATTAAATTATTTTTTAGAAATTACTATATACATTATTTTTATAACCAACATTTATAATTAAAATTAAATCAACTATAATTCAATTTTAGATCCTTTTCAAAATAATCAATTTAATTCTTGTCCATAATATAACATAAACAAACATAATATAATTTTGTATGAGGACATCCTTAATCTATCAAAAAAAAAAAACTATAATTATCCTTATCTAATACATCTAACATAATCCAATAAGATCATCAAATTATATACAATGTTTAATAAATGCTATGTGTGTCCCATCATATTATATCTAAATACAAATACAAATGTCCTTTTTGCATTATATTCAACGCTATCCTATTATATCAGTTGGCAGTTGGTCTTAGTTAGTAAATAAGGAAAAATAAAATGGAAAAATCATTCATTAGTGTTTTGTATAATCATTGTCGATATTGATGGCTAATGACCTACCGGAATATAAGAGAAGAACTTCGATAAAAAAATAAAAAAATATTTTATTTATTTTAATGAGAACATTGTATATAGTGGGCAAAATCAGTATGAATTTTATTTAATTAATAAAAGGATGTTATCTACAATTTTATGAAATATAATAGCTTAATGACATTTTGTATATAAATTAAGGATTAAAATAAATTCTTAATAGATAAGTATAGAAATAATCAATTTATTGTAAAGGAAAATATTAATAATAGAAATTTTCATTTAACATGTTAAAAACAACAAGTAACATGAGAAATCTATGAATTATGATTTAATTTGAAATATCACATTCTTTGTCATTAATGATGGAATTACAGTCAAATGTCCACCACGACTGCGTTTGCCATAATTCATATATCTGATCAATCCAATTTTGAGTCCATTGTTCAAATAAATCTGGTAGAATTTCAATGATAATAAAGTATGTCTGATGTTGTTTTTGAATGATTCAATAGTTGATGGTCCAGCATTATACTAATGGACTTCATATACCTACAGAAAATAATAGAAATGAGTTAAATATCAGGAGCAATATAGGACGTAACACCGTTTAGCTCTTATAATTGATTTGTAAAGCTTACAATTCAATGTAACGAGCGCTCCACGCTCCAGCTTCATTTTCAAACAAAAAAGTCTGATGACACCACCATCTTGTAATGCACACCAAACTGTTACATTTTTTGATGTAATGGACTTTCATTAATCTCATGCGCATTGCTTTCACTCCTGCAATTTTGCTTGTTTAATATAGTTATTTCACAACCAAAAATGATTTATCTGGTTACCTTGGACCGTAATTAATTGTATTGTAAAAAACCTCCGAACCAACTTCATCGTAACGTAACGTATTATGTACTGCAATCAAAATAAATTAGAATTAGATTATACACTACGATCCAGATGAACACTTTCCTAGCGTTTTTTGACATATAATCAGCAGAATGACAGATTAAATTTCAAATAATTTGTAAACGTTTGTTGCAATGTAACACGTTCCTTGATGAAATATTATAAATAATAACAAACAATATTGAATTTATTAAGGTATTATTCTTTTAAAAATTTTAAACAAACATTTTATTTAGGTCCTTTTATAAACATTTACTCAACCTTAGGTTACTAACAGTACCAACTGTGAAATTAATTATCTTTGTTTCTAATAGTTTGATGGTAGATGAAATGCACCTTATTCTATATACTATAGTTAAATGCTATGCAAAAATGTAATTGAAAATGAATGCTTTGATGTGCTCACAAAACAATGCACACTACATCAATTTCCCCCATTATAATTTGATAATTTACACTTTGATAATTTTAGATAATTATATGGAACAACAAATTAATCGAGTGTTAATTTTTACTAATATTATATTTATTTTGATTATACGATGTGGAAATAAAGTTTTTAATAGCCACAAGGATATTTATTGTTTTATATAAATATACCAATTGAATTATAATTAAAATGAATTAATAATTTACATTATTGATTTATTTAATAAATTATTTATTTATACATAAACCCAAGGAAAAAGAAACAGCTAACATTGTAACATTATCCTCGATTCCAGCCTATGCGAGTTTCGAAATCAATGTAGAGGCAAATCTTTTGTCGAAAGATGGAGTTAGAAGCAATTTAGGTGGAGTTAGAAGCCAGAACCATTTTGTGATATCTCAAGTTGCTACTTCAAGATGCTGAAAAATGAAAAAAAATTACCCAGTTTCAAAAATTATACTGGGATGGAACAAACAGCGTTGATTTTCTAAGACAGTCGAAGCTTTTCATTTATGTTATTATAAAAAATGGAAGCTACATAGTCCTTCAAATAAATAGGAAGAAATCAATAACAATGGTAGACTTCTTTACATGTCAATGTTACCTTAAAATGCAGCTATACAAACAACGCTAAAGCTTTTTGTAGCTCCTTTAGTAACGTGGGAAACTATTACTAAAACTGCTGTATGTATTTGTATTGTTTCAATAACAATACGGAATTGATCAATGACGAATAAGTAGAAAGGATATTACAATAAGCCAAATGGAAATGGCTGCAATAATTAAGGCTGTCTGTAGCCCTACCTTACTCTATACGTAAACATTAACCTTATTTATACATAAATATTCTAATTAAAAATTAGAAAAGTTTTTAAAGTATAATAATTTATGTAATTCCTTTATAAAAATTATTTTAATACCTTGGGAATGGTGAATTATTATATACAATAATTTCTTGTGAATGTGGATCAGTAACAATTTATTATTTATTTAATTTTTATATGGTTTAGTTGCATGTTAAAATTAATTAGTTTTTCAGTTTGTTTTTTTTTTTTGCGATATTTTCGATTGATTATTATTTTATATTTATTTACTTATAATATCAACAAGTTTTACTAAACCTAAATAATGATTTGTCTTATCGTTGTGATTATATGGTTTTTGGTTAACGAATATTTTGTTCAGAAAATAAAATAATTTGAAACAAATACTATTTCTCATAATTTTCATTTGAATTTCCTTTATGATTTAGTAGAATAAAAGAATTTGACTGTGTGAAATGTTCATTCATTTGAAAATTGTAGAAAATATTCCTTGCCGGCTGTCAATAATACCATTTATATTCAAATTTAAATACACACATATGACATATATATTACTAATATAGTTCCAAAAAAGTCGACTGACGACGGTCGTGTCGGATTTACAAGAAACGCATAAGTACTGAAACAACCTTGACTGACTACGGACGGAGAAGAAATTTTGTAAGCAAAATGCAGTTTCAAAATCTAACAGAAAGGAAAATGTAACATACCGTTCTGCCGTTCTCAATGTATCTCCTTGCACTGCTTTTTTCACAATTTATTCAAAAAAAATTTGCAGCAGGATGAGTTGTTGATGATTTAAAACAGTGTCTCCTAGGGTTAACAATAATGTAACATAAACGAAACTGAGTAAATAAGGGTTAATAAGTAATTATGTTTTTTTCAAAATTATTAAAAGAAATCCGCGTATCAATTATACATAAAATATTTTGTTAAATAAAATCAATATTTATATATCAATTTTAATTTAATTATATAAGAAAATTCATATAAAAATGAAAATATAAATTTCAAATTATCCACAAATTTCTCTTTTAAAATAAAATTTCATAACCGAGCAAAGAAATTAATTTTATGTAATCGATTTTTATTACAAGTTAAAAGCACATAAAATCAACTTTTCATATTGTTGAATAATTATAGATAACAAAATATAATTACAATAAAAATAATACATAAAAAATAAAATTGGTTAAATCGATTTCATTTATATAAAATGTTAATTTGGCATCATAATAAATTATATGAAAAATTATTGACTTTGAATAAATTATTTTATTTATGACGCAATTTAGTTTTCTTATATATAATTTATTATAGCATTGAAATAAAATTAATCAATAAATTGTTCAAATTCATGTTTCGATATAATTTTATGTATTCGCACAATATTAATTATTGGTTGGTTGAATCGTGTGGGGAGTGACTAAAGGACACTACGTATAGAAGTGAAAAGTTGTTTGGGACAAACGAAGGTTACATAGTCTCGATTCATCCCCTTTGTTTATGAATGAAATCAGATTGGCGTGCTTCCCGCAGATTTATCATAAAATAACATTCCAAATTTCTACAATTCCCTTCTAGAGACAAGGGAATAGAAGATGCTCCAACGATTCGTCCTCTTCTTCGCAGCCCCTACAGATAGAGATCTGTGTAGACTCTAATCTCGCCACATGTTTCCTAAGAAATGTGTGGCCAGTAGCAATACCGGAATACACTCAAGACATTGGTTTGTTCATAAATATAATATTCTTTGTTTTTCTTGCACATGGGTTGCTCCAAAAATATTTGGTGTAAAAGTATGTGCTGCTTTTCAACTATCTAAAAGTCTGTTCTTGTTCGGTTTACTAGGTTAATAAGCTATTGGCTATTGATACTGTTTAACCTATTTGGTAAGTTGTAAGTATCAAGGGTTTTGTACTTTACCCCGTTTCTTGCCAGTTCGTTTCCTTTTCATTACCGGAAATCAAGCTAAGAATATGAACTATAAGTCTACACAATATTGTAAAATATCTGAAATCATGTAAAATAATTGCATTACATAAATCTTCATTCTTTAATAATAAAGTTATTAAAAACTTTTAAGTTGGTTAAATAATTTTATTAAAGTTTATATCTGAAATATTAATTTCATATTTTTAAACTAAGAAATTTATTATTTCTACTCATAAAAAAATTAATTATTTTTACTTACTCGAAAAATTCGTAGTAAAATAAATTAATGGAGTAAAGTAGGAAGGATTCAGTTCAAAGGATAAATATATTTTTATATTTCCCATGTATTTAGATATGAAATGTAAGAAATTTTTATGTGATATTTAATGTTTTATTTAATTTATTATCACATTTATTAGATGTGATACAGTATTTTTTATCATTGTATATTCCGTAGAAAATTTTTATAAGATCAAAGAAATTTTTACGGTATAACATATTCTTAGAAATTTCCTTTAGGTAAATTTAATAATTTTGTAAGGCTTGATATGTGGCGTTCAAAAAATACATAAAAAGAAAGATTTATCAGAATTTTTTATATGTTGTTTAAATATGATATTACTTCATTAATTTTATTATAGATAAAGAATTTAAGAATTTAATTAATGGAAAACTGTATTATTTTAACACAATTTCTTAATATTCCAGTATATAATTTTTTATATTTTGAATAGTTTGTTACTTAAATATAATTTAAAGGATGTTGTAGACATTGGTAAAAATTACCTGGTAGAAAAAAATTCCAAAGTTAATAAAGGGAACTTAAAATATCTTGATAATATTTCTTCGTTTTGATACATCAGATGAACAGCACTCAGCAATTTTATAAAATTAAATTTGAAATTTCCATAAAAATAGTCTATTCTAAATAACTTAATTACTTTAATGACTTACAGGTCACTTGGTATTTTAGCCGACTCTGCTGATTCGGATATTGAGTTTATTATTTTCGGTACTAACTACATCTTTCTACCGAAGGAATATTCTTCCACGTTTTCTTGTTCCCTCTGTGTTGAATTCAAACACTTTCCTAGCTGGAGTGATCATGTTCATCTGGCAATGTGTCTAAGTCATGGTAATCTTTGGATTCTATTGCTTTTGACAAAATCAATGTCTGCGCAAAATATATACCACTCGTCATTGTAGCGTTGTCTCCAAATTTCATTTATGTATTTAGATGTCACCATAAATATTCCGAAGAATCTCTCTTTCAAAAATGATCTCACAGTCCTCTCGTTATTAGATATGATGTGGTTTTTATAAAGTTCTGCTTCGGTCGGTTTGTAATCACTATTACATCGGAACTGATGTTATTGTTTCCGATAGATTAACTCTTGCACTACTTCCAGATTGTAGTAACGATACTGATGTTTTGCTAGATATTTATGTTGATATTTCTTCATTAATTTGTAATCCCATTTGCTGAATATAATATTTGTAATCCCATTTGCTGAATATAATATTTTGTCGGTGTTATAAAATAAATTATTTTTAAAAATGAGTAAGGTTTGATCTAATTAATTTTAATTATTTAGTAGGTCTCTTCTAACCTAAAATTAATTAGATCAAATCTTTCTCATTTTTAAATATCAGTATCGATACTACAATCTGAAAGTAGTGCAAGAGTTAATCTATCGGAAACAATAACATCAGTTCCGATGTAATATTAATCATTTATTAATAATATTTATGTTACTGTGATCACTTTTTTTGAACTGTGCAAAGCATTTGGTCATTAAAATTTACTTTATACAATAATTTTATACGCAAAAATATTTTCTAAAAATATGTTGACTTGTTTTTAATGCTGAAAAAAAAATTGTAATTTTTATGATTTTCTAATCATTTGGGAGAAAGTTTTATTTGAACAATTAACTACGCACTATTATACCGAAAATTTGTAATCATATTGTAACAAATTGCTTTTAATATGTATTAGTTTATAAATAAATAATTTATCAAATTGCGACAGTAAGACTTAAAGACTCACTGAGTAAAATTTGTAAGAAATTATTATACCGATATTAAAAATGTTTCCTATTTTATCTCCTTTCCAAGTTATAATAAATTGTATCCTTGTCGGTCCAAGAAAACCACTTTTTATCTTTGGAAAATTTAATTAATTTCAATGAGTTTCATGTAAGGAAGATTATAAACTCAAAGTTAATAATTTGGATTGATATAATTGGATTACGTCGAGGTTACGTCATTCTTTCAAAAATGGTCAAAAAAAAAAATTAGAGGAAATATGAAAATCTGTCAAAGATTTTCAATGAAACTTGCTTTTTGAATTTAAAAAATTAATTTCTTTAAGTAATAATATTGATGCATAATTAATTTCATAAATGTTTAATTATAAATATTTAATAAATAACAAAACAAAT
The DNA here is from genome assembly GCA_963920725.1 of Rhamphomyia laevipes. Taxonomy (NCBI): domain Eukaryota; kingdom Metazoa; phylum Arthropoda; class Insecta; order Diptera; family Empididae; genus Rhamphomyia; species Rhamphomyia laevipes. The sequence continues at coordinate 44,425,975 of OY987257.1, read as the reverse complement.
ATTCCTGTTTTTTTGAAAAAAAAACTAAAACATTATTTCTCATTTACCAAAAAGTAATATTAATAAAGAAATAAATTTTTCGTCCTTATAAACTTTGACATTTTTATACGACAAATATGATAATTTATTCACAAAAAAAAATTAACATTCCATCACAAAATTTAATATTTTACAAGGATGGAAACTATTTAATTTGTCTGTTAGTTTCACGATTAAAAAATGGATGGAAACAATTTAATTATCCTCTTAGCTTGGTCTGATTTCTTGGTATGTTACAGTCTCTGCTTTTCGTATGTTAAAAATCACTCATGTTATACCACGTCGTAGAGCATTATATGAATTATGATATCATAATAAAACTAGTATATTGAGCACACTCTCATGTTGGTTAATCGAGAAAAGTCAATTTGAAATGGGTTAGAAATAATCGTAATTAAATATAATAATTAAATTACGATTCACCGATAGTTTCTCTAATGAAAAATTAAAGCAAATATGCTCATGTGTTGAAATAAGAAACTACTGAAGCCAAAAGGTTTTGCTTTCGATCTATGGTTTTACTGATCTGTTATAAATATATGGTTTTGGTTTTCGTCTTGGTTTCCTTAAATTTGAGTGATCGGTCTAGTTCTTTTCTTTTTTTGGTTTGGTTTAATATCAGTTTCCATCCCTGATATTTTTAGCTAGAAGTTTGAAAACAAAATTTTAATTTTTATTTTTGTCATATTATTTTTTTGTTTTATAAATATATATTTCCGATATTTTCTTTTGCCTTATCATATTTATGTAACCTCTTGTTTATGCGTAAGTCAAGGCATTGTGACTTTTAAATCTACATATTTATAAATACTTTATTTATATTTATATAGTTTATCATCATAGACAATGATGACATGATTTATAGTTATTTATGAAAAATCTTTGAAGTTGTTTTTAATAAATTATTTATAATATTTTTTTATCTTTTTTTTTTGAAAATTCTTATTGAAACTGCGCATTTAAAAAGTATCTCTATTGCAGAAGTTATTCAAAAAAATTACTTACTGATAAAAAAATATATTTTTTTATGCTGTTCGGTGAATCATGTTTATATATATATAGCATAAATTTTAGAAAACAAATGAAAGACAGGATAAATTATGAAATTTGTTTCATTTGTATACAAATACATATTTTTTTTAAAAAAAAAAAAAAAAAACTTTTATTTTTATAAATTTTACAGGTGTAAACAACATAAATTTGCATACCAGCATTTCCATTAAAAACTTAAAAGATATTTTTTTTTAAAATGTTTATTTAAAAATTTATAAATTTTTTATTTTTGTATAAAAAGTTCAAAATAATTAAGAAAAATATTTTTTTTTTGAAATTTATTTACAAAAATTAATTTATAAATTTATTGGTTTTAAAAATTTAGAATTATATTTTTTTTTTTTGTAAAATTTGATTTTGATAATTTTTAAATATTCATTTTGTACGAATTTTATTGTATTAGAAGATTTCTTACGCAATTGTTGTTACATAATAAAATGATTAATTGAGACACTGTAACATTAAGGGCAACGAAAAGGCGGATGAACTTTCTAGAAGATGAGTAAACCTCGAGCAGGAACCCTCCGAACAGGTTCTATCGCCATAGAAATTTTAAAGAATATACTGGAGAAACAGACTAGCGCAGTCAAAAATGATCTAGAAATAAATATGCACGTGTTCAATAACTAAAATTAAAACGATAAAACGAATAAAAGTGACTAATCAATCTACCGGGTTCGCAATGCAAAGCTGCAGTCAGTTTACTCACTGCTCGATCGACAATCATGCACGTAGGCTTCGACTAATAGTAAGTGATCAATGCAGAAACTGCAGCGATCCAGGGTAAACTGAAACCAAAGAACACCTGGATAACTATCTATGAAACTCCTCAAGTTGAAGGCTCGCATAGGTCCATACCGCAACCACTTTCATGGATAACTAATTTTGAAACTCCTCAAGTTTGCTGCAATTACGAAATCCTTCGACTTACTAGATTATTCTTCAATACATACTATAAGTTATAGTTATTCAGGAAAGTGGTACCGCTATGTGTGATCTATGCAATGCTCTATAATTTTACCTTACCTAACCTAATACTCAGCTGAATAAACTTACAAAATTTAATAATCAACTGAAATACCTTCGTTATCATGGATATACGAAATTAAATTGCAATTTTTTGTTCTGAAGTCATTAACGTATCCGAACACTATAAATTTAACTAATAATAAACATGGAAATTCTTATTTTTTTTTACTACTTAAATTTCTTCATTTCCTTGAATTTGTTTAAAAAGAAAAACAAATATTTTTTTAAGTTTATTTATTTTCTACATTTTTCATTGTTTAATGTTTTCAACAATTTTTCATAAATAAAATATTCATAGAATTTATATTTTTACCTATTTTATCGGAATTTGTTCTGTAACAAATAAATAAAAATTTAAAATTCTCAGAAAGTTTGCATGAAAAAAAAGGAAAAAAATATCCTTCACCTGAAATAAGGTTAAGTGAAAAAATTTGCTTCCTAATTTTTAGGGCATGTTTTGTCCCTACATGTAATGTCAGTTTACTCTTTATTTTGAAATTGTTATATAACAAAGTAAATATTCACTTAGTAGATCTCATGTAAATAAGTGTGAAGGATTTCAGATTTCACAAAAAAGTGGTGAAATTCGAAAATTGTCAACAAAACCGGCACTATTTGTCTTCAAGAAATTTACTCTAGGTCTAGACTCTAGACGTATCGTTTGTTGGAAATAAAGAGTTATAATAAAATGTGGACAACGTTATTTAAATTTCGTACACTAGGCGGCGCTGAAGAAAGTTTAAAAATTCTTGTGATACTTAAAATTTACCTGTATCCACGTGGATCGTAGTCGTAGTGTTCACTTCGATCGTAGTTCAATATCTAATCTAATACGGATGAGTACATAATACGTTGTAAATTTTTCGGTGTGCATCTGACGGTTATTAAAATAAGCTACACTACACTACGCGCTATGTGAACCAGATAATATTCAATTTCAGGCTTTTCAAAAAGCTGATTTTTATGAAACTATTCCGTAATATTTTGGTTAGTTTCTTTGCATTTACTTTGCATATTAACGGCGCAGCGTCTACCTACTTACTTTAAATATATATAAATTACAAAACATATATATAAGTAAAATGTAAATTTAAATATATTAAAAATATGAAAAATGTTTATTTAATCGTATAAAACTATAAAATTTGTAAACTGAAACGGAAATTATAAAATTGCCATTAAAATATCGTTGTATAATTAAATTTCTAATATAATAAATATATTTTTAGTTTCTTTTTTATATATTAAAAAATAACTAAAATACATTTATTATGAATAGCATAGGAAAACGTTTTATTGAAGGGTCATAAAAAAGAAAATTGCAATATTTAATTGAACATTAATTGTATGTATAAATTAAAAAAAAAAGAAGAGCAAACTTTTATTACTAAAGTTAATTTGTATTTTTAATGAAAAATTTATCCAGCAATTGTAAAAATTTGGAAATTTAAGTTTCCTTTTTTGCTTTTAATTCAATATTTTATACCGGAAAACTTTTAAAATCATTTTGAAATTTTCCAAAAGCACAAATTGTATGTAATATAAGTATAAATATATATTTATTGGGATAGATAATATAAATTTATAAAGTGTCATCATTTATTTAAAAGTGTCCAAAAAATACATAAATTTATTTTCTATGATTTTGTCGTTTAGTTTTTCTATGCGGTTTAACCCATCAATAGATACGATTTATGTTTATATATACATTTTTATATCTACTATTTTGTTATTATTCCCTTTTTTATTATTCAAAATGTTTAGAAGTCGTTTTATTGTGGTTATATTTTGTCTTTTTTAAATATACAATTTTTGGTTTTATAGTTTAATTAAACACACAAATACATACTTACAAACACACTCACACGTCAATAAATTAAAAGGAAAGAAAATCAAATAAATTTCAAATATATATTTTAGTCATGTCCTAGATATAAATTTCACTGGGGTATTGTCAAATTTAAACATAAAATAAATATGTGTTATATATATAAACAGATTCCTTGTTGTTAGTTATTAAAAAAGTTACGTGCTCTTCAAAAAAAGGGTGATATTTATGTATATATATTTTAGTTCAAAATTTAAAGAACTTTTATAATATAAAACAATATAACATTTAGAATCTATAAATATTAAATTGTGTAAATACATTGGGTGCCGATCCAGAAATAAAATGTTTTGAATATGAATATGTCAGACAAAAACATATGACAAGATTTCATATGAAAATATTTTTGTCCGATACATTGTGTCTGATAGAATTGCTGTGTCAGACAAATTTTATAAAAATTTTAGTATTTTTCAATACACTTTTGTCAGATTGTGGCACCTGGCACGTATGGATGTTTCTAGCAAAAAATGATGGTACTATAAGACAAACAAAGTAATCAAACAAAGTAATCACAAAGTAAGACAAAGTAATCCTTTCTTTGTAATAGCACCCAAGCCAAAATCGAGCCTTGACCTCGTGCAAGAAGTTTCGTGACATTTTTGCAATTTGCACCTACTCAGCAAATGATCTCAACCGTTAGCATTTTCTCAGTGTTAAAATCAAAATTATGTACATATTTCAAATTTTATTATTGGTACTCATTTTAAAGCTGAGTCAATTTAGATGCTACGGTCTGCCCGTTCTGACATCAAAGCATAGCACACTACAGCTACCCCACAGCTACCACTGGCCGAGTAATAGATTCTTCTGAATCCTGAATCAGTTACAGAATCATCTGAATCGAAACCGTTCTCATCTTCAGAACACAACATTTTTTTAAAAAAAGTATTCAATTTCTTTATCATTAATCTGCAAATGAAAATATCACCGGTCGTATATCATCAGATCTTACCACATTTGCAAATTATACTTATAAATTTGGAAAATTGTAATACTACTAAATGAGATTCCCGAAATTTTTCGTTGTCTCTCAAATATAAAAGCATTATCAGAGATATATAATGCATGTGTCTGACATGATACCCCATGCGTTAAAGAATTCTTTTAAATATATATTTAATACGATATACGAAATCAGTGGTAACTCTGAGTAGAACTACATATGACATTAAATAGAACGTATGACAAAACCACAAAAATTTCTGATATACTAAATTTATCATCTTAATTGACTTATTAATAAATTTTATATATAATTACATTTTACCATAATTTAATTATTAATTATATCTTAAGTATAATTTTTTTCCTGGAAAATGAAATATCTTTCCTGTGATTATTACAGCGACATATCTATACCTTTCTTTTACCTAATTGAAATTGAATCTTCAAGTCTAGTTTTTTGATATTTAATATCTTCGTTGGTTATTTTTTATATTCATTACAATATGTATTAATGATTTGTATTAATTAATGCTATTTAATAGTTAAGTTATGACTTTTATATTAATAAAATGCTGTTTTGATTTGAATTTAAATATTGGACATTCCGTATAACAAATCTTGTAGTAACCGAATGAAAAGGAGACAGGCAGCGCTTGCCAGCGCATTTTAAATATTATACATACATTCGAATATTTAGCTTTACATTTAGCATTACCTTATTCAATATAGAATTTTAGTTAACAATCGAAAAATGGAAAAATATATCAGCTCTAATGAATGAAAAATCAATTTATATTATTTCTTTTCTTAGAATTACTTTTTAGTATTCCTATATGTTAAGACTTCATTTAATGACTTAAATGTCGATAGTTAATTGGTTTTCCATCAATTAATTGAGACACATATTATATTATTAATGAGTTTTATTTTCAAATATATATAATGTTTATATAATACATAAAAGTAAATTTATATAATATATTTTTAATTATAATTTTTTAACATATAAAATATTTTCTACATATTTGTATTGAAAATATGAAAATGTTCGAAAATTATTTGTATATTTATATTTTAACTTTCTTTTTAAATTAGATTAATAAGAGTATAAGTTTTATTAATGATTGATTGAAATTTTAATTAATTAAATATATTTAATTAATGAGCATTAAAAGGAACCTAACTATAGCTATAGAAAGATATAGAATGTTAAAGTTCAATACAATTTAATAAATTTCAAGATTCACTCTCTAATAAATAATTTGAAATTATGTCTAAAATATAACAATTTATATCTTAGTGTTATAATAATATATATTACACTTTATTAATTAATCCAATTTATAAATACATTTTTCTCAATCTTATAATTTCTGACTTTATTTTTGCCATTATGATAAATTCATCTATTTAATCATTTCAAAGTTATTTTAATGATTCGAAATGAAAACTAATTAAAAAATTAAACTAATTATTATTTAAAAAAACAAAAAATTGTAATAAAACTTGAGTTTTTCTTTATAATGAAATAAATTTATTTTATTTTTTTAATAGTATTTTTATTAACTTAATTTAAAGTGTAAAAAGTCGTTAGCAAAAATTACTTAAGTGTGAGGCACAATGATTTCGATCCGTTGCGGCACTTTTAAATCGAAAATTTGAAATTTTGACACTCCAATACAAGTTTATATATATATAGCATGACAAATTGAAAATCACAGTGCACGTGTTGAAAAGATTTCTTTCTGCTCGTATGTAAAAAATTGAATGTCAATTAAAATTACTGTCATAATGTTAAAAATTGAAGAATTTCTTATGTTTTAAACGGAACAGTCGAATATAATGCCTATAGAATTTTTTTTCGAAACGAACGGATTGAATCTATTCGAACGGCATTATGACTTCTAGTTAACCAAATGCTTAAATTGAAATAATCATAAAAAAAAACTGATTTTATAGCTAAACTAAATTATATGAAATCTGATTATTTAATGATAATTTTTTAGTCAATTTCGTTAGTTGTTTTGAAATATTTTAAATTGCAATTTGGATTTAGATATTTCTTTTTTAGGTTTGTTTTTATTAAAGGTAAATAATTGTTTATAGGATTTTGTTTGTTTTTTTTTTTACTAAAAAAGGAAATTGAATAAATTTTATTTATTTCATTAAAAAGAAAAATACCTTTTCCAGGTAGAGTAGGCGTTATTCAATTAAACTGATATAAATCTACAAAAATGGACCGAATAAACATTGAATTTAATTCGTAAAATTAAATCAATAACAAAAAAATATAAAAAATATTTTTATTTTTATTTAATTTTGTTTGTTTTTTTGTTGTGATTAAATCGATTTTATTAAATTTATAATAATTTAATTTTAGAATTGAATGTTTAACTTTCTTGTTAAATTAGGTTAAACCAATAGGACATTTATATGATTTATTATTGTAATATATAACGAGGTTAAAATAATTGTACAATCCTTACACAATAGCCTAAATTATATATGAAGAATCCGAGGTTTAAGCCTATTAGGTAAAATTTAGGTTAGGTCTCAAGGCAGAGAAATTTCTGCAGTAGTTGCCAAGACATTAAGATTGTTTAAGATGTTAAATTAAATGTTATGCGACTGTCCAAGCCTTTTGAGAAACGTATTGAGATTATTAGGTAATCATCGATTTGATAGTATGAAAGACGAGGGTTCGAGTTTTCCTATAATTATAAGAAAACAAGAATTATATTATCAAGGAATAAAGCTGTAAGTCAGATTATGCATCCCCGCGTATTTTTTATTATACAAATATTGTATTATATATTAATATTATAATTATACATAAGTTTTACAAAAATAAAAATATTAATTTACTTATTATTATTATCAAAAAATAAAAATATAGAATGTAATATTTCTTCATATTTAAAATTTAAAATTAATTTAATTATTTAACATTATAAACTGTAAACCTATAAAATACTTAAACAAAATAAAACTGAGGTTAAGGAATATAAAAGTAATTGGATTATTTCATAAAATTGCGAAGCCTGGATTTGTATGTATACCAATTGTTGAGGAAAAGCAGGAGCTATAATTGTTGAAAACCATACAACATCTATTGATAGGTTAATTTTTACCATATTCCGTACGCGTACGATGAGCAGAAACCTTAAGTAAGGATGTGTGTCTTGTTTGTCTTACGTCATTGTTAAGTTTTATTCTGTTAGACATAAAACTAAGGTTTATGTTGTTATTCAAGACATCGAAAGTGTAACAAGATACTATAGTAGGTCGCGTCTGGAGGGAAATAATGTCAGTTCAAGTAAATTAAGTTTTGAAAGGTACGACGGTAAATTATTATAGTCGTGTGGGCCGTATAGGTTATTTTTTTGAATAGACTCTATTCTATCACTATGCAACTGGAAATGCGGTGGCCAAATAGAATAGGCATATTCTAGAATAGATCGCAATAAAGTGCAATATAAGGATTTAGTCGTCCACACATTTTTAAACTCATTAGCCTTCTTTTAATAAAATCAAGCATTTTATTCGATTCAAAAATCCCAAAGCCTTTAATTTGAGTTACACGGTGAACTTGAATAAATGGTAGTTGTGTTGTTTATAAGAGTAATTTTTTTCCTTGAAAAACTAATGAGGTGACATTTAGTATTGTTGGGATTGAATACATACGATCTCGACATGCAGAGGTTGTTAAGAGGAAGAAGAATCTCTGGCTATATCATTCCCCTGCAGTTCAAAATCGTAGTTTAAGATACTTATAATATTATTTTATAAATATCCTATTAGTGGCGGGTGAAAGCCAACCAAGCTGATCAAGTTCATAAAGGAGGATGAGTCGATGTTCTGTAGAATCATCGGCTAGGGTGTACAATGGGCGTATATGTTTTTTTCGCATCTTCATCCTTACGAACCAATCAATAAACCATTCCAATAACGATGATTTTCAGATAAGGAAAGTAAACTGAATTCTTTAAGAGACAGTTAAGTGATGATTTTCAATAAAGGGAACCTATAGATCTAGTGATGACCACGTATTGGTGACGTATCCTTTCTTACGAACTAATTAACTAATAGATACATTTGACGAGAAAAAACCAGCCATATATAAAAAATAAAATATTAGCACTTTTCTATATTAATAATATTTTTAAACTAACTCTTTTCGATCACTTCTTGAATATCTTCAAAATGAACATAATATTATTACAAATGACTAAATACCACCTGTTTTTTATATTTTTTATTGTTATTTTTTCAACAATTTTATGTGTAAAATACATAATCAAAAAAAACATATTTCAAATGATTTTATATCTTTATAGTTTTAGCATAATATATAACAAACTTTGATATCTCATAAAAAAGGCATTAAATATGAAATAAAATATTATTAATAAATTGTAATTTTTATTACAAAGATACTTTACAAATTTTCATGAATACAAGCTCCTTGACACTCGAGTGACACTAATAAGTAGTTATTTCTTTGATCATTGGGTGTAGAAAAAAGTTTATTTCATTGATCTATTTACAAACAAATATTCAATTATAACTTATAAACTATATATTAAATCTAGAACAACCAAATTAATTTGTTTAATGTTTAATTAGTAATTAGTAACTGATTATTATTTATTTAAATATATTTCTTATTCACATCAATGTTATCAGTCCAGTTCAGAGCTCTATTGAAAATGTCCTAACGAAATAGTTTTCTGAAATTTTTTAACCATACATTAAGCCTTAGTAGTCTACTTCTAGAGATAGGTAACAAGGCGATATACTTAGGTTAGTTTTATTTATAAGAACATAACATTTTTGCACTTCAACCTGTAGCTGATATTTTGCTGATTTCAACATTTTGTTTATGTTTGTTTATCTAGTATTAAATTAAATACATATAGCAAATAGCACTATAGATTCACACATATTGCCCAAATATAAATGATCAATTCGATTGCTGTTAACTAGATGGCGCAACGTTAGTAATAAACAATTAGGCAGCAAATACTATAACACCGGCATTTTTATGAGCTTATGCGAATATAAATGTGATCAAGATAAAGATGACGGTGGAATTGTGTAGTATGCTTACGGTGACCAATCGTCCCTTTTTACAAGGGACAGTCCCTTGTTTGAATTTGGCATTCCTTAATTTTAATTTTTTTGAAAGGGACGCTAAATGTCCCTTGTTATGTCATATTTTCCTTAAAGTCCCATATTTCTGTTTCAATTTTTCATATCTTTTAAATCTCTGAATTTAAAAATAAAAATTATTTCTTTTCTACAGAATAAATAAAATGAATTACATATTTTGGAAATATGCAAATAGAATTTGGAATTTCCCCATAATTGCTTACAACTAAACCAAATAATCCAAATTAAAAGCTAATATGTTTACATAGGTGCCAAAAAACCAAAATTGATGTGTTCTTTTGTATTATTTTAATATTGATATCACAAAAAAAAAAACTATTTCACATCTAATAGTAAATATTTCAAAATAATCTAATTAAGAATAATGGTTTAAACTGTAAGTTGTTTTAACAATTTCTAAGCATAAATTAAAAGAATGTTAATGTTTTAAATTTGGAAACTGTTTTATTTCTTTAAAAAAAAGTTTCGTCCCTTATTTTTGTCGTTGAAAAATGGTCACCGTAGTATGCTATGCTGTGATGCATTAAGTCCCGGGTTCATTAGGCTGAGAATACAAAAATAATACAAGTAATAAAAATATAATACAAAAATTGCAATATGTAATTGAGGTTTTAATACTTCGAAAATGATGTTAACAGTTGAGGCAATGTAAAATGTCACGATTTCTGCTATCTATAACTATAACGCAATTGCAAAGAAAAAAAGAATACAAAGATATTTCAAAAATTGCAAATGAACAATGTTACTAGTTATTTGGAAAGACAAAATATTTATAATTTCGATCACATTTCGGCAAGTATACATAACATAAACTATTTACGAATTCCTGAAACCGTTCAAATAATTTGAACAAAACATTTAAAGTATCATTTTCCGAAAGACTATAATAATATCTCTTATATTTTTTTTATTTTATTTAATCAATATTTTAGCTCCATAATCGCATACCAGATGACCATATAAAATTTCGATTTCTTAATGTCCATTTTTTTTGTTCAGTTTAATATAATAATAATTTACAATTTACTGATTTATAAACATAAAATTGATAATTCCAATTAAAATATTTATCAACGTTTTTTTATAATCTAGTTTACAATAAAATAATGATTAACAACTTTTTATCGAAACTAATTTTACAAAATAAAATATATAAAATTTTTGTTGTCACCTTTAATGACCAATCATTTTTTATCTTGACTTTTTACATAAAAAAAAAATTTAATATTTTTTTTTTTTTTTTTGCATTATTTTTGAAACTTGATAGCATTTCAAAACGATTAAAATTATAATTTTCCATTTATATTGTATTTATTAATAGAAAATAACATTATTTATTATTTTTCAATAAAATTAATAAATTATCATTTTATATGTATCTTTTATAAAAAAAAAGTATCTATCTATATAATTATTTCCATAAATTTAATTTAATATTGTTGCTTATATTATGTTTTTTTGGTTATTTTGCGTTATGATTAAATATCTAATAGTAATAAAAGGCGTTATTTATGATATAAAACTCTCAATAAAACATGTTTTATGTGTTAACGCCCCATTATTCCCATTTCTAATCAATTAATCTTATATACCAGCATAATAAATATTGTATATTACTGTAAAGCAACATTATATTATGCTATGTTGCATTTCTGATGCAGATATATAATCAGAGATATCCTAGAGAGCATAATGTGTATAACATAAAATTTGTATATTTCAATCATTATAAACACATTTATGTATATACATACATATATACAAATTTAATAATTCTCTTGAATATTTAATGATTAAATTTGAATATATTTATTTTGCAAAAATGTTAGCTCTAATACAGATCAACTAATAGTAGCGCAGTTTTATATTTTGCAAATTGAAGCCATAGTTTTTTAGAATACTTTCAAGAGCAACATTTAACTGCGTAACTACATCGTAGAATACGAAATCAATCGAAATTTTACGGTGTTAAGACGATATGATACTTAAATCCGTAACGATGCCGTCAATTTAAATTTTACGACATAAATAAATCAAATTAAGGATTATATGACACTTTTTTACGCCGTAACGACTCCGTAAAAATAGAAATCAATTTGAAAGCATTCAGTATAAATGATTCCATATAATTTCAAATATTTTAACTATTTTTTGACAGAACTAAAGTCGCTGAGACTATCTTCACTATTGATTTTGTTGAAAGTAATTTTCCAACAAACTCCTAAATTCTAAATGTTTTATTTTAATAGCAAAGCATAATATTCAACATTTTTTGATACAAATCTGAATATTTTTTAAAATAAAACAGTTTTTTTTTAATGTTTTACAAGAAAGTTGCATGTTTATAAATATATATGAATAAAAAAAATATATCGTATCGAAAAATCGCATGCAATGAAATGCCGACAAAAAGGTTAAAAACTACTGACTTTTCTATAAAAGATTAATTTTATATATTATATATATATATATATGTACATAATATAATATTATATATTAGAATAAATTTAATAAAAAATATATAGAATTTCTGAATACCAAATACCAAAATGGTTTTATTATGTATAAGGAGGAGGAGTAGAGTATATATGCAATTTTTCTAGGTTCACTTTTAGTGGTTCTTTTGAAAAAAAATTAATAATCAGTGGTTTTCGTTCCAACCCACTAGCATGTAACTCTAGATATTAAAATTTTTTTATTAAAAATTTATTTATAAAAAGGTTTTCTATGTGCATAAAATTAAATATTTTATGAATTTTTTTGAACATTTTTTTGTACACAGTTAATTAAATTTTGAAATAAAATTTAAATTTTTAATTTTTCTACCTTCTATCTATATAAATAAAATATATGAAAAATATTGAATTATTTGGTATGAAAAATGCATTTACGATGAAGAATGTAAACTAGATTTAATAGATTAATGATGTAGGTAGGCAATATGAATACAATTTGTCTATAGCTTGCACTCTTAAAAACAAATAAAATTTCGTAATTGTGTAAAAATGTTTGCGTATTATGTATTTTGGGAATATTTCGATTTTCAGTATTGTTAAAAGCCAGAATTTCTTTGTTGTCTTGGGTCCAGTTAGTACTAAATAAGCAAATATATTTACGTCAAAACAAGATATAGTTTTAGTGTAAATATATTTTACAAAAAAAAAAGTTTTAACAGATAATTTCAATTGCGCTTATCTGTTAAATCTTGCTACACTACGATAAAAAATCTTCATATCGTATACGTATATCTTAGTATAATATCTACTCTCTCCACACATTTTGAATGAAGTACAATATAATACGATACGTTGTAATTTCACTTGGCGGTTTACGATACACTACTGACTACACTATGCAAGACGTGAACAAGATAATAGACGTCAATCGAGGAGTTTGATTATGTTGTCTTTGAAATTTCACAATAAACGTAAAACAAATAATATGCAAAAATTGACTGAAGAACACTAATATACATAAAGTTCGAAGTTGACTTTGACTTTACTAATGAATAGATTAATTACTATCAGCGTAAAGAATTGAACCCATTATTCATTATTTTCTCATAACTTTTCCGCATAAAATAAATTTTGTTTACAGTGTTCCTTATTATATAGTTACTTTTCTATCCCGATAGTTTTCCAATCAAATATAATTTTTAAATATAAATTTTTAATTTAATATAAAAATATTGAATTTCAATTAAATTTAAAAAAGAAAAAAAATATTCATTGTACAATGTTGTACGGCTTACACTATATATTTATTTTAATGGATAAATAAATCAATAATTAATGCTATTAATCTTTATTGTAAATATATAATTATTTAATCATAATTTAAAAAAAAAAGTATGTTTAAAGTAAAGTTTATATGGTTAAAATTCAATAAAGTTTTAAAATAATATCTTAAAACTGAAAGTATTTATTATTGTCATAAAATATCAATTATGAATAAGGCGTTTGAAAGTGATATAGTCATTTTTTTTTATGTAAATTTCAGATTTTTATGTTAAATCTATGTATATTTTAACTTGGGCGTTATTTTTAATATATTATAATTTTTTTTCAAAGGATATAAATTTCGATAAAATTTATTTTTGCAATTTTAAAGTGAAAGGCAACCAAAATTTATTACCATCTATAAAATCGAAATATATAATAAATTTAAACAAAATTTTAGTATTTAATTTCGAAAATTTTTAATTTCTAATTAAAACATTTTTATTTTTCTATTATAATTACAAATACGCCTAAAAATATGTTACAATTGTATATATGTATAAGTACTAAGAAATAATATTATTAATATATATTTTTTTTACAATTTTTTATTATTCTTATTTATTTTATATTTTCCATCTAATTGTTTTTCCATTTCACTTTTTCGTACTTGAATTGAATACGATGCTACGCCAATACAACCATTTGAATATATAACTTTGATTGGAAAATCATTACCTAATTTTAAACGTTCCTTTAAACCAATTGCTTCAGTCCACAATTGATTTACTTGACTGATAGCATCATTAATACATAACATAAATTCATTAGTAGATCCTTTTGCCTTTACCATACAATCATCAATCTGTTCAACTGTATCAATAACAATTTTTAATGTATTACCAAAAATATCTTTAACACTTTTACAAATTGATTGTGATGGTCGAATAGCAATATTACAACATTCATACATATCACGAAAACTTTCATTGATCAATTGATCAATCAATTTACAACTATCTTCATAATTTTGATCATTCTTAATTGATCTTAATTTGATTTTTAAATCTGTTGACCATGATTCCATATCATGACTAAAAATCAATAATGTTTCATTAATATGTGTGGTAATACGTTGAAATTCATTTTCAGTTAAAAGTGCAACTTCACCAAATAATTTCTCAATTTGTTGTAATTGTTGTTTTATTATTTCCATTAAAACTTTTATTGTATCATTTTGATTTTCTAATATTTTACCACCTAGTACACTAATTGTTGATTTAATTTTTACACTACCATTTGTTAAAATCTTCTTAGTGCTTGTTGCAAATTCGCTCAGATTTTTTAAAATGGCTAACGTTATGTCATGTATTGATTCACTTAAATCATAGAATGTTTCAATAATTAATTTTTGATAATTATTATTATTATTATTGGTATTTGAATCTGATTGCATGTCGGGTATAATTTCAATAATATTATTAGTACTGGTTACACTATTTTTAATTGATTCCCATGTTTCTCGTAAAAATTGTTTTGGATTTGTTGAATGAATACGTGCCGGTGATGATAAACATATTATTTTGATAAATATTATTAAAACTATAAATTTGTAAAATTTATTAAACATAATTTTATTAAAAAAATATATATAAGCTTGACTCGATTGTCTTCAATTTGATACTAAATTAATATAAGTTTTTTATGTATGACCATTTTTTTTTAATGAAATGTTATTGAGAAATTATTGAAATTGAGATTAATATTAATAATTTCATTTAAAAAAAAATATGTAAATAACTTTGAAATTGTTGTGATAATAAATATATTATTACTTATTTTTTTATATATTATTTTATATATTATTTGATAATAATTATTGTAATTATACAATCTACAAAGTTATAAATTATAAATTGGGAGAAAATGTACAAAGTTATAAATAGTACAGTAAAACAAATCTCGAGCAAAATTAACCCTGGATTCATAATGATTATGATATCAACGCCATTGAACTCAAAGTCAAGGCAATTTGTCACGGCGGTTTTAAAAAATATCAATTCACAAAGCATAGTTGTTTTATTCATAGCCTAAACAAAATTTTGTTTAGGCTAATCAGCTACAGCTTCATTTCACAGCTTTTATAATCGTAAAATTTGAAAGTTGGTCAACTTAAAGCTTATAAGTCAGTTGCGTTGATTTGCTGACTTTGTATTGTGAATAGAAATACAGTTTTTTATAAAAGTTTAACTTTGTAACTTTAAGTTTAGTTGTGTTAACTTTGTATTATGAATCCAGGAATTTCCAGAGAAGTTAAATCATAAATTTGTTAGCTATTTTATATCAAAGTTGAAGAACACCACAAGCCAAATGAAATTATAAATTGATTATGAAATTTTTAAGATTAATTGTTTTTTTTTTTCAACATTTGTAGTATTAATTCTGATTAAATATATTTAAACAACGTCATTTCAAAAAGAAAATTAAAATTTTTATTTTGATAAATTTTTAGGGTCAAAGCTATTTAGTATTACATTTTATTTTTAAGAAAGCGATTAGTCGGCATATAAATATAGGTTATTGATTTCTAAATGGTCACAATTGATTATATTATACAGGGTGAATTTCAAGAAAAAAAGTTATTCATATATTATTTTCCCATGACCGAACTAATGCTACCGGCTAGAAATTTTTATCTAACACTAACTAGATTTCACTTAAATCCATTTTTTTGAGGCTCAAGTCCAATGCCACACTCATAGTTATTCTAACTACTCGTTAGTATATTACTAATTGATTTTCTATATCTAAAAATTCAGTGAATACTTAAATATAACATAAAATAATTTATAATTAGAATGATAATATATTAAATTAAAATGACGTAAAAACAAAAAATATTTTAAAATAAATAAATAAAAAATAATTCAAAAATTTCTAAATAATGTTAAATATTTTATATGAAATTCTGATAATAAAAAAGTAATGTTTTCTAGATTTTCTTAATTCTAAAATATAAACGGTCATGGCCATTTCCTTTATTATTATTTTTTGTTGTGACCTACTCTCATCTCATGGTTGGTTTTTTATGCATCTGATTCTAATATCTACAACACATCTAAAAAAAACATAATAAAAATATGGACAACCACAGGATGATTTTAAAACATATACGAATGTATTTCAAGGCACTAAGAATTATACTCACATTTATACAATAGTACTCAGAAAATATAAAAAGTTATCTTTATATTTTTGTTATGATATGTGACTTTTCGAAGGATCACGTACTAAATTAGTAAAATTATGTTTTTTTTCTTTTATTTCATTATTAAATTGACCCAGCTTTCATATACACACAATTGAATAAAAAAAGACTTTTAAGGATTTTTATTCATTTCGAAAATTCCATCATTTTACGAGTATGGTTATAGTAACTAAGAGTTTTGCACTGGACTTGTCCATAAAAAAATGGATTTTACTGAAATTTCTTAGCGTTTTCGAGGTCACAGGTTCATGGCTACTTATGCTAAAATTTCCTGTGCCTTTTTGCTCTACAAAATTTTTTTTAAAAAAAAATTATATCTTAGATTTGAATGAAATTTGGATACACAAGTTGGTTTCATGATTATCCCCGTACCTAATCAGATAGAAGTCAATAGCTTCAAGGGTTCTATTTCCGATTAATATTTGACACACACGGTTGATTTTTGCATCTATTATAGAGTCACTAGCTTTGATGTGTTCATGTGAAACTAATATATGAGCTTAGTTTCCGAAGAATATGTTCTAGATCTAGAGTATGTAATTATTATCCGATTTCAATAAAATTTGAAATACAGGTTCGTTTAGTATTCTAGTTATGGTTAGCAGTTTCTTTTGGCCAGTGTTCAAATACTGAGTTATATAGATTTCATATACTTAGTGTCTTAAGATATTTGAAATTTTTTACCAAACCATTGTTTTTTACAAAGCACGCAGTTTTTTACTTAATTAAAAATTATTATTCGACATAACTACAGGTTATCTGTTCCCCTAGGTTAGCACCTTTCTTTGTTTATAATGCTTTGATAGCTTGTAGTTTTTTTGTATATATAAATTCATACAAAAGGCATTTTTTATCATTTAGTTTGAATGATTTGGTAGTTTATTTAATATTGTTTCGTTGTATATATAAAAAGGATAATTCTGTTTGTATTAGTCAAAAGGATGTAAAAAGCTAACTTTTGTTATATTGTATATAAAATGTTTTGCGTGTTTACCCGATAAATATTTATGAAAAGAATTTTTATTAAATTCCTATTGTGGAATATATACATAAAAACTATAAAAACAAACACTATTATTTAAATGTACTAAATTTATCTGTTTATGACGTGTCTTGACGAATGGCTCTACATCTTTTTTATTTCTAAATAACAGTTTAAATTGAAATTTTTATTAAATTTAAAAATGGCTCATACTGTCATGTAGTATGTGGAAAATATAAACATGATATTTGACTTGACAAGCTTCAATTAATTAGCCAAATTGAATTGGTGGTAAAACAAAAAAAAATTACATAAAACAAAAATTAGAATATATAATTGTTTTTGTAGAAATATATTTAAATTTATATATAATATTAAGGATTTGCAACCTAAAATTGTAGATAACATTATTTTAGTTCAGTATTTCAAAAAGGACCATAATACTGAGATAATTTCGAATTACCTGTTTTGAAAACACGAAATAAAATCTATACTCTTTCGTTAAGTCTGAAGATTATAAATGTCTCATTACATTATTACATATGAATAAATACAGTCGTAATGAAGATGAGAAAAATTTTGAACTCTGGAATGTTTACCATATTTAAAAATAATATAAGATATTTGTAGTTTGAAACACCTTGACAGTATTTAATTAAGATCTTGTAATCACTTCAAATTCTAGCTCTAGAACAGTGAGTATAGGTCTTTTGCTGTAATCTTCATGTAAAAGTATTCATAAAATTGTCCAAAATATATCAGTAAACCTAACTGTATCACAGAGGAATATGAAGCATTCTTGCCATATATGAAATTTTGTTCAAAATTTAATGAAATTATATAAAAATTCTTTGGTACAGATATTACTCAATGTTTTCTTTTTTTATTTTACATATAGCTTTATTTTCAATTAAATTTAAATATAAATCTAATAAAAAGTTCATAAATTGAATATGCACAAAATTAACAAGGATCAAATAAATAAAAACATCATTAACAAATTTTTACAACTAACAAAATATCGAACTTCCACTGCATATTTATAGAATTTTGTTTTTCCATTTTGAAATTCACATTTACTTCAAGGTTTTTCATAACAAGGACTAAAAAAACACTTCCGCAATTTTTTGTATTAGTTAACTTTTCATATTTTGATATTATTTTAACAAGTATTTCTTAAGTATACCCATTGAAGCATATTGAAAAGTTTGGAAATTTAAAGATATCCTAAATAAATAAGTAATCTTGCCAAACAAAATGTCTGTCTGTGGACTAAATAATATTAAAATGGTTTATTTAAATTAGCTCTGACTCTAATTCTCTAATTTAAATTGAAATGTTATATAGTTTTAAATCCATGGTTCGACATTTTCCTTTCTGGTACTTCAAAATCCTAGGAATTAATTTAAGTGATCTATGTAAAATTGCCAGATAGCATATTAATTTTTCAGTTATATACTAACCGTTGCTAGCTCTAGCTATGACTCTAATTGTATGAATTTGATATTTATATTTTAAAATATATTTTAAAATTGCAATAATGAAAATTGGTAGAAATCCACAATTTAGCAAATGTTCCTTTGTAAATATTCAATAAAATTGCTTCTATTCATGATTTATTTATATCATGTTTCGGTTTCATATCGTAAATATCATATAAGCATAATTTAGTAATTTATAGAATATTATATTTATATCAAGAAATAAAAGAAAAGATATCATAAAATTTCACCAATTATATCTTAAATACATAACTCTATATTTTTTGTTAAATATATATAATAATATAATATAAGTTCATGTTTTGTTATGAATCCGGAATCCTTTCTATACAAATTCTATTGTTATTTGGTTTTTCTAGGAACAGTCAATTTTCTTTCTAGGAACTATATAAATTCTCTATAGATTTCAAAAAAGACAAAAGTTGAAGTATTGAATTTCCTATTAAAGGAAATATTCTATACCAGCGCTTCCCAAACAGGGGGTCGCGACCCTAAATTGGGTCGGTTAAATTTAAAATTGGGTCGCTAAAATAGTTTTCGGTAGGGAAAATTAAAATAACTTTTGGGTACTAATTAGAAATTAATATACACTTTTATCAGCTGCAGCTTTAAGAATTATGATACCTTTTGGTACCACTTATTTGTGTAAAAAAGGTTTTTTTTTCGACGCTTATTTACGTAAAAAATAAATACCGAAACAGTATTGTAAATATTGAAGATAAAATCCGGCCAGCACTGTCGAAAATTGAAACACGGTTTGACTTGCTGTTAGGAAAAATGCAACCACATACAAATTAATTGTTTATTATTTATTTTATATATAAAAAAATGTATGTTAGTTTTTATCCTTGTTTTTGTTAATTATATTTACAAATTATAAATTATAAATAAAAAATTATATGTTATATATAATAAAAGAAATAAATTATAACTTTTTGTTTACTATAATTTTAACAACCATCGTTGGGAATGCTCTACTAGTAGCAGTTTTATTGTATTCTGAGCTTTAAGGGTCGGCATTTTTTTTTTTTTTTTTGAAAAGGGTCGCGCTGAAAAAAGTCTGGGAAGCCCTGTTCTATACAACTCTGTTTTTTTTTTTTTTTTTTTTTCATTTTTATTCAATTCATCAGATTCGATAAATGGATTCTTTAGATATTAGTTTTGCAGAAATATTAAAGTTTATTTTATTCATTGCAATAAATTTAAATAAAAAAGAACAGATTAAAAAAAAAAAAAATTAAAAAAAATTGTTGATTGAAGTTTACTTTATAGAAATCGCTCTTGATTTTAAAAGCTTTTCAGATTTTTTATTTACATTTTAATTTAAGGATTACTTATTATTCAAATGAACATTTAAAATTTAAGTTTTAAATTTATACGTTATATAATATTCAGAACTAAGCTTCATTCCGAAATAATGCCATTTATTGGAAAACCCATGCAAAATGTTTATAGGGGTTAGTTTACGAACAGAGTGCCATTATGAGCGGTAATGACGCTGTAAACTCTGTGCAATAAAACTCTTTTAATAATATAACATAGTATATATCAATCATACCACAAAAAAAAAATGATTGCATCAAAAACCTCTTAAACATAATTCATATTCAACTTAAACATAATTCATACTCAACACTATGGCCATAGTGTATTATAGCTTGAATTTTTTTAAAGCTCAATCGTTTTAAGATTTTATAAAATTTCACTTTTATAAAATGAAATGTTTTCATACAAGATTTTAGTGCGATTTCAAAAAGTACACAGATTTTGCCCTCTATTTTAAATTTCAATGAAAATTATATCAATGTAAATATTTAGAAAATTGGTTGAATTCAGTACAATTAACAAAACTTTAAAAGTCTAGCTTTGGTTAGGTTTTTAACAAGAATACGTGAAAATCCGTGGTCCATGTTTCAAAAACACTAAGCACTAATAGAGACAACAATTCTCCACAAATGTAATGTTGAAAATATTAACCGCACGTCCTAAGTATTGGTATCCGACTTGCATAAGTCTATCGCAGTTACACACTAGATGTTCCAATATGGGTTCTATAGTTTTATCCCCGTAGCGGTATAAGTTATCCATGGGAATCAAAAGGCATGTTTTCATGTTTACCGATTAAATTTTAAAAGTCATATTTGTACAATTTGAAAAAAAAATAAAAAATTGATAAATAAAAATGATAAAAAAAAGATAAATTGTGATATAATGAGAGTTTGAGGCACAACACGAAACAAATTAAACAGTTGTAAATAGCCTAAATCCATTAATTCAAAGCAAAATGATTTTTTAAATATAGATAATACTAGCACGTATTTATAAATCTAATAAACGTAACCATTAAATTTTCTTAATAATTTGAAAATGATTGATCAGAGATTTCAGTATTATATTATAAATCAAAACGATATAATTCAAGAGAAATCATATACAGATACGAACGATAGTTGAATATGAATTATGTTTAAGAGGTTTTTGATGCAATCATATTTTTTTTTTTTGTATCATACTTAGAATAATAATTTGTTTAGAAAGAAGGATATAAAAGAAGCAAAGATATAAAAATGCCGATGGAAGATAAAGATAAAATTACGATAATATAAGAATTCTAAATTTATGTTAACAGTCAGAGAAATATACTATCATTAAATTTTATGGTTTTATGTAGATAGAGAACTAAACTTATAGCATATATATATTAGATAATTATATAAAATTATAGTAATGCATATAATATCCACAATATACATATAAATAATAATCAAGTTACAGTAGCAAATTTAGAAACCATTAACGAATCAATAAATCATTTTCATTTCAAATATAATTAACCAACACATAATTCTGCATTACTTTTGATATAATAATACATATAATAAATAATAAATAATCAAATAAGTTCTTTTTTTTTGGATTTTATAATAAAAATAAAATAAAAATTATTTGAAATTTTCGAAAATAGTTTTCCAAATATTGTTAAATATATATAGACTTATGAACCATGAACTTCTAATTAAATTTTAATTAATTTCATGAAATCCAATAAATAGCTATTCATTGTATATTATATATGATATTTTTGTTAATCTTAAAAAATTGTAAAATGTCATAATTATTTAATTTGATGAGTATTGATAGTTTTATACCTAGTGGCAATCCAAATATTTGTAAGATGTAAGGTTTAAACAAATAATCTATTGATCAATAAATTTTATAACAAATATTCTAAAATACATAATTCAAATATCCAGGAAGTGCATAGGAGTTAGAGACCATAAAATTTTCAACAAAACATTGTAGATGAAGTTCTCGTTCATCGTATGATTCTTAATCCTAGGATGTTTGCAATGTCAATAGTACCGACATTTGAGCTAGACATTTTCAATAACTTTTATACCAATTACAAAAAATTGATAACTTAATTAATAGACGAAGAAACCCATAAAAAATAATCATTAAATGTAATTTTACTTATCTATATTTCATTAATGTCATAAAAAGGATATTAAATTTATTGATATTTTATAAGCATATCCAAATAATACTATTTAAAATAATAAATCAGAATTGTTGATAAAGTTTATCAGTTTAAACCAAAATATTTCCAATTTCATAACTAAAATATTTATTACCAAAAAAGTAATGAATTTATTGAAAACTTTATAAATAATTACAAAAACTTTAAATACTATAAATTTTGGTCATAAAACCCTATTTACATTATCCACTTAAATAGCTTGAAAGTTTATATTATAACGTTTATGATGCTTAAGACAAACTTTTTTTAAAATGTCAGAATTTTAGTTTTCTTTTTTATATTGAACAAAACTATATAAATTATTTAAGTTGAAAGTTTTTCGTAATTTCTTCTAAAAATACTTCAGGGTTTTCTGTGATAATAAATTTTCCTATAAGAAATTACGATATTTTAAGAAAATTTGTTAATTTATTATATACAATTAATAATTTTATAAACTTTATCATTCCAGTAATTTTAAGAATTTAGATTACGAGCAAATATAATTATTTTACTACCAAGAAAGTGTTTTACTTTTCTCAAAAGTTTACACAAATATTGAGAAATTTTTCCCTTACCTAGGAATATAGGATTTGGCTATGCGGAAGGATGAGAGTTTGTAAAAATTAGATTAATAGACCGGGTTTAACAGAGAACGGTTTACATTATGGATAAACCTTTGTTAATTTTTAAGAGATTCTTTGTATTTCCTGGATTCGGGGTCCCCCAGAACAAGTTTGTGTGTTAATATAATAATAATATATTTAATAACACGTTAACTTATAAATTTAAGTCAAAGCTAAAAAGTATAGAAAATGAAAGAAATTGAAGAAAATTTTAAAATTGTTGCAA
This sequence comes from Rhamphomyia laevipes, assembly GCA_963920725.1. Classification (NCBI taxonomy): domain Eukaryota; kingdom Metazoa; phylum Arthropoda; class Insecta; order Diptera; family Empididae; genus Rhamphomyia; species Rhamphomyia laevipes. Next base: position 44,402,003 of record OY987257.1, on the reverse strand, counting down.
ACATTTTTTAAATAGCACTTAACAAAATCATGAAAATAAATTGGTAAAATATGAATTGTATATAATATGATAAAAAATATGAATGTTACTTACATGGTACTAATATGATTAAGAAAAACTCATTCAAAATTGCTGATTATATATAAAAAAGCTGTCTAGAATTATTTTTACAACCATACTAAAAAATTCACTATTAATTTTCACTAAACTTATTTTTATACACATTTAATTAATACTTTATTTTCATATTTTGTATATTTAAATATTCTTTTATTAAATAAATACTTCCACACACAAAAAAAAAAACAATCTGAAATTTTCAATTTAGAAGCACATTTTTAAAATGCTTTTGAATACGCGAAAAACTAGGAAAACTCAGATTTTTTAGAAAAAAAATGCAACTTTTCCGAGTTTGAATTTAAAATCGTTTTAAAAATGTGCAACGAAATTGAAACTTTCAGTTTCTGTTTTTTGTGTGTGGAAATATTTATTTTTTAAAAATTTAAATTTATAAAATATTTAAATTAAGTGTTAATTATTATAAAAAGGACATAGCTCCAATTTTAAATTAATATATAATGAAAATTATAAAAAGATGTGCATAATTTTATTTGAATGTGAAAATTAATAGTGTTCTTTTTTTTTTAGTATTATTCTGAATAATAATTTCAAGATTTTTTTGTTATATTCAGCCATGTTGCATTTGCGTCAAATCAGGTAAAATTTTATTATAAATATTTTACATATTTGATAATTATATTATTGGTTTGCTAATATTTTTTTTTAAATTTTCTACACCTTTTTAGCTCTTCTACATAAAACATATCTTAAAATTTTCATTTTTCTGTTTAGATTACCAATGTTTTGTGTAAACGTTTTACATGAAATATTGTTTCGTTATAAATGGATATTGATCTTGTAATTGGCGCTGTTATCAAAATAATTTAAATTTAAATTATTTTGATAAAATAATCATATCTAGATAATATGAAATATTGATCAGAAATATTAGCATGGGAGGGATCCACGCTACTAACCTTTACCCCGGACACTTTGTATTTCAAAGTCGGGGGGAGACTTTGAAAACAACTAGAAAAAAAAATCAGCGAATGCCAATACCAGATTTCTAAGTTATTCCATAACTATTCGTAAAATAGTGTAATGTACATGCTATTTTCCACATTTCTTCATTCCTCTCTTCTACCGAAACCATGTAATTCTAGTGTTGAATAGATTGTACATTAAAAAATAAAAAAATAGTTAATATATTTTGTATAGACTTTATTAAAATATTATAAATAAATAGAAATCGTTTTACAGATCTTGAAAAAAATAAAAACATGATTGTAAATTTTCCATAATTTCTTGATTTGGATAATTATCTGGAATGCAAACTTCTTCACCATTTCGTCCCCAATTTTTTCGATTTTTCCACATAATCTCTTTACGTTTCTGTTTATCATTATACATTTGTAATTCTTCTAATTTTATCATTAAATTTTCAAAATCTTTTTCATAATCCCTTATAAAATTACAATAAAATTCATAATTTTTCAATTTAAAACAATTTAAAGTTTTTTGTACTTTATATTCTAATTGTTTCATGATATAATAAATATTAATTTTTGTTATTGTAAATATATCAAATACAATATTTAAATTATTACCAACACAATTAAATATCTCATCACTAGTACTACCTAATAAAAATTGTTTATAATTATTTTGACACCATTCGTCCATTTTTAATTTACGTCTATTCAAAATATCCTTTTGTATATCACCAAAATTATGAAATGTTGTTTTAATACTTTTTAATTTATCTAATATAAATTCTTCAGCATCATCAATAATTTGTAATAAAATATAATTAAAATATTCCATTTCATTATAATATTCAACTAATGAATTTTTAATTAATTTATTAACTTGTTGTAATGGAATTTTCCGTATACGATTAATTATTTGTGTACTTTCGTTACGACTTATTTCAAAAAAACTTTTTACACCTGATTCAAATAATATAATTGTATCAATAGTTTTATCAAAATAATTAATTATATCATCATCTTTAATTGGTAACATATTCGATATATTTTTTTTTAAATTACTAATAAAATTATCTAAAATATCGTGTGAATTATGTCGGATTTTTTCAATATTTTCACCAGATAGATAAAAATTTGTTGATATAAAATTATTGTTTTCAATGTGACCAAATGTTTTTGATAATATTAACATTAATATAATTAATATAAAATGAAAATATTTCATATTTGCACGATTTTAATCAAACTTTTAATATTAATAAAAAATTACAAACTGACCGAATCAACTAATTTTTCAGATAGATGATTTTATACTTTGGGCAACTTGAATTACAAAATTTTTATTAACCAGAAAATTATTATTTTTAATTTTTTCTAGAAGTTTTTAAATAAATTTTCTGTTTACTGTATGAGTATGAAATTTTCAACTAAAAATAAACAAATTTTTTTTTTTTTTTGAAGAAAAATTATCCAGATTTTCTGTTGCAAAACATATTGCCAAATGAAATTGAAATTGAAAGAAATATGAAATAATTTAAAGATCAATTAGAATGTCAGCGGTTAGCGAAAACCGAAAACGCTAGATTATTTCCTCGGCAAGACAAAGTCAAGCCAAACGCAATGCTGACGGAAGAAAATGATAGAAAATCATTTTTCGTTGACCTTTTTAAGGTTATTTTTATCATTCTCCAAGTGTCAACATTGTAATTGTGATGTGTCATTTTACATAATTAATAAAATTTTCTCACGGTGTCGGTTAATATTCAGCAGATATAGAGTACGAACAATCACTGGGTTACTCACAGGACACTGTAACCTGAAAAAAACATCTACACACAATGGGGCTAGCTACAAGCAACGTGTGCAGATCGTGTGAATACGAGGAGGAGTCGGCTGAACACATCTTGTGCGATTGCGAGGCACTTGCCCGATCCAGACTCAATCACCTGGGACACGGCTTCATAGAACCCACAGAACTGTCGTCGAACTCACTCAAAAGCATCATACACTTCTTCGAAAGTATTAGTCTTGTGGGAGAGTTCTAAATTAGGGGTATTTCACAATAAGCCCATAGTGGCCGCGGTGATTTCGGGACAGTGGTACCTACCCAAACCTTAATCTAATCTAATCTAATCTAATATTCAACATTGTTCAATCTTGGCGCTTGCTCTCGTTTTCCTTGGCGATGACATTACATTTGCTTTTATTGATTTCCATATAATGTTAAAAAAAATTGTAATGCAATCCCTATCGGTTTCCGTTCACATTACGATTGTACCTTAATGTTTGTAATTTGTGATATTTTAGTAGATGATTTTGTGTTACATTAAATATTTTAGAAATAGTACATATGTAGTACATATATTTAAAAATATTATTTGTACAAAATAAATATTGATATGTAAATTTGTGTAAATAACTTATAGTATTTATAATTTAAGTAATTTTTGTGTATTAGACTTAATTTTATTTATTTGGAGTTGTGCCAAAAAAAAACAAATCATATTATTTTCTTTTTATATATTTATATATTTTTTAATATTTTACAAAATAATCTTCTCAAAATTTTCATTTAAATAATTTATATATTCTTATTTAAGCATGAGTGCCTTTAGCCATGAAAATGTTTCAATATAATATATAGAATATTCGAAATACGCAAATTAAATATTATTATAATTTACGAGAAAATTTACAGGTGATTTTACCATAAAATAAAAATTGAAATTTATTTTATACAAATATTATTTATTTAGGGAAATTTTTTTGTTAAATTACTACACATACATTTTATTTTTGAAAGATTTATGATTTTTTTTTTGTCACGAAAATTTTGTGTTTAAGGTTACCAGAAGCCTTTAATTATAATAAATATAAATTAAGAATTAATTCTAATCATTTTAATTGTGTTTATATATGTAACTGATAACACACATTAAGTAAAGCGCGCAGTAGTTAAAGAATGATTAACAAATGTAAGAATTGTAAGAAATATTCATAGGGTTTTATAGCAGACGTAAGATTCGGAATAAAGTTCTCTGTCGTGTCGATTGGGAGATGTTATGTAAAAAAAAAATTTCATTGCTTTAGTTTTGCTTTGGTTTTGTGAATTTTAATAAATGGAAGTAGCATGTGAAGCTATGATTTGCTTTTGCTGTATCTATTTAACAATAAATTATGTATATTTAGCTTGTAAACCATACAATTGCTGTACGGACTCCCAAACTTTCGGTTTTTTATTTTGCCCCTTAAAATAACGATCCTGTCAAAATTACCATATACGGCATTCGTAAAGTTAAATTTAACCTTAATCATTCTTAGAGAATTCATAACATCCTTACGAAACTTATAAATATTCCATTCCGTTTTCACAACTTTTAATTGTTACGTTTCTTAACATTCATTTGTATGTGGCTTGCGGGTGTTATAAATCAGACATTAGTTGTCATGCAAATTACAAATTCTGTCAGTTAATAAAGACTGCTACTTTTAACTTTTATACCAATTATGTCCCAACTGGTATTTCCGAAATATATTATACATTAAGACCCCTTAACTATTCTATCTTTATTTTCCAAGTTACAAGATCTTACTTTTAATTTTATCGCGGTTTTATGAACATTTAAAAATTCAAAATCAAATATTTCAAAATCTTGGATCTCGCCCTCTTTATTTTTCATTATGGACAACAACTGTGAAATATGGCGTTAAAATTATACTTCATTGTCAATATGAATTATATGACGTTAAAATTATTTATTTCAATAAGTACCAGCACAATTGATGAACAACGTTCTGGGCGTCCAAATGAAGTGACTACTCCAGAAATGGTCGATAAAATCCATGATATCGTACTAGATGACCGAAGAGTGAAATTGCGGGAAATTGTTGACATCGTGAACATCTCATCGGAACGTGTTTTTAATATTTTACATCAATATTTGGATATGAAAAAGGTATCTGGAAGATGGGTGCCGCGTTTGCTTACAATTGATCAAAAACGCAATCGTGTGACAACATCAAAGCAAGTTTTGGAGTTATTACAACGTAATCCAGTCGATTTTTGGCGTCGATTCATAACCGTTGATGAAACATGGATACACTACTATACACCAGAGACAAAAGAACAATCAAAACAGTGGATTTCTACAGGTGAAAAGGCTCCAAAGAAGGCAAAAACAGTTCCATCAGCTGGCAAGATTATGGCCACTGTTTTTTGGGATGCTCATGGTATAATCCATGTCGATTATTTACAAAAAGAAAAAACAATCACAGGACAATATTATGCAACATTATTGGATCGTTTGAATGAAGAGATTATAATAAAACGACCACATTTAGCAAAGAAAAAAGTTCTTTTTCATCAAGACAATGCACCAGTTCACAAATCAGGAATTGCAACAGCAAAATTATTAGAATTGAGATATGAATTGGTTCCTCATCCACCATATTCTCCAGATTTGGCCCCTTCTGACTTTTTCCTGTTTCCAAATATGAAAAAATGGCTTGCAGGAAAGAGATTTGGGTCAAATGTTGAGGTCATCGACGAAACAAATGGCTATTTTGAAGGGTTGGAGAAATCATATTTTTTGGAAGGCATCAAAAAACTGGAACATCGTCTAACTAAGTGTATCGTCCTAAAAGGTGACTACGTTGAAAAATAAAAAATAAAAAACTGAAAAAAACTGTGTCTTCTGTGTCAGTCCACGTAATTATCAATCAGCCCTCGTATATATTACCAATTTTCCACCTAATAAATTTTATTGGGAAATTTACTAAATATTTATTTATTATCCAGTCAAACTCGGATGACTATTATATAATATGACAATAAATCCATATAAAATATTATGATATATTTTATAGTAAATTGTTTTATACTTATATATTTATGACTAATAAAAAATGTTTTTTTTTATTGGGATATTTTTCAAAATAAATAATATAATTCACAATTATTTTCCATATAAATTTTGAGACAGTAAAGGGATATATTCTTATGATACCAATTCTAATAAAAAAAACATGTGGTAGAATTAAAGTTCATTCTTTAATCCGGGCGCTTTCGAATCTCTTCCATATACTTTTAATATAAGAACATTTATTTTAAAAATGAAAGGCTAATAACACACAAATGATTCAGAATCAGTAGCTTATAAAGTATATGCAAGATTTCTGGGTTGTATCACCTAGAAACATTTAATTTTCAAATTGCATTGATTTGAAGCTTCTAGTTCTACTGTGCGCTGGATTGCTGGATAATAAACGTTAACAGATGAATAAACGAATGAACCGAAACGATTAGACATTGTATACTATTTGTACTTAAAAGTGGTGCTATAAATCTCAACAACACAATTTTTAATCACAAATAAATAAATTTTCTTGTAAAACTTCTTTTGATTAATGATATTCTTGGTTTCTCATTCAATTTTATTAAATATTTGGTAGGTCTATATGGTATACTCTTGAGGTATTTTATGGTATTTAAATAAAAACATTAAATATTATAATTTTGAAAATATATAATATTTATTAAAAAGGATTTGAAGGAAATTTTTATATCTTTTAATCGTGATTATGTGAACTGTTATGTAAAATCACTACAATTTTATTTTTTAATTACAAATGAACTTTAAATTTTTTTGTTATAAATTAATTTGTAATTTATTTATTCGTTGTTCTGAATAATATATAAAATAGTATTTATTAATTACGAATTAAAGTAAGATACAATAATTATTAAAATATATTCAGTTTTTAATATATTAAAATACCCAAGTACCTAATAATTCTGTAATTTTATGTTGAACTTCTTTCTTGCCAATTTCAATATTTATTCTACTCATTGCAATACATGGTACATTTAACGCTTCTTTAATAGCAAACTTAAAAATTTCACTTTTTAAACCGAAAACTTGTCTTGGAATATCCTTAGCGGCAGTAACAACGAAATCTTTTACACCTTTAACACAAGTAACAATTGGATTGACATTGACACCATTCTCTCTAATACAATCTTCAATTTTATCAACAGCACCTCTAGCTAATGGTATTGTATCATCTACTAATTTTCTTACATTATTATATAAATCTTTAATTGGTTTAATAGCACCATATGAACAACTATAACAATCTGTTAAACTTTTTTCAAAAAATTCATTAATCAAAACTAAACTTTGTTGTTTTTTATCAGTTGGCAAATTAATTAATTGTAATTCAATGTTAGTACGCCAATCTTGCATTTGTCTTGTTGCATTAAATAATGTATGGTTAGCTATATCCATAGCTTCATCAAATTTAATTGTAACCTCATCTAAAATAATACCGACACCATTTTCCATATCAGTTATAAGTTTATGTATATCCTCGGATATTTGATCCAAATTATTATTTGCTAATTCTTTAAGTTTTCCAATTAATTTACCAAATTCACCAAGTGCATCAAACCCATCTTTTTTAGCTTCTGCCAAAAATTTATTTACTTCGGTTATGATTTTTTGTACAGCTTCAGAAAGTTTTAATGATGTTGTTTTAGCGGCATCTTTAATCCAACCAATAACATCTTCAATAATATTGGGATTGCGTGGTTCAATTGGACGTAGTGGCCAATTTCTGGCAACAACTGATTGTGCACAGATTAAACCAATCAAGAAAAATAGTGTAAATTTCATATTTGAATATGTTTATGGTCGGTTTTTTTCTTTTCCCAAATATAAGTTAAACTAAAATTCATTATAGAAAGTTAGTTACCTTATATAGTCTAATAATTATAATCTGGAGAGGGTATCATATTATGATAAGATAAATTAAAATAAAAGAATATACATACTTCAAAAATTCTTAAAATTCGAATAAAGATAATCAAAGGTGACAAAAAAGAAGTGCGTTTTGCATAAGTTAAGATTAGATTAGACAACAATTAGATTTTTCTTGCCAATTAATTAGATAATAATTTATTGTAGATATTTATAAATTAATTACGCAAATATATTAATGTTAAAAGTACCTCTTAGAAAATAATAAATTTAATTTTTCAAGTGACAAAATCACAGGCAATATTAATACATAATACGATAATATTATTCTTATGGTTTGGACGTTATTATCATCTGGCAGCACATATATATAGCTAGAAATATATTAGTTTTAAATTATTTTCAGGAAAGCTAATGAACTCACTGAAACCCGCCCCATCAACTATACGTCGTTGAGTAATTAAAATGCTAAATTTCAGAAGCTATTTAATGTAATTATAGTATGTTTTCAAAATCACTGGTAAAATATAGGTATAAACAAATAAATCCTTTTAACTTATCTTTGAAAGCTAAGGTTTTCAACAGGAGCGAGGGTTGCCACACATCCAATACTAAATATAGTTTATTCATAAAAGTCTGCCTACTCATTTTCATAACTGCTAAAATAACCAAAGTAAATCCGTTGCTGTTAGCTCTTAGTCAATAATATAAATTAGAATTTTATAAGCTAAAAATAATAATAAAACTATGGTAGCCCAAAAAAACCTAAAGTGACACTAAAGTTAAAGAAATTCGTGCAAATATGAAATTAATTTTACAATATAAATTTTCTTAAATATAAATGTTTCGTTTAATTTAAACTGAGCTCGTACTTCAAATTATAATTACATTAAACAAGCTGTAATTATGACATTATTAATAATATACAATTTAACAATATTACGTCAATGTTTTATTAATAGAATTAGTTTTCCATTAAACTCATTTATAACTAGGGTTCAAGTATAATTATAATTACCCTTTATAAAACTAAATCAATATATTATAAAGATTTTTTCAAAATTAACTATTTTAATTTTAGAAAATTTTTATGTATGACATTTTATATTTATCAAATGAAAATCTAAAAATATTTAATTATAAAACCCACTTCAAAGCAAATAACAACATAGAAAACTTTCCAAGTATAAAATATAATTTTCAAAAAATTTTGTCAGGTGTTAATAAATCTCAAAGGATTTTAATTTTTCCACAATTCGTTTTTTTTTGTGTTTTTGATATTTTGTTTCATAAATTATATAAATAGATATTATGCTTGATCCTGTATGGTTTATATAATTTAATCATATTATTTTTTATAACATGATTTTCATTTAATATTAACAAAGATTTTATTCCTTTTTATAATCTAAATAATAATTTTTTAACTGTGAGAAAAAAATGGTATATTAATTTATGTATATTAAAAATAAGAATTTAAATTATTACACTCCGCAAAAAGGTTTAAAAGTGTGATGTTATAATTTAATTTCATAGGACAGTAGGAACTTACTAATTAAAGATGAAATTTATCCATTGTTTATCGATAGTTTTTTAATATTTTTGAATATATAAATAATAACCAATACTTTTCATACAAATACATATAAAGCTTTTAACATTGTAATCAATCTAACATTTCAAAAGATTTTCTTTATTATAGCGAGAGGCAGAGGCTAATATACCATAACGAAATAATAAATAAAGTGTCATTTGGAAAAATCTCTCAAAATCAAACGAAGCCGAAGGCAAACCATATTTAACTTTAATATCGAGTTCCTTGTGAAATTCTGTTCATCATAAAATTTTTAAAATCAACAGTGGATATTATTTAATTCGTATGAAAATCTAACTTCAAAGCTAACTCGATACTAAACTTAAGTTTTTGGCCTGCGGTTTTCAGAAAAACATATTTTATCTGTCTAAAATTTCTTGCTTGAAAGGTCTGCTTAGACAACCTGGATATAGTCCAGGTAGAATACATGAAAAGCATTTTTGAAATAACGTAGGCTTATAATCCGAATTAGCGTTATGGTAAAAGAATAGCCTACAGATAAATTAAATGTATTGCTTATAGGGTTTTATAATTTAGATTTTTTATGTTAATCTGTAATGAATCATAATAGTTTTTATTTTTAATTATTTTTAATATTTTTATATATAAATACAATTAATTGAATGGAATTGATAATGCCTTACTCTACACTCTACTTATACTTATTGACAAATATTTTATTTAAAAACATCTAGACTAAAAATTCTTCCTCTTTGACCTTTCTTTAAAACTAAATTTAAAAAAAAAAAAACAATTCTATATAAATACTTTTAGTTCATTTTAAAAGTTAATTAAAATTATTTATTTTAATGAGTTTTGATTTAAATATAAATTACCTTAAATTTGATAAAACCACAAATACTTTTACTTGAATATTGATAAAATGCGTCACTTAATTTAGTTTTAGTGTTTTGTAAATATTCATCAAAAATTTAACATTACTTTGGTCGGCTTAATTTTTATTGGAGTGGTACAATTTTCTAAGTCATAAATTCTGTTGATATGATAACTATTCTGACTTGGAATAACTTAGGATTCTCAAGTCTCGCTCGGCTATTCGAGGGCATTTGAACAACTACAAATTACATATATATTGGGGAGGTCCCCCCCAACATGATTGGTATTAGCTTTTACATCCAGGAGGAAAAGCTTTTAAAAGCTTTTTGTTTCCAAAACTTTTTTATGTAAAAAGATATTTTAATTTTTAATTCAAATTTTTACGATGAACTCGATACCACTAGAGACTAGAGTGAAATCGTAAGCGGATTTTTTCACATTTATTTTCAAAGTGCTAAAATTGTATAAAAATTTCACTTCATATCGAAGTTAGATTAATTAATTAGTTAGATTAAGTTAGATTAATTTCGTAAATCACGTTCTGAGTCCTTGTACATGGACAAGGATTCTTTAAGACTAGAAATTTAAGGATTTTGTACAATCTGTCGAAACTAACAACATAAATATGTAAGATATATTTTATTTTACGAAAAACATTACTAACACTTTTAAAAACTTTTGTAGTACCTTAGTCGAAATTCATAATTGCGACGCTTAAAGAGTCCTGGTACTTATATGACAATTTCTAAACTTTTCAGTATACAACATATCTTTATAGTTTAAAATGGAATTCATTTTATATCGTTAATAAAAGAGAAATACAATTTGACTTGTGGTAAATTAATATAATCACATATTACATTATGTAAAATAATAAAAAATCTTATTTAAAATATAATATTTGTTGAATTTCATATTTCATACAATTTTACGAGATTTTGCAATATTAGATTTTTAATTTAGTATTTTAAAACTCGAGATGATGAACAACATAATCCAATCCATAATATTTCCTAATAAATAGTTAATTAATTTATATTTGTATTATTAACTATCATGATGAAAATTTATAAAAGGATCAAATATAATGAATACAATTTCATATAACAATTTAATTTAATTAACTGATTAATTATAAACTTATATAAAGTTTTATATATCCAATTAATGTGAAAACTGTTCTTATTTATGGTTTGTAATATAATGATATAAAACAAAATTTTATACACCTTATAATAAGCGTATTCGTACATAAGGAGCGGTCACTATTCTCCAATATAATTGGATATATCGGTCTACAATTTTATTTTATTTTATGGAAATTTATTTAGAAAGTGATTTCTGATTTGATTCTTCTATTCTTTTTAATTCGATTGTGATTGGGATATCACTATCGTGAAGTTACAACTTATTGTAAATTAACATTACTTAAAACTTAATCAAACAATTGGTACAAAATTAAATTTGAAATTCATTGTTTTTAATAATTAAAGAACTTAAATTATATATGTAACAAATGATTACCGAGACCCCAAAAATATATTCTTATAATTAATTAAAACTTAATTTATAATTTTAAATTATTTAAAATCCAGTCCATATAAAATGAAACACTTGTAAAAATTGTATAACTATTCATTTCTCCACATTTAATATGACCAGTAGATACAATTCCAATTTGATAATACAATGGAATTGATATCTTTTGTGTGCCACTTATTGTAGCTGGTGTAAATAATGGACCACCAGAATCACCATAACAAGTATCAACATAATCTTTACCACCGGCACATATTTGTGAATTTGATAAAGTAATTCTTGATTTATACAAATTTTGGCATTCTGAAATTGGTAGAACCGGTACTTCAGCTTGCAGGAGTTCATTAGAAATTTTATTATCTAAAAAAAAAATCTATATTAGTACAATTTCTGTTAGGATATATCTCTGTATAACTAACGTTCTTCTGTGGATCCCCATCCACTTACAATTGCTGTCATATGTTCCATTGTTTCAAATTTCCTTGATATTGGCAAACAAATTAATTTAACATTTTCTAAAAGCGTAGATTTGAAAATATCAATATTTTTATATTATTAATAACATCTTTTATACCTTCTTGAATATTTGCTTCCTTATCTAGACGTATTAATGCAATATCATTTTTAAAATTTCTTTTCTGAAATTTAAAATGTGGTATTATCTCTTCAATACCTATATCTTGAACAAAATAACAATAACCTGCTTCACAATCTGACTCAGTATTTATATCATGTTCACCCAATCGTACAGATACCCTATGTTGTTGCAAAATTTATTATTTTATTAACTATATTTTTCTTATAGTAAAAGTGGAAGGTTAAATATTAATATTATTATCAGTTACTAAAATTTGAATTGAATTGTAGATAGGAGTCGATAGGGATTCATGCAGGTGGGGCCATTGTACCCCTAATATCCTGCATGTTGCACACGCTGTGTTGACTGGGAGAGCCAGGTATCACTAATTTTACAGCTTCCAGTTGCGTAGGTAAGACCAAGTGGTCTGACAAGTTATTAGAATAGTGAATGTTACCAAATAATACTCTAGTGTTCTTAATAGATTTTCTTTAGTAACTAACTTGTTCACTTGTTAACTGACCGTTCACTTTCACTATAATAAAAAAAAATGTTACTGAACTTACAATTTATTAGTAGTATGGACACAATGTGCAGCAGTTAATACATAACGTTTTGTTATTAATGAACCCCCACATTGAAATTCAAATAATCCAGATGTTGTTTGATATTGTAATAATGCCATCCATGGATATTCATTTAATTCAGTTTTATTTCCATTTGAAATTCTTTCGCTATTTACTATTCCACAACTATTCAATTCAAGTAATTTTATATTTTTATGATCAGATCGAGAATCTGTCTCAGGAATTGGTTCTTCTGGATTTATTGTAGGTAATACGAATAGTTTTTCAGTCATACCAATAACGGTTGATTGTTGGTAAATTTTTGGCGAAACTTCAGTATCTTCAATGACATGTATAGCGGCACAACAAATATAATTCTATCATAAATTATAATTAAAAATAAAAAAAATATTATTGGTTAACTAAAATTTTATATTTGCATAATGTTTTTGTGGAAATAAAATAAAAATATTAACCTAAATAGGTTAGGTTAAGTTATAGTGGCTGCATAGCGATACCACTTTCATGAATAACTAGCTCTGAATATGTATTGAGAGATTATCCAAAATAAATCAAAGGATTTCGTAATTGCAGCAAATTTGAGGAGTGCTGCAATTCGAAACCTCTTTCAGAGCTAGATAGTAAGGTTACCAAGAATAATACATCTACGACTAGAGAGTGCTGCCCAGTGACATAGAAGTGTTTCTAGGGGTTTAGCTTGCTCAGGATCGCTGTGGTTTCTGTATATATCATTTACGATTAGTTCATCTTTACGCGCATGCTTGCCAATCAAGCAGTATCCGGTGACGAGTCCAACTGCTATCTTGCATTCCGTGCACGGTATGGGTGATTAGCGCTGTCACTTTTTGCTCGTTGTAGGTACCCTACATAGTTTTAGTTATTGAGGTATGCGTATATAAAATTATTTTATTTCAATAAATTTGTTTCCATTACAATTTTAATATACGAAGTAAAACTATTTATTTATTTATACAAACTTCTAAATATATTAATAAAAGTTCTGGACTTAAAAATTCATCTTTTGACCTTCTTTAAAGTTAAATTTAAAAAAAAAACTTTTCGATATAAATACTTTTAATTTAATTTACAATTTAATTAACATTATTTGATTTAATGAGTTCTTATTTAAATATAAATTACCTTTAATTTGATAAAACCACAAAGACTTTCACTTAAATATTGATAAAATGCGTCACTTATTTTAGTTTGAGTGTTTTCTAAATATTTATTAAAAACTGAACATAACTTCATTGGTACACATTGTCCGGCTTCATCATTTGGAGTTGTACAGTTCTCTAAATGTATAAAATAAAATTATTAATAAATCCAATTTTTGAATAAAATATTTAGTTATTTTATTATATTATATTTAGTGGATTCACTTAGTAATTAGTAATTAGTTTGGACAGAAATTTCTAAAGCTATGGCACAGATTTTAAAATTAATGCTATACAATAGAGTTGATGAATCTATCTCTCAATTAATTATTTTATAAATGTAAAACAAAAATACTCCCTACGTTTTTCTAATGTTGCCATGTCAATAAATCGTGAAAGTTCTTGAAAAATGGGTTAAACATTTGGATTACGCCAATTGAATTCACACAAAACGAAACGTAAGAATCGTTTTTGGACATACTATTCTATTGGCATGGACAAACATAATATGGTGACCAAAAAACCTAGAACGCGTAGTCCAAAAGAGGACGAACTAAACTAATTAACCATAGTTTTGTGAAAAGCAATATTAAAAGTAACTAATAGTAAATTAGTAAATTTTCACTTTTACATATTTAAAAAGAAAACACTTACTAGCAGTTCTTCCGGGAACTACTACTATTATTAATAATAAACAAAATACGGAATTTAACATTTTTTTGCATGTCACTCTCGAAGTGAATTACAATTAAAACTGAAAGGTACATCCGCAAATCTAATAGTTTATATTGAAATTAAAAGCTTTTAAAAGTTTTTTTTTCCAAAACTTTTTTATGTAAAAAGATATTTTAATTTTTAATTATTCTTAAAATCTGTTTCTAGAAATTAAATGAGAAATAAATATTATTTCTAATGGCCGATTTCATATTGTATTCCTTTGCCAGTGCTTAAACTTTGATTTAACTTATTTTCTGGTTTCTGAGCGCAAGCTTATAGATAAAAGTAATCTGAAAAATTGAAACTAACTTTTCCATATACAATTAAATTAGACAACTTTTTCAACATGGAAAACCTCAATATTATTGAATTATTGAGTTATACTATCGAAAGTATACTTCTAATATTGAACGTAATAATCAAAATATTGGTATCAAAACACAAAGCTGATACGAAGTACTCTACCAAAATTGGCTGTTTTTTTAATTATGTAAAATTTTAATTTACAAAACTTTAGCTAACCCTATCATTATCAATTATGAATACAAACGCTATAAATATTATTATAACCAAAGGTCTCCATACAAAATTGTTCCATTTCGAGGAAAATTATATAAAGTTTGTTTTAAACCCTTATGCAAATTATAATGTTAAATCACCTACAAAAGAGCAACAAAAACTGAATGAAATTGGATTTACATTTATTGAAAATTCTCATCTATTTTTCTAGAAGATTTTCTTATTTTCTAGATAAGTATATATAAATTTAGTGAAAGGATGTTTCAAAAAATTATCAGTTCAAGTTTAATAAAAAACTTTTTCAATATCCCCAAAGGATTATTTAAAATTTTGTAATTTTTATTTTTTGTTACTTTTTCAATGATATTGTAAATTTACATTGGTTAATAAAATATGTTAACAACAACATTTTTATTATAATTTTTATACTAGAGTTAATAGAACCCTTTTTTTTAACAAATAATAATGTCGGAAATCAAATTTTCGTTAGTAAGTTAATAAAAATATTTATGAATAATATAAAGTTAAACAATTTTTTTTTTCTAATTTCCTATCAATTAAATTATAATTAATTATAATTCTGAGATATCAAAATAATAGCCATAATAAAAAACATAAAAATGAGAATTTTTTTAAAAGGTTCATTTTGTCTAGACATTTAATTAAAATATTGAATTTCCCTGAAAAGGATTGCATTATTTTTGATTGACATTTTTTTTTTAAAGCTTAGTATCGAGTTAAATTCAAATGAAATTTTAATACGATCTCCAAATTTCACAAAACACTCCGGTTAAATAAATTACGATGTATTCACCTCTTTAATTTGGCCTAAAAAATTTGCCAAATGTCAAAATTCCGCAGTGAAATAATGTTTAAAGAATTACTTCACGTGAAAAATTAATTATGCGGAGACTTTCTCCATTAGGTACATAATTTAACTAGGAAACATATTCCTCCGCGCAATTCCCCTTTTTTATTCATTATTAAATATTTATTGAAAATTTCGTCAATCATGTTGAAATAAAATATTTAAGTTTTTAAAAATTATTCGCAAATTTTAAAATTAAATTTTACCAAGTGGAATTGCGCGCAAATGGAACTATTTCCTAATTTGTTCTAATTATGCCTAGTGGAATTGTGTCTAATTGAATTGTGACAGTGGAATCAGCCGGTTATTAAGTTAATTAGTTTATACCGAAATCCACGTTCTAGAGTCTGTGTACAAGGACAAGGATTCTCTAAGACTTGAAATTTTTAAGATTAATTTTACTTTACGAAAAACACTTTTAAAGATTTTTTTGGCACGTTCGAAATTCGTAATTGCGAAGCTTAGACCCTTTGATAGTCCTGATACTTATATGAACTTTTCTAGACTTTCAGTATATGTATAACATTTTATAGTTTAAATTGAAATTCATTTTATATCGTTAATAAGAGCAAAACGCAATTTGACTTGTGGTAAATTAATGTAATCACATATTACATTATGTAAAATAATAAAAACTCTTATTTAAATATAATATTTGTTCAATTTCATATTTCATACAATTTTTTCGAGATTTTGCAATATGTATTAGATTTTTAATTTGGTATTTTAAAACTCGAGATGATGAACAACATAATCCAATCCATAATATTTCCTAATAAATAGTTAATTAATTTATATTTGTATTATTAACTATCATGATGAAAATTTATAAAAGGATCAAATATAATGAATACAATTTCATATAACAATTTAATTTAATTAACTGATTAATTATAAACTTATATAAAGTTTTATATATCCAATTAATGTGAACACTGTTCTTATTTATGGTTTGTAATATAATGATATAAAACAAAATTTAAATTGATGGAGAACATTATATTTATATTGTATATATAATTTTAATTAAATTTCATGTAATATTGATTTATTATTCATGTTTTTACATTTATGTACATAGTATTAAATGGAAAAATAAATAAATAAAGATTAAATAAAAATTTAAATTGAATTTATATTAAAGAAAATTGATAATAACATTAATTTATATAAATGGAAAATATTTAGCATAAATTATATGTGCTGTTAAAACTTCATTTTTTTTTTTATGGTATGTTTAACCCGGAAGATTGTTAACTATAACTGATTAGGTTGAAGTCATGAAAAAGAAACCCTTACATACCAAAACTGTCTCACGTGTAAATTGATTGTCAGAATTGGGTATACGGTATATACAAAATACCAATCGAACCATCTTGTAGTTGGTTTCCCACCGATATTTTCTAAGGATAGCTGGTGCATTAATAAATTATATAAAATGATATTATCTTGTAAATTTTCGGTAGATGATATGAAATAAATATTCTTAAACTTTAAATGGGTATGAACTTAAACTTTAGGTTATGATATATTGTGCCAAGTGGGCCACTTTTGTTAATCACAACTGGGCATATTATCTTGTCAACAAAAATTAATTTTAATTAAATAATAAAATCGTTACTGAAATTATTTTGAAATGAAATCTTTAGCACATTATTTATGATATCACATTCTTGGCATGTACATGTTAATAATAAAATATTACTGAAAGACAAGACAATCATATTTTTGAAATCGTAAAAAGTACAGCGAAATGGATTTATGTAGGATCAAAGTTCAGAATAGGCAAAAATTGAAGGGATGCAAAAATCAATATAATGTTAAAATAAGAAAACTCACGCCGTTCATTCAATTAAGATCCTCACTAAGAAATTCTCCTTTTACATACCTCAATGTATTCAAAAACCATAAGTACATATTAAGTCCAACTCTCTTATCAAACTACAACCAAGTTTTGTTTTCAAAAGGTTTTTTTTTTGTTAAGTTTCTAGCCAGCACTTCACTTTGAATTTGCAATTAATCTCAATTTAAAATAAAACATTTTAAAAATTAATATATAATATTTTTAAATTAAATTACACTATCAAGTTTTAGTTTTACAATTATTTTAATCTTATCTTATAACGAACGTAAACGTACCAATGTACAACTTAATTTTAACTTATTCCTATAATTGAAATTTTCACCTTTATTCGAACATATTAAATTCAAAAACAGACATTCAAATTAAATTCAACATATTTTATGTGTCAAATTTAACATAAATTCTAAATCAGTTCCAATACATTAAATATTATTATCCACGAAACTTGTATTCGACTTACGTTGATATTCAATAATAAATTTTAAATTCATTTTTTTTTTAAAAGAAAATACATCTAGCAAAAGTACTGCGAGCGTGCGAAAATTCCTCAGTTTGATATAAAAGAAGCCGCCAACTTGATACTGAACAATAATCGACATTTCCAATCAAAACTAATATGTATATACACATAGCAGTGCGAACTTATTTTCACAATAAGGTAACTTCATATGATCGCGCACAGTCATTGTAAATAACCTGTATAAGTGCTACTGAATCCATTAAAACTTACTGTCTTCGTAATCTAGAAAACTATATCTTTTATTAAAAAAAAGATGCTATTTATAATATTGAATTCCCTGAACATGAATATCTGCCCGTCATTGGTTTCATGTTGTGACTGTAAATTGGATTTAAAATCTCGTTGTATATATTAATAAAATATTCGCAGTAGGATGAAGTTGAAAACTTTAACATGGGCACATTAAAAGGATATTTAAAACTTAGAAAAGTATATTCGAATAAATTATTAAGTATTTGTCGGATATATAAATCGCTTTTTATCATATAAAATAATTTTTTTTGTTACCACACATTTTTATTTAATGTCAATTTATAATTTTCAAATAATGATAATTTTTCATTGGAGGTCATCAGGCTCAGCATGATACAGAAAAAAAAATTAATATCCAGTTTTAATCTAAATTTAAGATAACAATATTTAGTATTATGAAAACGTATACTTATGATAATTAGTGTTAAATATTATGGTTCAAATAAATTTACACTAATGCCATGCTCCATGCATTGCAAGTTATTTTTAGGGAATCAAAAATTTAAAAAAATTCTTCATAATTTGTATTTAAATTGATCTATGGGATTTTTAATTTTAATACGATTTTCTATTAAGTTTTCAAAGCAAGAAAACTATTTTGGATTTATGTAACTACAGGAATTTCTTCTAGCCATTTTTTTCGTGGTCGACCTCTCGAAATTTTTCCATGAAATATATTCAGAAAATTTATTGAAAAATCTTGCAAACTGAGTTATTATCCGTTGATTTTGGTGTCTTCGCAAACGCATGTATTAACAACTAACTAGTCTAATAATGTTCTGTACATTCTTAGTTTTTGGTTCTTGAAAGTATAAATCTTGAATTAAATAATTTACTACGTGCAAAGTATAATCTGTTAACAGATTGGATTCTTACTTGAATATTAATAGATGTATCTTCATAAGCTGCTTAGATTCATTCCCGTCCTATATACTTGAATTCTTTTATTGCTTCAAAATTATCACCAGCAATTACTAAATCATGTGGATTACGATTTGTACAAGATCTTAGCATATACTTCATTTTTGCATTTGTTTAACATTTAACCACATTAAAATAATAATTATATGATTAGTCATCAGTTAAGTGTGATTTATAACACACGCAAGCAAAAGGAAGAAAGTTAAGAAAGGTAAGAATTGTAAAAAATGTTCATAGGGTTTTATAACAGACGTAAGAATCGGAACAAAATGATCTGTTAAATTCCAGATGTTAATGTAAAAAAATGTTGTTGCTTTAGTTTCGTTTTCTGAATGAAAATTAATGGATGCAGAATAATGTGGAGCTGCTGTTTTACTTTTACTAAAACTATTTATATAATATTGTTTTTAAAATTAATATTTAAACCACATACATTCCCGTACAATGAACTTCAAAATTTTCGGTTTCTTATTTTCCCGCTTAAAATTTCTATCCTGTAAATTTTCCTCTATAATGTCACTTACGGAAGTTAAAGTTAAGTTAACAAAAAGTTAAAGTTAATAAAAAATTTCTTACAGATTTCGGAATATTCTTACGCATCTTATAAAGTTTCCAATATCTTAACTTTTACTGGCTTGTCTGGCTTGTGTTATAAATCAGACATTAATCATCAATTTATAATAATTATAGCATGTTTTTGAAATGTATACAAGAATTTATAAATACATATAACTAATTTATTTTTGGTTCGATATGTTAGTAATTTGGTTAAGAATAATTACGTATTTATCCTTAAACTTATTACATTTCTTACTGTGACCCTTTATTTTTATTTATATACGGTATCCTAATAAAATCAGTGGGAGTTTTGTGCCGTAGCCGTACACTTACTTCCATATTATAAATGTTAATATAATAGTGTATAAAATCTATTTTTGTAGTTTGTTAAATTATTTTTATATTCAAAAATTCTTAAAATGATTTTTCTATATATATATTCCTAATGTTTTTTAAAATACTTTTGTTTTTATATTTACAGGTAATTTTCGTTACATTCAAATATATAAAAAGTTTTTATTACTATAATTATTTAATCATTATATTTAAACAAAAATTAGAGAATTCAAAAAAATTATATGCATTATAAATAACTAAATAAAAACTGCCGAAGTGAACTGAATCACGAAATGAAATTATTTAAATTTTCTTATTAAAAGTAAAAAAATTATTGACGTCCAACATGAAAAAATAAAATGTTTACAAGTACATATAAAAATTCTTAGAATATTTTCTTTTTATTAATAAAGATTGTTAATATACCCACCCACTCTGCCGGAAAAAAAGGAAATTTGACATTTTAGTGGAAATCTTTAATGAATTTTAATAAACTTGTAATTTGATTTTTTTATGTCTCGTCCCGTCGGCATAATTTTAGTTATGTCCCTTCAGGATAATTGTAGTAGGTTGTCTATTTTATTTCTGTCGTCAAATGGCCAAGTTTCTACGGCACGTGGTTATGTCTTTCGTCCTGGTGTTTGCTTTGCTAAAGACAGAAAGTAGTGATATTTAATGTGATCAAAACACAGCTTGAATGATATCCAATTAATAACATAAATAGGGTTTTTAATATTTTTAATTGTCTTATGCAAAACTAAAAAAAAAAAACATCAAAATAAATATTTTATTTACAATTTTGTATTTTTTAACAATTATCCTTTAATTAAATTTATACCGGAAAATTCTTATATCCTTCTGAAAAGTTATTATGTTAATTAGCGAACATTTTAAAAATCTATAAAATTTTATATTACATGTAAAAAATTATAATTTCATCGATTAAAAATATTTAATAAATTCAAATTATATATAAACATTTTATACAAGGTTTCCGTACTGGTTCCGAGGATATTTTTCCCTTTCACCAGTTAAGATTGATGGATATAAATTTATAAGCATATGTTGAACAAAGGCACTATAGATTGAACACTAAAATACAATATTGCTAAGACATATGTAAATTTTTATATTTATACAATGAAATAATTAATGATGATTGATATGATGATGATAAATAAAAATAAAACTGTGTGTAAAGTAGAAATTTGTATATTTAGATTTGTTAACACATAATTTTTGAATATTATTTATTCAATATTTATACGATTTTTTGAAGAACTTGAATAGCTAAAAAAAATACTGGTTGGGTTGGTTTAGTCTTTAGTGGCTGGTTTAATATGACGGCGACGCCAATTAGCGCGTTACCTCCGTTTTGCTACCACTCACGTAACCAACTGACTTGGTTAAGATAGTGATTTTAGATCCACCTCGTCGCATTCAGGTACCATATCTGTAGGTCTCTTAGCCGGTAGATCATTAAAGTTGTTTATATCCTGCAAGTACCAGAACTGGGACTCTTGGAGGTGAAGTGGAGATTTTCGCATTCAGTTATATGCAATTGTGGCATTATTGGTTAAATTGGATGCCTAGTCTTTGGCTGCATTTTCGTCAATTGGCCAGTGAGCCGTGACCACAGCTGTTGATCTAGCTATGTCTTTTTGGATGAATAATTATATTAGGAACCGTTTTGTCAATGGTATTCCATTTTCAGCAAACACTGCACAGCCCTGTATTGTGGGTGTAAGTCATTGCATCACTATCAATATATCCCGTTGTTATATCACATTCATAATTGTTCCCCATTTGTTTTTGCCGCAATATTTATCACAGTTTTTTCCTATCAACTACCGAGCAGATTTGCCGTTGATTGCATCCGCAATTTCCCAATATTTTTAAAAAAAATTTCCAGATTTGCCGTTGGTTGCGTAATATTCCAAGTTTCACTACACGTAGCACAATATTTTGTTCTGATAAAAATTCTATTTACCTCTAATTTTCATTGCCTCCGTATATCCTTAGATCTATCTCATTATCTTAGACACCGCAAAGTATTTTTTTTTCTGTTGTTTTGTATAGAGATTATTGTTGATCCTAGATACACAAAACTTTCATATACTATACAATATTTTCATCACCATTCGTTAAATTTTGTTCTGGTATACTTTATGCTATCAAAACTTATCACATCACATAAAACGATCTATAAGTGTATATCAGAGAATTACATGTTAACTAAACTTATGATTATTATTTGCAGTACCTAAGCAAATAATATTCTAACTTCAATAAACTCTAATGATTTAACATTTAATTTTAGTTCTTCTATTACAAATATTTAACTAAAAATAATTTGTTTTGCATCTATCTAGATTCTAGATCTACAATATAATATTCAAGTTTTTGGTCCTTAATTGTACAATATTAAATTTTATTATACTCAAAACTATAATTTCATTTTATTACTTTATGCATTTAAAACTATGAGATTGCTTGGTCAATAAAATACTCAAATATATATATATATAGTAATGGTATCCTTTTGTGTATATCTATATGAATTTAATGTAAAAAGTTATATAATAATTATAATGGTTTATAGTTACACTTAACAAATTATAATAGTTAAATTGAAATTATTAAATTTGCAGGATTTTTTTTTGTATAAACTTTTATGGTTTCTGAGCATTTAATATTTTGCAAGAGGAAATATTATTTTTTTGTTGATTTCATAAAGTTAAAATTAATATTTTTATTTACTACACTTTATAATACTATAATTTACGTTAGTGGTTTTTTGTGTAAATTTCAAATAGTTACCAAAAGTACCAAAATTAAAACTTTAATAAAACAAACTATATAAAAATTTAAAAAGAATTTGAAATTTTTTTTTTACTTTATAACTTTGAAGAGGAAAAGTAATTGAATTAAATTTTCTGTCAACAAATAATATCAGAGGAAAAATATAAAAATACATTGCAAAAGTCTGTCTTTTATATATCCTTTGAAACAAACGATATATAGGAAAAAAAGATATACAAGGAAAATATCATGTTATAAATGAAAAATATTTCTGGAAATATTTATAAAGTAAATTAAAAAGAATATAATTTTTAGACGATTCAGAATCCTTGTCATCAAAATTGTTAAAGTCTATCATTCCTGTTGTAACCATATGCTGTGTTTTGTACTCGGGAGGATTGCTGACAACATAATTTTTATCAGTCCTTCGAATAAGATTTCTTACACGGCCGAGGAATAATCGTCTATGTTTTAACTAAAGACCGCTATCCTGTAGTTTGAGAGTTAACAGCAGTATATTCGTACATATAATTAATTATTAATCTTATATTAACATAGTTTCAAGAATTTTTAAAACTACCTCAAACTGATTTTCTACATAGGCTATAAGATTATATTACTGATTTCGTAATTATCCTCGAAAAAAGTGACTAAAAAGTAATAGTTCTACTCCTGAGAATAGTGGGGGTATAAATAACATTTAGAATACTGGACCAAAGTGACTTTTAATCTCTCGGGATGTTATTGGGGAAGAAAAAAGATACGTTTTGTAATTCTTGGTTTAGTAGAATATTATTAGAGCTACAAAAACTTTTGAAATAGTTCAAATTACAGAAATTGCAGTCCCATTTATAACCTGTTTATTTTTTAGAATCGATTAAAAATTGAATATGCCAAAAATTAATCGATTAAAAATTGAAAATTATGATATTTGTGAATTTCGTTTGCTTTCGTTTCTTAATTAAAACTGTTGTAGTACACCATGTTTAGTGTCATCACTAAACATGATTTCAAACATTATATCAAATATTTTTATTATTTATTTCCTGAACCTAGAATTTATTGCATTTTATGGAATGATTCTGCATAAATTTTGATAGTATATTGTCAAACTTTATTCATCATTATAACATTATATAAAATTTTTGTAATTTACAATAAAAATAATAGTAACAATTATATATTTTTACAATTTTGTTGTCAATGTCATCATTTATAGTATTTAGAAAAGGATAATTATTATCTTTGTATCAATTTCTATAATAATTTCCTTATTAAATTTAGTAAAATTTGTAAATATATTATCGTATAAATCGTATTCTTATAATGTATATTATTACAGACATAAATTTTGTTGTTATGGTTTGATAATTATTATGTTTTTGATAATGATATAGTTTTAATAGAACAAAATTGGTTATTAATTATGAAATTGGTTATTTATTCGAAATATTTTATCCATAAAATAATCAAAGGATATTTATATTAATGGTTTGCAAGGCAGAACTTTTGTTATAATTTCTATTTGTAATATTATTCGATATGCATTGTATTTGTAATTGATCAGAAATTCTCAACCATTCATTAAAAAATTTAAAATAAATATAAATTTAAAAAAAATTAACATCAAATTTATTGAAAAATTTAAATAAATATCTTTATATTTTTATTTACAGCTGCGCCTTGGAGCGATGGAGGTGGTGTTTGCCGAAATCAACGCGCCCCGCGCATTGGAGATATTCAACGGTAAGATATCTAAAAACTGATAATATAATTCAGTAGTATTCTAACTTTCGTGACCTATGAGAACCTTCTTCTAGCTAACATTTATGAATTAAAAACTGATGATTGATTTTTTTGTGGGAATGGAAATATAGAATAGAGATAGAAAAACGATATCATATATCCAATTACAATACCTTGATACTGTTACGCAACCTCGGAGTATTGGAAAAAATCAGAATCTCACTTATAAAAAAAAATGTTTTCAACACATACACTCACGCATAATTTTTAATAATGGTTTTTTAATCCTGACAAGAGGAAAATTCTGACAGGTTTCCATAAAATTTTCTCTCGGAACCTTTAAAACTTTTTATAAAATACTAGGATCCCGCAGAACACTGATTTAAATAATTAAAAATATATAGAGAAAATATATTTATTTAATTTTGTGTATCGAAAATCCTTTGAAAACATTACAATTTTATTTTCCTATTTAGAAAGTTTTTCATTTATATATTTATTTTTCTATCAGAAAAACCAAATTCAAATTTAACCATAATATTTTCAATTAAAATAATATTTCTATATTAATAATAAAATCAATTTTCTATATATGTATACTATTAATTTTTAAACTGGTACTTGGTACTAAATAATAAGATAATAATTATGTTCAATATATAAAAATTATAATTTCATTGCGCCTAAATTTATGCAAAACATATATAACATTGTTATTAAGTTTTCAAACATGCAATTAATTTAAAATTAATATTTTATGATAATTATAAATTAATAAACAATGAATACATTAATAAATAATTTAATAATATTGGTAATATATTATTTTTAATTTAATATAAATACAATAAATTGAAAATATTTTATTAATATAATATGTTGACTTTTCAAAATATATATTAAATAAGTTATAATTTTCTATGTAATTAAATTACCAAATAGCTACAAATAATTAAATTAAGAATTTTATTAATAAAATATTTATATTTTCGGAAAAATATTCTCATAACTATAATGACATAAAATAGAAATTACTAATTTTGTACGAAACGTGAAGCTGAGAAACGTAATAGTTATCATCAAATTTATACGTAAATTCATGAAAGTTCAAGAAAACTTTTAATATTTCCACTGCTTCCAAAAAGAATGTGGACAAATTTTTCTTTTACTAAAATTATATTAAATATTATCATATTACAGTAATAAAAGTGTTAGCTGGAGAGTTAGCAACGGATTTATATTGGTTAATTTTTAACAGTCATGGAATTGGATATGCACACTCATATAAACTTACTAAAAGGCCTAGCTTTAGAGGTAGCGTGTATTTAAATTCGTAAATCTCTTACCCAGGTGTGTTACCCTTTTTAATTGCAATACTTAACGGCGCATGATTGCCAAACTTTCAGTAACTATGTTCGTAAAAATCAGTGTTTATTTTACATGTCTACTAAAATAACCAAAGTTACTGTACTGGCTCTTAGTCTATCTGTAATGTATCGATTAATAAAAATTCTCCTTATGTTTTGAAAAAGTTTTAGCATATAAATAAATTGAAATAGAATACATTTTTGGATAAAAACTTTTTCTTTGACATATTAACTTTAATTGTTATCTAGAAAATATTTAATTGTTGTTATTTAAATGAAAGATCAAATGAAAGATCAAAATATCAACTGTAAATAATATATAACAAAACAATTTTATTTGACCATTAAAGAATTTGAAATGTTTTCTTTAAAAAATTAAGTTACAAATAGTTTATTAGCCAAATTTAAATCCAAATGTATAAATTATATAACTTAAATTTAATAATTTACTTAAACTAAATCATATCTAAAATTGAAATATTTTTAATTATAGCCATAAAGCTGTTGAAATGGATAATAGTCCAACAACTGCACCAACATCTTTTGAATCAGAAACCGATATACAATCACCAAGACCAATTGATGATTCTAAAGATATTTCAGAAGAAAATCAAGAAGAATCAAAATCAGAGCAAGGAATTGCTAAAAGAAATATTGATGAAATTCAATTATTACAATATAATTTTCCAACAACAAATACAATACCAACAGATGATTATATATTTATTAAAAATTCAAATATTACAAATCCTTTTATTGAAAATAATTATAAAAATTCAAATTATATTGATATATCGAACAATGAATTCAAAACTGACCAAATACAATCGACAAAACATCATCAGCAACAAATAATGGATCAAGATTTTGAAATTTTAAAAAATGTTCAAGAAACTCAAAATACTCATAATTCGTCAACTAGTAATACTAGTAATAATAGTAGTAATATTAGTATAAATTTTATTGATAATATGACAGAAACAATTTTAAATCATTTATCTAGTAGTAGTAATAATTGTAAATTAGAAAATTTATCTTGTCCAACATGTGACAGTCCAAATGTCAATAGTGAAAATACAAATAATAAAATAAATATACCGCAACAACAATTTGAAGAGAATAATGATACCGAAAATATGAAAAATTATTTTATTAAAAATTGCAATACGAAAAATGATACTAAAAAATGTGATTGTAGTAGTAAAACAAATAATTGCCATCAGGATAAAATTAATGATGAAGGTATAAATTTACCACATCCATTAGAAACACAATTGAATCCTCTATATCAAAATCCTATTTATAATAATAAAATATTAATAAGTCCACCTGTTCTAATAAATACTAATAATCCTATGCCAACATTAATTAACACCAATAATATCCCATCATTAAAATCATTGAACCAGAACTCTGCGACAGATGATATTAAAATGAAATTACCATTAATTATTATACGACCAATAAATAATCATAAAAATTGTTTATCACAATCATCATCAACAACAACAATAACATCATCATCAACAGCATCATTTGAATCAATTGAATCAACAGCAACATCGTCTGTCGTAAGTTCTCCGTCAACAATTCAGAAACCATTTATATTACTTGATCCATCATCATCACCACCATCATCATTACCTCCTCAATTGCAATCAATTATATATAATGCTAAAACTAATACTAATATAAATTATAAACGTAAAATTATTCCATTAAAAACTCAATCATTAGATTTGCCATGTAATGTACACCGAGAAGAAGATGGAGGAGATGATGCCGATGACGATGATGACGATGATGTACGATTACAAAGGCTACCAAATAGTAGACCAAATAGTAATGGTAGTTATAGTAGTAGTAATAATTATCAACAACAACAAAATTGTCTTAGACGTGAAGTTCTTCAGCGGAATAGTGAAGAAGCATTAATGACTGAATTTAATACGACTGAAATGTCATCAGGACTATCAACAAACTCATCATTATCATTATCACCATTAACACTTTTAGTTGGCGAAGATGAATTAATAGAATCAAAATTAACAACAAACACAACATTAGCTAATTCCATTGATGGTAATGATGCTGATGAAGCTGCCGGAATTACAATTCCTACCACAGCAACAACTGTTTTAAATCCTTTTTTCCGTGGCATTGTTCCAAAGACACAATCAATTGATTCACGTCCAATATATCCAAATGTTCCCTATAGTCCATATGGCAGTCCGTATAATAGTCCACGAAGTAATCGTCGAAAAACACCACTTCGTGAGTCACGTCGAATATCAATAGATAAATCTGGTAGTTTTTTACAATTAAATCAATATAAATTACTAGACCAAATTGGACAGGTAAATTAAACAAAATGATTAAAATGATATTAAATTTTTGTTAAAATTTACAGGGTTCTTATGGTCTTGTCAAACTTGCATATAATGAAGAAGATTCAACACATTATGCAATGAAAATTTTATCAAAACGTCGTTTACTTCGGAAAGCTGGTCTAATGGGACGTGGTCCAAAAAAAACAACATTATCACCATTAGATCGGGTTTATCGTGAAATTGCTGTATTAAAAAAATTAGATCATCCAAATGTTGTTAAATTAATAGAAGTTCTAGATGATCCATTAGAGGATTCATTGTATTTAGTTTTTGAATTAGTTGAAAAAGGTGAAGTACTTAGTATACCAACTGACAAACCACTTAGTGAAGAACGTGCTTGGTCGGTGTTTCGTGACGCTATACAAGGAATTGAATATTGTAAGTTTTTTAAAATAAAGTTTTCATATATTTATTATGTTATATTTACAAACTTAAAAATTTTAAAGAAAAGAAAACTTAAGTATCACCTGGAATTTTGTTATTGTACGTAACAGAAACTTTGTACATAAAATTACTATATTATTTCTACTGTAAAGTTCGTATTTGCATTTATATCACATATTATTTGATAGAATAATTATATTTCCTTTGTGGCTTTCTTATGTCTACCCTAGAATACACAAAATGTACAAATAATTTAATATCTTTTGTGGTATACGACCATGGGTGCATTTACTAACAGGCAAATGTGGGCAAATGTCTAAAGGCGCTTTTCGAAATAAATAAATATCAAAAATAAACAATAAAAAAGTAATCATTTCACTGAAATACGCAAAGCATTACAACTTACAGCAATGATCAATATAAAAACAAAATAATCATCTCCAGTTAGAAGCCATGCTCAAAATATTATCATTCAAAATGAATCGTCTCGAATGCGATTTAATGTTAGCATTTTAAAAATCGGCTTAGGTTCAATCAATAGAAATTGCAATACAAATTTTTGAATGAATTTGTTGATTAAACATCAATTTTCTTAAGAATTATAGAACACTTCAGTATGCAATACAAATGCTGCACTGTATATGACGAAAGATTAATAAATATACCTGGAAGTATATTTTTGATATGTGACAGTGAATTCAAATTATATTTACTTTATTTAAGATATTATAGTTTTGAATGATAAAAACGTCTTGAAATAATAAATTATATGTTTAGATAAAATTTTTAATTTTCCTGGCTTTCCTATTTATTTACTCTACATCTGAAATACTTGATTCACGAAAAATGGGACTTCCTTTTTTAATAAAAAGTTTTTTCTTAGTTTTTTTTTTCTAAGAAACATTTTGAACATTTCGCTCAAGATTTTCCGGAAAATTTAAGAAAACATTACCAGAGAAATTTTTTTTTTTTATTTGTTAATTCTTTTATTGTTTAATTTTGTTCTTATATTTATAAATACTTAAGTATTAGCAAATCCTTTGAACCTTTTAATCGCTAAATTCTTTTAAAAGAATGATTTTGAGATAATTTTTAAAGAAGTTGTGTTTTTGAAGTCATTATTGTCAATGTTACCTTGACAATAACGAATAATGAATTAAAGATAAGACCAAAACAATTTTTACAAAAAAAAAAATTAAATAATTTCCATAACATTAGAATTTGGTGACACATTTTTATGTAATATAGAAAAATTTATAAAATCCAACTAATTAAAATGTTGTGGGTCACAAATGTGTTTAAGGGTATATTCTATATTTTTTATAAAATCGTATCCTGAAAAACCTTAATTATTCATTTCATAGTTTTTAATTTTAAAATTCTATAATAATTATTAAAATTCCTTTTATTTCGAAAAAGCTACTCTAAGAGTGCCTTAGTAATAAAATGCAATTATGTGATTAAGACTGGTAAAAATACTAATGGTAAAAACAAAACGAAGAACAAAAATATATCATAATTAAAACCATTAGCTTATTAAATTTTAAGTTTCTCTTTCCATAAAGAAAATTTATATGGTTCGTAATTCATATAAAATTACTAGGTAACACAGGAAACACTAAATGTTAACCCACACATAAAGAAAGTCATTATTTGGAAATGATTGTTTCCATCTTTTGGAACCACAATATAATGTGTCCATCAAAATCTGATAATTTATTTTCTGGACGAAGGACGATTATAAAACACGAAATCAAAGTAAAATATGTTAAGCAAGACAATTAGTTGTATTTTGAAAAACATATCGCTTATTATTTATTTATTTTGACATTTTACTAAAAACTATATCTATAATTACATAATCTCTACAATAATATAGAACAAATAACAAAAAAAAATACACATTCGAAATAGATTTAATATTAATCATGATTTCTATAATTTTCATGTTGTTTTTTATTTTTTATAAAAATAATAATATTAGGAGCTACTATTACCATATACCCACTAGTAGGAAATTAATGTTCCATATTCTAATTTTCTGTTTAAACTGGCAATAATCTATTTTATTAATCAATATAGTGGATCCGTCATATTTCTACGATATTTCTACGAAGCAGAGAACTAATTTGAAGTTTTTGTTTTGATTCAGACTTCTCAAAGCAAATAACAAAAATTTTGATGTATCTGATCAAGTAATTAAGCTACCATATTCTAGATTTGGACAGACTAACGACAGTTACTATTACCAGACTTTCCGATTTTGTTCAAGTATGATACCTCATCGCGCAGTTACCTGTGAACAGGCCAATTATTGTACGTACCACGGTTTTGTTTAGTGTAAGGACTTCTTACACATTCCCTTATTTCCTCCATTCTTTAATTTTTTGGTATGCCGTAAAATGGTTTGGATGTGATGGACGATAGGTCAACCCCAGTTCTTGCTAGTTTATCTATAATCTCTAATTCGCCTCATGTCTTCGCTCCAACATCCAACATCAGAGTGACTCTGTTATTTATAGCCAGTTACTTAACCGAGGATAAGCACTCTCACACGAGTTTAGATTCATAGGAGTATGAATCTAAACCTTCGCAGGCTGTATAGCTGTCTGATATAAAAATTATATTTGTGTAACGGATGCGTTTATTAATGCATTCTTTAGTGCAAAGCTCTATCGCTTGTGTTTCCGCTTTCCGCACGGAAAATTGTTGTCGATTAAATTTAAGATTATTGTATAATTTATTAAGATTGTCGTTTATTATATGTTTTTCTTTGATTTTTTTTAATAACTATTTCTGAACCTTTGTCACTTTTAAACGAAATAAAATAAATAATTATATTCTTTTGATTAAATAAAAACAACCTTTTGAAAAATTCCTAAAACAAAATATATTTTATTTCTATTATCCCTTAATTTAAGGATATAAATATTTTTATAGGATTTTTTTCTTTTATTGTCGAGAAATATTTTTTTTTTATGGAGAAATTACAATTTTCTGTATTTTATAATAATGATGTCCTGTTTTTGTTGAATTTGCGAATAAAAGAATTATATAAAAGGATTTCTTTCTTTTCATTCTGGAAAACTAAAACTGACGGAGAAGTATTTAATCTGGTGAATGTTCGCATAGTTAATTTATTTCATGAGAGATTATTTTACGTTTTATCAATTTATATAAAACAATTTTGCTTTCAGTTGAGTGTAAACCATTATTATTTAAAATAATTTTATTTATATTATCAATGGGTAATAATTAATTGCCTAATTGAATACTGTCAAAATAACTAATATAATTAAACAATACTTAAGTACAAACTGATAAAGGATAATTAAAATTAAAATTTTATGATTTTATTTTGGATGTATTCTTTGTGCAGCGTTTAACACCATATTCAGTGAACATTTATTACTCTTAGTTGCAATTGCTTCATATTTATAATTATATCTGTTTCAGACATAAGTGGATATCCGCAAAATAAAAGTTTTTTACCAAATGTCCGGTATTCGCAGGCCTAAATTGATAATTTTCAAACGATTTTGATGTTAAATACAGAATATTCAAAATTTTACCCCATAATATTGAGTATACATTTGAGCTTGGATCTTGTAACTTGTACATTATAGCTACCATAAATTGGTGCGTTGTAATCGTTTCATAAAAGTATTCCTAAAAATACTTTCGAAAACATTTCTTTTGTTTCTATAATAAAATATAATGGCAATCGAATGTACATAGACCACAAATGTTGGTCCATGCTCTGACAAATGATTTGAACCCAAAATACAACCTAATTATTTACTTCGTAAAAACTTATAAAGGTCAATACTTATAAGATGACTTAAACATTTTAATTATTAATTCTTACAATTTACGTCTCGATGTATTTCGTTAATCAAAATTATATAGTTGTTAAAACTACAAAAATAAATAATGGTTATCATCAATAATTACCATAATACATTTGTCGATGGTCATCCTATTTAACACAAATTTTTCGTTTGTAGATTTATTTCTATATTAAAAATATTAAATATAATTACAAACGAAATATTTCTGTATTTATTTAAATTAAAGCCTTCTAAATTTAATTAAATCTATATAAATTATGATTACATATCAAAAAAAATAAAAAAAATTGTAATCCTAATCCATCATACTTTCTGGCAATATGAATATCTATTTCTCCATAAAGTTTAATTAAAATTGATAACTTATAAAATACACGGCAATAACATTTAAAATATTTATCTTGTTTTTATTAAAAAGCATATTTTTTTTAAATATGTAATCAAGTTGAAGTCCTTTTGTACTGTGTACCCTTTTATGTTTGTAATATTTATAATAATTATGAACCTTTTTTTTTGGTAAATACAATACAACATGAATTCCAACGAAAAAATATTTTTTATAACCACATGGCATGACATTAAAATAATTATATATTTTATGCCCAAATACACGACTTTTGGTAAAGGACAAAATTTAAAGTATTTTACCTTTTTTTGTAATTTTTTTAATTGCTGCTTTTTTTTATTGGAACATAAATAATTTTGATCCTTTTTTCCACCTTGGTATTTATATTAAATTTGGTTTTTACATTACATTAAATTTCATAAAAAATCATTGTTCTTCAAAAAATTTATTAAATTTAATATTAAATAGAAAATATTTATGAATTAAATAATTATACAAATAATTTAAATAATTTCAACTTCTTCATTCATAAAAGTGTATTTGGCGGCATTTAAGTTAATTGAATCTGAATTTAAACTTAACAGTAACACAGGTCAATTGATTCGATGTAACTACAATCCATTTAGATCTTGTTATTTTTTTGAAAGTCTGGATTTTAATACTCAACGTCGCATGTTTGTGATATTATTGAACATTAAATGTTCAATGAATTCACAAGAATCTGATGTCTGATAAAATAACAAAAGTAAATCCACTAGTTTACTAGTAACGAAAAACCAGATTAACTGGTAAGAAATATGAAGCGGCAGATAACTAAATATTATCAAATAAGTTATACAATCGCTACATCCAAAATATTACTGGATGAGTGGAGGGCGAACAAACATAGATGAGAGTGAGAAAGCAGCACCACCCTTGGTGTAAATGCCAAACTCGAAGATTTAAGTTTTTGGAGTACATTTATGTTATGACTATAGTATTTATAAAGTAGAAGTAATAAAATCGAAAAAAATTGTGGCTTTCATTAAAGAGTTAGGATGGGCGTTATTTGAAAAGAATGTAAATGTTATCTGGAGTTTACAACGGATCTCTGTCTTCAGCCTCCCTCCAATCAAACCAATCAACCACAAAATTCATTGCTAACTCTTATAGTCTATCACTGTAACTGGACATATTTGTTAAATTTTATGCCATTTAAATAAAATCTATAATAAAATTATTAAAACTATTTATATTAAATCTAAATACTTGCAACATTTTAAAATCTAATAAAATCACCAAAATTTTAAATTCAATTTCTGTTTTACAACATGTTTTAACAAATATTTTATTTCAAAATTTTATAGAAAATCTTATAGAAAACATTTAAATATCCAAAAGTAAAAATTTCATATTTTACCTTATATAAATACTTAATTTTCATTAAAAACTATAAAAAAAATACCCTATTTCTTCACTATAAAATGTCCATTATGTGCTTCAATTAAATTTTATTACCCATCTACTACTAAACATTGAAAATTAATCACGTCTCAGTATTATTTGCAATTTCCAGTCTCTAATAATAATAATAAACACCATAAGTTATAAATAATTAAGGACGAAAGACACAGCGCAGCATAAAAACTTTATTTTATTATTCCTTTCATTTCATTAACTAATTGACATCCTGTATACTGCATTGAACTTTATATATGTATACACAATTATAAGAAGATTCAAAGGATTCAATAACATTTATAGCACGTATAAATTTACAAATATATATATAGAAAAAAATGATTACTCAATAAAATACAAATAATAATAATAATTTTTACTATAAATTTTATAAATAATAATTAAGTTTTGTTCTTTACTTAACATTTATAAAACGTATTATAGAAAATAAATGATAAAATTATTATTTTTCATAAACTCTAAATATCGATTAATTTCATTATCCCTTCAGAATATTTTATTATAAATAGGGTTGAGAGCTACCAACTGATGTACTTTATGGTCAACAGAGATTAGAATTAGTATAAACTAACTAATCAAGTCAATACTAAACAAGGCTCTTGTTAATAGCCAAACTATATCCGTTGCTAGCTCTTAATCTAACAATTTTATTCTTCTATTTTAATTCACCCACAAGCAAAATTAAACTAGAAATCATTAAAATTATCATTCAAGAACAATAGAAAATAAAAGAAATTTTTAAATAAACTTCAGTAATTTCTATAGCATTAAATAAAGTTTTATAGATTTAAAAAAAAAATGGAATCAAAAAATTAATGAAATGTTAAGTTCATTTTTGTAGAAAATGAACAATATTATTTTATTCAAAGATTCTAGGAATAATTATTATATTGTAGATAACATAATTTAGCATGTTTTATGTGGGCGGTAAATTGTTTGTATATTTTACAAGATCACTTTCATTTGATAATCAAAATGTTGATAAAAAACATCTGTTCTATAATTGCCTAAAATTTGTGCTTAAAGGTTTAAGAGTTAACGTAAATGCTATTTGTATAGTGAACTAGTTACTAAACTACTGCCAAGAGGGGCAGATGGTGTAAAGTTAACTGGGCCCGAGTTCTAAGGAATCCATGAATTTTAATTTAATTTTTTCTGCGACAAAACAGTTTATTATTTAGTTTCTATTATTAATTTAACTGCAGAAACTAGAGCTGATTTAAATGGCATTCTAACGTATTTAAATTCTTTTGACTGTTTGGTTTTATCAAATATATGGTTTAAAATATTGGCGGCAATCGATTGTAGTAGAAACAAAATTTTGGAAAATTTAAGTGCAACTATTGATACTGAAGAAAGTAATATCAATTATTCAATTGATTTTTCATTTAAAGAATATTAGAGAAAGGCGTGGACTGAGATTTTAACTGAATGCAAATTTATTACTGAAAATTCAGTCCTAATTTAAATTTGTCATCGTCTGGTAAAAGACGAAAATTTAGGAAAAGATTTGCGAATGAACTTTGTGATGACTGCAGTAATGATACAGAAATGTCGAGTGAAAATTAACTAAAGACTAAAGTGATTTACAAAATATTAGATTTTGTTATCGGTTGTTTAACTTGGCGATATCGAACTCTTAATGAAATATATAGATCATTCGGATTTTTGTGGAATTACCTAAAAATTTATGTTGACATTTTTTTACAAAATGGTAATGACTTATGTGATAAATATACATCTTATATCGGTAAAGAAATTTCCTTTCAAAAATCGTTTGAATAGCTTGGGTATATTAGCTATCGAAGATACGTTTAACTTTTTTGTTTGAATTATGAATTATTTTAACACTATAATAAAATAAGAAAATAAACAAATTTTTGACGCCTCTTACTACAGTGTAGCGAGAAAGCTTAAAATATTCCGTAACTGTTTCGATAATTGCATCAATATTAATGTGTTGACAACTTGGTCAAGTTATAGTTATATCGTTTGTGGGCAAGTTTATCACACTTTAACGGTTGGCATTCTAAGTTTAATTAGGTTTGAATACGTAGCAAAATTCTTATCTATAAATAAATCTTTCAATTCATAATTCATTTAGTAAACCCCAATAAATTACTTCAGTTCAAATAAAAAAAATCTACTTTTGAAACATTTTAATTTATTTTTTAATTACAGTACATTATCAGCGAATAATTCATGCTGATATTAAACCTGGGAATCTATTATTAGGTGAATGTGGTCGTGTTAAAATAGCTGATCTTGGAGTATGTAATGAATTTATGGGTGAAGATGCAACAATGAATAATGGTTCAACAGCTGGTACACCAGCATTTCGCGCTCCGGAAACTTTATTTCCCGGACAGGTAAATTATGGCAAATTAAAATATAATTAAAGAGAGACATAGAGAGATCATATCTTGTGGTTTATTTAAATTTTAGCATTTGTACAGTGGGAAAGCATCTGATATTTGGGCATTGGGAGCAACATTATATTCATTAGTATATGGCAATGTACCATTTGTGGCCAACAATGTACCAGCACTTTATGAAAAAATTAAAAATCAACCATTAGAATTTTTAGAACAACCAAAAATTTGTGATTCCCTTAAAGATTTATTGGAAAAAATTTTAACAAAAGATCCAGCAAAAAGAATTACATTACCAAAATTGAAAGTAAATATTTAAAGATTTTCATCAATTTACTTATAATTCTTTTTCTAATTACAAATTATTTCTTTTAATTAATTTAAGGTACATGATTGGGTAACATCAAATGGTGAATTTCCATTACCATCCGAAGAGGAAAACTGTCGATTAGTTCAAATTAGTGATGAAGATATTAATAGTGTAGTTAAAAGTATTCCAAAATTGGATACATTAATATTAATAAAAACAATGTTAAAAAATCATTCGTTTCAAAATCCTTTTGCACGTGGTGGCATAACTAAAAGAGCACCACGTTTTACAAGAGCTGGTCGTTCAATTTCAGCTCCCGGTGCTTATCATTTGCCACCGGACAGGTATAAACTTTTAAATATACTAATTTTATTTTATTAGTTGATTTAAAGTAAGAGTTTTTTTTAGGCAACTATCAAGTGAAAATATTCTACCAGCTTTGACGGAAAACGTTGTTAGTTCATCAGGAAATGAATCGTCAACAGAAAAATCTCCATAAAATACTTAAAATATTTATAGTCAAATAATATTTTTTTAATATTTTTTACTTACTTATTTGGGAGTCTTTTTAAGAATAATTTACTTATTATTTATTTTTAAATTTGATATTTAAAATAATATTTTTTTAGTTTAATTTGTTGTTGTATAATTTTAATTGTTTTGAGATTTTAATTACTTTACATAATTTTGCTGACGAAAAATTGAATTACATACTATGTTATTGACCTATAATAGCCCAGTTAGTCTCAACAGAAGCAACGAAGAAAATCCATAATTTGAATTTCCAGCCTACGTTGAATACGTTGGCAACTAAATTTGACTAGACTAAATTTGACAGACAAATTTATAAACTTTTATCAAAGAAAAATTAATTGAAATGGTGAAAGAAAATTAAATATTATATCTAGAAGACGGTCACATAAATTAATATTTCACATCTGTCAGATATATGTCAGACGCACTATTTAAACTTTGATACTGCCTACTACGGCGTTAACGCACATTCTAATTGTTACTTACGTTGAGACTAACTCCTTACTAATTAAGAGTAAATGATGCCAAGTCCAAATTATTTTACAAAAATTATACATTTTTATAAAAGGTTTGGCGTTAATGATTAAGAAATAAAACTATATAAAATATAGGGTGGTGAACATAACAAAATGCATTTAGCTTACATAATAAAATATTATTTTTGTCTTTTTTTTAA
The DNA here is from genome assembly GCA_963920725.1 of Rhamphomyia laevipes. Lineage (NCBI taxonomy): Eukaryota > Metazoa > Arthropoda > Insecta > Diptera > Empididae > Rhamphomyia > Rhamphomyia laevipes. The sequence continues at coordinate 44,363,111 of OY987257.1, read as the reverse complement.
AGCAAAAGTTTTGAAAACATAAAATTTTAATTTCTACTCTGAATTGTTTTTCATAACTGATTAGGGAATTTTAATGAATTTTTAATAATATTTTATGATTTGTTAATGTTTTCTTTAGTAAAAAACTACTATAAGTTTTTTTATATATAATTAAAAAACAAATTTATAGAAATTTAAAGAAAATATTAATGTACTATATTTAAAATATCTGCATTTATTAGAAAAAAGCTAATAATTGTAGTTTGTAAATATTTACTGTGATATTATTACAAATATTATGCTTTAATGCTTTATTTAGAAGAGTTTTTTTTTTAAAAAAAAAAAATACATATTAAATATGTATACATAAAATATAAAAACTATGTTTCCCTCAAATAATTAAATAAACAAACTTTAATAAATTAAATAACAAATTTTAAACTAAATGTAAATTAAAATTCTCAATATATTTTAGATTTTAAATAAATTTTTAATGATATTTTTGTTGGTAAGATAATAACTAATTTGAAATATATTATCTTTCTATATGCAGCCCTATTTGCCTTTCTCAAACATTTTATTAAAATTACTTTATTAATATTTAATGTTAGATAATAAAAATACATAATTAATATTTAGTAAAATATAAATTTTTAATTTGAATTTATGATAAATTTTATTTGAAATTTTTTTGTCAAGTCCTTTTTTTTTTAGAAAAATAGGAAGTGCTTTAAATGCGTAAAATATTCTTAAATGCCATTTTAAATATAAAATAAAAAAAAAATTTAAAACAATATATATTTATTTATAAATAAGAATTTTAAAAATATTACAAATTTTACAGGGTGCACTATGTAAATAAAAAATAGTATGACAATTACTATTATAAATTGTCATTAGTATGACAATTTATAATTAAAATTTTCTTGTAATAAAACAAATAAAACCCAACAAATAATTATTATATACTATTTCTCTATACAGGGTGGGTATATAATAGTATATATATATATTAAAATATTTCCAATTAAATTTTCGGCAAATACTCTCACGTCTCACCATATAGTAGATAAATACTTTAGCATATTTATATGTAGTTAAACATAATTACATATAATGAATATAATATGTCGAAAGTTTTGCAGATAACATATCTTTTTCTTATATAATAATTGTAATTTTATCATAAAAATATAAAACGTTTTCTTTAAATTTAAAACTTATGAACTATATAAATAATGTAATTTTAAGTATATATATATAAATATAGTATATTTTATAATCATTTTCAATGTAATTTTTACTAATTATAAATATTTTTGTGGGTAATATTTTAAATTATAATTAATATTTAAGATATAATTCTAATTATAAGTTATAACTTGTGAGATTATATATCGTAAAATTAAATTTGTGTATAATGCTTAAATTCATATATTCTGGGAATTATATAGATAATTTATCGGGGACCATTAAAAATATATTTATACAAAATTATATAGTTAATTTATTTTCAATTTTAAAACATATAATTTTCTTTAAATTTGGTATATATATTATTTAAATAAAATATGGCGATTTTGGTCACATTAAAAATCATAATCAAAAGCACAAAAATAAATTTAATTTTAGAAAATCCATCATTATAGAAGGAAAACTGAATTAATTTGAATGAACTTAGAGTAATTCATAATTATACTTATTTCTATTAAATAAGACACTCATCGTTTAAAATTATTATACTAATTGGAAAATAATTAACAATTTACAAAGAAATATACAATATCAAAAAGTATTATATAGGAAGAGATCAAAATAGGAGGAAAACTTAATATCAAAATATTAAATTTTTTGTATGAACGAACAATGAACGCAAAGTTAGAGATTAAATGTTGTTTTAGATTTCCGCCGATTTTTGTATACGGCAGGGAAAATATGTGCCCCCAATTTTCATTTTTCCGCATTCGATTTACATTTGCGCCTAATTTTGTCTTAAGCTATTTATTTATACTCACATTGTCACATTAATAAACCAAACCAGTGTAAATAATTTAGTTGTCAAAATACAAAAATATACCGAATAATCGGTACAGCTCCTGGTTTTGATTGGTTGCAATCAAAAAAATCTTGGCGCAGTCAAAAATCGTTGGAAATATAAAAAAAGACCTTTAATCCCACGAGAATGAAAACGTTTTCAAATACACATTGTTCTATAAAACCAAAAGTTATACATATATGTAAGTACTTTTTGGTTTTATACAATTATTGAATTTTGAACTCTTTCTAAACATAATACTTTCTGACAATATCCATAAAACTTATATAAACAAATTTTCAAAAAATAACAAAATAAAAAACTTTACATAAATAAACACATTTTTATTCAAACTTTCAATAATTATTTATATTTCCACAAATAATTAGAAATATAATATGGTTTTCAATTAAGCAACGAACCTCTAAAAAAAATAAATGATTCAATAAAATTTATTCAATTTAATAAAAACTAAACTTACTATTTATTTCCATTATTATCATATCTTCCTTATTTTTAAAACTCAAATTCTAATACAAGACATTTTAAATAAAAACTTTATACTTATTAAAATAATTAAAAAACTGATATTATTAAAATTTAAATAAATATAATTCACTTCCATTTTATTAATTTCTGTAAAATTTAACTAATTAAAATATAATATTGCACAAATAAATAAAAGCTTTAAAAATTTTATTATTAAATATTTATTATATAATAATATTATAAAACTAATAAATGTAAAATGATTTAATGAATTTATTAAAAAGAAATTAAAATACCAATTATTGTGTAATTAATAATTTATTGTTGTATTTTTTTATATAGATAAATAAATTTGTTTAAAATTAAAAAAAAAAATAATAAAATTTTATACAAAAATATAATTTCAAATGAAAATTTTAGGAAAATCTGTTGGTAAGATTTTTTTTTTTTTTAATATTTATAAATAATTTATTATTTGTAATTAAATAGATATATATTATGTTGAATGAATTTATGTAAACTTATTGTAAAATCTTTTATTATTGGAAAATGAAATAAAATCCTTTTTTTTTATTATTCTCTTAAAAATATTTTAATTAATTCATTTTATTTGTTAATTAAATTCTTTTAAATAAGTTTTTATTACTAACAACCTGAAGAAGAGCAACCCCATCTATAATGAACATCATGTGTATTCGACAAGTGCCCCACTGGATTGTGACATAATGCGCTAATCTTTTGTAATATATAGTCTAAAATGTGTTGCTTTCACAAATAGAACAATTTTATCACTTTATAGACTGACACAAATTAATTACATATACTGTCAATACTTCCTTTATATTTAACATATTATAAGATTTTTTAATTTTCGAATATTTATTATATAATTTTTTATATGTACTACTATTTAATATTATCGAAACTGGTCTTCAGGTGAAATTAATATAAAAGAGGTGTCAGTCAGGGGTGTATCCTATCCCCTATGTTGTTCAATATTTATTCAGAGACATAGGTAATATTTAAAGAAGTATTAGATAATTTGGGGCTATGGGGTAAAAACATCAACGAAGAGTGGATTAACAACATTAGATTTTAGATTTGCTGATTATCTACCATTTTTTTTTTATTTACAACTATGCTTGATAAGATAAACAGGTATTGCAAACGTTACTCAAAATATTAAATTGAATAGTAAAGTAAATGAAAAAGTAAAAAGAATTATGAATTTGGGTACTTTTATTGAAGAAGGTGCTGTAAACAGAAGCGAAATATATATCTAGTCTAGAACAAGCATATATTTTGTAAAAATGAAATTACATTGAACTAAAATATTTTTTTTACAATGCTATATATGGCCCACTCTACTATGCGGTTCAGAAGCATGAACTTTGAAAAAAAGAAAAGAACAAAACAATCTCGATTCTGAACGCATCGCAAAATATTGTAAATCTCCTGGAGAGGTAGAATTACCTTAATATAAATATTTAAGAGATCCAGAATCAAATAAGACAATGTATTGCTGTGATGGCCAACCTATATAATAGAGCGGTAAAATAAGAATAAGAATATATTCGTTATTTATAGTTAAAATGTTAAAACTCAACGGAAACGTCGAAACAAAATACAATATTTTTATTTGATATTCATTGTTTTATTTGTTTACGCATTTGGGTACCGAAAATGTAATAACTGGTAATTATTGAAAAAATTCCCGCCGAAAGTCAAATAAAATAAATCTACGCAAGTTTAAAATAATAATAAATCTTGTGAAAAATTATATTAATACACATGGTGACATCTATTTATAATAATGAACTAATAATGTTGTAAAACAATTTCGAAAATAAGGTTCCATATATCTGGTGGGAAATTGTAACATCGTATAAAGCCTTCATATAGTATTTGGTATATGAAAATTTCATCGTAAGGCTTAGTATGTTGCTCAAATGAAGTGATATTTTAACGCGATCTCCAAAATTCCAAATTCTCCGGTGAAATATCCGTGAAAAAGATTTTGTAAAATAATTAGACAATTAATTCTATATTTTAATTTTCTTTTAAGTACATTTAAATTGTTAAGAATTTAATTTCTTTAATCAAAACTAGTAATATATCTAAGTTGAATTTATGTGAATTTGGTTTTAAAATATATAAACTTTAAATTACTGCATAAGCAGTCATATATGTATATAAATGAAATAAAAAAGTAAAGAATCCAAAAAAATGGGGTGATTTTTCTACAAAATGATAAATGAAAAATATAAAATTTTTGCAATTATTCAAAGTAAATTTAATATTTCAAAATTAGCCTAAATGAATTGGAAAAATTGTCTCTGTTATTATTAATACGCATAAATATATTATGCTTTGCATATATTTTTAGTTATATACATATAACCAAAAATTTAGAAAATATTGTACCCACTTGTAATATTTCTTGAAAATTAATCACAATTGAAATATTTCAGTTACTTTTTCTCAAAAAATGTATCCACTGGTAACACGAAAAATTCGTACTTACAAATTTAATACCATTAACAACACTAATCATAAAAATGACATTTCGACTTCGACTTGTAGCTAAAAATTAATTTCGCTGTTTTCAACTAGGAGATGTTTTTTTAACAAACTTTTCATTGTTTATCTGCAGCAATAAACAAACATTATAAAAATGGGTAAGTAATATAAACAATTAAATGGCAGTTTTAGCCGGTAAATTAATATATTGTATTTCGAAGATTCCTGATAGTTATGATAAAATTAAATATTAGGTTTTTTTTTGCCAAGGGGCGTAGCACTCGTAGAACAGAATAATAAAATATCACCAAAATCATTGATAAGAATTCATGTTAGATAAAATTAATAATATTTTTTTATTTTATATAGTTTATATTAAAGCCATAATATACCTATGTCTTTTAAAGTATTTTTACATTGATACAAATTTCTTAAAATTTTAGCTTCAACTGATTCAGAAAAATTAGAAAAACATTTGAAATTACTTAAAGAAGAGTACACTAAACTTCAACGTGGTTATGCTGATTTAGAACGGAAATATAGTAAAGCAGCAGCATCATCTACCGACATAGAAGCTGGTGAATTTAGTAGCTTCGTATCACGTCTAGTTATGACAGTAGCCACTTTATATGGCCGAAAAACATATTCTGATATTAATATTAAATTGTCAGATAAAACAGTCCCAGCACATAAATTTGTATTAAATGCTAGATCTGAAGAGTGGCGAGAAGATGTTTTAGCTGAGATTAGTGAACTTGATTGGAGTGATTTAGATGGTGATATAGGTTTTGCTTTATTACGGTGGATATATACAGATATTGTAGATTTGCAACACGATACACTGGCATTAGGTTTATTAAGAGCTGCACATAAATTCAAATTACCTGGTCTTTTAGGTTTATGTGAACGTGCATTGGTTGCATCAGTTGGCGTACGATCTTGTGTACGATTTTATTGCGTAGCTGAAGAAGTTGGCGCTTCTAGTTTGCTGGAATACTGTTCGGGTTTAATATCAACACAATGGGATGATTTAACTCCACAAGATTTTGAGCATATGTCCGGACCGTTACTATATAAAATGTTGAAAAGTAAATCAAAATATCCATTACACGATGCTATAAGATTGTTAAGGGAAGATGTAGTATTTTTGTGTCTAGTAGAAAATGACGGAATGGTAAGTGAAAATTAATTTTTAATTACATAATTTAATTTAATTCAAAAAAAATCGTTCTTAACCAAATAATGATTATTAAATTGATTTCACGTAATGTTAAAATTTGATGTATAACATTACGTTATGATATATTAAAAATTATTCACCACTTTGGCTGAACATCGAATTTTTAGGTTAATATTATTCCATAAACCAATTTTATTCTTTATGCAAAATTTCAACATATTTTTGTGTCATTTGCAACTTTGTCTATTATTTGTAACTTTGTCTTAAATGGCTTGTTTATTTAGTTATCGGTTGTATAATTAAACTTTAAATATTGGAATTAACCATAATTTTTAACATGATTGAAAAAACATAATTTATTGAAATTATACGCTATCATTATCAACAATTTTATAAATATTTTATCTACATGTAAAATGTTGCATACTTTTAGGCTGTTACAATTTCCAATATACAGTAAAATTTTCACATTTCGCATAAAGCTGGAAACACAATGTATCGATCAGTTAAGTAAATTCATTAAGTAGCATTGTTAGATATCTATCGATCGCAATTTTTATTTTATTTTCCCAGTTATAACCATATAGAAAATAATAAATATAAGTTCGATGATAAATATATTTCAATTTAATTAAAATTTCTTTCATAGTGGTTACTGTTTCGACTTTGGAAATTGATAAGTTTCATTATGTGTATATTCGAAAAAGTGGAAATCGAATAAATTATTTAATATGAAGAATTGAATGCCTGGAAATTGAGTGCAGTCAATCGATTCTTCATATAAAATTATATGATAACATCAAATTGGTCGTCCTATTTAATTTTATACCTATATTTGCATATTTAAAGCATATTTGCATATTTGTATTCACATAATGGTATGTAATAATAATAAATAATTAACGCTATTAAATTTTGTGAAATTTGTATTCAATGAGTATTTAATTATACGGGAAGACGTGAAAGAAAAATGTATCATCTGAAATGACCTATGAAAATAAACAAAGTTATTTTTAAATATTTATTAATAAAATCCACATTTCATCACCGAGTACTTAAGTGACTACTAAAGTGCCTAAAGAAATCAATCATTCCATACTATTTTATTGCTACATTGCTAATAGAAAATGATAATATTTAATAGTTTCCTATTTTAAATACTTCCTGATAGGTATTTTATATTTAATAATTAATGAAGATATTTAATAAATAATAAAATAGATAACTATAGTCAAATAATTATGTCGTCATTGTTGAAATATTTTCGTGGAGACCAAATTAGAAATTTGTGATAGTGTTGTTAGGAATACTTTTACGGGACCGGATACGATTTTAAATACAAAAGAATCCTGAGAATTTAAGGTGATTTTGAAAAAACCAATTATTGGTATTATTAATTTTAAAAATCAACTTCTCACTCATTTCAAATACGGTGAATTGAAGATACGGGGTTGGTTCTTAAGACGGTGGTATCCTATAATAGTATTCTGAAATAAATCATTTTTCTTCACCAGAAAACTTCGTATTTCATAGTATGTATACAATTAAAATTTTAATAAGTTTGTTCAATCGAAACAATCTTATGAATTTTGTAGTTGTCACAAACATTGTTTGGTTCAACATCCTTTTTAAATTACGTCGACTTGTTACCAGATGAAACTTAAAATCAAAATTTATATATTCGATTATATTTTTTGTAAAACAATATAAAAAAAACAATCAAAATTATAAAATTTTATCTTAACATCATGGCAAATAATATTGAGTTAGCTAAATTTATATTTTGTTAATTACTCTTTAAAAAAATATTAAATTATATACATAATTATATTTAACAGTTTGTTCACCTACTTTTAAGTATATAGTTTGTCTTTCATTTAACAATTTCTATACTTAGTATAGAAAAATGTTGATAAAAACATCTTGTCTTATTATCATAATTCAATTTATATTCCATTTTAAGACACTTGAATATTCTAAAATTACATTTTGTATATAGTTACAAAAAAAAGAATTTGTAATATTTTAAATATATTTAACATAAATAGAAAGAATTTGAAAAATTTACGAACACTTTTATATCACAACATTAAAATAGAAATTATATATAAATATTGAATATTTAAGTAATTTTCGTAAGATAAATATTTACGGAAAAAAGAAATTAAAAAAGAAATACTTAGTTTATAATTTTTAATATAATTCTCCTATCTATAAACTAATATAGTTAGTTGTCTCAATTCTATTTAATTATTTGTTTTTATTTAAATTAATAATTTGTTAATATTGTGCTATTCCACTATTTAAATATTTCATAGCATTAAATACAAATATAACAGCCATTGCATCAGTATGTAAACCACTTGAATCTTTTGTTGCTGAATTACATAAATTACCACGACAATGGCAATATGTACTTGTTGAACCAGTTTCAGGTGAATGAAGATCTGCGCATCCTTCTTCATATGGCTCTTCAATATTTTGTTCTTCTTCCCAATTACCTTGTCGATAAACCTATAAAATAAAATTATTAATATATAAAATTTTGAATTATTAATTTATTTATACTTGTTTTTTATATATTTGACTAGCACAATTTCTAGTTACAGTCTCAATTGTTTCACCACTATTTAATTGAAGTTTGTGAACTTTTTTTAAACACATCGTTGAAAATGGACAATCAACAATATAATCTCTAGATTCATCAAATTTAATGCATAACATTGGTTCTCTAACTGTACCATTTATTAATTGATAATTTGTTTGATCAACTTCACATTTAAAGCATTTAATTGCTAATGTTTTGTCTGGAAATAAACAAAAAATAAAAAATTATTTTAAATAAAATAAAATTAATTAATTGTGCAGTATATTACAAATTTACTGGGCTATTATTATCATAATCCGCTTACCATAACGTGAGCATTATTAATTTAATTATTAATTTATTTTAGAAACCAACCCTAAATAATAATTTGAAAAAGAATTATGATGTCATGTTTAAATTAATATTTTATCATAAAAAAAAACCTTAATAAGAGACTAAAAATTTTTATATAGTTTTTATAATTAGTAACTTTTAGGTTTTTACAATATTTTTTAGGAAGGTCAAAGATATTTTTATATGATCGTAATAATGTAATTCTAGTTTTTCGAATTATGATAAGAAGTTAAAAGAGTAACCGAAAAAAACTTTAAGATGACTAGACTCAAGTGGCGAAATAAAAAAAAAATTATTTAGGGTTGTGGCAAGTTATATAAATTATAATTTGAAAGGAAATTAATTAAAGTATCGTGGTTAGACCATATCGCTTTACTCTTTAATCTTAATTATCTAACATTCGCGTTAACTTAGGTTGAATAAAAAATAGCCCCTGACTTAAATATAATATTTAATTTGAATTTTTGGTATATCATTATTTTTATTTTATAGAATTTTTTTTTAAAGATTTAAAGAAATGTAGTTATATAATTTTTAATGTGAAGCTATAAAAACCTAATGTTTAAACAACATTGGTATCATTATCATAATGAAAGTGTGGGATATAAAATGTTGAAGCAATATTTAACTTACAAACAATAGTAAGGAATAATAAATAATGTTAATATTTAAACAATAGTTATAGTTGATAAATTAAAGCAATGCTGCTCAGATGCCAGATAGTTATTAATTTACTCTTAGTTTTATAATGTACTCGTATAATACTTTCTATATTTACAATATAATTTCTCAAATTTTAAAATATAAATAAAAACTTGAAGTAAATATTAACTTTTTATTTAGAGAAATTTCAATGATAGAGATTTTAAAATTCATTCTAATTGATTTTTTTTAAAAATAACTTTAATTGACAAATATATTTTCAATTGAATTCAAGTATATTTATTTATAATATAATAATGAATAATTTATGGATCCCGTGACAAATATCATGGTCAATTAATCAACGTAGTCAGAGAAGAATAATTAGAGAGCTAAATTACATTATAAAGAAATATTATTGTTTCACTATGTTTATTTACGTAGAAAGTATTTTTTTCAATTTAATTAATTTTCTAGTTTTAATTAAGCTTATTGGTCAAATAATTACAAAGAATTTGTTTTTACCTAAACTTTTTAATTTAATTTTTAATGGAATGCACATTAAGTTATTTTTAATTATTCCGAACGATTAAATCACAACAAAATTTTGTTAAATATAATGAATCAGAACTCAGAATCATATACACATCTGTTTTTCTATATAAATGAATGTAAATGATCGGCACTATGACCACTTCATCTGTTTTTCATATGAGTCACAATAGGGTTTATTAATTCTTATTATATTTAAAGATTTCTTTTCTCCAGACATAAAATAAGCAGAACTTTTTTTTTTAATTTACTCTTCAAATATCTTTTCCATATTATCTGAAATGGCTTATTCATATAATTATTTGAAAATATATTTTATGTATTATGTGATTATTAATATTGGGCGATGTGAGAAACGGATATGATTTATGGAAAAAAAACATTAAACATAAATTCATCTACTTTATACAATATAAAAATATATTCCTATAAATAAAAAAAAACTTTTGCTTTTGAAAGAAAATATCATTGTTGAATATCAAATACAAAAATTTTCATATTTGGATGTACATACTATATAATAATTGAATTATTTATAAGTCTTATGTACAATTTCTATAGTAATATATATCTAATGTGTTTAGAATGTTTTAATCATTTTAAATGTATAATAGAGAATAGAATGTATAATTTTATATACTATTAATTTGTACTTTAGTGACCCCCGTCATGATGATATTATTACATAAAGTGTAAATGACCTAATTTATTTTTATAAGCTTAAATTTTATTAAATAAATCAGATGGATTTCAATGAATGAGAATGCAATTTAATTTTATTCAAAATCATCTATTTTGATTTTTCAATTTATAGTAGAGAATTTTTATAAATCCAATTAAAAAAATGTTTAATAGTATTTTAACCAGATCTATTTTAAAAGTTTCCGTTTTAAAATATTTATAAATATTATTTATATAAACTATTTATATTATATAAATTATTTATATATTTCGATTTTATACCCATAATTATAAATATGTATTGAAAAATATTGAAATTTATAAGATCTGATGTACATTATGAAATACATTATAATTGAATACAGGATTGGTCAATGGTCATATGTGTAAGGAGTTATTCTTTGTTCGAACTACATCCTTCCAATTCATCAATCAACTATTTTGTATATTGTTTATATTTTGATAAATCCGTTTGGTATTTTTTTACATTCAGAATTTGCCTCATTAGAATTAGTCGGTCATGCTGAATACAATTAAATAGATTGTCTACATAAGAAAGGAACTAAGAACCTAATGATAAGAACTTTTTTTGATTTTGAAATAAATCATGGTTTACATCAAGTTCACATATTATCATTAATATGTGTACATGACATATGTATGTATATACTAAAAATATAATGGAAATTATTTAGGAAGTAAAAATATATATTTAAATAAACTGTTGATAACAAATTGTTAAATAAGACAATGTGTCATTGTATAATAGTTATAATTATGATTACAACCATGGCTCCCTCAATGGTCAGTATTTCACAGATTGCTTTATCATTAAAATTGAAGTTATACTTCCTTGTTAAAATTATTTAAGTAAATAGCAAATATAATTAAAGATTTTCAATATGATATGTATATTGTATATATAAATACAACAAAAAAACCTAATTTTTAAAGTAAATTTGATTTATAATTTAAAAAAATTTAAAATGTGTCATTTTCTGATATTCCACTGTGAGCTGGAACCCAGGAAACGGCCATTTCGTTGCTACCAAATGTCTTGTCATTCATAAATTTGCAATACAAAAAACTTTATTCTTAAAATATCTTATTTTGATTTTAAGTGTTATTACTTTTATTCTTAATAGTATTTAATTTCTGATAAATTTCTTCTTTTATGAAAATTATATGTATAAAAAAATGATGAAGAATGATGAATAACGACTCTTCACAGATCAGAAATATTTCTGTTCTTCGTCATTATATTCTTTCTTTTTCTAGGAAAAAAATTTAAACTACCAAACAAAAATTAATTCTGTTATTTATTCAGTGTTCAACAACAACAAAATTTGCAAATATTTATCAAAAATGTGTTAATGACTGATTTAATTCGTCAATGTTTTATTTATTTATAAAGAAGAAATTTCAAAACTCACAAAAATGAGGGCAATGAATTTCAATGTCGAAGATAAAACCATAAAATTATATTTTCTTTTTTCAAAAGAAAAAACTCTTTGAATGGTCGGTCAATTTAATATGACTGAAACAATTTACTTTAGACTTTCACCATTTATCATAAAAAATAAATAAATACTAAAAATTAAATCTCTTTCTTTTGCTTTCCGAGGATTTGTAATTTTACAAAGAAATTCAATTAATCATGTTTTCAAGAAATATAAGAACATAATTTCAGTACTTTCAATAAGAAAGCAGAACAAAACAAGAAATAGTAAAAAGAAATATAATTTTAGCATAATACTTTATTGCATTAAATATAAGTAGGGGATACAGAGATGAACGCGAGACGATTTAACACTTTCTGTGTCACTGTCCCTGTCTAAGCAAATGTTTTGATTCCTGCTACATGAATAAACAGCATGAAGAAAAGGTTTCATGTCCACCAACCACCACGTAAGGTTTTGAGGGGTGTAATGGGCCTAATTCTGGCCTAAATGCATATACACTGCAGCGGTTCTTCTCATAGAATCACAAAATAAATATTTTGGTAGAGGTAGCAGGGGATTTACTTTGTTTATCTAATTATTTTTTTATACGCAACGATGCAAAGTTGCTGGACTTTCAAATACATATTAAGTAAGTTCAAAAGAGCATGCGTCAAGAAAATCCGTTGCTGAGCCTAATACTTAAGTAGTATAATATTGTTGAAATTTCAGAAATTAATTTGCTTGAAATTAATTAGCATGATATTAATAATAAAAATATGTAAAGATTTGCAAAAATAATTAATATACATAATTCTATATAAAAACTAGAGTTAGTAAAATATTAAAAAATTCCTGTTTAACATTTAAATTTTAAATTTATTCAAATAGAATCTTATTATTAGGTCAAACTTCTTAGGTATTATATACCTTAATTAATAAAATCAAACTGGTTTTAAAATTTAAATCAAGAAAATCCCACTAAATAATATTATAACTTTTAAAAAAGTGTGCAGATCATTAAACAATTTATTGAACCGAAGGGTTTAGGGTTTTTTCTTTGACATTAAATTTTTTCTTTTTATTTTTGAATATCATTATAAAATCTGGTATTTAATACTTCATTATGTATTTTTATTTATGTTGTTATGTTATAAGATACCGAAGAAGAGATAATTAAACTCTTAATCTTTTTTAAATAATATTTCCGTTCTGAATTATTGGCGTTTTTAGTTAACGATGGTGGTAATCCAAAAAATTCACCCTAAAAGTCGGTCATGCTGAAATTATATAAAAATGAATTTTCTAAAAAAAAACCAGCAAATTTCACGTTTGAGCAGCCAAGCAAAGTGTAGATATTTTTCTCCGAAATAAAAAAATATTTTATATTTTTTTTTTTCATAAATCTTGAAAGCGATTTTCAAACAAAATGTTTTTTTTTTTATATGTAATTCCATCAAAATTTAAGGATTGTTGAGATTACATTCGATAGAAATTTTTGTTCAAAAAGACACACAAATTAACAGGTTACCACTAGCTTTAGGCTTCGCAGTTCTGAAAAGAAAGGTACTAATTCTCTCGGTTGTCAACTATTAATTCGAGGTTTAAACATAGAAGAAAAAGAAAGCTTAGAAAAAACCTAATCTAACCTTCATAAAACTACCATATTTTGTTCGTCTATTGCTGTTACTAAAGAACCCGATATTGACTGTAAAATATTAAATTAATTAGTACATTTGTAATAAATTTATATAAAAATATAATCATACGAAACAACTTTAATTATATCGTTTCTGTTATACATATTTTTTAGTTCTTTTTTATTAATTCCATATGATCAAATGACTATATAGTCAGAAGTAAATTTAAGAAGTGTTACTGACCTCTAAATATTTTTAGCATAACGATCGACATACAACATATGTGCGCTAATAATCCGTTTTTTTTCCATAATATTATAAAGATCACAGATTTTTATCTGATACAAAGCTGTTAGTTCGCAATAAAATATTGAAATAAATTTAAAGCTGGAGAAAATCTCATCGCCGTTACAATGATGCCAAAGTTTTCTATATTATTTGATATATTTTAACTTATTTTTTTACTGCTCTGACGGTGATGAGAATAAATCCAGCATACAAAAAATTTTAATTTTGAAATCTAACAAATTTTTTTTTTTAAAAATGTCTAATTTTATTTTTGGTGCCTAGAAATATTTGTGCCATTGATAATTTTATTACATATTTAGAAAATGTTTCTTTAATCACGTTTTTTTGTGTCTAAAAATCATAACATAAACTTAACCTTGAACTTGTATAACTATAAATCTGCTGAATATGCTTGTGATATTGATTGACTGGCAGTAATTTGTGGTCGTTATACCATTTCATCAATTTAACAGTGTGACAAATTTTTTTAAGGCTATTATATTATATGAATAATATTTCCCGTAGGTGGAACAAATAAATATAAATTTTTGTTAGGGATTCCTCTATACGTCAAAAAAGCATTAAAAGATTATTATTATATAATATAATCATTAGATAAATTTAGATTATTTTTAATGGTATTTCCATAGAGAGGCACCAGCTACTACAAAGAACAGTAGTTTTTTTAATGGTAATTTAAATATGTTGTTTTTTTTTTAGAAATGCTTTTTTTCTGTTTTGTTTGATAGCAGATTTAAACTATTGAGTTCTTTATATTTAAATTACGTATTATCAGTTTTGGTGGGCAGTTGACTTTTTTTTTTTTATGATAATTTTTTTAAGGCGTTTCAATGATTGGAATGAGGAATTTATCATATATTTAAAATAAAAAGCAAATAATTTGAAGACGTAAATTTAAAACTAATTATATGTATTGCTTTAAAATTTAATAGTTAAATGATAAATTAAATATTGTATATTTTTGTGTACATGTTATATAAATTTATTTGTTGATAAATTTTAAAATAGTTATAAATTTCTGGAATCTTGTCTCCACAAAAAAAAACTGCCAAATAAAATTAAAATTGGACGCCAAAAGCAAAATAAAGTAATTCTTCAAAAATTTGTTCAAGAAATAAATAAGTTTATTCTTCGCTACTATAAGCTATCCTAACCTCAATAAGTCCTAAAAAATATTAAATAACTCCCCAATTCAATCATAAACTATGACGTGAATTTTTTAATTCTAACTCTACTATTATGTATTTCTAATAATAAATTAATGTAAATATCTAAAAATTAAATAGGTTCCAAAACATTCACATTATCAAATTTTCGGAGATTTATTTCATTTTGCTTTAAGCAAGGTGTTATAGATCATTTTTTTATGGGACTATATTTGTAAATTGTAAATATTTAAAATTAATGTTAAAATACTGATGCTTTGAAAACTTTCGAAAGTTTCTCAAATTTTTATTTAAAATATTATATTCTAATTCCATTAGTTACAAAGATCTTTGTAAAAAAAGGAACCTTCATTATAGTAAATTCAAAATAAAAAAGTGAAAATGCATAGACCTTATTATTAGAAAAAATCTGGTAAGATTATATTTACAAAATATAAACTTCAAGAATGAAGATACCGTGTTATACCAAAGAACTTGTAATATCTATATATCTAAAATTAGCTAAAACTACCACTTTACATGGATAGCCGGTAAAATTATCTACGCTGAAGGAAGTAATATCGTTCTTTTCAGAACTATAAAGCCCGAAGCAAATGATAATCTGATTAAGTATAAGTTTTGTGCAATATTATATTTCAACTGTTTTTGCTTGGGCATATTGCATACATTTAGTGTCTGGCTATATTATATTAACAATTTTATTATGTTTCTTAAATTTATACTGGTTGTTCTAAGCAGGTGGTTGCTAATCATTAATATCTATGTGTACTGAGCTTAATCCATTACGGATAGTGAAAAATTTCTCAGCATGTATAGAAAGTGCGTTGAGATCGAGCTTTAAGAAATTGATATCCTCTTCCCAATTACCTATATCTATATTTCTGATTGTTCTCACTAATCCATACAGATAATTTGTTCTTCTCAGAAGTTCTTATTTGACCGTTTTGGATGATAAAAAATCTTCTGTTTTGAATTAATTGTGAATTAGAAACTCAATTACTAATAAGCAAATCTATATTAATATATCGTAATGCCAAGCATAAAACACAATTTTGTATAATATATTTAATTTCATTACCAAAATATGTAATTTAAATATAACGAATTCAATAGCTTAAATCTACTATCATTTAAAAAAGAAATAATCAGATAACATATCAGATAACTTATCAGAAATGTTAAATAATTCATTAAAAAAGTAATGCGGTATCATTATCGACTGCAATACTTTCAAAAAAGTAATTATATACTTAAATTTTTAATTATATCATTATTATACATGGAGTAATTCATTACCCCAAATGTTATAAATTTTTTGAATTACTTTACTTCATTGCAAATACTTCACTTTTTTATGGTGAAGAATATTGAAGTATATGTACTTATTACTTCATTTTGTATTATGTACAAAAATAATACATTATTTAACAACTCTGTTACTTATATTGAAAACTATGATAAGTACTTTTCCATTAATCAAATAAAAAAAATGTATTTATAGACGACACCAATTGATTAGGCACCCAAAAGTCGGGAATTTGATTATTTAATTAAAAAAACCTCAATAACAAATAAAAACTGGAAACTTTGAAAAGTATTTTATATCGTATTTTCCAAAATTTTATATCAACCTCAATTTTTTAATTCTTTAGATAAACCATTTAAACCTAAAAAATAAATTCTTTTTAAAAACACCTGTAAAGGAAACACCTGCAAATTAAATAGCAAAAAAAAAATATTACAAACCTAAAAACAATGTTAAATAAATTATCACAAGTAAACAGCAATTTTTACTAATGATGTTACTTAATAATTTCCTAGTCATAATTATCAATTTTTTTATTTATATTTTATTATTCGAAGAAAATTAATTTTATGATAATATTTAAAAATAATATTTAAATTTTTCTAATACACTTTTTATTATATCAATGTCAACAAAATAAAAAATTATTTAGTTTTTATGTATTTTTGTTTATAATATCAATTAAAACTCTAATGCGATTGCGTTATCAGAAAATTTATTATAATTTTTAGAATTTACAACTTTATGTAGCAAAAAAAAAAAATACTAACGTAAAATAATTAATTTTAATAATATATTTAAATTAATTTTGCAAATCACTGACCGATAATTATTAATTTAAAATTCTTTATATAATTATTATATTAAAATACAACATATTTTTGGGTGATTCAATCTTTTATAATAGATTTTATATAGTAAATTAAGATACAAAAAAAAACTGGATATCCTTTGTCATGAATGAGTATATATTTCAAACAAAATATAAAAAAAAATCTGATTTTCAAACTTGCAAATTTGTAACTATGGATAACAACAAAATCACGTATAAAACAGCCCTTCCGTTAAACTAATTTTAGGTTTTTCAACATTAAAAAACGTGATTATTTTACGTAAAATTATTATTTATTATCATTAATTATATTTATGGGTTTATCGAAATATTTATTTTCAAATTTAATTTTTTAACACGTTTATTTTAATTTTTTTTTTGCGATTGAAATTTAAAAAAAAACATCAAATATTTGTTTAGTTGTTAACATAAAATTTTATTAAATTTTTTTTTTTTTACTAATAAGTCATGTCTTATAGTAGCAAATTGTGTTTTATATATAATATTTTTATTGATTTTATTTTTGTGTTTTATCAAAAATGAAAAGATGATAAATAAAACAAACTACGAAAACAATCACTTTTACAGAATTCGATTCTCCCCTTTAAGTAAAACACAATTTTATAAATTTATATTTTTTTGTAACCGGTCAATAAAAATTGTTATAAACAAAAATTTTTTGTAGTGATGTTTTCCTTGTGGAAGCTCTTGAACAACTGAAAAAATGTTGTTGAATGTTCGTATATTGACGAGAGACTGTTTTGCGACTTTCTGGCAACAACATATGTTTTTTTTTTTAAGAATATTATCCCCTTCTATAAAACCGAAAAGGTTGTGCACAAGCATTTAGATCAGTGGTTGTCAAACTATGGCCCGCGGTTTACATACGCCCCTAAAAGCAATATAATTTTATTATTTAATAGGTTCGGACTGCAAATTGGGATATTTTACATAAAATATAACTTGTACTGTGCTACCAATACAGAGGTTGGGCTCAATTCCCGCTGAAAACACTAGTCTGACATGTAACATATCTACACCCTGTGTGTTGGTAGAACACAATTCCATTATTATAAACAGGACCCATAAATTTAAAAATGATGGATTCTCTATAAAAATAATACTAAAAAACAGGAAAAGTTTTCTTTATAATATGATTATTAAAACGAGAAACTCTTTTGCACAAAAGTGCTGACAAATAAATACAAAAGACTTGCGCCTAGATGTATTTCTAGTATTCATCGATTACGAAATTGCGTTTGACAACACGGACAGCTTATAACAATATACTGCAAAAACTAGATATTGACATACCTATTGCATCAACAATCTATACTGGAATTAAAAAGGAGTAGTTAAAATCGACGAATTTGTAGGAGAGTCTGACAAGGATGTATCCTGTCTCCAATGTTATTTAATATTTATGCTGAAGAAGTTTTCAGTAAAGCAATTAGTAATATGACATAATGTGTTAATTCCAACAGAATGTACCAACAGTTTGACCTCACTACAGAAACTGTTGGACCGAATAAAAACCTACAGCAACAGTTGATGGTTTACCAGTTAATATAACAAAGGCGAAGTTTATGATCATAAGTTGAAACAAAATACAACATATTAATGCAACATTATAAATTAATAATCTATCTGACGTATGAATAACTTTAAATATTTGGACTATTAAAGATAAATAACATGTAGAATTCATGACCCGCAGGGTTTTTTATAAATTTAAAAAAAATCCTCAATAACAGTGATTTCAAATTTAACTTTCGTATGCTATTCGTTAAATACTATGTTTGGTCTATCTCTATACTATTGTATGGCATGGACATTAAAGAAAGTTACATTGAACATTGCGTATACTTCAAGCTTTGCGTCTGTTCTATATGCGTCTATTAGCTCTTGCTTCGAATCATTTCTTCAATTCTGACCAAGATTTTTTGTTATTTATTTTCTAGTAATTTATTAATGTAATGAATTAAAAAACTTATTTGTTATTTTGGTATGTATTTGTTTAATTGTAATTTTTCTTTAGATGAATTCTCTGTCCAATATAGTTCAATTATTCGCTATGCATCGAAATTTAATTTGTATCTATTCGTGTAGCTAAGCAAAGCGGGACCTTGAAAAATTCACTCAAAAATGTACATCTTCAAGAACTAATAGCATATACTGAAATACTTTTCGAATTATGAAAATATAAGCTCGGAGCGGAGCAGCAAATGCATCATCATTCTTCACATTAATATAATACCCATTTAAATTATTTGAATAAACTTAATTTTTTCTTTCTAAAATATCAATATGTCATTTATTTGTAATTGTTTAGATATAGGTAATAGGTGGAATGAATGATTTTATACATTTTAGCTCGAAGACCCCTGATATATTTTGAAATGGCCCCTGGCTAGAAAAGATTGAGCATCACTTATTTAGATTACTGACGGCTGCCTTCTTGTTTTTCTTTGATGATTATTTTTATTTACGGCAATTTTATTTATTGTGTGTAGAATTTTTAGAATATATGATAAACAGAACAGACCTGTTTCTATTAACTGTATAGATAGATAATGGTATATTCTACATGTGCACAGTAATTATGGGTAACGTTTTTTAGATTACCGTGAATATTTGGCATGTCATGTAGTGGAATAAATACAAAATTATAAATACAAAAATTGAAATTGCTGAATGACCTTAAAAAACGTCTAGATTATTATAAATTTGGTTCAGGTTCTTTTGACATTATAAGTTTTGATAACAGTAGAACCAATGATTATTTATAAGTTTATAAATATCATTACCAATGAGTGAATTTGTACTTTATAATCAAAAACTGGTTATTTTTAAAATTCGGCAAAATTTTATGCAGTTTTAAGTTACAGAGTTTTTTAATATTATTTATGACGTAATACTACGAAATATAGTAAAACAATGCAAATTATATAAAAAAAACTCAGTTTTTTATGATGATATCATGAATAATACATACATATAATGTATATGTACAATACAAAGACTGATCTTCTAATGCTTTACGAACTGTCCAGCTCTTGCTCTTAGTAGATTCCCGAAGAAGAAAATTGATAAAAAAAATTATGAGGTTCGAAAAAGTTTTTTTAAGTTTTAACAAAATTAATTATTTTGTACCAAAATTACCCAAAGTACAGGATAATATTAGCAAAATTCTGTTGCTTTTTTTGTGATGTATACAAATGTGATTTCCTTATTCAAATAAGTCGTAATCGTATCGTAATGAAATAATGAAGAGAGAGAGAGAGAAAACTTTCGTTACTTATTAATATGCTTTTTGGTATGCAATGCAATTGTCTACATATACATAGATTATTATTTATCTAAATTGATAATAATAATAAATATAAATAATAAGTGAAACACAAGTGGAACGATACTTTTCAATCATACTAGTGGCAGTGGTGAAAATAATATCTCGCAAATTAAGCAGATTTGCTGAGTAGGTAATACAACTTCATTGTGCTATTTTATTAAATAATGAAATGGAAAATACAACTTTGTAATATAAATTTACAAAGTTATCACTTATCAATCGTGCAACAAACACTATTTGTATAGTAGAAAACTAATAAAAATTATAAGAATCAGGAATTCAAATAAAATTTATATATATATTGTCGAGTAAACCATACACTTGTAGTATTATATTTCGTTTTCAGTGTTAAGGTTGTTTAAATTTAAAGTACATATGTATAATTAATATACGAGGTTTCACAATTGATATAATTTTTTTATAAAATATTAATTTTAACATTACTTAATGCAGAATGAAGTCATTATTTAGTTTAGACCGAATTGTACAAAAAAGTAATTATTGAAAAATTGCTACTTACGAGGTTTCACATCTTAAAGTAATATGAATAATTTGATTACAATAATATAAAAATATTAATATAAAAAAATTATTTACTAATCATGAAAATGAAATTGTTAATATAGTCATAAAAATTTTATTATAAGTATAAAATGGAGATAATCTTGATCTATAATATAACCTTTACAGATAATATAACCTTAATTTATCAAATAACTAAACGAAGACTAAATGGTATATTTTTCATTTCTTATGATGTGTCCCAGGTAGCTTAATTTCATTTCTCTTTTATAGTGGATACTAGAATTATTTTAGTTCGCATTCCATGTAGAACAACCTCATTTGCGATGTAGTCATTAGAACTTATTTTTAATATTTTTCGGTACGTCCACATTTAGAAAGTTCAATTTTACTGGTAACATCATTTGTTATTGACCAGGTTTCAGCTCCATATAAAAGGATTAACCAGCTTGATAGTAACCCTTTATTTTTCAGTATTTCGATAATTTTATCATGTGTTACCTTATCGAACGCTTTCTGAAAATAGATGAGGAACTATATGGATGTTTACATTGATTTTTGCTCATCTTTTGGTGATTGTATTTTTTAGTGAATAGCGCATCTCTTCTTCCCGGCGCTTTTCTGAACTGGAATTGTGTATTGCTGATGTCAACTTCCAGTTTTCTGTATATTCTTTCATGCAGAATTTTCAGTTAATATTTTAATATTTCAATAAATCTTCAAAAAATTATATATTTTTTTATTATTTCAAATAATATTTATATATAAAATTTAAAATTTCAATAAATCTTATTTTTAGCTACATGAAGTTGTAAATAGCTTATCGCCACAAGGACAGTTACCATTGCAATTAGCTTTGTTAGGAAGAAGTTCTGCAATTGCACAAAATTTGGTACAAAATGGTCAGGCAAATGTAAACGCCTACGATGCAAATGTAAATTATTATAATATTTATAGTAATTAATTGAATTTATTAATAGTATATTAAAATTAATATTTTAGGGTTGTACATTATTAATTGATGCTGTAAAACGAAGTGATGGATTTTCTGCACACTTTCTTTTAGATAAGAACTGTGACGTTAATTTAGCAGAAAAGTAAGTAAAAAAAAATATTAATGGTTTATTTTTCATATTATAATTTGAATTTTTTTTTTTAGATCAACTTCAAATACTGCTCTCCATTTGGTGTGTACATATTCGAAAGAAACAACAGATTCGGATACATATAAAGATATGTTATCAGTTGCTAAACAACTTTTAAATCTTAAAGCTGATGTTAATCTGCAAAATTCGAATGGTATGACAGCACTTCATATGGCAATAACATCTGGACATAAAGAAATGATAGATGAATTGATAAAAACACCAGGAATAGATTTAAATATACGAACAAATGATGAAAAGTGTGCCTTACAATTAAGTCTGATGCCACCGCAAACTGATGGGCCACCATTTGAATTAGCCCAGAAATTAATAAATCATGGATCACGTTCAAATCAAATAAATTCGGAAACCCGAGACAGTCTTTTACAAATTTTAACATTACATATGCTTGAAGATTCTGCAATTTTTTTAGCCGATCATGCCAATTTAAATCATGTAAATAATAGAGGTTTGACTGCCTTACATATAGCTAGTGAAAAAAAATTACCAAAATTAACGAAAAAGTTGTTAGAAAATGGTGCTTCAGCTAATTTACAATCAACTGTTGCTGATCTAAAATCACCTTTACATATTGCTGTCGAATCAGATGCAGCTGATGTTGTACATGAATTTGCAAATTTCCGAGAAACTGAAAATACCAATGAAATACCGGATTTTAATTGTAAAAATGCTAATGGTGATTCACCATTAAGTTTAGCATTAACTTTAAACCGAAATGATTTAGTTCCGATTTTAATACGTGGCGGTGCTGATGTTAATGCCAGAAACGGACAAGATATGACTTTATTACATCAAGCTATCCTAAATCATGATCCAGAAACGGCAATTTTCCTGTTAGATCAAGGTGCTGATATGAATGCTTTAACAGGCGAACAAGAATCTCCCTTACAATTAGCAATTCACAGTAATTTGCCGTCCGTAGTGGATTCATTATGCAGTCGTGGTGTACCCTTAAGTGCTCCAGATAATAAAGGTGAACCGCCACTTTGGAGTGCTTTAAATTCTGATTTAATATTTATTGCACAAGTGCTGGTTAAGCATGGTGTTGATACAGATTGTTGGGGTCCTGGACCAGAAGGATGTCAGCAAAATTTACTTCATCGTGCTATTGATGAAAATAAAGAAAATGCTGCAGTATTTTTAATAAAGAGTGGCTGTGATTTAGATTCACCACGTCAACCAGGACCAAATGGTGAAGGTGGTGATGAAGCAAAAGATAAAGCCAGTCCATTACATTTATGTTGTCAATGGGGTTTGACAAAAGTACTCCAAACTTTAATCGATCATGGCGCAAACGTTAATTTTGTTGATTGTGATAATAAAACACCAGTGCATATTGCTATCGAAAATCAACATACCGAAATAATATCGATTTTATTATGTCATCCGGCTATTGATTTGAAAATTCGTGATAAAAGTGGCAATACACCATTTGCTGCTGCATTAACCGTACGTAATGATAAAGCTGCTCAAAATATTTTAGAACGTTGGCCAAATGCTGCCGAACAAATGGACCAAAGAGGTAGAAATTTTCTTCATACAGCAATTATGAAAGATGACCTAGAAAGTGTATTATTTTTGTTGGCAATTCAAGTGGATGTTAATTCTCGTGTCCATGATGTCAATCAAACGCCACCACTTCATTTGGCTGCAGCATCAAAAAATGAAATGATATTAAGAAATTTAATTCTAGCTGGTGCTAGGATAAACGAAAAAGATGCTACCCAAAAGACCGCTTTGCATATAGCCGCGGAACGTGGAAACTTACCAGCAGTTTCGGCATTAATACAAAATCGACCAGATGTTGATGCAATGGATGGTGACGGGAATAATGCTTTACATATTGCCGTACGAGAAGGCCATCTATCAATCGTTAGAGAACTGTTAACTGAATCAAGTATAAATGCTGAAGCAGTAAATTTAAAAGGACGTAATCCAATGCATGAATTGTGTCGTACTGGGAAAGATAATACAGCAGCAGCAATTGCTGAATTATTTATTGAATTAATGCCTAAATATCCAATTAATGTTGTAGATATGGATGGTAATACACCATTATTGTTGGCATTTATGAGAGGCCAGGCACCACTATGTAAAGTTTTGGTTAAAAATGGCGCTTGTATGGGTGCAGAGAATCGTGATGGAGTGACTATATTTAATTTTAAATTAGCAACTGATCAATTGCTTTGTAAGTTATTAGATCAACTGCAACAAGAATCGCCATGGTCAGAATCAGATTTATGCCAGGAATGTGGAACAAAATTTACTTTGACAATGAGACGGCATCATTGGTTAGTAAATTTGAATTTTTATTTAGCTTTTCCATATTTTAGCTATGTAATATTTTTAACATAATTAATTTCATTTCTTTCTTTTTTAGTCGCCACTGTGGTCGAGTACTTTGCTCAAAATGCTCCAATAATGATGTACCAATTATAAAATTCGGTCTTAATAAACCAGTTCGGGTTTGTAGTGTATGTTTTGGTGTTTTACAAGTTGGAAGCGGTTAATTTACTTTGAGTAAATTTAAAAAAAAAAATGTATATTATATATTTTGTTACAAAATTTACGCAATCGCTAAAAATAATTTAATAATTTTCCTTTTCAATTTTAAATGTTATAAAAATAGTAAAAGAAAACACTAAAACAAATTAGCGTGAATTACATAATTTTGTAGTTAATGAATCCATTATCTATTCTTTAATATTAAAACAAAATATAATCATTGTAGATTTTAAGAAGAATATTTAAATTTAATACAAATAAAATATCATTTGCAAATTATTTTTGTACACAAATTTTTTATATTTTTATGCAATTAACAATTTATAAGTTTTTGTTAAGCAATTTAAAAATTTACATAACATTCACATCTTTATACTTTTAATCATTTTTTTTTATTATTTTTATTATTATAAATAATATTTGTTATAAAGTTTCAAAAAATTACTTGATGTAATTATTGTAAAATAAGATAATTATTTAAATATATAAATAAAATTGAATATTATTTTTGAAAATAATTTATTGACATGATTTAGTTAATATTTGATTTAATTTAAACATATGTCGGACCATAACCTTTCTTTGTAATAGGAATTAATGAATATTCTTTATTATAATTACGAATTGCTTTTTGGAGAATTGTTTCGATTGGACTGTAAGTAGTACGAGATCGTAAGCGTGCTTTTGCTTGTTCAAAAGCCTTAAAAAAATTCAATATTAAATATTTTATCAGATTTCTTAAAATCACCTTTAAAATATCAGAATTCCTTTTTTTCGCTTCTTCCAATGAATTACATGATTTTTGAGTGATTTCCACATTGAGTGATTTTTCCAATTTTTCATCTGCTACTTGAAGCTTTTTTTCTTCCTCAGCACTAGTAGTAGATATAATTATTAATTTGTATAATTGACTTTACAATCATTTTCTAATTTAGATTTTAGAAAATTTTAGGTGTCAAATTGGTTTTATTTGGTTATGATCTTGCAATTTCTTAAAATACTTACAGGATATTTAATTTCTGTTCTATATCATCTTCTAAATCAGCATACTTAGAATTTATTTCAGCTAAAAAATCGATTTCTGAATTAGGGGACATAATTCAAGGTCCACGAAGTCCACTGGTAATGAAATTATATTTTAAAAAGTAAACAAACATTCAAAAAGTTAAATATCTAAACAAAAATAATAGTTGATATAGTAACAGTGTCACCTTGGTAACTACTGACCCATACCACATTTTTCAGTCTTCCCAAAAAATAAGAGTTAAAGAAATTGATTTTTTTTTAGCTAATTTGAATTTAAATAAATGTTCTTTTATAAATTTCCGTGCTGTTTTTTTTATTAAATAAAACAATCTTGAAAATTATTTAAAAATTAACTTTTAATCATTTTGATTATTGTATTTCAAAAAAAAAATTTACTGAAAAAAAAATATTTTTACAAACAATTATTCACATCTAAAATATCTAATTCAAATCTAGTTTATTTATTATTTTATTTTCTTATTTTTAATTACAAAGAATATTTACACAAATCTTTATTAAATTGATTTATTAAAAGTTATTACTTAAAATGTAACTGCTTAATTCAATGTTTATCCCTTATTTCAAAATTAATATCATATAAAAAAAACCACAATCTAGATACTTTAAAAATTATAGTCGTGGTAGGGAAATATAAAACAAATTACAGGAAATTCTTACTATAAATTTTAATCTTTTTAACTAAAACGTTTACAATATTATTAAAAATGTTTTCCGTGTGCACGAATATTGAAAATTTAGGGTACTTAAAATATTTACATTTAAAATTGCTGTTTGTGAATAAAAACCACTTCACCACATTTCGTGTGTATAAATATATTTTCACAAATCAAACTCACACTTTTAACCAATAAAAACAAATCTGTGAAGAAACCTTTCTCTCTTTAAAGTCAATAAAAATTCTTAGTAATTTTTCGAAATTTTATTTTTAAATAATTATATAAATTTAATCAGCTTTTCAATATAAAAAAAATGTAGTTAACCTAAAGAAAAACTCGAAATACTTGAATTCTTAAATAACAACAGAAAATAAAAATAAAGAATATTAAAAAAAAAAAAAATCTGAGGAAAACAATAATAATTGAAAACTAAAAACGGAAACATATTTAGAGTAAATAATTTTACAGATATTTGATCAAAAAAAAAGACCAACACAAAACTTAATTAAGGGTACCACGACATCCTTGTGCTCCACATAAACATGGAATTTTCTCATCTTCCAGTGGAAATTTATAATCGTAAGTAATTTCTTCATTGACACCAATTGGTTGTTTCGAATAAATAACAATTTTCTTTTCTGATTCAATTGTAATTACTTTGGCGTAACAATTTGGCTGAAATTACAAAAATAATTTTAATTAGCTGAAAATTAATAAAAATGAATTAAATTTTTTAAACAAATTTTGATACTTACATTACAACTATGATTTATGAATCTAGCTAAATTTCCACATTTGGTAGCATCAATAATTGTTTCCATATCAATTCTAAATAAATACGAGCTACCAATACCAATTGCTTCATATTTTGTTTCACGTAAATCAGCAACAACTGGTCGTATCATTTGTCCAACATATTCAATAACCATTTCATCAGCAGCAATTGGTTCCATTGCAAATAGACCCCAATCATGAATAGCTGATTTAGCAAATTTCAATTGTTTCTTACGGAATTTTAATTGATTGAATTTTAACAATTCTGATTCACCAATTGAACCAAATGCTGTTAATAAACGACGTTGATTTGACCGTGCTTCACGTGATAATCCCTGCATTTTTGTAACAGCCTTTGTTGCATTATCTTCCATTTCTTGTCGTGTTGGACCACCAACATGACTTTTAGCATGATGATATTTATGTTTTGATTTCTCTTTCAAATCTAATTTATAATAACCTTCGGTACGAGCAGAACCACTTGCATGTTTCTTTAGTTCATCATCTTTTTTACGTTTTTTACTTGGCGGTGGAACATGACTTCGATCAGTGACACAATGATCTACCCAATGAGTAGCATTTAACCAATAACTAAAATAATAAAAAAAGATATTTTTATAAATGGAAAATTCTTTTGACTATCTGATTATCTTACCTATTTGCATCATCTTGCAGTAAACTGTCATAACTATTTCGTAAATAGCCAATATCTTCAATGTCGATACCTTTTGTTAAAAATTCATAGAGTGCCAACATTTCTTCATGTACATTTCGTGATTTAAACATTTCAATAGGTACAAATGGTATTAATTCTTTTTTCAAATCTTCTAATTTTTCAATTTCCCGTTTCCTTTTCTTATCCGCCTTTTTTTCCTCTTCCTTCTTTTTAGCTCTAATTGAATCTTTACG
This sequence comes from Rhamphomyia laevipes, assembly GCA_963920725.1. NCBI lineage: Eukaryota > Metazoa > Arthropoda > Insecta > Diptera > Empididae > Rhamphomyia > Rhamphomyia laevipes. The sequence continues at coordinate 44,334,469 of OY987257.1, read as the reverse complement.
TGGTCGTCCAGGACCAGCCTTAACAGGAACTTGTGCAGCAACTGGTATAGCTGCTACGACAGGTGATTGTATTGAATTTATTTCCTCCGTTTTTCCTATTACAGAAGACGACGATGTTGTATAACCATGATCATGAGCTAATATATCTGCAGATAATTTTCTAACTGGCATTTCACTATTATTTATATCACCAATTTCATCTATAGTCAAATCTTTATCTGGTGGCAAAGAATAACAATGCTCTAAGGCAACTTGACTAGCTTGACTAGAACCACCATCTGATGATACTGGTGATAAACCAGCTGGTTCTTCCTTAAGATGATCAATAGGTAATTGTAGTTTTTGTTGTGATATTGGAAATTCTTCTTCTATATTTTGTATACCATTGTAAATATTTTTTTGATTTTTATCTTGTTTTCTTTTTGATTCAGCCTTAATAGTTTTTGTTGTTGTTTTTTCTTGTTTACTACTAGTTGTTGTTGTTTTATTGTCATCTTTATCGGATGATAAATTTGGTTTATTAACCAGTTGAAATGATGATTGAAATGAAATTAACTCTGACGATTGAGTAATTTCTAAATTTTGTTCTTGTTGTTGACTTTGTGGTGTTTCTGGTGTTAATGCTAAACTAGCACCTGGCGTCGGCGGTACTTTTGTTATATCTGGTGTTAATGGAATGTCTATACTAGATTGTGTCGCTAAAATATGACTCATTGATGGAGGCGTTTGATAAATTGGCGATAATGGTAATGATTTTGGTGGAGTTTTTAATTCAGTTACATTATTGTCTCCATCAGTTTTATTTATTTTCTGAATTTCATTTAAATTTAACTGTTCTTCTTCCTCAAGTCGTTTCTTTTCTTGTTCTTCTTGGAATTCACGTTCAATTTGTTCCATATATTCAGTGTTACGACGTCGTTTGTCTTGATATTCACGTTCTTCATCTGAATCACTATAAATTCGATCACTATAATCAAATATTGATTTTTTTACAGGTGCTACTGGAATAGGAGTTTTTGGCCTTTCAGATTCAGTTTCATCATCAGCTGTTGTTGTGGTAGCGGATGGCGAATCACGACCTGGTGTACGTGGTGTATCATTTTTATTTAGTTCATCATCAGGACTTAATGTACTATCCTTACTAATTTCATCAAATTCTGGTGATCGTAATGGTCGATTATCTAATATTTCTTTAAAGTTTTTATTACTATTAATACGTTTGGCAATTAAATCAATATCAGAATCGGAATCTGTATAAATAACAGTTTTTGATTTAATTTGATTATTAGATTTATGTTGATGGTCTTTACATGAAATTTTATTATCAATCACAGACGATGAATCATCCGAATCTGAATAAATTGTTTTCTCTTTATCTTTACGATGTATTGTTGTTGTAGCGGTTGTTTGTACTTTTTTCAAATCTAAATCATTATCGGATATTGAGCTAGCATCTGATAATGAATCATTTGAATCACTTGATTCATCATCTTCATCTTCACTAGATGTTGTAAAGAAACTTGATGTACTACCTTTTCTTTGTTTACGAATATCAGTAACATTTGTTGTCGTTTGATTAATTGTAGTTTGTGCTACTGCAGTAACACCAACACTAGAAATATTTTGTAAAATTGGTCGATTATAATTAATTTTATTATTTGAATTAGTTTTTTGTATTTCATCCTCCTTTTCTGAATCAGAAGTTTGTACTATTTCTTCTTGATCACTCAAATGTTTTCGGGAATCATCATCATCTTCTTCATCATCCCAATTTGTATCCGATATAGAAATAATTTTTTTACGATTTTGTACAGGACTTGGTTGTTTACGTATTCGACGAAATGATGGTAATTTTGGTATTGATGCACGTAAACCTAAACTACTATAATTACCAAAATCTAAATTATCACGATGGCTATTTATTAATTGATTAATATCTGGTGCTTTCTCAGTACGTTTATTATCTAATTTTTTATAATCATCAATTATTTCATTATCACCACTAATCGATTGATCTATTTTTATTTTTATATTTTTATTGTGTTCTTGTTCATCCCACCAAGCTTCATATTTTTTATATGCTGTATTTTCAATCATTTTTTTATTAAAATCACGTTTTAATATTTGTTTTAATTCATTTGTAACACGATCAACAACTTCTTGTATTGATTGTTCATATGGATTTTGTTGTTGATATTGTAGTTGTTGTTGTTTAATATTATCATTATGTATTTGATGACTAAAATAATCATTATAACCACGATTATTATTATTTAAATTTGTATTATTATTAATTTTCTGATAATGATTAATTGAACTGGTATGATGATGTCCAGTGTTACTAATATATGCTGCTGCAATACCTGTTTGTGAATTAATTAATTGTGGTGGAAAACCAGGTAAATATGGTTGCATATATGCAGTCGGATGTGTTAAATAATGTCCACCTGATTGATATGGATTATAACCAGGATAATAATATGATTGAGGATCAGGTGGATGATATGGATAACCAGGTGGTGGTGGTATTGATGTAGCTGTTGGTGGTAGTGGCGGTGGTTGTTTTGGTGGTGGTGTATTTGGTGGTAATGGTGGTGCACCTTCAATTTTATTATTATTATGATTTATTTCATTCGAAGATAAACTAGACAATGACATACGATCTTCATCATCAATTTTTATTGATATTCTAGATTTTAAATGTTTTGATATTACTGGACTAATATTACCTTTTAAAATTTCATCATCACTTGATGATATATCACTAGCGCCATCCGTTTTTTGCTTAATTAATTTGTTATCAGGATTTTTATCTTTTCGTTTTGTTTTTTTACGTGATAGTGTTGATGTTCGACTCGATTCTGAATCTGATTTATGTATTTTATTTGTAGAATTTCGTTTTATAGTTGCAATTAATAAATCATCTTTATCTTTACGTATTGTTAAACTATCTTCACTTTTCTTTTCTTTGTCGGTTGTTTCTTCAGTATCACTACTGTCTAATTGTAAAAAAGGTGGTGCAATACCAAATGATTTTTTTTTAAACATCATTGCAATTCTTGTATCTAAATCAACATTTGAATGATCATCGTCATCGTTTTTTGGTGGTGGTGTTTTGATTATATCTTTATTACTATTATTACTAGTTGTTTTTGTAAATTTTGTTACATTTAATTTATCATCTAAAAAATCATCATTTATTTTTACTTTAATTTTATCCTTTTCATCATCATCATCATCATCCCAATTCGGACTTTTTTCAATATATTTTTTTGTTACACTAATAGTTTTATTATTTTTCCGTTCTGGCGACGGTGAATCCCAATTTTCCTCATCTTCTCCAGATGGTTGAGGTGGTAAAGGTGGCAATGGTGGTAATGATGATGATGCACCCCATGATTGTTGTTGTTGCATTGAAGTAACTGGCCATCCAGTTTGACCAGGTGGTGGTGGTGGTTGTGAATATCCACCTGATGGATATACATTTTGAGGATAAATATATTGTGATTGTGGTGCCGATGGTGGTGTTGCTGTCGTATGATAATTTTGATGTGGTGGTGGATAACTGTGAGTAGGTGTTACTGGTCCAGTTGTATGATAATCATTTCGATTACTACGTGAGTACCGATATTTATCACGACAGTCTTTTTCACGTCGACTGGAACTACTATTACTATCCCTATCCCAATCTCTATCACGATCTCTTATCGAACGATCATGACTGCGTTCTCTTCCACTACTTATTCGACCCTTTTCTCTTTCACTTTTATGGTGATAATGATGATGTTTACGTTCTTTTTCCCAACGTCGGCTATCTTTTTTGTCATGGTATTTATCACTGCCGCGATGTTCATTAACAATTCCGCTACCACGTTCATGACTTCGATGTCGATCCGTAGACTCACTGGCAAAACGATCACGGGAATAATGATCATAATCACGATCGCCACCACTGTTTCTTTCACTTTTACTCCGATAATAATTTGATGTTGTTGCACCACCGTGAATTGAATGATCTGGAAAACTATCTTGTGAATATTCTGAAATATTATATTCTGAACCAGCAGTTGGAATAACTTGTTGTGGTATAATTGTAGTAGAGGTAGATGGATGTATATGACTATGAGTAACTGAAAGTTTTATTGAAGGTTCTGGTGGTGGCGGTTGTGGTGGTTTTTTTTCTTTAGTTGTTAAATTTTCAAAAAGTATTTTACATTTTTCACCAAATGAATCATGGAATACGGATAGAATCTGTTCAAAAAATATTGTAAAAAATATTATCGTAAAAACTAAATATTGGGAAAATTTACCTTTCCCATTACTGATTTTTGATTAAATTTCTCTACACATATTTTTGCCGCTTTAACATTCTCAAAAACAATTCTCGCTAATCCCAAATGTTTATTATTAACTGGATGGTAGTATATATGGATTTCATCATAACTACCACATTTGTCTAACATTCCATTTAAGAATTGTTTATCAATATTATCATTCAAATTTGTAATGGTTATCTCAATAGCTGGTGGTTCACCGGTATAATTCTGATCAATTTTTAAACTGTAAAGTGAGTTGTTTTGATTATGTTACGAAATAAAAAATTATAACATATTTTACCGAGGAACCGATAATACTAGCGGTTCCATCCGTTGGCGAATTCTGGCTAGTGGATTTCTTGGGTCTCGAGGAATAACTGGCGGATAAGTAGAATCATTCGGAACAATTCCATCATATCGATAAACCTTAGGTACACCTTTAACTAATGTTGGATCTGAAATTAATTTAAAATTTCTCGGTCGATTTTGTTGTTGTTGGTGATGTTGTGATGGAATTGGCTGCCCTCCCCGATTATCCATGCCAGCTCCATTCATTACCCTAAAATATATATATAAATAATTACAGATTAATTATTCTTTTTATGGATAAAACTATCTTTTTTAAGCGCTAAAAGAAACTATATAATTCTATTCTAATTCGTTTACAAACATAACCAAACTAATTAGTTGTTTGACATTTCGATTTTTTTTTTTTGTGATTGAAAATAAAATTATCAATTTTTTACTTAATTTTATTTTTTATTGAAATAACTTTAAAATGTAGAACAAATCAAAGATATTTCATATAATTAATATATTTACCTTAACTTACTGTAAAAATCTTACGATTTTAAACGCGATTAAAGTTCAGAATTGTAATTTTAGTTTGATTTATATACTTTTTTATTATCATAGACTAAACAAAATTACAATTCTGCTGATTTGTTGCTGGACAAACTGAACCAAATTAAAATTTTAAACTTAACATGAGGATATTTTAAGAAACCAATAAAACCAATTTAATTATATCAATGGTTTACTAAATATGTAAAACTTATTAAAAATTGGCTCGTAAATTGAGAAAATGCTGATCGCCTTGTCGTTGTCCAGCTCTTTAAAAATTTAGTATGAAATGTGTTGCAAGCAGAACGACGATGATTATACTCATACATCAATAAAAAACGCATACTGCTATATTATTTTGACATTTCGAAATCTTATATGAATTGATTTGATTGGTGTTAATATCGAAAAGTGTGAAAATCAAAATGTGTTTTCATGGCATTTAGAAATTAAAAGGTTTATCGAATTGGCATTTATTAAATTTGAAATAGGTACAATTCGATCGTTAATTGCACATAAATTTGTAAGAAATCTACATTTTAAATTTATGTAATATTCTTTAAATCTATCCGAACTTATTTTCCTGAAGCCGTCAATTCACAAAAATATGAATGAAGGGAAATTTTTAAGTCTTGCCACAAATAAGTTTTCGAAAGTGAATATGGGTTTAGTGATGACAGCTATTTTAATTGCATTTATCGTAAATTCCCTTAATAAATAATTCCTAGAATCAAAATATATGTTGCGTTTTTTATAAATAAAAAATTATCTCGAACAATTTGATTTAAATTTTATTTTTATTACATATATAATATTTTATGTTTAAAAATAAAAATGTATATGAAATTTATACTGGATTTCATTTTCTAATATATTTTTTTTATACATTTGGCAACTATAATTTAAATAATTTCCCTTTGCGTTGCATTCAATACAGAACAAAATACATCAACAAAATATATGGAATGGGTATGGGAATGACTATTCTATATAACCGATACTATTCGGTACCGGTATCGCGTATCAGAATAAAATTGTAATGAGTGTTTCTTTGCTTTGTTTTAGATAGAACTTTTACGAAAGGATTAGCTGTTGAACGAGCTGTCATACAGCGCTCACTTTTTGACATTTACGATCGGTACAGTGCTCTGGCAAATCATCATGAATTGACTGACGCTTAAGGACGCTACAAAACTATCCAAAATTTACTTTGAATATCAGTGCTCAATTCTCGAAATTTATAGATGAATTTGTGATTTTTATGATGGACATAATCATCCATCTGAGCAAGGCATCCGTCGAAATGTGAACAGATTTCATACCACATACACTCTAAATTCTAAATGATGCAACAACACCAACACGTCGAAGGAATGTAGGTACTGAAGAAAATATCGCCACTTTAAACGAAAGTGTGAAATATGATCCAAATTTATCGATGCGTCGTCGGTCGCCTACACCCGTATAAGTTCCGGCTGGTACAGGAATTAAAGCCGCGAGGCCATCGTATTGGTCGTTGTTTCGCCGATTGTGCTGTGGGCTCTAGATAAGTTGGAAACTGGCTTTATCGCCAATTTGAGTTAAGTGATGAGGCCCATTTTTGGCTTCTTAACGGGTTTTTATATAAGCAAAATTGCCATATATGGAGTGAGACCAATCCACAAGCCACCCTACAGACTCTATTACATCTAGAATACGCTTCGTCAAGAACAGCCGCGGTGGCGATATACCCGAAATCATTTTCAAATGTTAATACCATAAAATTCCAAAAAAAAAAATTATTTGATCTTTCGAATAAATAAATAAAAAATTACTAAATTTAATTTTTGTGTTATTTTTTACAATTTCCAGTTCTATCGGGCTTAATAAAACACCCTATATAATATATAACTACCAATCTTTAAATTGCACAAAATACAAAATAGCTCAGGTATTGTAAACATTCTTTCAAGTATTGTAAAGTGTCTCAAATAATGTGTTGTATAATTCACATTCAAATTTAATAAATGATTATCAATAAAAGTTAATAATAAAATCAAACTTGGTCATAAACACAGATATTAACTGCAAATAGTTTTGTGGTAAAAACGCCACAATACTCCGTCATGAACATAAAGTACAAATATAATTGAGGGTCTCAGAACCATAATGGCGTATCCCACAATTTTGTTTTTGCTTATTCATTGGAACATCTCTAGAATCAAATGATATTCATTTGCACTTCCTAAAAGGTTTACCTTTATAACCATAAGGTAAAACTTTTTGGAAGTGCAAATGAATATCATTTGATTCTAGAGATGTTTTTCTAATGAATAAGCAAAAAAAAGTGTGGGATACGCCACTATTGTTCTGATACCCTCAATTATACTGTTGATTTTAAAATTCAGTACAGATGCAGAACAATTAAACCCGATCTATTAATATTTTTACAATAATATCATTGATATCCATTTTATTTGGATATTTTCATTCTACTTTGACAACACTGCGTATACTAATGAATCGATTATTTTTCAATTTACATATCCCTGATGGAAATTGTCATTGTCAAATAGATTTTGGTGTTACATCACTGATATATTTCTTAAAGTTGATTTCTAGAAAAATTATTAAAAAGGTAATTATTTCTATAATTTTTATAAAGCCTCTTGCAATTTTCATTAAATTTTGTTTACTTTTGTGTTTGATATGTTTTAAAGATGGCACAAAAGGATACTTCAATTTCCCTAATACCAGCCGTCAAAGCTCAAGAGGCAGCTGAAGAAGAAGATTTGGTAGATCCTCAAACCACACTAAGGGTAAACCGTAAATTGCAGTTTTGGAATTTTATTTGATGCTTAACTAAAATGAAAAATTTTAATTTGCAGGAAAAATGTGCCGAGAAATCACATTGCCAAGAACTTTATGGTAAATATCAAGAATGTAATGACCGTGTTAATAGTCGTACAAAAACGACTGAAACTTGCGTTGAAGAACTATTTGATTACTTACATGAATTGGATCACTGTGTTGCTCATACTTTGTGGTCTAAACTTAAGTAAATAAGGAAAAGGCAATGATGCAACTGTAATTATAAATAATCGGAACACGAAATTTATGAAAAATGTAATCAAAATAAGGATTGCAAAATGGAATAAAACAATGTTTAGTTAAATTATTCAAATAGTTTTTCTTAATTTTAAAATGGAAAATACTTTATTTTTTATTTTATTCATAACCTAAAATTATAGTTATTCGGATTATTTCTTTGCTGTTATTTGCATATTGAGTTGGGCTTGGGCAATATCTTCCAAAGCAGCTTGAATCTTCTCTAAAAGCATTTCTCCGCCTCGAACTACTTCTTCAAGTCTTTCAGCAGCTTCTTGATTTTCTGCTTCCAATTTCTTTAAGCTTTGCGTTTGTAATTCTTGTGAACTATCTTCATTTGGTAGAGACTCTATCAAGGTGTCAATATCTTTGGCACATCTTGATATTAATTGTGAAAATAATTGAGCAAAATCTTCTTGTGTATTATTTTGTTGAGGAGTTTGTGAGCCAGTTCTATCGAAACCAGGAAATTTACTTGGTACTGAAGCTTGCTGAAGCACACCAATTGCATTGCAAAAATGCTCTGCTTGCTATTATATTAATTATATTATGTATTATAAAGTTTTCTGTAATTTATTTAAAGAATTTATTTTATTGTTACCTGGTTTACTGTGTCTTGTAATTGTGTTAAACGATCTGCCATGGTATTTATATTATATAATTTTTTATTTATTGAAATAATTGAGTTTAATGATTTAAAATTGAAAAAATGTACATTTTTAGTCGAGTTTTACTTCTTTTATTTTGTTTTGTACTTTAGTTTTTGATGAATTAAATTTCCTAAGATTTTAATTTTGTTAATTTTAAATGTCAAATCTATATGTCAAACTATAGTTCCGGGATCCCAGGTAGTTTTTATTGGCTTGGCATGGCTTGGCATATAAAAAAATCTTATTGCATATAATAAATTGCTACAGAAACTTTAATATAATTATTATATTAATCAATAAATTGTAAACATATCAGTTGAGTGAGTCCTTCAATGTTATTTAAACATTTTTCTATTATTATTTATCGCCAATAAAGCTGAATGCAAAGTCTAGATTAATGTCTTTCGGAATCGTTAAAAATTGTACTCCCCAATTACAAGAATTAGATAATAAACTATGCTGCAGCTCCGATGAAGTTCAGATTAAAGAGTGAGAAGAGAAGTTATTACTTTCTTCAGAATACTATGATAAACTTTCGCCAAGCAAATCAACTATGTACATATGGCTATGGATTCACTTATGAAAATGATAATTAACAAGTGCCTAAAAGTATGGTTTAGCTAGGTCCCAACCCAACAGCTCTGAAATTTATAAGTATTTTTTTATATTAAATCAATTCTTTAAATAAAACATTATTTTTCTTTTTATAATATATCATTACAATTACAAAGTTTATTATAATTTATTAAAATTTATTTGATCTCATTAGTATTAGACTATTTATTTTCTTATGGGAATAGTATAAAAAATTTTACCAAAGGAGGAGTTGACAACATCAATAGTTAATTCTTAATAGTATATCTATTATCAATTACGATTATCTTAGATTAATATAATAATAAAATAAAATTATTTCAGTTCAGTCAGTTTAATTCTCTTATATTAAATTAGCTTTTATTAATTTTTATTATATATATTATGTTATTAGTAGGTAATAATAAATAATGCTAAATTAATGTTATATGGTGTGGCATGTGGCAATAGATCCTTTACGTACGACTTACTTTTATAACTTATGAACGAAATGGAATAAATAAAAAATTTAAATTTAAAATAAGAGTTTATAAACTTTAAGTCGTAAATGGATTATTGCGTTATAAACTTTTGTCGCAACACTATATACATATTTATTAGATTAATAACATATATTTTTAAATACATATATATAAATAAATATAATTATTATTAAAACCCAATAACATTTAAATAACGAATTTCCTTCACAGATATAGTGGTGTTACATTAATTATTTTGAAATCGTTATTGGATCTAATACATAAATAACTTATAGAAACGGCGCTACATAATTTACACTTTTATATTTAAATGTAGTAATTACTCTGGGTTAATTGTCTATAGTATTAAGTAACACCATAATAATCATTTATATTAAGGAAAAGGACCTTTATCTATATTTCAATGTCAATTTATTAACACCCTTGTTATTTAATTTACATATGGAAGATATTCTCTTTCCGGTGATAGTGTAAAGGTTTTTATTTTTATGAAACAGCTAGTAGGACCATAATTAAAACAGCATTAGCATACAATCTCTTATCATCAGAGAAAATAAAATAGACTTCCTTATGTATTTTTAAAATTTTATTTTTCTATTTATAACATTTTTGTTGATCAATAAGCTTTTTCATCTGGATATATTACATATTGCTGCCCACTACTATTAGCATATTGTTTCTGTTGCGGAGAGTAATAAGGTATTCGGCTTATAGTTGAATATGTTGTTCTACTAGGTTGTGATAAATTTTGCGCGGTATTTTTCAAATTTTTATGAGGAAATGTTGCATAATTCTGTGGTGAATATGGCGGTAGTGTGTATAAAGCAGGAGTTGGTTGTCCCTTATTATATTTTATTTGTACTGCACCTAATCCCGTTGACAGTGGTGGCATACCGACCATTTCACCATTATAATAACGCGGACTACTTATTTTAAGTCGAATAATGCAAATTATAATTATTAATATTGCTATAAAGGCTACAACTCCTCCAACTACACCAATAATAACAGTATCATCATTAGACATTGCCGTCTGTTTGATTTGTTTAATTGTTTTTTTAAGTTTTGGTGCTAAGGAAGTAGTTTCCATGGTCCAAATAATAAGTGGTTCTTTAGTTGTTGTAAATTCTGTAAGAACATTTGCAGTAGAATTATGTATTATTTGATTTGTCTGGCGAGTAGTAGATATTTTGGAATAGTGCTTATCACAAGTAAGTTCATCGTCTCCAATTTCAGTAAGCAATTTTCCTTTTACAGTTTCGGGTGCTTTACAAGTAATATTACTCATTTGTGAATTAGGTAACCATCTACGAAGAGCTCTTGCATTACAATCACAAAGTATTGGATTAGAATCAAGTCCAAAAAGTCTTAAATTGCTTCTTCTGTCTTCTAATGCAGATAAAAATTGCGGAGATAAAACGGTTACTTTGGATCCGGATATATCCAAATTTAAATGTGCAGATCTGGGTACTGGAAATAATAGCCCAGGAGGTAAAGCTGTTAATCCCGTATTTATTAATTTAATTTTCAAAAAACCACTTTTAAGGCCCGCCAAAGTTCCAGAAGAAATTGTTTTTAACCTTTCTCCTCTTAAACAAATTATATTTAGTCTTGGATGCTTAGTGAGTTGAATTTGATCTGCACCAAATGAAAAGTCTTTCACTTCAAGGTCAATTGATGTTATACCAGGTAATAAATCCAGAATATTTTGAATATCTATGAATCCTAAGATAGGTAATCCATGCAAATCTAATTTTAATAAATTTGGTAGATGTTTAAAAGCTTTTGTATCTAACTGTGAACATTTATTAAGATTTGTTAACGACAATGATGTCAGCAATTCTAAATGTTCAAAATTTCCGTAAATAATTTTCTCAAACAAATTATTAGACAAATTTAAAAGCCGTAAGTTCGACAGTTTTTGCCAAGATTGAGATAAATGTTCTAAATTCGCTATTAAATTATTTGATAAATCCAAAGTTTCCAAAAGTGTAGTTCTTTGAAACACTGTAACATCTATATTTTCCAATTTGTTGTTAGATAAATTTAGTAGTTGTAAGAATGGCGTTTCGAGCGATTTGATTGATTTAATACCAGTGCCAGCTAAATTTAATTCACGTATTATTTTAGGCTTGCTTAAAATATTTGTAATGGCTGTATCTGATAGAGGATTGAAAGATAAATCTAATTTTTTAATGTTTATCAGTATATTATCATCTGCTGGAATATCTCTAATTTTGTTATAGCTAAAGTCAATTGAAGATAAAACATTGAATTGCGTTTGAAATGATTTCAGTGGCATATATGTAAAGTTATTGTGTGCTAAATTAATATTTTCCATATATTGAACTCTGTTCTTATCAAATATTATTTCTGGTAGCTCTGCTAATTGATTACCTTCAATATTTAATAATGCTAAACGAATTATTCCTTCAAATGTTCTTTCTCCAATTTTATCTAATTTATTATAACTTAAATCAATAAATTGTAATTGTGTTGAATTGTGGAATGCCATTTCACTTAAAAATTCTAATGCATTAAATGCCAGATTTAATGATCGCATATAAGGTAATCGAGCAAAACTAAGCGCTTCAATGGATTTCAAGTAATTTTGCGATAAATCAATGTACTCTAGATATTGTAGTGATGCTGTTAAATCTGGTGAGAAAAATTCTAATTTATTATTTGAAATTTTCAAATATCTCAGCCTGGGATGAATATGAAATGAATTTGGAAATAAATAGTTCAACATATTATCTGATATATCAAGTTCCTCAAGACCAGTTCCAGTATTAAATATTTCTCCTCTAAATGAAGTTAACTGATTTCCTTTTAAAGATAGACGTTTAATATTCATTACATTTACAAAAGATGATGGCTTTATTACAGATATATTATTAAAAGACATATCAATAAATGTAATATTCCATAAGTCTTGGAACGATCCTTCATTTAATTCCTGAATAATATTATTTTCCAATAAAATTATTTTCAAATTGATAATATCAGTAAAGAAATCTTCTGATATTTGCTTAATATTACATTTACTAAAATCCACATATTTGAGATATTTCAAAGATTTGAGTAAACCTGGTGGTAAAAAATTTATACGGTGATTTCCACTAATATTTAAAGATTCCAAGTTGTTCATCAAAGTAAATGTATTATAAGAAAGGTCTGCAATATTATTATCGCTGATATCTAGTCTAATAAGACCAGTTAAATTCAATGCAACTGACCCAAAACTAGTTATCTTGTTTTGGGATAAACGCAGTTCTCGAAGTGATGTTTCTAAGCCTAAGAATAAATCAGAACCTGTAGTTGCCAAAGAATTCCCAGACAAATCTAAATATTCCAAGTTTTTGAATTTTTCAAAACTACTAGATGGTAATTCTCTAATTACGTTACGTGATAATGACAAAACTTTAATTTCTGCAGATTGTATTGATCCCAATATACCAGATGATAAAGCCCCTATTCTATTAAAATCTAAATGAAGATTTGAGAGACTCGGCAAACGTCCAAGTGCACTTCCAGGCACTAAAAGTAAATTATTGTCTCGCATTATAAATTTTTGAAGATTAATTAATCCTTCCAATGCATCGTCCTCAATCTGTAAATCAAAAATACTCATTAATTATCAATTTTTCTATAGATTTTTAGTAATTATTAATATATAAATGTAATTTTATTTATTTTAAAATACTTATGGCCGATTTCACAGTGGAAGCTTAACTTGACACATTGTGTAGCTAAAGCCTGCAACTTAAACTCACTGGGTTTTGCAATCAAAATATAAATCATTCAATTTATTTCCTGTTAATTTATTTTCTATTTGTGTGTAAAAATTAATAATAAAAAATATCAAAAGTGTAGCTCAAACTCTACCCATCAGCGGCTTAAGTTAAAGTTAAACCTCACTTTAAGGAATACTCATTTTTAAGCTTGCTCTGAAAAACCAGAAAATAAGATTGACTTGCTATCAATCTGACAAAGGCTAAAGCTTCCACTGTGAAATCAGCCATAAGTATAATTACACACTATACATTTCCACAATTAATTTTTTAAATCTAATAGATATCGAAAAAAAAAACTTACCGTTCGTAAGGAATTTACACTAAGATCCAAATATTTTAGATATCTAAGTGATCGAAAAGTGCCTGAAGAAATTGTTGTTAATCCATTTCTGCTCAGATCCAAAATTTCCAACTTTTTTAATGATTCAAAGTTATCAAATTCTACTTTCTTAAAAAAATATATATATTATTTGCTATCAATTAACAAAATAATAATAAAAATTACCAAAATCATATTAGCGGACAAATTAAGATTTTTAAGTAATCCAATATTTTGCAATGCCACAGTAGGAAATTGTGTTATAAAATTAATTGAAAGATCCAACTTTTGTAATGATGCAACACCTTCAAAAGCATCACTATTCAAAGAAACGATTCTATTCCCACCTAAATATATGGAGCTTATATTTCTCAATCCCCGAAATGATCCATATTCAATTTGATGTATTTTATTATTATTTAAATTAATTATTTTTAATTGCGATTGAGAACTAAATGATTCATATTCCAATTTGACTGTAAGTTGTAAATAAAATGTTAAATGGTTTTAAAGAATCGCAAAATTATTCTTACATATATTATTGCCTTTTAAGGACAATTTTTTCAAATTAGCGGGTCCATTTATAGAGTTCTTTGGCACTGAAGATAGTAAATTTTCATCCAAATAAAGTTCCTGTAAGAATATAATTGTTATACTTTTTTGATTATTCCATATTTAAATTAAATATAAAATATAAGTAAGCAATTAAATATAAAAAATTATTTTATATAATATATACAACATATTTATGAAATATTTTTAATGTTTGATTTTGTAAAACCGTTTCTTTTCCAGAAATTTTGGTAAACGACTTTCCGATTTATCGTGATAAAATATGAAATATGCCCGATTATCTGCCATGGAATCATTTAAATACACTTAGTAAATTTTTTATTTACAACAAAAGTGTTAAGCGACAAACTTTAATTAAAAGTTAAGTTTTTGTTTTCATCTACAATTATTATTTTCTTCATAATTATAATTTGAAATATCTTTGAATATTAAGCATTAATGAATAAAATTTATATCAATTATTAAAATTAAACCATAGTCAAAATATAAAACTAAAATAATACATGACAACAAATTATTAAGTTCATAAAAAAAAAAATTTACATAAATCAATAATATTAGAAGTGTAAAATTTATGAGAGTTGTAATAAAAATATATTTATGTTGTAAAAAAATATTGGTATTTGTTTGTTTTAAAACTATATTAAATCATATTTGTTAAACTTACTTCCAAGTTTGTGCAACCTTTCAATAAACCTTCCTCAACAGATTTGATTTTATTATTTGAAAGATCTAGTAATTCTAGTTTGTTCAGAGAATGAAATTCTGATGATGAAAATATGGGATTGAGAGTATCACCAAGTAAATTGTCTTGAAGGAAAAGTTTTACTAATGTTTCCTAAAAAAAAAAAAATTAAATTAATAATTAATGTTTTTAATTTAAATAAATTTAATGTGGC
Organism: Rhamphomyia laevipes; assembly: GCA_963920725.1. Classification (NCBI taxonomy): domain Eukaryota; kingdom Metazoa; phylum Arthropoda; class Insecta; order Diptera; family Empididae; genus Rhamphomyia; species Rhamphomyia laevipes. Next base: position 44,318,909 of record OY987257.1, on the reverse strand, counting down.
TGAAATAAATAAATTGTTAATTTGAAATTACTAAATTTGAAAGAACTAAATTGTTAAGAAAACTAAACGTAGTGGCCGATCTAACATTCTTATTCAAAAATAGTACGTTAGAAAGAAGTAAATATACCCTAAAAATAATGCAGAAACTATTTTCATTGCATGAAGGAATCTTACCAAGGAAAGGGTTTGTGTGAAAAAATATATAACAAAATAGAGAAAAATTTTAATTAGAAAAATAATTAAATAAATAATTCAATACTGAAGTTTCCAATCCACAGATCCACTGAAAAGCAAAACAAAATTAAGCGATGAAGGAAATTCCTTAGAGAAAGTATAATTAAATTCACAACGATCCAACTTTATAGTTCAACAAAATATAGAAAATATGCGTTTGACGGTAATAATTGCGTATCTTAATATACCTGGTTGGGTCAGCTTTCTGTAAGTGATGTATGTTAGAATATAATAGTTTTTAGGCTTTACCATGCTAAAAAATCAATGTGGCAATTTTTGTCAAAGCTAATTTCAGTGTTTTATATTATTTATAAATAAAATAATTGTATCAGAAATAAAACCAGAATGTAATGGTAATAAAGTAAAACTGCGTTTATAAATAGTTATTTTTCTCATAATTATAATTAAATTACATACCTTTGCTCCATTAAATGCTTTATCAGGTAGTCTTCGAACTGAATTTGATGAGAAATCCAAGATTTTTATAGGAAATTTAGAAGTACCGAAAACCTATAAAAAAAATTATTACTTATTATTACAATTATTACATTGTTACAATATATTGTAAATTAAAGTTATAATTTTAAAGATTTTATTTAACAATTTCAATATGTTTCAGTCTAAATTATTTTAATATATACTTTTCATTTCAAATATAACAAATTTTTATAATTTAATTTTGAATAATAACGTATATGTCTATAGTATTGAAAACTTTATATTTCAATATCAACAATACAAATTTATAAATTTATGAATACAAATACAAATTTATAAAATTTAAGTATACAAATTTTGATGTTTAACTTTTAATTTCTTGTTTCAATATTACGAACATAACAAAAATATGCAAATTTCCTCCACCGTCTATTTATAAATAATTATTTTTACCTGTACTGGTAATACTTGCTGACCACTAAACCGTTGAGAAAAAGAAACTAATGGAAAACCGTATGGCAGTTGCGAAATTTCTTCGTGAAATACAGTACCATCACAATTCATTTCTATAAATCCTAACTCTCCGGGAGTATTAAAAACAGCCACATTGCATCTATTATTAATGATTTTTGTAATCCAATTCTTTATTATTCATTATATAAATATATACCTGCAATGAACTCTTAACGATTGATTAAATTCCGAGCATGGTTTCCATTCTTTACTCTCTGATGTGAAACAGGATAGAACTAGCATAAATAATAAGGAATAAATTCCAGTCATTCCAGGAATCTATACAAAAATAAAATATAACAAAAATATAGCTATGTATTTAAAAATAATATAGGAATATTTTATTATAATATTTTTTTTTATTTTCAAATGTTTCAATAACTAAATTTCACTATTCGAAGTATAGTAGAAACCAAAATCTTTAGCCGTAAGCAGCATTAGGAATAGTAAAAGAAGCTTCTTTCTAAATATTCATATCTTTGAAGAATAAAAAAATTAATTCCTAAAATTAAAACAGAAAAAAATATAATTCTTGAGTAGTTTGTGAGTGATTTCCTTCTATTAAACAATTAAACTATGGTGAGTTCATGTAACTATAGCTTATGAGCCTAATAAAAAATCGGCATTTAATATAAAAGCGGCATTTAATAAATACATCCAAAAATTAAGAGAAACTAGTAATGTCAATAAAAAAAACATCGTGTAAGATCTTATAACAGTCAGTCGTATTCTTCTTGATTCATTCAAATTAATTTTTGGTGTAGTATCCCTGTCAATGGACTGTAGTACAAGGGAGTAAGTCAAGGTCTACAAAATCGTTGTTCAGAACAGGTAAAATATAATAAAACCATATGTGTAACTGAACAAATAGTAAATATAAAATATTAATTATAACATTTATTAAAATTTGGATATGTGTTGTATGTTTATCATAGGCTATATAGGTTTATAAAAACGGAAATATAAAAACGGAAAGCTGCTAATAACACGTAACTTAACCTGTATGCCAAATTTCATTTAAATCGAATAACAATTACTCGATTACTCCACGTTCCCTAGAGCCCATCAAGTATAATTTGGAAACTTAAAGCATGAACATTCTGAAGCTAAATCTACTGACGTCAATAAATATGCATCAAAAACACGACTAATGGTAATAAAACTATAATTAAGATTAACAACTGCTTCAGGTGAAATATGTATTGGAATATACAAATAGAAGCGGAAACAAATCTGTCGTATGTATATAATATTTAGATCGTGTGAATACGGTCTAAGTATTATGAGATAATATCATATCATTCTTTTTTTTATTCTCTGTTTCTGTTATGTATATAAATTTGCAGGATTATGTCATTGGAATATCTTAACATTAAATCGATTAACATGTTATATGGAAATGGAATTTCTTCCATTAGTTAGATTTAGATAGTCAATCATATTTTTTATAATTGAAATAAATGAATTAAGAATTAAACTAGAGTCATTTAATTTAAAGAAAGGTTATATTGGTAATTTGCTACACATCAACAATATATCAATTTCGCCAGAGTATAGGAAAATTTTTTTTGTTGTTATTCATCTCATAATTATTTCGGTATCACCCAAATTTTATCTATTTCAAGTATAATACTTCATAGTTATTCCACTCGTAAAAAAGTGAACCCTTTAATTTTCAGACTAAATTACAGCAGTTCATAGTTTTATGGATATTATTAATTTTTCAATCTGTTATGGTGAATTTGATTCTAAAAAAATACTGGCCGCATTCAGCATTTTCACAGGTCAGTATTTTTTTGCATTCGTTTCTCAAAAAAATGTTGAACTGAAAATAATTTCGTGTTCCTTTCTTAAAAATTCTGCCTGTAAATGTAATATTTTCTGCCTTCAAATTTTCGACGGTGCACGACAATATATTTTAAAAAAATAATAAAAATATCAAACATCAATTTGAAATGAATATACAAAATAAAAAAAAAAAAAAATAAGACGGCAAATATTTGTGGAATAAGTTTTATTAAATCACAAACTTTGGATACTTGTTCATTATTATAAATGACTTAAAACTATTAAAAGAAAATACCATTTCAAAGTTCATTATTTTTCTTTTTTCTAATATTAGTTTAGATAATTACTATGTATATAAACAATATTTGGTTCAAATACCAAATACAATATTTGGTTCAAATGCAGAAATTTCTTTCGAGAAAAGAATTCACCATTAGTATTCTTCAAATTTGAATTGACTTACCTTTTTAAAAATGTAGGAATGTGATAGTACCTGTTTTAGCCAAATCGGTCTCTTTTAGATATAGCAGTAATGCCCGAAGGCGACCAATTACCATGAAAATTGAATAGCCTACACCTACAGCAAAGTTTAATGTTTAGCAACAAATTCATGTATATAAATATATAGAAATATGAATATAAATATATATATATATATATATATATATGTATATATATATATATATATATATATATTTATATTCATATTTCTAAATCTAAACCATGGATATTAAAGACCTATTACTATATTATTCTTTATATATTAACAATTTCGATATTTATTTCTATATTTTCACTATTTGTCATTTAAATTACAATAAACACTTATTTAAATTATATATTAAATATTTATTCATTATCTCATATCACTATATTATTTTAATTATATTTATCTGACATTAAAATTTTGTGGAGATTCTAAATTAAAACTAGTATAAATAATATTGGATTTACTAGATATAATGTTCACATTATAAGCAATTCTTACTTACTGGCTGCCTTTCAATTCCTAATTCAGTTAATAAGAAAACTGGTTTGTAAAAACTACTGTTTTACTTATAAAGCTTATAGTATATACAGACACATAATATAATAAATGTATTATTGTGCATTTTCATATATATTTAAAATTCTGCAAGCACCTAGCGTGTGTATCTAATTCATTTGTTGAAACATTAATGGCAAAAGCGTATTTTTACCTTGCTAATATTAAAATAATACAACAATACAAGTGAGAGCAAAAATCTAGTAGTAATAACTTTTTCTTACATATTTTATTTTATTTAGAGAAGATTAAATAGACTGAAACGTTTATGGAATATATATAAAAAAAAATCAAAATCAAAATCAAATTCAATATTAATTATCTATTATTAATTATTTTATATATGTACAACTATTATTATAATCATATACAGCAGCAGGATGAATCTTTTTAGGTATAAAATATATTTTTTTGAGTTTTTAAAATGAAAGTTATTTTATAAGCTCCCAAAAATGAGCTTCCATCTGATTTTTATAGACATTAACATAGAGATGATAGTATAATATAATCCTGAAATATTTACAAATTTATTTTTAAAATTTCGGCAATATTATAGTTTGTAATTAAACATTATATTTTTTTTGTAGCCCGGCAAACAATAATAATTGCTAAATTAATTATTAATATTTTTTTTTTAAAAGAAAAAACAACCTGTGCGAATATCATTACTAAAATTTGGTAAATCTGTCTAATCAGAGACCATGATTTTTTCATTAATCTGCAGTTTAATTTTCCAAATAATTCATTCAAAAAATCATTCAAAAAATGATAAAGTATTCATCACAAAACTTTCAAAAAAGTTTCCTAATAATAGTAAAGATTTCTTTAAAGTTTCTGTTGATAATTTCTTCCCAAATTTAAAACACTATTTTAATATCTTCCGAAAACTTCAATGCCTCCGAATTCGGAAAATTATTCGAAATCACAAAAGTATATACAGAATTAAGTTAAAATTTTAATATTATATATCCGTAATAAAAAAAAATTATCGTGTATTTAGTAATAAGAAATAGAGATTTTTTGGAAAAAAAGTATATTTATGTATGTATTAAAAAAAATACTTTTTAAACAGTTTCTCGAATTATTAAATTAAATAATAGAAACCAAATTTTTAATTGATAATGTAGTTAGTATTTTATACCTTTTTAACAAATTATTTTCGTTGATTTCCGGTAACATTTGAAGATAGTTTTTCATTTTTTCCAAATTTTTTTAAAAATATTTTTACAATGGCTATGGCTAAAGGATTGCTTTAATGGTACATATCCGGACACCATACCTGTAATTGATTTTTTTCCATAGCATGAACGTACTCATAAATATGCAAGATCCTGTTGTCTAATAGGTACTATCGTACTGTGCCGGAACACTCTGTATTTAGACCTTGTAACAGTAAAATAGACCTTGATAAAATTAAATGCAGTTTACCTTCACGTTCACGTCGCGTTGACTTTAAATTCAGTTGTTTTGCAGTTGTTGCGTGGCGTTTACCGTGTTGTAGTTGTCAAATGAAATAAAAAAAATATCAATTTATTGCCATCCGCAAATTTCTTTTATTCGTTATATTTAGGTTATATTATAGTCATAATCATATTATAATTATTTTTATTTTATTCTGCATGCAACCCATGTAACTACGAAAAAGTTAAGAATTGAATTATATGTTTAAAGTATTGTCATTTTTTAGTGAATTTTATTAACTGTAAATTAGTTATTAAGTTTAATATCGGATATTAAATAATTTTATTAAAATGTCAGGTTTATATTTTGTCATTGTTTTTAGTATGTTTAATTTTGTGTTAACAGAAGAATTGAGAGGTCGAGTTGTTTTTGCTCATATAGTATGATTTATGTGTGTTCAAATCAGAGTATATTGAAAACGCAAGATATTTATATTTACAGTTGTTTCGCCATGGTGATAGAACACCAGTTGATCCATACCCAACAGGTAAAATGCGTTAGACTTTTTTTTTAAATTATTGTATATACCTAACTAGAATAATTATATGATTAATATACCTCCTATATTTAAGATCCTTGGAATAATTTAAAATATTGGCCAACTGGATGGGGACAATTAACAAACGTAAGTGACTCATGTCATATATATTTTGATATGTAATATCAAATTTATTTTAGTTTACCATATGTACATTTTACATAAAATAATATTATTATTAGATAATTGGGGAAAGTTTAACGAATTTCTCCATATATTAATATATCTATAAATTCATATTCATAAGATATAAGATTATTTGATATTTTTTTTACTAACTAAATGCGGACACCATTAGTCCATTAAACAATTCTTTAATCATTTTTGTAATGAAATATAATACGATTTATAATAAATCATTAAAACAATTTCAGCTAGGGAAAATGCAACATTATAGATTAGGAGAGTGGCTTAAATCACGATATTCATCTCTTATAAACGATACATATTCAAAAGATGAAATATATATTCAATCTACTGATGTTGACAGAACTTTGATGAGCGCCTCATCCAATTTAGCAGGATTTTATCCGCCACATGAAAAGCAAATTTGGAATAAAAATTTATCTTGGCAACCTATACCAATTCACACCATTCCAGAATCGCAGGACTATGTATACAATGTTATAAATATATGTAATTTAAAGTACTAAATAGAAAAATTTAAAGGTCTTAGCAGCAAAAAAAACATGCCCAGCTTATGAATTAGCCCTACATAAGCTAAGGCAATCTGATGAATTTAAGAGACTTGACAGTCAATATAAATATTTGTACGATTATCTTTCGAAACATACAGGCAAAACAATAAAATCTTTGGAAAGTGTCGCGAAAATATACAATACTTTATATATTGAGGAATTATACAATAAGAGGTAAATTATAAAATGTTTGTTCGCTTTTAGATATGTATATTTAATTTCAAGTAATTCTCGTTAAATACATTTAATTCTTATAATAGTTGAATGATTTATATAAATATGCGCGCATGGAATTCATATTATAATTACAAAAGCTTGAGAGAAGCATCTGGGATTTAAAAAATAATCATTTGCTTACTGTTAATGATACTTAATGTATAATAATTATAGTCAATCATCTCATTTTTCGTAATACGAAACCTTTGTATCTCTTTCTTCATTATTTTTGGCTAAAATGCATACCGAAAATACAAAGATTTTCTTATTTGTAAACATGTTTTTTCGTAAATTAACGAATCGTGTTACTATTTGCGTATATTATAAAGGTTGCTATAACTCAGTATATACGAAGGTTGCTATACTATATAATCAAAAATGTGAAAAATTAAATGCATCGGTAATTTACGAAACGAAATATGTACGCCAAATTATCTGAAAAATACTTACGTAAAATTGTCTTAGCTTAAATCAGACATTAGTTGCACAATTAACCATCCAAAAATTTATTGGTAAATACCAAAAACGTATATATTTTTTCAATATATTCATAATTGAATTGATAATATGAAATTATGCATGTTTTAATTATTAGAATAGTTGCAGAAAATAATTTTGTACAATATGAAGAAATGTTATATTTTGATTAACTATAAACATTATATTAAAAGGTTAATGCAAAACACAACTTTACAAAAGTTACATAATAGATCAGTTTCCAAACATAACTGGAATTTCTAGTTAAGTGAATTTGTGTGTGTTTAAACTAAAGGACTAGTAGCAAAGTAAATAGAAGAACTACTCAAACAAAAAAAATATATTTTTGTTGTTGAATTGTTATCTTTTAAATTTTCGAGACGAAGTCGGGAATGAAGATAAGCATTTAAAAAACTTGTAATATATTTTAATATATTTAATTAAATGTTAAAAATAGCCTACCATCATGGACGAAAAAAGTTTATCCAAACGGTGACATGAAATATATATCTGACATGTCATTCGCTACTACTACATACACAAGACAACTAGCTAAACTTAAAAGTGGACCACTTCTTAAAGAAATTTTGAATCGTTTCAAAACGAAATTTAATGGAAAACTCAAACCAAATCGCTCTTTATGGATATACAGTGGTCATGATACAACAGTTGCTAATATTTTAAATACATTAAAGTTATTTGAGGTACGTACGATTTATTTTATACTTTTTTCCTATAGCAAAATCATTCTTTTTAGTATCATAGTCCACCATATACTGCATGCGTAATATTAGAATTGAGGATATACAATAACACTCCTTTAGTGTCGGTTTTGTATAGAAATTCAAATGTAGAACCCCAACCACTAAATATACCGAATTGTGGGATTCAATGTAGTCTAACTGATATGTTTGAATTATACAATGATGTTATACCAATAAATTGGGAATCAGAGTGTATGGTAACATTGCTGTCTATGTCTTTTGAGAACAATGAGATGGGATTTTTAATAGGTTGGTATAAAGTAAATTTAATTGATTACTGTAAATAATCAAATTTTTATTTTTTATTTATATAGCGTTTCTGATCGTACCAGCTGTATTTGCTGTTACACTATTGGCAGCTGCAATTTGTTATTATCGTAGAAGGATATCGTATAGCCGTTACTTTTATGTACAATTAGAATAAACTAGACAATTTTTTTTTTTTCAATAAATGAGATTTAAACCACTGTGTTTAGTAAAATAATTTTAAAAATCGTATTATTTGTATCATTCATTCATTATACATCTCTTTCCTACGGAAAATAGTACTAGAAACATTGCTGAAATAACTAAACATCAATAATATATACATAATTCTGCTATATATCCAGTTTTCCGGGGATGTAAGCCTCGAATATATCTTGCTGTCAAACCAAAATGTCAATTCATGGAACAACAGGGTCGTCAACTTGGTACCCAATAGAGTGATTGTTTCAAGTGCTATGTGACATGTTGCAACGTTCTATTGAGAAACATAATGTAATTAAAATCCAAATAATCGATTTAGTAAAAGGTAAGATCTAATAACTCCGGTACATACACAGTTGCATTAAACAGTCACAATTTTGTTTTCAAAGATTTACATATTTTTAAACAAATTTATTTAATATTTATTCTACAATTTTGGCTAATATAATACAGCGTACTTTTTGTTTTTATAAATTTTAATTAAAAATGTGTATTAATGGTGATTTTAATAATAGTTATAGCAGAAATTATGACTGAAAAACTAAAAATATCTGCAATACTGTGAAGTTGACTCGAAGAATCTGAAAGTTTAATATTTTATTGCTAAATAAGATTGATCGATATTGCAGTTATTATTATTATTGTTAAAGTCTATCTACACGTTGTGTTTTTACAAATATTAGACATACTCAAAATTTAAATAATTATCACTAAAAAAAAACTTTTAAAATAAACTGTCAGATTTGTTATTTGTGAAAACAACGTTTATAATGTAGATAGATTTTAATATTATTTATTATTATAGGTATATATTGTTATAATTATTTTCATTATTATCGTTAGGTTATTGATAATTATAACAATAATAATGATAATAAGTTGAACACCTGTTGCATTTACACTTATAGATACATATATATATAAGCAAAATATATTTGATCAAAATAATTATACAATTTACCAAAACTTACTAAATTTTGATTCGATGCAAGACGTGCCATCAAAATCAGTTTGGTATGAATCTTTACAACTGCAAACAGAATTGCGACATTCTACGCTTTTTTGATTTGATGGCATAAAGCATTCTCCTTCCCTAAAACAAGATTGTCCAATGTCTATAAAAGTGCAATAAAATTATAAGTTCATATATATTTTTCAGGATAATTATATACATTTTTTTAGTTCACATTTTCCATGTGAATAATGTTCGTTCTCTGCGCAAATACAATTATTTTGTACACATTTGGCAAGCATGATTTCACATTGTTTATTATAAATGCAGTCATCTCCAATATCAAGTGCTAAAATTATTAATGTTATTATATACATATATTGTTAATGTTAACAACCTTTCAAACGACACTGCATAAAAGATCTTTTGATCCTTTCGGTACGGGATGGTAGATATTATGTACCGCTTTACACGTAATCTATTTTTTTAGATATAGCTGAATCACGTGAAAAAAACTTCGCACTGAACGGGTTAAATAATGAATGTGTTTTAATGAATTCAGCTCTTAATTCACTAATAAACTCGAACAACAGATACAAAAGTTTCAGTATTTTTAGCATTAAAATTAACATCAAAGTCTTCAGAAATCCAGCAAGAACGGAGTAGAAATAGTGTAATGGATATAAAATGCAGAAATTCTAGAGGCCTTAGTGAAATCGCAGAAAATCTTCAAAAAAGACGCAATGAAATACGGAGCTTACGGATCTGCGTGTTAATGTGCACAAATGCTCCAACCTGGCTAAACGAACTGGTGGTGCAAGGGTATGGTTAGAATATATAGGCGCACTAATTATCTTATTAGATTTTACATAGCGCTAGCTAATTATCCCTAATATATCATAAAATATACACAACCACAACAGCCAATCACATTATAGCAATAATACTGTAACACATATATAGTAATACAACAAAAGAAACAAAATTAAACAGCAAATCGATTTTAATGTCAAAGTTGGTGAAGAACAAGTTGACAAATTTGGATGGTCTGGGCCAGAAATTAGTGGAACTTTATGCTGAGAAATAATTGTCAACAATTATGAATACTTTGTTCGAAATCCCTAAGAGGCGTGAATATGATATGATATCTGATTAAGCTGAAAAGAATTGAAAACAGTAAAATAAGTAGCTTTTTTCTAGCTTAGAAATAGAAGTAAATAAAGAAAAAAATTACAATATTCTGGATCTAAATTCCGTCAAAATATCATCGAAGCTTTCTGATGAGCTTTCGTTCTTAGAGAACTAGTACAGAGTGACGTTACCGAGGGTTCTAGGACATAGTATGTGGATGAACTAGTCTGGATGCGTCACTAATAGAGTTGGTAGATCCCCCAATAAACAGCGTGAAAATGGTTATATATCTATACTTTCTGCCCAAGAAGATGTGACCGTCGTACAACAGAAATAAGTGAGCCATACTACTAAAACCACCCCGATAAACAGTTGTTTTAAACAACAGTTGGCGACCATGTGGCCAGATATGCATACCATTCAACCAATCATGTTGCGGAGAACTGAATGAGAAAGAACTACCCCAACTCTTATCAGAGCCAGAAAATATACCGTTCGCGGGTATGAACTCAACAACCCTAGCGATCTAGCATGTAAGGATGTAAGAGACCTAGAGATATGTCACGGCTTCTAAACGCCACGAGAACGGAACTAACGCGCCAATTGGGTTCGTCGTATTGAATGGGAATCACCATTTAAACCAGAAATACCTTAGTTATATCCTGCGCAACAATAATTATAAACTACAACAAATGGTTCTAACTAGGTAAAATTAATTTCATAAGTAAAGGAAGATAAAGATCATTATAACTTAAAAATTTGGTAAAATGTTGCAACACTAGTATATACGAACTTATAAAAATTGCAAGATTAAAATATGAGATAAAGATGATGATAACAAGCATCCTAAATGGATTGGACCTTTAAGGCGATTCGAAAATAAGAAGTACAACTAATCTTTGTGATTAGCTGGTGCAAATGGCTCTAAATCTAATACTAGCTGAATTTTACACTTACCTCTTTTTAGGCAGCTATCCGAAATGTGAATAAAATCGGGACTACAAATGCAAGTTTTACTGTCACCAATATTTTCCTTAGAACATATGGCGTTTTCTATTTTGCATTCTTTATTTTCTGTACAATTAGCACCAATCCCTATAGTAAGATGGAGTAAAAGTGTATAAATTATTTAACTCAAGTATATAAATATATAACGTAAATTTTATATGCTTTCTCTTTTGAATTATTTTATAATAATGAGCAATAATGGATGGTGTGATTAAAAATGTAGTTTTTGTAGTATTCATTCCATTTCATGTGAATTAAAAATGAATCGTTAAGGTCGCTAGGGAACATGTCCAGTTCGTTAAGCAACGTGTTTTGAGTTAATTTTTTTTATTCACACGAAACGGAGTTTTCTGTAGTAGTTTCAAATACCTGCTAAACATGTCCCATTTACTGGATTATATTTATCCTTACAAATACATATATTATCTTTAGAACACATAGAATTGTCAATTGGACAGTTTTTATTTTCTTCACATGGTGCTCCAAGTCCTTGTTTTTTAATGCACAACTGTTTTACAATGTCATACTCCGAATAAACAGGGCATATGCATTTCCTTGGCTTATCAAGTTTACAGTATGCCGCATATGGACTGCACTGGTTATCTGCAGTACATGGCGCAGTAAAAACTATTGCTAAAATATTTTATTGATTAAGAATAATTTGTATGTGTTTTATTATTAGCTATTTACATTTTTTGCATATTCGGAGATTATCCTCATTGAAAAAATTTCTTTTGCAACTACATAAGTTTCCAACAATTTGATTTTCGCATGTTGCAGAAGTTGAAGGCTCTCCCAACTCTAAAAAAAAATAATAATAAATTAAAAAAAATGGGAACAAACTAAACTTGATTAATTATTATTTATATACTGTAGAATAGATTTAAAAAATTAATTCGGTTTCGTCTGTATTTTGAAATATTATTTAATATAATAATAAGCAATTTTATGGTCGTATTTTATATTTTGTATTATTTTATATATCTTCTTTAAATATACATTTATAAAGCTGAAATTATTTATGTACAATAGCTATTTAAAAAGAAATAGGTATGTATACATATTATCGAAATATTTTGGTATGTATACATATTATCGAAAATTGAAATATAATGCTTTTACTCTTTCGAATTAACAAATAAGTTTTAATGTATAAATTACCTGCAAAACATATTTTAGAGGTTGGGTGAGGGTAGTATCCTTGTTTACAATAACATATATTTTCTATGCAAATCGAATAGTCCAAACCTTCACATTGTTGAGCAATTTCCGTACAACTGTCCCCAACTATAAATATATTTCAAAATATATATGATTTATTTATATATTTATATACAATGTACTATTATAAAATATTTGACGGAAGGAAGTTAATAAATATAAATATCTAGTATTAATTTTAGATATAAATAACCACACGATTAACTACTCATCACTCGATAGTATTCCACGTAAAATTAACATTATTTAGTTATATATTTAAGGTATATTTCAAATTAATTAATATCTTTTAGATTTAATTAAATAATTATAATTTTGCGGAAATATTTAACAAAAGAAATACATATTCGTTTGTTTCATAACTACCTGTTGTACTCTATTCACTTACATTTCTTAGATAGAGCTTCAAATTGAAATTTATCGTGGATCAACGAATTCTCTTCAATAACATCCTCAGAAGTATATGTAGTAAATGGAATTTGATCAACTGTCCCATTTGTTATGCATACAAAATTAACACAGTTTTCTGTTTCACAATCAGTATGAACCGTACAAGGTTCAAATTCTGAAGAAAAAAATAACAATGCAAAACAATGCATAAAAATATATTAAATAAAATAAATAAATGCAAAACAAATATATTGAAAAACATTATTTAACCAATATAGATTTTACTAAACAACTAGAAAAATTTTACCATTACCATTTATAGCATACAAAACCATTAACTTTTTTATTATCTATCTTATGTTAGTTTCCTGCAAAAGTTTCGAAATTCATCGTACTAAAAGGCACATGTCTCATTTCTTACATAGCTTAAAATTATCGCATTACTAATCATCGCAATTGCATGTTTTTTATAGTTATATACTTATTATACAGTTTTTAGGAATATTTATATGCTGGCTGGGATAAAAAAATCCCCAATTAAATAAAGATGTAATAACTGATAAACACATACAATCCAGTGTATCACGAACACATTTAGTGAATAATTTATGCGAAGGTCGTTTTTTGGAGAACAAATGTAACTAAAAAACGGTGGACTTCCATTTTGATGATTACAATATATAATACATAGATTTATTTGGTTATGTGACTGGCTACAACAGACATAATATTTTCAAATTGTAACATGTACGAAAATAAAACTTCATAAGCCATTTTCACTATAAAAATTTCACCATAAAAATTACAGGCATAGATGTTATAAAAAATAGTGTGGGTAAATTATCTTCCAAAGGACTATTCGGAAATATCTTTAATTGGGAAAAAATAATATAAATGAAAGTTTTGCTAATTTATGTAACGGACTTTTCAGATTTAAAAATAATTGTTTTGTAAATATTTCTATTGTAAATGTGAGTAAGCTTTACTTGATATATCATATAGTACTACAATGCTACCATCACAACATACACTCCATCATCACGTTTAACATACGAAATAGAATTCCAGCCATTAAAATAGCCGTCAACATTTTGATGGACTTGTCAGGTTTATGGATTGTCTATTTATTTTTTGTTCTGGTATTATGTAGGGGAATTTCAATTTTGTCTTAGAAACATGGAAGTTTTGTGAGTCAATTTAAAATAATTGTTTAATAATAAATTTTATTACCACTGGATTTTTGTCTGCAAATTTCTGAGTGTCTTTCATAATATCCTGGAGCACATGTACAAAATCCTTTTAAGCACATAACTGATTGGCGATTATAACCGAACCAGCAATCCAAGTCCTTTTAAATAAATTTAATATGTATAAGTAATTGTTTAATAGTGGTATATTAAATTACCTCATTACAATTTTCTCCTAATAAATATAGTTTCTTACATCTTCCTTGAATATATGTGTAGCCTTTCTTACATTGGCATACACCTTCAATACATCCGGCAAAGGTTGGCATAAGAGCACATTGAACATTTTCTTCACATTTTTCTCCAAACAATAGTGCATCCAAACATTTAAATGAAGTCGTAGAGTACACCTGTCCTAAAGGACATAAACAGTTCCCACCGTTTGAACATGTTGCATTTATGCTTAATGGTTCACAATCACTATTTTTTATACATGGCCAGATAACAGCTAAATATAAAAATATTATTAGTAAAATAATTATATTTATATAAAATATTAGTAGTTTTACATTATTATTATTAATTTAAACTATTAAAAATTACTGAAAATATAAAATTAAATTTCAGTGAGTACACATTAAACGTTATTTTTACATAAATTCGTATTATCTACGAAAATTATATATACATATGTATATATATAATATTAGTAAATCAAATTTCGATGTAGATTAGATAGTTTTACGTTATATATAGTACAATACGAAAATTAAACATATTTTTTTTGAGAACTTTTTCAATATTAGTATAGCTCAGAATATCGAGAATATTTATTTCAGTTGAAGGATCATGTAACTTGAAGAAGAAATAGATAGCAAAGCTTGCGTATTAAATTGTAACCATTTTCTGTAACAGTATTCATAAAAATACTGTCGAGAATTTCTCTAAACTGAAATATCCCTAGAGACGGACACAAGCTGCATTATGAAACAATCGACCCAAAATTACAGCGCTTTTAAATTTTGTAAAAATAATGTCTTACTTTTTTTGTAATTCTTTAGCTTGTTTATAGCCTAAGTAAATCTTAATAGACTATAACAAGTTCTTCAATCATTTTTTTTTCATTATCAATATAAATATAAACTTCATTTAATGTTTGTTTATTATTAGAAGAGTTTTATATTAATTTCAATTTATTTATTTAAAAAAAAAAAACAGTTTCTTAAACTCACTCTATAACAATTTAATCTGACCATTCTTGCAGCCAGAAATACATAACAATACATATCAACAAACAGCATAATTTTACAATTACTCAAAAATATTTTTGATATCAATGTACATTTTTAATAATAAATAATGATCGTAAAACAGATTATAACTAAGTTTTGCTCAACTATTGCATGCGTTGCTTCATATCTTAATGATTTTGATATGCTTCATATCTAAGTAAACACATGTATAAATTTAAATTCCAAGAGAAAAGGTTACTTAAATAAATAAGATCAAAATAATATTTATTTTCTTCCACACAATTTTTAGGTTTCATAACTATAGCCTGTTTTTTTTTTATTCTTCTTTTTTTTAAAAAAAATCCTATTTTCTTATCCGTTACAAAAGTACGCAAGTTCCTATGATATGATCTATGTTGCGTAATACTTTTCGGCTTTGCAAATGAAGTTGCGATTAAAGAAGTATGTTATGTTACGATAGCGTAAATTAACATATCTCCTTAATCACTATGTCATAAATATTTATTAAGATTGTATATACAATTTAATATATTTGAATTAATGTAATGTATATACAAATATTTTCCAAATTATAATATTCTAATTCTGTCATTGTCATACAAATATGTTTATATCGTCACTTTAGTATATACTAAAATACTCATATGGATTTTGAACGATTTCCGACCAATGATATGTAAGCCAAATTTACATGTATATTTAATTTTAAAATACAAGTTTTTAATTTAATTGACATATTTACTTCTTAGACTCTTTTTAGTATTTTTAGTATATACACATACACGCAACTGTATCGTTAGAATAATGGTTATTATATGTATCGTTAGAATAATGGAATTTTAATTTTATATAACGATCGTATTATACCGAGAGAATATTAACAAAAATTACGGCTCGACCACAAAAGGTAATATAATATTTTCAGCAAATATAATAAATCATTCTAATACAATTTTCCAATAAAGTTAGTATGCTTTTACAGAAAAAATGTACTAGAAAAGAAAAAGAAATGTATGTAATATTATCAGTTAAATTTACATACCACTGGATTCCACTATTACAATAAAAATTACCAATAATAGAATTTGTATCTTCATTTTATTCTAACATAAAAACAAATACTGAATAGATCTTAGAATTTTATAAGTAATTTGCTCAGTTTTTATAATAAAACTTTAGTTATGATATGTTAATCTTATACAATCTTATCGTTTTTTAATAAAATTGATAATTTAAATCCCCATTATATTGATTGATAATATATAAAAATTAATCTAAAGATATACTATTTCAAATCTATATTAGATTATATAAATGCACAAATGATATTCGTAATTTGATTTGTTATGTAATGTTAGGAGTTAGTATTAATAAAGAAATTAATATGCGGGATAATTAGTAACATTCAGTGGAATAATTTAGTAAATAGCAATTAACTCTTTATATTTATAAAACGATTATATTATTAATTCCAAATAATAAATTATTAAACTAAGACATACCTCATCATTATTTTATTATTACTTAATAAATTAGTTGCTGCGTTTTTCATAATAAGAATATATGAGTTGACAACAAAAATGATTACACATATTTCATCACTTGATTAAAACTCTATTATCTCCAAAAGCCAAACAGAATAAGGACATTCTATTACTAAAGTGCGTACTAAAGATGAAATATACTTACATATATTCTGCATATTCCTTTCATATAATATATAAACTGTTATTAATTGAAATTCGGTTATCTCCATAATTCACAGTAAAAGTAGCTTATATTATATAAATGTCTTTATTTCCATACTTAGATTTGATTCACTTCATTGTTTATAATTCATAAAATATCAGACGTTAATAATAGCTCTTTATTTTTACACTGAGAGATCCAAAATAATTAAACAGAACCAGAATGTATGGTAATACCGATTAGATGCAACTATTTTAGTTACTCAATACGATACTTAAAAAATCAAAACTATTTAAATTTATACATAATTTGGATATATGTAATAAAATATTTTTTATTATTTAATTATAAATATTAAAATTTGAAGATTTTATAATTTAGAATAATTTGTCAATTAATTATTAATTTGTAGCTGAAGTAACTAATGATGTTGTTGGTATGAATTCAGCTGCAAGAGGATTAAGCGTAGAAGTTGCTATGCTCTTTTCTATTGTTGGAATGGTTTGCCGACTATATATATTTTTTAAAGAGTTATTATTTAAACATAAATTTTGTATATTTAATATATATTATCTCACTGGATTTCTACTCGTGCTAATTCATCTTCAAGCTCATCTTCGAACATTGCTTCAATACACTCTTTCATTATATCCTCTTCCTCAAGCCTTTGCATTTCCTGGATAAATATAATAAGAAATTTGTTTTTTGTTTTTCTTTTTATTAACTAGCCCAAATTACAAAAAGCAAGGTTAAAATATATAAAAACCTATTTAAAATTTAAACTAAAAAATTAAAACTCATGCGTTTTTAAAATTTATGTATTTATATTTGAAAATTTATTCTAGGTCTACTTTTTTGCATAAAATTTTAAGCCCGATTTTAATATCGTTTGTTGGTTTTCTCGGAGCTTGAAGATAAAAAGTGAGATAATTGTATTTCAAACGAGAATTTAATACGAGAGAAAATAATAGTAAATTATCGTATGCGATGAAGCCAATTATTTTCTACGAAAATTTTAATTACATTTATTTTTTTAAACATGACATATATTTCATATGTTTTTTGACAAATTTCCTAGGGAAATATTTGGGAAATTATTTGCAGCCAACTATTTTTTATCAAAAGAATTAAAAAGATATAGTTAATTGTTAATATGAAAGTGCAGAACGGCAGAACCGAATGAAAAAAAGTTTATATACCTATAAAAATAATGTTAACGCAAAACGATTGTATAACTACCCCACATACGATATCCCGATACAATTAATATTCTACAACATGTTGTAATGTGTACTTTATTAAGAAAAAGTTTTTTTAATAATGTTTTAGATTATTTTTTTCCCAAAAAACAAGAACTTAATTCCAATAATTAAAACAAAAATTTTAATTATTGGAATTAAGAATACAAAAACTTAATTCCAATAATTAAAACAAAAATTGAAAAAACAATGTTACTGTTTTTTTTTCCTTAATACCTTCCGGTATGTTCGCGGTTATTTAAAATCATGGATATGATTTCGATTTTTTTTAGAAACTACAATCCATTGTCAGACACACTAATTATATCTAAAGCTAATAAAATTCTTAGTAATATTTTTCTAATTGGTATTTAGCACAAATATAATAATTAAAAAAGAAATTGTTAAAGATATTGAAGAAATTACTTTCAAACGACTTTTTTTTTAAAATGTAAGTAAAGTCAATTCTAAGTACTTAATGAAATCAGTATTAATTACCATTTTATCAAATTCTTCTTCATTTTCCATCCAAAGATATTCTGAAAAATCGTCATTTGGTACATTTGACGAAACATCATCATCTGTTTCAAAATCTAAAGATTCATAATATCCACTTCCTGATAAACTTTCAGGTGACTTCATTATCATAGTTATTACGATAATATGCAAACTAAAATTTTATAACAAATTACTTTTACAAACAAGTTTCTGTGTGATTATATATTATAATATTTTTTTATTTATACATATTTCATAGAAAAATTTATGTGAAAGATTAAGCCCATCATCATTAGTAGAATTATTTTTGTAAAAAATATAATTTCTATTATTTTTCTTTTAATGGAAGCATTTAAAATCATGCCTTGTTTCTTGAATTCAATTGATTAAAATACAATTACAAATATTACTTAGTGTTTTGCCACATAATTTATTTATGAAAATTTCTTTTAATAAACAAACAATGTAATTTATACGTACTTACATCTATACGTATTAATATAAATGTTGTTATTAATCAACTATTATAATTTTTTTATGAAGGTTAAATGAAAAATGATTCAATTTATTTTTTATATAAACTGTTTAATTAGGCTCTAATGCAATTAAATTAAAAAAGTAAAAGTGACACAGTTTATCATTTTGCATAACTATGCTACAGTTAAACTAATATGAAGAATTATTTGAAATTTTGATTAAATATAGAAATAGGTATTTAAAAAATTTAAAACAGCAGAGAATAGAGATTTTTTTTCTTCAATATTCTGATATGGATAAGATATATAATAGATTATCTTATTCTATGCGGTTTAAAAGTACTGGTGACGGTTTCCAAACGACAATAATTGGTGAACTAGCGAGCAGAATTTTATAAAAATATTGTTCAAATAAAAGTTATTCTAATGGGAAAGTTGATTCAACAATTTATTTTAGTTTTTCAGAAAATATCCCGCCGATTTAGTAAAAAATTAAAATGGCTAATATCTTAACGGTATTTTTATCAACTTAGAAATTGTATACCATTTCAATAAAGCGTATGGAAATAAAAGTTCATGGTATCAAAAACTCTAAAATAATTATAATATATTTTGATATAAGATGTAATTTTCCAATTGAGCGTGCGAGCAATTTTGAAGGTTTCTGTATCCTGTCTGCCTGCAGTCTGCAGTGTATACAGTATAATTAATCTGATATAAGAATATTATAACTTGTCTGTATCGTGGTATTAATATCAGGTCAAAAAAAATTTACAACTAGAAAATCCCTATAGCATGGAATATAAATATCTAAATATTTTTTTAGTTGGGTGCTTGACAGAAGCGCTAATATATTATTTATTTGATTTTTAAATATTTAAATGATTATATGTAAGATATGTTGATAAAATACTATTTTTAACAAAATAATAGCAGATTTTAATATACTGGCAGATTAAATTGATATAAAAAACTTACTACTTGGACTTACTAATTAGAACTCAAGAACTTACCGTTTACTTATTTTTTTCACATTCGATTTTAAAAGATTTGGTTAGGATAAAGAAATAAATAATACAAAAATATTATGTAGTTCTACTCTCAGCGGTAACAAATAATCTTGATTAGGAAAATACACGGGAAATTTTGTAAAAAAAACGCACTGTTGCGAATAAAAAATATATACGTCTAGTTAAAAATGGATGTCATTTTCATTTTCAATTTTCGTAATTCGTATTTTATTTTTGTTTTTGTTTCAGTTTCAAAAATTTATTTTCAATCGGGGTAGGTAAGAATACACCCCAAAACCCTCCAGAAAAAAATTATTTATGGCATATACTTTTTATAAAATTAATATTGAGTTCACAATATCAAGCGCCATTATATTAATTGGTCGGCTTATATTTCCCTTATATAAAATATAAGTTAGATCTATTATAAAGAGTAGGGAAAGATAATTGATAATTATTTGTATGTGTTCTTCCATTGGTGTCTTCATTCAAACATAAAATCATAAAATAAAAATTTAGAAATGTTTAGATATTTCAAATTTATATGATTTATTTTTATAGTTTAACTAATTTTCAAAAAATAATTTTTGATTTTATTAGTAATTTAACCTCAATTTTCAGTCGATATGTTTTTAGAACAAAATATTACTTTTTTTAAATAATATACTAATTTTAAATTTTAGTTACTAATATTCACAAGAGGTGATTTATGCTTATCATAGCAGTTTCAGCTACCCCAAATTATGTGGGTTATACCTTATCATACCTGGTTCCAATCGCTTGGAAGAAAAATTTATTGATTAGATCCATAAAATTTGCTGTCCCATAATACTGTCCTTTTATCTTTTGTTGAGAGCACGGAACTTTTGCATTAAAACTTTACTATTTTTCTTTTGCTACTATTCAAGTCCTTAGTCTACTTTGGTTAGTGAGTTGGATTGTATTGTTATTTCATCATCAAACTATCACAAACACTACAAGTTCCTGATCAATCAGAATTGTTATAGGTAGACGATTGCAGTCTTACTATGAATAAGTTTTAAGAAATGCAACTTGCGTTTCAACGGTTATATGTAGAGAGCGCTTACTCTATTAATTTTATTTAAAACAATCCAGATTATGTATTAACGAATATATCTTAAAAAAATATTTGTTAACTCACTACTTGAACCTGTGGCAAAGATTCATTCAACTCCACGGTCCACGGTCTAGAAACAAGGAGTTAGAGTTAATATAGAGTAAATAAGAGTTAGAGTTGCAACTTATGGGGGTGTAATAATAATGATTCGTTAAGATAACGAAGGGTTATAACGAATAGTATAAATTTTGGGATTCTTGAATTGAATCGTTATAAAAAATGTTGTCAAAATTATAACGAATGTTTCGAAATAATTTTCTGTCATTGATGTCAGTTTGTATTGGAAAATAATAAAAAAAAATTATATATTTTTTACGAGGATTTTCATTAACTTTATAAAAATAAATAAATATATACATAATATCATGGCTTCTTTGGATGCGTTCGCAGCATCAGAATATCGGCAGCATTAGAATTTATTAATTTGAATCGTTTTTTCACTTCCTGTACAGGAGCAACACTGTTGTGTCACCCTTTTACTCTGGCCTGGCCAATCTTATTTGGCCTGTAATCGTCTATAATATACTTTACTGCACAACTTACAACTTAGAAATCTGCTGAATCTGGTCGGATATGTGTTTCGTGTTTAAATAAAAGTCTTTATTTAAATTTTCAACTGAAAGTTCTTAACTGCCACTTTAGGCTAAACTACCTGTATCAGTGAACAGTTAAATTGAACTCCCTGAAATACCAAATTAAATCCGCTTTTATACTTTAATTTTGTTAGGAAAAGGGTTATTTCCAAATAGTATGTTGTGAAATTAGGTGAATGCTTAAATTGAACTTAAATCAAACATAATATTAAATATTATATTGATTAAGTCAATTTCATTATATATAATGCATTTACTATAAACCTCATTATTGTTACCTATTTACACAACATTCATAAATATAGCTGATCCTACAAAACACCAACCATAAGTATTTAATTCAATAAATTAGTTCATTGGCTTTCGTCATTCATAATATGTATTTATTCTTAATATAATATTATGAATAACGATCGCCGCTGAGTTATTTGCTTATGCGACACTATATTTTGCCGATAGTATTTTAAAGGTCAGTTTTACTATATTTATTAGTGTAAACAATAATAGAGTTTTATTTTACACAACAACACTCATTTGCAGAAATGTTTGATTAACCTCCATAATCTTCACCACAAATTCCTGCGATAAGATTAGATCTTCCTTCGGCGCTAAAAATAATGTATTCGAACGAAATTCTATTCGTCGTTATATATAATAATAGAATTAATTCAGCTAGATGTATCTTGCTATGTTTTGTGTATTCGCAAATATTTAAGTTTATAAAAACCTAAATTACTGCAGATATAACCAAGTAAATCTGATATGTGCATTTATTTTTATACTATACACAACTTTAGTTATTGCACTAGGTAGTTATTAGTAACGTTTCTTTATTTTGTTTTGAAAATCCGCCATGATCGTAAATATAATCAGTGCCGCAGGATCTACGTGTTGATATTCTTTTCGCCTCTGAACTAGAAACCAGGATTCAAAGGTATTAGGGTGGCTTCATTGTTGAAACACTACATTAGTTTGATATTTGAAAGCGAATAAACGAGCATTTGCGAAAAAAGCGAATAAACGAGCATTTGCGAAATAAATGAGACAATAAAAAAATAGTTAATTGGATTTAAATGATATTCTTGTTTAAATTTATTAATTTAATGTTTGTTTTTGATATTCTTTTGTGTATATAAAGTAATTAATATTTCTTAGAAAAAAGCTATATACATACTAAAAACATTATGTTTTCCTCTATGTATTTTTAACGATTACCACCAGTTGTAGTTGTGTTTTCCCTATTGAAATTGTTCATCCCTCATTGTATTGTGGGCGATTGTCGTATATTTTATACAGTACACTATTACTGATCAAAATCTACTCTAAAACAACTGAAAAAACAACACCCGTTCTGCTACTATTTAAAACCACAGTGTTACAGTAACAGTTATCAGTAAAAACCAAAAGAAACGACCACACTGTTCTTTTCAAATAAGTAAGAGACAAGTATGTTTATAGAAATTGTTCTAAAGTCTATACGAAGTGCGAAGAAAGTATAATAAAAATCTTTTTTTTTTTTAATTTTGCTCATAATATGTAAATAATATAACTAATTATTAACAAATAAAATGTATTAAAATTGTGGAATAAATATAGTATATATAGTTCTAGTCTGAAACAATATTAAAAGTTGTGTAATATAAGTATATATATTTACTTTTGTAAAGGAAATGCATATGAAATTTTTGGAATTTTTATAACATTTGATAAGAAAAAATGTAGGAAAATGAGTGTAAAAAGAACAACCACTATGCGCAGTGCATGTAGAATGAATTCTAACGACATTGAGATTGGTTTAAAAGAAAAAATAATAGCTCAAGATAATATAAAACATGAAGCCAATAACTCTTTAGTTTCACCTTTGGATGAAACGCAATCTTCGACTTTGGGTGGCGGCAGACTGCAATTTTTTAAAGGTAATTCTTTCCCATATAAAGCAGTGTATGTACATATTTTAATATATATCATATATATATATATATATTAAGAAAGACTTGACATAATTCATACATTTGCATAATATATATATATATATATATATATATATATATATATATACATATGAATATATCTAATCTATATAAATATATATATATTATATATATATATACACATATATTGTATATATATATATATTATATTATCGCTTTTCATAGACAAAATTTGATTTTAATTGTATTTGCAATTATTTCATTATTTTTTATTTTCTTATTTATTTGATAACAAAAATTATAATTTCAATAATTGTCATTTAGCTGTATAAAACCTTCTTAATCATATGCTCCCGTTGTTACAAAATCTCAAAATATTAGAAATAACTTCCAATGAAGCAAATACTATTTAACTTACGTCTTTATATTCTATAATCTATATATGTACTATAAAATGTATATATAATTATAAAATGTAATAAGGAGCTTAATAAAATTAAATACGTGTACATTCAGGACAAATTTATAATTGTTTTATCATTTAATAAAAAATGCATTATTGAATTTATACTTTGAAATAAAATAAATTCAAGAATGTAAAATTATTTCAAAAAAGAACTTATAAGTTAACACTTTAATTAATTCATAAAACAATAAATAGCATATTTTAATTATTATATACATATATCTATATAAATTTTGTACTTAAAAATAATAAGTATTAATTTTGTACGTTTTTAGTTAAGCATACGGTAGTTATTGTTTAATATTTATAGTCTCTATTAAAGATAGTAGCATATGGAATATGGATGTATTAATATGTTTCTACTTTACGACTTATGATGTCAATAAATTTTTTGTAGCTGGTATGGATTTTATTTATGCTGGACTGAAGTTAATTTGATTCCAGTCCCTCTTTTAAGCTTTTCACATTTTCAGATTTTTTACACATGGCTGAAATAAATACATCTGGCTCTCCTTTCATTCGTATGAGTTGTCCATAAAACTACAAATTTAATGAGCGACAGTCAGAATATTAAATCTATATTTTTCCTAATTTATAATTTTGATATTTACTTCATCATCGTATGATAAATATAGATTTGTACATTGTGGATCCATATGCTGCTATATTACACTCACTTGTAAGGTAGAGTTTACGGTGTTGCTAAATTATGTCAATTTAAATAATATTTATGTAGTCCTCTTTAATCACAATTTACTCCATTCTTGTTTTGAGCATGAATCAGATCACGTTTATAAAACTTTATACTTCAATATTTTTTTGATATTTAATAGTTTTATTCTGTAATTTTTCATTTATAACCAACAACCTTTTCAGAATATTACAAAAAACAGTAAAACAAGAGCCAACTTATTGTTGTTGTGTGACATTTTAATAAATTATGCCTTATTAGTGATTATCCGTATCATCAATTAAAAAATGTATTGTTTCCTAAAAAATTCTTCTAAAGATTGATACAGATTTAATGACAACCTGACACATTTAATCACAAAAATTAAAGAATATATATGCCGGAGGTAAATACGATCTTCCGCCCTGTTATAATATTCGTTTTGTGCATGCAGTAGCTTTCGTAAGCAATTTAATTATGAAATTTGCTGTTTGCTTGTAAAAACGTATCTTTTATTTATAAATTAAAAACAAAATCTCAAAAATAAAATAAAAGATATATTTTCCATACTATACTTTTCTAGATTATACTATACTTTTCTTTAAAAAATATCAAACTCGTACGGTTTTTAAGCCACTTTTTCACCGTGCTTTTTTAGACCATCATATGTATCATATGCGTGCGAAAAACAATTTTGTAAGTGCACGAAAATGCACTTGCTGTCTCTTGTATACAACCAAATTTTTTATATACTACCACCTACCAGCATATCACAGCGTTAGCACTCAGCCTAAGAGTTATTGAAGGACTAAAAGTGCAATTGATGTATAATTAAGCCGTGATCAATACAAACAAATTACAAGGTTAATACTGTTAAGAAATTTTTATGAAAGTCTGATTTAAAAATATTAAAAAAACATAATTCTGTGTATTGTAATATTCTAAAATGAAATAATGTTATTACGATAAAAATTAATATTGTTAGTTTTCCATTACATATAAATTTAACATACAAATAATACTGGATTAGTAGTAAATAGATGAAAAAAAAGCATGTACGTATACGTACTATAATAATATTATATATGATTATAATGTTTAAAATATTTATTAAAAAAATCCATATGATCATTAACGATGTTGACTCTGTAAACATAGGTAAATAACAACCATTCTTGACATATCCCATTATTATAGTTCTAGTGACATTATTAGCAAGCACATTTTCCATTCCTGCGTGTTTATAACAAATAGTTCAAAATTTAAATTTGTTAATTAAATAGACTAAAATATCTGAACATAAAAAAGTAATATTAAACTCATTTATAATATAATTAAATTTCATTTTGCAGATGGGAAGTTTATATTAGAGCTTGCAAGGTCTAAGGCAGGAGAGAAATTTGGATGGGTTTCTGTTCCTAAAAAAGTGCTTAACTCATCAACAAATACCACAATTCACTCAAAAAATGAAATTTGTGCTTCTGTAAGTGGTAAGTATTTAAACATTAAATTCAAATTACATATTAAATATTTTTTTTTTAGATGATAACAGTTCAATTCAATCTTCTCCATGGCAGCGGGATCATATTTGGAGAAAGTCGGTACCACGCAAAGATATTTCTAAGGAAATGTGTATGAGTTTTCGTCGTTCTAAAGACGATTATGCTTTTATTGATCGTAAAATAGTGCGAGGTAAAAGGAGACGACCATATGATAAGATTAATCCAGTGACATGTAATGGAAATATGTTGTCAGTAGTATCTAATCAAAAAGAACTTTCTAAAAGCATAAAAAAAGAAATTCGTCCTCAAAACCATAAAGAAATAAAATATAAAATAAGAAATAGACAAAAACTTTCTGCCATTATTCAAAAATTAATTGATAAAATTCCAACCGGTTTGGAACTATCTAAGAGTGCAGTGATTACCAGCAATATCAGTAATTTTAGCACAACGGGATTTCGGCTGATCGATGGTAAATATCAATCTAATATTTCGCCACGTAAGAGAATATTGAGGGAACTAGAAAAGGTTACACTAGATGATAGTACTAAAAGAAGTCGTTCGAAAAATGACAAAATACTAGTCCCTAATAATACACAATCGAATTTACAAACTAGTATAAAAAATTACAATCCAACCGATGAATATTTTAAGCAACATTCACTAAACGCAAATTATAATAAAGCGCCTACAGATAAATACTGCACAATTTCACCATCAACAAAATTATGTAGTAGTTACAGTATTCACTCTTTGTTAGGTAATTTGTGTAACAGCAGGGATAATAGTGAAATTACGAGAATATCACCGGATTCTGCCGGTAATAAATTACGTAGGCCAGATGATCATTACAATTTTAACACAACGACATCTAAATTGCCTTTGACATATTCTCGGAAGGAAAATGAAACTGAGCGGATAAAACAAACCTTAGACAAGTGCAATTATAAATCATCAGCATGTAGGTCCGATGCAAATACGGAATCAAAAAATATGAGCGCTGTCATCATTGATGATGTTGAAAAATCTTCAAATTTTCCCAATGATACAATTGATACTAATAGGCAGCATGGTCTTAAAAAGAAACAATTAAATAGCAAAGAATCTAATAATTCTGTGTGTAATTTTTTACAACATTATTCTCCAACTAAATTTAAAAAGGAAATCGACTTTTCAAGTACATCAAAAACATTCCCGCACTCGGACACATCTCACTATGATAGTTCTAGCGATATGTTAATGGCTCTGAACGAAAAAATAGCTACTACAATTCCACCTAAAAATTCGTTTCTAACTGCATATCCATTATTAGCAAGCACATTTTCTAATCCTGCACATATAACTAATTTTACAAATTCTGAAATTTGTCCCGAACAATCGATAATAGGAGAAAAAGGAAATCCAGCTGTGCATAGCTCAGCTAGGAATAATAAATCTCTTGTATCTAACAGTTTTTTAGGAGCTTGTAATGCAATGTCAATGTCTTCATTAAATTATATGTATCCCGAAAATATCCCATTATCAATTTGTCATAATGGTTCTCCCCGTTTTATTCCTTCTGGTACCTATTTCCATCCTTATGCAATAGCTGCATTACGAAATCCGCTTTGGACACACCAAACTGGAATACCGTTGCCAGCACCAATAGCACGGCTGCCGTCTGTATTTCCATTTAATAGAATAAATACTCCAATGAATTCAGTAGATATGTCCACGGAAAGTTCGGAAATGCGGATAGAAAACAAAAATTCTGAAATCTACACAGAAGAAGAATGCAATTCAGGTAAGTTTTGAGTGAATTAATATTCTTTTTTTATATGAAGCATAACAATATTTTCTTTTGTTAATGTTTTTTTTATGTTAAGATCTATTGATTCGAATAGTGTACCGATGGTTTTTTCATGCTACATTACTGTTATTGTTTTCGCTTTTTAAACTAGTATGTATTACAGAAAAAAATATTTATTTTAATAAGAATATTCCTTTAATAATCCATCTCATACTCTTAACAACAATAATTAACTGATAGAGGCCCTAATGTTGATTAGAAAAGATAATAATGGTCCATTTGGTTTCCTACGGTGAACTTAACCATATTTCTGAAAATATATAAAGGCTATGGGACTACATATTTCATTATTTGCTTGTCCATGTTACATGCATGGGTTAGTTTTTAGACTGAAATCTTAGCCAGACGACGTTGTGTCTGGAATTAGGTACATATAGTCGACATTTGTCGGTTCTGCGTTCTGCAATACTAATACATCATGAAGTTGTTGATAGTGTGGTTTAAAATTTTTCCTAGAATGTGAAATTCAGTACTTGTGGCAACAAAAAAAAAATTATTTTGTACGGTCATAAATTTGTATTTTCGGAAAATAGCTCCGTGAACAACTATGAGAAAGAAATTTTTGTACTTCTATATATCAGTATTCAAAAAAAAAAACTGAAATTAATTTAAACAAATCAAATTAATCGCTAATACAAATTTAATGGTAATGCAATAGAAGTAAACGTTGATATTAGTGTAAATTTAGATGGTCGTGTAAAGTTTTGTAATGCCTGTATACGCGTACAGGCAAAACACTATTTTCATAATTTGTAAGATACATACATTTATCAAAACCCTCCATACTTAAATAACTAATCTTCTACTATTACTTTATGCTCAATCGTTGCTGAACTATAACTAAAAACCTTTTATATAGTTATAGTTTGATATTTTTTTTATATATTATAAAGTAAATATTCATGTTATGCTATTTAAATATATTAAATTTTTAATTTTTACCTATATATTATGATATATTATTTTTTTTTTTCAGATATCCCATTAAATCTCTCCAAGCATTCATGAAGTACACAAATCTCAAGACAAACCGAAAAAAAAAATTATTTTGTATTATAAATATATCTGGAATTACAACAATTAATAATATTGTTGAATTTCAATTTAAACAAAATTAGTTCTATCGTCATCACTACTACTTATGTTAATTTTTCTGACTGATAATTTTGTTTTCAAACAATATGTGTTTTAATAATTAATTTACCATAATTTACTCGAATTATTAAAATATTAATTCATTTTCAAAAACTATAATTAAACTATACAATAATTTTACAAACTTTTACACATAATACGGTCCACGAATAATATCGAACAATAAATTGAATATCTTCTCATGTAATCAGGGTAGGTTATAGAAAATTAAACGTTTGCTTTAAATCAGATTGTAACTTATATTTAATAAATAGGCTCATTTTAATTAAACTGTAGAAATATAAATTAAAATTACACCAAAGTGAGATAAACTTTCGTCTAAATGTCATTTCACATATTGACATATTGGGCTATTTGAGAATTTTAATAGAAAACACTTGTTTTAAAATAGAAATATATTGATAATCGCATTAATTAATTTATTTATATTTTTAGTAAATAAATGTGTATTTTTTCTACCAAGCCAAATATAATAATTATATTTAATTATCTCATCGCATAAATAATCCAATATTATAGTATTGAATTTGTGCTGTAAACTGCAACTATATTGCATTGCGATTACAGGAGATACGAATTAATACCAATTGTTCAAATCGAATAGTCTAATAAGTAAATTCTAAAAATTTATTTTTACTTATTATGTACGTATAATTAATTATAACTTTTTTGTTGTTTGATTATATCCATATTCCGTACATACTTTATAATTAAACATTTAGCCAATTATCATGTATTATATTATTTTCAAGTGCCATTGCATGGATCAATCAAAATCCACATATAACGCCACTATTTCCGCTTTCGAAACATCAGCAGAGTTTTTAAAAATAATTTTAACTATAGTAGTGATGGGTGATGAGTTATGATTTTTTTTTCACAAAGTGTAATTAAAAGCAAAGTAGTAATGAAGGCATAGAACTTTTATGTGGATTGTAAGTAAACATAATGATAATTTATAATTGTAAACAAAATCGTTATTTGTTAACTTTGATTGTAAACAAAATGAATTTTGATTGTAAACAAAATAATTGTTTTAGAATAATTTTTAATAAGTGGAAGGAACCAATATTTGTATAAGAAATTATTTTAACTTCCTTTAGTTATTAATCCAGAACTAAAACTATATTTCCTTAATAAATAATATATGTATTAAATGGCTTGTATAACACGTTTACAAAAATTATATAGCCTTTGAAAATAAAGAAGGAATAGAATAATCTGTAATTTATACCGGTGCTATATATCTGTTTCGCATTTTATTCATATTACCTGAGCTATATGATTTATATATAAAAAGAATTGAATCTCAGCCATTTTTGTTAAATAGACTGAAGAAAAATTTGTAACTGTGGGGCAGAAATAGATCGGTGACAATATATCACGGCATTCTATTCGCGAAAATACCCAGATTGATTTCTTAGGAGATTGAGTCAGAATAGCGGTTGTAGTAAGTGCTACTTAGTACGAATACTTTGGGATACCGCTAATAGCAATTTCTAGCCCCCGTCCTCCCATATATATATATATATATATTTAGATATATATGTATATATAGATATATAAGTGCATGCTTATATATACATCATATATAACATAGATAGTAAATATATATTACTGTAATAAATAAACATATTTTTATAAGTATTTATGTAATAATATTTTGTAATCCTTTATTTGAAATAATAAAATAAATTATTTTTTATTTATATTGTTTCATTTGTGTTACTTTTTTATATAGATTGAAGCTGTTTAATTATGTAATAAAACCACAGTAGCAGCGGTATTGGTGAATGTTCTTACACAGCATCGATTTTTCGCAATGCAGTTTACATAATTTAATATTATAAATGTAAAATTAAAGTTCAAAAAGAAAAAAAAAACTCATTAAAAAAATAAGTACTATTACAACACATTTTAAAATGAGAAAAATATTACATTAAAAGTAAAATAAATATATATACTTCACCAAACGCTGCATTTTACAATTGGATTCATAGGTGAACCAAGTGGACAGCGAAATTCACGTGCAAAGTCTATTGAATTGGACAAAGATCCAATTACACGAAATTTACCAGGACTGTGAACGGCAGTTTTAATTTTACTACGTAATGCTTCTGATCTTATAGAACCACACCATATCTGCGCAAAGTTCAAGTAAAATAGCTGCGTATTAGTCAAATTTAAATTTGGAAATATTTCGTTTTTTTCATTTGATTTAAGATGGTTTTTTAACCACTTTTTGTAAGCATGAAAAGCTTGTTTTATTCCGCCATTATCAGCAATATTTTCTCCCTGAGTTCTTTCCCCATCTATTATTACACCTACTTCTTCTACAGTATAATTTCCATACTGTGAAATTATACACTTTGCTCGTTTGTGAAATTCATATATTGCGTAGTCACTCCACCATTTTTCTATATTTCCACTACCATCAAATAGACGACCTTTGTCATCGAAACCATGAGTTAATTCATGGCCAATAACAACCCCTATGCCGCCATAATTTAATGAACGTGGAAAATACCTATGATAAAATGGTGGTTGTAGTATGCCAGCAGGGAACAAGATTTGATTTTTATTACGACTATAATATGCATTAACTACAGCAGGTGCAATTTGCCACATATTTTTATCTACTACTATGTTAAGTTTTATTTGTTCAGTTTTAGTTATATGTTTTAATACATTAAGGGTGTTTTCAAAATATAAATTAGGTTTTATTTCTAGGGTTTCGTATTTTTCATCAAGACTTGTTTGGGATAAGATAAAGTCAGGATACCCAATTTTCCAAGACATTGCTTTAAGTTTTAGTACAGCTAAGTTCTTAGTTATTTTATCTAGCCAAGTTGTTTTATTAAGTATATCTAAAAAAGCTTCTTGCAAATTTAGTGCCATTTCTACAGTATCTTCTTTACTGTTTTCATCAAAATATTTTCGCACAAACATAGCACCTACTGCCATACCCATATTGGAATTAACTTGTGCCACACAGTTTTTCCATCTCGGTGGATTTTGTTCACGTCCGAACAATGTATGATAAAATCTTTGCTTGCAATCTTTAAAGCGATTATCTAAATTGTTTATACGATGTACCACGAATCTCCACATTATATAATTTGCAATTATCTCTGTTTTAGTCTTTTTTATTAAATGTGACAGCCTTTTAAAATAGTTTATGGCGTATACTACAACTGTTTCATGATTTTTCACACACCTCTCCTGTATTGTTGATAAAAAAAAAATCCAATCTATGTCTGGTATTTGCTCACATAAACTCTTAATTGACATACGATTATATATAATTGAGAAATTATTCCGATCATCTGGAGATGTAGTTATGTTTGCTAGATCTGTCTCAAATTTAATTAAGTCCTCTGCAGTTTGTTCTAAATTTGCATTGTCGGCTTCCATTATGTTCATAATTGAGATCATAAATTCCTTATAAGCACTCACGTACAGTGCATTGGATTCATTCAAGAAAAATTCTCTGGAAGGGAGTCCAAGAGTTGCTTGATCCAATTGTATTATATTTACATTAGAATTTTTTAAATCCGGAGCTACCCACTCTAAAATGAATATGTCATTATTAAACAATCTTAAATGAGCTGTAACATTTAACCAATGAAAATTGTTACCAGACCATTTTTTATCTAATACTGGCCAACCACCCAATTCTTTTAGTAGATCTTGTAATGGTTTAATACCTCTTTGTTTCAATATTTTTACATTCATACATGATTGAAATAATATTTTTGCTTTTATTTCTGCACTTATCCTCTTAGTTTTGATATTTTTTTTATTAATTTGATTGTGTTTGATTTTAAATTTAAAACGTTTCATTTGTTGGAAGATTCTATCTGAAACAATACGTGTTTTAATAGAAATAGTTTTCAAAAAGATTTTATGAGAACGTCTAATGTTCTTTTTATATTTGTGCATGAGAGTTGTGCCTAATTGTTTTTTATAATCTGTTGTACAATTATATTTATCAACATTTATACTATGACCAAGTAAATCTTTAATTAGTTCATCAATATTTTCTCGAAGCATTTCAAAGATATCATATCCAGTTTTATCTTTTGAAATAGGATTATATTTTACCCAATTACCGCAAGCAAATTGATAAAAATCTGTGCAAGGATTTGTTCTAAAGTCAATATACTTTTTCATGTTTGTAGATTGTAACCTGCGAACCAATTCCGGAGATAATTTCTTTTGAGAAAATCTTTTATCTTTGTTATTATTATTAGTTTTATTAAGAAGCATACGAAGTGGTTTCTGGTTGATCGTATTACCAACAAACTTCTTTAAACATTTTGCATGTTTGAAATAATTTTCATTTTTGTTATAGTTACTGTTACTTATATGAAAAATAAAATTTTTCTGGCCGTTATTGGACTTATTAGGTCGAAAGTCGTTTTTCAATACATTAATATGCAAATTTTGTTTATTTAATTTAAGAGGCTGGGCAATAATGGTAGAATCAGAAACGAAAAAAGTGTAATTATTTTTTGATAAATTTGGTTGCGTTTTAGTTAACCTATTCGGACAAAGAGAAACACAATAAGGCGTATCAATATATTCATTATAAATTAAGTATTGCTCTCCTGATGTATCTGTATCTTGTTTTCTATAATGTATAGCTTCCAACTTTTTATCAAGTTTAATTAAAAATATAAATGCGATATATCTATTCAGAAACATTCAAATAAACATAATCTAATTAGCACGAACTTGCAGCCAAACATTAAAAAATTCTTACCCAAAATACATAAAATATAATTGCGGGTTTTTATGAAAAGATTATAATTCAAGTAGGTTGTTTTTTTTATTTTATTTTAATTTTAAAGAAAGTTGTTTTAAAGTACAGATTATATTAAAATGCGTAAAATGTAAGGCTTCGAACGGTAGACTTTGGTGTGTGATATCAATATAAAAATTACATTTTCAGACGTCAGACCTAATAATGTACATTAAGTCCCATTAGTCAAATGCAAATCTACAATATATGTAACCTCTTTGAAAAAATTCAAAAACTATAATTTATTAAATTATGTAATAATTATAATAATTAATGAATTTATTAATTCACATAATTTTCTAGTTTTCGAAAATAAAGGGATTTTTACGAGTTTTTGTTTTCACGCAGTTCGCAAGTATGGCTCGGTAATAGCTGTTTCGAAAGCGGGGATAATATATTGTATTGTTGTAATAATATATTAATATTTTTCAAAAATAAATATCCAAAATTCTGTTATGCCTCAGTACACCTTACCTCAAGTTACATAGTATCGATTAGTAATTAGTTCAGTACCGATTCGTTCAGTAAAGTTCAAATTTGATGTCGTCATATATTTATGTTTGGAAAATGGATTGAGTGGCCACATAAGTGCGATTGAAATCGAATTGGAACGAATCGAATCGAATTCAATTTTGCGAATTCAAGCTTTCAAGAAACAAAACACAAAACAAAGCCAGTTAGTTGTTAATAACTAAATTTTTATTATTATTATCGTTTATTATCATTATTTATTATTAATAATTAATTATTATTATCATGGTATCGCTGGAAGAAACATTAATAAATTAATTCAAGGAAAACAGCTAATTATATGATAAATATAGCAGAAGTTATAATATTAAAAGAAAAACCAGGTATGGAAAGAAATTGCTGGAATATTAGGAGCAACCGATATTATGATTTTAATATGATTTTAATTATGATTTTAACCGTTTCACTTGTTTTTGATGCCGAGTAGCTATATCAATTGTATGGCACTTGATTTTGACGTGAAGGTACTTCATTTTTTTTGCTACCATCTATATTTTTATACATTAGTACTTTCAGCATAAAAATTAAAAGTCATAATAAGACACTATGTATTTATGTTTGTAATTAAATAAAATTAAAAACGTAAAAGACCCTTAAACCATTTTGATTTATAGGATGACAGCCGATTTTACGTTTTGTGCTGCAGCACAACACATGTGGATTTTTTTCGGATGGTACACAATTTACTCCATATTTGTATATTTTGTTGCATCGCAAAGACAAATTGGATGCGATAAAAAAATTTTGCTCAACAATGCAGTTTCAGAACAATTGTGAACGTTAGAAATCTTCTTTTTAAAAGATACACAAAAATCTAATAACTACAGTTTTTAACAAAAATTATTTAAGTCTGCAACCATGTTTTATTATTACAATATATTTACGAACGATCGTTGTGGCGTGGCATGATGATGTTGATTATTTGTATAGCGGTGAAGTGAACTGCATATATTTTCCTATGCGCTGCTGAACGGACTATATCTATTTGACGTACGAAAAATATTTTTGGAGGCAAAAATTTGTAAAAAAAAATATCTTTAAATGTTTAAACCACGTAAAAGTTGTTAATTTCAAATATATTAATATTTTAAGAAATTGGTTTTTTGATATATTTGTAAAAATTGGATTTGTTTATTAACTGCAAACATTTTCACTAGCTTATAATGAATAATAGTTACGATGAAAGAAAGGAGTTGCAAAATATTCTACAGCATAAAATAAATTGTGCTAATCCCGACCAAAAACAAAGTCCATATCTGAAGGTATGTATTGTAATTATAAAATCTCTATTTGCTGTAAAGAAGTACATATGTAAATATTAATCACTCCAGTTAGGATTTTTATATATGCGCCATTACATTGCTAACAATTTTTTATGTTCAAACTTCAATCCTTAGTGTGAACTCAGAACAATATCTAAGAATAGTTGCATATTCTCTAAGAATCAAAAGATCGAAAACAAATAATAATGAAGAAATTTAAAAAAAGGGATTTTAAACATGTTTTTTTCATTTTAATAATATAAAATTTAATAACATAAAACCGATACAATTGGGATTAAATTAAAAAAATATGGGTTAAAATGAAACGGTTTACATTCTTCTTAAACTCATTATAATTATATTGCTGTTTCTAATGGTAAGTTTCATATTTTTGGCCATCTAGAAATAATAGACTTTATTGATGTACCGAAGACAAAGAATTTTTCTATAGATTGTTCATCCGTACTTTATATATATGTAGTGTTAATATTAATCTACAATATTATATATTGTGGAATACTATTGTATCCTTTATCACAAATTGTGTTATTTGGTATTATTGGCCGTAGGTTTCCGTTTTCACTTCAAAAAGACCCAGTACTAAGTTTGTAACTGAAGATACAAACTGCAAAGATCTCCAGGAATGGATTTATTGCGAAGGTCTTCAGGATCTTCTGATGTAACTGTAAGTTGAGTTACAACCAAACTATAATGAATTAACTACAAATTAAAGGTTTAATGCAATTCTACCGCGCATAAAATGTAAATCAATAATATATTATATTAATTTATATTTTAAATCAATATTAATAAATCAGTAATCTATTATTTGCAATTAACTGTTTAATTCGGTTTTATAGTTAAGTTTTTATATGGATGAAAATTAATTTTTTGTAAAATATTTTTTTCTTTTTTCAAGTTACAAATATTTTGTTTTGTGAACAATTTATCAAACAAGATTTAAGCATTTAGCAGTAAAATATATATATATTTCAATATACATATGTATTATAATAATATAAGCCATTACTGAAACTCTTTTTTAAACAACATTTTGTTGCATGTTTAAATCTATTAGTAAAGTTTCGGATCCACTACTTGCATGAGTGATATAAATATATTATAAGTGATACAATCTAGTTAAAGATTTAATGTGTGAATCTTGTACACTGTTGATCCAATTAAAACAAACAAAAAAATTAATTATTATTTTATATATTTTGCAGTTACCTACAATTCAAGATTTTGCAATTATAAAACCTATAAGTCGTGGTGCTTTTGGAAAAGTATTCTTAGGTTTTAAAAATACTGAGCCGAATAAACTATTGGCAATAAAGGTACATATATTTATTTGGTTCCAATAAATATGTATAGTTAATGTATATTTGTAAAAAATAGGTCATGAAAAAATCCGAAATGATAAATAAAAATATGGTTACACAAGTAACAACTGAAAGAGATGCTTTGGCATTGTCGAGAAGCCCATTTTGTGTTAACCTTTTCTATTCATTGCAATCATCGGCATATATTTATCTAGTTATGGAGTACATGGTTGGTGGTGATTTAAAATCTCTTCTAGCAATGTACGGATTTTTCGATGAAGATACTGCAAAATTTTATGTTGCGGAAATGACTTTAGCACTACAATATCTTCATAATCATGGAATTGTACATCGAGATATCAAACCAGACAATATGTTGGTGTCCGTTAATGGTCATGTAAAACTTACCGATTTTGGTTTAAGTAAAATTCAAATGCGGAAAGGTAAATATTTATTTTATATAAATAATGTTAATTAGGTTTCCATTTTGAAAAATTCTATTATATATGTAGATATTGAGCTTTCTGATTTGATTAACTATTCACCTAACATAAACATAAATGGTCGAACACCTGGGCAATTACTATCACTTACTTCTCATTTATCATTTGGATCTACAGAAAAACAAAAAGATTTTGGAACTAAGTCAAATACTATATATAAAATGGATAAACATAGTTAGTAGAAATATATAAGTAAAGTATTATTTTTAATTATAATAAATATAAATTTTATATTTTCAAGGATCGTTAGATAGTGAAATAGAATCAACTATAAACAGAGATACAAATAATGATAGTCATATGTCTGGAATTTCACCTTTTCTTTCGGCCGAAGTATCTTTTCAATGTATATGTGGACAAGTGAGTTTTTGTTTGCTAGTTATTTCGTTAATTTTTTATATTTACATATTATAGACAGATTCTTCATCTTCATCTTACCATACTTGTAATTCCAGCGACAGTAGTAAAACAGTTAATGAAAAACAATGTAAAAACAAAACTTTTGGATATAAAAGTAAAACCAATATAACACAAGGTTTTTGTACGGTATGTTGTTGAACCTTTTACAATAAAATAATCCTTTAACGAGAAAAAAAATTATAAGAAAATATTATTAAACCTAATAAAAAATGAAAAGCTATTGAAATATATTTTTTTTTTCATTTAGCATTATTTATATTTATTAGTGATAATCCATATTGTTTTTCACTAATAAAATAAATACTGTACAAATTACAGCCTAAATCCAAAATAAAATGTTTGTGAACATTTACTGTTTATGAAATTATTTGTGTCCAAAATGTTTAATGTGTGCTTATGCAAATAACACTTATAAGCTTAGATAATATTATTTTTATTTCATATAAAGGAAGAGAAAGGATGTAAAATAACAGAAGATTCAGGCGTATCATGTAGAAAAAGTGATTGTTCAAATGTCAATAGTGATCAATCTTCTATAGATAGACCATTTAGCAATTCAAATGATGACTTAAGCTGTTCGGATTACTCAAGAAGGTATCAGATATAAACATTCACATATTCTTTTCGATGTTAATGTGTCTTAATTTTATTAGTTATAATGTTACTAATAATAATGATAAAAGTATTGCCAAGAATGAATATGACTCACCAGCTTTATATGTCCCTAGAAATATTAAACGTACCAATGGGAACGGGCTAAGGTTTGTAAATAATATAGTGAGTATATAAAATATATATTCTTTTTAATATTATAGTGATATCAAAAGAAAAAATAAATTATTACAAAGAATTAGCTGTGGAACACATAATAATACTGACGCAAATTCTAGCTCTGTGTGTACGGGTTTAACACAAGAAATCAATATAATAGATATTGGAAGTAGTACACCTAAGAAAAGGAAAGCCAAATCGCCTCTGAAAGGTGTCCTAAAATTCAGGTAAAAATTGAAACTTATATGATAGTTTATATATATATATATATATTTATAAAAAAATATCCAATATTTAACGTTACAGGTCATTATCAGATGAGGAAACATCAATAAATGATCGCCATCAAAATGTCGTATTTTCTACTCCAGTATCATCCCAAAAAATCCAAAGACGTTGTTCAGACATAACATGTAAATTAAAAAATACTCGATTTACACTTCCTATGTCTGCAGAATTCAAAAGAGGCGATATTATGCCAAGTGATAAGATAAATGTAGCGGTAAGTAAATTGAAGTCTTAAAAACAACTATATAATTATAAAAAAAAAATTTAGTCGAATAACTTAATCGGTAAGAAATTATTAGTTTTGGTGAAGTCGCATTCTATGTAGGAGTACATATATTTCTTCGAGAAGATCCATACAGAAAAATGTAAATTAATATAAAACGTTATCCTTCTTATCTCTTATTACTTGGTGCAACAATTACATTTTTTTTTTTGCAAAATTTACTAGCTCTATTTTGAGGTTTCATAAGCTGTAATTCTGAATGTAAGCAATAATTTACAAAAAGATAACCTTTGTATTTGTATGAATCCAAAGTATGAAAAGTGTATTCGTATGACGTAACCTAACTCCTATAAGATTTTATAAAAAAAACCCACATATAATAGTTAATTTTGTAGTTTACTAGAGAAATAATAATTTTGTAGTCTACAAGAGTAATAATATTTTTACATAATGTAAGTTATTTTTACCTAAATACGTCCTACGATTGTTAAAAGACTCCGCGAATTACCAATATTACCCCATTTAAATAGTAATATTGGTTAAGAATATAATACAAATTCTGTAACGACGGGCCACGAACTATAGTGTAAAAATCATGCCGTCAGCGTTTGATGGCATAAAATTGTAAACATACGTCGGCTTAGTGATTTAATTTATTTTGTAAACAAAAATAGCTTGTTCTATTTGCTTTAAATGTAAATTAATTTTTTGTTATTCATTTAGCTGTTGGTAAATAATATATATTCAGCAATTATGCATATTCAACATTATCAAATTTAATATTATAATAAACTATAATAAATTTAACATTGGAACAAATTGCATTATTTATTTATTATAATACACAAATATAACAAAGGTGACTTCAGAAAGTTGCCTTGCCTTGTTTTTATACACAACAAGTATATTATATGGTTTCGGCCGAAACAAATAGAACACACGTCCAGGTGGTAAGAAGGTTGTTTTGTACAATGCATTTGAATCTAAATTTAATAACGGTTGAAAAGTTATTAAATTGCAACAATATTAAAAATCATTGACAATATTTAAAACGCATTAAAGTTATTCGAAACCAAGCAGTGCCGGAGGCTCGAACAAATAGTCAAAAATAATCGGATCATTGTAGTGATACAAGGATATAACTATAAGCATTTAAAGAAATCAAAGAAAACGTATTCGTCCTATACCATTACAAGGATTTTAATATATATCTATATTAAACCATTACAAGGATTTTAATATATTTTTATTTTCACAATAATTCAAATAATTTAGGAATCACCAATCTATCCAGAAAAAAATAAATATGTTTTAATAATATATTCTGTCACGACAAGAATATAATTATTATTCAAAGAATAACAATAAATAGTAGTAATATATTTTATTTAAGTCAATCTTATTTAAGTCAACTGTGGCTACTTATTTCGCTCTTTTTCATCAAAGAATCACTCTGTCAATAGTCTTCAATAGTAATGTAATGCTCAGAATCATCATTAGGCACCCCTAA
The DNA here is from genome assembly GCA_963920725.1 of Rhamphomyia laevipes. Classification (NCBI taxonomy): domain Eukaryota; kingdom Metazoa; phylum Arthropoda; class Insecta; order Diptera; family Empididae; genus Rhamphomyia; species Rhamphomyia laevipes. Next base: position 44,277,278 of record OY987257.1, on the reverse strand, counting down.
AAAGCACAGTGTAACCAAGGACAACAGAGTTGCTCACAGTATAATGTGTTTTCGTCCTCACCAACTAACGTATATATACAGCAGACAATAAAGATGAGCTGGAGTTACAATTTTAAGCTATTTATCTCTAGTTTTATTCTTGATACAATTAAAATTGGTTGGACGTACATACATTCAAATTTAGCTACTAACAATGATGCAATGTTATTTATAGACACCCGTAATTTAGGTCACCGAACTACATATTAGGTGAATAATAATTTAGCTATTCTTCCAAATTCTGGTGACATTTTAGTTTATACTACTATTTAATTCAGTTATTAAAAATAGTGCAACTAATTATACGCAACAAGACTGCAACAATTTATATTCCTGACTACATATCTTCCGTTGCAGGTTCAAATGTCACCAATAAATATTGAAACTCTTCAGAAAACTCCAAAGGTAATTCATACCCCTTTCCGCACACCTAAATCAGTTCGAAGGGGAGATTTAATTTCGGATGAAAGAATTTTAGGAACACCAGATTATTTAGCGCCAGAACTTTTACTTTTGTAAGTTGAAAAAGTATAATATTTTTAATATATTTATTTATTGGAAATTTTTTTAGAAAAGGACATGGTCCTCCAATAGATTGGTGGTCTCTTGGTGTTTGCTTTTATGAATTTATGACAGGAATACCACCATTTAACGACGAAACTCCACAGAAAGTTTTTGAAAACATTCTTAACAGAAGTATGAAACTCGATTTTATAAATTAGAAATACATAAATGAATTGTATATACAATTTTTCAGATATTGAATGGCCCCAAGGAGATGAAGCCTTATCAGATGAAGCTATGATTGCTGTTGAACAAATGCTGACAATGGATCCTGATATACGCCCTGCAGCTAATGATGTTCAAAAAATGCTTTTTTTTAAATCAGTTGACTGGAAAAATATACAATCAGTCGTACCTAATTTTGTTCCCGCTCCAACTAATCCCACTGATACAGCGTATTTTGATGCTCGCAACGTTACACAGCATTTGAAACTTTCTAATTTTGTTCCAGAAGATCTATAATTTAAATTTTTTGTTATTTTGTTAACTTGTAAAAAAAAGTTTCTATTACGATATATAAATCAAATACAATATTTTAAATTTATAATTTTTTGCATCTATAATAAACTACTTAGTTCTTAGTGTATATCTATAATTAGCAGTTTTTTTTTTTGCTTCGGGTCATGGCCATAGTATCCACTAAATATGTGCATACGACATATTTAGTGCAGCTTGGGTTTTGAATGAGTTAATTATAAACAATTCTAAAACAAGCTTTGATATATTAGGAGTGATTATAGAATAACTCAGGGGGAAAAGAAAAAAGATTTTAGATGATGAAAATTCTAAAAATGGAAAAAATTACCGTGTGCGCGAAATATCACAGTAGTTCCGTTCCTACCATTAAATCTCCTTCAGAAATTGTCGTTGAGCTACCTGGTCGCGATTTCGCTGTAGTCAACCCAGTCTTTTTAAATTCGTAAATAATTTACAGTACAAAACGATAATTGCATTTCTTTTGCAATTTTATAAGTCGATATTCTAATTACAGATAATTTACAATAATCCTTGATTTGCGAATTAACAATTAAAATTTAGAAAAAAAATGTTTAGCTTCCTTCCATTACAAAAAAGTGCAGATATTTCAACAGGTAACAGAATTACAAGGGCTTTTTACGCTAAATGGTGAAAAAAAATTAGCAGGACCTATATACAGGATTTTGGGGTCGTAGGGACTCCTTAGATTTGATATAAAATATTTTATATTATAAGATTTAAAGTTTTTTAATAAGTAAAATATAAATGTACTCAAAAAGATTTTGGAGCTTATAGAATTTTAATCTATTGATAATGTACAATTTAACTGGAAGTTTTAGTATATTTGAAATTTAAATAAATTTTTATAATATATCAACTTCTGCGATAGTTAATAATATCCTAGCACGTGTTATTTGGCCCTGTTGCTCCTTTACGATCAATCATACATAGAATTGGTGGAGGTACTGACATTAATTCATTTAATTTTTCATTTCTACTTTTACCCGTTGATTTTCCTGGGCCACCAGCACCACCATCACCACCTTTTGAATTTCTATTCCTAATTAAAATATACAAATTATATAATTTCGTGTAAGCTTACATAAAACTTAAATTGGAAAATAAAAAAGTTCAAACTTACTTTCCACCTCCTTTACCGCCTGCACCTCCTTTACCACCACCACTTCCACCTTTACCCCCACCTCCACCAGCACCACCTTTACCGCCCCCAGCACCGCCTTTTCCTCCGGCACCACCACCTTTTCCACCGGCACCTCCACCTGCAGCTCCACCTTTTCCACCGACACCACCACCTTTTCCTCCGGCACCACCACCTTTCCCTCCGGCACCCCCACCGGCACCCCCTCCGGCACCACCGCCTTTTCCACCGGCACCACCACCTGCAGCGCCACCTTTTCCTCCAACAATGGGTTTTCCATCAAAACCAACTCCATTGGAATTACCATTTAATTTATCAATTATGGAATCTGTTTTAAAATCATCTAAATTGTATTGGGTTTCCTTACATGCTACATCAATTTGTTTTTTTAAATGTTGTTTTAATAAGCCAACAGGAGGTGTAAATTCAATATCTAATTCACTTTCGCTGTCCGTTGTATCCGAAAGAACAAGCGAGTCCTTAATATTAGGAATTTCTTTATTCTCGCAAATTCTAGCAACATCATTATCAAGTTTTTCTTTTTCTAAAAAAGATCTGCAAAAACAAAGTGGCAATGGCATGTGACAAGTACATTTGTTATATCCGCAGTTTTTTAAATTATTCTTAATCTCTCTTTTATGAATTAACATTGGGTTCTTAATAATCCTAAATTGTATTGGTTTAACATTTAAATAGGGATTGTAGCATTGCTGAATTTCTTTAATTAATTTTAGCGGTCTCATCGTAATAAGATATTCTCCATTTTTTTTTATTACTTTCAAAGTTGGCTTTTGTGTTATTTCAGAATTTGTATTATCATCAACAATTTTATGTTTCTCTTTAATGTTCGAAACCAAAAGTGTATCTGCCGGAAAATCCGACAAAAAATATCTCATTATGTCTTTTATTGGTTTGCCAATAGCACCTGGTTTCCAACCTTTACGTAAAATACATTTATTTTTATTCCAAAGCCAACCCATATTTCTTGGTACACCACTTCCATAACCTTGGCAAGTTTTATGACCAAATATTACACCGGGATACTTACTACTTCTCATGCTGCGATATTTAACTCTTTGGATGTACGGGCGTTGTTTGCTGAAAATATTTTATTAAATGGTTTGTTTGTTCGAAAATTATATATAGTATTATTTTTGATTAAACCAATTAAAAAATATGTGTTCGGTTCTAAATCATGCGAATTGGTAAGTAAATTTTGTTTTTGTCTTATTTTTGAATGTCGTTGTTTTTGGGAGTTTTAGTTTTTGGGACTTTTATCTATGTGATTGTTACTGTTACTACATGTATGTATATTGAACGGATTCAGAAAAAAAAAATCAATATAATTCTTATTTATATAATTATACCAATAGTAAGTATGTCAATTCGCAATTTTTATTTTTTTATACATAATTTTGAAAAATCGGGGTCTAGAAAGAGATGATGGTGAAGAACATAGTATATGTTATTCACCATTCTAAATTTTTAAAAGTAAATTGAATTATATATACATACCATTTGAAAGACATTTGTTGCTCCTTCATATTATCTTTTCGACAGCATTCGATGGTTCTGTCAATATTCTTTAAATTTAGCTCCAAAGTCCCGGACCCAGTTCCATTTATTTTATTAAAGTTAGATATTTTATTTCGTTTTTTGCCTTTATTTTCTAGTTTTGTTTCTTTCTTATTTTCTTCTTCATTGCTGAATTTGTATTTAGCTTTCAGAGCTTGTAATGTCTTAGAAAGGTACGGAATCACTTCCGCGCTAATTGATTCTTCAGAACCGTATTCTTTTAGAACATTAAAGCATTGTTCATCAGGACTGATAAATTTTTCTGATTCCTCGATTGATTTTCTTGTATTAAATGGGTTGCATTTGTAAACTTTTATATCTTGAAGTAACTTGTTTACAACTTTATTAATTCTGCAATGAGGGCAAATTTTATCATCCTTGCATGTACATATACATTTATTGTCTTTTAAACTAGTTTTACTATAATTTCTTTCAATACCAGAGTCTGTATTCCATTGCTTTAAGATATAAGCTATATCCGAATTCTTGGCACATGGTGGATCTCGGGCGGTGTTTGATAATCTATTGCTACCATTAGTAAATGTGGATTTTTTAGTGAAACTTATATTTTCGCCACATATAGGTTCGAGTCTGTAAATATAGAAACATGATATTATATTGATATTAGATATTAAAAAATCTGCTAATCATTGTAGAGTGTTTTATATCTGCCTTGTGATCCACCTTGGATTGTTGACATATTTTGGCTTACACAAAATTGGAAATATATGACAATACTTTTAAGAATACTTTTACATCCCCTGTGAGAAGATGAAGAGATTATGAAAGACTCAAATCTATGATATCTAAATACCAAGTCACAAATCCGTACCGCAAATATTCTCGATTTTATGGATATGTAATACTAATTGTATAAATACTACAAATAAAGGTGGTATAAGATACAGGATACGCAGGATCTATTTTTATGGATAAGATGTATAACAATATTATGAAGAAAGTATTTATTCATTTTCCATGCTGACCCCCATGGAATGCTTGTTTTACAAAATACATCTCCTTACCCTATAATGATCAAATGACAAGATACTAGCTCAAATATTAAGGATTATATTTATATGAGCATTTCAAACAATTTTCCGCAATTGTAAGCAGCAATATTACAAAAACTACTAGAGTAAACTATTTACAGGTACTATACTAAATATAGGTAATATTCAGAGAAATTATCCTGTATTAATATTAAAATTTTGAATTATAATAGAAAAGCGGTACAAACCTGGTTTGTTCTTCTTTTCCGGCTATCATAGCTGTGAAATCACCGCAAGATAATCTTGTCTGCATAGAGTTGGAAGCCCCTTGAGTGCCAGATAACATAGATATTGAACCATCTACCAAATAAAATATAAATTAATTTTTTAATGTTCCTGATATAAAGTAAAAATAAATAATCTATCACACAACCACTTTGTAGTATCACTTACCATAACAAATTATTTATCAAAGTTGAACCTCACTTCATCAATTTGGTTCAAACTATTCAAAAATGCTTTCTTTATATAGAATGTGTCTTTAGAACATGGAACGGAAAATGAAAAAAGCACTCAACAATGTTCTTTTCCGTAAAATTACGGAAGTATTGCCCATAGATAAAGCTAATTATACACATTTTTTAATGGATAGTAAAATATGCTTCGGCGCATGTAAATATTTGCGAATATGGGAGATCAAGAATTACTCGCTAAACACATTCCTAGGTCTCATAACTATATAAACGATATAGAGATCGATTGCTTTTGAGACTCTAATGGCCTTACACCTCCCAATAACTGTTCATGATAAAAGATGGTACGAGGCTTCATTTGAGCAAGGATTGGTCTAATATAGAGACAAATGTTTCACATGAAACAATCCTGAGTTTTATCATCGTTGAAAAACAAAGTTATTCTGAAGGAAAGTAAATTAGGACATCCCTTCGAGGTATAAATATTAGAATTCGCGTTCGACATTTCTAAAATTTTCAAAAGAAAAACTCCTAGAATAAATTATATTTATTTGTTTATTAACATTATGGGCGCTTGGTTGCAATTAGAATTTGCGGCTAATTAACTGAATCCACAACCGATTGCATTCGGTCAATTGTGTTTGGTAAATTAGATGAATACCATTAATTTTAGAAAATAAAAATTAAAATTAAGTCTCATTGAATAATAGAACTACTGCTAATTATACATTTTGAACAGAAAATCCATTCTTTATTTATGTTGGTAAATTTAAATTTTAATCACATATTTTACTTACCATCTGGTTGACGATAATTATTATTATTCATGGTGGTGTCATAATTACTTTGAACATTCTACAAACAAATTATAGTTTTTTGCTGCAAGAGCGATTATAAAAAACATGAAAATAAATACCGTCAGTTCACAGCATGCTAAATTTCCACAAGGATTTAATATTTCCGCTGTTTTTAGTAATTTTCCTCTGACAATTTGATAGCGTGATACATCCAATCGTGCTGGACACTCTGAATCATTACATTGCGCAAGAACATTTCTGTTATTACTAGCAGAATCGCCAATAACAAAGAGAACATCGGTAGGATCTAAAACTTCCTCCATTTCATTGCAAATGTTTAGCTTTCCTTGTGCGTCAGCTAGTTTTCCATAACTTTTGAACCTGAAAACGGTTGGTTATATGAATAAATAATATTTAATATTCAAATCTTAATAATTTTTATACTTACAAATCTTCTTTACACTTGCAATGCAATTTAATAGCTACATTAATTGATCCAATTTTCGTTTCTAAATCTAATATATCTGGTTCTTCAAATTGTGAGTGACTTTTAAAAGATTCTTTAGCCAATGCATCAATGAAATTTTGGTCCCAGTTTATATTTACTTCACCTTTAATGCAAAAACAAAAAAAAATTACAAAGTAAATAGCACATTATATATATTTTAGGATTAACACTTTGAAACCCCTTTATATCACAAAAAATGCGTAAAATATAGTTTTCGTAATCTTCCTGGAATAGTCCATAAAATTAATATTTTTATGTAATTGTGATTTTCAGACTGGGGAAAATGCTATCGGTTGAGGGTTCAAACCATTTGTTGTCAAAAAATGTCTCAATATTAAAAGCCATTAGCTTGTTACAATTAAGTATTTCTTCAATATAAAGAAAATTATGGTTTGGAAAATTGTGCATCAAAATGCTATAAGAATGTCACGAAATCTCTTTGTGGAAGCCGAGGCTTAAGCTGTAGACCCATTGCAAAGAAGAAGGCCGCCTAAGGAATTTCGTGCTCTTGAATTTTGTGTTTCATAACATACTACTTTTTGATTTTTATTCTATATATTATTGCGTAAATTACTATACGAAGGTGTATGTATATTCAAATATTTTAAACCCCAAAATATAATATTTTTAATAATATTTTACCAATTTTTGTATTCAATTGTTTAATTTGTATATTTATTGGGCTTTCAACAATTTTTGCTAGTTCTTGGATTGTTGATTCAAATTCGGCACTTCGTCCTTCTTTGAAACCATTATTCCCAGGTTTACTTGACTTTAATTCGAGTACAACACTTCCAAATTTCACTTCAATTACGATTTCGCTTATATTGTATTCTTGTTCCCCATTTTCCAATTCCAATTTATTTACAATGAAGTCAAAAATAAAGCCACGAGATTCCATTTAAATTAATATTTTTAAAATATAAAATATATTTAAACAGAAATGACAAATAATTTGTGTTGAAACCTAATTTATATTCTTTTAAATTTAATTTGTATATCAGACAGTATATTGCACGGTTTACTTTTTTAAAATATGAATGTATAGAATTAATTATGGATAATTCTAGTATAATTATTTTTATACAGGGCGGCTCGTATCTAGCTATCGTAGAACCTAGACTATTCCACAATATTACTCGAAGCGAAAGGCCACAAAAAACTAAAAAAATTTTTTAAAAAAACTAACTTCATATTTTTGTCTATAACTTTATAATAGCTCAAGCTCAAGGGATTTAGTTATGGTATTTAATTGGTCTAAATAAACCTACATGTGCTTCGAATTTACAAGACCTGAAGCTTGAAATTTAAATATTTTTTTTTAAATTATGTCTAAAAATCTATTGTGAAAATTTTGGTATTTTATTTTATTTAAATGAATTTATTTTTTATAAAGAAATGTGTACTTAATATCCTCTGTACTATTATTTTTATATATTAAAACCAATGGTATGATATAAAAACCAGGCTGCTGCTTTCCTACCTAGATAAGAACCCAATATGTATTATATTTTTGAGTCTATCGAAAACTATCTAGTATGTATTTTTTTATAATATCGATAGTTTCAAAAATCATCAATTCTGTTCTGATTGAAAGGGACTGGGGGATGTATTCTTTTTGGAATAAACACACCTGATTATTTTAAAATTAGTATTTATTGAAATTGAAAGACAAACGACAAAATAAAAAAACATTTAGTGAAAAAAAAAGTTAGAATTTGTCTGTATAAAAATTAATATAATAAATACAAAAACAGCCGACCCTGGTGTAAAAATTATCATCTGACATTTTGGCAGGAAATTTCGTCAGGTGAGTTCTGAAAAGATCCATAGGACTCAGTTACGAGTAAAATTGAGTGCAGTTTCGAGTAATTTTTTTTAATTTTTACCATTAGTAAAAGACTTATTATCATATTTTAATAACAAAAATTCAAGGACCTATACTGTCTGAAAAGTATTTGAGATTATAAAATCACATGATTTTAGTTAAAACAAAAAATATTACTAAAACATATATATGAAGAATGTCAAAAATAAATTTAAATTTGTCAAAAAAATATGCTCATTTTAAGTGCAGATAGTTAACACACCATTTCGATCAATTGTTCAGAGCTTGATTTGTTGAACCAAACAAATGTTTTTCATTTAGATTTAGAGTGATTCAGAGGGGTTCATAGCTGTTCCATAGCGGGGCCAGTTTAATGTATAACTAGCTCTGGGTATGTGTTGAGCGATTATTTAGTATGGATCACTAGTTTCTGCATTTATCGATGAAGCAGTCTTTTTTTTTTTGCCGATGAAGTAGTTTTGAATTATGACCGCGGTAGGGTGATTAGTGTTGTCGTTTTTTTCTCTTTGTACGTGTCCTACGTGCCTTTTCTGAAATTCCAATATTTTAAAAGGCTTTGGAAGTCAACAAATGCTTATATTTGAAAGGCTTAAGCAAGCCGAAATGATATGTGAGAATGCAAGTTTGATTCTAATTTATTTCATATTTTTCGACCCTTTATATATGGTTCCTTACTTACTAATACAATTAAAAATAAGTAATAATTTTATATAATTCAATTCTTAATACTTATAAACTAATTCAATTGTAAATTACTTAACACTAAAAATATAATAGTTTTCATTTACATTGTTTTATATCATCGTATGATCATATGAAAGAAGTTCAGTATAAATTAAATCGCGGTAATGTATATATATTACAATAGGCGGCCGCCTGACTGATAATGTAAATATTGATTATTGAGTTGACTGTTTCTAGAGTGCAAGCAATTTCCGCGGCTTTTTCTATAGTCGCGATTTATGCTTAAAATATGCTGCACGCGGTTAGGAGTTTTTAATTCGAATATATGCGATAGTCAACTGGATGGAAGAATCTGTTTTCCCAGTATTTTCTTGTAATAATTATTGCGTATCTCCGATTCTGTGACATCTTTTATCGTGAAAACGTGAAATGTGGAATGATTGTAGATTGCAGTGTGGCCATATTCTCTCATACTGAGTTCCTACGATTCTTTTAATCGGATTGTACTTTAAGCCGCCGCGCTTTCGCAAAAAGGTCAATCGGTAGACGAAAGTGTAAGGTGTTTAGTGCGTCGAAGGTGGTGGTTCTAAGCGCAATTGCAATTACTAAGCCCGCTAGTTCTTGTGTGTGTACAAGAGTACAAGTTTGGATCTAAGTACCTTTTTATCAAACGCCGTCCACTCATACGACAACACCGTATAGCATTATATGCGCACTATTGCAGTGTAGATCCATTGAGTAATTTCGGACTTTACACCCCACGTTTTGCCAAAACATTTTTTTGCACGCGTCGAATGCACTATTGACTTTGAGAATACGTTCCTCTACATTAGCCTGCTAGATCAACTTCCGATCTAGGATTAGACTTAGATATTTGCATGTGGCGTGAGCGTGAGAACTGTGACTCCACCTTAATATGTGCCCCGTTCTACTTATTTAGTAGCGCTAGCGCTATCTCATTCCGAGATTATCGGTCTATTTTTTAGCAATTCGGTGATCCAACTACTAACCACCTTATTTACACGACGAGAGTTTAGTGCCCACACAATCGTATCCATTGACGGTACGTTGCGCTAAATGAAAAAACACGTAAATAAAAAAATTCGACTTAAAATTTATAATATGAACGTAATCATACTAAAATTATTTATAGAAAAATAATAAATTTTAGTTTTTAGTCATATGATTCAAAAATGCAATAGAGTTTCGTTTTGAAACATTTTATTTTCTCTCATATTTCAAATTAAACATTTCACAACCCATATTTTTCGCATAATGTTGAATAAGAAGTGTAATATGTTTATCTATCTAGCTCTATATAATATTTCTATTAAATCAGCGATATTTCTTCTACTACTCTATCGAGGAAAGTTGAATAAATATTACGCAACAGGGCACATCATTATGTATTAATGCTTTGTAGTTTATGCTTGAGTTACATTGTCGCTTTCATTACGCTCTCTAAACGTGTTACAACGCGGTCTAGAAAAAGAGTAGACACAAGAAAACGTAGATCCGTAGATGTGTAAATAACAACTGTTTGTTTACAATTTTTTTGACAGCAAAATATTATTTTCTAAATTTAATTTAAATTAATAAAATACCTTTTGAAATTTTGAATTGAATTGAAATTTTTTTTTTTAATTTTTAAATTTTTCTATATTTTGACACTGCAAAGCGCGATGAAAGCGAAAAAATTAAAAGTTGGCCAACTTTTACCGAGGCTACGTTTAGACAACTACTTTCATACAACTCCATACATTTCAACATTATTTTGACAAATGCTACGTCTAGAATGCGTCTAGAAAGCGTTAATTGTAATCGCGGTATTATAAAATTGTACTTTAACGTTCAACCTAAAATCAACCACAAAATAAAGAATTTTATGCGTATGACAACGAAGGAACGAACAGCGGCAAATTTAATGGAGGCAAAAATTTGGCAGAGCATTGCTAGTAGTTAGTTAAGTTATTTTGTTATTTTGTTTTTATATATAGGCCGTATAGGTATAGGCTAAAATTAATTTATAAGTGGTAAAATAAAGTTTAATTAATTTTGGCTAAAATATGTCGGCACAGTACGGGAAGCTATGTTCTGTAATAATTAGTCAAGTTTTTGGTGATATTGTCTGCAAAGTAGTCGATGCTTTATTCGGATCAGTTGCGAAAACTTTAGCAGCATTGGTCAAATGTACCGGCTTAACTCGCCTTGAGGTTTGCAATGATAACAAAAATTTTATGACTATAATTTTTTTTTTTTTGCGTTACATTTTAAAAGCTTATTGTGTACTTCTTGTATTATGTGAAGAATATTTGAATTGAGCAACTAAAGTTATTGGTTAACCACAACTTTATCACTAATTCCTTATATTATTTATATTAAAAATAAAATTTAAATTTTTAAAAGAAATGTTACACAACAAACTTGTAACAAAAACTTTTTTATTTACCTATATGGAAAATATGAAATACCATATTGTATAATACCAAATATAACGCTTCAACGTAATCTGATCATTACTAATAGAGGATTCAATCCTGTTTTCAAAACGTTCATGAAATTTGATTGTGAATCAAGGATAATGTCTTGAAAACTTGAGAGTTATCTAATTTATTAGCGGTGGTAGCTTTCTCGGGTTATACTGAGACTTCTTGTTTAAGCTTATAACGGAATGGAGAACATATTCTTTTCTAGACTTTTAATCTAGAAAATCCTCCATGAGCTGGTTGTTCTATAAATAAGTTGAAATAAAAGCAATTAAAAACAATCTAATTAAATAGGTACCGTGCCGGTGCTGAAAACACATTAATGATGAAGATATAAATGGTTACATTAATTACACAACAGTTTTTATATTACGATAGCATATTATGTACATATTTTAAATATAGATGCATTTTTATTTTTTTATGACAGGTATCGCGGTCACTGGCAATTTTAATAAAATTTCGTATTGCGGATTTTAATAAGTTGGCTGCTAATGAAAATGTAATAGAATATTATTTAAACCGAGAAAAAATTATATACATTCTTCGATATCCCAAGTAAGTTTTTTTGGTATTATAAAAAACCATGAATAATAATAATATTTATTTTAAGATATGTGTACTTAATGCAAGGCAAATTTGGAAGTGTAGGCGCAAGTATTACGGAAGAATTATTGCGGTCAGGCTGTCAAACACACTATAGTTTACTAATTAAATGTTTTTTAAATTCCGGTTCTGATAACAAAGTTGGTCTACCGATATATCGAGACATTTTTTTAAATATGATTAAAGAAAAGTATTTAGTGAGAGTTGAAGTTTCACCTAAAAAAGAATTATCGAATAATACTTTTTCATTTGGTGATAATAGTTCAGAATGTTTCAATCTTCCTAAAATAGATATAAAAGTACTTGAGCATATGGTATCTGAAAAACAATATGAAACTAAGGAAGATAATACTATATATTGGACACCAAATTTCAATAAATTTGATGAAGATTTAATGGACCAAATATTGATTTCAGCAGTTGAAAAAAAATTGGGAACTTTAGCTGGCGAATGCTTTAAATTAATATTGAAACATGTGTATAATAATTTTAATTTCACACAGAAGGTGAGACATGAATTTTATTTTAACATATGGTTTCACTTTTATTTTAGTATTAAGTATTTCAGGAATACTCTAATCCATTCACTTATATTGAAGTAAAAGCTTTGGTGGAGAAAACATCAAATAATTTGGATTTAATAAAATATTTGGATAATTATATAAGATTGATTGGTAGGTAATTTAAATAGTTATATTTTTGAAAACGGCTTTTAGTTTATTCTTGTAAACGTAACGTTAATTTTATTTCGCTATAATTTTATTTTAATTTTATTTCGGTGTAATTTCTCCGGTGTCTATTTAGGAAGTAGTTTAGATTTCAGTATTTGATGAGTAATAGAATATGACATGATTTACTCCTGTATTTCATTTAATATAATATAGAACTAAACATGAAGTAAATTAATTAGGTTTTAAGGGAAAAAGGGAAAACATTCTTAAAGATTAGATAATTTATAATTATATTAACATTTATTATGTGTTTATTAATTTATTATTTGAAATTGCTTATATAAAATTCCAGCTGAGGATAGTCTTGGCTGCTTAAGGAAAACTGGTGAAATGGGAGGCGGACAATATGTTGTAGATTTTGCAAAAATTTTAGATGAACTTGTAAAAATAAATATTGAAAATGTAATAACCGAAAAATTTGGATCTAAGGCCTCGAGAATTTTTCGAGTAATCAAATCAAAGAAGTATCTTGAACAAGAAGAAATTCAAAAAAAGGCAATGATACCAGCAAAAGAAGCTAAACTATTAACATATAATCTTTTTCAAGAACAATTTATTCATATAAAAACAATAAGAAAAGCTGGAGGGGGAGGAAGTGGACCAGCTAAATCTTTCTTTTTATTTTATTTAGATTCCAACAGAGTAAGTTTATTATATTAAAGTAACTTATTGATTAAAAAATAGAAATATTTTTTTAATTTAACATAGTTTAAATTTGAACGCGTATTCTATGCGACTAACATTTTTAAAATATTATTTTTTTAGGTGGTACAAATGTTACTAGATGTTTGTTTTAAAACACTTTATAATGCTATTACACGTTCTGATCACGAAAAGTGGGAAAATAAACGATTGATAGATAAATCACAGAAATTAGAAAGTATTGTTGATACGATGAAAGAAAGAGAAGAATCTGAAGAATACATAGCTGAGGTGCCTAAATAAATATTTAATTTATAACTAAATATTTATTATTATAATTATTTTTCAACATTAATAAATTTACATTAATATTATTTTTACTTTTTTTAGATATTGGAAACTTTTACACCACCAGAAAGAGCAATTCTGGAAAAGGTAAAAACTAGAATTAAAATACTTTCTTACGCTGAATTGGCAATAGAAGATACCATTTTTTTATTTTATCTTTATCAATCCCACTGTTTGTCAACTAATAATATTAATAAAAAAAATGTTAAAAAATAATTATTTCTAGTTTTTACTTTTAATAATAAAATAAATTAAATTACTGGAATCTGGAATGGCTGGCTTATTCATACATAATACATGTTAACACATAACAATAGATTGAATGTGTGTTCTTTTCTTATTGAAGGAACAGGTCACAATTTGTGAAGGATTGCAAAACTAATTGTGAGTTCTGTCACAAGGGCCTTTACTTTTGCACCTATTGAGGAGGAAAAATAATGTGGCCTTAAAGTGTGCCGTTATGGATTCTACATATCAGATCTTGAACTCCATTGATGTATGTGGTACGAAGAGTAGCTCTTTCCTCTTTGTAATACGTTGACCACCTATCCAATATCAAGCTTGAGTATCAACTGTTGCTAGCTAATAACCTTTTGTCATTTTCCGTATTCCTATCTTATTCGATTTAAATTTTCGATATTTTGTTTTTCATGGTATTCTTTTTTATCGTCCGCATAATTTTGTTGCTATAATTGTTACCGAGTTTTTCTACAACACCATACTCATAACCCCAAACGTGTACCCCGTAGCTCTATAAAATGTAAATTATCCAACTTTTCTATAAATTTAAAAAACAGGTGGTTTTTTATACAGACTTTCGAGTGTATTCAATCTGATAAATGTTAATTTAAAAATATTCTTTAGTCCCAATGCTTAAAAATTTGAATTACTAAAGTTAATAATAGTATATGGTAAATAACAAACAATATTTTTTTTAAAGAGGTTTCTTTATATAGAATAGAATTTATATATTAACATATAATTATATACATTATCCTTTATTATATGTATTATACAAAATTATGAGTCATTCTTAATGTAGTATTTAAAAAATGACAAGTGATAATAATTAAGGATTTTAAAAATCAGGAAAAACAACTATTCTCATAATGTTGTAATATTTTATCTTAAAAGTGACAGTTCAAAGATATATTTCAAAGAATACAATTTATATATAATATAAATTAAAAATAATATTTCAAAAAAAGATATCCAAATCTATTTTGTGTGCAATTTTAATGTCGGGATTTGTTAGTGATGCAGTTTTTGTTTCAATATTTTCTTGTAAATCTTCTAAAATTGGGTTCCAATATTTAGAAAGAAATTTAACTTGAGTGGTGTCTCTGGCGGGAAGCTTATTTAGATTTATATCTGGCCCTAAAAAAGAAGATATATCTTCAAAAACTCCGACCATTGCATTTGCTTCCCGTAGAAGGCTGAAAACAGCATTGTATTGATTACTATTCCACACAAGCGAATTTGTATATCTTGAATTTGGTTTTTTATAGATGGTAGGCGCAAGTGTCATATTTGCAAGTTTTTTGCCTACCGCCATATTATTTGTTACACTCAAACAATTATCTTTGTTATCCGTTTTGTATGCAAATTCTTCCCCAATAATATCGTAACTCCAAAAAGATATAGTAGGTGTCACACCTGATTTACTCTTTCTATCAATTGGGTTTCGTGAAATTGTGGTTTGTTTTTTGTTATTTGAATTTTGGAAAATATTTTCTGGATATATTAAAGAGTTTACTTGGTCGAGCATCTTGTCAATTGCCTTAATATTCTTACTTTGTGATAACAGTATTTCTTCATTTTTATTTAAAAATATTTGAAATTCTTTTTCATTAAATTTAACTGATTTTCTTTGATCAATAAAAATACTTGAAATTCTTGGAGTAGCAGTTTGTGTACACATATTAACACATACTATTCCTTCTGTCATCTGTGCAACAGTGTGTGTAAAAACAACTATAAAAAGATTTAAATGTTTTATTTAATTTTGGATAAGAAGAGTTTAATATTATTATATACATTCTCCTGGTCCCTCTTGTCTCATAGATATAGTACCATCAGTTAGGCTTTCTGCATCTTGTTTCGAAATCAAATCATATTGAACATCAGTATTAACTTCTTTCATTAATTTTGTTGTTATTACATCAACATCTGTTTGTGTTGAAGCAGAACTTTTACCAGCCCGCAACCGCCTAAAATTAAAAAACGAAAAAAAAGGTCCCAATCACAAACATTGATATTGCTAATAATAAGAATGTAAAGTTTTCTAATTATAAAGATATATTTTTTTTCCATTATTACAAATTCATAAGCTTATGATCTCCTACATACATCTCAAATTTAATTAACTTTGCTAAATGCATCTTCCAAAAAATTAATTTACTCTACAGTTTTAATTATTTAATCTGGACTATATGTCCAAAATATAATAAAATGTGATATCCTACCTTGATGCATCAAGAAGTTTGGCTCGTAATATAGAATTTGTGTCGGCTTTTGGTAATGTTGAAAGACTCACCATTTGCCATGGTGGTCTTTTGTCCTCCTTTTTACTAATTTCTTTTACTTTTTTCCAATTCTTTGTGGCTCTGAAAGTAGAAACACAAAGAAAAGTGCTATTAAATATATATTTTACTCCTCGGAATAATATATAATTAAAACTTCATATTTATACTATCATTATTTAAGTTGTTACGAGTATTATTATCTTATATTTGGGCAGCAGAACAGGATCATACAGTAAATTTAAGATTTATAGTAAATTAATTATGGTTACTATAAATAACCAGAAATTAATGAATCATGATAAATGAAGGTGACATGATTAACCTCCAATGATGTAACGTCTAATGTCTATCCAAAATTCGTTTTGGAAGTGATTATAAATGAAAAACCATGTATGGAAAATGTCCCCAATGAACATTGAGCTGTGTGGACGAAATGTTCAATCAAATGTCTGCATATTTATGGTTTGCTTTATCTTATGAATAACGGGTTCCATAACGGTTATGAGGTTTTGAATTGTTTGTGGATTATTTTTATAAACCATATTTTTAACATATAGATCAACAAAAAATATTTCTAATTAACATCATATTTTCTCAAAATTAATCGTCCAACAAATCTGTTTTTCAATAAATTGAGTATTTCATTAGCTGTATGGCATGTAGTGCTGTGCTGTTAAAACCACAAAACTTAATATCCATATTGTTAACTATTGGGCATGACCATGTCTCTGTAGCGAACACCATTGACAGTAACAACAGCACTAGTCTCATTTTCAGAATAATAACGACTCAATTATGCCCCACCCTCCACCCAATAGAGCGCACCATAAAGTGACACAAGATGAATGTTATAGTTGCTCAACAACTACATATGTCCTTGTATATCCAGAAGCCCAAATTCGACAAATTAGCTTGTTAACGTATCCTTTCGAATGAAAATAAATTTCGTCAGAAAACAATATTTTTTCTCAAAACCAGTACCTTTTTAGTTAAATGGTCCAATGATGAACAATCTTGACTACCAAAAATATCGCAAATTTTAAGAAATTGTTGTTTTCACAGATCGACCATTTTAATAATGGATTTTAATTATTTTAATATGATTTTCGAGCAATATTGAATGTAAGACATCATCACAAAAAATTTCAGTAACAAAATCTTGCATTTTTTTATTAATCTTGCAACATTAAAATCTTGCAATAGTAAAATCTAGCACAAGAAAATTTAACATTTTAAAAAAGTTTGACCGAAAGTCCAAATTGCAATAAAAAATCTGACAATGTTTTAATAAAAAAATATCATTTTAATACAAAATAAAATTAATTCAAAATTCACTCAAATTTTAAAAATGATTAAGGAGCCATCAATAAGATGCTGTACATGAAAAAATTCAATGAAGAATAACTTCTGAGCAATCCGCTTCAAAAACTCAATTTTGTTGAGGATGTCCCTTTTCCAGTTCAATATGTCATATATTATTTCGTCGAAGAAAATTATATCATGAAAATTAAACAAAATCTTGCAGGTAAATCGGTCGCGGAATTAGTATGCAAGATTTTGTTTGATTTTTATGATAGAATTTGTAATGCAAGATTTTCTAATGCAGGATTTTGTATGCAAGATTTTGTAATGCAAGATTTTGTAATGTAAGATTCCATACCCAACCCATATTGAATTCATTATAATAAATGACCTTATTCTGTGAATATGTAAAAATACTGAATAACAGAACTAATTTCAACCGTATTGAAAAAAAAGATTACAAATCTTATTGGTATTCTTTACTTATTATTTAGAATTATATTATAATTTTTGATATAAATACCAGATGTAGTCACCATGATAAGGATTATTCAATATGAACCTCCAATTTAAATTAAAAACTAAATATATATCAAGGATTTTCTACGAATCATACAATTTGGTGAATTAATTTCTATAGTTAGGACTCATTCTGTTTTCTGTTAAAATTTGAGTGAAAATTTACTTACCTATTTCGTTTTTCTGAATCTTCAGTATTTATATTAAAATCAATTATATCAGTTGAATTTGCACCATTAACAGAGTTCGTTTTATTCATTGCAGACTATACTCATTAAACTATTAGCCAACATTCTGATTTAATTAATTTTAGCTATTAGCTATTTCTAATTTATAAAAATATATGTACGACTATATTCAGATATTTAATTCTATATCCACAATCCAAGAAAAAACTTATTTTATAGTTGATTTTTTCGTTGACAAGACAACAGTTTTTTTGTTATTTTTTTTTTTTAAATAAAACCAACTATAGTGCGCTATATTTTATATTGATTTAAGAACACACTTACAGAAAACCAAGAAAACACGAAAACATTGCATTGACCTTAAATACATTTTGTTAGTTCTAGATCTAGGTTCTAGTATACAACATCATGTAGCATAAATATACCATATGTATACAGGGATGTAGAAACAGAAAAAAAAACTAATGATATATCATATCTTTCTGACAAAAGTGTTAATTGCATTTTCTTATAAATTTAACTTAAAAAATATTGTCGCTCTGATGAATTCCTGTCCAGTAGTTTTATGGATTTTTTTTATATATATTTTTATATTTACTCTCTAAATAGGAGCATGGTCTAGTTATAGTTCCTAAAACAACTATGGAATAGCATAACCAATACTAATACTATAGAATTTACAACTTTTATAATATAATGTAACAATATTTAATGTATGAGATAAAATATTAAATTATATATTATGTAGACAGGGTGTTATGAATAGTATAAAATTATACAGCACGAAATTAGTCAATAGAATTGAACAGCATTTATATGTCCGGAGATATACTGTTATGGAATAAATAAATTAAAATGATGGACCGTAGAATATAGTAGCGTATATAGATGTCTCTCAAAATTTCATCAAATATTTACATTATTTGATGGAGCAATATTTTGTATGGAAATTTAAAATAATGTTAAATATGGATAAGGTTAAAATACGAGCCTTCAACTAAATACTAAATATATCAAGGATTTTTAGCCATTAATAAATATCAGATTATTTCACATAGCCAAAAATTCAAAGATTGTTTGAATATTGTTTTATCATTAAGTTTTTATTAACTCAGACAACTTCAAAATAATATAATTGTAATTACCAACCAGTTATGGCTTTGGTTTCCATTTCCACTTTTCTTAGTTTCCACGAAATATTTTTATTTTAAAAAAAAAACAAAAAATTATATATATGTACTTGTTTTATAGTTACTGCCATGGTACTTCGGTCATTTTGTTAAAGACCATAAATTTACTTCACATGCAGTTTATCGCATCCATTGAATTTATCTAATTACTGTGAAACTTATACAATTGCAGTGTACACAATATAATTTATCTATTCCTAACCGTTCATTACTTCCAAACTATTCAAGTTGGAGCAACTAAATGGGAGCATTTAATAGGTAATCAATTAAAGTTTAGAATAACTATTTATTATTTATAGTTTATATTTATACCATGCAAATCGTAATTTCTATGTTAAATGTTTATACATCAATTTTGTAGACAATTTGCATGGAAATCGATCAACAAAAAGAAGAAAACAACTCACTGTGAAGGGTAATAATTCTAAACTGGCCGTACAGATTAAAATATTGGTAATTTTTAAATATTAATATATTTTTTATATTAAATGTTTGCAGTTTAGAAACTAATTATTAAATATTATTCCTATTTATTTCTCTTAAAAGTATTTTGGCAAATACCCTGTCAGCTCAGTCGATAATAGCTTAATCACATATAACTTTTTCTTAAAATGTATCAAGAAATCACTCTTCAAAGTACATCCCAAATACAGACAACCTGTATATTGTCCCAATTAATCTTCTTTATATATTAAAAAACATTTTTTATTTTTAAATTTAATATTCACTCAAGCAATTTAAAAATAGTATAATATATTTATATACTAAAATCATTGTGTCTTTAATTATAAATAAAAAAGTATATAGAAATTTTGGATGATATGCACAATTTGAAATAGAAATTTTATTTTAGTGTAATTAAATTAAAATTAAAAATAATTTGTTGATCTTATTCCCAATCCAAATTAATATTTCTCATCTAAATTAAGTATTTTTTTTTTACAAATACCTGCATGTTTAAGTATTTTTATTTTTATATATAGATAATATATTATAGATTTTATTTCATCATATCTTTATTTAAAACTTATAATTTATAATGTTTAATGTTTTAACAATTTCATTTTCTATTCCAAAAATATAGAACAAGAACTAAATATCAAATAAATAATAATTACTTAATAATATAAGAAATGTTTTAAGGATTTATAAACATCGAACTTAAACTCAAATGTTATGAATATGAAAATGTTATGAAAATACTTTCATATTATGATACTCCATGGGACCATAGAAATCCATGTAATTAAACGTTTAAAAACTAACACGTTATTGAGATCTTTTAAATTAACGATCTTAAAAATTTGTTATTGAATTTTTAAATATTTAATTATTCCTATGCAACTTAAGTAAATTAATTTTATAAATAAAGATATTTTCTCTGAGACTTTACTGATATTCAAGTTATAGTCATACACTTATTTATAATTCCAAAAATAAATTATTATCCGAATGATCTCATAATATAAAATCAAAAATGAACATTGTACACGTAACGAAATTTTGTTTTAAATTCAAAACAACAATCAAAACAATATATATATAGATATACATATATATCCGGTATATATATATAATTTTAACGATCACTTAGAGATGATGATTAGTCATATATTTAGGTGATAATTTGGATATTGAATGAATTATTACATAAATATATAACATTAAATGACAATTGATTATCGAGGAAGAAAATAATACGGAATTATATTACCAAAAATCATATCAGTTATCAGGAATCAACAAATAGTCAAAGATTCGAAAAATGGTGGACATGGAACGTAAGAACATACTGAAAACCACAAAGGGATGTACTAAGAAATGGAATTATAAAAGGGAGAAGGATAATTATTTGTTAAGAAACGCTTGTGCTAAGAAACAGTTTAAAACAAAATTTATAATATATCCTATTAAAAATTTATAATATATCCTACATCTACAAATAAAATTTCATAATTATTTAATATATCGTAATAAAAATAATAGGACAAAATAGTTAAATATTATAATTTTAATTACACTAAAATAAACAACTCACAGCGGGAACAACCCAAAAACTGTGGGAATAACTGAATAGCGTTCGCAATAACAGAAAAAGTGTGGAAATAATTGAAATATGGTAGAAACAATCACAAAAACGATAGAAACAAACGAAAAATGATGGAGACAACTGTAATTCCAATTTCATGATTGATGTCCTGATGGTAGCATTGTAGATTCATAGACTATTTACAGAATAATCTAATTACCACAAAAAAATAATTATTGACTTTGAATTATTCTTATCAAAATTTTGGATATTAATCTAAAATAATCGTTATAAACTCATAATAAAAAAAAACAGAATTTACATAATTTTACTACTTACTAGGTAATCCCTACAGAAAATAACCAAGGTCTTATTAAATCTTTAAAAATTTGTTTGTTTGGTTGGTTGGTTGGTTAGAATGGAGGAAGATCTCAGAGACCTTCACGTACCAAGGCCACTTTGTTTACTAAAATTATACTTTTACCTTATTAATTTTTCTCTGTGTGGAATTTTGAAAATAAAAAAAATAAAAAAATAAACAAGAATTTTTAGAATTTTATGAAAATTGACTATATAATTTCTATATACTTTATATGTTTTCGGATTCGGTGTATAAATTTATTATTTTGTATGGAGTTCAATACATATGATTAATCATATTATAATATTATCATAATATAAATCCAAAAATAAATAAAAAATAGTATTAATTTTATCACAAATTGCCATTCAAATATAAAAAATTATAGCATGAAAATATAATTTTAATTTTCACAATTTTCATTTTCTGCGATTTAATTAAATGCTTTTATGATCTTATTCAGAATGAATTATGTAAAAATCTTAAAATAATTTTTTTTTTAAATGTTTGTTGAGTTATTTTCCATGTTATAAATACTTATATACATTTTATATACGATATTAATTTTTAAATAGAAGAGGATCACAAAACCTACGCACTCAAACAAAGCAAATTATTTGATTTTGTATACAAATTTTTGAGAATTTTCATTGAAGAGATTTTCCATTTTCCATTTTCTATTTAATTAGTGTATATATAGTGAAAAACTCAATATAAGAAAAACTCATACGTAAAATTTCATTTGATCTAAGCACAATTTAGAAGATATCGAACGGGCGTCAAGTGCAGAACGTACGGCAGGCATCAGGATTAATAATATTTAAAAAAAAATAATAATAATAATAAAAAAAACAACAGCAATTATATAAAAATGGTTTATACTAGTGATTTTTATACCAACAGGTCATATTCCACAAGACCTGTTGTATCCTCATATTCCATATCGGTAAGAAAATCAATTATTTATGAGTAATATAGTAGCACTTCAAAAATGTTTACTGGTGGATTGTGTTCATTATTTTATTTATTGTGTAAAAAAAACCGAATATTTTAAAAAATTGAAAAATTTGCATAAATATCATATAAATTTTTTCGGTGATCTCATTTTGAATAATGAATTTGATCCTAATAAAATAATTTATTTTGAATATTTTTGCGTAAATAAAAAGTTTCTTATTTTTCCCAAAAATAAATGAAATTGAAACACGTTTGAATTGCAAATATATGTAATTTAATTTATATAATAATAATATATTTAAGTATATTTATATTTGCAATATTAACTAAAATATCTTCATATGAATATCGCAATTCCTTATTACCTTATAATGTGCAAATTAACTAAAAAAAAAAAATTTGCTTATAATTTTTTTTTATAATTTTTTAATTTCGTTATAATAATTGTAAATATTGTAAACTTAGTATAATAAAGAAAAACCTTTTAGTAAACTTAGAGTTAAGATAAATTTTGCTATCCATAATTTAAGATTTCTTAATTATATATTAAAAATATAAAATGAATGTTGTAATTCTAGAAGCATAAACAAAAAACATTTTTGATATTATACTATGCCGTCTGGCCAAAAGCATTTAAGTCATTTTTTATAATTTTTCAGGAAAACCTTTTTTTTTAAATTAACTTTGTCATATACGTGTAATGTAATAATGAGTGATAAAATTAATTTACTTTTGTGGAATACATTTAAAAAAAAACTGACTTAGTTAATAATGGCAATAAGACAGGTGAAGAATTAAGTGAAAATAACTATTTTTTGAATAAATGGACTTATGTGGTTTTGCCCAGACGATGTAGTAATGTTCATATCTATTTTGAAAGATATTTTTTTTAATAAGCTGGCAGGTTGTCGTTTCATTTATAAAATAAAATAAATTTAAAATTTACATAAAGTTAAATAAATATATTATGAAAAAATTATTTAATATGAATAAAAAGCACCTGGATTTTATTTTTAAAATGTTTAAATAATTTTTATAAAAAAAAAATATATATAATATATAGATAAAATTTAATAAAATTTATTTTTTGAAACATTTTCTTTACATGTATATACAAGATATATTAAAACATTAAAATAAATACATTTTTTTTTTCATCCGAGCTATACTTGTGTATAAAAATAAAGATATATACATATAAATATAAGATATATATATATATATTAATCCTATATATATACAAATTTATTTATATACTCAATAGTATAGTTCAAAATCTAAAAAATATTACATGTATTCATTTTGAATCATATATATACAAATATTTATAATAAACTATACATTTTATGATATTATATATTTATGTATATATACATATATTATGTAAAAGATTCATATTGATATTCATATATAAACAACCTGGCTACATACTTAAATTATACAACAAATTTTTGCATTAAAATTTTTAATTTTAGATATTTTTAGATATATAGTCTTAGTACTATATACACGCGCGCATCTCCAATTACACATTCAGTTAATATATCGATTTTTGTTCAATATTAATAGATTTGTTTTTATAATTAATCGAAATTTATGATTATTTTAGAAATCTTATTTAATATTTAGTTAGTACCCATAATTTTTTTTATTTTATTTTCAACATTATTATTACCCTTTTGCCAATTATTGGTTTAATATGTTTAATATTTTATATGTAATAATTATTATAAAAAATATAATTATAATTACTATTTTTAGCAATCTCATATACCATGTTTATAATGTTGTCACACTTAGTCATATAAAATTATTATTACTTTAAATATTTTACATAATTTTTTGTCTCATTTGAGATAATAATTTGTAATAATATGAAAATGAGTACACTATAATCTTATTTTGATGTCTAAAAATAATAATTTTAATATATATTTTTAATTTAAATTATTATTTATATTTAATTAGATTGGTTTGGTTTTTGTTTTAAATTTATAGCGTTTTAAAAATTTGGTTTATTTATAACCATATATGAGGGGCCTATAATCAAACTCACAAACTCCATTTTTCGTAAAAAAAGGTTAATTTTTGTAGGTTAGAATTAAATCTACGAATCTACCATATAACAAAATATAAAGTCCCAAAACTATGTATTTAATTTCCCATATTAAAATCATTCTCAAAACACTTTGTTTCTTTCCTTAATTCTTATAATGGAGTTGACCAAGAAATAAAAAAATGAAACCTGAAAATTGACAAAACTCACAATTGGCAAATCTCACGTTTGAAAATGGAAAGACACTCACAATCTCCAAATTAAAAATTGTTTATGATAATTAAATCTGAGATTATTAAATCTTTTTTAATAAGTAAATTCTATTTTTCTCGATATCAACTATATGGAGCTTATGAGTTTTAATTCTAGACCCCTCATATATTATACAAATTTTTCGTTTAACATTCTATCCTTGATAAATATGCACATAATATACATTAGTAGCTATATATATATTATACTTTTTCCACTAATGCCATTTTGTTGAGATATTAAAAGGCAATATAGTATTGCTCACAATAATAGTCATTTTTGGTTTGGCGTTCCAGAGCAAACCTGAAATACCATGGGAAAAAGTACCATTTGTACCGAGGCCAAGTTTAGTAGCTGATCCAGTAACAGCATTTGGATATCGAAAAGAAAAACCTGGATTGATGCAAAAAGTTTCTATTCTTGATCCAATAAATCGAGCCAATATTAAGCCATCTGGTAAATTGCAACCAATCAAACCATATATAAGTGCTAGAGAACAAACTAGAACACGTGTATTCAATATGGTGAGACAGCATGTTGATACTGTTGAAGCTGGTGGTAATACTGCTGCCACTTCTTTTCGTGATAGTATGGATGTTGTACTTCCTCGTTTACATAAAACACAAGATCGAACATTTGCTCGACCAATCTTTGAGTCGAATAGAAATTTCTAACAAAAACAAATAATTCATATATAATTTTAGTATTTGCAATTACATGTACTAAATATTGAAAACTAGAAAAAAAAAAATATTTTTTTTTTTTATTTTTTTTGCAATGCAAAAATTTATATTTTATGCTTTTTTTGATATAAACAATATAAATATATATAATTACAATATTTATACGAATCTAAACAATACAAATAGAATACATTAAATTAAAATTCTACTTTCTGTTGTAATATCAAACATGTTTCAATCAATTTTTTATTAAATAATAAGCAAAAAAAAAAACTGAAATATTAAATAGCAATCCCGAAACAGAGCTTTAACTTGAATACTGTAGATATAATAATTTACAGACACCGCGTACATATCTAGCAACAGAAAGACCAGGTCAACATCAGTCACGTAATGCATATTCTTATACGCAATCAACAACAAAAGAGAGCCGTACTAATTCATCTGATCCTTATACTCGACCACAGACATCATCATATTCTTCAACTTCTGAAAGTACATCACGTTCTGGACCAGGTGGTTACAACTATTCTACAGAACGTTCTTCGACAACAGGTGGTGGCCCCGGTGGCTACAGTTATTCATCAACAACATCTGGTCGTTTACCAGGTGGTACTTCATACAGACACTACTCATATCGTGTTTGAATTAAATATTTTATATAATATTAACATGATTTGTATTATCCTTGTTGCTTCTCTTAACAACAAAGCTTTAATTTAAATATATATATAAATACTATATATATAATATTAATTACAAAAATATTATAAAAAGCTAAAATTATATTACTAATATTTCGGACATATTAATTTAAATGCAGATAGTATTCAGTTAGTTTTGCAGAAATAACAACCAAAAATGTTGTTTTATGTTAATATGTTGTTTCTATATAAATAAAACAAAATTTGTATATCAAAAATTTAAAATATTGTAGTTTGTTTTTGAAGGAATTATGCGATATTCATAAGCAGAATAAATTCGTAACTCATAAACAAATATTTCGTCATACTTAGTTTGTTTAATTTTATCAATTTCAGTATCCATCTTACCGCTATCCGGTCCATTCTAGAGTAAGTATTAAAAATTATATAATAGGGTGTAATATTGACCTTATTTTATTCATTCGGAATTTGTTATTTAATTTTAACATCCATCTTATCTCATCACAAAGTTCACGCATTTAATTTTTGTATACATTCGAGACATAATTAACAATAACAAAAAAATACAAAATTTCACAGGTATACAGTACATCTTATCCAATATACTCGTATCATTCAGTTCCTCATGTTGCCTACAAACGTATAATAACTGGATCCCGATATTTTACACCATCGGTTAGGGTTATTTCGTCGCCTATTCGTAATTATACACGCATAACAAGATCACCATATAGAGTTAGTAGTGTTTCTCCAATTCGCGTTATTTCAACGGTATCGCCTCTACGTAGTTATCGGACAAGTATAACTCCAGTTAGAGTTACCACATCACCTATACGAGAATATAGGGTGTCTGTAAGTCCTGAGAGAATTATAACCTCACCAGTAAGTACATACAGTACATACAGTTATCGTACCCCAAGCGCTGTTCTTGCCAGAGAATACGATCGAATTGCTTACAAACCGAGACCGCGAATTGGCTATCTTCCACTAGAAAATTATTTGAACTCCGAGTCCTTTATTGTAAGTACAAATAAAAACTAATGTATTAAACCGCTTTTTATCCTATATTTTTGTAATTAAAACAAACATTATTTATAAAAGTTCCAATATCATCAGCAAAATGCTTCTGATTAAACTTTATTTTATTAATATATCTATTACAATTTTATAAAATAGAATTTCGATACAGAAACACGAAAAATTCGTTCAACAGCTGAAATTTTGCTGAGGGAAATACATTCACCAGTACCGCGCCGTTACAGAAGTACAACTCCTTTCGTCACTTATAGGTAATTAAGATTAAAAAATTAAAATTGGTTATATTTACGAGATTTTTCAAAATAAATATGTATATGTAAAATACATAATTGCTAATGGCAAATTAATTTTAAAATCAAAATATTTAAAGTTATTGTAATCTTTTGTATGTATTTGCCTACGACTTATGATACCAAAATTTTAAAGACTCCTCTATATAATTTTTATTTTGATTTAAATTAATGATCATAGTTTACGCAACCATATGCAACAACTATTACGAAAATTTTCCATGCAGTAAATTATACTTCGAGGACTAAATTGTAGCAATTTTCGCATTAAAACCCTTTTGTATGCTCCTGGATTACACCCCAAATGATATTTATTTAATAAATTCGTTAATGATTTTCTTGTTACATAATATAGCAATTGTATATGAGGCCTGTGCGCCCCAACATCTTCTAGAATCGCTTATAAGATTTTAATGAAACTTTTCACACATTATCTTGAATTGTGTGTTTTTGTTGTAGTGTACGAAAAATTTAACTAAAGTACGTCTCAGATTTTAATTTGGGGTAACTAACTACCTTCAGTGGGCCAATGGCAAACTAACATATGTGCTTTTAAGTTTCCGAAGTATATTATTTGATTATGTTCTTCTAGCTAGAATATAGAGTAGTTATTATCCTACTTCAATGAAATTTGGTAACACGGCTTTGTTTTCATTATATATAATTCTAGTGAGTCTATCAAAATTTTAAATTATATAAAATATGTATATTCTTGGTTTTTTAAAATACAAAGCCGTGTTTTTTGTAACAAAAGTAGTATGTTAATTATGTGTTGCACATAACTACGGTTATAAATTATTTTCAATAGCAGAAATTCATAAAAGAATTCATCTATTTTCACCACGGTGAAATAAAGGGTTTGAACAGATGAAGTCTTTGAAAAAGAAGTGGTTCGGGAATTGAAGATAATGTAGATTTTGAATAGCATTGTAGAGAAAGTTTAGTTTTAAAATTTTGAATTGGAATGTGTGGAAAAGGAGGTTGCTTTATAAAAACAAATTTTACGTTTTTAGAAGGGTAAATTGTCAAATTTTAAAGTGATTTCGATACTATTATTATTACTACTATTATTTTTATATCTTTTTCGGTTTTTACAATAGTTAAAATAATATTAGTTATTAAAGAGTAATTAAATCGTTATAAAAATTGAAGTAGTTAGCGCGGACTAACTATATCAAGATGATATATCCAATATCCATTTAAGTCACAACATTTCTGGTTTCGATATAGTAATCATCTAAAAAAGCATGTCCACTCCGATTGGATTAAGACCATTGTTGACAATGTCTGATATTGGTGAACCTTATACAAAGCGTATTGGGCGAAGAATATCCGGAATTTTCTAATGAGATCATAATATTAATAATAAAATATCCGCAGGGGAACCCTTTTATAAGAGTTACGGGAATTAACGATCCCGCGGCCCCAGTTTTTCAGCAAAGAGACTCAATAGAATATAATAATATTGATTGAATATAATAATAAGAATACTATAAGAATAACAAGAAAAATAATAAAGATGATTATTTTAAAGTATAAATTCTATTATTCAATATAGATGGGTCCATAAAATATAATAATATTGATTGAATATATAATAATAAGAATAACAACAAAAATAATAATGTATAAATCCGAGGCCCCAGTTATTCATCATAGATGGGTCCATAGAATATAATAATATTGATTGAATATAATAATATTGATTGAATAAATAATAATAAGAATAACAAGAAAAATAATAAAGTATAAATCCGAGGCCCCAGTTATTCATCATAGATGGGTCCATAAAATATAATAATATTTATTGAATATATAATAATAAGAATAACAAGAAAAATAATAAAGATGATTATTTTAAAGTATAAATTCTATTATTCAATATAGATGGGTCCATAAAATATAATAATATTGATTGAATATATAATAATAAGAATAACAACAAAAATAATAATGTATAAATCCGAGGCCCCAGTTATTCATCATAGATGGGTCCATAAAATATAATAATATTTATTGAATATATAATAATAAGAATAACAACAAAAATAATAATGTATAAATCCGAGGCACCAGTGATGCATCATAGATGGGTCCATAAAATATAATAATATTTATTGAATATATAATAATAAGAATAACAAGAAAAATAATAAAATATAAATCCGAGGCCCCAGTTATTCATCATAGATGGGTCCATAGAATATAATAAAATTGATTGAATATATAATAATAAGAATAACAAGAAAAATAAAATATAAATCCGAGACCCCAGTTATTCATCATAGATGGGTCAATAGAATATAATAATATTGATTGCATATATAATAATAAGAAAAATAATAGAGTATAATTCCGAAACCAACTATTCATCATAGATGGGTCCATAGAATATAATAAAATTGATTGAATATATAATAAAAAGAATAACAATAAGGTAAATATTCGTGTTTAATTTGCAATATATGCAGCTAAATGGAGATGAACTATAATATATAGATTAAAAAGAATCAAAGGAACTGATTTCAAAATTCAAAAAGTGCAGGATAATCTAGAAAAGCCACAGTAAGATCTGAGCAGAACTACATACGCTATTCAATGTACCAATATACATATACAAGCCGATAGCACTATTGATTTACATATCAGATACGATAATTCCAAAAAAAAAATACTTAAAGGAGAATGGATGTCAGAAAATGCTACGAAACACAAAATCATATAATACATAATTTCTACAACACAATAACAATAATAATAATAAATAAGAAGAATAAATTATGAGAATAATAAGAAAATTAATAATAATAATAATAAAACTTACTAAATTAATATAAAAAATACGAATAATAAGAATAATAAAAACAATAAAAATTATAAGAATTATAATAAAAAATAATAATTTATAATACCAAAAAGTAATAACTAAAAATTAGAAAAATATATTAAATAATAGATATAAATATTATATAATAAATGTTAAAACAAATATAGATGTAATAAATTAAAAAATATTACCAAATTAATATAATAAATATAATAAAAATAACATATAACGAATATTAAAAATATATATAATGAATAATAAATAAAATAAATAATAAATATTGAAAAACATATGTAATAAATTATGAATAAAATATAGTAAAAAATAATTAAAACAAATAATGAGTAATAAATATAATAATTAATAAATACATTAATAAAATAAATAATCAATAAGAAATACAACAATCAATAAATATATTAAATATAATAAATAAAATAAATATTAAATAATTAATATAATAAAAAATAATATATAAAAATAATCAATAATAAATATAATTAATATTAAAAAATATATATATTAAATTATGAATAAGATAAATAATAAATATAATAATCAATAAATATATTAAATAATAAATAAATAAATAATAAATATAATAAAAAATAATTATACCAAATAATAAGTAATAAATATAATAATCAATAAATATATCAAATAATAAATGAAATAAATAATAAATAAAATAAATAATAAATATTAAGTAATAAATATTAAACAACATGTAATAAATTATGAATAAAATAAATAATAAATATAAATATAATAATTAATAAATACATTTATAAATAAATAATCAATAATAACTATAATAACCAATAAATGTATTAAATAATAAATTAAATAAAAATAAATATTAAATAATTAATATAATAAAAAAATTATAAAAAATAATCAATAATAAATATATTTAATATTAAAAAATATATATAATAAATTATGAATAAGATCAATAATAAAAATAATAAAAAATAATTATACCAAATAATCAGTAATAAATATAATAATTAATAAATACATTAATAAAATAAATAATCAATAATAAATATAATAATCAATAAATATATTAATTAATAAATTAAATAAATAATAAATAAAATAAATATTAAATAATAACTATAATAAATATTAAAAAACATACATAATAAATTATAAATAAAATAAATAATAATTATAATAAAAATAATTATATAATCAGTAATTAATAAAAATATTAATAAAATAAATAATCAATAATAAATATAATAATCAATACATATATTAAATAATAAATAAAATAAATAATTAATATAATAAAAAAAAATTATAAAAAATAATCAATAATAAATATAAAAAAAAACATATATAATAAATAATAAATAAAATGAATAATAATTATAATAAAAAATAATTATAAAAAATAATCAGTAATTAATAAATACATTAATAAAATAAATAATAAATTATAAATATAATACTCAATACATATATTAAATAATAAATAAAATAAATATTAAAAAATATCCATAATAAATTATGAATAAAATAATTAATAAATATAATAAAAAATAATTATACCAAATAATTAGTAATAAATATAATAATTAATACATACATTAATAAAATAAATAATAAATATAATAATCAATAAATACATTAATAAAATAAATAATCAATAATAAATATATTAAATATAACAAATAAAATAAATAATAAATATTAAATAATTAATATAATAAAACAAATTATAAAAAATAATCAATAATAAATATAATTAATATTAAAAAATATATATAATAAATTATGAATAAGATAAATAATAAAAATAATAAAAATAATAAAAAATAATTAAAACAAATAATCAGTAATAAATATAATAATTAATAAATACATTAATAAAATAAATAATCAATAATAAATATAATAATCAATAAATATATTAATTAATAAATGAAATTAATAATAAATAAAATAAATATTAAATAATAACTATAATAAATATTAAAAAACATACATAATAAATTATAAATAAAATAAATAATAATTATAATAAAAATAATTATATAATCAGTAATTAATAAAAATATTAATAAAATAAATAATCAATAATAAATATAATAATCAATACATATATTAAATAATAAATAAAATAAATAATAAATATTGAAAAACATACAAAATAAATTTTGAATAGAATAAATAAGAAATATTAAATAATAAATATTCAAAAATATATATAATAAATTATAAATAAAATAAATAATACATATAATAAAAAATAATTAACTAAATAATAAGTAATGAATATAATAATTAATAAATACATTAATAAAATAATTAATCAATAATAAATAAAACAATCAATAAATATATTAAATAATAAATAAATTAAATAATAAATATAATAAATATTAAAAAACGTACATAATAAATTATAAATAAAATAAATAATAGATATAATAAAAAATAATTATATCAAATAATCAGAAATAAATATCCAAATAAGATTAATAATCAATAGGTAATAATAATTAATAAATGTATTAAATAATAATCATAATAAATAATAAATAATCAATAATAAATATAATAATCAATAAAAATATATTAATATAATAATTAAAATAAATATTAAACATAATAAATAATAATTATAATAACAAATAATAATAATTAATAAATACATATATAAATATAATAAATATGATTTATAACAAATAATCATTAATAATATTAAAAAAAAAATATATAATAATATAATAAATATATAATAAATAAAAAGAAATAATAAAAATATTTATAAGAAATAATCAGTAATAAATTTAATAATTAATAATATACTAATGTAATTAATATTAAATATAACAAATAATAATAAATTTAACAATCAATAAATATATTAATTAATAAATAAAATCAAAATAAATATAAGAAAAATTAATTATAATAAATAATCTATAATAAATAATAAATTTGTTGATGTAATAAATATTAAATGTAACAAATAATTAATAATAATAAATAAAATAAATATTAATAATAATAAAAAATAATTATAATAAATAATCTCAATAAGAAATATAATAATTACTAATTATATTAATATAATAAATAATCAGTAACAAATACTGATAAATATATTAAATAATAAAAAAAATAATAAATATAATTAATTTAAAAAAACATATACAATAAATTATAAATAAAATAAATATTAAATATAATAAAATATAATTATAACAAATAATCAAGTATTAAAATTAATAAATGGGTTAAATAATAAATAAAATAAATAATAAATAATCAATAATAAATATTAAATAATTAATATAATAAAATAAATATAGCAATTAATTAATTAAAAATATAATAAAAAATAATTATAACAAATAATCATAATAAATATAACAAATAATCAATAAATAAATATATTAATGTAATAAATATTAATATAACAAATAAATAATCAATTATAAATATAATAATTAATAAATATAAAAAATATTAAATATAACAAATAATCAGTAACAAATATATTAATCAATGAATATATTAAATAATAGATAAAATAAATATTAAGTATAATAAGAAATAATTATGACAAATAATTATTACTAAATATTGAATAATAAATATAATTAATATTAAAAAACATATATAATAAATTTAAAATAAAATAATAAATATAATAAAAATAATTATAACAAATAATAAATATTAAAAAACCTATGCAATAATTATACATACAATCAATAATAAATGTAATAAATATTAAATATAAAAAATAATTAATAATAAATATAATAATCAGTAAATATATTAAATAATAAATAATATAAATAATAAAATTAAATATAATAAAAAATAATTATAACAAATAATCAATAATAAATGCAATAAACATTAAATAATTAATTTAATAATTAATAAATAGAAAATAGTAAATAATAAATATAAGTATATTAAATAACTTTTATAAATAATAAAAATCATAAACAAATAAATAATAAATATTAAATATAATAAATAAATAATATAATAAATATTAAAAAAAAAATATTTATTAATTAATAAATAATATAAATAATTAATGTAAATATAAAATAGAATAAATATTGTAATTAGTAATCCGGATAAAAAGTAACTATATAAATAAATAAAGTAATAATAATGTAAATACATAATATCTATTATAATTATAACAACATTATATCAATATGTAATTGCAACAACAACTATATTAATAATCAGAAATAATAATATATTAATAATAATAAAAAGTTTAATAATAATAATAAAATTGATAATTCTGTTTTCCTTATTTTATTTGTTATTTATTTTATGAAATTTTCAAAAATTCCATCATTGATCCAAATAATGTTTCTTGTATCTCTTGTTAGATTGTGCTAATAATTTTGCTGGAAATATTGAATGCTATTTGCAGTTATGTTGTGTTGTGTAACGTAAGTTATTGGTTCAATATATATGAAGATTCCATTAACTTAGGTTAACCAATTGTGGGCGTTTTATTAAATTGAAAAGTTATGGGTTTGGGTACTATGTAAACATCTAAATCATTTTATATATTTTATCAATTTTTTTTTATAATTTGCAAGTATAATACTTTTTCATCAAATAATATATTCGATTCGCTTTAATAAGTTTAATGGGAGCTTAACAGGTACCTTTTCAGTTTTAACTAATTGTCATATCTATATCTAACCATTTCCTTCCTCTTCCCAGTGGCACTAAATGATGATTTCATATTTACATTTTTATCTCTTGTTACACACATAATATGAGATACAAATGTACTTAATATTGCTTTCTGATAAGCATTTCTGATAGTGCCAAAAATAATAAATGTAATAGTATTAAACCAGATCACAGTTATAATCATATAGTCATATTCATAATCATAATAATCACTGTATCTGTACAGTGTTTATATAATTTGATAATATTTTAAAGGCCAATATGCTAATTCAGTTTAGGTAAGATTACTATATAAAATTTAACTAGACTTACTATGACTAGATATTATGACTAAATTAGATATTATGTGAAATTTAATTTTTTAGAGTTGTTTTGGTTTGGTTGCTTTTTTTAATATTAAAATTTTTTAAAACACATTGGTAATGAAATGACGTATTGTCCTTAAGTTCGTTAATCGTATGATTATCAACACTGTATGTTAACCTTACTATTATCTCTCCTATCAATAACCCTCTTGTTAGAGCAATATCAGTTGACAATTCATTCTATTATTATTAAAAAACTTAATATGGTTGGTTAGTATTAGCTTCTGGGGTTTCGGTTAACTTTAAAATAAATAGTATTTTGCTATGACTATAACTGATTTTTATTATATTTAAATTATATTTTATTGGAATTATCCAATTTTGTAATAAAACTGGAAGTTTTTAGATAATTTTATATTAATATATTTTAGTGCGGGAGAAGTACTTATTATTGCGTATATTATTTATTTTTGACACAGTACATTGTGGCTAATTTCAATATAATGTTTTCGATAGAATTTTTCTACCCAAATCAATTCAAATGATATTCAAAAATTTTAATTTAATTTTATCAGTAAACGTGATTCAGTCTCGTGTAACTAAACTATAGTAAATTTTTCAAAAAGTTAGTAAATATTAATAGAAGATTTATTATTTATTCATATTTTGTAGAGAAACACCTATGTCAACTTATGCGTTGGACTCTTATATATCAAGAACTATGAACCCCATGAGAAATATCGCTGATGATGTACGGGCAATGTCATGTTACCCTGACCCGGTACGTAAATATTCAGGTGAGTTTTAATAGATTTTTTTTTCAAAGATATAAAAATTTTTTTATATGTGATACATATTAGGTTGATCGAAAGTTCTGTTTTTTTTTAATGAAAAAAAATTAAATTATCTTTATGAATAATATACATATACATATATATAATATATATATATATATGTATACTTATACATTAACAAACATATATTGTGTGTAAATAAAAATCTATTTATTAGCAGTAATATCATAGGTATTCAAGAATTAGCTTTACGTCGCTTCGTTTAGATATTTCAGATAATGAAAACGTTTGGAAATATAAAATTCTACCTAACATAATCGAAGATTTCTTTAAAATTTAGGTTTTCCTTATGGTCTTATGCGTTTAGTTCTGAGCTGATTTTTTTAAATATAGAAATTGCAGGAGTTTCATATAAATTAAGTTTGTAATGTCCAAGTTTATTATTGTTTAAATATGCTGGTGATGTTTTTGCTTTATAAATTTCAGAGCGACCTGTGTTGTTTGCAGACATTGTATGGTTTTCCACTTACGTATGTTTTTTATATATCATCAGACGATGTTTCTTTTATATAGAGATAATGTAAAGGTTCCAAGACGTATGCATGCAGATTTTTTTTTGCTGAAAACTTTTTCCATTATTTACTGTACTTGTCCAATATATCATATAATTTCTTATTACATTGGTTGTTATTGTAACACTTTAATATTCATTTCACTAAGCATAAGAGATTTTTTATAATATATAATTAATACCATGTTTATGTTGGGCTGAACTTACATGGTCAATGAACTGAGCAACGCAAAAACGGTTTGGGAAATGGAAGGCTATTATAGCCATTACTTAAAATTTTTCTTAGTATTAAGACAGACGAATATGAACTTCTATTAAATATGAATTAAAATATAATAAAAATAAAAACCACTATGGAAGTATCTATCCGTAATTTATGTTTATAAAAGTAAAAACTATCAGAACTTTTTGATCAACTTAATATATATATCCATATACAACTATATATTATATAAATATAGTTTCGATCAATCGGTGAAATCGTAGAGTGGTCTTAAATATCTCACATTTAATTTCATAGCGAATTATGTTTAATCAAATTATATATTTTTTGAAATACTTTTATTTATATTTTGTGTAATAATTAATACCGTATTAAGGTAAAAGTCACTTGGCATCCGTAAGGATTGTCGGCGACAAAGGTTACACTATTAGGAATGCACTTTACAGTCCAGACAAGGTTCGTAATGATATAAATTTATTGTCGTACTACTCGAAGAACCGACGAGCTGCTAGCGAAAAATTGGGTAGAACCGTTGAGATATCATCAGGTAAAAGATATTACTTTTGCTAACATTAGATCTTGGCTCAATATTGCATTATCGCGTTGGTTTGTTATAACATTTCATATTTATCCCGGCATACTAAAAGTACAGCATTATGTTTTAAAATTGTTACAAACATTTTCTTTATATATACGATAAAAAATTTTCAAAAACTAAATATCTTAAGAGATTAATGTCTATCGCGTGTTATAGTTAAAATGTATAATTTAATGTATATTTAATTTCAATTTGTTGTGATGGCGCGTACACCCAGTGCAAATATTAAAAATATGTTACACGTAAAAATAGTATATTTAGAAATACTATTAAATGTGAATTTATTGACAATTCACCCATAATGATGGATTTATTTTCGGTGACGACAAATCCTAGTAATAATTAAAAAATGTTTTATGCAGGAATACTCTCAACGTCATCAAACGAAGACATTTTAATTTAACAAAATTAGAATGAACTTTAGTTGTGAAATTTCGACGTTAACAATTTTGGGCAACGAAAATTAAGTTTTTTGAACTTTCTGCGTTGTGAATGTTTGCGTCTTATAGATTTTATATGGATTGAAACTTTTTTTGACATGGTGTTATTGTAGGTTGCCGTTGCGTATGTTGACAGTAACTAGGAAGTTATACTTATAGTGTACGTATGTAATAATAAAGGATCTAAATATAATCGATTATAATGCTAATTTACAAGTTTACTTTGGGTTTCGCGCAATCGCGATGAATTAATTATGAGACAATTGCGTGAGTTGAAGTTTCACAACAATCTCCATTAATTATAAAATTTGTGTTTTAAACTGCCATTTGATTATTAATTAACTTTAGATTAAGGTTTCATTTGTATTAGCAAAATTATACGCAAAAACTAAAAGTACGCCGGAGAATTCCAGTGTTTGAAAAAAAAAAAAACACACAGAACTTAAAAACAATAAAACTTAATTTAATTGCAGTAACATGGGAAATATAGTTATAGAAGGTGAAAAAAATGATTGGTATTTTAAAAATATTAGTATTAAAACAATTTTTATGATACTAATAATAATGATAAATAATTTTTCATCACAACTGGAAATAGTAAAAGAAAACAATTATGTATAATTATGCCAATGATTTTTGAATATGAATTAAAGCTGATTTTTATAAATCATTTTTATCAGAAATTTATTTCATGATAGTTAAAATTAAATTTTTAAATTGTTTATTGATATTTTTTACTGAAAATCAATGATAAGCACGGTTTACGTAGCTAGTGGGATACTATTGACATATAGTCTTGGTCTGTAGGTATTATACCAACATTTTTTGACAATTAATTTGAATGCATCATATTGTTTTGTTGTTGGAAATAATTTTCGAAGATATGTGCTAATATATATGCCTTACTCTTGGGATACTATCGCCGAAGTTGAAATCGAACGATGTTTTCCGCATAACTATTCTGATAAATTTCTATATGTTTCAACTACTTTTTCACATTTCAAAGCAGTTCCGCGCCTCAGCGGCGCGGCATGAGGATCTTCCAGGTTAAGGCTAAGAACAACACCGATAGTATTAATGAAAATTAATAATTATATTTCACCTTTATACGTAATTTTTGAAACCTTTAGTATTGGTAACAAGGATATAGTTAGTTTGAGTGAAGTAGATTAACTCTTTACTAGAATGTTCCCTTTGGAGTTCCCCATGCTATACAGAATGAATCGCAAATACCTTGTACACGGTATATCATTATCACTGCATATTCCTTGATTCATGCTGATACATAACTTGACATTTACCGAAAAAAATCAATCATTGAATAAATAAAATATCTAATCTAAAATCTAAGTTTTTCTTTATCTAAAATATCAATCAATTTGTATTTAATTTATTTCATCCAGGCCCGGAATGTGAAATACACATTATTCTAACAAAACAATTTAGTATAAAGGGGATGGGAACAATAATCGCTCGAAAACTGAGAACAACACTGTCTATTAATATGACAAATTTCATAATTACAAAATCAAATTTAATTTGTGTTAATTTTTTTATTAATTAAATATCGCATGAATCTGCACTGCTATAAAGTGGCCAGAAATGACTACGTAAAAACGCATTCTTTTTTGTATCATTCTCAGTAAAAAAAAAATCTTGCATGTTTCATATTATTTTAATGCATAGAAAATTCCACGTTTGCTTATGCTTTACGACTTATACCATTATACCTAGTCAATTTTAACATTTTTTATCTTTCGATTGGTATATTTTACAGTTGATGCTATTGATGTCACAGAATAATCATTCCTGTATGGATATGGCTTAAATATTCGACAAGGTTTTTTTTATAAAGCCTATTCTTCATCAACTTCTGAACCGTTCTATTTTTTAATTTAAACTAACATTGAATTTTCATTACTTAAGTGTTTATTTATATATATATGAGTATATATATATATTATATATATATATATATATATATATCTATATATATATATGTATATATAATATATGTATATATATATATTTACATACCTATTAATCTGTAAGTATGTAACTGTGTTTATCTGCTCTATGTATATTGTAATCAAATTGTTATATTATACACCACTATTTCTAAATAAATTTTTGAAAAATAACTGCATACAAGGATGGCATTTTGTAATCTCGTTATTATGTTAAATATTAAATTTAGTACTGTTATTGTTGTAGTAATGTATATAACGCTAACCTAAATTAAAAAAATATATATATAGCTGTGTAGACAACTATAGTCTTAGTATAAGGCTATGAAGAGTTACGCTATGAACAGTGCAGGAAGCTGTGCTTTAGTGTATTTTACGTGAAAATCACGTGGACTTAGATGATTTTTTATAATGCTGTCAAAGAAACGTTAATCGAAAATATCAAAAATTTATAAATGTTGTTTAATTTACAAAAATCTAAATATTTTATCAAACATTTTACAAAATTTGCATATATTATAGAAATAGAAATAAGTTCCCAGGATGATTATGGTATATGATATTTGGTATCATAATAAAGTATTCCAATTATATATATATATCCATTTTTATTAAAAATTTATCAATTTATATTACATATAAATTATTTATTATAATTTATTATTAAAAATCCATATAGCTTGGATATTAAAAGTACAATACTTATCATTAAGCTAAAGTAATTAGTGACAAAATATAGTATAAAAAATGCTACTTTCTAAAACTTTTTTAAGATTAATAATTATTTCGTATAAATAAATATAATTTTTATTATATATTTATATTCTATAAAAGTAAATTAAAAGAATAAATTATTTATATTTTAGATAGTATTTTTCGGCAAAATAGCAAATGTGCTATAGAAATAGGAAGTCTAAGTATATAGATCCCTAAATCTGATATAAATTGGACTTTTTTCTAACTATGTTCTCTTCTAATTTCAAATCCATATATTTTTTTTTTCATATATGCAAAAATTTTCAACATTTTGATACTTTAACGTTCTAGATTACGTATTAATGATTTTAAAATGAACTCTTCTACAGTATTAATGATTTCAAAATGAAATCTTCTACAATATATATATATCTATATGAGTATATAAATATATGTAAATATAGTTAAGAAATTAATCTACATTTATTTTTGATAATATTTTTTTCAGATATTAATCTTGATCCGTTCAGGCCAACAAGGAAATTTTCTCTTCCTAAAAATATAGATGAGGACTCAATAACAGAAGAAAGTCATGTTATAAAAAAAGAGCGTTTCCAATCTATAATACAAGAAGCTACAGTAAGGAAAATGAAATATGAGGATAAAATAAATATGCAAGCTGCTGAAGACAAAATAATTGCGAATCTGTAATTTTTTTTATCCTCTTTGCAGTTATACGAATATATATATTTTTTTCTTTTACAGTGCACTGAAAGAAGAAAAACAATTGGCTGAAAAAATGCAATTAGAAGCTGACGCCCGATTAGAAAAAGCAGCACGAGAACAAGAAAAAGCAAAATTGGAAGAAGAACGAATTGCAAAAGAAGCAAAATTAGAAAAAGAACGTTTAAGAAAAGAAACACGGCTAGCCGAAGAAGCACGATTAGCAGAAGAAGCCAGAATGCAAGAGCAAATACAATTGGCAAAAGAAGAAGCTCGTTTAGTTCGCTTAGAAGAAGAAGCACGGCTAGCCGAAGAATCACGAATTGCAGAAGAATCACGAATTGCAGAAGAAAAACGATTAGCCGAAGAAAAATTATTAGAAGAGGAGGCACGACTTGCAGAAGAAGCAAGAATTGCAGAAGAAGCTAGACTTTCAGAAGAAGCTAGACTTGCAGAAGAAGCAAGACTTGCAGAAGAAGCAAGACTTGCAGAAGAAGCACGACTTGCAGAAGAAGCACGAG
Organism: Rhamphomyia laevipes; assembly: GCA_963920725.1. Classification (NCBI taxonomy): domain Eukaryota; kingdom Metazoa; phylum Arthropoda; class Insecta; order Diptera; family Empididae; genus Rhamphomyia; species Rhamphomyia laevipes. The sequence continues at coordinate 44,234,930 of OY987257.1, read as the reverse complement.
TGGCAGAAGAAGCACTATCGGCAGAAGATCATTCAGAAGAAGATGCAAATTTACAAGAAGCTACTTCAGAGAAAGAAGAAGATGAAGTATTTGATGAATCTAATGGTAATACAAATAATAGTGAAGATGAAATAATATCAAATAGTGCAGACACTAAAACTAACAACAGAGAATCTGAACAAGCTCGTTTAGAAGAAGAAAATAAAATAAGAGAAATAGAATTAGAGCGCCTTTCGGAACTAAAAAAAAGCGCTGAAGAAGATCACGAGGCTGAGATTGCTCGGCAAGCCGATGAGTTGGAACAAATTGCACTTTTAGACAAAGAAGTTGCTAACAAAGAGCTTGAAGCTATCCACGATAATGATATTGTTGAAGCACTAGAAGAAACTAATAATGAAAATTATAGCAGCACAAACTATAATAACGATGACTTGTAAAAAATTATTTTTAAACCAATATGGATGCTTTAAACTTAACCGCATTAAGTAACAGTTATTTCTGTTTCTAATTTACAAAAATCGCATTTCCCAATTTTTGATATGTATTCTATTATTGACATTATATATAATGCATATACAAAAGAGCTAAATATAATTTACTCATCAGCTTATAAATGATGGTGTTACTGTAGCATCCAAAATCAAATTGCATTTCTAATTATAAACATTAATAAAAAAAAATTGGTTTTGTCAAATTTTTTAAGTTATTTTCAATGTGCAATATAATTATAATTATGTAGAGCTGTATAAAGATAAAAAATCTGTAAAATAATCCATTTAACAAGCAGTTTTCTTTTACTGTAAATAATTAAATTATGTTGTTTTTTGTTCATACTTATAAACGAAATAAACAATAGAAACGCAAAAATTTTATTTCTCGTGCAATATTCTTTAAACTTTAATTTGTCAATTTATTGTATATTTTGAGAAATAGGAAATTTAATTTTATTTATAGGTACCACTACCACCTTTATAATTCATTGAAAATAGCGCTCATTTCACTTTCAAGACTTTATGTCTTGAAAAAGAAAAAACTTTACAAATCGTACACCTGGACCAGTAGAATAGTAAGTATACCATTAAAAAAGCTATACTTTCCAGTAAGAACCAGTCTTTACTCTATAGTAATGCTCTGTTTACAAACTGGCTAAAGCAACTCAAGAAAGAAATCGATAGGTAATTATATTTTACATAGGTGCGGTAGAGAGAGAAATATCGTCCAGCCATAATTTCCCCTTGTCCAATTATAGCACAAGACGACAGACTTCGTCTTGTGCTATAATTCGACGTCTTGAAAAGAAAATTTCTACATAATTTTTATAGCATTTTATAGCAAATATTTTTTTTTTTTTTTTTTTTTTTTTTTTAATAAATTATTTAAAATTATTATTCCCCAACGAAACGATATTATTCGTTTCATTCTTTCATTAAGAGAAGTTCAGCATGCCGTCTCTTTTTATTTTTTCTAAAATTAGAAATTAGCCAGTTTGTAAACAGAGCATAATTCTATTTACGATTAATTTGATTTTTTTTTTACATAAAAACCATTAATTATTTCATGTAGAAATAGATAACAGTTTTATTGTCGAAAGAATATCATTTTCTTTAAATTTTTAATATTTTATGATTTGATAACTAATATAAACTATAATTAATTTTTTAACTATAATTATTTTACATAGGTGCGGTAGAGAGAGAAATATCGTCCAGCCATAATTTCCCCTTGTCCAATTATAGCACAAGACGACAGACTTCGTCTTGTGCTATAATTCGACGTCTTGAAAAGAAAATTTCTACATAATTTTTATAGCATTTTATAGCAAATATTTTTTTTTTTTTTTTTTTTTTTTTTTTTAATAAATTATTTAAAATTATTATTCCCCAACGAAACGATATTATTCGTTTCATTCTTTCATTAAGAGAAGTTCAGCATGCCGTCTCTTTTTATTTTTTCTAAAATTAGAAATTAGCCAGTTTGTAAACAGAGCATAATTCTATTTACGATTAATTTGATTTTTTTTTTACATAAAAACCATTAATTATTTCATGTAGAAATAGATAACAGTTTTATTGTCGAAAGAATATCATTTTCTTTAAATTTTTAATATTTTATGATTTGATAACTAATATAAACTATAATTAATTTTTTATTATGATTCATTTATAATTTTAATCAGATTAACTCTATTCCTTGTGGTAGGATATTCCATACCAAAATATAATACACTGATAGAAATATATGTAAATATATTCATTATCAAGAATAGAAGTGTGTGAACAGTTTATCGCACGTGCTGGCAATACATGCTATTCAGATACAATTAATACTTTAAAAATAATGCAAGTGTCAAATAAATTTATAGAAAAGTAATTTCATATTGTAAAATGGTGTGGGAATATACAAACACATAGACATAATAAATTATAACACTAACTAAATAATATTTTGATTTTAATGAGTGATGGTTTTGTCGCGGATGATAAAAGTGTTCAAATTTTCATACATTCAATTCGATTTTTTGTCTGATGAAAAATCTGATGGTATGAAGGTATCTTCATAAGATTTTTCATACGAAACTATATAAAGCATATGTCAAGTGTGATAATGTAAATACACTTTAAGAGAAATACTTATTATTGTTATGAAAATTTAATACGTGCGAAAAGAACATCAAATCATAATTTGTCAGGGTTAATTATCAAAACGGACAAAAGTTAAAGTTGGTTTTTGCAGAGCTATATATATATATTTTTGAAAAATCCGGAATAGGTCTTTCTATTTTAGAAATTATTTTGCTTTCATTTCATTAACTAATGATTAAATTTAATTAATTTTATGAAAATATTGTCTATTTTATCATATAGTAAAAATATAACATACAATCTATCTTTTTATACCAGATACCACTCAATACCAGACAACACTGGCTTATTTAAAATAGGTATATAATATTTTGTGATAAAAAAAATTAATATGAGAGAAATATATAATCTTTCATCATATTTATGAATATATTGTACAGGGATGGGATTTGAATGTTTTCTATATAATAAGTACATTTCTGTTTTAAACAAAATAAACATAAAGAAGAAGTTTTCACATATACTTGGAGTAAGATTGCAGCTAAAAGAACATGTTTTTCGTGTCCTTTTTTAGCTCTGCAAGAAGGTACCACAGAGTTCAAATACGTCCCTGTATTGTATTGTAGTAGGTATAAATGACTATGCACACAGTCATCAAACCATCAAAACTGCACTTTTACAAAATAAGAGGATGAAAGTATATACATCAGTTAAATTCTCATTAAGTAGTACTATGTACCAACAAGTTTCTGTTGAAGATTGATATAAGTCATAATTTATTACATCTATGTGTTCGAGTTTATTCCCACAACATTTGTATTATACAATCATTCAAAAAAAAATTTGACACTTTCTTTAGAGGGAAATCAAAATTTGTTGAACTACTTAGCAATAGCATTACCAGCCAACACGTGCAAAAATACATTCATAAAATGTTATCTCTGATTTATATTTTATAATGATTTTTTTATTATTATATGGATTGTTTGTATGTATTCTACCACACTAATAGAACTAATCGGATTATAATATGTATACTGAATCAAAGTTTATTTCAGACAATTTATTTAGTTTGTGTTAGTGATCATTAAAAATAACAGTATACTTATTATTTCCTTCCTCTTTTTATGGTATTTCGAGGATAAGTTGACCTTCTATTCTAAGAATAGTATTTTATATATTCTGATTCCTTAAATCACTTCGTCACCTCCAACGAATACGTTACAGTGTTTATACATTTTTCATCTTGGACATTTTGTTTTTGTGGTATTTCTGATATTTTTTTATTATCATTACTATTGCTATCATTAAAATATATACATATATTTTTCATTGTAATTTTACGTTCTTCTGAAAATAACAATATTTATTCTGTTCTCTTTTAAATCTATCCTTCAACTTCACTAGTAGGTGAAGTTTTAGGTTAAACATGATCCCTCGTCCCTTTCCGAGACAAATACCCATATAGATGAGATTAAATTTAATTTTAACTACATTAGAGGCGTATGTACAGATAACAACGGATTTTAGTATGCCTATTATTGCAGTCATCAAAAATTGTAGGCAGAATGGAAAGCCTCTAACAAACCTCTGCCTTTGGTAATTGGAACTTTGGAACCCATAAATTTCAGAGGTAACAAGCACTTAAAATAATTGGTAAAATATGTTAACAATAGATACATCGATCCGCATTCTACTTCCACTTACTACGAATCTTATTTGTTATCTAGCAAGGTGTTAATGTCGCTACTTTAATCTGGGTTTTTAAACGATGCATCCTTTTACATGAACTTAATATCATAAAAGACATCCAATCTAATAGCTCAGAGCTCAGTTGAAGTAACTAAAATCCCTAAATTTATTTTTTTAAATTATTAGTGTCCATAAATTCGATAATACTTCAAGTAGTATCTTCTAACGTATGATGTATTATATTTTGAACTATTTCTTTTTCATTCATGTAGAAAGCTGAGAAGGTGGTTATGAACTTATAACTAGTTGTACTCCTTCGAGAAGGATTCTGAAGGAAAAAATAGAAAATGCTTGCATTGGAAAATAATATTATCTCGGTATTACTATAAATCATATTTGTGATATGGAGTGTTCGTATACATATATTCAAACCAATCTATTGAGAAGATGAGAAGTCTCCAGAACATTTTCAAATAAATCGGATACTTTTTGTATTGCAGCAAATACAATAACTTAATGAATATTGTTTTGAAGATCCTTGTGCAGAATTCAACATATTTCAACAAATGCTGTCAAATTAAGCTAATTAATGTAATTACTAATAAGAATATTGTAAAATTAATTCTTGGAATTTATAATAGCGATTACTTATGTTACTATACTAAATTTTATTTTAAATAATAGCGTCGAAGATCAATTCAAATATTATCTATAATTATTATGATACAAATTTTTTATAAAAGAATAAAAAAATACAGAATTTAATAAGGGAGCTGCCCATATCATACTCCTTTAAATATATAGTATTCAATTATTTCCCATCTGCTAGGTTTAGATAAGGATTTACGGTAATATGACAATTGCTATACAAAATGTTTAGAAAATATTTAGATACCGAACCGAGTGAAATCATTCTTGAAAATCTCTTATATAATAACATAAATTTATTTTTCATATTTTAGTACAAATTAACTCTCAAATTGTTATTCTCATTCTCACACCATTTACGGATTTCCCAGAATTTTTCATGATATTACTAGTAGCCATGATTTTTTTATCTCAAGTTGGATTGATTAACATTCATTGCCAACACGTGCGAAAAACAGTTAACACAATTTGTATCCTTGATAATATTTTCTATTTAGTCATATTATGGAATATCTTTTTAATAACATATGATGGATTGTTTATTGTACCACATAATAATAGAACTAATAAGATTATATCTGAATCAATTTACGTAATAAAAAGCAATTTTAAAATTTTAAAATCAGAGTTCACTAATTTTTGGTTTCGAAATTTTATGTATGGTTGGCAATAGTACAGAATTTTTAAATACTAATTTTTAAAATTGAATAATATTTGAATAATAAAAAAAATATAACACGAAAAAGAATAATTTTATATCATAGACATAGAGTAAGTCAAAAATAGCAATTTTAATGCAGCTGACACAGTTCAATTACGGTATGGTAACATGCGAATATCCAGCTTGGAAACCTGTGTGAAGTTTAATCATAGTATTTTGTTATGAGCATATTAAAAAACAATCCCCGTATTTTCCAAGATTATTTTTTAAACCGATCAGGCAAAACACCGGCACCTGCAGCTTCAAAGATTCTAAATAATACTAAAAATTGGATTAATTACTCTGAATTATACTTTATTTACTTGTGAAATATGTAAAACTTATTTTATTTCTTCTAACGTAAAACGTAATAGTAATACCTTCATCCAGTTTCACACACAACACTTTAAAGCGAATTATTTGAATATCACTTTTAAAATTCAATAATTTTGGATAACAACTAAGCAATAGCATTCACGCAAAAACTATAGATTTAATTTTACACAATTTAATATCTTTATATGTAGTTCTCTAAAGTTTTCACTGATGTCTTTATACAATAACGCTTAAGCTTTTATATTTATCAATATTTCAAAAGCTGTGCAAAAAATAATACCTTTTTCTGTGGAGTATCTCCAATTTAAAACATTTCGAAGCTAAATGTTGTTCGGATAAGTTGGTTTAAATGTGCGATTTAAGCTGGTTACTATTATGGACCGCTGAGAGAATAAGTGCTTACACATCTGGACGGCTCTGCTCTCTACTATGTAATAAAAGTATCATTAATTAATTTATTCATTACTTACTGTAAAGAATTTATGCTCATTTAAAACGGTTCGAAAATCATAACGCTACTACTTACTTCCAATTCAAACTAAAAGAAATTGCAGATATAAAATATCAACACGTGTCAAAAATATTACAATGCTGTTTTCCTGGGGTAATAATCAATAACATTAAATTTCATAATTTTTTTACTAATCTGTTTTCTCACACCCAAAAGAGGTAATCCAATCAATAATAATCATTCAGAAATTTATTACGGACCAAAGAAAGCGCAGGCGTTTACAAAGATAAAATTTGATATCAGTTAATATAGTTGACACCCTTCCATTGTATGTATACACATTTTCTTTATACATATATTATATAGTACGTCGTCCTGGACGTAACCACATATTTATAATATTTTTAATACTATTATCATATGGTAAGATAAGCAAATAGTCAATAATATTCTACAAGACAAAATTAAACTTACATACATAATTTATATTTTAATGTATTTGAAGTGCCTCCTATCAGGACAGGATACAAAATTGGAAACTAAACTAAACTATACTTAAAAAGGAATCAGTTAAATTTCAACCTGGAACGTTACAAATATATTTCCGTGGTGAATGTGATATTGGATCAAATGTTTCGCCATTAAGTTTTTTGGTATCATTCGCACCTTATTTAACCCAGAAAGCGAAAAAAAAATTACAATTTTATTGTGATTTCATCAATATTTTAATTTTTTAATAAAATATAATATACACATGTTATTTTAATTTAATTTAAAGTTTTATTATGTTTTAAAAGATTGAAATATCATAACTATTAATAGAGTTATTTCCGCTGATAAGAAATTACTGATGTTAAATATAGTTTGGCATATGTGCCACAATATATTTGTATAAAAAAATATACATTTTATTATTATTACATTAATATTGATTCTGTTTCTGCTCTGCAGCTAGTCCGATTATGAAAAACGTTATAATGTCGTATCGTATCACATATTTTTTTAATTTCTTAATTTTTATTTGATTATAAAATTTTCCTTGAAAATGCTGGGAAAAAGTTATTATATATTTATTTGTATAGTTTTTGTTATAACTTTGATGTTAATTCGACATGTTACACAATTTTAATAACTAAATATGTCCTTTGAAAAAATATTTTATCATAAAGAAAACTGCGCATGTTCCTTTGCAAAATGAGAAAACAGGGTTTCCCGACGATACAATTTTTTAATTTTTATTTATTTATCTAGCGTGTATGAATAGATGGACCAGTGCCCCTGTGCGTACGAACATCTCCTAGAACTGTATTGTACGAATTTAATATTGTACACATAATGTCTGCTTCTTCTCAGACCCTCCTTATTCATTGGGCTAAATGGGCTGCAGCCCATAAAGGCGCCATACATATTATGGTGCACTTATTAAAAGCTTCGAACGACATCGATGCCTCAGTCGGGAGTTGAACCCGAGACATAAAGCTCAATTTTATAATTTTGCAATATATTTAAGTTCGTTTATATATTAACGAAATGTTTTAAATTTTGTTTAGCCCAGGGCGCTTAAATTTGGGAATATGACCCTGCTTCTGCTTCACATTGAAATATGATCGGTAGCTTCAGTAGACCATGCTAAAATTTCTAATTTTTATTGAATTCTATGTTTTTCTATAAGTATAGTATACAGATAAATTTAATATCTTAGATTTTAATTTGGTACACAGGTACCTCAAATTGTAGTATATAGCTTCAGTAGGTTCATGCTAAATTTATATTTCATGTTTTCTAGATAGAGTATTGTATAGTTTATTATTTAGCACATACGTTTGTTAGAGTCTGTAAAATTTGGAATCAGTAGTTTCAGTGGATCTGTATTGAAATTGTCGAATTACATTTCAATGTTCTAGACTAGAGTCTATCTAATCTAGAGTATAAGTAATTATTATTCGATTTTAATGAAATTTGGCACGCATAGTAGTTTTGTAATATATTCTTCACATAGTTTCAGTGGGTCCTTATAAAAATGCGTAATTATATATCAAATACATTCTTTGTGTCTTAAAAAATTGTATTTTTTTAACACACTGTTAGAAAAGCAGGTACTGCAAAAGTAGTGCAAAAGTACTGTTTGTTACAAATCACTGTTGAACATAACTACGAGTTATCTACTCCCCTAGGTTAGCAGCTTTTTATTATTATGATGCATGTACAATACTTTCAGTTGGCTCCTTTAAAAAAAACATAAATACATACATCGTTGTCGTTGATAAGAAAAATATAATCTGCAGAATTATAATCTTCTCCCATATATTCTCAACCCATTTCATTTTATTGTCAGACTATAAAAATTTTAATAAGTAATATTTAGTTTTATTAATATTTCCAAAACTTGCAAATAAAAAATACCTTTACATAACTCGATTTTAAATAATTAATCAATTGTTAATATGATATTTATAAGAAATAAAGAAGTTTTTATGTACGGAAACAAATTAATGAATGTATAATATGATTTGTAATAATGATAAGTTTGATTAAAACAAATATTTAAGTAAAATTAATTTTAAGAAATTCTAACAATGAAAAATAATTCTATTATGAAATTAGTATCTATTAGTACAATTTTATTTTCTAAACTAGACAAAAAAAAATCAATTTGAAAACCTGAAATGATTATTCTTTTCATCATGAACATTAAAAAAATTACGTACTTTTTACAACATTAATTTTATGTATTTAGATACTATTTTTATAACTCCGCCCAATATATGTATATGTTTAAATTTCTTATGCTCCTCCTTTTTTAAATAAAAGATAACGATGATATATATAAATATATACATATGTATTATGTATTTATATCAGGGAGAAAATATTTTTACTGTCGAGAGTTGAATTTAATATACAATTTTATACTTTATTAAATGTTAGAAATTGCTAGAACGAAAAGCACTTGTGTATTAGAATTAATAAAATACAATCTTCTCAAAAGATAAAAAAAAATAACAAAATATATTAATTTTAATGATAAAAAATATATTTATCAGTTGTTGTGTTTCTGTTTTTTATAAATAAATTAACATTTTCTGAAATTCTGTTATCAATAAAATATAATACACTAAAATTGAATTTTCTAAAAATTGTGTATTAAAAGTTTATTGGTTAATAAATTATTAATGGATTGCTCTGAAAATGATGGATGTAGTTCAACGTCGTCTTCGACAGTAAGCTATTCAAAATTTCAATGTAAAACAAGTGAAAATAATTATAAACATTCAATTGAGAGTGAAAATCAAGCTGATTATATGTCTGATTGTGACATTTCTGATTTTTCTATAAATGATAGCGAAGAAGATGATTGTAGAAGTTCGAATGCAGCAGATTACAGTGAATGTAAGATTTATGTATAATTATTATATATATCATAATAACAATATTCTTATACATATTTAATATATACAAAATTGTTTTAAGCTATAACACCAATTAACAGCAGTATTATTGCTTCCAAAATTCAAATTGGTGGTACACCAAAAGTTGTTCGTAAAATATTTACCAACACTCGAGAACGCTGGCGTCAAGTGAGTTTTAATTAATATTAGATTTTTTTTTATGTAATATATGAATGCATTATCAATTTTGTAACAGCAAAATGTATCTGGTGCTTTTTCTGAATTAAGAAAACTTGTACCAACACATCCACCAGATAAAAAATTGTCTAAAAATGAAATTTTACGAATTGCTATTAAATATATAAATTTATTAACAAAAGTTCTTGAATGGCAACAACAACAAGAATTCAAAAAAATTGAAGAAACTATTCTTAATGAAAAAAATAATAATCGGAAAGATAAGTCGACATCAATCATAAAAAAACCAAATGAAAATTATGCAGGAATTAGAAAAATTGCTAATAAAAACTTAAAGGAAACAAATAATTTGTTAATAATTGCTCCACAAATGGCAAAAAAAATTCAAATGGAACTTCAAGATCTTTCATCACATAATGGATATTTAGGCAATTTTACGAAAAATTATAAATACCAAAATCGTGATATATTACCACCAATACAAATTCAAACATCTAACTCAAATGTTGAAACTTTAAACATATCATCATCATCGTTGACAGATATAAAAACTACATCACCATTAGTTTATAGTATGGAATCAGTTTTGGGATTAAGAAGCAGCGAAAGACGCGAAGCTACAGTTCGAAGAATTAAAAAAACATTAATTAAAAATAAACGTAAATTAACAACAAAATGTGAGAATGAAACGAAAAAAATTAAATTAAGCTCTTCGACCCAGAAAAGAATTTAATGAATTTGAAAGAATTACTAAGTTTAAGAATTCATAACTTTTAACCGACTATATAACCTTTAATCTAGCCTGTTCTAGTAATATATAGACACCGGTGATATCTTCATTTTGGATATAAGATTTTTTGATTTTTATTATACTGTATATTTATCTATGATTTTCGGAACATTTTTGAGCTCAGTATTAATAAATTATCATTTTTTGTAAAATGTCTAATTTATAAAATATAATTCTTACATTTAAATTTATAATAAACTATGTATTTCCTAATTTCTTGCAGTTAGATGAACTAAAATTGTATCGGTATAATGTTAAATAAAATATTAGCAGATGACTTATAATTTAAAAATTGTATCCATTCCCAGTTTTCAAAATTATAGTGTTCAACTTTAAAATTAACGAATATTCTCCACTTAGCTTTAGTAATTATTATAAAAATATAATTCACGACTAAATATTTTAGATGTTAAAAATAATTTTAAATATAAAAAAATAATTTATAATATAGCTACAATTTAAATATTTACTAGGTTCTGAATTGCGAATTAGTTATGAATTAATAAACCAAACTTAATTATTGTAAATATGTGCAATACTCCAATACTCGTAATGTCATATTAATGAGCAGCAGATGTCATATTTTTGTTTTTCTGTAAGTAAGACAGCTGTTAAAAAACTTTTGAAAACAAAAAAGAAAGACCGAAATTTTATGAGTTATAAGTTAAGCACAACACACAGTCCAACGTTTTTCTAACAATTATAATTACTTGTATCAAGGTTTTATAAATGTCCATCTTCTACACTACAGTGTCAATTATTTCTTCGTTGCTTCTTGGTTTTTACGTTGGGGAATCTGCCATATTTTGTACAGTTTTGTGACAATTATTTGTGATACAATCACAGTTTTTTGTTGAACTTTTGAGACAGTTGCCTGATGGTGTAAATCTGTAGATAGTAGTCCGAGGAAGCCGAATCTGGTGACTGCGGTGTATTGTCAAATAATTCGTACTTCAATTCGTTTTTTTGCAACGGGCAAAATAATTTTAGGAGCTGGTTCAAAAATATTTTTTTTTTAAAGTAGGTCTTTTCTCCATAATTTTTGTATTCAATTGATCAAAAAGGCTTGTAAACTATGTATTTCCTAATTAATTGTATTACTTCTCAGAAGAAAATCGATCAACCAAATTTCTTTGGAATCCCAAAAAAATATGCCATAACTTTTCCTGCTGATGAAACTTTGGCGAAATTTGTTTTGATTGTTGTTTTATCTATGGAGTTTAGTCATTTAGTGGTGGATCCAGGTTGCATCCTTAGTTACAAATCGATGCACAACAGATTTTATTATTCTTACAACACAACATCTCAAATATGCTTTAGAAATTCGCATTCAAATCCATTTTATCGTGGAATAGCAAATGTGGCAACCATCTTACAAGATTTATCATTTTCTTCAATTTTTCATGCAAAATATGGTAAACTCGTTCTGTTGAAATTCATAACCTATGGCTACTTCACTTCACACACTTTCAATCATCGATCATCTAATGCCATATAATGGACGTGTTGAACGATTTCTGATGTTGTTACAGATTTTGGACGTTCACTTCGGAGAACTGTCATTAGTTCTTGCACGACCGGCACGACGTTAAAATTCTTATTAAGTCCATCTAATAAATGATGATTCATTCAATACTTTTACCATCTTAGCATGAATTTCTGTTGTTGATAAAAGATAAATCCTCAAAAGAAGGAATTTTATCACAACATGAACTACTATTTATTAATTTATTCCATTTTAGAAAAATTAATTACATGTCAACTTCACAAACAAGAGTTTATCCACAACAAATGAATTGAAATTTGATTTAAATGAAATTTGATTTACATTCTTAACAGGTAAAAACATTAAAATAAGCAGAAATTTATATTTTACGATTGGATATTTGGGGTCATATATCGTATAACCCTCATATGATGTCAATATTATAAGTATGCTGTAACCTCTCTAAGTATGTTATAAAGTTGATAAAATATGTAAGTTATATTTATAATTCTAGTACAGATTATCATGCAATATTTAATAGAACATTTTGTCAAACAATAAGGCGATAATTGTTATATAAAACATATTTTCAAAAATGCAAAAGTAATTTTTTTTTATTTTACTTACATCGTCTGTTTTGACAGTTGAGGAAAAAGGAGTTAATGTTGCTAATAGATTTAATATATTTAAGTTGAAATTATAAATTTATTAATTATTTCAAAATATATGCCTATACTTTAACCAAAACACGCAATAATATACAGGGTGCCCGGGCTACGAGTGCATTAACTTCGGGAGGTGATTGGGCATGACGAAAAACGAAAAAAATCGTTCTACAGGGCAGATCTAAAATGCACCGTTGCCGAGATACAGGGTGATTCATTTTTATAAATTTTTTTTTTAAATATTTTATTACGTAACTTTATTGAGATATTTTGATTTTACTAAAAAAAAAAAAATCAACTTTGAGATAATAAATTTGCACATTGGCAACACTTAATATCATCAAATTATACATCAAAATAAAGCTACGACAATTACCTGTCGAATAAAAATTAAGAATCTTGATTAAATAGTTTGCGAGATTTTGCCATTTAAGTAAAAATGTAAAAAAAAAAAAAATTAAAAATGAATCACCCAGTATCTCGGAAACCGTGCATTTTAGACCCCCTGTAGAACGATTTTTTTTTTATTTTCGTCATGCCCAATCACCTCCCGAAGTTAATGCACTCGTAGCGCAGGCACCCTGTATAAAAAATATGGGTTATTGCATCGTTATGTATACTACCATTGTATTTATATTTCTTATAGTAATAGTGACACGGTAGATAGTAACTTACGAATGTAAATGACGCCACAGTGTTCTTTTTGAAAAATTGGAGAAATAAAATCTTTCAGAATGAAAAAAGTAATTTGATTAGAAAGAGATACAATCTTTCAGAATGCATTAAAAAATATTACTTTTATTCATTCCGAAAGATTTACTTTCCAAATTTTTCAAAAAGAACACTGTGGCGTCATCTTACATTCGTAAGTTACTACCCGTGTCACTACTATAAGAAATAGATATACAATGCTACTACTTATGCACAATGGATAGGTATTTTTATCATGTCATCGACTATTTTTTTTTTTTTTTTTATAATAAAAATTTGTATGAAAAAATATTTCTTATGCTAGAGATACTTTCACCGCCGGTGCCGCTCTGACGCGTTGCCGCACTGTCAAACAAAAGTTCAGATATATAGAAATATATGAAAGCAGATAAACTCGCAGCCGGTGCCGCAACAATGTTGGTTGAATTTCAACTTTTTGCCACAGTGCCGGATTGGAATGTCAGTTTTTCATATTGTTATTCTCATAAAAAAATTGTTTGTTAAAGAAGTAAGATGAGTTTTGCAGAAAAATAAATTGAAGCAGTAAAAACTAACAATTTTATAAAACATGAAATTTTATATAAAAAAAAAATGTTTGGTTATGTTTTTGTGAAGCTCTGCCACTTTGAGAGTATCCACTCAAAAATTCTACAACCATCACAGCCATCATTTGACATTTCAAACGCTAGATCGTAGACAGCGGCGCGGCGAGAATATCTCTAGCATTAGTTTTTTTGCTCTACTTGCTAATTCTATCTATCATAACATGAATAAAAAAATGACGAAAAAACTATAGAGTAAAAAAAAGACTAATATATAAACGAATATGTAAATCGTGAACAATATATACCGCTCACGCTCAGTTTCAGTTGTGTTGCGTTTACGTTGATAGAGTACGAATTTTTAGTCATTTATGTGTCTTGACAATTTTAAAAGTGTGTAGCTGTCGCCAAGTGAAGACAACATTTTGTTGATTGGGAAGACTTTGAAGAAAATCGATCTATTTCAATAATTCTCCACGCGCATCACATCCACCACTATCCGTTTCTTTCATATACGAATTATCTATCTAGTAATCTAAATCTAGTTAGTTTTAATTTCAGATTTTACAGAAGTACAGTAAATAAGTAGTAAAGTTCTTTAAGTACGTAAAATATTTGCTAAATTGTGTAATTTATTGGTGTAGTTTATTCCTGAGCATAATTGTATTTTTGTGTATATAAGGCGACAAAAATTTCAAACAAAATGGTATGAACATTTCGCATCAGTAATGCCGGCATCCATCGCACATGCATTTATTTTATTAGATGAGTAATTTTCAATAACAGCTTGTCAAAAATGTGAATTTCATATCTTTGGGTTAATTGTTTTGTTATCCAGTAAAGTAATCTACTAATAATATATTAATATTTATTATGAACAGTCCGAAATATAAAATTTTACAATACATATTTGAGTAACGTGGTTTTTACTTAAATTTTTTGATCCTATAGTTCGAAAGATCTGCCTGTAATTTTTAGTGGCAGCAGAAACAAATTTACATAACTGATCTTTTTACATATTTTGTATTGATCAGAAAATTATATTTTCAAAGACTGAATTTATTCAAGAAATTATATTAGAATTTCTAAGCTGTTAATTTTAAATTTGCTAGCATAAAGATACATCAAAACAAAAAACTAATCAATAATGTATTTGGAAAATATTTGAAATATTTATTTTTGGTCTTATTACTGTAGTCAGAAAATACAGATATGGAGCAGTTCAATTCGAATACCAATCAAAAAGATGAGAAGCTTTCTGCTGATGAAATGACGTCACGTGATTACTATTTCGATTCATATGCTCATTTTGGTATACACGAAGAAATGCTAAAAGATGAAGTTCGGACTTTAACTTATCGGAACGCTATGTATCACAATAAACATTTATTTAAAGGAAAAGTAAGAAATTATATATATTTTTTTAATAATTAATGCTTTGTAACTCTCTGTACAGGTTGTTCTGGATGTGGGATGTGGAACTGGAATATTATCGATGTTTGCTGCCAAAGCTGGAGCTGCTTTAGTCATAGCGGTAGATTGCTCTAATATTGTTGATTATGCTCGACAAGTAGTAGCCGACAATAAATTAACAGATGTAGTAAAAATAGTGAAAGGTAAAATTGAAGAAATTGAACTGCCAGATGGCGTTGAGAAGGTTGACATCATAATATCAGAATGGATGGGGTAATTAAAATAAATATTTATTTAAAACGTTTTTATAATTTATTTCCCTGCATTTAGTTATTGCCTATTTTACGAGTCAATGTTAGATACAGTATTATTTGCACGTGATAAGTGGTTAAAAGCAGATGGCATGATGTTCCCAGATCGTGGTACACTTTTTATAACAGCAATTGAAGATAGACAGTATAAAGATGAAAAAATTAATTGGTGGGATGATGTTTATGGCTTTGATATGAGCTGTATTAGAAAAGTTGCTATAACAGAACCTCTAGTTGATGTTGTTGATCCTAAACAAATTGTTTCTACTTCCTATATGATTAAAGAAGTAGATTTGTATACAGTTAAAAAATCTGACTTGGAATTTTCATCTCCTTTCCAACTAGTTGTTAAAAGGAATGATTTTGTCCAAGCACTAGTAACATATTTCAATATCGAATTTACTAAATGTCATAAACGTTTAGGCTTGAGTACATCTCCAGAAGCTGCGTATACACACTGGAAACAAACTGTGTTTTATTTTGATGATTACATGACTGTAAAAAAGGGAGAAGAAATATATGGTACTTTTACAATGAAGCCTAACGTACGCAACAACCGTGATTTAGATTTCTCTATAGATGTAACATTTAAGGGTGAACTTTCACAAATGCATGAACAGAATCATTACAGAATGCGTTAATCAAATATATTAGCAATTTCTAGTGCTGAAAATAAAATTGTTTCATTTTTCTATTCTAAGATATTTTTTTAAAAAATAAATAGGAATTTACTTTTATAACATATAATTACAAACAAATATCCAAAATGCTATTACAAATCCGAAATACACTAGTTTAACAAATACTATATAAATAAATTTTATTCATCAGAAGTAATAAAGTTGGGTCTCACAATGTTGGAATTTATTTTATCTTGTAACCAATTCGTCAGTGTTAAATTAATAGACGATGAAGCCTTTACTTAGTATTCTATGGAGAATGGGTTTATATAAATAACAAAAAAAAACAGACGAAATTATGTGCATTATTGATATACATAATGTATTACTTTAAACTTTATTTTTCTTCATTATAATAAATAAAAAAAATAGTTATGGCTATTGTGTTAACAAAAATTTATAAATTTGCTGGAATGTACAATTAATTTCTGCAAATTTTGTACAAATTTAATTCCAATTATTCTCCTGTGTTCAGTTATCAGCGAAGACGATAAAGCATTTTTCTCTGCATGCGATGCTGAAAATCTCCACGACGAATCAAAGTATGTATAACTTTAAGAATTGATTGTTCAGAATACTTTTGCCTTAAGAAATCCTGAAAGTCATATTTTATTATTTATATTAAATTCTGTTTTCTTTTATTTTAAAAAAGAAAATTACCTGAATTATATTTTGTTCTGAAACTTGTGAGCCGATAGCAAATCTTCGTTTTAATTGCTTTTCGATTCGATTTAAGTTTTCTTGATTTTCTGTTGAAGTAAAGCCTTCGGCACCATCAAGATTTCCACTTAAAGCTGCATCAAGAGTAGAAACTTGAAATAATCTTAGCGCTTCATTTATATGGTTTTCGTCAGCAAAAGGTTGCATACGCATTTTAGCTAATGATTCAGAAATTCTAATTATAGCTTCAAGTTGGCGAACAGTAATTGGTATGCTTAATCTCTTGTCAGATGATTTATCATGCTGGATACTACCACTGCGCATAAGAACATATCGACTTTTAAGTCTTTCACCTGCTTCGGGGTTTAATCTTGGACCGCATCTACTCCTACACCAGTGGATATATTTCTTAAAAACGGACAATGGTATTTCACATTCTGTAACTTCATTATGTTTATTTGAATTCAAATGTATATTAATTATGTGCTTAGCCAATGTAATATCTCGCTTTTCATCATGAAGATCTTTGACTATAAAAATCATATCAAATCTGGACAAAATTGTAGGCATGAAGTCAATATTCTCTTCTCCTTTGCTATCGTCCCAACGACCAAATACAGAGTTAGCTGCAGCTAAAACTGAACATCTGGAATTTAAAGTAGTTGTTATACCAGCCTTAGCAATCGAAATTGTTTGTTGTTCCATAGCTTCATGAATTGCAACCCGATCATCTTCTCGCATTTTGTCAAATTCATCGATACAAACAACACCTCCATCAGCTAAAACCATTGCTCCACCTTCCATTACAAAATTTCGCTGAAATAGGAATAAATATCTTGTAGTTGCTTATTATGTAATATAATGCAAAGATTTAAATAATTAGAGAAAACCAACAAAGGAAACAAAGCACTATGATGAAAATGAAAACAGTAATTGAGCAATTTGAGAAAATGAAATGTTAGGGTCGTATGATTGTGGATGAAAAAAACAAAATCAAAACTACTTTCTATTTCAATCTTGAAATTTTAAAATATTCTAAATTTGAATGTTAAATAATATTAACTAAATTAAATTGAATAAAATCAACAATTCATAAACTTATTTAATACTAGCTTTTCCCATTCAGAAGTTTATTTAATCAATTATCGCATCATCACTGATGATGTATTTCTAAGTCAAATTCGTTCATAGATTATGTAATATTGTTTTCCAATTTCTAGTTTTAAATTTTAATAATATAATTTCATAACATTATAACCCTTTCTTGTTTTGTAAGATAGTATTACATTATTTATACCAAAAATTATAGAAAACATATTACTTTATTTTCGATTTGTACATTCAATAATTTCACTTACCGTAGCCGGATCTCGTGTCACAGACGCGGTTAATCCAGCAGCACTAGAACCTTTTCCTGATGTATATATAGCAATAGGCGCAACCTTCTCAACGAACTTTAATAGCTGTGATTTGGCAGTTCCTGGATCGCCCAATAATAATATATTAATATCACCCCTACGTGTTAAACCATCTGGTAAACGTTTTCTAGAACCACCAAAAAGCATACAAGTAATAGCCTTTTTAATATCTAATGAACCGTAAATGCTCGGTGCAAGACTTTTAGATAAACGTTCAAAAATATCTGAACTAGCAGCCATTCGTTTAAAAGAATCTTCTTCTTCAGAGGATATATTGCTGTAACGCGAAATTGCACCGACTCCTTGAGAATCTACAGTAATTCCAACAATCCGCATATATGGTGCTCTTACACCTACTATAGCTTTTTCTTTTCCATCACGATGGCTTGGTTTACCTATTTTGCGAATTGAATATATTCCATGAATTAGTACACGATTTCCTGGAACTACTCGTTCACATAAAGCTCGATCACAAAAAACTTCTAAATGTCGCGGAATCTCTCCCTGTGGTACAAAATCTGGCAGCTCTTGTAACTTTAATATTTGAAAGTCAACACATTTACATTTATCTGCCATAACAAAATATGGATCCATAGGGCATTTTGGTCTACCACCCTGTTCTGTATTACATTTACGAGGTAAAGCTAACCCTTCCAGACCAGGATTCAATCGTAGATTTGGAATAACAGTGCCACAAGATTGACATTGAATTGCAACCGTTGTTGCTTTCGCTTTTATAGCGGATGCTGCAACAATGATTCCTGTGATTTTAATCAGTTTAGACACTGAGTTAGATTTAAGATCCCGGATATTTGTAGGATTTGAACATGATGTTAAAAGAATCTGCATATCTTGACATTTTTTTTCATTAATTATTTCGTCTACGACTTCCCTGGCTGCCTCTTCAAAAATTTCCAAAAATTCTGTTGGTTTTTTGTAAAGTTTATCTGTGAGTGTTTCATCAAACCCAGTCAGATCTTCTAACTCAACTTCTAAAAAATAATTTCCATGCAAAACATTGCGTTTTAAAGTGTCTCTAAAATGTTCACTATTAGATTATATTTAAGTATTAAATATTAAATTAAATAACCTATATTTGTAGTAAAAGTTTTCTTCGTTATATGTTCTTATAAATTCTTTAAACTTTTTTTTAGCACCCTGCATGTTAATTTGCGCTTCATCTTGATTTTCGTCAAAATGAAAATTATCCGAAAAAAATATTCCAATATCATCAAAGCCTGCCATATTTGAAATTTCTAACACAATTCCTAACAAAAATTGATGAAAACTATTTATAATTATTTATTTTAACTTAAAAGAAACCCCAAACTTCACAACACAACTTTTATTTTTGGCGGTAAAATAACTTTAGTGAACTTAGCAAATATTAGATCACGACGATAACTTCCCAGCTTCCCTCTATAAAATATATCTTTTGCTGACAAAATGCTCAAAAATAATAATTGAATTTAACAAATGACTGTTTGATGACTATAGTCATAATCTTACCAACGTATTAAATACTTTAGGCTACAATCAAACACATTCGTAGCCAACAACGAAACATTTCTGTTGTCCGTCACCCTAAGTAACTTATATGTCTGTAGTTCATCAGCATCGTGCATTAAATAAAACCTGTCAGGACGAGCACGATCTCAATCATTGAAACATTGAAAGTATTTATTTAATGTTGATATAAGTTGTATACAATATACATACATATTATGATAATGTAATAAAGTCTGTGATTCATATTGTTTAGTTTCCAATTATTAAAATATTTGGAATATTAAGAGCGCTGACAAATGAAACCATGTATTTTAAACGTACTAGTGACCGGAGTTCCGAGTGCTCGCTTGAATGTATGTATCGACTGCATGAAGAGCGGTAACTAAGTGTTCAGTCTACTTAACCAGTCCAGTCATATGGCATCGAATCGAAACTGAACTGATCGATACAATGTAGTCCATACTTTAGTCTCCATCCATATAATTATAATCCGTAAATTAAACTTATGCATAACGACACAAACGAACGCCGCACGATACAATGTGAGATGTTATGTGACATTACAATTATACATTGACTGTGCAAACAGCAAGGTATGTATGAACTTTGATGCTATTATATTTAGTTTTTCTACATTTATTAATGCCATTTCTGGATTTAATTTTACTTTTGTGTTGTAAAGATGCCCATTTTCGGATTTCTTCCTAAACCGCCATGTTAACATACCACAAACCTTTGTATACGATTTTCCGCAAATATTTTTAACATTTTAGCGAAGAATGCGGTGCGTAAAAAAGCATTGGTTGGCATTTTGATATCATTATTTTAAATTTTCACATTTCAGTGCGTGAAAAGGCAATGGTTTGAAAGAGCCTTTAATCCAACCATTGCCAAATACCAATGGTTGGATTAGTGGTTGGATAACGCTATTGCGCTATTACGTTTTACGTCAAGTTGGTTTCAACCGTTAATTGTATTTTTCGTTTTATTTGCGATTGCCAATTGCCAAATGCCAACTCGAATAATTCCATCATCATCACCATCAGTTAGTTGTGGACGAACATTCATCTTACAGGAAAATCGGGAAAAGGAATATGAAGTCAGAATAATAAAATAATAATGATAACAAACGGGTGAATTAAAACCATGAATAAATATATTATGAATTTAACTGATTTTTGTTTCGACAAAGAAGATTTTTTCAAAGTGAGAATTTGCGTAATTTAATATGAGAATAAAAAATATAATGTTTGTTCATTACAGATAGTTTTCTCTGTTGATTTGTTCTTACGAAAAAATAAACAGGCGGAGTTAAGCATTATAAGAAATGATTTGGAAGTATACCTTAAATTTCTTAGAGCAGCATTGATTGATCTTATAAATCAAGATTATAATGATTTTGTCAGTCTGTCTGGGAATCTTAAAGGTTTGGATATTTTAATAAAATCTATGGTGACACCATTAATATCTTTAAAAACCGAGATTACTCATCTAAAGATGCTTCTTACTACCAACCTTCTACATTTGGAAAATTGTTATACAAAAAAGACCAAAATTCAAACACTAAGAAAAACGTTATTGGGCCTACTAAAAGTGTATGCATACTTCAGAAAATTGGAGTTAAATAAAACTACAGACAGTGTCACAAATCAAGACATTTATTTGGAAAAGGCATTTATTGCAGCAGTGCAAATAAATTATAATAAATCATCTTGTCCTAAGTATATGAAAAATGTGAAACACAATCAAAGCGATAATTTAGAAAAACAATTATGGGTAAATTTAGAGAATTATTTTATTGCAAATATTAAAACAAATAGTGATGAAATTAAGAATTGCTTACGCCTTTACATACTTCTGAATTCTTGCCATATTGCTGAAGATATTTTTAAAAAGAAAGTTAAATGTCACATCGACAATATTCTTTCTAAATATATTCATGGAAAATGCCACATTTCAATAATATACAATAAAATTTTAGATTTTATTGCATTGAACATGAAGGAACTTCTATTTGTTACTTATTACACTAATGAAATTAAAGGCTTCAATTTTTTAGTAAACAGCTTTTGGTTTGAAGTAGTGGATCGATTTGTCACTATGATGTCTTCTCTATATGTAACCGGCAATCCGAATGTGTTTTATCATAATTTTCAATCAAATGCTAATTTTATGTTAAGAATAGAAACAATGTTAAAATCTAAAAATGAAGTTCAGATATTTAGACAACATGCTAAAACCAAACAATTTGAAAAACAGTGGAATTTTTCAGTTTACTTTCAAATCAGATACTTGGAAATTGCTACAGATTTAGAAAAAGCATGTGATGAAAATTTAAAAAAAAATATTAAAGAAACTTATTCAATTGAAAATGCCAATTTACAGTATATATCTGTCGCATATGATTGTTTAACAAAATGTTGGGCGGATGCTTCTTATATTAACCAACTTTTTCCTAAATATTTGAAGTTAACATATCATATTTTTGCTAGAGTAATTAAATGGACAGAATACATATTAGTTAAGCAAAACTATAATGAGAATACCAACAAACTTTCATTTTTAGTTTCTGTATACAATAATCTAAGCCATTTCTTAAAATTTATTCAGGAAATAATTTCCAAAATTATTGATAAAAATTCTTCTATATTACTTGAAAAAATGCTATTTGATAAATCATATCAAGATTCTAAATCGAGTATTTTACTGCTGTTAAAAGAACTAGAACAAGGTATTATTCTGAATTTGGTATCAACCAGTTCAGAATTTGTCTCTCATGTTGCTGATGTATCCCGACTATACAGAAAAACCAATCGTGATATTCCGAAAAAACATTCTTCTTATGTTCAAAGTATGTTGGATCCTGTAGATTCTTTTCAAAAGCAATTTGCTGACAAAATGAGTACTGAAATAATTAATATAATAATCAAGGAATACTTTTCAGCGATAACATCTATGTAAGTATATTACATAGTTTAAGACAAAATATAAAATAGTATAAGTATAAATATATTTTTCCATTGTATACAAACAATGGAAATAGATTGAATATTACTTATATAATATTACATTTGATATTTTTCATTACATATTAAGATAATTAGGTACGACTTGCTTTGTAGGTATAAAAACAAATAAAAATTAAAAAATAACTGCCAAAAACTTCTGTAATACGTCTGTTGTTCAATTTCAATTGGACAAAAAGCAGAGAAAAAATTCGCGTTCCATTAAATTTTTAAATATAAAAAAAATCTTTTGCAGCATTGATTGCTATCAGTTTCAGTGAACCTGTTTATATTATACAAATAATTCGGATATTCATTTTTGTATACCTTCTTGTCTTTTATGAACAAGTTATTTTTTACGTAGCACGAGACTGAAAGGTCAGCAATATTTTCATAAACCGAAAATATTTAATTTTTTAAATTATATATAATTTAAATTATTCTTATTATTGTATTTGGAGTTGTATCATTCCTTATTTTCTATTTTTAGGTATTACAATTCTACAGAAGAAGCTTTGTCTTCTGTAAAAAAAACAGAAAATTCATTAAAAAGATTGAAAATAGTACGTGGAAAATTCGATAACGATAATTTAACTAGTAGTAGAATATCTGATGATGATAAAATTAGATTGCAATTAGAATTGGATGTAAATTTGTGGACTATGGAAATTCAAAAACGAAAATTTCAACAAGAAGAAATAAGAAAGCTGTATGAGTTAAATCAGTTGGTTCAAGAGGCAACCAAAAGTATTAAATGTTAAAATTATTGTTTTTGTTTGATTAAATCTAATTATAAAATAAATACTGTGCAATTTATTACTGTTTATAATAATCTTTTCGATATCTTTTTCTATATGATGTCCAAGTTACAAGATCTACAACCTATATCAAATATAGTTTTTATAACCATTTCAAATATAAGAAATTTCAACTTCCCTCCTCAAAAATGCTTTCTAGAAAATTTCGAGAAAAAAATTCAAAATCTAACTCAAACACAAAGTTTCAAAACTATGTATAATAGTCATGGAGCAACAGAGATAAAAATATTAATTTTAAAATGCGTTAATTAATTTTGTCATTAGGCTTTCTTATTATACAGAGACGATGCATAGAAAATTTGCAAATAACATTGAAAATTTTATAATTTAAAAAGGTTTTATGTATTTAAAATGTGTTAAAATTCTTTATGTAATCTATACTTCAAAATTTATAATTATTAGTATTTAGTAATGTTCAAATAAAATTATCTGAATATAAAAATAATTTTAGAATAATAATAATTTGTTCAAAAACCGCATTATGCTTGAAACACGTGCGTTTTTTTGCCGCACAGCAACGCATGCGTTGACTGATAGTCAATTAGATGTGCATATTTCTTGCGCGTCCGGCAAAGCAGCGAATTATGACATTTTTAAATTTGTTGTGAAATAAAACAAAATATTAGTGTTTATTGTATTTATAAAATTGTGATAATAATAAACACAAAATATTAATATCAATAATAGACACAAAATATGATGATACAATACAATTAAAAAAAAATATGTTGACATAACAGCAAAAATCTATTGTCAAATTGTTTTTTTTTTATTTTCAAGTTGGTGAATTTAACTCCTATGTTGTGGCAACATTGCCGCCGCACGGCAAAATTAGAATTAGAGATATCATACGGCAACGCACCGCATGCGTTAACGTAGTGCGTTGTCATCTAATCGGTTACATAAGAATCTATGGTTTCTAATTTTGCCGCACGGCAAAACGCACTAAAAAACGCACGTCTGTTTCGAGCATTACGTTTGAGTTGCTTAAAGGTAAGGTAATGTAAAATTGTCCATGAACCACGAACAATATATTTGCTATTGCTAAAGGGGAGTTATAAATTCTGGGCGCTACAACATTTTACGGGGCACTACAACGCTACAACCCAACACTTCGGTACAACAAATTTGTTGTCATTCATTTATCATATATGTCAAATGTCATTCTCACTTAAAAAAATATTTCCATATTCCATTTTCCATTCCATTCACAAAAGAATTAGAATATCTACAGAATAAAAAAAATAAAAATTTATATATTTATTATATAAATTACATTACAATTAATTATAAGTGATTTGGAATAAACATGTTACGGAGACAAGCAAGGTTGAGGCGTGAATTTCTGAAAACTAAGTATACAGAAAATAAAAATAAGAAACTAGTAGAAAAAAATAAGTTTAATAATAACACCAATGGAACACCATTATCACGTGCTAAGGATAAGAAGGATGGCGCATTAGAAATTCAGAAAGCAATACACTGGAGTACATGTAATTATGATTTTGCGGTTTTTAATATGAAATAAGTAGTTAAAAATAAATTAGTTTTTGTTCATAAAAAACATACTTTTGAAATTTTACTTTTGAGAACCTAAAGAACCACTGACCAATTTATTCTCGAGAATTCATGTGAAATCAGCCGAGTTGAACTGTTTCCTTTTAATTATAAAAATGTAAACATTATGTTTTTGAATCATAATGAGCTGTAATTTATTACAAATATACTACAATTTGTTAATAAAAAGTAGATTCTTTGAGTGCATTAATAAATATTTAGTACTTTGTTAATTTTTTAATAACATTTTCATTCTTATATTATAGCTAATCCGGACATTGTGAATGAAATTGATGATGAATATAGGTATGCCGCATGTCAAGACCCTAAAATAGTAATAACAACTTCTCATAATCCGTCTGCTGGTCTGAAAATGTTTACTAAAGAACTTCGCCTTATTTTTCCAAATGCTCAAAAAATAAATCGCGGCAACTTTGAAATGAAACAATTAATTAAAACATGTCGTGCAAATGATATTACAGATTTTATAGTTGTTCATGAGCACAGAGGTATACCGAAAACGTTAATTGTATGTCATTTTCCGTTTGGTCCTACAGCATTTTTTAATATATCTGATGTTGTTATGAGACATGATTTACAAAATATTCAAAATGTTAGTGAACAAAAACCTCATCTTATATTTCACAATTTTGAAAGCAAACTGGCGTTACGGACAAAAAATATATTAAAACATTTATTTCCTGTTCCAAAAGAAACATCAAAACGAGTTATAACGTTTGCAAATAATGAAGATTACATAACATTTCGTCACCACACTTTTCAAAACACTAAAGATATTGAATTAATGGAATGTGGTCCACGATTTCAGCTTAAACTTTATAAAGTAATAGCTGGCACATTAGATGAATTAAATTCTGTAAATACTGAATTTACATTAAGACCTTTTCTTAACAATAATTATAAAAATAATAATTTTACGACTATGAATAAAAACTGAAATTTACAAAAACAATGAAAATTTTGTAACTAATAATTATGATTTTATAATAAAGAAAGTTTATTTTATTGTACATTGATTGTTTTTATTTATATCTGTATGTTATGATAAACATGAATGAATAATAATGTAAATTATATTTATAATAAATAAAAAAGGTTACGTGTAAGTACTTTTACCAGGTAGCATTGATATAGAAAATAATTTTGTGGTTATTGAACGCAAGAGGACTGAAAAATTGCATTCTATAATAGAGGTTGCAACAGACTTATTTTATTTAAATATTAAAATTACTGCCGAAATATGTTACGATAATTTTTATATAAATACTGGAGTCTTAAAATGTGTTTGAATTTACTGACCCATGTCGATCCACGTGTAAACGGTTGGATGCTGGTATATTAATTAAAAAATTGAATAATTTATCTTTGATCGATGGTTAAAAATGCCAAATATAAAAATATTGGTTTTCGAGAAAATACATGCTGCGAAATCTCAATTGTGAACGAAAAAACATTATTTTTTACCAAAACTAAATTCCTTTACTGCAACAAGAAAGAAATAAGCGTAACTGATTGAAATGAAAACCATAAATTAGATTGCAAAATCATTTAGTCGCAAGTCGCAACCAATTCATCCAAAATTAATTGATCTACATACTTTTAGGCGAATATATAATATGGAATTTTATATTTCAGTCTGAATTATAAACGTGTCAACTATCGAGGTCGAAATCTGAATCTTTATAACATTGAATACATTTCGTCATACAACCAGCTGCCAAAGTTGTCTTTTTGGCACACACTCAGCCAGGCATAGCTTCATACACCTAACAATTTTTTCAATACAACCAACAAAAAACAAAATATTAGTCGTCCTAACTTAATATCTACAACCTGATACAAATACTTACATGTTCTTTGTAAATTCTAAAAGAACATTAGATAAAGAATAAAGATCGAAATCATAATGTCAGTCCAATTCGATTATCATAGATACATGATAGTTTTATGTTCTCTTAGCATCAGGTCAGAAGCTCTCCAGAATAGTTTTGTTTTGACAGGTTGTGGTCTTTTTGGCAACTGCCAAAGAATGACCGATTGGGTAAGATTCCAGGAAGTCCGTTTATGTCAGGGGACCAAGGTTTTTGAGTTAATTTTTTTCACTTACATTGAACTTTCTAGCATAATTTTTCATTTGTTAACAGATTATCCAGCGATAAAGTTTAATATGTACAATGAACTATGATGAACACAATGAGAGATAATGAAAAACCTTATCTAACGCTGGTGTGAACTTTGAATGCTAAACCTTAAATTTTTCGCCAAATCCCAAAGTTTAACAT